>OX421400.1:6067093-8567093 GCA_949126875.1 Lochmaea capreae
ATTTCTGTGTTTCGATTCTAATCTGTTTTCTCCAGAAATTTGACAAAAAAAACTATAAAAATGCAAGACTTAGGGAGAGGCAGCAATTTCTCGTACTCAACTCAAACCTCTCAAGTGGATACAGACAACCTAAATTAATTAACAATTTGTTTTGCCGAAGCAGCCGAAAGTGATACTGCGACTATAGTTAACGCGATGACCATCAGTGACTTAAAGCTTATCGCGAAAGAAAAAGTGATCGATACGTGGCAAAATCAGTGGTACGAGTCTAAAACAAAGTTACGCGAAGTAAAACCCGATGTGAAACAATACCAAACCAGCGCTCTAGACAAGTTCTCCAAACGAGATTGAGAATAGTACACACTAAACTGACTCATCAACATTTATTGAACAAGAATAGAACATCAGAGTGTGCTGCATGTTCCAAGCAAATGACAGTCAAGCACATTGTTATAGAATGCCCCAATTATAGTGTAGCGCGAATGAAATATAATATACAAAACTTATTAAAATCAGCATTAGGTCAACATTGTGACATACATAAACTACTACTGACTACCTAACTGAAATCAATATCCTGAAAAATGTGTAAAACATATCTTTGTCGCTAATAACCAACATGGTTGATGCGACAGTAAAAACCAAATAAAAAAAAATAATTTTTGTTTGCCAACCAAATCCTATAAACGAATCCTCCTTCTGCAACTATTTACTCAATTACAGTTTCTTGTAAAAAATCGTCATGTTAGTAAAGCCAATGTCTGTCGTGGCATAAGGCCAGAGAAGTAGTTGAAGCTTCTGGTAAACGGAGTAATTTTCAAGAACTTTGTAGGGTGTTATGATTGGTATGCGGTGAATTTATCGAATGACAATTGACCGAATGCAATTTATCGAAAAACAATTTATCGAATAGGTGAATTTATCGAATAGGTGAATTTATCGAATGACAATTTGACCGTTTGACCGAACGCTAACCCTAATTACGGCAGGTACCTAATGGTGATAAAATACGAAGGTGGTTTGGTAGGGGTAGGTTTGGTTGGGTTATTATTGAACATTATTATAATTTATTCTTCAAAAATTGACTAAAAATGCGAAGGTGGTTTGGTAGGGGTAGGTTTGGTTGGGTTATTATTGGAAATTATTATAATTTATTCTTCAAAAATTGACTAAAAATACGAAGGTGGTTTGGTAGGGGTAGGTTTGGTTGGGTTATTATTGAAAATTATTATAATTTACTTTACAAAAATTGTCATTCGATAAATTCACCTATTCGATAAATTGTTTATTCGATAAATTGTTTTTCGATAAATTGTATTCGGTCAATTGTCATTCGATAAATTGTTTATTCGATAAATTGTTTTTCGATAAATTGTATTCGGTCAATTGTCATTCGATAAATTGTTTTCGATCAATTCACCTAGATCCGTTATGATTAACATCTCTTTCTGCCAATTTTATTAAATCATTAACGAACATTTATTTGTATTTGAAATATTGTACTTGGAACTTAAGTTCGAAAAACATTTTTTAAATATGTAGCTAAGCTCCTCAACTGAATCCAGGTAAAACTTAATAATGCAATCTCACTTCCGTTAATAAAAACTTAAAACTTGCTCCTAGCATAGTCTTAATTAATTAATGATCTATTAATTCCAATTAATTATTGATCATTAATTTACACTCGATTCAAGTAGATTAGTAGAAGCGTAGATGATTTTATTTTCTAAGATTACGGCAGTATACGATTAAGTGCTAAGTATTCAAGTAGTTTGTAGATTTTCCTAGGACGTAGGAAATTAAACTACATTAGTGTTTAGTGTAAATATTTGATTTTTTAAGTACTCTAATCATTTAAGTATATAAATACAATAAATTATGTTCAGTTAAATACTTTACTTATTATACATTGTTGCAACAATGTAACAGGTATTGCATAAATAACGTTTTACATATGAATTTTGAGTCGACATTTCTCTGTATTAAGAACGCGTTTTCAACATAAAAAGTCTTGTATATACCAAAAACTATGAATTTTAAACTGAAATTTCTGGAGAGTGTTTGCAAAAAAATAATCGAGTGAGAAAAAAATTTCCATTTGGATTGGAAATTGGGGGTTTTTTGAACCAGGAAAATGGAAGCCACAGTCTGTTTTTAAATGAAATCATTCTTTCGCCTTCAAATAACGTAATGAATTTTTCGAAAATCCACTTTCTAAAACCAAAATTACTCATAACTCAACTAATGGAAAAGATAGAACGTTCTAGTCTCCGCCAATCGATTCAGAAGAGCATTTTACATATAGATATGAAAATTGAGTTGATATTGCCAAACCCTAAGGGAGATAGCAGCTAGCAATTCAAATCGCGAAATATTTCTATACCTACCCCTTGCTTCAAAATTCCCTACAAAAAAAAAATTTTGCGACATGGAATTGGCTATAAATTGGTGAACAGGGGTTTTTTGGGATGAAAAATCGACTGGCACCGTCTGTTTTTCAATAAAATCATTCTTTCGCGTTTAAATAACGTAATGAATTTTTCGAAAATCCACTTTCTAAAACCAAAATTACCTACTCATAACTCGACTAATTGGAGATATGGAACGTTCTAGTCATCGCCAATCGATTCAAAAGAACAAATAACATAAAACTAAATTTTGAGTTCATATTTCCAAGCATTTAGGAAGAGATCAAATTAAATCGTGAAAATATTCGAAAATCCACATTTTGAAACTTTATGTTTCCCTAACTCGACTAATTGAAGAGATAGAACGTTCTAGTCTTCGCCAATCGATTCAGAAGAACATTTTACATATAAATATGAGTTTTGAATTTATATTTCCAAGCATTAAGGAAGATAGCAGAGAGCAAATTAAATTTTGGAAATATTCTTTATGTATCCATTACTCCACTAATTGAGAAGATAGAAGGTTCTAGTCTTCTCCAATCGATTCAGGCAAACATTTTACATATAGATATGAAAATTGAGTTGATATTGCCAAACCCTAAGGGAGATAGCAGCTAGCAATTCAAATCGCGAAATATTTCTATACCTACCCCTTGCTTCAAAATTCCCTACAAAAAAAAAATTTGCGACATGGAATTGGCTATAAATTGGTGAACAGGGGTTTTTTGGGACGAAAAATCGACTGGCACCGTCTGTTTTTCAATAAAATTGTTCTTTCGCCTTCAAATAACGTAATGAATTTTTCGAAAATCCACTTTCTAAAACCAAAATTACTCATAACTCGACTAATTAGAGATATGGAACGTTCTAGTCATCGCCAATCGATTCAAAAGAACATTTTATATACAGAAATAAATTTTAAGTTTATATTTCTAAGCATTAAGGAAGATAGCAGAGAGCAAATTAAATCGTGAGAGTACTGAAAATCCTTTTTCTGAAATCTTATTTATCCATAACTCAACTAATTGGAGAGATAGAACGTTTTTGTTTCCACCAATCGATTCAGAAGAACATTTTATATACAGAAATAAATTTTAAGTTTATATTTCCAAGCATTAAGGAAGATAGCAGAGATCAAATTAAATCGTGAAAATATTCGAAAATCCACTTTCTGAAACTTTATGTTTCCCTAACTCGACTAATTGAAGAGATAGAACGTTCTAGTCTTCGCCAATCGATTCAGAAGAACATTTTACATATAAAAATGAGTTTTGAATTTATATTTCCAAGCATTAAGGAAGATAGCAGAGAGCAAATTAAATTTTGGAAATATTCTTTATGTATCCATTACTCCACTAATTGAGAAGATAGAAGGTTCTAGTCTTCGCCAATCGATTCAGGCGAACATTTTACATATAGATATGAAAATTGAGTTGATATTGCCAAACCCTAAGGGAGATAGCAGCTAGCAATTCAAATCGCGAAATATTTCTATACCTACCCCTTGCTTCAAAATTCCCTACAAAAAAAAAAAATTTGCAACATGGAATTGGCTATAAATTGGTGAACAGGGGTTTTTTGGGATGAAAAATCGACTGGCACCGTCTGTTTTTCAATAAAATCATTCTTTCGCCTTTAAATAACGTAATGAATTTTTCGAAAATCCACTTTCTAAAACCAAACTTACCTACTCATAACTCGACTAATTGGAGGTATGGAACGTTCTAGTCTTCGCCAATCGATTCAAAAGAACATTTTATACACAGAAATAAATTTTAAGTTTATATTTCCAAGCATTAAGGAAGATAGCAGAGATCAAATTAAATCGTGAAAATATTCGAAAATCCACTTTCTGAAACTTTATGTTTCCCTAACTCGACTAATTTATATACAATTTATTTATTTATATTTATATACAAAAATGAGTTTTGAGTTCATTTCCAAGCATTTAGGAAGATAGCAGAGATCAAATCATTGTTTCGCATTCAAATAGTGCGATGAAATTTTCGAAAAAACGCAAAAGTCTTTTAAATACCACAAAGCTATGAATTTTGTACTTAAATTTCAGGAAAATATTTGAAGAAGAATAATCGACTGGGAAAAAATTTCAAAAGCATAACTTCCGTCTTATGGATAATAAATGTGAAAATAGTGAAAATATTCGAAAATCCACTTTCTGAAATTTCATGTACTCATAACTCACCTAGTTGGAGAGATAGAACGTTCCAGTCCCCTTCATTGGATTAAGGGGTACGTTTTACACATAGACATGAATTTTGAGTCTATATTTCTCAGTATTAAGGGAGATAAGCAATAAGTGCCAAAGTAGATTAATTTCGAATTGTTTTGTTGTATGTTTCAGTCGACTTTACTTTTGGCTATTAGGAAACCCAATTATGACTTAACGGATGCTTTTGGGTTTATAGTCTCCTTTGAAAATGATTATGAAACCGTTCATAAGATCAGTATTTAATCCTTTACCCACGTATGCCTAAGAAACCAGGCGAAATATCGAAATCATTGAGTACGATGAAAATTGTCAATCTCAGGATTGTAATAAGAAGTCAAGATATTATAGAAGAGCTAGGATTACAGGATATGGTGAGATGGGCTCCAGCATCTTGAAAATATGTCAGTAGAGAGATGGGAGAAGTGGGCTGAAGCAGAACGGTTAGAGACCACCAAAAATCTTGTACAAAAGTTGGATCTTAGTATCTCAGAAAAAGCTCACGAGAAGGTATGACTAATTGTACAGGACTAGGACCTAATGAAGGAAAATAACAAATATAAGTTCGTTAAAGAATGATAAATGAAATGATAGTTAGAAATTAAACAAAAATGCAAAGGTGGTTACAGAACATACCTAGTACTGTGTATTTAAGAAATAGTGTAACTGAAGATAAAAATTAAATGGTTTTTCAGTCTTCTATTTCATGACAATTCACTGAATTCGCAATTAAAAATACGATTGATTGGTTCAGAACATCTAGTCAAGGTTTCAATTCCTGGGCATCTCAGCCTTTTAATTTTTTGTCCTCTTGGTTACATTGGTCACCACAGATATAAGCCACATGTTGCAATTTCTGTTTTACCAAATACTGGTTCAGGACTAGTGAACTCTATTTCAGCCTCTTTCATTTCTGAAGTGCCTGCCGTTTTTATGGCATCTCATACCTCCATCTCCCAGGACACAGTATTTGTTATTGAGGAAATAAAATCATTAAATAAGACACGGAACGTATAAATGATACAATTAGAAAACCATTCACACAACTGTGAGAGTACAAATGATAAATGAAACAAACCCATCACAAAACAAAAAGAATTTACCGGTAGGTAGACTTTCCCAAATTGAACTTTCTGCGAATTTGATTTCCCAGCGCCCCGGAGTGAAACCACGTAAAATATTGGTCAGGAAAAATATCGTATGTTTGCGATGAAAACTGAGATTTGTTGGTAACAACTAAACCTCTGACGGGCCATAAAACAAGCTTAAATTTGAAATTATTAAATCCCTACGGATGTTTTGCTTTCTAGAAGTTAATTTATCATCAAAGAAATATGGGGTGGTTATCAGCTACTGGTACGGAATATATATGCATGCCGGAACCCTTCAAGAGAACAGCCGAAGTAGGGCAATTTACTAGAACGGATTATAATAAATGGGATAGTTTTTCACGTTTAAAAATTAGTTTGAAATAAATCGTAGTAATTATATACAGCGTGTTGATTATTAGGAAAACGCGTGTATCTAAAATATCCAGTTACTTTCGAAGTACGATAAAATCTTTATAACGAGATTTTTTTGGTTCGTAAAAATATCCTCATATCATGGGCGCACAGGGATTAGTTTATTGGTAAACATTTTCATATCATAGGCATACGTTAAATTCTTGCAGGGGGGGAATTTATTTTTGACAACATTCATTCGCCATGGGCGTATAATAAAATCTCTTATAAGGATTTGTAAAAATTGATATAATTATTATGGGTATTAAGGGAGTAAATTTACTTGGTAACGCTTCCATTCACAATGGGCGTACTATAATATTTTTGATAAGGCCTCATTTATTTGCGAAAATTTCTATTTTCTTTGGGCGCATTGTAAAATTTTGTGTTCGTAAAAATATCCTCATATCATAGGCGCACAATACAATTTTTTTAAGGGATTAGTTCATTTGTAAACATTTTCATATCATAGGCATACGTAAAATTCTTGAAGGGGGTGAATTTATTTTTGCAAACATTCATTCGCCATGGGCGTATAATAAAATTTCTTATAAGGATTTGTAAAAATTGATATAATTATCATGGGTATTAAGGGAGTAAATTTACTTGGTAACGCTTCCATTCACAATGGGCGTACAATAATATTTTTGATAAGGCCTCATTTATTTGCGAAAATTTCTATTTTCTTTGGGCGCATTGTAAAATTTTGTGTTCGTAAATATATCCTCATATCATCGGCGTACAATACAACTTTAATGAGAGATAATTTTATTTGTAGAAATATCTATATCATGGGCGTACGTTGAAATTTCAGGGAGATGATGTTTTATTTGTGATTCTACTGTTGAAAAATAGTAATCTAAAAATGCAAATCTATTGTCAATTTGCTTAACGGATCAGGTGAAATCTTCCCTGTTTAAAAAATATAAATTATTCACGTAATCACAAATTTTTTATTTTGTTTTTGTAGAAAACTATTCCTTTTAGGTAGACTTTTTTCCCAATAAAGTTCCTCAGAACACAAAGAATTAAATAAAATTGTCTACGTTAATTTTGTTACTGCCCCTCGAGAACGTCTTTGGTGTACAATTGAAGCCCATTTATAAAAGGAAAAATTTAGACGACCAGATCTTCGCCAAAGCCCTTTAGGATCGTTTCCTGGCGGAATGAATAACTGAGGTGTGGCTAATGACTTCATTAGATAGAAAAGGGAAATGCTTTTCGCGCTTTATTCAAAATTAATTCTGAAGAATTTTCAGGTTAAATTTCATACTTTTTCATCGTAATTACGAAAGCGACTTGAAATTCCAATCACGTCTCACCGCTCGAATTTTTAATCTCCGAGATTGGACACTTAACTTGAAAGTATTTTCTAGAAGCTTCGAACCTTGGTACTTAAAATAAATTATTGATATAAATACTACATAAATCAATTGTTAACGTCAGTTGACCCACTGTTGATTCAACCTACAGTAACTGTCACTTGTCATAAATGAAGTGATGGGTAATTATTTAAAAAACGATAAAAAATCGCAATGTATGTAGGTAATGTTAATCGTGATTGTGTTGAATTAAAATTGTTCAAATGTTAACGATCTAAAATGAAAAAGCTTAAGACTGGTTATCATGAATTCAGCTCAAACGTTAAAGTCACAAGAAAGTAGAGAAGTCCAATGAAAATATCCCTTTTCCTTTGTACAAAACCAATTTATTATTATTCTTTTGAGTTGGCAAAAGAATGGATGCATTTAACTGTAAAATTCAGTTTTGACAGGTGTTTAACCAAGCGAAGAATATAATGGCTTCTTTTCCAACATACAAAGTGGTTGGACACGTGAATGACCCGCTTTATATTCTTTTAAAGAATTTCAGATCTTGGAAGAACATATTAGGAAATCGGATAAATTTTTTGAGCCTGAATGTATCAACGTGTCTTATTGAGATATCATAGAATATATAATAATAACCAAAAATGGAGTCGAATTAATTTTTATTCAATCGGTTCGCATCCTGGGACAGCTGTTTCGGCCTTTAGGCCTCATCAGCCAGGCATTCGAACCGATTGAACCAAAAATCAACTCGACTGTCATGATCAAAGATCAAGGCGAAACAACTAACGCACTAGTGTCGCCATCTACGAATGCAAAGTCGAAAATGGATGTGGAGAAGGTATCGGTATTTCAACCACTATGTACAACAAACCTCTTGCGTAGTGGCTGTAATACCTATACCTTCTCCACATCCATTTTCGACTTATAATAATATTCCAAAAAATATAAAAACTAACAATTGAAACATGCTATTCTTACTGGAGAACTTTATTTCCTGCACTTTATTAGAACCTTCATTTTGACGATGTTAGATTAAATAGAAGACGTTGATGAACGGTCAGAATTGCACCACATCTCCACAGCTCCTGAATGCACTGTACTACCTTTACGCACCTGTTTTTAATAAAAACAATTCAGCGTAAGTCTTGTAGAAAATTTTCAATGCAACATTTAGACAGGGATTGTTTGTTCTAGTTTTTTTCCTAAAACTGGAACTACGGTGTAAAGGATGGAAGAATTTACAACAAACCATGTGTTAATTAGAAGAAAAGTAAGATAAAAATGTGTCCTGAGCTCTACACTACATTTTAACCAGAAACAAACTTCAAAAATTACACATTAATGCTAAAAACGTTGATAGAAAAGTGGATAATAACCTCTGAAATTCCAAATCTAGATTAAAATTCTTCCAAGTTCAAAGAAAGTCATAAAAATATTCCGTCAACATGCAAAAGTAGTTATTTTGGATTTTAAAGAAGAATAAAATGTTTTTTTTGTAGGTACCACTTTTGTGATCCGCTTAATTCTATATTCGTGATATATTGTTCAAAACTTACTACCTTTCACGATTCTGTTTCCCAGTGTTAGTGTGAAAATCACAGCTGCAAGCAATTCGATTACGTATCAACCCAACTGTTCACCCTCAATCTACCAGTTTCTAGGGTAAATATTGCTTCCAGCCAACTCTCCTTTTACATTTGATCATTGACTCGTTAAAGTTTTGTTAGGATCAAGATCTGCTTTAAAAATTCTGATGAAAAAAACGCATTTTATACCTGATGTTTGTTAATAATTTGAATGTACAGTGAAACTAAAAAAATCTTTCTAAGTATATTAACAATAGATTCAGATTTCCAGTGAAATTTCTTTAATATTTTCTGTTTCCAATAATTTTATTTTGATTATTTCTATCTCATGAAGTCAAAACATTTTTTCTATTCTTTCATTATTCGCCACTTTTTCCTGCATCTTGTGCTCGACCAACAACAACCATTTTTTCTTCAAGATATCTTTGTTTTCTTGGACACCAGTATTACACGTGCAAGTTTTGATACTTTCGTCCAATCAACGTCATTGACCGTTGACGAATTTGATCCAAATCATCCAATCAACATTAGTGCTTAGTCTTGGCAAGCCACAATCGGTAGTCGAGAATTCGAAGCCTACGACTTATCAATGTAATTTGTAACATTGTTGCTAAGCGATAATTGTAAATATTTGGTAATTAAAATCAAGTGTTCATAAAATCAATAATAATCCTAAATCTATCCTAATTATTTTATTTTAACTTAATTTTGTTTTGGGTGTGGTTAATACTTGAAAACTTGAAATAAATTAAAACATTTTTGACGTTTCGCTCTCGTTTGAAAGTATTTATCAGTAAGTCCCTGGATGCAGCTACTGCCTCCAACTGCTTTTTTTTTTTAATCGCTCTTGTACGATATATAAACAGTTGGACATAAATAACTGATGTTGAAGCTACTTCAAATCCATTCCACTCAATTTACTTTTATCGTTCTACTAAATCCACTTAAGGTATCACAAGTTTCCATTACAGTTTAAATTCCATGACAAATTACGATTGGCTTGATATATATGTTTGATTTTTATAGCAAAAAAATTAGTGATTTTCATTTCCAATGTCAACTCTGTGAGGTCAGTTTTGCTAACTTTAAATAATCCAACAAAAGCCTGGTCCGTTGATAGAATAAACAAATGATTAACGAACGAAAACATGTTGAATTATTATAAACTAAAGCTACCCTTTTCCAATATCTTACAGCTACGTTTATTCTCAAAATGTCCCGTTATATAATATACACTTCAAAGCAAAGTTTTTAGCTTCAATCTGGGAGTAAGTCTCAAAGTCAAACGCCGTGTGTTTGAATGTGTTGCGACAGGGCGAAGAGAAAAGGGAAGTATGCTCAAAGCACCAAATGTACTAAAACAACTTTTTCAAATAAAAGAAATGTTGTGCGACGTACAGTGGAGCTAGAAACCTTTGACAATGTATCGAAAACTTACAGAGTGAAAATGAGTAAATTGAATTTTTAAAAAACATATATCAGATATTTAAAATAAAGATGTGTTGTTGTAAGAATGCGTTTTATTCTTATAGTAAAAGTTAATAAAATTCAGTTTGAATTTGTAAGTAGCAGAAGTTTCATCTGTCTGGTTGAAGGTATTTGACGTTTACATTTTTTCCAAAGTGACTACTGCATAACTGACTGGCCAAGCCACACCAAACATCCATCCATCCTTCGGATGGACGGACTGAATGTTCACAAAAAATCGCTCGCCAGCTTGGCGAATAGCGCAACACGTCCGCTGGACGTTTAAAACGTCCAGTGGATGGATGTTTTGGAATCGCCGGGGGAGCGATTTTTCCTTCGCATCCGCATGGACGTTTCTCCTACACATGAGCTCTGGGCCCGGTCACACGCGCTCCACTCGGTATCAGACAAAACTACCCTAGTCCACATGGTTTCTCTGAAAACATATTTGTGTAGGATACTCTTCTCGCATTGTTTTCACAAGTAGGTATACCAGTTTTGTACCAAGTTTATTTTGTTTATCTTATTTACGTTTAGTTTAAGTTTTTAATTTTTAAGTTTGGAGTGTACAAGTTTATTTTTGCACACCAAGGCACATTAAACGACATTATTTATGCACGGACTGCACTGCTACTGACACAAGTGAACAAAATATTCGTTGATGAAGAGATTCACGAAAACATTCGTCCACTGGATTGTTATATAACTCAAGCAGGAAAATGAAACCCATTTATTACACCCATGAAGAACGACGCGGTAAATGAAGTTGGCCCTTTACATTATAGAACCAATAAACAATCGCTTCTAAGATAATTTGCAATAATCCTATTTTAATAAAACTACAAAACCAAGTGCATTAGTGGATACACAAAATTGAATCAGTTCCAGAAAAAATCTAATCCCGCAATTGCATTTACAACTGAACAATATTGTAATAATCGCCCCCAAACAAAACCCCCACTAAAAAAATCAAAAAGCTTTAATGGCCATAGCATTTATTAGAAGTAATCCCTTTTAAAATACGGGTCTGTGTTTCTCTATCTCTAAATGAGACCCAATTTGTTTGTTCGCCTTTTCGACTGAATATCCATTGTGAGTCGTTATGTATCATTCGAGACGCGTAATGGTCAATTCTGTAGTGAAAGCCTCTAGCTAGGTCTTCTAATTGCTGCTCAAGTTGCGTATTTATGAATTGGTTGATCTCTTTGCTTTCATAGAAAACGTGACACAAAAGGAAACAAAGATATTCTAAGCTATTCTTTTGTCGTAATTTCGCACGAATTAAAGTGATGGTAACAGACAGGAAAACTAATGAAAGTGCTTCAGAGAACTGAGTCAGTACATAAACTTTAACGTACAGAGTGAGTTTTAAGTATGAAACGGGTGGGAGTAGCACGATTTTTAAAGATTTTGGTGTGCAAGGTTGTTGTAATATGACCGATATTATTTCCGGGATAGTTTTCTTTGGCGGAGATAATATAAATGTACTTTTTTGTCTTATTTTTTTTGGGGAATCAAACCACAATAATGTTTTTTATTTTTTATTTCGACGTTTCGGTAGCATTCCAGCTATCGTAACTAGTAATGAATGAATAATTTTTGGTCTCTATCTGACACAACGAAAAAAAATTGACAACTAGACAATCAATAATATTTTGAAGTTTAAGACTACTAAACTTTGTTGTAAAATTTTATTAAGGTCCATTCATAGTAGATCGCACCTCTGGTAAAATGTGAAATAAATTATTTTATTTTATGACATTCTAACGATATGTAGTCCACTAGAAATGGAATCCAGTGAAGTGCACGTTCCAGGAACGGTTTTTATTGGGATAGCGCTTTTTTTCGCTTATTTTGGAAATTTTGTTAATAAAACGCGTTTGTTATTACTTTTTTGTGTATGATTAATTTTGTTTTCAAAATATGTATAACTCAGTTTGGTGATTTTGTGTATTGAAGAGTGTATCGATTAACAACTATTCCAAAGATAAATCATAAGAAAACCTGGATAAAAACTTATGATGCTATCCTGATAACGCAGGTAATTGATTATTGGAAATTTCTCTTTCTAACATTGGTAACCAAATTTGACTACATTTGGCTGAAATACTAGCTACACATTTATCTGCATTCGGTTGTATTAAAGCACTTTCTTTGATTTTTCGTCTTTTATTATTGGGCTCTTTCAATATTATTTTTGTCGAATCCCATTGAATTTTATGCCCCTCTTCCCAAGCATGTTTGCAAATACCTGACTTAAAGAACTCCCTATCTTTGATATACTTTTCATGTTCATTTATTCGGACTTTCAATGGTCTAGATGTTCCACCCAAATAGAATTTGTCGCATTCACAAAATATCTGATATATGCAGTTTTTCAAGATTGTTCTTCATTTTTTGGTTTTGTTTTTGTTAGTATAGATCTCAACGTATTGCTAGATTTGAAGCTAGTTCGAATATTGAATTGATTACCAATTTTCTTAATTATTTCTGATAAACCCTTAACATACGGTATTGTCAAGTAAAGCCACAAGGAACTTACAGAAGATAATATAAATGTAGCTATAACTCTGAAATTATGGCATTTACTACTAGGTATAAAGAACAGTATTTGAAAAATATTCAGTATTAAATTTCTGATGAGTTATTTCAAAAGGCAAAAAATATACAGGGTGATCCATTTAAAATAACAAATTTCATTATTATTCCTGCCATATCACACCAAAATCTATAAAAATCGTTCGATCTGTTTCCGAGATAATTGAGGCGATCCATACTTTAAACTCACTCTTTATTTTTTATACTCATCCTTCAACCATTTTTCCCTAAATATACCGCAATAAAATTGTTTACCATCGTCAAAAAAATCTCTTACGTATTGACCCCGAGCCCCTTCATGTTTTACGAAAGCAATAAATTAGCCAACGTTTTTCGTCTTTTCTGTCTGCACAATTTTTCCGGTTCTTACTGGACCGGGTAATAAACTTTTTCGGGTCAACAGTTCATAAATTTTAATAATATGGCTTAAATTTAATATTACAGATGAATTTTTCATTCCTTGACTTCTCGTTTTACGTTTTTGAGGTATTTCATTTCAATAAAGATACTTGACGGTAATGTAGATGTTTTATTTAATACTCTTCACGAGAATTGATGTTACTTCCAACTGTTGTCTTTTTTGGAGGCTCATATTTAAACTTAGGATATTTTAAAGGTTGAAAAACGCAGATATATGATTGTCTGGATATCAAGGGACTTACAGTCGTAACTTTTAACGAGTGAAATATAGTCTGGATTATGTTAAGAATAAATATATTCCCCATTAACCCATTTTATTTCAACTGAAAAATTTCCTTTGAATAAATTTTGATAACATTCAATCATTGTATGTCTATAGGGTTATTTTGTTTTATCAACGGATCCTTTTAGTAGCGTTGAGACGAAAAATATTTTCAGGAGAATAATTAAATTGCCGTCACTGTCAATTCCCTCCCATATCATTTATCGATTGTACTTTATTTTCAGTAGTAATTTTATAAGGCAGCTGTGAATTAATTCGGACAAAAAAATTTGTGGGAATACCATTTCAAATAAATCGAATACCAAATACACCTCTGTAAATTTGTCAATAATCAAGTTCAAACCAGTTTTATCTGAAGTAGCATTCGATAAAACATAGAGGTTTTATGTCGGTTCCAATTCTACTTAGATACCATTAGACGTTAACTACTACACGCGTTATTTCAGTTTCCTCCTTTATCGCCCCTTTCTAGACGTTATCCACAACTTGCTTATTAATAAATAATAAGATAGTTAGAAAGTTTGGAGGCCAACACCAGAGTTTGGAGTAGTAAAGGAAACCTAGAAACTTGAAACTGTCTACGAAGGTACAGAATAATGAGAAATAACAAGAACATTGAGAATTGTAGATAATAATGGAAGTAATATTGTCGTGTATTTAGGTACATTTATCACAGATTATACTAATATTGTTTAGAATTAACAAACAGGATATAAATTTTATTAGAAACAGTTTGTTAAATATTTGTTTGAGATAAAATGTATGGTTAACTCACTTCAGGGTGTATAAATAGAAAGACTAGAAGATTGGAAATATCTATCTATCTATACAACTGTTTTACGAAGAAGTAAATGTCTACCCTAAACACATAAATGTGATTAGTGTAAATATTTTATTGAAAGATAAATAAATTTTGGAAGAAAGATATTTAATTGCTAGCCAAAGGGTATTGTGAATCGTTTTAATCGAATAAAAATAACATTAAGATTGTAGGTGCAGGGAAGGTGTAGACTTACACGGTGTCAATAAATTTCTTCTGGAAATAATTGTAAAAAAACTGGAATGGTATCGAATTTAACTGAAAAACATTATTCATAATTCTATTCTACTATTTGAGGGGTGAGATGTTTATTATGACAGTGGCTAATCACCCCTAAGCGGAAATATTATGCCGAACTTACTAGTGTTTCAACCAGTGGTAGGGTTCTTTATCGAGCCCAACATCCATATGGGCTCGGGACCTCGGTTTTACGTCGCCTCCAAAAGACGGCATATATACATTATACCTCGTGCTCATTGGTATAATGTCTGCCGGCAGCACGGGTGCTACGATGGTGTTTTCCCAGTGGTCACCCATTCAAGCCCCCGACACTGCTTTACTGTAACTATCGCTTCAGAGGCATTCCACTATAGTGCTGGGTTGACGCCCAGTTAATCACATTTATAGCTGCAATATATATACACTGACCGTCAAGAAATAGAATATAAAACAAAGATTTTTCAAATGAAGCAGTATTTTTTTAAAAAAATTTTTTCATTTTCCACCTACTTTTATTTTTCTTAAAGCAAAGCTTCCTTTGCTCTTGAAAAAGATAATTAACATAATTTTTATATTTACTGCTAGAAAACAAAGTTTGAAAAATACCCAAAGTTAAATAATCCTCTCGAAACTGACGGTTCCATTTCCAGGAACTGGGCTAATTTGTGTGCTAAAGGGACAATATTAATGTTAAATTCCAAGGGGAGAATGATACCCTTACCCCCTACTATTCCCGTAGGAAACATATTGCTTTTTGGACTTCTATTCTACCACAGCGTAAGGTATATTTGTTATTAAACCCAAGGGATGCTTTTACTTAACACGACCAAAAGTTCAGGTATGGGCTATTACTAGAGATTATGCGTAGCGATTCAGTATGTGAGTGTAACACCCTGTATATCAAATAATTCGTTAGTCATTGAACATTCAAAGATATGTTGGTCAAGGACCAGTAGAGTCAGCATTTAGACATAAAACACTTTTCACAATCTTTAATATAAATATTGTAATTAAAAGCGCTGAATAAACAAATATATAGAAGTTTTGGTTAGGTCAAGTAAGTAGGCACGAATCATTATAAAAAACATATTGTAACCGATTAATCCTGATTTTGAGTTAAAATAAAGTAATTGTTAAAACGAAAGTGAGTTCTTAACAAATACCCTTACATGGCCATCCTTGGGATTGGAGCTGGATGGTAACAAATTAAACTGGTGAATTATCATCAAAAATATTACATTGGATGGAGTAAATAGAGATTGTGAGTATTCAAATGGGGAAGTCTTACTCCACGCATGAAGCTGTAGAGGAAAATGGAGTTGTGAATTCCAATTTTATTGTGCAGGAAAGCCAAATCCAATTGTCTGGAGATGCTCGTGTGCTGATATACAGATTGTGTAAATTACATCCGAACCGTCCGGATTACACAAGTACGACAGAAAAACAGCTGAAAGAGAGAGAAAGAATAATTATGCGCGGTCATTAAGGCGTGTACTTTGTTTCACCTTAGGGGTGTATACTTATTTCCCGAGACTGGACGAATGCTCATTGCCCCCCTATTTTAACCGCTGTTGCCAGAAGCGCAGATTAATTTGTACAAATGATATTTTTGTCTCATTATCGTTGACTTTTTTTCGAGGGTGAAAATACAGCACGTTTGTGCCAGTATTACGCCAAATAATCTTAGAGATATGAGATCAAATCTTTATCACAGATTTGGTTATTGTCTGGCACAGGAAGGTGGTTTATTTGAGCACTTAATTCATTAAAATTATGTTTACCTTTGGAATGGATTTTTATTTTTATTTTTTCAGGAAGTTTATGTTTTATGTTTAGAATAGGTGTAGGTACCTACCTACTTATTTTATTTTTTCAATTTAATTTATTAATGGAAGGGATTTTTAGTTTATTAATTATGGTTCTCTCAAGAAATGCTGTTTTATTTTCAAGTTACAATGGCTAAAATAATATCCTATTGTAGTTAGAAATTGTCAGCTTGGTCTGAAATGATCATGTTGACAAAAATGAATTTTAAGATGTACAGGTTACGTAATAACGATTGTATTTTTTTATTTCTTTAACACCCTCACTCCTTCCATGTTGGGAGCATACTGAATACCACCAACTAGTGAATTCTCTCTGTAAAGAACCATTCGGCCAGTCTCGGGAAATAAGTATACACCCCTAAGATGAAACAAAGTGATGACCGCGCACAATTATTCTTTCTCTCTCTTTCATCTATCCTTGTCGTACTTGTGTAATCCGAGGCCAGGGTTCCAACGTAATTTACGCAATCTGTATGTGTTAACAGGGGCAGTACTGATAAAGTTAGTGATTTCCATATGGGTGATGTACCGGGTGTTTCATGAGGGTATTCAGAATCTATTTGTAATAGTTATATATCTAAAATAATGTCTTGGAAGAAAATCAAAGTAAGGTACGTTGTTGTTTTAATGACTAATGATCTGTAGGAAATCACTTTATGCTCTACAATTCCACATTACAAATTTATTTCGTTGAAAAACCCAGTTACATACTACAAAAGTTGAAGAAAAACAAGTGAATCAGACCGACACTGTATAAATCCCCAATTAATTTTTAGATTTTAATCAATTTTATATCACTTCGTTTTTTAAATTCATTTTGCCTCGGATCCATCATTAATTAAAAAATGTTTTTGTGATACCCGCATTAAAAACAAAATTTGTTTTTTTTTCTTGATTACGATAAGTTTGTGAAAAAAGATCGTAATTAGGTAAATAAACCAACCGAGGATTGCAATTTCTCGAAATGTTATTACATAAGTTAGAAAACAACTTAGGATGTTTCCAAGTTAGTTATATTCTGATAATAAGAAAAAAGTAATTTAAAAGTGTCAAACTTTATATTTCTCAATCATTTTTGTATAATTTCTTCACACAAACTTCCTTAATTGCCTGGTTGATTATTATTCGTCGATGAAGTACTGGAGGTCAGTTGCAGGAAAAGTATTTTCTTAATTCATGAACTACCAAAGATTTTTGAAATCGCATAAGTTTTGTTTCCCAATCCTGTTTATTTCTTATTCGTTCCAGAACATTGGTATTTCAAATAACCTGTAGTAATACAAATGGAAAAGCGTGTGAAAAATTATCTGAGTACGTATGCTCTATAATATCTTTGATCTCTCATTGCTATCTGTCTTTGTTCACTTGGCTCTTTCTATAGTATCTTTGATCTCTCAGATGTCTTGGCCTTTTTTTGTTTCCTCTGCTCCCTCTAATATCTCCCCGCTCTCCCTGTTTTTTCAGCTATCTCGAAGCTGCCTTTGTTAACCCTACTATCTCTATTGACTCTGCTGCCTGTACCTCCTCTGCTCCTTCTCAGCTCTCTGCTTTCTCCTTTCTTTCTCTCCGCCCTCTGTGCTGTCTCAGCTCTTTATGTTTTTAATTTTTAACTATTTCAGAATAATTTTAATGAGTATGTTTGTATTGTAATAATAAAAATAACGAGGTCGCTTTCTGTTTTGAAAATATGGAATCACCTTCATACATTCGGACTAAACAGTTCCGTCTTTCGTTTCAGTCTCACCCTATATTATTTCTCAAACTGAAGTAATAAAGTGCAAAGAAAGCAATATTCACATATCTGGAAAGCGTTTATAGGGAATAATAACGGTACAAGTGGGATAACAAAAAGATTAGCAGGAAGAAAGGAGGCGTTCTATCGGAAAAAGTAATTTCTGATACTATCATAGATTTGGGACAAAGAAATTTTGTTGAGACAGTGAATTTAGACAGCTGCACTGTACGGCTTCGAACCGAGAACATTAAAGTCACCAGAGCTAATATTTGATAAAATAATAAGAATTAGGGAAGCTTTAGGTATCAGCTGGAATCACAAAGCACAGTTATAAGTGAAATTTACAGGATATACGGAAGGTTTTCCTTTTCAAGCCTTCTAAGAAAATTTTAATCTATTGCCTTGGAAAGTTCTATGATGGAAAAGATAAATCACTGTCTTTATTTTATAGCCAGGACTCTTTTTTTCATCTAGACACGCGGTAGCGTGTCAAACCAGCAGTACTGTACTTTTGTCAAATTTGACTAAAATATTTTATGTTGTTCTAAATTAATGTCAGGAATGACAATTAAACTTGGCATCCTTTCTCGTTGAAGTCAACAACCAAGGCATATATCATAATATTGAACACACACATTTATATTTTTGATGGGATTCATATTTTTCTGCAAACCGTCAATAGCGATTGAACTAAAGGATGTGTTGAAAATTCAACGTGATACTTTTGGGTTTTGCGGATTCAAAGAGCGTAGTGATATATTTCAGTTTCGAAAAGCGACATCGGCGCCTTTAATCAATTCCTGTCTACATAAACTCTATTTCCTATACGTATCTATATAAAAGTTTTTACAAAACATAGAAAATGAAAGGATCACGAAATGCGATCGGTTTACGGTCGACGTGTTAAACGAGGCTGGAATTTCAATGGAAATATCATCCTCCAAAAATCTAGAGAGAGTAGATGTATCTGAAGGAGTCTTTGCAGATGATATAATATTATTAATTCGACTGCAAGAAAATTTAAATATATCGAAAGATGTCATGGAAGAAGAAGGTATGAAAATAAATGTGAATAAAACTAAAATATTGATAATAGGAGATCAGAACGTTAAAATCAATATACAACTTAACAATGTCAAAATAGAGCAAGTAAAAGAATTTAAATACCTAGGAGCCATATTTGATGAAACAAGAAAACAAGATGCTGAAATAAATGAAAGAATCCAAAAAACAATAAATTTATATTATGCGATGAACCTTAAATTTATTAATAAAAAAGAAATCTCTAAACAAACCAAAATTAAAGTGTATAAAAGTATATACAGATCAGTATTAACATATGGATGTGAATCGTGGACCCTCACAAAGCAACAAAAAAGTAAGATACAAGCTACAGAAATGAAATATCTCAGACGTACGCTAGGAATATCTGGAAAAGACAAAATTAGAAACACTGAAATAAGAGAAAAACTAGGAGTACAACCAGTGTTAAAATTTATAGAACAACGACAACTTAGTTGGTGGGGACATGTTCAACGAATGGATAACACAAGACAAGTCAAAAAGGTATACGAGGCAAGGGTACAAATTAAAAGAAAAAAAGGTAGACCAAGACAAACATGGAATAAAGTATTGGGAAGCATATTACAATCAAGAGGTAAATCTTGGAACGAAGCAGTCACTCTCACAAGAGACAGAAAAAAATGGAGAAGTTTTATTTATAAGGACTGAAATTTGAACCCGACACCTTTGGTAAAAGGGTATATGATTATATATATATATCATCCTCCTGGGTTAGTGAGGGTGTTATTTATGTTAAACAGCAAGATAATATTTTTTATTACTAGTGTGAGTTAAAAATGGAGTTTCCTTTGAATTCATACCAGGGATATTTTCACGGATTTTTTCTAAACAAGGTCAAGTTAACTTTCTATCAACTTCATCGTACATAGACGACGGATGAAATAACCAGAGAAGACACATGAATACCATTCCCTGTTGTAGCAGAAAACATTTAAGATATTGAAGGATTTATCTTTATTAGTTTTGGAATACTAAATCGTTCCAGATTTTTGGAACAAGCTATATGTCTCCCATCTGAGGAAAAAGCCGAACTGGAGCTATCAAAACTTGAGAGGCTTGCCTCAGCCGAACAGGTGCGATGAAAGGCAACCCGACTGCGGCAATGGAAGCAATTCTCAATCTTCCGCCTCTTGCTCTACATGTTAAGGCGAAATAAGTGAGAATACAGTCTGCAAAGCAATGTGTATTGACACGAAGGAACCAACACCCATAGTCATTCCAGAATCACAGATGTTATCACAACCTCGCTTCTCGAAATGAGAATTATTCGGCAACCAACCATGCCATATTGAGCTAAAGTGAACTAGAGGCCAAAAGATACTTACACTCTCAGATGGTTAGGCAGCACTGAAATCATTAGCTTGTACCCAGGTCTGGGACTGCCTACAAAAACGATTAACACTGGCTAACCATAATAGAGTTACTCTTAGTAATTCAAGCAAAAAGCAGCAAAGCTAGGGTCTGAAGCATTCACTGGCCCTGATCCAGTATTTGGAATATCAAAAACTACTGCAGGTGAAGGTGCCGAGGTCTCGAAGCCTCTGCCGAACTATTCAAGCTATCAATGTCCTACTGAAAATATTTTACTCCCTGCTAGTTCGATTATAGTTTTCAAATATTTTTTTTAATACAATTGTTAGTATTCTCATGAATGTATTTGGTTAAAACATGTTTTGACTGTTCTTTTCCTGAAAAAAAAACCATAGGAAAATGTATATATATGGCTATATATATATATATATAAATGTATATATATGGCTATACTTGTTTTTAGTATTTTCAAAGCGGTGTATCGGGAAATAATTTCCATCCATTTATCTTCATCACTTTCAAAACAAAATTTTCTAATAACAACCAGTGCCTTATTTTTTAGTTTACATTCTGTAGATAATTTTATTCATAGCAAATTTGAAATTTGTACGAACTTATTGAAAAATAATTTTTAAAAACGTGTTTTTCACTGTTTAATGTGTATTTTTGTCGTTTAAACCCCTTCTTAATAACCTTATTCTAACAACAAATCATTTTAAAAATCGTTAAGCATGCATTTACTTTGTTTCCAATATCATAGTTTATAACGTACATTTATTACTTCTCCATAGTATACATATTTCATTATAGAGTTTTTCGTATTAAAATATTCCTTGTTCGACGTAAAAGCGTAGTGCGAAAGCTCGAGAGCTTTGAAGATATACTAAAATCCCAGAAACAATTATCTACCAGTAATATCTCAGCTTCTCTTTAATTAAAACTGGTAAAATACAGCCAGTTATAAAGGAGTTAAATAAAATACGATCCCAATTAATTAGTGTGATTTAATTTCCACTATTTCACTCGGTTAGAGAGAAAAAAAAGGATTAGATAGAAAAAAAAGATAAAAATTTGCGCAGTTTGTCAAGTTAAATAATTAGTTTACTTGAAGATGAAGTTAGGGTTTGCAGAAACGTGTTTTTTTTTACATGGCTAACCACCAGTTAAAGACGAATCCTATTTGAACGGTAATTAACGAAAATTGCAATAATACAAATTGTAATTTAAAAAAAATAATTTATGCTTTTTGCTTCTTTTATATTTTCAACCCATTCTTTGTGCTATTTGAATGTATGAAGTATGAATACTATTTACAAACGCAGAAACGCAGTTTTAAATTCAATTTATTCATTCAGTGTTATTTGAAGTGAAACAGAAGCTAAAATCAACTGTTTGTCCATTAAAACCTTCGTTGAAACCGATGGTCTACTAACATTAACCACTAGTTTGTATTAAAGTTCAAAATCTACCTAGATTTTCCATTAAGCGAGTACTATAACCGATAGAGGAAGGAGGATAAGAAAAACATTTTAATCTCTACTGGTCTATTGAGAGAAGTGAGTAGATTTTGTTGGAATTGTCATACATACACTAGTTTTTTCTGGATACTTTGAATAATCGATCAGATTTTTGTTATATATTTACCTGTTTTAACCTTACCAAGATTGATTCACTCAATTTTTATCATCTTTTCAGGTAAAATATCCTCATTTTTCCAACTTGTGTAAAATTCAGTGTACATGAAAAATAAAGCTTCTTTTCATATCTCAAGGAAAGCTTCGTCTACTCTGAACATTGGACTGGATTTTGAGCTATTTTTTTCACTTGTTGCTGCTTAGGTGATAAAAAAATAGGGAGATTGAAATGAATATATAGAAGTCTATAAAGCGAAGAAATGCAATTATGAGACCATGGTGTAAGACTTACAACATAGTTCTGTAAAGAAGATGTGCTAAGGGCAATTTATAATGAAATACATATTTGTAAGGGCTGGAAAAAAAAACAACAAAGCAAATAGCATAAAGTGATATGCAAAGGATATCAAAGGAATGGTAAGGAACTTGTATAAAAAATAACAAGTTGATTAAAACTACAGATATTGCTTTTTTCTGTGGTGAAATAATTAAAACTATTTTTAGACAATTAGGAAAGAAACCATATTCAAAGTATTTGTGAAGCAATTGTCAGCAACAAGTTTAGCCAATTGTATCAGTCACGTATATGGATATAAAATTTCATTTTATTAGTAACCACTTAAAACACTCGACAGGTTTATTTCTAACAAACAATTATTTGTTATAAATTATAACCTTTGGCGCACCTTATAAGGTTTAATTTATAGCTAATTAAATTGCGTTTGTTGAATATTACGAATACATTAATTGTATTGTATGTTTATTGAATGAAATAGAAAATATACCAGCATGTATTCAAATCATGGCATGCTGTTAATGTATGAGTGATGAACGTTTAATTATTGGTCACTAAAGGAAGTAAAGGAACATCTTTATATTCAAATCGAGTAGTGTTTATATAATTGTGTCTGATTCAATGGGTTGCTTCAGAATATTTATTTATTCATGAAGTAATAATCAGCAGGTCACCACTGGAGATCTGTCAATAAGTACATACATTGGCTAGGAATTCTCATCCGAGACAGGATCGGAGATACTGCGAACGTCCCTAGAACTACTAGGTACCTGGACAAAGCATAAGAGAAGTCAAATGGTAGCCATATGCCGATAGAAGAGAAGTAAGAAAGGATCGTCATAAGACTGACATCAACAAACTATTAGAAGGAACCGAAAAGGAAGGAGTTCGGATCAGCAAAATCACAACGTAGAGAAAATGGACCATTATGGTGATGTAACTGCCAGGGACTCTAGTTCGAACGGTTTGGATGCGGATGACCACACCCTTTCAACGAGTATTCAAGACCGAGAGACCAGCTAGCCACCTGCGCGAACTTTACTAGAGAGCTACAAAGGATACCCACAAGCCATAAACAACAGGACGACAAGGAAAACGACAAAGCAAACTAAAAAAAAATCAACTCCCAAGCGACTTTCAGAAAAACAGTGACGACGATCACCTTGAAAAATCAGCAGATACTCAATCAAGTAACTGTTAGCTCAGTAGATGACCTAAAGTCGTCAGGTAGAAAGTCCAAGAAGAGCGAATACCTGGCAAATCCAAGCCGTTTAGACGAGCCAGAAGCACAAAATGCGAACGATGATTATGATATGGGGGCGCGGAAGGTTCTTCACAGAATGGATAGCTACTAGTGGGATGATCTCACTTCATCGCTATTTTCCTTAAAAACATGAAATATTTTTCTCTTTTTCGTGAGACTTACGTTTTTACCATATTCTTCCGTTATTTCATTCATATTCTGCTAAAAACAAGTGGTGATAAAAAAAAAACTGACACGCAGAACTTAATCTATTGACAAAAAATTTAAATGGTTCATGTAAATAATGCAGGCTCCTCATTTATCAAATTCTATCGAGTTTTGAAAACTCCAGAAATTTCGCTTTTGTAGTTATCGTGTTTTCATTAATCTGACGCTATCTGGTCGGGCAGTGAAGTATTATAGATTACACCAGCTTTTTAAATAACAAACAATATGTTGTTTCAGTGAAGCTCGACAAATTTTGTTCTATCGAACAAACCATAAATAAAATATTATTGAATATCCTGCATGTCGAGAGAACTTTATAAATGTTTCTCTATGCCAATTACAATTATTATCAGCATGAGGGAAACAAATTATGAACACCTGCCACTCAGTATTCCATGAAAAAGCCACAAACACACTTTCACGCTGCTCTGTTCAGTCGAATATTTGACAATCTATACAGATGCTGGCAATATTCTGTCTCTCTATATTACAAAAATAAAATATCAAATACCTGAAATAAATGTTGTTTACGCGCTATTGAAATCCCATTGAGCGTCAGCATCCAAAATTGATATTTTTTCAACAGTATTCAGTCAATGTTTATAATTTTTAATCAATCAAGTACGACGTATGGAAAATTGAATGCATCGACATCAAATCCAATTTTTGCTGAAATATATATGATAGCAATGTAATGGTATTTTATTTTGTTTTTGATACAAACAGAATCATATGATATAGTTTATGTGGCAGTATTATAATTAGTCGAAACTGTGATGTACGAGGATGTATTGATATCTAGTTAGCCTAGACCAGTTCTATGCATAAACAAAATATTGCGTTACCATAGCAACGAACAATAGCTTATTAGAAGTGTCATTGTGAAGTTTGAGGTCAAAAAAGTAAACCAGAGTTACGCAATAAATTAAAAGAAAAAAGATGTCCACCGAAATTGTGAAAATCGAAAAATTGGAGTATCGAGCCATCATCAAGTACCTGTATTTAAAAGGGTTAAGAGGTAAGCAGATTTACGAAGATATGCTTAATACCCTTGATGATCAATGTCCTTCGTATGCGACCGAGAAAAATTGGACTGCAAGCTTCAAATGAGGTAAATTTTCCATTGAAGATGATGACCGATCGGGAAAGCCAGTTTCTGTATCAGTCCCCGAAAATATCGATGCAGTTCATGACATGATTTTATCAGACCGTCGAATTGGGCTAAAACGGATATCTGAAGCACTGAATATTTCATACGAACGCGTTCATCATATAGTTCACATCAATTTGGACATGAGAAAAATTGCTGCAAAATGGATCCCCAAATGTTTGAATGTTGACCAAAAGTGTGCAAGAGTAGTAGCATCGCGTTCGATCTGTGCTCGATTTGAAAACGATGTAGACTTCTTAAATCGAATTGTTACTATGGATTTAACTTGAGTACATTTCTACGATCCAGAAACAAAGCAACAATCGATGGAATGGCGACACTCTTGTTCTCCAAGACCTAAGAAGTTTCGTGTCCAAAAATCTGCTGGAAAAGTTCTTGCTTCAGTTTTTTGGGATTGCCATGGAGTAATCATGATTGATTTTTTGGATAAGGGTAGAACAATAACTGGAGATTACTATTCGACATTACTGACCACTCTACGGGAAAAAATTAAAGAGAAAAGATGCGGAAAGCTATCCAAAGGTGTTTTGTTTTTGCAGGACAACGCCCTTGCACACAAATCTCATGTTACCATGCAAAAAATTCGTGATTTAGGGTTTGAATTACTAGAACACCCCCTTTATTTACCAGATTTGGCTCCGTCCGACTATCATCTCTTTCCCCAACTGAAAAAAAGTTTAAAAGGTCGTAAATTTTCTTCCAACGAGGAGGTAATAAAAGCTGTGGAGGTCTGGTTTGCAGAGAAAGAAGAAACATTTTTGTTAAAGGTCTAGAGACGTTACAAGTTCGCTGTAATAAATGTATCCAATTAAGAAGAGGATATGTTGAGTAATAAAATATTTTGACATTGAAATTTTGTTTGGTTATATAGTAGGCTAAGAATTTTTCAATATAACCTCGTATACTTTTGTGATTTTATCATATTTTTTATTGATTCTGGGATAACCTAAGTCAAATGCTGGTGATTTGTCCTCACTTTAAGGATGATTTTAATATGACTACCACCTCAAACGTAGAAGTACCTCAAATATCAACTTGTAAGAGGAAATGGACCGACGCAGTGCTACAACTTCCAGGGACTCCACCAAGAACAGACGAAATACCGTGTAAGCTCCAAGTGCGGGGAGCCACACTGTTTCAAGACCAAAACACAAACCAGCCACCTGCAATAACTCTCCAGGAGAACACCTAGGGAGCTACAAAGGATGCTCGCAAGCACCAAACAACAGAACGACAAGGAAAACGCAGAAGCAAAGTACAAAAGGGACGATGCCAAAGCGACGACTACGATCCCCTCGACAAAGCAGCAGATTCTAGATGCAGATATAATCTGGAGGTGCAGCTTTAGTACTCTGGATAAAATTTTTAGAAATTGTTGAAAGAACTATTAGGAAGTACCATCTGCAAGCATTTCGTTCAAACTCTTTCGACATATCTATATTAATCGAGGGAACTAGTAACATTGAATGTCACACCTAAAATAATTATTACAATGCAGAGAAGTTATTGGCAAAGCCTGGAAAATAAGACTCGAGCTGGCCTTCTACTTTTTGTAAGAGAAGAGGCGATGATGGCGTACATCGGAAGGCATATGGACTTCGAACAATGTTCATGTATATCTGTGAAAATTTAAGATATGTTTACCTGTTAATTATACAATAAAGATATTTTTTATCGTGAATAGTAATCCTTCAACATGAAAACATATACCGTTAAAATTTAATCGGGTTAACAGCTATTCGACATAAATCGTAAAGCATATTTCTACAGCTTGCACGTTATAAGATAATTTGGAAATGCTACCTGATATCCGATATACACCGTAGTTGATTTAGAAGTTTAATCCCTCAGCCGCAATTTCGCCGGTGGTAGCTTAACGGTAATGTTCTATTTGTCTGATTTATGGTCACACAAACCCAAAGTTACTGGAAAAGTTTGCTCGTATTTGCCGATCTACTGACTCGACCCATCGACTTTACAGTGTGTTTCATTTATAATTGTGAATATTTTAACAGGGAGAAATATTCTCAGAAATAAAATATAGTTCTTCACTAAGTCAAACAAGAAGAGTTGTGAAAATCGAAAAGAGCTTTTTTCATTCTTTTCACTCGACTAAAACACTTTATATTGGTTGATTTATAGTCACAAATTTTATATATAAACTGAATCTTATTGTATATAATATATATATTCACCCATCTATTATTTCACGGTAGGTGAATGCTCCATAGCTCTTAGCATCACAGTAATCAAATTATGCATCGAGGGTTAAATTTCGACAACAAATTACGTTTACTGATACATCAATTACCAACGAAGAGTATGAAGTTTCTGTTGCACGCTTGATGATTAACTATCAAAACTTGGAGAGGTATTATTACCTAGTTTAATCCCTAATAGGCTATGAAAGCTGTCTTCATTTGACAAAGACAAAGATAAATCATAGTAAGAGTAAGGTAATACAATTTGTGTTCATGTTTTGTTGAATTTCCTTTGTTAAAGGTTTAAATTATAGAGGTGGGGAATTTTCCACAATGGAAATAATGTCCTGTAATAAATGAGGGTATTGGAAAATAAAGAAAATACTGGAGGTTTATGTCACTACTGATCAACTTGGAGAAAGAGTTAAGTTAAAACCAATGTCAAAAGCGAGATATTTTAACATATTTCAAAGAAAACTTTTGAAGTGTTGTATGGTTAGGTCCAAAAGATAATGTTCCCAAAGAACCCCGCACTTTTTATATGGAAAAATGGTTTCAGTCCCGAGGTCTAATTTTTTGTGGTAAAGGTATTTCTCATCATCCTTAACAAAAAAGCTTATGGGCACAAAAAAATCGTATCGTTCTCGAAACATCTAGAATTCGCGCATTCGCCAAAATTTATAGTTTAGCGACAGGACCGGCTTCTGAATTGATGAGTTCGTAACAATATGCTATTGGTTTATGGTAAATGCAGAGAAAATGTTCAACGAGCGGCCCGTTTATATCAAAAACGTTTTCCTCAACGTCCTCGGGTATCACACATGGTGTTTCCTAAAAAGGAACGGAAGATGCGCAGCAGTTCGTTCCCAAACAAAAACCGTGCACCGCACCGATATCCATAATGTAATTAATGTACTTGCATATGTTTGTATCAATCCTCATACCTCTGTTAGAAACATAGCTAAAGAGCTGGAAATAAGCAAAAGCACAATACAGAGGGCTTTGAAGCAACACAAATATCACCCATTTAAACAACATTTACTTCAAGGACTGAAGCCTATTAAATCAAATATTTTGGAGTGATGAAAGACGCTTCCACAACAATGGTGTAGTTACTACACACAATGTCCATTATTGGTCGAACGAAAATCCTCACTAGGCTCGTTCAACTCGTTTTCAAATAGTTTGAAGTATAAATGTATGGTGTGGGTTATTCAATGGTCATTTGAATGGGCCATACTTTTACGACGGCACATTGAAAACAAATTACCTATCTTCCTTTGGCAGACCGAAATACAATGATCTGGCATCAGGACGGTGTTCCACCTTATAATGCAGGCATGCAGTCTTTTCGCAACAGATAGATTGGTACTTACGAATCTATAGCATCCCCGCTAGCCCGATCTAACGCCACTGGACCTTTTTTTTCTTGGGTTATCTTAAAGTATTAGTATATCAAACACAGCCTATAGATTTAGATCTTAAAGAACACATTCGTGAGGCATGTCGTAATATTACACCAGCCATCATTCAGGCTGCGTCCACAAGAGCGCTATCAGTCCATCCTTTCTTAGCCGTATCGTGTGTATCATACCGTGCTTCGTCCAAATAGATAATTGCTAATAAATACATGTATACTTACTTACAATTTCCACACAAAAACACACACACTTCCTTAATGTCAGACCACCGACTAAAGACAACACCTGCAATCATCCCTCAAACATAGTTATAGTTCAGTCAAACTATTAAAGGCACTCACTAGCTATCGCTCGTTCGTGATAATACACATATTATCTATTTTATTTCCGAAATCTTCACCTTTATATTAAATAACCTCTTGAGCAATCTCGGTTATTTAAAATGACAAGGGAAAGCGTCCGTGAGACGCTCTTTGACCGAAACTTTTGGTAGAGATATCTGACTTTATTGTGACATTTCCCCCCATCACAATATATTACGAGATATACGTCAGAAATAAATAGAAAAGTTCACAATATATTTTGTTCAATTTCGCCAAGTTTAGATTCGGATCAAATAACAATTCAAGTTACACAGAAACCAGCGCAGATATAAATTTGTTGGAAAGATAATATCGCAAGGACATCGCTTAACTTGAAGGTTACAATTCTAGTGAACTATTAGGTTTTTTCGTAATTGCGATAGAGATTGAAATTATAAACTAGACAATAACAGAATAATTTAAAAAGCTTTTATTTAAAGTTAATGTCAAAATAAATTAAAAAGGAATAGGCAGTCATGGAGACCGCAGATAGAAGTGGTAACGAAAATAAATGAACCCCTCCTAAAATTTTCATAGTACGCCTATGGCAGATAAAAATGATATGAACCGTTTTAAAAAAATTTATCGGTGAATGTAAATTTTCGCCCATGGTAAATAGTATTTTAACAAATAAATTACTTACCCCCTTTGACAGTTTCAAAGTACGCTTATAATATGAGAATTGTTACAGATTAATTATGCGCACAGAAAATTTTTTGCAAACTAGACCTATTTAGAAATTTTACCATACGTCCATGATATAGAACTTTATACAAATAAACCAATCCCCTGTTAGGATTTTATCGTACGCCCATTGTAAATTGGAAATTTTTGCTAATAAATAAATCCTTTATGAAAATTTCATGATATAAAAACTTTTACAGGTTAATTGGACCCTTATAAAAATTCAAGTAAACTCCCCTGGTATATGGAAATTTTCGCAAATCAAAATCTGTTTAAAATTTAATCTGTTTAATATTTAAAAATGTATCCCTTTGTACAATATTTTTGAGTTACTTTTCAGTAAAACCTTATTTTACAATCGAGAATGGTTTAGATTCAATATTGGTCCCGGTAGGTGGCGCTGTAATCGGATACATACTGAACTTTTCCTAAACGGCTGGTCCTATTTAGTTGAGGTTATTAAATATATGAGTCAAGTTCATAAAAACAAATTTGTTTGCCTGATAAATTTTTCGGGAAACATTCCTTCCATCAATTCTGATTCTGATTTTTCTACCCAAAATATGTAACAATGTGATATTTTTCAATCAAAATGAAAAAAATTGTCAAAATTTGTATAACATGACAAGAAGTTAGCACAGGACAACGTCTATCTATATACTGCAATTCAAAACCTTACAAAGAAAACTGAGAATTAAATTTTTTTAAAATCAAAATGCTATTCAGTCAATTTCAATGTTATATCGTTAGTTACTGCATCTGCTGGTAGACATACATCCGGAAGTACGCAACATAAACCCAATTCTCGGTTCTCGCTACAAATGTAAATTATTAACATGGACTATTTGGGATAAAGTGAATTTTTATTTGGAAATTGAATAATCCTTTCCAAACGAGAGTACAGATAACAAAATAAACTGTGCTTTGAATCTGTTAGAGACAGCTTCAGTTACCGCCGTATTCTCTGGATTTATCCTCCTGTGACGTTCTGTATATAAAAAACAAAAAAGTACTAAATTCCGCACGTCGTGAATTGATATTAATCAGAATAATTTTGAACTGTCTCAAACATTCTATGCGAATATTTGTATCATTTGCAGCACTGAAAGAAGACAAAATAATATGTTATTCAAAAAAATTGTCTCTTGATTGAATTTTGCACAAAACATAAATATGATCATGCCAAATTCAATAGAATTTTATCTGAGAAAGTTACTGAATGAAAAACTAGTACGTCCACCTCTTATTTCAAGAAGTTTACGACAATTTCAACCAAACATAGCAACATTACACTATTATCAATAACTATGTCAACACTGTTGAGTTTGACAACTTCGTTTCAAATCAATTTTTTTTGGCATGTTTAAAGTATAAATTTAATGCGGTAATCAAAGAAAAAATTCACAGAAATAGAACCTACAGTCACAAATAAATTTGGAACGAACTTTCGATTGTAATTGCTTATTATCAATGTCCCAGGGATATTACTACTGAAAATTGTAATAACAATGAACACCTAATTTTTGTAACTATGATCAGATGAAAGAACTAGTCCTATTTATTCTACTACAGAATAATAAAGATAAATATTACCCTCAGATTACACAAGAAAAGATATTTAAAAATTTGGAAAACTCATAAAGCAATTTTTTTTATTAAAACTGAAAGTATACAAAGCATTTTTTTATTAACTCATAAATCCAGTCCGGTGTTTCGAAGGTAAACAAAAAAAGGAAACAAGAAAAAAATGCTCAGCCGGAAATTGGATACCTACATCGAGTTAATATAATTAAAAGAAGCAGACGGTACGAGATTTAGTAATTTAATTCATATGGAGATTATTAAAAGTAATTCCTTTTTGAACTTAATGAAGATAGTCTCCTTTTTGCGTCCAATATAATATACAAAACAATTTATAATATCGAAAAAACGATGACGTCTCATTAGTAAGATTTATAGCTACGATTATAGCTACAGCTATATCCTTAGATGCATCCCAAGCATTCGATAAGGGCTGGAATATAAGTTCAGGAAATTACTATCAAGACAGTTTTGGGATATACTTAAAACATATGTTTCAGATAGAACATTCCGAATAATGCAAGGCTGGGGTGCTGCAGGGTAGCGTTCTTGGGCCAGTAATGTATCTTATTTACACATATGATATCTCTACATCTAATGATACGAAAACCTTGCTAACATAACAAAAAACCGGACAAGTGCGAGTACTATTATCTTTAAAATAACTTAATATTCTGTGAATATTTCAAGCCTATGCCTGTTGCCGATATCAATATCTAGCCAACTAACGTCCGTCTGTATCGAGGTCAATACAGTTTTGTTCCTTGAATGATTGAAAACAGATCAAGTTTTTCTGGAGAAATTTTTAGCTCTATAGATGCGGTATTGTTATAATAGTTTTGTTTAATATATTTGTTAGTTTTCCTTCAATAGACCATGATTTGTTGTTTAGTTTTACGGAAGTAAGGAATATAATATGATTTATTGAAAATTTGATACATTTATCAAAAGTCTAAAAACTTAAGAGTCAATATTTTCGAACATTAATTTTATTCCCCATGAAAACTCCGAATGGGAATATTTATAAGATCAGTTTTATGTTTATTTTAAATAAAATGATAAATGTTCATAAAAATCGTTTTCTACTGAACATGTGATAAAAATCAAACTATATTTGACACGACATAATACAATTGTAAAATGTAACAAATCTGCTATGTCGCGCGACGCCTGTTTCAACATTAATCTCATTCACCTCATAAAAAAAATAACAATGCTTATAACAGTGTGTTAAAATAAATATTCGTATGTGATATCGAAGACAATGTGTTTTATTTCGTCATAGTTATTTTTTGACGTTACACAGAACTAAAAATATATATATTTTCTACTTCCGTCACTAAACCGTATCTAAAACAATGGTTTGACATTCGTAAGACGTCACTTTAAACACTGGTGTGCGAAAAGTCACATCTCGTTTATCTTTTGTTTCTTAAACGCCACGTCAAGTGTATCTTCTGTAATTTATATTTAATACTCCGTGATAATTTTGTAGTTCTGTGTCATTTGATTCTTCAATGACACGTCAGTCATTGTCTGTCATCTTGTGAATATAATTAAAATATAATATAATTAAAATGCTGCGTGCGTAGAAAAAGTACCCCTAGTGTCAAAATAGCTATTTGTGTATCCAGAGCAGAAAGTAGTACTTTGGTAGTCGAGACAGAAAGTCTCTATAAGACTATCACTATCGAAAGTCGTCTTTTTTGTTTGAAAAGCAACTGCAAAGTTGATGTTTTCCGCGAGCTCTCATAATTTGACATTATTGGCTCTCTTAAGCAGAAAGTAACTTTGGCGCACGCCTAATTTTCCGCGAGCTCTCATAATTTGACATTATTGGCTCTCTTAAGCAGAAAGTAACTTTGGCGCACGCCTAATTTTCCGCGAGCTCTCATAATTTGACATTATTGGCGCTCTTAAGCAGAAAGTAACTTTGGCGCACGCCTAATTTTCCGCGAGCTCTCATAATTTGACATTATTGGCTCTCTTAAGCAGAAAGTAACTTTGGCGCACGCCTAATTTTCCGCGAGCTCTCATAATTTGACATTATTGGCGCTCTTAAGCAGAAAGTAACTTTGGCGCACGCCTAATTTTCCGCGAGCTCTCATAATTTGACATTATTGGCGCTCTTAAGCAGAAAGTAACTTTGGCGCACGCCTAATTTTCCGCGAGCTCTCATAATTTGACATTATTGGCGCTCTTAAGCAGAAAGTAACTTTGGCGCACGCCTAATTTTCCGCGAGCTCTCATAATTTGACATTATTGGCGCTCTTAAGCAGAAAGTAACTTTGGCGCACGCCTAATTTTCCGCGAGCTCTCATAATTTGACATTATTGGCGCCCTTAAGCAGAAAGTAACTTTGGCGCACGCCTAATTTTCCGCGAGCTCTCATAATTTGACATTATTGGCGCTCTTAAGCAGAAAGTAACTTTGGCGCACGCCTAATTTTCCGCGAGCTCTCATAATTTGACATTATTGGCGCTCTTAAGCAGAAAGTAACTTTGGCGCACGCCTAATTTTCCACGAGCTCTCATAATTTGACATTATTGGCGCTCTTAAGCAGAAAGTAACTTTGGCGCACGCCTAATTTTATTTATAGATAAAAGAGAGCTAGTAGTTAATTTTGGTGTCATAGTAGAAAAAATCTTGTGTGTATTTAGAGCAGAAAGTCTTTTGATAGTTTCGACTACCAAAGTACTACTCTTGATACACAAATAGCTATGAAGTTGACAATTCTTGCGTCTTCTAGCCAACTGAGAAGTTTAATTTTTCTATTAGTAGTTAATATTTTTTTCTTTTGTTGACCTCTAGGTCAATAATGGATAAATTCAAATATTTTGAGAATCCAGGGATAGTTGTTTAACAAAAACATAATTTTGTATACGCAGGAGATTGTCTTTAAGATATTTGTTGCTTGAAATTATTTGAATAAAAATGCCATTAGTTTAAAAATTTGGGATCAACCAAAAACGACTTATGACATAAGGAGTGCGATCATAGTCTACGGGTAGGTGAGGAGTGAAAACAGACAGAGTACGTGTCAATCACACGACGGGGTAAACGCCTAGGGAGTAATCAGGTTGAACGATTTGTGCCGATTTGTAGATCGACACTGTCAACATTTGATTTTCTCATTGTAATGTGTTGTTTCATTTACGTTGACTGCAAAAAACATGAATCGAGGAATGTTTTTACCTTTAACATTATTTCCAATGGAATTTGAAAATCTTCTGTTCATGGAAAGTGGGAATCACGCAAACACAATAATTACAAACGTTGCTTGAAAACAAGTTTTACTAGTGGAAATGTCTACTAGGCTACTAGATTTCTGTTTTTTAGTGGAAAATCGAATTTACATTCATGTGAAATTAAAGCACAATGGTTAGGCCATATGGATAGGATGGATGACGAAAGGTGTCTGAAGAAGTAAAGAAAATAAAACATGTTTATAGAAACTTTCGTCTTAATATTGAAAGACGAACCGTTCACAACAATATTTCAGATTACCTTAGAAACCTTCAAAATATTAGTTGGCGTACAATTTTTTGGAAAAAGTCTTTGCTTGTAATTCAATGAAGAAGAACATAAAATATATTCCAAATAACCTCATTTTCCCCCAGTTTTGTTACATAATCCCGTGTTTTGGAACAGTATTCGGCACTGCTGTGAAAGCATAAAAGCAATACAGTTTATTGTTTCATCATTGCTATTATTAATTTTTATAATGTTGCCTTTACACGCGAACGAATCATTTGTATACACGGAATTTACTGAAGATATATTCCAGTAGAAACATGTTTTTTTAACATGCGTAGATGGATATCGGGTATAGTTAACAAAATGATGTTTCCGCTGCGTATGATAAATGTTTTTAAAAACACCTTTGTGAAAAACTGAGGCTCATGTAATTATAGTTAATAGGAATATATTACAACCTTGAACATACCAAAGCAAAGTGCTTTTAATAATCTGTACAAGTGTGATATTTTGGAAAATATTCATTTTAACAAATTGAAAGACGCACTTATATCCCCCACTCCACTTCTTGTGTCTCAGTAGCCTGTGCATTAGTTTTATCAAGTTTATTATGCTGAGCTGTCAACAAAGCTGATTTTTCTTAAATTTCTTAGATATTCTCGATTTTCTATTTTTGAAACAATCAGCCCTATTGTGTAACTTCACAAAATCCATTTTTAACATGAACATGCACATTAATAAAGCACACTTTGTACTGGGGCTCCACGTTTTTCTAGATGGTGCTCCCAGCAGGGATGAAAGAAGAATAAACGAGTACATATAGTAAACAAGAAAATTAAAGGAGATAATTACACTAGGGCCCCTAAATATCACCTAGGGATAAGGAATTACTTCTGAAGTTTGAAGAGAAGGAAAAATCGATTTGAAGACATCTGTGATAAACTTTTTATTAAAAATCAAAATAAATAGGTTATGTTACAGACATCAATAAAAGTTGTAGTTTTTTTGATTTGTTATATACAAAACGCAGAAGCGCTCCCATTTATACCCAAGAGAAAAGGAATCATTTGAGCAGAGGCTCAAAAAAGTTTCAGACATGTCGTTAAAAGAATGGTCTTGTTATTTTCTACTTCTGAAGTAAGTTTCAAGATAAAGACAGAGATAAAGGCATGAAAGTTGAAGTAGTTATTGTGTTGTTAAATTCGAACGGTATTATGCCAATATAAAGGAGATCGTCGACAAAAAATCACAAGATCTTGATAAATAGTCGGTAGTTACCTACTTTGTCAACACTTTTACATAATACTCCATTGTCAAGTTGAATAAATTTGTAATATTAGTTTGAGTTTGGAAGCTTTGAATCGTTGATAGATATGTGAGTTGAATTTCAAAGTAGGTATTTCTAAAAAATCGAAATAAAGATATCATCATATAAAAAAATTTAGGGTGTTTTATTTTAATAATTTTTATTCATTTTTCACAATTCCGGCTCCTATATACCTGCTTCTGTCTTGGAGCCGTCTGTATACCAGCCAGTACACCTTTCTTCCAGTCTTCACCTGGATATCAATATTTAGGATTTATATAAATATATTTTATATTTTCTAAAAATACAGTTTACCCTTTCGACCTTTAAGATCATTAGTAGAATTTTTTTGCTACGTGTTATTAATACTGGAGTAGTTCAATTACATTCTATTTTTTGTAGTCCGTAATTGTTATGTTCAATGTCCAATTCGGAGCTACTTAATGAGAATTTGATATTTCTTTTATTGACGAAATGGCGAAGGTCCTATATATATACATATATTTTTAGCTTGATTAAGCTGTGCTCTCACATTGTTTGCTTTCACTGTTCGATATGTTTTTTTATAACAATTTTGTGGACGCTAAAATTTGGTTATCCGTGTACCTAATGGCTGCTATTGAATCTACATAATTATTTTACTTGATTTATAGAGGAGAAGCCATTGCATAAATCTAGATTGCAAATATATCAAAAGGACTGGCTGGCTTCACACCACTGCGACCTAAAAGATATCATATATGTTCCTTATAACTATATTTCAGCCCAAAATATCTAGAAGACTAAAATCCAGGCCCTAATATAAATATTTGAGGCGTTGGTAAACAATTACACTGCAATTGGAGATATTGTGTTCTCTACAGTGAGCATCTTCATGGTTTGGGTTTCTCCAACCCCAAGAGCTTCAAAATATCCGGTTATGTATCCAAGTTTCAAAGATAATATTCTATAGACATGTTCTTAAGCGATCCTCCTTACCAAGTGTTGTGTATCTTTTAATGATGACTGATAGACCTCCTTTTCTTGATAATAAAGACAATCCAACTAAATAATATCAGTGAAACTATAATTTTTTCACTTATAATTGCACAAGTGGTTTGTATTTTATCGGGTAAATTTGGGTTGTTTAATGAGAAACTGCTTCCTAGTAATTTGACGAGAATAACTGTCAACTATTAAAAACACGACACCGAAGGTGGAGTGTTTTTAGGTTGACAGTTATTCGAGTCAAATTGCTAAAGGAAACAGTTTAGAATTTGAACAACACAAATTTACCCAATATCAATACAAACCTCGAGTATAATTCGGCAGGACAATTTAAGGAATGAGAAATTTGGAAACATATAAATGCAAACTTTATTTATGAAACATTAAAAATAAACACATTTTTATTTTAATGTACAATTATTAAAAACGCAGTTATTGAAATTCATACTAGGAACAGTGATATCGCTGCGGGTACCACAGCTAATCGTTTCTGTAGTAGATGTTGAAGTTTTTTCATTTTCCAAACGAATTGATTGAATAATGCTTGAATGATACTCTTTGTCAACTTGTAAGTATGGTTTTATTGATGATGAATTGCTCTGTCCTGTTATTTTTATTAGAGCTTGTTTTTCAATTCCGCTTTTACTTAATTCGCTAACTGCTGCCGCTCGATTTGAGTGATTTGTAATTTTGACACGTTTGACATCTAAACCAATGCGTTGTGCTGAGCGTTTAGTCCATTTGGAAATTTCATTAATTCCAATCGGCAAATTCTTGTACCAACCTTTAGAATTTTTCTTTTTCCAAAAGGGATTTGGTGTAAGAAATACTCTGTCCGAAGTTATAAAAGTGTTTCGTTTTTCCATTAACTTTTTGAATAAACGTATTGGGCAAATATCTTCGTCGAAAATATTAGGCGTGATCCATTTGCTGTCACATAATTTATTGTTGCCGCCTTGTCTCGTTTTCGAGGAGAGGAGAGGAGTGTACTCGATACGTCCAGTTTCTTTTCCATTATTTTCAATTTCAGATACGAAATAAGTGGTTTTGCAGTAAGCTGATTCTCCCCTGCGCCAAGCTAGTTCAAACGCCAAAATGTGATATAATTTCTTTTGAAGTCCTTCCGGTTCATTTTCGTTATATAATCTGGCCATTGCAAATACTTCAGATTTATTAAGAGCTGATGCACTATATTTTCTCTTTTCGGGTTGTGCTTGTAGGATTTTACGTTTAGCATTACGTGCAGCTCGAGATGAATTAAACTGAACATCGGTGAAAGGGTTGAATACAATATTAAATTCGTTATAATATTTACTTTGTAGCATTTTAGCGGTGGTGTTCCAAATTGTTTTAACTACCGCTTCTTTGTAGTCTTCTCCGTTACTTTTTCGCATATTAAATGCCCAATCTTGCAATATTACATTCAATTTCTCGATGGAAGTATCTGGCTCAAATGTGTATCTTTTTGCATCGCAAAACGTAGAAAATTGTCGCCAGATTGATGATTGCGTCGCAACTGTATAAGTAGGCACACAGGTATTAACAATTTGACTAATTTCTGCGTTCGTAGACACACCGAATCGACATTGTTAGTTCTTGAAAATTCAATAAGTTGTTGACAAACATGCCAAACTATTTATTCTGGTAACCAACACCGCGATAATTGATGAACAAATGAATAAGTGAAAAAACCACTAGTGTATTTGTCGCTGTAAAAGTTAAAGCTAACTTTTGCCGCTGTCAAAGTGACAATTGCACTGTGGCATATGCGATTTTTTATACATGAATTAAATTGTCACCAAAAAATCATTTAAACTTAAAAGAAGTTGTTCAGATTACAGTTTAAATAAATAACAAACTACACCATGATGAACCGATATTATTTTTTGACATTCCAAAACATTTTAATCCATTAATAATTAAGGAAGGAACATATATATTCTAACCACAAATATGTCAGACCCCGTTGGCAAAATGATTATAAAGTTATGTAACTATGTTCTCCGATGCCCTACGAATTTAATACCTATAATCTTTCTATAGATCCCAAGCAGTGTTCTTAGCAATTTTGAAACAACCAAAATTGATTTATAACACCGACAACATCAATATCAATTCAAAAGCTATTAAAAAGTCTTAAGAAATAAAGGAAACTTTCGAAAAGTTTTCGCTAATGTAGTTGACAGCGAGGATCATTTTTCATTCCGTTTGACTAAAGTTTATTAAATAATGGCGAATTAATTGTATATCTCAAAAACAGATAGATAATAAAGTATGGAACCAAGTAAATATCTTTTAAACGAGAAGAACAATATTTATGAAAATTTGCAGTTAAGTAGAATGGAACAGAATGCATCTGATGTACATTTTTTTGTTAATAATATACTTCCGGTTCAACCGGAAATGCCATCAACTTTTTAAATTTAAATGGGACACCCTATATATTTTCACAGAGCTTGATATTTTGAATTCATACATACTGAGTTTAGTGTGAAAAATTTGTAAAAACGAGGAATAACTCGCTGTTAGTTGTACAATAGGTGTACATTTCATTATTTTAGAATAATGAGAAACAAAATTACTTCAAATGTTCAAAATGCTCGCCGTTTACTTGCTGACAATATGCCATCCTATTAACAAATTCTTGAGTCACTCTTTCCAAGACTTCTCCACGTATTGGTTCACATTAAACAATAATTCTTTGTCTCAATTCCTGTAAGTTTGTTGGTCGTCTAACGTAAAAACGTGATTTTAGATAACCCCAAAGAAAAAAATCTAGCGGGCTAAGATCCAGAGAACGAGCAGGCCACTCTATGAATCCTCTACGTCCAATCCATCGATTTGTAAAATTCGCATCCAGAAAATCCCTAACCCGTCTATCATAGTGGGGAGGTGCTCCATCTTATTGAAACCAAACATTTTTGGTAATTGCCCATTCTGTTGAAGTGTAGGAATAATTTCGTTATTTAGTAGATCCAAATACTTGTCACCATTCAAGTTTCCGTCGATAAAAAATGGGCCTTAAAGCCTATTTTCGACAATTCCCATCCAAACATTTAACTTCTGTGGATGCTGGGTATGTGCTTCATGAATCCAATGAGGATTCTTTTTTGACAAATACCTTGAGTTATGGCAATTAAATGTTCCATTTAAACAAAAAGTTGCCTCATCGGAAAAAACTATGCTAGAAGCAAAATTGTCGTCGACATTACAGATGTCCATTAGCCGTTCGCAAAATTCCAGCCGTCGATCAAAATCATCGTCTGACGATTCTTGAACCAACTGTACCTTATACGGATGATACTTTTCACTTTTTAATGTCTTTCCTATAAAACGTCGACTGACACCATGGTTTAGTGCCAAATTTGTGGTGGAAGTTTGAGGTGATTCTTCTAAATCGATTGCAATATTTTGTTAAACAGGTTCGTGCAGTCCGCGGTCTTCCAGGTTTTATCATTTTTTTACCATCCCAGTTGTATTAAAACGTTGTAATGTTTTAGTTACTGTTGAGCGTGATGTAGGATTTCTCTCCGGATCCAAAATAATTAAAAATATGACACATTTATTCATGAGTTCTAGCACGATCACGACCAATACGCTCTTTTTCACTTAATTGAACCATTCTAAATTGTAAAATTTATTTCCGTCAATTAGAATTTGACACTTTGAGAACAAAAGACGTACTAAACAGTACAGTAAATATCGGTGATTCATAAATAAAATTTATTGATACTAAATCATTATTTAGAGCGATAAACAAATGATACAGTAAAGCAGGCTTTTTGTCAATTACCCTTTATGATTTATAATTATATCCTAGATAAATCAAAGTATGCGTGAAAATCCGATGATAAAACGATTGGTAATTTTAATTAAAGCCTCAAAAACATTCCGCTCGTTTATTCAAAAACTATGAAATAGTATATTACAGTCCAAGGGCCGAAAGTTGAATTTTCGGCCCTGCGCGTCATGATGCTCCGAAGCGAATTTCGGCCCTGCGCGTCATGATGCTCCGAGGCGAAGCCGAGGGCATCATGACGCGCAGGGCCGAAATTCGCCGAGGGCATCATGACGCGCAGGACCGAGATTTCAACTTTCGGCCCGTGGAGTGTATACTATTTTTCTTCATAGCCGGTCGGAAGCGAGTGCCGCTGGTCGTAGTTACGAGTATAAATACGCATGAGAAACTCTTTCCTCCCGCTGTTATAGAGGAAACGCGTGTACTTTTCACAGGGAGTAAATGTTGAACTTTCGTCCCTGCTATGAGGGACGAAAGTGCGTACTTTCGACCGAGGTATAAAGAAAAAATATTATCTTTAAAATGCATTTACAGATTAAAGCAAAAATATAATCGATTATGATTATTTGGTTTGTCCCGTTTATATGATTCCGCGTAGATTTTACATAATAGGTATTTACTATAATGGTTGTCGAAATTGTTATTGACCCACTGAGTCATGCAGTATCGCTATTATATCAATTACTTTATGTAAAATTGCTGGCAGCATTCGATTTTAACCTCGTCGCGTTTTTTTTATTATTAAAAGGTTATTTTTCCTATTGTATGTTATCTAAATGATATTGCTTTGTATTCATTTGAATGTATTTACATTATAGCGTCAACTGGAGTCACATTTTCAAATGAACAAGTAGCATTGACTCTACTAGTTCAAGCAGAGTTCTTACAACTCGATTATAAAATAATAATATCGATAATCCTCCTAACCTTCATCACATGCGGGTATATACTGTTTTCATTATCACATCCTTAAAAATAACATGAACCTTCTTGTATATTATATTCAATAAATATGCTGACCTTCTTTATTCATCAAGTTCATCGTCGTTCATTCACTTTAAAACATATACCTTCTGTATGTTCCTTGTATGTTCATTAATGTTCCAATGAAACTTTTGTATCTTCAGATCAAATGATATTTTTATAAATAAAGCAGAATAAATGTATTCCTGAGAATACTGAAAGAGCTCAAGCAAATAAATAAATATTTTCCAACCACTATACTCCATTTAGGGAGAATAAAAATGTATTCATGAAATTAAAAAGGGTATGTGAAATTGAGTACCCGAGGGAGCTGAACTTATTTTGAGTTTAACTTAAATTCTTAAATTTTATACCAGCATGAACTCTAAAGACATAAAAGGTGAAACTCTCAAGTCGATCTATGGAAAATATTATAAAAACAAAGTTATAGATGTACCTAAAGGTCATAAATTTGAAAATATAGTATATTTGGTTGGACTCCAGCGGTCAGCTTGGTCCATTATTATCCCACATCAGAGGTCTATAATCGTTTATGCGGTAGCAAATACCGAATTTAACTTTGAATTGCCGCATAGGGGTTGCTACCCTCGAAAAGCACCACTTGAGATATTCTGGGGAAATTTTAAATTTGCATTAAAAGATATTTGAGGTAAACGAGTAGATTGAATATTTATGCGGATTGAAAATGTTGAAATAGTTTTTTTTAAATGCTTCAATATTTTTTATTTATTCATCAAACAAAACCACCTTTACAGGTTGAAATGAAATTCTCATTCTTTTAATCTGTTTTTCCTCAGAATTTATCCGATAATATTGTGATAACAACTAAGATTGTGACTACATAATTTACCCAATAATTTAAATAATTGTCTTAAAGATGCTGATACATACTTAACAAGATCACCTCATAGAAGTTGGAACATTTCAATACTTTGTTTATAATACCCTTGTTGACCAGACTATAAGCCCTGCAAATAAAGTTTTCGTTATCAAGAAGCTTACAAGTACCTTCCTAAATTAAGTTAATGAAATAAAAACGTTCTCAAGAAAGTCAAAAGTTTTTTATTTGGAAAAGTATGTTAATCAACTATTAAAATAATTTTACTTTGAACTACAAGTATTTTCTTCAGCAATTCCTCAAACTTTATAAAGAGGCTTATGCTGCTCTTGGATTTGTAGTAAGATTAAAACTTGGCAAAACTCAAAAAGTACAAGCCAATTTAAGTTTTCAAATTGAAAATTAATTTTCAACTAAGCTTCTACAGCTAATATACTTTTTGTTGTTTAATGCTAAGTTAATTACTGTACAGATTGTTTGTTTGTGTTTGATTAAATAGTATATTGTGTGGAAAGACATTCCATCCAGCGCCAACATCTGGAGCCAATCGAAACTAATCAAATTTACTTATACGAGTGTCGCTTTATAGGTGTTACATAATAATGTCAACAAATAATATCAAATGTTAAAATTATTTGTAATGTTTAGTCAAATTACAGTTTTACAATCGGTGTTAAACTCTTAGAGTCAAGTAACCTGACACTAACCAATAGAACTTGCTTTTCACAATCATCATTTAACTAATGGTCAGGTAACTTTGAAATTGTCCACCAATAACGGCAGTTCGAGATACTTTTGACTTCAAGAGTTCCAAACATTCACTTTGGACAAAAAATGGCGGTTAAATGTTAAACAAATTCTAAATCGATACAGTTTTTCATAAAACAATCCAAATTGACCCCGTATAATACAAAACTTAAAAAGAATATATAATCTATTTGAAGCAACAACCCATCCCTTCATTAACGAACGCCATTTCACTGGATCCCCTTTTTTCAAGTGTACAATTCACTCCAATTAATTGAATAAACAATCAAACTTTGTAAATAGGATGGACTGATAAGTTCCAACTAGAACGAGTCGGGAACAAATTCAAAGGAAGTAACATATTCCACGGCTTATTATAGGATCGAAGCGAAAATCAATTTTGCAATTTCATTAATGTTGAGTTAGGAACACGTTTTCAATTGTCAGTGCTTGGAAACGATGGTTGGATATCAACTAAACTGGGTCAAACTCCTAACTACTAGTGTGCAAAATTGTACGGGGAAAATTAATTTTCAATTTCATATGCCTAGTAACGACAGCATACGGACAGGCGGCATAGTCAGCATGCCTACTCTCTTAAACACAGTCTCAAACTTAATAATAGTCTACGTACTAGAAATGATCGTTTTTACAATAACAATAATGAGAATATCAGTTGTGGTTTAGAGCTACAAGCATTTGTCTTCAATAATTTTATGTTTGTTAGATGAGGAGAACTATAGTCTAACTATTGTCAGTGTAATGACCATAAAATAAAGCAATGTTGTCAGATATATTTTCTAAAATTGTTAGGCTCGTTACACAAATGTTCCCCTTACTTCAGTAAACTGTTAGTTCGTGATGTTATAAGAAAGCTAGTGTGGAAATATTTAAAAAAAAATACATAATATAAATTTATTAGTCGCTTTAAATTGTTGGAAAAAGGAAAATTAATTAAAACCACTATATGTACGTTACTATATTTAAGAAAATTTTGAAGAGTTGGCAACGTAGATGCATGATGTGCACTAAACACTTCCGAACAATCCAATCATCAACTACAGTATTTATCATAATATAACGAAATAACCGAAGTATACTCCCTTTGACTACTTTCTCAGAAAAAATTCTACGGTCTTGAGGGTGTTCGGGAGGGAGGGTTGTGGTTCGGCTTATAATCCAGTAGTTACATTCAGTGACGGGTGTGAATTTTCTTTTAAAGAAATATTTAATGTAATTTATATTTCTTGGTTGAGTGAGTTTAGTGAATTGTTATAGGTATTTAGAAGAAAGTGTAGGAGATCTAGTATAGAAAAGTATCATTAATATAATACCTATTTGACGGTGTAGTGATTAAGGGGCGTCAGTGAATTGATATTAATATAATATTTATTTGTTCGTAGACGCTAGGGTAAGTTTTATAATATAATTAGAATGGCATTTTGGAGACCATTTGAAATGACAGCCCAAGATGATGCGCGGGATCATTGAATTGTGGATTTAAATATAAGAAGTTAGATAATCGAATGGTAATAATGGAATCTCGGCGTATCGCTGAACTTAGACAGGAGTAGGTATTTGCGCACAATAAAAGGGTACCGTGATTCAAATAGAACTATAATTTATTTAGACGAAACTTGGTTTGATACGCATGATGTTGTCAAGTATGGTTGGGTTGACGATACAAAAAACTGTTCTCTAGATACTACGTGTTCTAGAGGAAAACGCGTAATAATTGTATTACAAATTTTATGAATTTTGTATGCAGGTTAATTTTTTTCATTCAAATCGATATAGTAGATTTATATTATTTCACAATATTCGAATTTATAAAAAATTTATATGCACGCCATTGGGCGGCTTTTTCCTTCAAAGGGATTAAAAATATGGGTCATTACAATAACTTTGGAAGAACTATACGAACACAATCCATCTTTTGTTTATCAAAGTAAGAATCCGTGATGTGTAACATTTCACTGGCTTGTCACAAAGACGACGTCGTAGTGCCGCAGTCACAGACGATTGGTTAAAAAACAAGCAAATTTGTCCAAATAAATTAAACCCCTTAAAAATTTTCTTCGTACGCCCATGGTAAATGGGAATTCTTACAAATCAATAATTCCCTCGTACAAATTTTATCCTCCGTCCATGGTAAATAGAAATTTTTACAACTAAATCTTTCCCTTTTAAGAATTGTATGGTACTCCCATGGCAAATGGAAATGTTCACACAAAAATGAACACCCCTTCAAAAATTTTAATATACGCCTATTATGGGTGAAATTTGTCAAAATAAATTAACCCCAAAAAAAAAGAGTACACAGTATACATATAAAGCGTGACGATGACATATGCAACACTACATACAATTCATTATTAATTATGTTGCATAACTAAAAGTATTATGTGTTGCATAAAAGCGTGACGATGACGTGAAATCCGTGATTTTTCTTCACGCAAAAAAGTGCGCTCAACGCCCCTAAACAAGTTTTCACTTCAAAAACAGCTCGATTATTTAACGTGGTACACAACTCTCCAGAAAGTCGCAGTTTTCAATCTATTAATTTTATAGGATATAAGTTTAAACAAATCGTTTCCTTCCTTATGAAGCGAAGGAAACCTTGTGGCGCTTTTTTATATAACAAGGAACAATCGAATAAGGCCGAAGGATACCTAAAAAGTTCCAGTTTAAAGTGAGGATTGTCCTGGAAATCCGTCAATTCATCCTAAAAATATCTAAGGACGGTTCAAATTTGCACCGAACTGTATGCTATCTAGAAAAGCTGATGTTTGGGTAAAAGATAAGCTTAATGTTGAAGTAGAGAGCATGCAGGAAAAATAAACCGTGAATTTGCGGGATTACGTGATGTGAATTTTATTTTTCCACCATATAATAAGGTATGTAGAGAGTGTCCCAAATTCGAAGCGTGCCAAGAGAGATAGAAAAACGGTTGAATTGTGACACATTTGCGCATCGATTCCATCTTCATACCAGAGACCGTAAATATTTCACTATTAAATATATTATTGGAAAATTCAGAGTACGTTGCTGGCTTAACGTTGCATTTTACAGCCATTTAAATGCAATGAAAATAATACCCTTTTACAATTTTACGTTTAAAGGTTACATTATTCCATGCAGAAAAGGTGCAGAGTGTTTTGTCAAGTTGAAAATCACGAACTTCCAAATTACCCTCGACACATGTGGAGGTTATTAGGACAGTTATTGAAAGGTCGCAAGGGGATTCGAGGTAATATATTATTGCGAATGGGAGGTACCTTCAAACAGTAATTTGAGAATATGAGGAAATAAAAAAGGAGAAAGTAAACGGGGTTTTATTATTAGTCATTCATTTATATTATATGGAAAGTGCATTTTTACTACCGTTTTATGGGGTTTCAAAACGGAAAAACATTTGTTATAAGTTTTGTCGTTAATAAGATACAGACTGCTCACTTTTTTTATTATTTTAACAGATCATAAACAAGAATATGAGAGTAGTACATTTCAGAGTAGATGTTAAAAATGAACACCAATAAAATGTTCTACCCACACTACTGAGGAAATAGACAGAAAGTTTGACAAGTTTGCCAGAGATTTTCTTTTTATCCTACACTATGAGAAAGTTAAATTTTACAAGCTCTACGGAGGCGAGAAAGTTGCTTTTTCTACGGCTAGCTGAGAAAATAAATTGTATGTTTCCAGGCTAGCTGGCGCCCCAATTGACAAATTAAATAAAAGTTGCTAATTTTATTGATATCCTACTTAAAATAGCGTAATAAGCGATTTCAATAACATCATAATCAGAAAAAACAAAAAAGAATCGCTTAAAATAAACAATTCCATTAAACGTCAGTATAAAAATAAAATAGAGTTCAGTCTAAGGTCAGTGTAGCCAACAAACAGTGGTTTTTCTGACAAGAATGACAGTTAATGTCTACCATTCAAAACATAAGGTTTTAGCAGGTTTTTTAAAAGAGCGTCTAAATGTAGTACTGTACCAACGTTGCCAAGTGTAGTCCTAAACTAAAACGTTTGTGTTTTGGAAAGTGAAAATATTTTAATAATGATATTTATCACGAATGCATAGATACATTTTCCCTAATCGAAAAATTGAATTGTGTAATTGACAGATTATTATAATAATTTTCAATAATAACCTAACTAAAACCACCCTACTTTACCCCCTACCCTAATCCGAATCGAAAAATTGAATTGTGTAATTGACAGATTATTATAATAATTTTCAATAATAACCCAACCAAAACCACCCTACCTTACCCCCTACCCTAATCCGAATCGAAAAATTGAATTGTGTAATTGACAGATTATTATAATAATTTTCAATAATAACCTAACCAAAACCACCCTACCTTACCCCCTACCCTAATCCGAATCGAAAAATTCTTCGTATTTTTAGTCAATTTTTGAAAAAAACAATAAGAAAATAAAAATAAAAATATCTTGACTCGGACACGACTCGAACCTGGTACCTCTGTGTTAGAAGCCCAGAACACTTACGCTGGGCTAATCTCTGCACACATTAATGATATCGTATAGAAGGTTAAAAACCGTGCGCGCTTCGCATGAAAGCCGAGCGCCACCGGAGATACTCGATGGCGCCCTTTCAGTTTAGGACTACACTTGGCAACGTTGGTACAGTACTACATTTAGACGCTCCTGTTTTTTAACATTAACATCTACACTGTGGGCCGAAATAAAGGAGTACATTTTTTAATTGATAATATTTTTTTTGTTTTGTGGGCAATTCATTTTCTTTTTGCAGGGCTAATAACCTAACATGTCCTCAACATGACTGTAAATTTGAAAGCAAAATCAATGTACAGGGTCGGAGTTATAAAAAAAATTATATAACAGTGCACTTGAGCTCGTTGCAAATGAAAACTGTCTTAGCTAAAATTGTACGAAAATGCTTTTTCGGTAGATAAACTATCCAGAACACTTCAGTAAAAAGGAAATTTTCCGAAATTACCGGATTCGCGAAATACCATTTTTTTATTAAATAATGGTGGTCACATTCATAATATTTTACTTTAAGTTTTAAACTTACTAAACTGTTTTCATAAATGTGCGATTTTAAATATTTATCTATCCATCTTGTAGCTCATATTCACTTTCTTGAACAATTTGTTCCCGGATGTTTGTCAAAACAATTCAGGAACTTGATTTTCAAGTTGTTGAGTACCAATAGTTCTACGTTTGACAACAGTTTTTCAGAGTATGGATAATATTGGACATACATACCTCTAATCCTAGTTTTTCAGGTTGGACCTTTGGCTAATTCAAACAAAAAATTCTTATTACCCAATTCAGCACTAGTAAACGCAGGACCGTAATTAACACAAATAAAAACAGGTGTTTGATGACATAAGAATGATAAAAATGTAAGTTTTTTAGGTTTTACACAGTAGGTACTTGTCAAATTATCAAAAAGCCAATTACAATAAAGATGTTATATTTTATTAGTTTTGGGAATCAGTATAGTATAATTTCAATTTAACTTGAAGAACGTTTATTACGAGAAAGTGAACACATTAACGACCTAACTTATCACGCATGTTTACAGGAAATTTCAACCTTGAAATTGTATGACAAAAAATTGTCGACAATTACTCTGGAAATATGAAATGTCTAAGTAAATATGAAATATTATAATTTAATTATGTAAATAATGAAAATTTTAGCGTAGAACTACCATCACAATAACTAGTTTAACGATAAATGTTGTGAATTGAGTGAAACCAGCCATTGTTGATGCGTATTTCAATTTGTCGGTTGAAAAGCTCAATTTGTAGTTCCAATTTCGAATATATTGGTCTTTTTGTTGTAACTGCGGAAAACTATGAACCGTCGATGAGTTCAGTTTATTTTTAAAATTTGCAAAATCCTATTGTTGGTATCTCTTTTTACATAACAACCATTTGCTTTGGTATTATAATTCGTTCTATACCAACGAAAAAAAAAAACAATAAATCATCAAGTGGTATATGCAGGAAAATAGAATTATTTCAAAAAATTTAAACCGAATGATAATTTGGCCACACACAGAATTGACACCTTTTAACATCTACATTGGTTGCTAGAGTAAACGATTTCGATTTGATATTGATGACAGTATCGGCACCTATCACGCACTGAGAAAAGTGATCAAGTTAGTTAGCTTTAAACAGTTCTATTACAGACGAACACAAAAATGGAACAAAACGGTAGAGTGAAAATAACATGGAAACACTTGAGACGTTAACATCAAAAAGGCACATTCATTCATGCAAAATGATACATACGGGAAGTGGCGTGGGTAGTGTACGTTTTACATGGCAACTATGAGCAATAAAATCATCTAGCATTTAGACCTCGTTACACCTTGATTGGCTCCGACCAACCAAATTGTTCCGCGAGAAATTTCATTTGAGCGGTAAGTTTGAAATGTAAAAATGAATACTGGAGTGCATACGTGAGCTAAAGGTCATCACATTATAAATGAAACCCATTGTGATAGTATATTATGGGGTTATTTTAAACTAAATATCTACTTCTTTAACACACCTCAAACAAATATCTGGTTAGTAATTTAGAAATTTAATAAAATTTATTAATATTTACCTTTTTTTAGTTTATTAACTGGTTACTTTTTTATCCTTATTGTGATTTTTTTTATCCCTTTTATAACATTATGTTTATTGGGATAACTACTATCGATAAAACATTTGTACTAAATTATTAAGTATACCCCCAGGATTACTAAACATAATTCCATTGTTGGCGCAAACTTTTTGTTACTTTGCTATTGACATTTAAAGTTTCAACACTGTATACCCTCTTCTATTATCTTTCTTACCCTTCTTGATAAATAACCAATGATCTGATTTTTCCTTACCCTTCTTGATAAATAACCAATGATGTGATTTAAAATGTCATATTATAGTTGCGACGTCAGATTATGTGGATAATATTATTTCTAATACGTTTCTCTTCAAATTTTGAGATTAAACAACTAATTTCTCATTCAAAGAACTAGTGATTAAAGCTAGGTTAGAAATGGTTTAGAAATTTCTAAAATGACAGAAGATTTCTCATTGGCCGGAGCCAGCCTTGGTGTAACGGGGTTTAAACGCTAGTATAAAATCACAACGGACGAATGGAGTATTCTGTGATGTGGTCGACGTCTTTATTATTTAAAAATAAAAATTTTTCATTTCAAATAGTCTAACTCTGCATTAGTGGTCGCGTGTATTCCAACGTAGCGCTACCGGAGCGATCATGAATTTCCTACTGAACGCGTGTTTTATCAACATCAATTTTTTCCATCAAATTTATGCATTAACTGTCATTTATAACAAATATGTTAATAAACATTAAAAATGACAACATATTCTTGTTTGATAATATTTTAGACATTTGTATCTTGAAAATGAATGAACACCACTAGAAACTATTGAACTAAATTGAAATCGAAGATGAATAGATAATCAATGAAGTTATATGTCAAAGAGAATAGGCATGATGACAGTCACTAAGAATCACTAAAATATTGATTTGATATAATTATATATGATGCAGAGATTCTAAAAAAATTAGCTATTTTTATTTTACATGTGTGATGACCAATATTTTAGTAAAAATATAAGCACAAAATTTAACAATCCGCCATCTTAGCTCAAACGCCAATCAGAAGAGAGTGACGTCGTACTTTCGCAAATTTGACCTTGATATTTTGTCTTTCGTCCGAACCATAGATAAGTCCGAACTATCTATGGTCCGAACATCTGTTCTGTTTTGAATTTCCTTTGTGTGATTCAAATTATGTATCAAAATAAACTTCTAACCTGCAAGCTGTCAAGTGTTTGAAGTTTGACGATTTTACCAATGACATAAAACAGTCTGTTTTATGTTCTAAGAATGACACAGATCACCTATAAATGTATATACGAATTGATGATGTCACAGACAGACGCCATTACTATTCTTGCATTTTGGCGCAGAGTTTAAAATGCATTTTTAAAAGGTAAATTTCTCCTTTAAAAACTTTTTTTCTCAGAGAAATAACATTTATTGTAGATAAAGTATATATGTGAAAACATCGTGGAGCAGTTTTTCAAAATCAGTCATCATGCCTATTAGGTTATGTTGTTATATCAAGATAAGTTCAAGTACGTTCAGCAGAACTAGGAATTTGTTTACTCTAAATATCGCTCAAACAAGCATTTAAAAAAACTAGTATTATCAGTAAATCAATATATCTGGCATATATGTAAAGGTCAAATCAGGAATATTCGTATTTTAAAATGGGCATATCTCCAATTTTGTAAATTTGAGGTGAAATTTATGGGTCTTCTTCCGCTTATTACGATATGTATTCACGAATCCTGCCAAGTGATACTTCCTCTAGGTCACTGTACAGCTTGTCCTCCATTTTCCTTTGTTCTGCTTTCTCTGTTTCTATTATATTTTTAACAAGTTTGTTGATTAAGTGGTAATTTTAGTCAATTACTCTTTCCAGTTAAACTGAACAATAGGTTTCAGGACTTTTCTTCCATTCCAGCTCATGGGATATCCAATCAGAAAGCTGCTAACTTCGTCCTTAGTTAGATGACGATTTGTAATGAAATTTGCGAGCATTTAGGAATTCCCATTTTTTAGTTTAGTATTCCGCTTGAAACTTGCTTATATTAATTTGTGCAAATTGGTGCTATAATAAAATACCAAAAGTAAGATATTAGTTTAAGAGTTTTTTGTATATTTAAAATCCCTTTTCGAATTGTTGTTGAATTTCAATCAATTACCACGGAATTACTTTGTATCAAAATAGGGTTTCAAACTTTTAGATTAAAAATGGCTAATTTACATAGTTTTGTAACAATGTTTATTTGAATTTTGTAGTTAATTGATAATATATACAGTAAAAGTCACGAATGTTTCTCGTTACGTCATACCTGAATGTATCAAAGACACTCTAATTTTATGTGGATATCACTGACCGCGTATGTCCAATTAAAACAAATGGAAATGTACATATTATGTATTAAGTTACGTCATTATCAGTTTGTCACTCTGTCTTGTGTTGTGACAACGATTGTACTTAAAAAGCGAAACGTCACTTTATACGGAAATCATTCTGTCTTCATTGAAGTTCGTCGTCATTGTCATTACTTTAAACCGGTAAAGTCGTTTTTTGTAAAGGAAATAAACTAGTAAAAAGGCCAAAAGTTCTGAAACTACTTGCGGGTTTTCTGCATTCTCTTCCAAACATTATTTGTAAAAAATGTGGCGACATGGAATTTCTGACAAATCGGAAATTGCATTGCTGCAGCCAAAAATGCATTATTTGAAAGGCCTCTTGGAAGATGTCAAACCTTTGTAAATAAGTGTCAGAACTGGCCCAGATCGGGTACTCGGAGGTTTTCGAGGTCGCTGATCACGAATATGATGTTCAAATTGACCCCCCGATCACTTGGAGCTCAGGACCGCCGATGAATGTCATGTCCGTGGGACTCACACACAAATAACGCGCCAAATCTGGCATCGGCAAAGACCCGACGGGCACCTGGTGCGCAGGAACCTGAACGCGGACGTCATCTTCGAGAATTTTCATGAGAAGAGTGCTAATAATCACCCGAAAAATCATTGCAGGGGTGGTTTTGGGCCGCTTAACCCAACTTTCGGGCGCCGAATTCCTCTTCTTTCCCGCGTGATTTGTGGTAGAGTCACACGGAGATGACGTTCATCGGCGATTCTGAGCTCCAGGTGTTCGGGGGGATCATTTTTAACATCATATTCGTGATCAGCGACCTCAAAAACCCCCCGAGTAGCCGATCTGGGCCAGTTCTGACACTTATTTATCAAGTTTTGACATCTTCCAAGAGACCTCTCAAATCCACCACATTTTTTACGAATAATTTTTGGAAGATAATGCAGAAAACCGCATTCCGATCCGTCCACCTCAAATTTCAAATTGTACTCTAACTATGATATATTAAATTTGGTTTTTATTTATTTCCTCTCATAATTGGATCACCAGAAATACATGCCGAATTATCTAACAATGATGCGCCGCTGGTGAAAACTGTCTTATTGATTTGATTCGGATGGTTATGACGTAACGAGAAACATTCGTCACTTTAACTGTACATTGTTTGTTGTAATATTTATATATTGTAGTAAATAAAAAAATCATCGCTTCAGAATTAATGAAACATAATATATAATTTGTAAATATTAACTCAATTATCATTAATTGAAAATCCAAGCTAACTATTATCAAACACTCATCAAAGAATCAAGGTTATTTATATTCATACCGCTATTTAAATTGCAGCAAAGTCTTAATTATTGTACTCGCAATATTTCCTGAAAATGAAAATTATATGCCGTAGATTATTTTCGCACGGTTTATTTTTAACATTCGCTTGATATTTATATATATTTTCATATGTAGTTTTTGTACACCTGTTAGCAATTTTTTATACTCTAACATTGTGGATGGACACATGTTCATGAAATATATTTTTAGTACATCTAATAATCTTTTAACAATAAAATTTAAGATATATAATCGTTTCATCTGTTTATAAGTAGTTTGATAGTCGAGTAGTTGTTAAGTTTTACCATTTATTTAATGGCAAACATAAGGTTTGTTCCAACACACAAATTGTAATCGTTCCTGAATCGTTATCGGTATCGTTCTTAGGGATTTGTTACGCAGGCGCCAAGTGTTTACCGTTCTAATAACGATTCCAAAATAAATCATGGTTGGAACGGTTTGGTTACTGACTCGACATAAATCACTGGAACGTATCAAACATAACCCTACTTTTATGTTTACATCAAGAAAATAAGTAAAAAGCTGTTTATTTATAACAGATAGCGCAAACAAATATGCCTAAATAAGTTCGATCCCACAAAATTCGACAAATACAAAAACAACAAATCAAGGTAACTAACCTAACTAGATATGGATATATGTACTGTTGCCTTGATACCTGCTTTCAGTGAAGTATCGAAATCATCGTTCTTGAACCGGTTCCATAACGATGCCAAATCGGGTTGGAACAAAAAAATTATCGTTCGCCAAACGGTTCTCTCGTGGTTGGAGCGCATTTTTGCTATTTCACATGCGCGTCACCGTTCCAAGAACGGTTTCTTTATGTGTTGGAATAAACCTATTTTGAAAGTATTTTCGTATTCACTTTATAACACATTCTATCCATTTTCTTCCGAAATGGGACCGACGGGAAGGAGTTGCCAGCAGTGATAGCATGGAGACTATAAGAGAAGATCGCACTTCATGCATTCCAGTTTCTGGTCATGGCAGAGGGAGCCAGTTTATTTCCAATACCAAAATCATCATCATAATTTTGAACAAACAATGTTCACAAAATGACTACCGTCATTTATAAAAACTAAGGTGTAGTAGCGACGCCGCGGTGAAAAAACAAATTGATTAAATAGACGATTTTAAGAACAGGTTTTGTCAATTTCTCCCTATGAGTTCGATCGTCTTATCTAGCCTCCATAAGTGATATATTGAGGTGAAAGGAAGCAATCGTTCGATCAACAACCTAGCCTCTTTACTAAACAGCTCTGTTCAACTAGCATGATATTCAGCCGTAGCATTTGTTACAACATTTGACAAACTGATTGGCTAATGCTCAGGCCATTAGTACGATAGGGTGACAGAAAGAATAAAATAGATCAAACTTAGCTTGATGCTGTTCCTGAACTGAATCACGATCATTGTTTAATTTATCGAAAAGAGCAAGGAAACTGATTGATGAAGCTATACAGAAGGGGAAGGGTGGATGGAATGATTATTTTTCCGTTTTATCCGCCAATTCGTTGACCAGTCTACCATGACCTTGCAATAGTCTCCAAGTCCGTTTAGGGCACCTATGCAATTCTATATTAGCTTGGAATCAGTGTAGATTGGCTGTATGTGAAGATGGTAGCCCATACCTTTTAGTCTAAATGGTTTCCCATAGATATAGCGCTGTAAAATTGAATTGAAATTTTACAAAAATAATCAAAAATGTATTTGTTGACATTGAGCATAAAAATCGAAGGCAAAAAAGTAAGTACACGTAATAATTCACTTATCAGGAAATAATTCCTACGCAATAAAGCTTATCAAAGTAATTAAACTCTGAATCAGTAGAATTCACATGAAGTTTTTTATAGTATTGTTTTCTAGTTTGATTATATTGAGTAATATTATGACTTCATATGATATGGATTTAATTGTTCCGGAACGTAATGAAAAATATTATGAATGGAACTTACCATAAAATATATGGTAAGAAAAGGTAAGACTATAAAACAAAGTTGACAGTAACAAAAGTTTTCATTAAAAGGAATTTATGTGTCGTAATAAAGAATGTAACAACCAGATGTGAAACTGTCCATTTATTATAGTGTAGGTAGGGTTTCATACTTTTCAATTAAAAATGGATGGTTTATTTATGAGGAGTCTGACTTATCAAAAGCTGATTGATTGTTTTGGCACCACCAGTCAGAGGCTTCAAGGCATCGGCATTACAGCCTTTATGCTTTTTGTGTTCTTGGCTGTACCATTTATAAGAAAAGAAAACCATGACTGGTATAAACCTGCTCTTCGCCCCTAAGCACTTCTGAATGGCAGGTCTTGGAACCCAGTTTTCCAAAGGTGGCATGTTGAAATAAATATAAATTATCTGGACTTTTCTGATCAATATTTCCACATCAGGGCTGTGTGGTTTTGCTGCAATTATTCTGGAGAAAATATCTTTAGATATTAGAGTTAGCAACTTCTTTTGTAAACTTTGATTTTTTATAGACTGAGCGACGTTTAAGTTGATAATTTCTAAGTACTCAAGATCCAGATTAGTTAAGTGTGAGTAACCTGCTTTTCACTTACGAATCTTCGCCAAATCAACTTCTTGTTCAAGTCTAGTGAATGGATTTAACAAATTAACATACAATTTCATTTTTCACTGCATCAATTTCTCTAGACTTTTTATTGTAAAGAACAAAATTTTTAAATTAAGTTACAATCTTGCCAGTTTCATTGTCTGTAGTTGAAATCAATTATTTTTCTAAAATAGTTTTCCAACCACCAAACAATGGAGTTTGTAGCAATGATTGTATGATGATTATGCTCTAGTATATCTAGTCACAGTATCAGTTTATAAACTTTTCTGGAATCTGGAAAGTACTTCAAGAACGTCTGTGACAAAATATAACAGTTTTATATTGTTTTCACTTGTCGCAAATTGTAAAAGACATTTGCTGAAATGTTTCTATCTAATCTAAGGTTAGTTAACGGATCTCCGAAACCCAGTAATTCATAACCAGTCGTTCAATTCTACCAGTAGTTAAAAACCGCCGTTTAAAACGGTACAAATGGATGTAAGTCGCTTAACAATTGTTATAAATGAAAAACTATTCCCAATTTCTAACTCTAGAAGTCTATAATTCGTTAACGAATGGATTAATGCACAAAATGTATATAAACAACTATCAGTATAGTTTGTTCCATCATATGTTATAAATTCCAAACTATTATAATTGAAGACTTACAGTAAATAACTGAAGACCGGAAATCGAACCAATCAGCTTGCATATAAATCCTGGAAGTTCTAGATTATTGCTTTTAACTGAAAACACACTTGAATTACAACAACTGCACTGAACACATAGTAATAAATGACTGTCAACTGTTTTTCTGGCGAATAGATTAAATTTTGATATTTTCACAGCTGACCTGGATTTATTTTTATTTCTTACTGTTTGTTTTTGATAAAGTCGGTATGTTCGGTGATTTTTTTTATTACGCGAACTGTATGCTAGTCGTTTCTTCCTGATATGTTTTTATCCTGCAAAAAGAGGAATACACGTAACTTAATCATTTCGAAAAATATTGAGTTGTGGTCGTGTGAAAATTATAATCAGCGAGACGAAATTGTTGTGATTTGTGTCATTGAACTCCATTAAAACTCTTAATTAATATATTGACGTTGCATCTTGACGTCATTTGGGTGAAAAATAAAATATTTTGCTGTCAAAACAAACAAAGCTGCTAAAAATATTCTTAGACACTTTGAATTCGCTACTGAAAGAGGGATAGTATAATTTATATCGGTACAGAAGGTTATAAAATACTATTTTTTTTTATATAAAGAGTGCGGCAGATAAACCGACTATTCGAAAGATCTGAAAGTTTCTAAAAACTCTTTCTAATTTCAGAAAAATTCTTGTTATTTGTTTTTCAAAGTATTCTCCATAAAAAGATGTGCATTTTTGCACCCTATGGAACCAATTCTGGAAGCAGTTATTCTACTCGCTTGTTGGTACATTGAAAATAGATTTATTGAAGGCTTTGACTGCATCTTTTGGGGACTAGAATTGGAACTTGCATTTTCTTGGTTGAGGATCATTGGTTTTTAGACACTCTGTAATTACTTCCGGCAAAAAAATAATAAGGCTGTACTTACCAACAACAAACTGAGCAAATTATTTAAACAAACAATATTAAGTTTTTTTAGGTTTGGTCTTAAAAATAATAAAAGACTGGAACAACAAAATAAATAAATTATAAAAGTGAAAGAAGTGAGGTAACATTAATTTTAAACACTCTAAAATCCGCTCTCACTCCAAACGCTCCGGTATCACGTGATTGATACGCCGCTCTCACTCCGCTCCAGCACCGTATGACCAAATCGAACCCACCTTTAATAGAACGACCATTTTTTTTAATATAGTGGAACTCTAGTTTGTATTTAATTGTTTCCAATATATTATCAACATACTTCTCCATTTATTATTCCATCACATATTCATTTTCATGATAATCAATAAATTCCTATTGACAAATTAATGCTTCAATTATTGATATTAATTGTATAAAGGTTTCAAATTTTCGAAATCCATAGCTCGAATTGTGAGCCAAAATTTATATTCGCAAATCGTTTGCGTTTACTACAATGATTTTATTATATTTTAATTAGATTCGCGAACGTGGGGTAGACAGACACAAAATGTATGAATAATGAAGAGACTGCTGAAATTACTATTTGAAATTCAAATCAATTAATTATTCTAGATACATTTTACAGTTTAATCGGGAAATTGGAATTAAACTGACCTGTATAAACAATAAAAAAAAAACGGAAACAGAAACAGCTTCCAGGCTTTATATCCAGTTTATTTTTATACCACAGATTTGTTATATTATATTTGCTTAAGGCGAGTTTATCAATGCTCGGTTAAATATTGTAATGTTTTTCTTATTATACACACACTACTTAATATCTACTAATTTATCTTTAACACTTAAATATTGCACTATTTATATTCACTATTCGATTAACTGTAGATCACCGATTCACTGTTTACTAAAAAACTATCCAACTCACTCAAAAACTCGCGTATATATAGTCCTTCGCAACTCCAGAACCTTCTTGAATTTACCACCTCTTCGTATGCGGAGCTTCCAGAATAGTCAGGAATAAACCATCGCATTCGCCAAAATTCATAGTTCACGACCAGTAAACCTTTCAAACTGTCAAAAAATGTCTGTCACTTAAATATCGTGGCGCCTCGAAAAAATTTCCGGAAATTTTTTCAGTTGCCATGGTAAATAGTCAAAAATTAAGGCATCTTATTGGTTAAAAACTAGTGGTGTGGAATTTTCGGGGAGAATATTTGTCGAATAAAAATACAAATTATTGTATATCTCCACCATTTTCAGATAGATAATGTAAATCTCAATAAAAAAGTTTATTTTAATTCCATTTTCATGAAAATACTTTTCCATTAGTAATTTTGCAGTAACATTCCAAAGGACTCTAACTGTATGTTCTTTATATTCATCACTATTTTGCATTTTTCAAAATAAACGCAAGCTCGGATACTGGAGTCTCTCGATCGAATTTGTAATTTTTTTCGTTGTAAAATATCATAAATTGTCTCCATACACAATTCTTACCCTTTTCCGTGTTTTTGGGTACACTTTTAATGACATTTTTGACAATTTCCCGTTCTGTTATATATCCGAAACGATTCATGACCTCTAAGAAACTCTTCTTTGACATTTATTATTTTAACGTTGTCTGAAAATGGTTGTCATGTAAACGTGGAATTTCCACTGTCATTTTTGAATTTCCATTTAATAATTTAGCATTCGTTGCATTGATACAACATATATAAGTGAAATATTCTCCTGAATTATTAAGGATACATTTTGTAAATATTCTTTTGGAAAGAGAAAGAAATATTCCATTGACATTTTCTGAGTGTGTATATTGAGTATTCACAAACTTGGCATTGCTCCCAGCAGATAAACCTTTTGAAAACGAGAAAAACATTGTAATATACTTATATCTTGGTGTAACAAATTTTTTTCATATTCCTTAAAAAAGCCGACATCTCTGATAACAATATAAAACTGGCATTTATATTAACTTGCAGGATGCGTTTAAGAGAACAATTTCCATTCCAAAAATAGTATTTTGCAGTCATTATTATTTTGAAATGACCTTAATAGCAATTTATTCAATGTTATGTTATATCTGCCAAATAGCAGACAGAAATAACACTTATAATTTTAAGGTCAAATAGCTTAGATGCATTTTCTCAGAATGTATTTGTTTATGGTCGTTACGTTGTCACAAAATTCAAACACATTGATCGACTATTACAAATCCAAACTAATCCTTACAGAAAAATTCAAGAATATATTAAACGGCAATTGAAAGGGCAAGATAAAGAAACACGTGGAAGGCAGGATGTGTGGAAATTATTCTTTGGGCTGAAGATAATGGCTGGAAGTAGAGCTGACACATTATTTTATGAATAACTGTATTTTTTTTTAAATAATGTCGGTTATGAAATTGATAAATAAATTTAATGGAATGGAAAAAATATTTGTTTCAGAAGCTGAATGGGAAAACGTATACAATCTGCCTGAAATTGTGTATATAAGAATGAATACGTACATACGTAAAATTGCAATTCTTTTGAAATGTGAAAATTGAGTTGATAGACTTTGTAGACCAAGAAATATCATCTATTGAACAAAACAAAAACGGAAAATATTAATTTGAGATTAGATTGAATATCTTTTTCTTGGAAAAAATGCAAAAATAGGTTGATTTTTATTTTAAGGGGGACATATCATATCCTCACAGTCGTACATTCCTCCCTTTTCTGTTAAAATTGGATCATCTGTGTCTTCGAGTGCTTCCAAATACACACAATTGTTGAGAAGAAAATATGGTTTCTGCTAGTTTTCTTGTACTAAAAACTAGATCCGCTAATTTAGTTTTCCTTTTACCGTTTTTTATTCACTACAGATCCAGTTTGTCGTCATTTTGAAATTGGTTCAGAAACGTACTTACGATTAACGTGTTTGATTGCATGTTGCTGATTGAAAATTGTACAGACAGTGTTAGCACATTCTTTGGAATTTGAATAATATTCAACAAGATAAATGTTCTTGATCTAAATTGAAATTTATACTAATTCTCATAGGCGTTCCTACAGAGGGGCATGGACTACCCTAATCGGTGCACCCCAATTCCTCAAAATATCAATCTGTTAAAAACATTATATAATCTTGAAACTTTAACGTTCACTTTAATTGAAAATAAATTTAAAATAAAAAAAGGATAATTGTTTGCCGAACTGAGTGTAATAAAATTTGATAATTCTATTCCTAAAGGTGTTAATCTTGTCGATTGGATGGCTTGGATCCTTTCCTCAGACTACAAAATATACACTAGCTCTTTCAAGCTTTTAAAAATGTTTGCTGTCATACCAGTTACTAGTTGCTCTTGTGAACGTTCGTCCTCAAAAATGGTTCAAGTTAAATCAAAACTGAGGAGTACCATGTCACAACAGAGACTCGATTCACTTCTCTTTTTATTCATTGAACAAGAGAAAACAACGGTGTGAATTATGACAATGTAATAGACGAGTTTAAAGTGTTTTGCGTCATAGAAAAGGCAGCGTTATTGCTTAATTATCATTTTTAATAGGCATATATGAATTAATGCCCCCCCCCCTAATAAAAAAGTCTGCGCACGCTTATGCTAATTCTGCTCACCTACTTATGATTTTCATTGGTTTCTAGACAATCTGGTCACTAGAGGCATTCAACAGTTTCTTGTTGCTATCCCCTCTAACAAAGAGCAATTGCATAGAAACCGTCAAACAATAGATTGTAAAATCTAAAGTTAGTTTAGATCCGTAGCTGCAATTTGTTCGATAAAAGCTAACTTAACCAGAATGGCTTCAATCCAGTAACTTTACCAACCAATATTTTGTAAAGACATGTTTATGGAAAGTATATTAAGGTAATGTCTTTTATAAAACAATACAGTTTTATAAGACACGCATATTTCCAAAAATATAAATGAAATTTGTTATCTTTTTATAGTTAGTTGAATTATTATCCCTCGGGAAATACACTGACAACTTGTGATTTATTATTCTCATTGATACCCAAAAAACTACCTCGTGTTAACTAAATATTATAATTGATTTAAACTAAAAATTTATTATTAATTTAATGAACCTATCATTTTATTAAATACAACTACAAAATGAGACATTTGTATACAATGCAACAGCTATTTGCACGATATGTTTATTTTTATACCGCCACGAGATGTTGGCACTGTATGAATATACTAACTATATAATGGACACGAGTATTTTCTAACAACTTCGTGTACCTAACTACTACCATGACTGCACTCGCACTAGTAGTCGTGAAATTGTTTTAGTTTTACATTGTATCATCTACGTACATTGAAAATCATGAGTAATCGATTATATTTATTTTGTTTATAAGCTTACATTATATAGATGGAGTTTACTGTTTGATCCAAAATCAGATTTCTGTGTTATTTACAAATGATTGAACATTTTTTTCCGGAGCCAGTTTGACAAGTCTCCGATAACACTGCAGCCTAATGGCTTAATGTATTTTTGCTCGTGCTTTCTCATAGCACCCAGTACAGCACCTTTGTCCCCTGCACCAGTTTGTACAAGTTCTTAGCTGGGTGTTTGCTATATAATTCAGCGTTTCCTTTCGGTTGGCCAAGGAATAACTGTCTTTTGCGATCAAGAATCTCACACGTAAACAGTATGTTTCACTGTCTCCGTTTCCCTACCGCATAATCTGCATGTAAGGTCTCCGTTGTATAGTTTTAATTTGTACAGGTGTTCCTTTACTGGTGCATGACTAGTCATGAAACCTGTTATGATTCTCAGCTGATTTCTGCGCAGTGTTAGCAGTTCCGCTGAACGTTTCAGGCATGGTCCTTTTATAAAGGTTTTTCCATGCATTTGCCTTGGGACGTTTACCCAGAAATGTTTATGTTGTTCTCTGATCCAGGTCTTTACAGATCCTCATACTATAGTTTTTGGTATACCGAGAATATGTCCTGGTTCAGGCTGCGTATCCTCTGGCCCTCTTTTTGCAAGTTCATCAGCTTTTTCATTGCCCTCGATACCCTGGGTGACCTGGTACTCAGGTCAGCTTGACGTTATCCCGTTTCGCAAACGTTTTCAGTTCTTCGATGCAATCCCATACTAGTTTAGAGGTTACTTTCTGGCTTGAGTGCCGCCCGACTATCTGACATGATATGGATCTGCTTGCCTTCGACAGCTCTCCTGTTGTTTTTTCTCGCGCACTGCAAGATTGCATATACCTCTGCCGGACATACAGAGGTGTAGTTTCCCAGTGCGTAAAACAACATTTATTTCAGATCCAGTTGCTTCTTTGAGGAACTTAATACGTTCAATCTGGATTTTCAGTATTCCTCTTAAATTCTGCTTCAGTTGGCAGTTTATTAGTAAATGACCAATACTTATAGTGATGTGACAGATCTGGCAAAGAATGCGATCAGCTGAAATCGTAAGGTGTGATCGCAAACTCGAAAGTGTCATTTATTCTCTCTTCAATATGTCTTGATGCCTTTTGTCTTCGAAAATCTAAAGCTGCGCCCTCACCGAGTCGATACTATCGATCGACATGGTCGATCAACAAGTCGACAAAACTGCATCCGTCCACACCAGAGTTGACAGAAATATTGTCGATCAGTCTAATCAACATGTCTGACAAAGATGTCGTAGTTGCTTGTGTATATATTATTATAGTGACTAAAAAAAGAAAAGCTGTTAGCAAAAGAAGATTTTGGGTTCGACCAAATCTTCAAAGTAGAACCAGATACAACGCCAGTAATTTGATAGAAGATTTTAAAAAAGATGACGTAAACATATTGAGCCTTAAATACAGCTGTAACGGTGGTTTTATAAATTTTTCTCGAATGTCGGAAACTGAATTTGAATATTTATTATAAAAAATCGGACCAAAAATTTGTAAAGAAGACACCAATCATAGACTTGCCATTCCCATAACGGAGCGTCTTGCTGTAACGTTGCGATTTTTATCAACTGGAGAATCGTGCCACTCACTTATGTATCTTTTTAAAATTTCAAAACAGGCGATTTCCAGAATTGTTGTGGAGGTGTGTGATGCCCTTATTGATGTATTACAAGACTATGTAAAGGTAAGTACTTAAGCTATGACTTTGTCTTGTTCTGATTCCATTTTCAACGAAAATACACGACTATCGTGTTAACGTCAACGTCAAGACGTCACTGAGTACTCAATTTGTCGAATGTCGAACGTCGAACACACGGCCACACAATAAAGTCGATCGATTCCTCTTTCATGTTCGATGGAAAACAATTCGAAATGTCGATCGATTCATTTTGTCGATCGACACCGTCGATTGCAATGTACAAACCAAGTCGACAATGTCGATCAACAGCGTCGACTCGGTAAGGACACAGCTTAACTTGTTACCCTTTTTTATATTAAAAATATTATTTGACTGAACAATCGTAGAATCCAATGCCAAGCGTTACATTATGTGTAGCATTTCAAGTCTTCTAATGATCCTTGCTCATCTTCTTGTTCGTGGTAGAGGTGCTCTTAGGAGTGGGATACGCCGTAACTATAATCAATAATTAGTAATTTCTACTGGGTAATTTTATCATAAATTATATAATCACTATTATTTCCAATACTCTCTCCAGAACTCGAGAGATAGTTCCCATTGTGAGATTCAAGGTCTTTGTTAATTTGGATAATATTCATTTATGGTAATAATATTATTAATAATAGCTTCCTTGGCATGTAGATTTGCAGTGCAGTGAAACAAAAGTTCTGCAATTGTGTTGTGTGATATATCGAATAAAAACGACAGACACCAAAACGGAAATACAAAGAGTATTTATTGTTAAAAACAATATCATTAACGGAACATTGTCGTCAGTTTTTATGTGATAGAAAATCAAATGTTTACTGGTCCAAAGAACTGAATAACCACAGATTGATAATAAAAAACCTACATAGTAGATTTTTAGATTCATTGCGTTCGAATTGCTTTATTCAACTCAACATGGTGATCCAAGAATCCGTCTAATGGCGGCGAATCCATTAAATCCATATGTAGATAAAGCTACAAAATTAATATTCTGAAAGACTTCTTGAATTGTAAATTCAACGAGTAAAATCCATTATGAAAGCTATTCGCAAAGCCGGCAATGACAGCTATATAACATAAAAGCTATTTACAAACTGGAAATAACAGAAGTAGATACTTAAAAATAATTTATGGATAAGAATTTGATATTTAAAAAAAAATCTTCACTTCAATTATGGAATTAACAAAAAATTCATCTGAAATTTATTGTTTTGTTAGGGTAGTGTCATACGACCACGGCTTTCCTCCGAATATGTATGAATTTTTGTGTCGACCTTTACAAAAGCTAATTTCCGGATGAAATTTATATTATACGCTTGACGACGTGGTTTAATCACTTCGGTTCCGAAAAGAGGACAGCTACAAGCGCTTTCAGAGAAAAGAAAATCCATTTCTGCAACTCTGACAACTGAAGTGATCAGCAAGGTTGTGGAAAACTGTGATGAAAACTAACTAGACGGCTTACAAAAAAAGTTCTATCAAATATCTGTCGTCGAACTTGCGTGGCTTGGGAACCAGGCAACCTTATATGCCTAGTAGAGTTTTTCAAGAACGAATGTGTGAATTTGCAAGCCGTATTGAATACAACATCATATTCTCCAAAATTGCACAGGAAGAAACCCTACCGCTGCATCTAAATGGTTAACATTGAACAAGTCAAGACAGTGCGTCTACTAAAGAAGATGTTAAGCAAAACAGCACCGAATATCAAAACGAATCGATTGTTCTTAACTCTAAATCCGGATTGGAAGAAGACACAAATTCGGTACAAAAATTTTCCAATAGTATTAACCAACTCATTAAGTGGACACGTCTAAGTGCGCAGAGTATTAGGACTTATATCGCTCCACTGCAGTAAGTGATTTGGAAAAATCTGGAACTAACTTACAAGAAATTATTCAACTGATAACTGGTCATTCTTCAACTGATTCTCTCAAGCTATATCTAAAGCTGAGCAATGAACATCATCTTAACATCCTTAAGAAAATGACAGAAATAACGCTAGGTAGGTACTACCAAACTCACCGACAAAATAAACTAGAAGAATATAATCACTTACAGTTTCAACTTTTTTGAGATCTCGCCATTCCATAAAAAGTTGATACTCGTGTTCACATCTCGACCTGGATTTTGCTGCTAACAAATTAGCACTGGCTTATGCTGCTAGCTCTAATATGTTCATAGGAATATCTGGATTTACTTCAGAGTACATTTTTTAAAACTAACATGAATTAAACTGACAGAAAATAAAACAATGCCGATAATAAATATATCGTTGCGATAGAAATGTTAATCAAGTTTGGTAATATTACGATGTACCTACTATGATTACTTAAATAAAATGTTCTAAATTCACTTTTTATCCTTTTTGCATTGTTTTCAGATAAGTATAATAAAAAGTATCGTTCATTACACGTCCGGAAAATAATTTTTCCGTGCTTACAGGACTTCTTATCACGCGAGCAAGTAAAAATCCTTATTTCCAGACTCCTAATGAATTATACTATATTATTATCAGCCTATTCATTATAAAATCGTGATGAATACCACTCGAGTAATCAAAAATAATCGATTCTTTTTCACTCGAAACTTGACGAAATCCTTGAAAAAATCACTCGAGCTACGCTCCTGTGATTATTGGCAGATTACGTAAATAATCAATTATTTTCAAAACTCTTGTGATATTATAACTCATTATACATTTCAATAATCTAATAATTTGCAAAACGTACGAGGCAAGCTCGTTAATGTCTTAGAAAGATTTATTCGCGATAAAAATATTCGATGAGAAAACGAAGCAGCCAACTCAATTGGCAAGATTCCCTGGAAATATTAATAGTATGTAAATTTTAATATTACAGTTTGGAGCTTAGAATTGAGTCACTCCTAAGCATTATGTACTGTCAATGTCTGCATACCAATGATTTCCAGCAGTTATCGGCAAATTTAGAAACACGTATTTTGGATCTTGAAAATCGAATACTTCCAAATAATTGACACCGCATGCTGTAATTTATTCAATGTACCAGGTGTCCCAATAGGAATGACTCTTGGCCATACATTAGGAACTGTTTATAGTACAGGTGCGGGAAAAAAATGTATAACAAAAATGACTTGTTACTGGAGAGTACTCAATCAGCTTAGAGGCCTCGTTATTAAAGCAACATTTATTTCGATGATGCGTGCTAAAGATTGACAACGCCGCCATTCGAGTGACAAACATCACAATTGGAGAAGACACGGATCTACTGATACCATAGTCCGCCTAGGTTCCGTATTTCTTCAGCATTTAATTCATGAAATCCGCACAGAACACGTTCTACTCCCCCAGGTCAAGATTTTCCACCATGCAATAGTTCAATTCTTTCTGGCAGCCATCCATTCATCTTAGAGATATTCTTGGTCAAAATCTACCAAGAGATATTCTCAACTTTCAGCCCAGCCTCTAACCCCCAACAAATTCTTTTGCTGCACAACTTATTCTGCGGGTATACTTTCCTATCCTGGACTAGTTTGATAGACCAAATGATCCTCCCAACTGGAGTTGGAATAAGAAGCACCTTAGCCTGCTCTTCACCACGAACACCAATGATCCATCTCCAGTTCAAAACCAAGCAAAATTAAGATAAATTATTTGTTCTCTTGTGAAGCTCTACTCTCTCAGACAAAAATAAAGTCCCTGGGAGGTTGCAAACTCAAATGAAGGTATTAAAACGATTTCGAGCTTATTGGGAATTAATTCTTCAGTAAATACTAATTTAATTGATCTAAAAGTATCATCAAAAGATGTAAAAACGATAGCCAATTTGCTTAATTGAAACCAGCTTAAAAAAATAAGGGAAAAATTGGATTTCCATTTTTTTACTACATTGTCGACTACGCTTTTTTTTAATGGCCAAGGTATTACCCAAATTAGTTTTATGCGAAACATAACTTATTTTTATTACCCATAAAATAGATCCGTATTTTTTTTAAGATGATATCACATAGATTATGATGGACTACTTAGATCACTTTTTATACAGGGTATACCAGTCTAAACATTTTAAATGCTTTGTCCTGAATGACTGACTGACGGATCATCGCACAGCCTAAACCACTATTCGTAGAAACCAGAAACTTGGATGTTAATTTATCATCGTTATAGTAGTGACTTATTATAACACGCTGTTTGATTACAGATACTATTAATTGCTCAAAAGCAGTTGAATAATTAATGTATAACTTAATAGAAGTAGATAGACAGTTTTAAATGATTTCCAGGATCCCAAATCCCCACCAGGGATGCCTATAATATAATTTATCTGATTTGGGACTAGGTGTATTTAATAATTAGTTGATAGTGAAATAATCTCAAACTACTCCAAAACTATCACAAATTGAATTATTATTAGTTGTGTGTATGTATTATATGCTTATTGGGGTGACATTCAATGAGACCTAAAAGATCTATTGTGCCCCATTACCAGTAGCTTCTTTATGACTATTTCCCGGAGTTACTATAGTTACACTGAAGTCTCAACTTAGCCAGAATATTTATTGCGTCTGATAGTAAGGCTGCTTTGAATGCTCTAAAACAGTCTGAAACTATAAACAATCCCTTAAACAACTGTCTAGAAACAACAAAGTAATTTTGTTGAGGGTGCCAGTGCCTAAAGGAATTGTGGGAAATGAGATTGCTCATGGTCTCGCAGAGCAAGGAGAAAAGTAATCATCTGTTCACTCAGATACCATCTTTGTAAGCAAGCAAAGTGGACAGTGGACGGCGGAACTCATTAACTGCAATTTCAGGGTAGTTGTCCACCAATGCCTTAACAGTTCTACTTAGAGTCTGATCAAGTTACAAGGTGTACACAAAAGATCATAATTTTCACTACTTTAATTGATCTCCTTCAAACTACTCACCTCATGTGGCGTTTATTATCATCTGCAGACATTCATCCATTTCTAAGTGCATTTTTCTCTTTGTATCTGCAACAAAAATGCATATAAATATAATATATTCAAAGTTGCCTTATTATATTTCAAAATATATTGTAATACAGAGTCCGCCAAAAGTCAAGTCTGCATGAAAAAAAAATTAAAGAAGAGCACATAGAAGTATGGTTTATTGACTGGTTAATTTAGATGAATGAATAAACTCCTCAATACAGTAACCGACAATCGTTCTTTTGCCGGGCTCTGTATTATGTCTGAACAGGGAAAGGTAATTCGAAGCGTATGAGAGTGGTTTTGATTTTCTTTTTGAACGGTAGCTTTTGTTAAAAGTCGTAGCCACTTTGCTTAGAGAGAAAGTTTGTTGGGCGATTCTATTAATCGCAATATAGAATGTATTGTTATGTAACGAATTATTTTAGCTGATGTATCTATACTCGTATTTTCCTTTGACACGTCGACCCGGAACTCTATAATGCATTTTATTTGTTTATTTTACGTTAGGTAAGTATGCCAGTGCTGGAATCGATCCAAAAATAGTTTTAAAATCGTATACGTCTATGTCAAAGGTGCATTAAGATATGACTTTGAAGATTTTCTTATATTAACACAAATGTGTAAACAGAATTAAACATTTAATACAAGTTACCAACTTATTTAATTGGGTATTAACTATAAATAAAGGACTTTCTGAAAAATTAGATTTAATACAGTAATTTTTGATAATGCCATTGGCACTCGAAACTGGCTCCGAAAATAACGTCGTAGGTGTGATTTATGCTACTATTAACATAAAAAAATAAGTATTATAGACTATAATAGAACGAATTATTAATAGTAATGATATTATTTCAAGTGGTGAATTGTGACATTCTTATAAAGTTTGTCCAGTTTAAAACGTAGAAAAAGACAAGCACCTGTCCTGTCGTGCTAAGCTGAAAATTAAAAACTTGAGATATTTACGTTTTACTTTTTTTCTATACATATGCCACCCATTAGATTTTATATATTTAGGTGAAGTTTGTTAATTATTTTAAGCAAATAATTGACTTTTGTACACTCCAACCGGTATCTCGTGAAATGAGGTGACGATGCGCCGTAACAAATTTTAAATTGGGAATCCAGCAAAACAATCGTGCGGTAGACGTTATGCAGTGGGCAGCTTGATATTGGCCGAATACGTTCTCTCTCTGCGTACTGGAAGCTCCGCCTTGTCATGAGATACCAGTTCATGGAGATTCTTTCCAGATTCACCAATTATTAAGACAGCTGCTTCTTTGTCGGCTTGAGTACGTACCATTTTGCCTACGTAAACTCTTAAACGTCTCGTTAAACAATAATAAAATTAAATATTTAAGCTATTTAGAAATACTTTGCAAAACAAAAACGTCAATTTTTTTGACAACTAACCAGAGGCGGACTGAAAAATCTTAAAAATTTAAATATGAAATAAGAATTTTGGTATTTATTTAATTTATCCCTCAAAATTAGTTTAAACCCAAACAAAATTAATATGGCTACGTAGCCAATGTCAATGCCTTTCAAACGAGATATCACTTGCCATAAGGTCCTATTTAAAATTATTGGCCAGAGTGGCACTGTGACGTCATCTATTACTATTACGTCACCTGTTACCATTCGTAGAGAAGTTTACATCACTTTATTTTCACCCTCCAAATTTTATTAATGTGATTGTAGCCGTTCAAAAGATACGAGGGGGGGAGGGGACTTTTGAATAGCACTGTATATACGTAAAATTATGATTACATGATCATTTTGATGTTTGAAACGACGCGCTGTCACAAGGGATTCGCATAGTTAGGTATTTGACGTTTTTGATTTATCCATTTCAGCGGGAGTCATTGGCGCACCCAGGGGGGGGGGCAGGAAGCTGCAGTTCATTAATTATGATTATGATGTACCGGGGGTTTTGTAACCGAAAATTTATTACAATCTGAGTACATGCTGTGGATTGATGAATATAAATTGATTATTCACTATGCTGGCAGTGATAAGAAATATCCAATCGAGTTACTAGCATTTATTAACAAACAAATACATCCGAATATTTATTTGTTAGTTAAAATATTTTGTACTATACCTGTGACAACAGCAACAACGGAGAGGAGTTTCTTTGCTCTGAGACATTTAAAAACGTATCTAAGAAATTCCATGTCGGAAAATAGATTAACAGGTTCAGCTCTGGTAGATATTTATTATGAAATGGATGTTGATCCCGAAAAAATTATTGGAAGGCTCGCTAAAGAAAAACGTCTTTTGGATATAAATGTTTCAAATTAATTTAGCCCCCCCCCCCGAAATTTAATCCTGGGTGCGCCCTTGGCGAGAGTTCTGATAATCATAGAATGTGATTGGCTAACGAGAGTGAATTCTTTTTCATTCTTCACTGGAGTGAAGAATCTATATCATTATTCAGCTAAATTATGTGAAAATAATGTGTGCATTATTATCTATAATAGTCGTGGAGAAACAAACTTATATAATCAATAGTAAATTAGCTTGATGAAGTAGAAAGGCAACTTTTTAAACGTACCGCTGGAAAACGTTTTAATCTGAGTAATCTCGAGTCCTTGGCAATATGTTTTGTTATTTAACAATCGTCCACATAGTTGTTATAGTCGTACGTAATTGCACAAAGCGTACCTTATTACATTGTTTACTGAAAATCGTTTATAGTAAAGCTAAACAAAGTTTGTTGTAACGCGGTGGTCACACAACTGCATCGAAAACAAAATAACGCTCGACTGAATTTAAGTGGGTTTCCAGTTAATGTGGAAAGTTCCGAATTGTATGTTTGTTCATTTCGGCAGCAGATGTTTTGCAACTGTCAGGTGGACATTCCAGAATCATAATAATATATATAATTAAATGTTCGTCTGAACTAGTTTAGGCTTTCCATTTAAATATTTAGTTTCTAAATTAACTGCTTACGTACTTGAACAATGTACTGTTAATTGGAGTCACTGACAAATATTTGAGCTACTCTACACCGATACATGGCGGTTATCTTCAGATTAAACAAGACTGAAATAGCTCGACGGTCGATTTTGTACATTTCATTGTATATTATGCAACAATCATGACATGTAATGATCGCATTAACTTTTTTAAACAAAATAAGTGATAGATTATTGTGAAAAAAATTAATAACTTTAAATATGTATTTATCTAGGTCATAAGGTATTTTTGGTCTGGTGGTTCTTCAATAATTTTATCTGGCAAAAATATTTTAGATTTTCATCCGCTATATCCTTCGAACTTTCTTTTTAAAAATGCCTGCAATTTTGGATATTGGCTAATATCTATCAGTTTTAAGTTTAATGTTAAGTTGGGTTTTTAAAATGGAGTAATGTGTCCAGAGAGATGGGGATTTCAATTTGATTGAGAGTGATTGAGGGTGATACTTCTCTTGCTACCCTCCAATCCATAAATTGACCATAAAATGTATCATATACCTACATTTTTCGCCTTTTCAGCGATGTCAGGTGGTGTGTATGAAAACTTTTAGTCGCTCGACATTTCTTTTAAAAAGCGGAAGGTATGACTAGCGCAAAATATTGAAACTGTCATAAAACACGAATCTCTTAAAAACCGTCAAACATTCTACAGAAAATATTGGGTCTGCATACTTGGTTATTTAAAAATCTAGATTTATATTGGTCGATTTTTCAGTTTCATAATGAAAACCAGTGTTATAATGAGTATCATTATGAAACTGAAAATTGGCATTTAACTAGGTTAGGTTTATGGTGAGTGGGTCTATAAGGGCTTCCACTGAGCCACACCTATTCAGATTTCACACCTATTCAGATTTCACCAAACAAATTTAGCTTCTAAACGAGATTAGTTTATTTGGTGAATGATATTTCAGGACCCTGCCATACATCAGATACCTGATTCAAGCCGCGGCGGGGCAGGCACAAATTATATGCTCTGCTGTTTCATCATCTTCCAGATATAGACGGCAAGTCGGATCTTCCGACAGACCAAGTTTTAGCATGATGCATTTAGCATACAGTTTCAGGGGGCACAATAGATCTTTTAGGTCTCAGTGAATGTCACCCCAATATACATACATACTTACATAGTTTTGGAGTATTAGTAATTTAAGCCCTGTATTTTCATATGTAAGCATCCATGAAGAAAAACAAAAACATCAGGAATCATCTAAAACTATTATCGAAAAATCGAGAACTGTCCTACTTTTTATATTTCACACACGTTCCAGAAAGTTCCCGATTTTTCGATGTCAGTTCTAGATGATTCCAGATGTCTGTCTTTTTCTTTATGTTAGGTCCGACGTAACAATATGTATTTTGAAGAATATTTTCCCCCAGTTTCATAAAAATCGAATAATTTTTGCGAAAATGAAGAAATTTTTTTTTTATTTTTCGAAAATTTTCTATATTCAGTTTTGTTCACATTAAATAAATATGACATCAACATTGAATTTATAACGATGCAGGAAATTACGTTTTAATATTTTAAAAAGTGTTAAAATATACCAGCAAAACGTTTAAAAATAGATAGCAGTAAAGATATACCGTCTCACACGAGCACGCAATCTATTATTATTTTTTTGTTTCTTGCGAATGCAGTCATAAAATTTGTATTGTCGGCTAATGATGGTTATAAAATCTTAAACGTAATTGGCATTCGATCGAGATAGTCACATATTAACATGTTACGTAAAGTAGTTTACTTACTCCCTATTATCTGGTATTTAATATTCCACTTATGTTAACAAAAATTGAAATACAAATGAATTCTAAAGATATTGTAATGTTCCCATTACTACGAGTATATAAGTTAACGAGATCTTAATCAAACTTGAGTGGAAATTTGTAGACAAAATAAAATAATAATATTTAAATGCAATATTTTTAGTAAATAAATATTAAGATAAACAGTCGAACACGTGTGCTTATTAATTTCTCAGGTCGCCCTCAGAGTTTTAATAAACTAAAAAACATGGTTTTACCTTGGCCATATAAGTGTTAACCCTTTTTAGCAAGTGTTATAAAGAAAAATTCTTGAGCCACATGAATGTTAAGCCCGGAGTTATCTAGTTCCTCGCACATTAACAGGTAGGTACAAAATTTGTGTTCAGTTCCTCGCAGCATACGAAGGGTAAGGGATTAAGTATCAGGTAGCAAGGTCCACAATGACAGATATTTTTATTTTTATTTTCTTATTGTTTTTTTCAAAAATTGACTAAAGATACGAAGAATTTTTCGATTCGGATTAGGGTAGGGGGTAAGGTAGGGTGGTTTTGGTTGGGTTATTATTGAAAATTATCATAATAATCTGTCAATTACACAATTCAATTTTTCGATTCGGATTAGGGTAGGGGGTAAGGTAGGGTGGTTTTGGTTGGGTTATTATTGAAAATTATTATAATAATCTGTCAATTACACAATTCAATTTTTCGAAAACTCACGAATGCATAGATACATTTTCCCTAATGTTAGGAACATAGCGGAAGAAATATATAAATAAATAAAACAATAGTGTGAGGAACTGCAGACTGTGAGGAACTGCAGACTGTGAGGAACTGCAGACCTGTCTTAATCCTACCCTCCGTTCGAAAAGGGATTAACTCAGGTAGATGCGAGGAACTGACTGGTACCCGTTAAGCCATCCAATTTCTCGACAACACTAGGGATATTCAATAAAGATAAGCCCTATGATTTGTCTAAGAAACCACTTATATGAATAAAATTGAACATTGCGTGATTGAAATTCTACCTGATAATAATTCTTTCATTATTAATACTTACCACAAAATAAATTCATACCGTTATTTGCTGGATAAAACAATTTGTCGACTAAATTCAAACTGAATATTTTCCATAAAAAATGTTCTCAAGTATTCCATCCTTCAACAACGTTCTTACTGAAGTGAAATCCTTTTGTTACATTTTTTCTACAAAAACTTATTTCTTTCCCAATTTACCGACTTGAAAGAGTGGCAGGTATTTCTTTAAAAAAAAACTGTACAGCGTATGACATGAAATTTTCAACAACGTTATCGACGCTTATGTTTTTCCTCTGATTTTCCTCTCCCGAAGAAAGGAAAATAACTGCTTTTCCAACTCCTCCGCATCAAAGTTTTTTTTTCCAAATACTTGTTTCTAAAAAAATTAGGGAACGACATTAAATTTTGTGCTTTTATATTTCGATTACACTAAAAGTAAATAACGTTTATGTTAGATAATGATGATGCCTTTTAATATCAATTTTCCCTTACGCAATTTAATCGCGATTATATACTTTTTCTTTTGAATCAATGAAGCCAAATACAATAACGCCTATTTAATAATTGATTCAACTATATAAATAGAAGCACTTAAAGTGAATTAGAAAATTCAGCTTTGATAATTCCATTAAGGGGAAGGTAGATGACACAGAAACAACACCTTTCTATGCAATATATATGTTGTACTCAATTGGCGAAAACGGTCACCGCTCGAATTTTATACCCACAACGCGATGTGGATCTTACGAATTTTCCACATCGCGTTTCGGGTATATGTCATATACCCAAAACGCGTTGTGTGTAAATTTCAAAAATCCACGACGCGAAATCACGATTATTGTCATAAAGAATACCCATAAGGCGAAAAATACGTAGGTTCGTCGTAGGTAATGTAAAGAAATTAATCAAAAAATATGTAAAATAAAAATAATGACACGTTTTTAACATTTATTCATGAAACACACATTTTTTATGAAACTAATATTTATTATTTATTCTTGGATGTTAGTGATCCATGACATTTTGAGTTACACTTTTTGTTTCGTTGTTTGCAGGAACATTTATTATCATCACAAAATCTTTTACAATTGCATCTGAGAAAACCTTGACCGTAACCTTTAGATGACATATTTGGTGCAGTTCGCAAGGGTATTTTTTTGATTTCGATTCTTACATGAACTGCGAATCTGCTTGAAAGTGTTCATTTCTTGAAAAAAGTCTGTCCAGTGGCCCATTCTCTGTACTCAGTTTATACAAGCCATCATTATCAATTTCAGAAACAATGGCTAACACATTTCTTGGAGTTAGTCGGCCTCTGTCAACATCTGGAACTCGAATCAAAACATATGTTCCAATTTGTAAAGGAGTATATCTTTTATTTGACTCACACAGCATTTTAGTTGCTTGAAATTTCATTATTTTATGTGATTCCTCTCTTTGATTCAAAATTCTTTTTCCCCTTTGTTCTATCTCACAATTAAAGCTATTTTCAACTTCTCCTTCTGCCACACTACTATATTCATCAGTATTTTCGTTATTATCTTGATTCTTCTGGTCGGCGTTGTTATTCTTTATGACCCATAACACGAGAACCGTCGCGTGTCTTCGACGATAATCGTGATTTTGCGTCGTGGATTTTTGAAATTTACACATAACGCGTTTTAGGTATATGAAATGTACCCGAAACGCGATGTGGAAAATTCGTAAGATCCACATCGCGTTGTGGGTATAAAATTCGGGCGGTGACCATTTTCGCCAATTGAGTACAACATATACAAAGTATTTAATATTTTCTTTTTGTTGGCACAATCCTTCCTACTGTTGAACGTTCTATTATCCCAATGTATCTGCAGTTGTGTGTCTGCACTTTGTAGTATGTCCAGTATTTTGTAGTTGATTTGTTGCTGTCATTCCAACTTTTGGGATTAAACAATAAAAGCATCTAATATGTGGGACCAATGATCCCTTATGAAGTCATCTCATGAAGTAGTGTAGAACTAGCCTATTAACGACAAGAGATAACCTTTCCAAAATTCAAGGAGCCTGTATATGCATTACAGGATGAATGAGAACATGCCCAATGCCGGCAATGGAAGTGATTTTCAACGTCACACCACTTTACGAGGATGTATTGATATCTAGTTAGCCTAGACCAGTTCCATGCATAAACAAAATATTGCGTTACCATAGCAACGAACAATAATTTATTAGAAGTGTCAGTATGAAGTTTGACGTCAAAAAAGTAAACCAGAGTTACGCAATAAATTGAAAGAAAAAAGATGTCCACCGAAATTGTGAAAATCGAAAAATTGGAGTATCGAGCCATCATCAAGTATACCTGTATTTAAAAGGGTTAAGAGGTAAGCAGATTTACGAAGATATGCTTAATACCTTTGGTGATCAATGTCCTTCGTATGCGACCGTGAAAAATTGGACTGCAAGCTTTAAAAGAGGTAAATTTTCCATTGAAGATGAATTACTGATTGGGAAGGCCAGTTTCTGTGTCAGTCCCCGAAAATATCGATGCAGTTCATGACATGATTTTATCAGACCGTCGAATTGGGCTAAGACGGATATCTGAAGCACTGAATATTTCATATACGAACGCGTTCATCATATAGTTCACGTCAATTTGGACATGAGAAAAATTGCTGCAAAATGGATCCCCAAATGTTTGAATGTTAACCAAAAGCGTGCAAGGGTAGAAGCATCGCGTTCGATCTGTGCTCGATTTGAAAACGATGTAGACTTCTTAAACCGAATTGTTACTATGGATGAGACTTATGGGTACATTTCTACGATCCAGAAACAAACCAACAGTCGATGGAATGGCGACACTCTGGTTCTCCAAGACCTAGGAAGTTTCGTGTCCAAAAAGCTGCTGGAAAAATTCTTGCTTCAGTTTTTGGGATTGCCATGGAGTAATCACGATTGATTTTTTGGAAAATGGTAGAACAGTAACTGGAGATTACCATTCGACATTACTGACCACTCTACGGGAAAAAATTAAAGAGAAAAGACGCGGAAAGCTATCCAAAGGTGTCTTGTTTTTGCAGGACAACGCCCCTGCACACAAATCTCATGTTGCCATGCAAAAAACTCGTGATTTAGGATTTGAATTACTAGAACACCTCCCTTATTCACCAGAATTGGCTCCGTCTGACTATCATCTCTTTCATCAACTGAAAAAAGTTTAAAAGGACGTAAATTTTCTTCCAACGAGGAGGTAATAAAAGCTGTGGAGGTCTGGTTTGCAAAGCAAAAAGAAAACATTTTTTGAAAGGTCTAGAGACGTTGCAGGTTCGATGTAATAAATGTATCCAATTAAGAGGAGAATATGTTGTGTAATAAAATATTTTGACATTGAAATTTTCTGTGGTTCTACAGTAGAATTTTTCAATATATACTCGTATATGGGGTGGAAAGTGCTGCAAAAATAACAAAATAGAGACTAACTAGAGAGGGAATTTTAGAAATCAGAAATGTTGGGACATTGTTTGTTTTAGAATCATCGGTGAACCAGATGTAGAGGTCATCTCAACATAATATGTATAATTTCTTCTCAGATGCCTCTTTCACTAATCTTTTTGACATTAATTCCACCAACTAACTGATGATGTTGAATTTCCCTCCACCAGGTGGAGTATTACAAATCGCCGTTAACGAATAATACCATAAACTATTTTTAAACCCGCCTCTGGTAACAAATGATGGTCAACAAATAAATATATCACAGATGTAATTTTTATTAAGCAGTTGATGCTCACTCAAAGTCGGCGATTGTTTGTACAGAGTGTTTATTTGTATTGATGGATTTTTATGATACGTTTCCGTTCAAACAGATCCTTGATCAAGATTGACATTGCCAATTCATTTCAATTATTATACGCCGGCGGTGATTTTATCTTTGATGGAAGACAGCACTGATTTTTAAAGTAGTTGTTATGATGTAATTGATACGGAGCGGTAAATGGATACAGACTAAGCTAATATGGAGTATAAACGAAGAGTGACAGTGGATAAAAGTTATTAGTGTCCACTCCAAATAACCACAAGGTCTGCTCGATTTATAATTTCTGGCTTTCAGAATGAAATTTTGATTCAAGTAATGTTTTCTGTCAGTTATAAAATAACGCAGCAGAAACTTTGAATGATTGGACTGCATACCGACCTGGAGTGGAGCCAGAACCAGATACCAACTTCTTCAACATAACTGGTAGCAGCATCATGCTGTATAGAATCAAGTTATTGCAGATATATTCTACGTAAAGTAGGCAGTTTCAGCCTTGCCTTCTATTACCATCATCTTCTATAATGATAACAGCATAAAAGTGTCGTTAAATTTTTTTCTAGCTCTCCCATCGTTGCCATAAGAAAAGATGGCAATCGAACATTTGTCCAGTTATTAATTGACAAAGTTAAATCGTGTTTGATCGCAATGATCTGCGTCTTGTATTCAATCGTTGAACCACTTGACGCTGACAACAGCTATTTTGAAGTAAAGGTAAAATTTGCTGAGCTACCACTGCAGAAATTCCACCACAACTTTTTATTAAGAGTCCTTCTAGTTCCAATTTTAATTGAAAAAATTTACCACAAAGAAAATACACACTCTACTAGTTTATACTATTAATTTTTCACCAGCTACGCCTTTGTGTAACGTAATTACCTCTGACCAAAAGATGTTCACGAACCACAAACAAGAGAGTTCGATTGAGATAAGGCCAAACAAGCCGCACTAACTGAATTTTCCACGAAAACTATCCTATTGGGTAAGAAACCTGACTGGACGTTTCTTTTATTTGTCAGCAAATTTAAGAGGAAAAAGTTTTTTTCTTTATGAATCGGATGATATTGCTCGTATTCAAGATAGGAATAACCCAATATATTTCCAATCATCCTATTTATATAGTGCTAGTCAAGATTCGTTAACTCGAACACAAAATTAATGGGATTCACATATTCATGTGTTTCTTCAAAGGGGTTATTGAAAACTGTGTAACGTAACCCTATTGAAAGAAACCTAGTCGTTAAACTGCCACTCAGTGGCTTACACAGCATTTACATTCAACTGGAATTTAAGGTTTACAAATTGGGTTTTTCAAATAATGATTTTGAATGCAAAAGAATCGTTACTTGACAAGAGAAAGATTGTGGTTTAATTCCCATCAAAAACAAACCTAACAAGAACGCATATTCTAAGCCGCTGCATTCTTTGAAAGTGAATTAAAAGTAAAGAATGTTAATAAAATTAATTTCATTCTTTGGAGTAAAAGTTAAATGAACTTTAATATTATTCGACGGCAAATATTTATCTTCTCAGTGTATCTGAAGAGATTATGTCAGTAAGAATTGTTATTCGAATTTAAATCAGTTCCGACTTTTAAGGATTTCGGATGGAAAATGCTAATCTTCAAGGTGAATTCCGCGTGGTTTCTGCAATGCTCAAACTCAGTAATTTATGACAAAATTTAAAATTGCAAATTTTGTGCATGATGCAATTTAAACGAAATTTGAAATCAAAATATCTTAGCATTTTTTATAGAAAGCTAACTTTTCGTTTTAAGTCAATTTATTCGTATTTATTCACAATTCATTTTCAGGACTTTTAACCTGTTTTCGAATGTCAAAAATTACTTCACTCATTCTATTGGAAAAACACTTAATGTGCAAAGCAGTGGGCTATAATTTATAACGATTTAAGTCGCTGGACTAGATTCGGTACAACGACAGATTGGCAGTTGCAATCTACTCTAAGGGAGTACCGGGATAAAATGTCCAATAGAACAAAGAAATTTGTAAAGCAAAAAGGAAGTCATGGAAAAAGTTTTACATGGACGAATCCACAAAGTTCTGGCAAAGGATGGGACAACCAGAAAAGAAGAACGTTTATCTAGAAATGCAAAACATGAAAGTTTGAAGGAACGTCTCCTTTCCATAAGAAGAAGAAGAAGGAAAAGAAGAAGAAGAAGAAGTTCTACGGACTAGAAAATAAGCGACTGAAGGTCAGAAATTTCAACTATTCAAATCCTCAGGGAAACATGGTATATAACATTTAACACCAATTCAATAACAACGCCTTAAAGCTTAACTAGAAAGAAGAAAAAAAATAGTATCGTGCTCAAATCTCGCAACGAAATTTTCTTCCAGTGTCTGTTTAAGCTTTTTTTCCGGTAATTTATCTCTACATAAATCGTTTTCAATAAGCTCGTCATTTCCCGAGCAACTCTTTTGGGAACCTTTTGTCAACCGAGATTCGGATTCTGCCGAGAAATTGAAAATGTCTAATCACGGAAAAATCAAGTTGTCGTTTCCTGAATCTCTAGAGAATACTGAGGTATTCACGTTAAAGTTTTTGTTTCTGACATATATTGTTAACTGCAAAGAATAAATTGGGAAATAACAGAAATAAATAAAACTAATTACAATATCATATTAAAAAATAAGATGATAGAATAAGTAGACTGGTTCAATACAGCTGGAAATTTTTTTTTTGTATTCACTTTTTTTTCCAGAAGTAGTTCTACTTATATTCAACTGAAATATATACGAGGATATATTGAAAAATTCTCAGTCTACTATAGAACCAAAAAAAATTTCAATGTCAAAATATTTTATTACCCAACACATTCTCCTCTTAATTGGATACATTTATTACAGCGAATCTGCAAAGTCTCTAGACCTTTCAAAAAAAATGTTCCTTCTTGCTCTGCAAACCAGACCTCCAAAGCTTTTATTACCTCCTCGTTGGAAGAAAATTTACGACCCCTTTAACTTTTTTCCATTTGAGGAAAGAGATGATAGTCGGACGGAGCTAAATCTGGTGAATAAGGGAGGTTTTCTAGTAATTCAAACCCTAAATCACGAATTTTTTGCATGGCAACATGAGATTTGTGTACAGGGGCATTAACCTGCAAAAACAAAACACCTTTGGATAGATTTCCGCGTCTTTTCTCTTTAATTTTTTCCCGTAGAGTGGTCAGTAATGTTAAATAGTAATCTCCAGTTATTGTTCTACCCTTATCCAAAAAATCAATCATGATTACTCCATGGCAATCTCAAAAGCAAGAACTTTTCCAGCAGATTTTTGGACACGAAACTTCTTAGGTCTTGGAGAACCACAGTGTCGCCATTCCATAGATTGTTGCTTTGCTTCTGGATCGTAGAAATGTACCCAAGTCTCAAATCGAACACAGATCGAACGCGATGCTTCTACCCTTGCACGCTTTTGGTCAACATTCAAACATTTGGGTATCCATTTTGCAGCAATTTTTCTCAAGTTCAAATTGACGTGAACTATATGATGAACGCGTTCGTATGAAATATTCAGTGCTTCAGATATCCGTTTTAGCCCAATTCGACGGTCTGATAAAATCATGTCATGAACTGCATCGATATTTTCGGGGACTGACACAGAAACTGGCCTTCCCAATCGGTCATCATCTTCAATGGGAAATTTACCTCTTTTGAAGCTTGCAGTCCAATTTTTCACGGTCGCATACGAAGGACATTGATCACCAAAGGTATTAAGCATATCTTCGTAAATCTGCTTACCTCTTAACCCTTTTAAATACAGGTAGGTACTTGATGATGGCTCGATACTCGAATTTTTCGATTTTCACAATTTCGGTGGACATCTTTTTTCTTTTAATTGATTGCGTAACTCTGGTTCACTTTTTTGACGTCAAACTTCACACTGACACTTCTAATACGTTATTGTTCGTTGCTATGGTAACGCAATATTTTGTTTGTGCATGGAAATGGTCTAGGATAACTAGATATCAATACATCCTCGTATTGATATGAGTATTAAATTGGCCGAAGCATGCACTTGCAAAGTTCCAGATTCAATGTAAGATTAATTCCAAATATAGAACCGCAGGGTAGAGCTTATGATGTACTTATTGGAATGAAACTGTGTAATTGCAAATTCGCTGTTAGCTTTATGAGAAAACTTCCACTAAATATAATTTCCGGCTTCGACATGGAAAAGGTGAATTTACGACATCCGTTTAATCTTTGCATAAGATACGACCAAAATTATTATTTTTAATTAACTATTAGTAATAAAAAATTTAATAAAATATCTTGAACCTATTGTTGGAAACATTCGTCACAATTCGATATCACCTAATTAAGTCTCAGGGCACAAAGGATTTGTAGGCAACTAAACGGCAAATACCTTCGTAACATGTATTAGGTCATTCACGAAATGGATTTATTATTCCTTTTATGGATATAATAATAATAATATTTATTCACATCGGCATGGTACAAATACAAAGTAAAAAATATAAAAACACTTGTTTCGAGAAGCAATTAAATAGGTATAAAATATTTAAAAAATACAATGAATAAAAATATCAAAAATTAAATTGATAGTATTCAAAACAGAAAAGTAAAATTCCCATTATTTAAATAACAAATAAGTTTGAATAAATAAATGAAAAGATATTTGGAAATAATAATAATAGAAAGTATTTGAAGACCGCAAAAGCATAGAAATTTATCATATAGTTTACACCAGAATAAATTTTAATATTTGATAGTAATAAAAAATTCAATTAAATATTTGAAACATAAAATCAATTCTGCCAAAAAGAAAAATAGTAGTAATAGGTAATAATGATAATTGACTTAAAAAGTTTGTAATGTTTAATTAAATATTCGAAAATAAATTGGATTTAAGAATAATTTTAATATTGGAAATGATTGGTACCTACGTTATGGATTTTTACAAGGTTTTTTATTTTTTTTTCATTATTTTTGTTTCCACGATTTTTTTTTCATCAGTGACGCAATATCTTAAACTTAATTTTTTCCTGAACAACATGATTAGTTACTGTTTTTCAATTTTTTTTTCGTTTAAGAATTTTCAATAGAATTTATATATAAGAATAAAGTCCCTATAGTAGAATGTCAGTTTTAAAATTTTTAATGTGGAATTTAGAAACGTAACTCTTACACTTTTGAAATGATACATCATTACAAATGATCGTGAAGGAAAAGGGTGGAATGTTAATGAGGGAAAGATAATCCAAACTGTGGAAAACAACCTTGACTTAGGCCAAGCGTTGTATCGACCAGACAGGTCGGCAGTTGAAATATGAATTTATTAATTTGAATAGAAATGCACACAGATGCAAAAATAGAAAAAAGGTCTGAAAGTGAACCAGCATTTGGTATATTAAAAACTGCAACACGAAGAAGTATATCTTGGTGAAGTCAAACAAAATATCAGACTACCGGAGTGACGAGCCTAAACCGTTCTTGGTAGAAAAACCCTGATAGCCTCTGATCAGCGAAATATCAAACCTAAACATGGATAAAATAAACATAGTGATAGAATTACTCATCGGTCACTTCGAAAGCTATGCCTAGAACGCCTTAGAGACGATTTTTGAGATAAGACTAGTCTCTTCAGATTAACAGTTTGGCTAAGTCAAAATGCTGAGGTGTAGAGGACTTCAAACATTGACCTATAAAGTTCTTGAAATTTACAATTGTCTAAGAATTAAAAAGCTACTTGAGAGAATTAATGTTCAATGGTACCAACTGATAAATTACCGATTTTAAACTGATTATTCTTTTTGCAAAAGTATATGTAGCTTTTAATTTCCAGGTTAGAAGTTTCGAAATTGGAATAAAAAATGTAGCATTAATAAAAATTCACAATATAAATCTGACACAAAACCTCTAAACTCTTGGAGGGTATAATTTTTTTTTACTACAATAATGCGATTTTTTGGGAAAACAGGATTTATTTCTTTTTGAACTTTTATGGATGTTCTGAAGATTAGTTTTATATCTGATCTTGTTTTCTTCTATATTCGCAGATTTATAAAAATGTCAATATCGCCGAAATAAAAAAAACACAATCTCAGCCATGAATCGACATTAGGCTAGTCCACAAATCAAGATAATATCTACACTTTTCATGGAGCTACCATATATCTTTTATGAATATACACTAAGAAAAATAAAGTAAAGTATATTGTTGTTTTTTTGCCCCTTGTGCAATTCCTAGAAAAAAATTCTGGATCCGCCCTTGGGTGTTTAGACAGGACACGGCTCCTAAAAAAACTGAATTCTGTGGGAGAAGGAGAGGCGAAATGGATGTGTCAGGACTCATATATCTACATTAAAAATACCTTGCTTTTCATATACCCACTTGAGATCGCAACTCCCAGTTATAGCTTTTAATTGACATTTGATGGACTTTAAATTTTAGGGGTTTAAAAAGGTCGGCAAAGGGACTATTTTTACTTATTAACTTGCGTACATTTTTATGAAGGCTTCAGAATAACGTCGATTTTTCTAAAAAAAATTAGCGATTTTTTCATTAGACTTTTGGTTACCACACTGTAAAGAGTATCATTTGAAACACCTTAAGGTAAATTTTGAGTAAAGTAACTGCTCCGGTGTCTGAGATGTACGTTCTCAAAATTTTTTTTATTTTGAACGTCCCTGTAATCACGCTAATTGAACTTTTATGAGCTCCAAATTTGGGTTGTCAATAAAAGACAATTATTTGAGAAGTTGCCCATATGAATATTGGGATTGTGTCAGTAGCGTACGTACGTCTTTAGGGGACTTCAAAAATTCGTTTCGTCGTTCATAAAACGTCAATTAGCTTGTATACAGGGACGTTTAAAAATTTTAAAAATGAATTGTACATCTCAGATGCCGTAAAAAACCGTTTTTGACTGGCCTATTCTCTTTCTTAATATAACGTGGGTGTCGTATCAAAAATTTAAGCAAAATGTATACACGAAATGCGTCCTGAATGTCTCCAAATATATAATACGTTCTCTTAACATGGTTTCCATGAATATCCGTATCTTACATTCAATATTTATGCTTTAAGATACATTGAGAGAGCTTCTCGTCAAATTGGGCCTTTCTGGACTGATAAATATAAACAGAAGCTTTCTTTTGTCGTGCATATCAACAAATTTGTACATGTCTTAAATTTGAGATCCTTAGAAGTACAAATTTGGATTTCAATTTCGACTCGTAAGATGACAAAGTGAAATTATGTACATGATAAGAGTTTGATAGTAATCATTCTTATTTCCGTAAATTTGTAATTTGTATTTAATGGTAGATATCATAGAACCGTTCATTTATGTAACCAAATGAAACGAAAGTTTCATTATCCATGTTGAATAAAATACTACTTTGCTACGTTGTTTATTGTAACATTTAACTCGAAAAACTCATTAATGTGCACCAAAACAAACTAGATTCCCAGTTAAACTCGAAAAGTTTGAAATTATTAACTACACATTTCGGTTGCAAATGTTTTCAAACATTTTATAAAACCATTTAATCAACTGTCCATCCGGATTAGTTTCCAGTACGAATATAGAAGTGTTACGTGTAAATACAACGTTTTTAATGGGGTGCACAATTTACATATAAATTAAAAGTAAATAAAAGCGCGAAAGTTGCTTTGAAAAACATTCAAAATTATATTTAATTCTTATTTAGATGATTCGATTTTGGTCCTCGCTCAGAGCAGAAAGAAATTCTCCCAAAAAAAATTTAAAAACAGTGAATTACACTCAAAAACGACCGTAACCTAAACGTTATTTATTTTAATCCAATAACCCACAATAATAAGAACACTACGAAAGTTTCAATAGGGCATAAACACATTCAACGACATTAAAAAAACTCTCAACTTTAGTAAAAAGTACACAAAAATACTCAATAATAAATAAAACAACTCATAAATACATAAAAATTAGAGAAATCGAGCAATTGGACAATATTTCATTGAATATCACCAATTGAAAAGAAAAGATGCACTCAAAATCGATCAATAACACATGACTGAACGTTATTCCATCCAATAGCGCACAATTGTATAAAAAGAACAATCCGAAAATTTCAATAGAGCATAAAAACACTCAACAACATTAAGAAAACTCTCAATTTTACTAAAAAGCACACAAGAATACTCAATAATACATAAAACAACTCATAAATACATAAAAATAAGATAAATCGTGCAAATCGACAATATTACATTGAATAACCAATTAAAAAAAAAAGTTGGACTCAAAATCGATCAATAACACATGACTGAACGTTATTCCATTCAATAGCGCACAATTGTATAATAAGAACTATCTGAAAATTTCAATAGAGCATAAACACATGCAACAACATTTAAAAACTCTCAATTTTACTAAAAAGCACACAAGAATGCTCAATAATACATAAAACAATTCATAAATACATAAAAATAAGAGAAATCGTGCAATTGGACAATATTTCATTGAATATCACACAGCAAACCACTTAAAAAGAAAAGTTGCACTCAAAATCGATCAATAACACATGACTGAACTTTATTGCAACCAATAACGCACACTCGCATATAATAACTCTCCGAAATAATTATACAAAAGCAAAATTAGACTCAATAGCTCTCAATTTCACCAAAAAGCACACACGAACACTCGATAGAACTCAAAATCACTCAAATATACCGAAAAACTAACAGAAAACGTGTAATTGGATAATTCAAATAAATCATCAATTTCCTCAACGAATAATAAGAATAATACCAAGAAATGTTTATTTGAAGAGGCTGGAAGAGAAACTTTTTCCTTCGGAATATGTTTGACATTATTAAGACAACCAGAATTGGTTAGATGTTTCTTCTCTGTAGTTCTATTACCAGCTTGGTTGCCGTAAATTTGGGTATGTGATGGCATTTATCATCCTGATTTCAACGACTGATGGATATAATAACGTTTTATGTGATCAAGTCAATGTATCCAGCCAAAATTCATGAGATAGGAAGATATGCCTAGTTCAGAAAATTATTATCTAGTCGAATAGTCAAGCAGCTATTGAAGTTCCTGTGCATAAATAAAACCGAAAAATGAGAAGATCATCATGGTTATAAATTATTAATGATTTACAATCAATTATAAAAATTTTTATTTTATTACTAGTTAAATAATATTGAAAATACATCAACTTAAGATTATTTTTTATGGGTATCTATAATTTATTTTTCATTGATGCTCACGAATTAATACACAGCAACCAGCGAGTTGATTCGTTATTTAATCGATTCCGATGTTTACTTCTTAGTTAGATTGCCTATAAAGCGTTTTTTTTTAGTTTTTTTCAAACTATAATTTATTTTTATTGTGTAATGGTAAAATATAGTAGAGCAAACCGGTGATTCGAAATACCAAAAATATTTTTGTTCTAGGAAAAGCATGTGTTACAAATATTTTAACTCAAGTAAGAATTCGCAGTTGAGTCTTGCGTATTTGGTCTTGGTATTGGTATTGCTAGTCTAAGGATGGCGTTGGTCTAGCAAAAAAGCAGGACTATAATACCAAGACCCATTTTTTCATCACTACTTATGTGGAAGGAAGAGTAGATTCTGTAGAATAGAAGAAGAAACCTCCGTTCAGCTTGTAAGGTTGTTAATATTGGGATCATGGTTTAGTTTTCTTGAACAATATAATGTAAGACTGGAAGGGTAGAAAGAAGAAGGATGAAAAAATATATTCAGGCTTCAGAGCACAAAAAGATCTGACCATTGGAAATATCTAGTAGGGCTTAGGCAATCCAAGATTCTTCTGGGTGACTACAACTTGCAGAGATCAAATGAATGCATGAGTCAAAGTAAAACTGCACTAAGAGTTTTAACAGGAATCCTAACGGGACATTGTCGCCTGAATGGGCACCTTAAAAAGCTCAAAATAGTGGAGGAAGATTGTAGATTTTGTGGAATGGAACACACACATACTTGTGAACTGCACAGCAATTCAGAATCCTAGGGCACAGCACCTGGGAGACTACTGGTTAAAATTCCATCTGGAAATAGGACTAAAGGAGTCTAGGTCTCAGTGGATGGTACCCAAAAATACATACATGCATATCAACACAGTTTTTTGGAATATAATATGAACGTTGATGCATCAATTTGACCTGCGATTTAAAATTCAACAAATATTGATGAGCATTGAATTGTATCTTTCGTTCGAATTACACTGCATTCTTTTCAGATCTATTTTGGTCTTCTGATTCCAGATTTCATTCTCCAGCCTGACTCTTATTCTGTAGCCAATCAGTATCGAGACTGAACATTTCTTGTTTGGTGCTGGTGGCTTCTCTTCTATCAGTTTAAGAAACCGTACAATTGCCAGGCAGTCGCACTGACATAGAAGTTGATCTGTTTCTCTTCCACGAGACATAATCTGCATATCGCTTGGCCTGTCAACCCCATTAGCTTTGCGTGTAAGCTACAGTGTCCAATTAAAGGGTTGTAACTTTTACAACAACTACTGTTTCCCATTGTTGTGGAAGAGATTTCCTCAACAATTTTTTCCATTCTAAACGGTAATTTTCAACCAAATTTTTCCAGGGCAGTGAGTAATCTAAAAGATCACTGTGGAAAACTATAATAGAACGGTATAATATACGAATACAGACACAAGTCCGTTATTTTACGAGACAACTTAATCTCGTCGGAATTCTAGATAAAATGAAATGTAAATGTTACGTGTTTGGAAAATATAGCAAGGTTTAGTAAGGGACAACACGAAGGTAAGACAAAGACTTATTCGTTTTCGGTTTGTTAACGAATACACAGTTTATTTTTAATCTACTTTAATCTTCGAGGGTGACTTAACTGAAAATGTTCTTAAATCCTTTAAATAAATGTTATTTCAAATGTCAGCAAGTGCCTAATGAACTGTATATCAACATTATTTCCATCCTAACAAACAGGAAGCAATCTAAGGTTACCCATACAAAATCCAACAAGTTGATGTTGTTAGAGTAAATAAACTTGAAATGTGATATGTACGCAATCTCGCCCTTGGAGATTACAAAGCAAACAACTTCAACGAACCACAAAATCTGATTGGTTAAAGAAAATATTGTACGGTCATAGTTGTAATGGAAATTATAGGGGTCTGAGCCAGAAAAACGCTACAAAAGATATTCAGTTAGCTATTGGACTAACTACAGTTACAAGTTTACAACAGAAAACTATAGATACCAACCTAAAAATTCTGTGGAGCGCCTTGAAAACACCAATCTGACAAAGTCAAAGGCAACTGTTGCCGGATGGAGGTGTTTGGTTTTGCCTATTAGTACATGAGCTCGAAAAGGAGTCAACGATGACAAGACAAAAATATCATTTGTACAAATTAGTCTGCGCTTCTGGCAACAGCGGTTGAAATGGGGGGGCAGTGGACATTCGGCTGGCCTCTGGAACTAAATACACGCCCTCGCTGGCCACGCACAGTTGTTCTTTCTCTCTCTTTCTCTTTTCTTTTTTCGTATAATGTGTTGACATTTAACTAAAGTAAAGAATAGGAAAATTAAAAAAAGCACATTATGGAATTCAATTACAACTAGAGTGGGTGGGTTACACTACATTATATCAACTGCAATTCTTTTCACTTTTCCTGATGCTTTCCTCGTGTCCTTATCAATCAACCAAAAATTCATTTACTGTTCAGTAGCCAGGTCGGTTACTATCTTAAGATATCTCTTACCAAGTTTCAACAACCTGATTTAGAGTTCCTTGTCTACAGTAAACTCTTTGTATGGAGGTGTCCTTATGCCAACCTCCATTTGAATTGGTGTTCCTTATCTAGCCAGTTCTCGATTTACCCTCCTGGTCCGCCATTACATTACTGCAATCCCCTGCCGGCACCCATATCAGAGACACTTTGTTGTCGTTCCAACCTGTTGAGAGATTATTTACAGTTTTTTACCAGTTGTTGGATTGCTGATAGCCTGGCTGTCAGTGAATATTTTAATTTTTCGTTCGGTATATCGTCTATGTTTTCATCAATATAGGCTATAGCAGCTATCGTCTTTGCTTGAAACACGAACCTATATCGACCAATGCTGAAGAACATTCTCTTTCTAGGTCCATTTATACCAGCCCCAGTGCCATGGTTCGTTTTGGAACCGTCGGTGAACCAGATGATTTCTCCAGAATTACCTAGGTGAATAAACTGTTCCCTAGATGGGATGATGATCTTCCCTCCCTCAGTGAATATGTTCTCTGGTGTCATGCTATCAAAACTCATCTAGTATTGTCCCAATTGTATCAGTGTGTCCTTCTCGAACATTGTCCGGGAACCATAAGTCTCCCGATTTCAGCATAGGAATTGCAATCATCGTCTCCTCCCTTACATAGAGTTCCAAAGAAAGCAGTCTAATAAGGGCTTCTATTGATGCCGTCCCCCTGCTGTTCATTGCCCAGGTACCAGGTACCAAGGAGTGCTTGTCCTTGGATTGTAGTTAATATGTTCACTGCGGAGAACACTATTGTTCCATAGATGATCTTTGGCCCCATCACAGTTGTGTAAAGCCAGTGAACCACTTCGGGTCATATTCCCCAGGTTTTGCCCTTCTGCATTGCCAGAAAAGCCTAGTTACCCTGGTTGTAATTTTTTCCAGGTGTGTATTCCAATTTAGTTTAGAATAAAGGGTGACTCAACCAAAAATGTCATTTGTTTCTCCTCAAATAGTTTGTAGTGTTTTATTTTTTGATTAAAAAATTTCTGTTCACGAATATTCCTTACACGTTTATCTCTCTTTAAAAAGCGGCTTACGGCAAAGCATTCTAATTATTATATTGATTTTCTCATGATCCAAAAAGTAGTTCGTTATATTGATATTCAATTGTTCCAGAAATTCCCCAACATATATCTCCCAGTTATCACTAAGCTCTCATATAAATGTAAACATATTTATATGTAGTTAAAGTAAATATATAAAGCAAACTAACTTGTTTGTAGTGTGTTGAAAATGTATTCAAATCAAACGATTTCGAATACAGCTCAGCTCCAAGGGTGGGTAGCCTCAATCGAAAATTTAGTTATTATAATATTCGAATATTCACTTAAACCGTAAATGTATATTATTATTCAAATAACTTTTAATTGGAACCTTAATTTAAAATAATGAAAATAAGGTTGATGATACGCTATTAGTAGATTTCGTGTTTCAAAAATATTTCGTGCGGACCAACTATAAAACAAAAACATTGTTTTATTGAAATTAATGAAGAAAATGGTGAAATAACTACCGTTTTCGGTGAAGGACTTCCCTTTTTTATTTGGCAAGGAATAAGACAATTGTCTTCAGATTCTTATTGAAGTTATAGAGAATACTATTAATTATTTTATTTGGCGACTTCTAAAGAAGAAGAACGCTCTGGAGAGATTTTCCATTCCCCAAAACTAGATTCTTCTTGATACTCAAGTTTGAGTTGCCCATGCGGGCGTCATTCTCAAAACTTTGAGTGCAGTCTTACTCTAGCTTTGCCTAGTTGTAGTTTCGTAGTAGTGTTTTTGATATTTTTTTTTATATTACTTTGGACCTGACATAGCAAAAGGTCTCCGGCCTCCAACACTGAACACTCTCAGCACCTTTCTTTGCTATATTATTCCCTTCTATTCCAGTGTTTCCGGGAACCCACAGCAATGTTGTACTCGCTTAGTTAATTGATTTTTTTCTGGGTATTCCCATACCATTTCATGATTTAGTCAGTAATCGTTTCTGGTTGCGCATTCATCCATCACACCTCTTTTTGCACACGTGCACTTTTAACGCGTAGTCAGTTGCATAATTTATCGTCTCTAGGCGACAATTACAAATTTTAACTCGTTGTATGAAATTTTCTGTGTGCAAGGTATATAATTTTTATAATTTACTTGGCACCGATGTGAAAATTATAAAGCAATTAGAGATAAAACATTTTTAATCCTCCCGTCAGTTAGTTGACCACTTCAAAGAAATAGATGCCACCGATTAATTAATGTTGGAGGTGGTGTAGGGAAAAAACTACAAAGGTGGAACTCGACTCACTTTCTGTAAAGAGTAACTTTAGCTGGGATTGCCGCTGGGAGTTACAAATTGGCAATTCCGTGACCCACCTCAGCAAAGTATAGTTAAAAACTAACTCTATTCCATTTTAAAAGTAGAACAGCAGGGTATTTTCCATTAAATTCTGTTTCATTTAAATTTTATTCCACCCGTTGACAAATAACATGACAAGAAATAAAGTAGCGAACATTCCAGACAATTTTAATCACACCTGTCTTAATATTTTAGTACGCTCGATAAGCAATAAGTGTTGAGGAACATGAAAATTAAAATCAAGAGGCTTTATTATCTTCGCGTAAGACGTAAAGCAACCCTCTGGAAAGTAATTCCACACTTTGTAAAATCGTTTGAGATCAAATAACAACATATGAAAGCGAGCTGAAAGATGGTTTTCATTTTTAGAGATTCAGGTACGTACTTGTTTGGACGAACGTTGACTAATCCTATGACTTGATGGTTTGCAGCGGAAAGATACGCAGCAAGTGAATTGGAATGGGTGGATCAGAGTACAACAGCAGTGCCAACCGTTTAGTGACAGAAAAAGGAGGTTAGGAAGCTTCAGAGAAGCTTTATTCCTGTTTATAACCCAACAGATTGAAGCTCCGGTGCTTAAAAACATTAAATCTTTTTCTTCCTTCGTTAGATTAATTGTCCCAGCTTTAAAAAATATTTGCTATGATGAAATTTTAGATGTTAAGTGCTACAAATTGATGTTCCCATACTAAAACCTTGTTCTGCTCATAGTATAGTTCTCGTTAGACTAGAACTTGAGGAAGAGTGACAAGCAAACAGAGCTGACTTTAACAACGCCTTCTTACAGCTCTATCACGAGCTTTGTTTACTCCTTAAATTGTTTGATACAAATATCAACAGTTGTTTCGCGAATTTATTTCCCTTCTTATTTACTCTCTTGTAATTTGGTGTGTTCACAAAGTTTACAATCCACTCAATATCTGCGTCAGTGTCGAAATGGGATTTTAACGAGTTTTTCCTTTTCAACGGAAAACAAATATGAAAATTAAGTTGGTTATAAAACAGACGTGAAATATTTGTGTAATTTTGTGTTTTTGTAAATACTGGAATGATTTATTATGTTTCATTCTGAAATATTACGTTAGAGATTAAGAAGATAGTTCAAGAAAGAGACTTTTAAGACAGCAAAACACGAGTAATAAATCGGATCACAACAAAATAAAGGAAATAGTGGGATATAACATTCTTGAAATAAATTCAACGGACCACTTAACGCTTACCTACTCTCCGATTCAACACTGCGAGGTGGTGGCAAGCCTGGAGAGAGGATCTAGGTCTACATATTCTGGACACTGGTATGTGTTATCCGTCCGAGAGTCTCTAATGTTTCGAGTCCACCTGACTTGTTGTCAAACATTTTTCGGATTTTGGTTTGCGACTGGAAGTGAAGATGTCGCTACTGTCACAATCTTTACATTTCCCTCACTGGAAGACATGTATTGATTGTGATTGAAGTGTATTCTTCAGTCCGGGATTAGAGACTCTCGGACGGATAGCACATACCTTGTACAGATGAGGCGCAAATACGCCTAAACCGGTCTGCAAGTTGTGTTGTCCCTTCTAATCACACACCAGAGTGGTTGGTTTTAAAATATCTTGTATATATACCAACCCCGTTTGACATTGGGGTGTAATTCAATATCCGGCGGTGCATATTGCACGGGAAGTAGTTGTTGCTCCTCCGACAATATTACAGGAAACTGTAATAAGCTTTCTTTCTATATATTCTTATACATCCTTAGTCATAATATATAAGTATTAACAATGTCCTTCATTCTAATATCGCATACTACGACATAACATCCGCTTTGTGACACATAATTTTAAATTTTATTCAAATGGGTCGAACGTAAGACCATTTCAACGTTTCTGGGGTTATTTCAATCTTCGTTACTTCATTAAGATAATAAATGTGTGAACAGCCCTAACGATGTAACTGGTCCGGAAAGACGGCAAAGGAAGCGTTAGGGGAACAGAATCCCTTATGCCTCGAGAGTGGAATTAAATAAAAAACAATTTTGTTTCCTACTGCGAAAAAATATTTAAACAGGGATCTGTGAAACAAACAATAAAAACCTTCGGTGCCGGATGTTTATGAGACTTTGTTCACCATAACTGAACAAGGAGCTAAGAGAAAAACTTAAATAGATATTTTTTCCATTCTGGAGAGTGGATCCTTTTTTATTCATCCCAACGATCCTGGTTAGAACATTTGGAAAAGTGATTTATTTACAACAAGAATATAAGTAATCATATTCCTTTACGTAGGTATAGAACTCTGAACTTAGATTATTTTTTTTTTTTGCTTTATTCGGAAAAGTTTGAGTAACAACAAAATCCAGTCTTCATCTCAAAACTTTGTTATTCAGCGCAGCATAAAGGAATGAAGAGATCAAATGAAAAGTGAATAGTAAGATAAAAGTAAATAGGTGCTAAAAGTACAGAATTACTCGAAAAGTTTCTCGCAATTCAATGGCTGTTTTGAACAAAAGTTGTTAGATTGATTGAAAATTATTCTTTGTTCCTTGAAAGCAGACAACATTCAGAAAGAGCTTAATTAAATGCATCAGTCGTCTCTTAAAAGTATAAAAAACTATTTGTAGCTATTTGTGTAAATACTGTACGATAGAAAATTGCCACTATAATATTCACATATATATCGTCCAATGAAACTACTCACTCCAAATCTTGAGAAATTATTAATTTCAGGTATTATGAATGTAATTGATGACTAAAATGGTCTAAACTGAAGTAAAGGTTTATTCTTAGTTCCTTTTTTCTGCCAACCTTTAAACTCATCTTTTAAATACTGCACTGTCTTAGGAAAATATGCTTTAAATTATTGATCGTACTACTGGAAAATTTGTTTTGAGTTGTCAGTAAAGATTTCAGTAATTCTAATGGTCTAAAAAAAAATTATTATTGATTATTTCACAATGAGGAATGTAAGAAACATCCTTACGACTTCAGGATATATTAGAGCTAATACTCTTGCTTACGTTCACGATCCAATTCTAAGTTTGTCTGGGTCGAGAGCAACTAAATAATTTTGATCCTTTAAATCATTTATAGTCGACCAATTTTCTATGTAAATTTTATAGAAATTATTGATATAATTTAGCATGAAAGAACTATCCGTGGATTCTTTAAAGTTCATATGAGTGATCTCATATTATATACGTAGTCAAAAAAAATGTTTCCTCAATAACTAATCTAATTTATCGGGAATAATTTTGCGTATTGGGTTGACTGTCAATAGTTATAATACCCTTATGAATATAGATGCTTACTATAGAGATTCTGGAAAAGGATTCCGCAGCAAAGGTATATGATAATAGAATTACGTTGTAGAACTATCACCCTTAGAATTACATTGTTCTCAATAATCCTTATATGTTAATTACACTTTGTGGAATTCTCTTCGAGTATGGCGGAGTTGAAATTCAAGATTAGGCGTGATAAATCTTATATGGATGGAATTGTTGTTTTATATACAAATTAATATATTGATATGAGAGTATTCGCGGTTACAATAAACAAAAATATAATCTCAATAAAAGAGTTTTATTGTAGGTCGAACGTAGTAGTGATGGACAAAGCAAGAAACAAGACCAAACCCAAGACAATCTAGGTAATGATCTTGGTCTCAAATACGTGAGCTCTTTGGATCTGGATCTACCTTCAAGCATCATAACATTGTACATTAAATACGTCACCTACCTTTTCAAGGACTTATCCTGGAGTCCGCTTGAATTGATTTCGTTGAAATGTTTTTACAAAGATTTTATTCATTATAAATAACTTGTTTGGACTAAGTTGATTTGAGTGCCCACGATTCTTTATGTACAACCATTGTAGGTAAGTCAGTAAATTGAGACGAGTAGAATCGAAAGATGATGATAAGCAAAGTTAATTATGTACCTGTCATTATCTCTTTCATGTATTCGAATCGGACCTTTCGTTCAGAGGTTACGACGGTTTTAAAAATGCCAAGTGTAAGAAAAATGCGGGATGTGAGCTTATTGGCTATCCAGAATATTTTTAATTTTGGTCGGGCACTAGGCAGTAGTTTATTTCAATTCTAGTTTTTATTATTCAGCACCTTCGAGCGCTCTATGAAAAATAGTCTCTAGAGCGCTACATCTAGCGAAGTGGTCTTTACCGAGCAAAGCTGGAGCCAATTTATAAATTATGAAAAACTATTAAAGGGTTTTTGATCACCCGGTAACATCCTATGAATCTTGCGGAAACAATAGTTGATTATTATTTTAAATATGTTTCCCGCAATCTTGATAAATGTAATAATTATTTCAAAATCCTACGTTCGCTCGTACTTCAAGGTTATTGATTTTACCAACGTTCGCTACATTTTATCGTTTTCGGAGTTTATTTATATTTTGTAGTTTTCTGGAACTATACCTAGTCATAACCATAAAATATTAGTATACATTTTATGAACTGAAACTTGTTGAATAATACGAATCATCATATTAGGATAATCAGTTTTATTTCACATTTAATATTGTTACAGCTAAATTATGATGATATAGTTACGATGCTTATTTTTGTTTTTGAGTATTGGCAACGGCTCAATCGAGAAGTGTGTCTATACCAACATAACCTAAAAATACTTTGATTACAATAGTATGAAAATAATAAAATTAGTATACGGAACGCGTTTCTTGGAACTTGAAAATCAATTTGAAATAGCCCAAACCAAAGATCGATTCCAAGGAGTCTAACAGCAAGAATAAAAAGTATCTTTAATTACAGTTAACTATTAATGTCAATAAACATAACCTCTGAATCAAACGTGGACTTAAATAAGAAGAAGTACTGAGTCCTCCATTGTTAATCATTAGGACAACAAAATTGTACACTAACAAGACACTTGATATTGGTTGCAACAGGTTTAAACCTGACTGGCTATGCGTTTGCAAATGTCCTTATGATCTGTGCACCCGTCGCAGAAAACTTGCAGAGAAACCTACAGATATGGGCAAGAAAAATCAAGAGAATAAATTCATAAATAAATCCTCAGAACACAACAAACAACAGGTTAAAACTAATCACCCTGACTGACTGTGCGTTTACAAATAACCATGTGATGTGTGTACACAGCGCAGAAGACTTGCAGAGGAATCTACAAATATGGGAGAGAAATCTGAAGAGAATAGATTTGGAAATGAATCCACAGCAAACGATAGTAATAACCACCAATACAGATAAATAGATCGATTCAAGGATGCACGAGAAAGAAATCGAGCAGATAGACGTATTTAAATACTTAAAACTTGGTTACTGCCATAACTTTTTAAAAGTAGGCTCTGAATAATGAACATAGAATAGTTGCGAAGAGTGATGGGTATACGAAGGGGGACCCAAAAAAACGGGACTTTCGTCATAACTTCTTTATTTCTCATTATTTTAACACCACATTTTAATCACCTTCAAAGTATTCGCCATTGACCACAACGCACTTCTCCAAACGAGTCTTCCATTGTTCAAAACAGTTTTTAAATTCACTCATCGGGATGTCCTTTAAGTCTTCCATCGTTTCTTTTCACCTCCTCCACAGTGGCAAAACGCTTTCCTTCCATATTCCTTTCGAGTAGGGGGAACAAAAAGAAGTCACAGAGGGCTAGATCCGATGAGTATGGGGGGTGGACAATCGGTGTCATGGAATTTTTGGTCAAAAATTGCTTCACGGAAAGGGCGGTGTGGGCCGGCGCGTTGTCACGATGGAACAACCAGTCACCTGCGCACCGAAGATCTGCCCTTTTCTTCAGAATACTCTCCCTCAATCGTTTCAAAGCCCCCAAGTAGAACTTCTGGTTGACAGTTTGACCCGGGGGAACGAACTCCGCGTGCACAACACCTCTGCAATCGAAGAAACAAATGAGCATTGTCTTGATGTTTGACTTCATTTGGCGAGCTTTTTTGGGACTTGGAGAGCCAGCTGTCTTCTACTGGCTTGATTACTGCTTTGTTTTGGGGTCGTATCCATAGCACCACGATTCATCACCAGTAAACACCTTGGAAAAAAAATCAGGGTCCTCTTCGAGCTGATTGTGGAGCTCAAAACATGCCTGAAGTCGACGCTCCCTTTGCTCGTCTGTGAGAAGGCGCGGGATGAATTTGGCTGCAACCCTTCTCATGTGCAAATCTTCGGATAAAATTCTCTGAATTGAACTCCATGCCATTCCCGACATCTCACACGACGGTCTTCATGAACTAGGGTATTGATTTTGTCGACGTTTTCATCAGTTCTTGAAGTTGAGGGGCGTCCTGAACGAGGTTGGTCTTCAATAGACATTTCTTCATTTTTAAAACGTGAAAACCAATCGTAAACTCTGGTTTTACTTAAAGCAGCATCCCCTTAAGCAGTCTTAAGCATTACAACAGTTTCCGCGGCCGATTTCCCCAACAGGAAACAAAATTTCACAGCCGCGAGCTGTTCTCGACAATCTGTCATTACGTTTTCGCCGAAATGTAGAGTTGTTTTACTAAAAAAAATCTCACAGGCGAACGGATGCACTCACAGCGACACAACCTTGCACACTGACGCAGGTGGCGTGAAACTAACGGGCATGTGGTCAAACAATAGGTTCCCCCACTCTCCCTCCCCTCCACAGCGTACTTCCCAGAACTTATGGGTCCCACCTCGAAACACGAAGAGATCGAATCAGAAATGAAGTTAGGACAGCACAACTGTAAGTAGAGCAAACACTCTGGATTTTTAGAGCTTAAATGGCTTATAGACACTTATCAGGAGGAGCAGGAGACTAGTCAAGGATGCATAGAGAGCCAAAGCAAAAAGAAAAAATATCTCTGTTGTTATTGGACCAAAGTGAATAAAATTTCAATAACTAATTTGGCTTATGCCATGTATATTTAATATTTATATATGTATAGGAACCTATTCATATATGTATTAGAAGAAAACCCCAACTAGCAATAATGTGTCTTTATTAAAGTCTGACATAGTATACTGGTAATTTGTTGTTGTTTGTTTGTTATTAGAATATGCATGTTGCATCGAAAAAGTTCAATCAACACCAATTAACTGCTAATAACTTGAATGATTCTAAAAATGAATGCAAAATAAAAAATATTATCTCAACTTGAATATCTATAAATAACAGTCACGTAACTAGACACCAAATAGTAGCCGTAACAGAAAAGTACGGGTATACAACACTTGAATAATATTAAATAATTCAATTGGAAGAATACTTTTTTTGATATTTGAAGAAAAATACTATAAGTATGCTTAGAATTATAACATTGAAGACTTACTACAGCAACACAAGTTGAGCGTATGATTCTCTTGATTTTCAATTGACACAGTTCAGACGGGTTTACCCGTTGAGCTGCTGACTTAGCTATTGTGTACAGGTGGGATGCTGACCTTTTGCTGACTCTCAGCTGTTAAGCATTAAATACAGCGGCAATTGTCTACGCTTTGTTTACCCAGCGCTGTTAAACTGTTTGGTTGAGTTACGTTGTTAATAAAGAATCCAATGATTAGGTATACCTGATGGACTGGAAGAATACCTTTTAATAGAAAGTGTATTTCGAGAAATCTTCCTGTAGGTTTTTGGACAAAAACGATTTAATAAAACTTTTTTGTTTATTTCTCACCTCATGAAGTTCTATAATTACAAGCGAGTAAGAAAGGTAAAGTTAATTTAAATCTAAATATACACACGTGGAATCAAAGCGACACTTTCGGAAGTTTATTTTTATATTTTCAACGAGCTGCGTTTATATACTTGGCTTTATATCCAATTCGCAAATATAATATTAAAAATTCGAATGAATTAAATGTTATGAATGTAGTGAATTTCAAGACAATAATACATCCACGATGGAAATTTTTAATTTATTTTGGATGTGCGATATTAAAGAGCGTCGAAATTATAATTTTGGAAGGTTCCTTTGTACTAGAGGTGATGCTAATGTTGCGGCTAACAATAGGGCTGATGTTTTAGCGAAGATAACAGTGATAACTTCACATTTTCCAATAATTCAATCAATAGATATAGATAACATTATTATCTATGTTCTATGGAATAATAAGTTCTGCTACTTTTTCAACATTCTCTTTATTATAATTATATACATAAGTAGTGTCATAATGTCTTCACACATATCTTTAGGTTAATTTTCAGCACCTTTTTTAGCAAGAAAAGTTATGTCAGCACCTTCAGCAAATCCATTTTTGTTTCCTGCATGGACTAGAACCAATCTTGAGCAATTTTTGCTCGCAGTTTTTAATCCCGTAATAAGTCCATTCATAACAGCCTGTCGTGGACACTAAGACACTCTTAATATCCTCTGTATGTTCCTTGTCGTGTATACATTATTCTTTTTGTTATTTATTTTGGAAAATTAAATCACAACCTTTTTTATATTTTTTAATTCAACGTTCCGGTAGCGTTAGAAATTAATGAGACTTATATAACGGACATAATTGAGCGTAACAACAATCATAGAATTATGTATAATAAAAACATATTTTCAATTCAATAACGATTTTTATGAACAGAATTTCGGTCTTCCCATGGGCTCTTTCCTCTCATCAATTTGATCAAATATTTACATGGAACGTTTTGAATCCCAAATAGTAAATAATCCAAAATTAAAACCAATTGTCTGGTGGAGATACGAGGATGTATTCATATCTAGTTAGCCTAGACCAGTTCAATGCATAAACAAAATATTGCGTTACCATAGCAACGACCAATAACTTATTAGAAGTGTCAGTGTGAAGTTTGACGTCAAAAAAGTAAACCAGAGTTACGCAATAAATTAAAAGAAAAAAGATGTCCACCGAAATTGTGAAAATCGAAAAATTGGAGTATCGAGCCATCATCAAGTAGGTACCTGTATTTAAAAGGGTTAAGAGGTAAGCAGATTTACGAAGATATGATTAATACCCTTGGTGATCAATGTCCTTCGTATGCGACCGTGAAAAATTGGACTGCATGCTTCAAAAGAGGTAAATTTTCCATTGAAGATGATGACCGATCGGGAAAGCCAGTTTCTGTGTCAGTCCCCGAAAATATCGATGCAGTTCATGACATGATTTTATCGGACCGTCGAATTGGGCTAAAACGGATATCCGAAGCACTGAATATTCCATACGAACGCGTTCATCATATAGTTCACGTCAATTTGGACATGAGAAAAATTGCGGCAAAATGGATCCCCAAATGTTTGAATGTTGACCAAAAGCGTGCAAGGGTAGAAGCATCGCATTCGATTTGTGCTCGATTTGAAAACGATGTAGACTTCTTAAACCGAATTGTTACTATGGATGAGACTTGGGTACATTTCTACGATCCAGAAACAAAGCAACGATCGATGGAATGGCGACAATCTGGTTTTCAAAGACCTAAGTAGTTTCGTTTCCAAAAATCTGCTGAAAAAGTTCTCTTGCTTCAGTTTTTTGGGATTGCCATGGAGTAATCATGATTGATTTTTTGGATAAGGGTAGAACAATAACTGGAGATTACTATTCGACATTACTGACCACTCTACGGGAAAAAAATTAAAGAGAGAAGACGCGGAAAGCTATCCAAAGGTGTTTTGTTTTTGCAGGACAACGCCCCTACACACAAATCTCATGTTGCCATGCAAAAAATTCGTGATTTAAGGTTTGAATTACTAGAACACCCCCTTATTCACCAGATTTGGCTTTGTCCGACTATCATCTCTTTCCTCAACTGAAAAAAAGTTCAAAAGGTCGTAAATTTTCTTCCAACGAGGAGGTAATAAAAGCTGTGGAGGTCTGGTTTGCAGAGCAAGAAGAAACATTTTTTTAAATGTCTAGAGACGTTGCAGGTTCGCTGTAATAAATGTATCCAATTAAGAGGAGAATATGTTGGGTAATAAAATATTTTGACATTGAAATTTTGTTTGGTTTTATAGTATTCTAAGAATTTGTCAATATATCCTCGTATGTAGACAACATTTATACAATATGGCGTTATGAAATGAATAAGGATAAAAATCTATTTAATATTCGAACTAGCTTCAAATGTAACAATACGTCGAGATCTATACCAACGAAAACTAAACTAAAAAATGAACAACTATTTTCAAATAACTGCATATATCAGATATCCTGTGATGGCTATAAATTTTATTTAGGTGAAACAGATAGAACATGGAAAATCCGAATAAATGAACACAAAAAGTATATTAAAGGTAGGGATTGACAAACATGCTTGGGAAGTGGGGCATCATATTTAGTGGGACTCGGCGCACATAATATTGAAAGAGCCCAATCAAAGAAAGTGCTTTAATACAACTAAAGGCGGATAAATGTGTAGCTAGTATTTCAGCCAATTGTATATAGTCGAATTTGGTTACCAATTTTAGATAGAGAAATTTCCAATAATCCAGGTTTTCTTATGATTTATCATTGGAATCTACAATTATAGAGAAACGATCCATACAATATGAAAGGTGTATATAAACATGTACCCGTGTTTCTGTATTTGTTTTTAAATAAGTAGAATATGTCTATGTGTTATGTTTGATTTTAAAATTTATAATCCTAATTATTGCTGTATTTTTTAGCAATTTAATTTAATCTTTTTATATGTTATACCACACACAAGTAATTTGTTTTACTTCGTGGTTTGCTAGGGTTTATTTGTAAAAATTATTTAAACCAAATTCTTGTATTTATCACAAATAAACATTTTATATCGATATTCAATATTTCTGGGTAAATACGTTAAATTCTGTTGAAAATATCTATTTTTTTAAACACGTAATGACTTTTTTAATATTACTTTCATTTGTTAGGCAATGTCTGATATCATTTGGAAGCATCATTTGGTGTCGTTGATTGAGATATTTTGGACAGTTTATCAGTATATGATCAATTGTTACAATTATATTGCACATTTCGAAATTTAGGCGAATTTTGTCTTATTAGCATAAAGGAGGATGTAAGATGTTTGTGTCCAATCCTAATTCATGTTAATTTGACCTGTTCTCTTCTGTTCAGACGTAATTTCGCTATCCATGTTTTAACAGAGGTTTTTATCCTACCTAGCTTGATTCTGCCATGTTGATATTATTATTTGCTCAATATGCAGCTTGTAATCATCTGACATTACTGGAATTTCTTCTTGTTGCTCACTGAGAGTTCTTTTTGCAGCTAGGTCAGCACATTCATTACCAACGATACCAATATGACTTGGTATCCATAGAAATATTACATTATTATCGTATAAAAAGCAAGCCATACTTTTACTTTTACGTGAAGCAACCTTTTTCTTATCCTTAAAACTTCAACGTCATTAATTTTATTCTATTTCCCTAATGCTCCCAACAAACTTTTCCATTTGTTCAGAGATAAAAACTAGTCAACCTTGAGTTGAATAAGGTTGAAAAAGCAATATGCAATACCGAATAATGCCTCTCATAGTACTTTTAAACAAGGCAAAGTTTCCAAGTTAGATGTCAAAAACACTCTATTTTTTTCAAGCGAGAAATTGAAAGAGCAAGTTATTGTTTGGTTTGGGGATTGGAGAGATACTTCAAGTGAAATAAATTAATCGAACAAATGTATTCACATTTCTTTTATAATAAAAGCTTCAAACTTATATTTAAAATTGATCACTTGGACTTTCGGAACAAAATAAAGATATTTCCTTCAGATCAAATTTCAAACCCAATACAATGAGAAAAAATCTATTTTATTTAAAATTAATCATTCAAATGTGGAGTAAAATCGTATTATAGTTATAAGCTCAATCACTACAAGAAAAAGATACAAATTTAGAGAATTAATTTAACTCAACGACTTAATTACTCAAATTAATTAGAATTCTCCAATTTTATGCTATTCGTTAATGATAAACAAGTTGAAATGCGTAATTACATTAAATAACAAAACACGACAGTTGTACCGATTTTGCTAAAAGGAATACAGACTGAAAAGGTTGAAATAGGGACGCTGGAATTGAAGCAGCTCAAAGGGTTACAGCATCTGTATTTATAGAACGAATCAGTGTAAATTAGACGTAAACAGAATGTCTTGTGTAGACAGACCATGAATTAATCTGGATGCTCTAAAAAGGTATTTCATAAAGGACCAGCCCTTGTCCAAATTATTCAATTTTTTTGCTGTTTGGGACAATCAATTGACTGGTCTACTTAGTTTTTTACCTTAAAATAGTCATGGAAGAACCAGAAAGAAGGTGGTTCGAGGACAAATACCAAAATGAGTACAAAGCCATAGATTGCAGTACAGGTACACTCCAAAGCAGGTACTCAGTGTGACATATGTGTTAAACGGACTGAAGAACTACTAAATATCAGTAGGAACAAGCTAAGAATTATTACAGGTTATCTAACGGGTCATACCCCGGTAAAAGATCACCTACATAAAATGGGACTATACATCGGGGATCTCAGCTGCAGACTTTATGTCATGCAGACCGAGCACGTATACCATTTTTTTTATGACTGTGAGGCATTGGACTCCAGGAGACAGACAATCGTTGGAGAGGCCAAGGTGCCTCCTGAAGCATATGCCAGTTGACCGATATCGTCTACTCGAAGGTATGGGAATGGCTAGATGGGTGGAGCAAATGTACAATAAGCCAACAAGCTGCAGTGCTCCCAAAAAGAGAAGAAAAAGTGTCATGGCATTTTTGGATGACCTTGAAAATTAACATAAATCAAGAATTTGAAATCGCCATCATTTGTAGGTAATTATTTAGATTTCCTTTACAATGAAGTACTTATCTAGGTTATATTAAAGTTAACATTCAGCTGTCCAAGCCTGATTAATTTTTTAATATTCATATTAAGAAATCTCTGGAGCTTTTCAAAACCCGTCTCAATCATATATACAATTTTTTTGGCGATATAAGTATGTATAGAAAAAAGTTTATAAATTAGAAATTTATATTTTTAGAAAATGCGTGGACTCCTTTTATATATATGTCATCTTATTTTGAAATATTATATCAGAAAATTCTAATTTTAAAAAAAGCATTTCATTTCCAACGAATAATTCGATTCACATTTTATTTTTAACTAAAAATTCAAAATGTTTGTCAACTGACAAATATATCAAGGTCAGAATTTTCTATAAAGTGCGGAATCTGTTGATGTTTCTGAGAGGAATTTGAAGTTTTGAGATATATATTTCACTGGTTCAATCGGAAGGTATGACAAAGCCGTTTGGGATCCCAACAGGAGTTTTGCAGGGTGAGTAAGTATCTCTCTATATACTTTACCACTTCCAATTATCTAGGTCTTACATATTAAGTTGTTATAATAAACAATAATGTAGATATTGTATAGATATGAAATAGAATAAAAGTGAATCAATGTGTCATTATAATAAAATAAATATGTGTATGCAATTGATCTATTAAATATGAGAGATGATGAAGTTTTTTGTCAATTATTTAAAAAAAGAAGATAAAATCTAATTCATAATGTTAACGCATGTCAAATTTCGGATAATCCAATTAAAAAATTTAAAATTTCAAAAGGATGGTTATCTAAAAAAAATTGAGTGGCGTCGTGAGGTAAATAAGGTTTTTGATTTTTGAAATATTTAGAGAAAACTAAGAAAAAATATTTCTAAAAAAAGATATAAATGGAATAATTCAAAATTATAAATGAAACTATGGAGAATATAAAATGGTAGAAACACAATTCAATTTTTAAATATTTTCATCAAAATAAAAAGAAATAAGACCGATTGACAAGGAGCTTCTGTTATGAAGAATTAAAACTCTAGCGAAAGGAAGAAAAACTGGGGAAGTAAATTTTAATTATTTGAAATTTATACTAATCTTAAATAATGAATTCCGGAAAAAATTCACAGATATTAAAGGACATTTTTGGTGGGGAAAATATAAAAAATAACTAAATAATGATAATTCTTCATAACAAAATTTGAACGGATATTTTAGGTATATAAATATAACGTAATATATTTATTGTATCAATATATCTAATTCCATAAAAAAAAGGAAACGCTTTTGAACCACAATCTGAAAGGAGTTAGTACCTGGGGCACATAAAATACTGAAACTAAAAAATAATAATATTGACTAAAATTAAATTCAATATGATATATATATACTAAATGCTGTTCTACTTCAACTTTACTTCGTTTGCTTTATTCAAACCCAACAGTTATATATCCTGTTGAGATCAAATGAATGCATAAGTCAAAGCAAAACTGCACTAAGAGTTTTAACAGGAATCCTAACGGGACAGTCGCCTGAATGGGCACCTTAAAAAGCTCAAAATAGTGGAGGAAGAAGATTGTAGGTTTTGTGGAATGGAAGAAGAATCCTCCATCCACATACTTGCGAACTGCACAGCAATTCAGAATCCTAGGGCACAGCACCTGGGAGACTACTGGATAGAAGAGGGACAGTTACCTAAGTTGAAGCCTGCAGATATCCTAAAATTTCTCGGGGAAATAGGACTAAAGGAGCTACTAGTCTCTGAGACTTTCCTCAGGAACTAAGTAGAAGTAAGGGGGCACAATAGATCTTTTAGGTCTCAGTGAATGTTACCCCAAAAGACATACATACATACATACACACTTTAACTTTACTTCGTTTGCTTTATTCAAACCCAACAGTTATATATTATATACAATTATTTAAACAACAACATTGTTGAGTTTAACAACATTGTTGAGTTTCACATTACAAAAGAACAAATTCTAAAAATATCCTGATAAAGTCAGATTGTTCTGTAATTTATGAAGCAAATAACGTATGAAAATATAAAAGCAAATTTCAAATGATAGCTGATATCAAATAAAATGCAGTCCAGTGTTGCCGATGCAAAAACAAAAATTATCCTAATTTACAATTAAAATAATCACAATTTGTCTAAATAACCAAACGGACACCGTGTTGTCTTAATAAAAGTCTTCGACCCCAATCAATATTAAAAATCTCCCAATACAATAACTGTCTTATATATCCTTTCTGCAAAACACTCGAAAATTTGTTCGATCCAAAAATTATAAATTATCGGAAAATCGGATAATTATCCTCACATCGACAACGCTGTTGCCACTGAAATTTATGTATATTGATAAAATAATTCGGTCATTAGCAATGTAAAATCGTTAACATTGGTTCGTGACTGGCTGGATGGATGAGCTTTCTTTCAGTTCATGTATTTTCCGGGTCTCTTGTTTGCATCTGTCGACTGCTACTTTTTGTTATTCTACGTTATTTAGGATAATGGCAGATGTAACGATAGCCAAGGGCAAACAAGCAATTAAAGCCTTGCTTGCTGTATTGGCAAATGTCAAAATTACTTCATGACAATCAATAGCTGAAATGTTTGTTGCGACAGCACTAAGCATACTGTTTGCTATAATTGGGAATCAGACATCCATATATTATTGAACAAGTCCCAGTTAATTTTTTTCATTACTCTCGAATAGTACTCCAGGATACTTTTTAGATTTGGAAACAGGTAGGTTGAAAATTTACTATAACATTTTTCAGCAGTGCCTCAATTCGTTAATTAAAATTTTAAACATGCCTGGAAATCTTTATAAATATGTTTTAATAAACATCTTTAAACAGCAAAAAAACTTTGTAAATATAATTGGGGTTCTCAAGTAAACTGTATGTTCGATTAGGTATATCGATTGTGAACATTTTTGGGAACATTGGCTCAACGAACTCTGCTTATCGTTTTTCGTCCAATGAACGTGTTCATTGAGCCAAGGAATATTTGTATGTTACTCAATGAACATCTTTGATTGGGTTAATGAAAAAGTTCATTAGTCCAATGAAATATTATGAACGAATTGATGGAAATGATCGTAGAATCATGAACGTACTTATTGATATCACGAAGATGTTCGTTAATTCAATCAAAACGTTTATTCATTGTGGATAACTATAGCACCAGGTCAGTTATTTTTATTCATGGAGCCAAATAATGTATCATTCATTCAATAAACGGGTTTATTGATCCAATGAACACATTCATTAACTCAATGTTCACTGAGACATTTATTGATCGATCTACGTGAATGTTCTTGATGTTCTGTGAATTCGTTGGGCCAATGGAAAAAGCTACTGACAAAAATGAAATAGAGATTCGTTGAGACAATAACCTTGTTCATCAACCAATAATCCCAGGAAAATATTCATTGTATGCAAATAAACAGATTTCTATTAACAATATTATGAACAAAATTATTTTCAGTGAAAGAAATGTGTTACTTATTTTGTGCAAAATTCCTCTTTAATTGAGAGATGCTTAATCTGCACAATCGGCTGACAATAAACAAAAATCATAAAAAATATTTGTCTTAATTTGCCGTTCTAATATGAGTGTCTTCAAAGCAAATCTAAAATGTCTAGTCATTATGTTATGAAATTCACACTTAATGATAATGTCGATCCACAAAAAGCTTGTACAATATGTAAAAGAAAAGATCTAGCGAGACCATACACCATCTATTATTTGACTGTCACATAATATACAATGCTATGAAAGGTGAGAATACGGTATACGAGACAACATTTGTTCAGTGCTGCTAAAATTATTTGTAGCTATTTAATTAATATTCTCAAGCAAAGGTCGTTTGTTCCCTGTGAATAAGCAAGCAGAATTGCTATCGTATTATCTAAATTATATTTTATGTAGTTGTAGTACTTCTTGTTGTAAAGTATCAACGATAAAGATTGATTGATTGATTGAACTCTTAGTGGGTTTCTAAACAGATTCGGTTGCCAGTACAAACACTCGGTTCATGAAGGATTTTTTATAGGAAACTGGTTATTTGGAAACTTTTTGTTTGCGTGGGTGTTCAGGGTAAACATTAAAAGTTTGTTTGAGCAATACTGTTTTTTTTATCACGGATTGTTGTTGGAACGCAAAAATGCACCTGTGCATGTTAATTTACAAAACAGTAGTTTTGGTTTCAAAGTTAACCAATACTTTTTCACTAATTATATAAGAGTACCAAATAATAGAGGATTTGGTATAATACAATTTCTCTTTTGCACTCTTGCTGGTGAAGTTGTGAAATAAAATTAGGAAACCTCAAGATAGGTTTTAATGAACAAAATTGAACATGACAAAAAAAGTATATACTACATTCTTCCCGCCTGAGTTAATGAATGTAATCCTCCAGGAATGCAGGATGTCTTCTCGCTCTAGTAGGTCTAATGTTATCGTAATCCTGCACGGAAGGTATAGTATCCGTTTCGGGTATTTGATGGTCAACTAAACGATTAGGAGGTGTTACAGCATCGTCAACACTAGTCCGTGGATCTTGAATGGCAGTGGACCTTTTTGGGAGTGGTTCATTCTCAGCAAATTTTTGTTCATTTTGAGAGGCCGGAGGAGAATCTTTTTCTGAAACTTGTAGAGTGTTATACTCTTGAAGAGAGACTAGATGTCTCAAAGATACGGTGGTTTCTCTTCCATCAGATAAACGTACTTGAGCATATTGAGGATTCACATGAACAAGCTGTACTTTTTCAACTAAGGGATCATTCTTGCTTGCCCGATTAAAATTTCTCATTAAAACGGGACCATTACTCGACATTTAACTCGAAGCACAGATTAGTGGATTTGAAGCGAGTTTGTGTGGCACTTAGTTGAAGGTCCTCAATTTCTTGCTTATAATCTGACGGATAGTGGACAAGATAGTTCTTCGTAGGCATTTGAGTGAAGCTGAGCCGCTTCCAAATATTTCGCTTTATTTTCCAGTAGTTTTTGTCTTATATGTGGAAATATTAAGCCACGAATAAAAGAATCTCGAATATACTCGTTGCGATATTCGTCAGCAGTAACAAATTTAAACAAACAGTCTTTACTAAGAGAATTTAAAACTTGAGCGTATACAGCTATAGTTTCACCATGATGCTGCTTACGAGTTGCAGCTACGTGTCTAGAGTATATTTGATTCACTTCTTAAATATAAATTTTTCCCAGAATGTTCAGTGCCTCCTCATAAGAAGAACACTCAGATATGTGTTCATACACATTAGTACCAATGTAATTGATAAGAATATTCAATTTTATAGTACTTGCCTCGTTTTCAGAGGATTCTTCCGTCAAAGTGTTAGCAGATGCCAAAAAAGTTTGAAAAGCATGGATCCAATGTTTCCATTCTTTGGAAGCTGTGGGAGAGTATGGATCACTGGTAAATTTTTCAGGACGAAGCAAACGAACAAAATTGAACATGACAACTAAATAAACATGACTAAAATCCTAGTAACAATTTAAGACTAAGTAAAATTATACTACAAGTTGCCGATATTTATTTTCAGTTATAATACACAGAAGAGAGAGAAGCCAAAATGTATCCGTGAAATATGAAACCTTGACATTTAGGTATCAACAAAATTATCTTTATCGAACAAATAAGTTCATGACCTTTTAACGGACTTTATTAATGAAAATAACAACAATATAATATATCGTGTCAGATCTGTTGTATCATTCAATCGAAAACGATTAAATGATAATTACAATCAATTTGTTTGCGAGCAAACGAATTTCCAATGCCGGATCAAGGGAAAAACAGTGCTGTTCTTATTAGGAGGAAACTGTATAACTTTTATGAAATTTAATACAAAATTTTTTTTCAAAATAATATGAAATCACTCAGAGGGAAAATACCAATAGTTCATATGGCTCCTTGGAAGAAAATACATTTTTTTTTAAATTTTTTTATTTGGTGATTTAACGTCGGTCTAGTTCTGCAACTGAGGCTAATTACCGGGAGCACACTGTGAGAGTACCTCTGATATACCTCGTGGTACTAGAAACACAAGATTCTCTCTAAAGAGTCGATTGCCGAGATTGGGTTGATGAAGCGACCTGATGGCACTTTCACGACCTCTAGAAAAGAAACGTTAGAGCTTTTGATTGAAAATTAGTTTCCTGGAAGTTTGACTCTGGATAACAATCGAGCTCCGCTCTTTGAGGCGCAAGGCGGCCAAAAAAGATCGATTGGGAGGCCACCAAGGAGGTTATCACAGCACCGGCAGTTGAATGAGCAATTAAATCTTTTCAGGCTTTCAAATCTCCCGGTGAGGATGGAATATTTCCAGCTCTGCTGCAAAACGGACTGGAATTACTTTTACCCATCCTCATTAAACTGTATAGAGCTAGTCTGGCGTGGAATTACATACCACCCAGTTGGTTGGCGGCTAGGGTGGTATATATACCGAAAGTGGGCCGCACAGACCCACACCGTAAATCGGTCAGACCATCTTTCCTGCTTAAAGGACTTGAAAAAGCACTGGATTGCTACATCAGGCGGGTAGCTTCATATAATTCCCCCCTGACCATCCACCAATACGCTTATCAAACTGGCAAATCAACAGATTTAGCGTTTAACCTTGTTGAGAAAATCACACAATCCCTTAACAACAAGGAGATTGTGGTGGCCATATTTCTTGACATTGAAGGAGCATTTGACCATGCACTACCGACCTCCATTGGTTCAGCTTTGACTGAAAAGGGCATCAAACCAACCATTACCGGTTGGATATATGCCATGCTCACTACCAGGACAGCCACTACATCTCTTCAGGACGAGACCATTAGCTTAAAGGTTTCCAGGGGCTGCCCACAAGGCCCCTACTATGGTCACTTTTGATGAATAACCTGCTTAGCGCTCTCGAAAGAAGAGGGGTAGAACTGCAAGTGTATGCAGACGACCTTGTCATCTTGGCAAGGACCAAGTCAGGAAGGGTAGCATATAATATCCTCCAAAAGACATTGGACGATATCCACAGTTGGTGTCAGAGGGAACAGATGTCTGTTAACCCTGGTAAAACTGTAATAGTTCCCTTCACTAGGAAAAGAAAGTTGGAGGATCTTCCACCACTTTCCTACAATGGTGAGGTTATTCCATTTGCAGCGGAAGTAAAATATTTGGGGATTATCCTAGATATGAAACTTACTCGGAACGCTCACTTGGAAAAAGTTATCCATAAGGCCAGACTATCCTTGTGGACATGTCGTAGGATCTGTGGAAAATCTTGGGGCTTCGGACACAAACAAATCTATTGGATATATGTGATGATCGTTAAACCAATGATCACATATGGAGCTATTGCCTGGTAGCCAAAAGTTTTACTGCGAACTGCCCAAGCAAAGCTATGTGGTTTACAGAGACAGGCTTGCCTGGACATTACTGGTGCTATCAGCTCCACACCGTCAGCAGCCATGGAAATCCTTCTGGACCTACCTCCTCTCCATATATTTTTGGAAAGAGAGGCTAGACGGACAACATACAGAATTGTGCATATTTTTAAATGCACAAATCAGGTTTATACAGAACGAAGCAGAATGCTAGTGGACACTGAAAGTCACAGTATTCTGGGAATGACCTCTGACATAATGCCTAGAACAGTAAACTACGACCTGCCTTATACCGTCCTAATTCCAAATAGAGATGAATGGAACCTCCGTAAGGATGAACTATTAAGAGCAGACAACTGTTGGTACACAGACGGTTCAAAAACACCCTCAGGCTCTAGTGTAGGTTAGCATCCAAGTACTAACCGCGCTCGACACTGTTTCACTGTAATTATCGCATCAGTGCTGAGCCGACGGCCCAAATCCATTTTGTCTTTACGGAACAAAATCCTAATTTATAACTTGGTACTTGAACCTGTATGGTTACTTGGTAAACAATTATAAAGACAGTAATATAAAATGTGTTGCCATAAATAACTATCCGTGATATGTAAGAAATATACATCCACAGACTTCTTGGTATACCAACTTTCAAAGATATGCAAAAAGGCATGAGGTCTGATCGAATCTTCACTACAGCCCAGAAGCTCTTCAGCTGCTGGATGAGTAGCATCTTGTACGAAGATGGAAGAAAACCAAACCATATATGAGATTGTGAACTAATGCGTAGGTTAGAGAATAATTAAGTGTTTTATTGACCTGAGAAATTAAGGACTTAGATGAAGGAATTTTTGTGAAATAAGTAACTAGTTTCCGTTAAAATTTGATTAAATATACCACTGAATAATGAGAGTGTAGATTTGTTTTTTCCAAAAATATTTCCTAAACGTATTCAGTGAACTCACGAGAATATTTCATTGTCTTAAATTTTTGGCTCGCACATAAACAATATTTACTACACCTACGTAAGCTCCTCAATTTAATGATGGGTACTAATGTCATCATTAAGTTGACCCCTATTGTTGATTCAAATTTTTATTTGATGCACCGCTTTCAGCAATTCATTGTTTGGATATTAAAGGTAAGTCTTACAATGATAATATTGTATCAAAAAAAATCAATTTTTTATTTAATACAAAATACGAAACTTGAAGGATTTCACGTACTTGACCTGAAGATAGTATAAAATAGATTAATTAAAATGCTTTGGGCTGAATCCGTATACATACAAACTCAGTATATTATGGATAAAATAAGATATCTATTTTTAAAAACCAACAGAAAGACGGCAACTTTATTTAGATGAGTGAAAAGCAGGAAAGAAGTTATATTGGTTCTGTGAGCGATAGCAGCACAGAATGGTCTATTCGTCAAAATAATTCTGGAAGAAGTAGTTGAAGACATCGTCGAGAGGTGCTATACTCATATCAGCTGAGGTTTACTAATAGTTCCAAGAAACTATACTAAGCTGAGGCATCCTGGTATACGGACAAAAGAGATAGGTATAGATGCTGGAATTGTAGGTCTAAAACAAAGGATAGCTATTCAAGGACGTCGCAATTTTCCAAGCGGGAGACAGGAAAGAGCATAACTTTTAGTTGCCATCTTTACAGATTTCTGACGCATTGCAGTATCAGCAATAAATATGACCACAGAAATCTGCAGAATGTTTCGAAGTTAGCAACATATATAGGCAAAAACCAAACCTGTCCCAGAACCAAACCAAACACTCTGAAAGCTTGGGAAAAACCTCAAGTATCTTTCAAGCGGAAATTTACTCCATAAGAAAGTGCGCCGAGTTCAATATTGACAAAGGATATAGAAGGCAAAATATTATCGTAATGTCGGATAGTCAAGCAGCCATTAAAGCACTTAGCTCCTGTGTAATCAGTTCCAAAATGGTGTGGGAATGCCTAGGCATACTCAATGATCTAGGCGAGAACGATACAGTAACCTTACTGTGGATTCCAGGATACACTGAAATAGAGGGAAATGAAATAGCAGATGGACCCTTTTGGGGGCCAGAACCCTTTTGCAGTATCAGCCTCAATGTTATATTGGAAGAAATAGGCAGCGCCGAAGAAAAGAGAAGATCTGGCCATTGCAAAGATCTAGTAGGGCTTAGATAATCAAAGGTTCTGGATAGGTGACTACAACCCGTTGAAATCAAATGAATGCATAAGTCAAAGTAAAACTGCACTAAGAGTTTTAACAGTGAAGAGAAACTTGCTGTTTGGTCTAAGTAAGAAAATCATCTTATTATTTTTGGGAACTCTTTTTGAAAATGGAAGCTTTCACGAATTTCTCAGATGCCTCTTCGTACATAACCGGAGGCTCCGAAGTGCTCCGAAGATGAATATTGCTGCCACGATGCAAACGAAACTGCGCTGCTTCGCTTAAACGTGCGGCCTCTCGTTTAAATACATGTAAACTATTTAGCCCGGCACAAATTTAAGTATTTTTGCGAAAATATGTGCAGCTTTACATCCACAGTTAATTCAGTTTTTTATGGACACAAGTTAAGTTGACATAAATAGTTTAAATGCCATTAATAAAGTTTTCTGAAGGATAATTTGGAGAAAATTTCAATAAAAGTGAACCCGTAGCCTTGTCCCATTGTATACTGTTTTCCAAAACAAAAACACTTATTATTATTTACAGTTTCTTACTGCCAAAAATACCCATTGCAATTTTTGCGTTCTAAAAATAAACGCTCTTGACAAGATGCACCAGCCAAAATATTATATAACCTAATTGTCGCAATTGTTGTTTATGAGAAACCTTCAAAATGCAATTTGCATGTTTTGAAATTAACAACATACAATTATAATAATTAACAAGAAATATTGTGGAGTGTTTTTTGTTGTACGTATTTATAGGTTGTGTTTAGAATACACTAGTTTGAAGTAAATGAATTGTTAAATTTATAAATAAAAGTAAAAGTTTATGTAATTTAAATCCAGTACCTAAACTGAAATATATAAAATTATTATCTGTAGGAAAGGAATTCTTATCTAATTTATCGAACTCTCGTGTGGTATTTGACAAATTATTTTTGACGTTAAAATCAATATAACCTTTTAAAGAATTTCTTGCAAATTTATTACAGACGCGTCAGATTGGTTGTCATTCAATAAAAACAATGTACATTGAATAATTCTGTTTGCTTTTTTTCTACCACCAACCTAAGCTAACCTAAGTTAAACTAAGCTAAGTTTGCTCTGCCAATGAAGTTAGATTTACTAAGATCAACTGACCTCCCCCCTTGCCTCCGCCAAGAATGACGGATTTTTAACTTAGCAAAATTTCTTAGCTAAGTTTAATCTCGAATGCAAGAAAAGTCACTCATTTTTGACATCTGATAAATATTCTAACCTTATAAAAACATATTGGGCGCTCTTTTAATAGAATCCGTTTTGAATTTTTATTTTAATCTGCTACTAGTCTCCTGATTTTATTGGTAATTTTAATTTCAATTAACCTTCGAAATTCAGTAGTAGTGGGGAGTGAAAGCCCATACTTTACTTTTCGTCCCCTTCTCTCCATTTACGATTGATAAACCTTTTATATTACTAGGACAAATTCTGTGTTCATGATAGGAAATGTATCCAAAATCCAAACTTTTCGAATACTCATTTGTTATTATGATGGTTCCAGAGATATGTAGCAACCACATTAATGGTGATTTTTGGTAAAAGTGGGAACTCGTTGGTGCTTATTAAAGTGTATAAGGATGATTATCCAACCCAATAAAAGCAACAGCTGTCCAAGAAAGTATGCTTTATCCAGTTTTTCTTAATCTGCAGGTTTTCTAGTTAATGTAAAATTCATTATACCAAACTGTGAGAGCAGAATTCAAAAAGTTATAAATCAAATTAATTCGTTAGTAAAAAGAAAATAAATCTTATTATAAAACTGCTTGAATATTTATGAAAATGTAATAATTCTTTGAAGACATTTAATGAGCAAAAAACTAAAATTAAAATGTTTAAAGGATCTTGAAAAAATGTATATTCTAATGATTTAAATGAATGAATGAAACATTGTTAAATAATACTAACTGGAATAAACCTGAGATTCCTAATTAGATTTTACACTCTGAGGTTCAACTACAAATTTTTGAAGCCTTTTGTACAAACACAAAACTTGTTCCAAATTTCAAGTCCTATAACTAGGGGAAAGTACAAAGTTAACAAAGGTAGGAAACAAGGCTGTAATGTTATCTTTATATTTATATAAAAAATAATTTTTGTTTGCGATTATTACGAAACTTTGTTGAGTTGTTTTACGCACGTCTGCGAAGGTTTTTGATTTATTAAAACAGGGGATGAAATGATATTTCAAGCTATCGCAATACATGTTGTTAGCTTTCAAATTAAACGGAAATAAAGTCTATATTTCATAACAGGCAGTTTTTGTAGCGGCTTCTGTTTTAGTGAAGCAACAGTATGTTGAAGTGTCAAAATATATGTTAGGATATTCAAAACTCTTACTACTTATTTTTTTTGTTAAATTTCAAATCTTTTTAATAGTTAGCTCACTAACTATAGCTTTGAAGACGAGTTAGATGTTGATTTTCTATCCGCATATTTTTATAGGGAACTATGTATTCCAATTTCAGGTCATGGCAGAATACGAAAAACATCTGACTGCAGAACAATAACATACAGCATTAGCTCATTGCGTTTTATTGGTTGCTAGCTGATTTGACAGTATGTGAGGTAAGTGAGGTTAGGAAACAGATTATTGAAGAGAAATCCTTCTTGTCCTCGACTCAAAATATCGCAAATTCTGATCATTTGGTGGTAAAATATCATATATCTTTCCAAAAACTTTTCTTTCTCACCTTATTTATCTTTGAATATTTTCCTTGGTAACTTGGTTTTGTCAATGTTTCCGTATCAGTTCGATATTCTTGTAAATACACCTGCTCGCATTAAGAAAGCTGCTTGTATACAACTTTTCACTGACATTAAAACTGTAGTATTAGCTGGATGTGATTCTTTTGTTACTCTTCCCAAGTTAATATTTCTTAACTTTACCGTGGTCGCTGCATTATCTGTTACGAGTTAGCAGCCCTGAAAGACCCCTTGATGCGAAAATGTATATTATCACCTTAATATTTATCTCGTTACTAACATATTGAAGTAGAATAAAATCCAGTGATACTAGAAAAAATATGAAGAATATGAAAATAAAATGTCCAATATTTATTGATGGTAAGTACCTATTAGTTGGTACGCCACTGTCTTGTGAAATCTTGCTATTTTATTGTTTGGGACATAATTTTTTCAAATGAGCATATCATATTAAGCAATTAAATGGAAGGAAATTTATGTCATAATAAAAATATACCATATTAAAAATATACCTCAATTATCTCGGAAAACACGATTTTTAAGATCGAAATTATGGCATTCAAGTATAGGGAACATTATAATATTATGGAAAATAATCAGTATTTTTTAAGGTTTTCAGAAGGCAAAAAATATACAGGGCGGTCCATTAAAACTCACTCTGAAAGAGAACAACCCTCAAGAAACAATTTTCGATTTTTATCTATAATGTACTTCATTGTTTGTTATTAATACACAACGAAAAAAACGCTTTTTACGTCAATCAAACTAATTATCCTATCCTTGGAAATTGACTTTTGCCCACTAATCTTTAAATCTCCATCAGAATGTAATCAAAGACTTTTATTACTACAATTAAATATTCAACGTTAACATTAAAATAATGTGAAATTTATATTAATTTTTTTATATTCAATGACAAAGAAATGAGTCTTATGAGCGAATGGAAAAAAAATCGTTAGGTGGTGTAACAGTTAAAAGCTAGCCTAGAAAATGGATCTGCTTTGGTCCGAAATAAGCATAGACTAATGTATATAGGGAGGAACTTGAACTGAAGTGTGGAATTCCTTCAACGAATAGGACAAAGACACTACTTTTCTCAAGAAGTGAGTAAAAGAAGAGAGAACAAGGGATCCGACATATGCATACATATAAGGTGTCTATTCTGATTGATAGCTGTTTACACTATTTTTGAAAATGCTCACATTTATGTTACTTCTTGTATACGTAACCACCCCATTTCGTTGAGGAATAATGCTAAAGGAACTAGTGGTCTCTCATATTCCCAAAATTCATAGTATCATTATATTTAACATAATATTTTCTAGATATTATAATTTTTCATCTAGCTAGTAGGTACACTTTTTTCTAATAGAAAAGGATTACAAGAGCTATGCTCACGATGCTGCATCCTTTGTGGTAGCTACAGGAGTTTGTGAATAAGTGCAAGATCATCTGAACCTTCACAAGACAATGTACTTATTAATAAAAGGCAACAGCTGTGAATCATTATGAAGCTTCTTCTTTTTAAATCAAAACTAGAAATTGGTTACCCAATTTGATTGAATTGCCTGCTTCTAAAACTGATCTAGATACATAAAACTCCTTTGCTCTAGCGTAAATAGCCTACTGTAGACAGTGAATCCCCTCTATTTATCATACTACAGTTACTTCACAAGGCTTACTCTGCCTCAGTATCGTCAAATTCCAGCCCAGTATACAACCTTTTTTCAGCAGTGTCCAACAATACATTCATCAATAAAATATGTACCTGAATTGCTTGTCTTTTTACTAAATAATATTGACCGTTCCTTGATCAACCAACCCTTCAATGTAGAATTTAAAATCAACGAATTACAATGTTTAACTATTGGAAAGATCTGTTAAGTCGAAGCACAAAAGTTTGAGCAAAGATATACATTTTTCTATAAAGTCATTTATCAGTAATTTCTGGTTGTTACTAGTTTGATGCAATTCTCCACGATGTCGAAGACAAATATTTCAACTTCAGCGTACCTATACCAACTTATGTCGTATTTTATCCTGTTTCTACCCCTGCAATTTTTCACTTCCGACCGTCCTTTCCATTACCGTGTTAATCAAACCCTCGTAACGAAAAATATATCCTTCCATCCTATCTTTCCTTTTAATTAGTAAACTCCACATAAAGTCTTGGAAATAGTCCAGCTCCTTTATCGTTTGTTCAAATGAAAAATGGATAATACTTTCTAGGTTTTCAGCACGTCGTAAAAATGGTCACGCTAGAATTTGAGTTGAACGTGCGGTCCGGATCGAGTTGTCTCCCGGAACGGACTTTATTATCTGTTTTCGAAAAGGGTCATGTCCGGGTTGTCTCCCATTCAATTCAGGTATACTTTTGGATTACTATTTTTAGACCAAAAGACGTTGGTGATTGCTTGACATTTGAATTAAGTAAATTTAAGCGGGAATGTGATAGTGACCCAATTTTGCGATTTGGTCGACACCTATATACATGAAAATTCAAAGCTTCCTCCTCTTATCTGGGCAGAGCATTCATCATCATTATTAAGAACCTCTACTCACCGCATCCACATATAAATCAATGTTAGAGTGTTTTATTAGACTTTGTTTTCATTCATGTTAGTGATGAGCAAAATGGGTCTTGGTCTTGCGAAAAAGCAAGACCAAGACCGAGACCAAAACCATTCTTCTACTTGCAAGACCAAGACCAAGACAGTATGAACAAGAACAAGACTAATACCAAGACCGACTATGCAAGACCAAGACTAAATACGCAACTGCAAATCCAGGATAAAGCTGAGACATTCGATTTGACGTCTTGGGGAAGGGAAATAAGGGATGAAAGCTTAAAAAAATTTGAAAGCTTGTATGAAGAGTATCGACTGCGAGAACCTGTAGAAGAACCAATGGATACAAGGGAAGAGGATCATGATGATGAAGATGCCATAGACTTCAACAAATTGTATTCACCTCCATCCTCTTCGATGGGTTCTCAATCATCGAAGAAAGAACTTGAGCAGTACTTGAAAGAACCAAGAGCTGGGAGTAATGAAGACCCACTGTACTGGTGGAAACGTCACGAGCTGCAATTTCCAATTTTGGCGAAAATGGCTCGCGACTTTTTGTCGATTTCAGCTACATCGGTCCCAGCTGAACGGCTATTCTCCAAAGCATCGATTCGGAAACATCGCAATCGGTTAAACAACGAGTCAGCTCGGCATCCATAAGAAATTAATAAAAATAACATTAAAGAGTTAATAGAATATTTATATTTCTAAAGTGCAATAAAATAAAGTATTTTACAAAATAATGATTGATTTTAAACTATCTATTCACAATCCATCTTTGAATAACAATAAGAAATAATATCTTAATGAACTTTTTTTAATTCAAAGATAGTAAATTTAGGTTTAAGAATGTTTGTTGAATAAAAATAAAATGTTTACAAAATGTTTTGAAAGATGTTCGTTAAGAAATGATGGCAAGACCAAAACTAAAACCAAGACCAAACAAAATACAGCAAGACCAAGACCAAGACCGAGACCGAGACCAGACAGATTTGAGCAAGACCAAGACCAAGACTGAACAAGCAAGACCAAGACCAAGACTGTTCGAGTCTTGGTCTTGCTTTGCTCATCACTAATTCATGTCATAAAAAGAAACAGTTTGGTGGACACCAAAATAATAGAGCTTCAAGCAGATAATATAAATTTGAAAATATTGATTTAATTAAAACAGTTTTTTATCATTTTAGAGCTGTATATGCTTGTCCTTAAATCTCAGCTCTCTGGCTCTAGTGATAGGTTGTTTGTGAGTATATTGTAAAATTTTAACTTGTTCTATACTGTGTATATTGTGTACCTATGTCGTGGTGACATAGCGAAATCTGTCTTTTCGTGAAAATCCAAGGCAGCACATGAACCGTCGGCATATCGTGTAAAACTGCACAAATTCACTATCTGCCGCGGCATTTTATGAAACGCCGGGCATGCTCTGTTGTGTTGTAGACGTTGGGAGTTCATGAAATGCGTTACAGACACGTCAGATAGTGTAACTAAAGTTTATTGTTGTCCGCTGATGTTGATTGCGGAAATGGCGGAAGAAAACAGTGAGAAATTAATATTCAGAAGAGCATCGAGCGCTCTAATCAAGATGTGGAACACATATTGAGGGCTTGGATGGCGGACAACAAATACAAAATGGTCAACTCACGTTATTGGAAAAATTATCACGGACGAGGAGCTCGAGAAGCTAGAAGGTGAAATTGAGAAATTAGAAGCTGAAACAGAAATTGATGTTGATTCAGCACAAGAGGATGAAAATCAAGAACCAGCCGCTACTGAAGCTGGCGATGAATCAACATTTACAATACCTGAATAATGTTTAACAGAAAATGAAGATGCTATGGATACCGATATCCAAAATGAATTCAATTGTGGCAATGCAAATATTTAAGGCTCGATAGTTGAATTGGACTATCTTAAAATAACTTGTCTTGTATGTGAAGAGGATACGTTATAGATACAGGATTTTCATGCGAAAAATGTACAGTTCTTCTTCATGAGACATGTGCTGTTGATGGTAAGTTTTGTAAATTTTGTTTCTGTGAGAAATCAATAAGACTGGAACAAGAACAGTGTTATGAGGGACAGAGACGTCAAGCCGAAGAAATGCTTTCCACCTAGAGAAAAGGCGATACACTATCTGACGTATCTGTAACGCATTTCATGAACCCTACAACACGGCAGATTCTGTTTGAAGTTCGGTACACAACATGCCCGGCGTTTCATGAAATGCCGCGGCAGATAGTGAATTGGTGCAGTTTTACACGATATGCCGACGGTTCATGTGCTGCCTCGGATTTTCACGAAATGACGGATTTCGCTATGCGACCACGACATATATACTTGAACCTTTATCAATGTTTTTTCAATATTTTTTCAATAAACTCATCAAATTGCTCTATTCCTGTTTATTTTAACATATATTTTACCCATTTCATTTAAAATTAGGATTATTTAAGCTTTGTCGAACCCTCATGAATACAAACAACGGCCGACGTTGCGTGTTAATAAAAAGCACAGGAATTTGGTGGGCCCAGGAATTTGAATCAGAATTTCAGTAAAAGGAATTTAATAATCAATTACAATAATTGTTTAATGGTAGAATTGGATATTTCTTTAAGATTTAGTTTCACTATCTACCTGTCAATAATGGGACACAAGTCGACACCTCCGGAACGTGCGTATAAAATTTTTGTTCGATGCGGAAATATTATTTTTGTTGATGCTATTTCACGACTGGTCTTCATTTTGATCCTAATTATTGTCGCTAGATTTTATTATTAAAATAGTAGGAACGTTCTGAAAATAAACTTTCAAGAGATAGGTATATAAAGTGACGAAAATAGATTAGTTAACGAATTATTTATTTATAGTATATGTAATTTTCAAACAAAGATTTGATGATTGCGTATAAGCCAAGGTCACTATTAAATGTACTTTTTTATTTGATTCATTGTTAATGTTAAAAATTCGGTAAATAAATATTTAATAAGTTGAAACATTAATTGTAGTAGCTGTTAATGTGATTTTTGATTGAATTTTAAATGTATACAATAAATTGCACAATATATAATGTTTATACAATCAAGTTGATTGTTAACAATACGCTACAACTACAAAAAAACAATAAACATCTACTTTAAATTTATCAACAGGTAATTCGACACCTTTATTCAGTTTAATTCATTTGTGGTATTTAATGAAAGCAGAAAAATAATAATCAACAATAGTTCTCTTTGTTTCTCTAGAAAGATACTCTAAAAAGTGATTTTCAAAATATACATATATGATTTAATCCATTTCTCAATAGTCTCAAAAATATTAAGAAAAGTAAAACCCAGATTGATATATAAGTAGATATTAATAGCAGTGAAGACTATACCCAAAAATATTATAAGCCAATCCAGCGTGAAATACTTCGGGAAGAAACCAAGAAAAGCTGTCTGTAAAAAGTGGTATAGAGCCCAAGAGATCCTTACACTACTCTCCGACAGTCAGGCAGCACTGAAACCGTTAGCATGCCCTTAGATCAGATCCAAGCTGGTTTTAGACAACCAACAAAAGCTCTTAGCACTTCCAAACCACCATAGAGTACACTTAAGTGTGGCGCAAGGATACTGTAGACAATGAAATGGCAAACAGAAAGGGTTTCTCCAAGAATGACCTTGTGAGAAAGATGTTGAGCATGACAAGGAGAGCCAGTCTTTTCAGATTAACAGTGCAACTGAAAGCACAAAAAGCCCAGATGAATTGCCGCGAGCTTGGAACCTAATAATCCTATATTTAGATTGCGTTTAACGACAATTACAGAAATTCATGAGAAATTGGCAACATCACACTCTCGTCTCTGAAACTGAAATGGCAATGAGGATAATGATAAAGTAAAGAGCTTTTCTCTTTGACATTTCAAACAAAAAATACTTAAATTTTTTTCTGATAATTTATCAAAATTCTCCCACTCAATCACAACTGTTGAAAAACTAAGCTCTAAAACATTGATTTCATGGAAAAATGTACTTACACACGACCACGATCTTGACCCTGTTCTGTCCGGAAAGATTTCGGGTCTGGAAATTAAGTGACGAAGTTATGTCAGTGAACAATATGTGTATACATGTTTCCCAACTGCTCGGAATAATTTGGTTTTATTTATTGACCAAGTAAGTATAACATTCCATACTTATATTTTGTTTTTAAGATGATAGTAGATATAATAACTTTACATATCGACCCTGCAATCCTTGATATTTCTAAAGATAAGGAGCACTGTATAATATTCAAAATATTCGCATATAATTAGAGCCGTCATAACATTTGCTTTGTGTCAAAATGATTAACCCAGCAATTTAAAAGACCAAGGTCATCGATAAATTGTTTGACAGATTCCCTAAGCGATGTCTGAGAGCGTCAACAATAAAAAAGAAGTGGCAAATTAAATTGTACACAATATAACGAAGCCAGAAGTCTCCTGCAGTACTTCAAGAGTACCAGAAAACTTGGTTAGATATGGAGAAATTATGGAGTCAGAAAAAACATTTATCCAAATTTTATAAATAATATTCATAATTGAAATAATTGTACTATTAATATGGATATAAATAAATAAGATACACGTTTTATGAGTCATGAATTATTGCCTCGCAAGGGTGGTAATTTGACTTACATTCCGTCGCCACGGTATTTGGTAATAGTTACTTACGTCCTTCAAAACAGTATCAAAATACATTGTTTACAATATAAGGAGGAGAAAAAGGTATTTTTTATCATGAAATTTGGTAGTTATAAGCGAAGGTTATTGTTTATTTTGGGAATTGGGTAATTTTTGCATTGTTAATATTATAGTGATTCTTAATTGGCGGTTGTCGGTTTTCAAGATACCATAAATTTCAGTGTTTTCCATAATACTACTCATCATAAAAACATTAAGTAACAAATATTTTATGTATATTTGACTGTCGGTTATTGTTGATAAGTTATTGAGATTTTAAAAGAGATTATTAAAGTTACTTTTAAACAATTCATATATTTAAAAAATATATTTATTTGTTATGTAAGTTCTGGCCGGAAAAAGATAAAAACACTTAATAATTTGCTATTGTTTCAATTATTATTTAACATTTTTCCCATGCAATTAATTCTAATTTCCCAATTATATTTACTACAAGGACAGAGGTAACTAATTTTGAGATACTTCTCAAAATATATGTCGGATTAGGAATAATTGGCCATGCGAAAAGTAAGATAAAAAGTTTTTCTACTATCACTATCGAAAGTCGTCTTTTGTGCCTTGAAAAGCAACTGCCAAAGTTGATGTTTTCCGCGATCTGTCATAATTGACATTATTGGCGCTCTTAAGCAGAAAGTAATTTTGGCGCACGCCTAATTTTATTTATAGATAAAAGAGAGCTAGTACTTAATTTTGGTGTGATAGTGGAAAAAATCTTGTGTGTATTTAGAGCAGAAAGTCTTTTGGTAGTTTCGACAGATTGCCGCGCGATGGTGATAGTGAAATGTATGTATGTATGAAGGAGTGACATTCACAGAGACCTAAAAGAACTAATGTGCCCCCAACTTTCTGCCTCAACTACCAAAGTACTACCTTCTGCTCTTGATACACAAATAGCTAATCTTGGAGAGTTTACAAATTATAACTTCAGCTCTATTTTTGTCACGCATTTCTCGACATCACTGACATCCAAATTATCATAGTATTCGCTGGCTATCAGTTCAAATTCACCAAACGTGTACAACCTTGGCTTTCTGCTTTCCATTTTCATCGCATTTCCAGTTCTTCGTTTCTTTTTTTTCATCTATGTGCTTTCCTTTTTTGCGACGTTTTGATTTTTATTCCCTTTCAAAGACTTTCTCTTGGCTGTTTGTTCCTTAACCTGTGCTATGCTGTTAACACTAATCCTAGTGTTTTCATTTCCTTGTTCCTGTTCATATGACACGTATGAAATTTGGCAGATATAAACAGTCGAAACTGATGCTTATATTTATAAAATGTTTGGTGTGGTTTCTTTAACGGGGCAAAGATACTTTCTTCAAAATACTCTACCAGAATTACTTGAAGATATTCCCTTACAGCAAACAATGTGGTAGCAGCAAGATGGAGAGTCTCCTCGCTTTTTAGGGCCAATTAGAGAATATCTTGGTAATGAAATGGTGTGATGCTGTGGCAAGTCTTAGATTTCTTTCTCGGTGGTTACTTAAAAGGTCGAGTTTATGTCACACCCCCGATTGATTTAGATGATTTAAATGATAAAATAAGACAGGCATGTCAATATACAGGGTGGACCGGTTTTAATTGACGTATACAGAGATCTCGTGAACCACAATAGATACAATATTGATTAAATGGAGAAAAAGTTTGGTATATTAATGGGAAATTAGATGGTTCAAAAAAATTTAAAATATTTCCACTAGTTCCGGAGATATTTAACAAAATCCGAAAATGGTCCTTTTCGTTTTTTAAATTTGCCGTCGTTATTATAAAAGATATCAAAAAAATGATTCTAACCTTTTTTTAATAAACGAGGTTTTCTATAAATTACCATACCAAAATTTTCATTACGACGTTTCGTCTTTAAAGAATCACCATCAACTTCATTTTTTTAAATATGGACCTGGATCTTTTATTGCAATATTTTTTACGTTTTGTATAGATACATACCATGACATAGCATACTTGACGATTCCACCACGTTTCGTCTTTAAAAAAATAAATAATGATGGTTTTACAAATGACACTCTAAGGTAATGATAAAAATAAATTAAGAAATTCAATAAAAAATCAGTTATAAAAGTTGTTCAAACTGACATCCGCTCTGTGCAATACATAATTCGATCCCCCTTGGCATATGAGACGTATATCTACTATATTATTCGGCATATTTTTGCTAGAAACTTCGTTTTTATGAAGTCCTATACAAAATAATTTATGGTGTTAAGACATGGGGATCGAGGGGGCCATCTTGTCGGCCTGTTGGTACCAATCCGATTATCTTCAAAATATTCATATACTGTACAACTCTTCTCAAATTTTCAGAAGTTAGGTACTACTACGAAGTTATAAAACGATTTTATTTAGTTCGGCACGTAACACCTAGTTTTTGGTAACTGATTTTCATACATTTCCCGTTAACCAATTTAACAGATTTTTGGACACATGTTTAGTGCATTCATTTTCTTTCAAAATTCTTATTTAATGCCCAATATTCAAAATTATTAATTTTACTTAAAAAAAATGATGATTTTTCAAAGACGAAACGTGATAGAATCGTCAAGTATGCTGTATCATTTTATGTATCTATACAAAACGTAAGAAATATTGCAATAAAAAATCCAGGTCCGTATTTGAAAAAATGAAGTTGATGGTGACCCTGTAAAGACGAAACGTCGTAATGAAGTTTTTAGTATGGTAATTTATAGAAAACCTCGTTTATTGAAAAAAGTCGGGAATACTTTTTTTGATATCTTTCATAATAACAACGGCAAATTTAAAAAACGAAAAGGACCATTTTCGGATTTTGTCAAATATCTCGGCAACTAGTCGAAATATTTAAACTTTTATTCAACCTATTAATATACCAAACTTTTTCTCCATTTAATCGATATTGTATCTATTGCGGTTTACGAGATCTCTGTATACGTCAATTAAATCCGGTCCACCCTGTATATGTGCATCAATTTGAACATTTTTTTAATCACTTGTACTTATTTTTTAATTTCCTACGTTACGTTTTTTAATAAAATAATTTGAATAGATTTTCATTTAATCGGTCGAGGGTTAATAATCTGCACTTTATTTATAACCTGTTTTATATTACATCCCAGCGAAAAAAATGTGGAATGAAATTGTGAAAACTTTTTCAGTGAATATACCTTAGCATACTTTCAAAAACATGTGGTGGTAGAGCGTTTTGAGAGGATTTATGGGTTAAAACAAGTGTGTTCGTTTATTAAAACAAGGTTGAATTCACGAGTGCCCAAATTCATTCATTATCGAAAATATACCTATTCATGAAATTTGTAGCTCGTTGAAAAGAGTTTTATTTTCACGTAGGTATTGGGCTTTATTCAAACCAACCACCAGCGGTGGTAATTGGGTAGTTGTTGTATATTTCAATGGAAATTCCAATCGGAATATAAATTAATGTAATAATTAAAATAAATGTAAATAAAACAAGTCGATTAAAAAGAAAATATGATTTATATGTATTATCGAAAAATATAAAAATTGGCTAACAGATTATGAATTATAGTTAGAAAAAAATATACAACTTGTCCGGTTATAATATCTCGAAACTAACTTTATTGTATTGTTTAGAAAACCCGTTTAAGAAATAAGTTACATTCCGGTTTTTTCGAATTATTTTGTCATCAAAGAGCTGTGTGAGTGTCGGGAGGGATGACAAACATTGAAGAAATGTACTAGACATAATATATACATACAGGGTTCGGCAGATAGACAGATCAGTTAGGAAGATTTCGAGAGTCTGAATAGTGAAAATTGGTAAGGTGGAATTTTTTTCTCATTTTTGTAATATTTTAAATAACTTATTATAGTAATCCTTTTGTATGATCATTTTGACATGAATAGCAATGATAATATTTCCCTAAAATTTTCGATTACACACTTGGCAACATTACTAATTTAAAAATTTTGACACATGACATCTGACAGTTTTGTCGATGTCAGTTTTGAATCCACTTAAAAATTAATAAAATATATTTATATTGGAAAAACATGCTTCCACTCTAGACGGACTTAACCACAAATAATAACTATTATGATATCACTTGGGTATACTAGTAAATGTTAAACGTTAATTTACAAGGTTGCAGCGTAAATAAATAACCGTATAATATTTTCGGTTTTCCTCAAACTACACAAACTTGACATGTAATTAATTTTTGCTGTCAAATTTCAAGTTATGTTGTAGTTAACGTCTATCAGTTTGTCCAGGCTAGTTCACCAACCTTTTCAAATATGTTTATATGGAATTTAATCATCGTCTACTGTGAAGGTCAAGTGACAATGCTTAATCAAATTTCTTTTTAATTTAATTAATTATGTAAACAAATTTAAATTTTAATTAAAATGTCTTGGTACAGTTCTGGAGTCATAATATAAATATAGATTTTTAAGGATATCAAAAATATTTGTGATTTTGCATATTTATACGATTGAAGAGTGTTTTTGTACAGTAACTATGGTAAAACAAGAAAGAAATTAATATATCTGGGTTATAAAAATAAAATAGATTAAAGGTAAATTAATGGGAGCATTATGTAGTGTCTGGTAAGCCTGAAAAAGTTGTTTTTTTAAGAAAACTTCCTTAGTTGCGTTGAAACTCGCAAAATGTAAAAATGTCTATATCATTGGCGTACGTTTTGAATTTTAAAAGAGAGTTAATTTATTTGTAGAAATTTCAATTCACCATAGGCGTACAATACAAATTTGAAAGGGGTTAATTTATTTATGCTTCCACTTCAAAAACATCTAAAAATAATTTAAAAACTGTAGTGATTATAGCCAATTTTCAGGAAGCGATTCTTTGATAAGAAAATTTATAAATATTTTTCTTATTAACTAAATTATCGTCCGGGAAAGAATTCCATCCTTATATTGGGTAATCTGAGTCATTAGAGTTGGAATTTTTTGTCGGACAATAATAAAGAGCATTCTGATTCAGTTATCCTTATTCAATGGAGATATAGTCGGGCCGCTCTTAGTTTACCACTTTCGGATTAGAAAACTATAGCGATAAGATGTTCTGTTCGTCGAAAATTTCAGCAGTACTCAAACATTATTTTTACGTGGCTTGGATCAAAAATCACCCAAAATTGGATCGTTTTTTGAGCGTATAGCCAGATGAGACCCAATCATCTTGCCAATAATATTTTGTCCAATAACCTTTTGCAAATATCCATGTCTCGTCCAAAAAAAAACACTTGACGAGGATTTTCTGACTCCATATTTTTAATATACCTTCTCAAAAATCTCCATCGTTTGTTAACCATATAACACTGCTCACAAAATATTTTTCTTTTATTATTTTTTTTACCTAAAACCTAAATCTTTAAGTATTTTTGTTTCGCTCGTTTTACCAATATGGTAGATGTCAGTTTCAGATAATTTATTAAGTAGTGTACGAGTAACAACCAGTTTTTCTCGATACATGTTGTATATAAGGTTCCTTATTACGTTTTTAACGTCATCCGGTAAATCATCAGTTTTTGGCTTGGCTCGTTTTCTTTTATTCGTTTCTGCGATTCGACCTTCTTCTGCCGTTTTATGTAGACTTTGTAAAGTCTTCTTTGATATTTTACAAAGATCTATTGTTCGGTCTTGAACTGCAAGTACAGGGTGTAAGGGTCCACCATTATATTTTTCGCTTTTGAAATAACTTTCCACTCCTAATATGAACTGTCGTTATTCTGGAGTTAAATTTTCTCCTCTCGCCTGATACGTTTTAATTTTTAACACACTGGACACTATTAAATAAATATTTTTTCTTATTTTTTTGGAAATCAAACCACAATAATGTTTTTTTATTTTTTATCTTGACAACGGTAGCTGGAACGCTACCGAAACGTCGAAATAAAAAATAAAAAAACATTATTGTGGTTTGATTCCCAAAAAAATAAGAAAAAATAATAAGTAATGCCACAAGGAACTTAGAGAAGATATTAAATAAATACTTTAAAACTAAATATTACTATACACGTTCGACAATTTGGGCTACTTACCAATAAAATGCTCGATATGATTTCGATTACCCATATTATATACCAAATATTACAATTCACAATACATTAAGAAGTAAAAACTATTTCTAGACATATTTATTTAATAACGGATAGCATTCATAAAATACAACGGATATAATTAAAATCCTTTAAGATAATTTCCCTATCTTATTAATTATTAAAAATAACGTTTGAATACTGCTGAATTTTCCGAAGAACAGAACATCTTATCGCTATAACTTTCTAATCCAAAAGTGGTAAGCTAAGAGCGGCCCCACTATAGTGGGAATCCTGTTAAGATTCTGTCTACTCATTGTTAACAGATTTTCAGCTGTTTCTTTGTCAGGGTATTGTGTCAGTTTTTCTAGTAAGCTTGTCGTCCTTTGTATCACTCTATCCTTTTTTAACTTGTTGTGGAAACTTTCTCTTGTTGGAAACGTAATAGTTGATCCCGACGGACATTTGGAAGAAATCATAAAGCGCTTATATTTCACAAGATTGAAAGACCAAGCTTACGATATTCATCTCATTTTATCACTGTATAGAAATAAAATTTTCTTGTGACTATTCAAAACATTTCGATAGTCACACAGCATTTTTCATCAAGTTTCATGTTTAAAATAGCAGTTTTCATGAATTTTCCATTGAAAAAAGTGATTTTTCATCAATTTTCATGATTAAAATAGCAGTTTTTATGAATTTTTCATTGAAATAGAGGATTTTTCATTAATTTTCATGTTTAAAATAGCAGTTTTCATGAATTTTTCATTGAAAAAAGTGATTTTTCATTGAAAAAAGTGATTTTTCATCAATTTTTATATTTAAAATAGTAGTTTTTATAAATTTTTCATTGAAAAAAAGGATTTTTCAACAATTTTCATTTTCAAAATTATATTTTTTATTAATTTTTCTATGAAAAAAACATTTTTCATCAATTTTTATTTTTAAAATCGCAGTTTTTATTATTTTTTCATTAAAAAAAGCATTTTTCATTAATTTTCATCTTTAAAATAGCAGTTATTATGAATTTGACATTAAAAAAAAAGGATTTTCATTAATTTTCATTGACAAAATTACATTAATTATTAATTTTTCTTCGATAAAGAGCATTTTTCATCAATTTTCAAGTTTAAAATAGCAGTTTTCATGAATTTTCCATTGAAAAAAGTGATTTTTCATCAATTTTCATGATTAAAATAGCAGTTTTTATGAATTTTTCATTGAAATAGAGGATTTTTCATGTTTAAAATTGAATTTTTTTTTAAAGTATATCCCATCAATTTTTATGTTGGAAATAGCAGTTTTCATGAATTTTCATCTTTAAAAAAGCAATTATTATAAATTTTACATTGAAAAAAAAGCATTTTCATTTTCAAAATTACATTTTTTATTAATTTTTCTATGAAAAAAACATTTTTCATTAATTTTTATTTTTAAAATCGCAGTTTTTATTATTTTTCATTAAAAAAAGCATTTTTCATTAATTTTCATCTTTAAAATAGCAGTTATTATGAATTTGGCATTGAAAAAAAAAGGTTTTCATTGTCAAAATTAAATTTTTTAATTAATTTTTCTTCAAAAATAGCAGTTTTCATGAATTTTCCATTGAAAAAAGGGATTTTTCATCAATTTTCATAATGAAAATAGCAGTTTTTATGAATTTTTCATTGAAATAGAGGATTTTTCATCAATTTTCATGTTTAAAATAGCAGTTTTCATGAATTTTTCATTGAAAAAAGTGATTTTTCATCAATTTTCATGATTAAAACAGTAGTTTTTATAAATTTCTCATTGAAAAATGATTTTTCAATAATTTTCATTATTAAAATAGCAGTTTTCCAGAATTTTCCATTGAAAAAAAGCATTTTTCAGAACTAATCAAAATGAAATTGAATACGTAAGACTAACATTAATGGTTAGAATTTGGACTATGCCACTATAGCAAACTTAACCAGTCCATCACAGTTGGAAATCCCTTTGTCGTAATCCATACTTTTCTTAAAAATGAATTGATGACTGAACTTCTTTTTCGTGCTAATAATAAGAGGGTAATGTGTACGATGACCTTTAGTACCAAGAAAATAACTAAAGGCCACCTATTTAGATACTTGAGTTTATAGACCAGAAAATCAACGACTAGCGAGAACAGCTGATGTGGCGTAGAAGAATTTTCATAAGAATCGGTCAAGCCGTTTCGGAGGAGTTTGGCAACAAACACTGTGATACAGAATTTTTTTATATTAGTGATATTGTGAGAGCGGATATATACTTATTAATGAAATAAACAATAATAACCGCTCGGAAACATCTAATTATTATTATTTATTAGAGGTTAGTTAAAATGTTGAATGGATAAAAAAATAATATCACCAAATTCTAAAAATTGTTTATTTATGCTAATTTTGTTTTTTAACTATTTTCATACAGAGTAATTCTGGATTTTGTAGCTAATTATTGTTTTCAATGTTAATACGATTAAGTAGTTAATAAGTTTGTTTATTTAACTAATTTGTTTACTAATAAAAAGATTTTTTGTATTCGATGACATGATAAATGGTATGAATTATTTAAAAAAAACATGTGTATGGAATATTTTCCACATTACTAAATAGACGACTGACACAAATTAAAATGAAGATACAATATCGAATAATCAGTGATCAGTGATCAGTGATCATTTCTCACCAATATCCGTGGACACGCTGTAGAAGAAGAAAGTGGTCAGAATAATTTGATAGATTCTAAAGATCAATGGGTACATTCTAACGTTAAGTTTCCAATCAATTTCCTTAGACGTATCTTATGAAATAAAAATTTAACCTTCCCTGACCAGGTCCATCTAGAAATTTTTGTGATTTGTGATGATTACAATGAATACAGCACACAATTTTATTCTTAAATTACCTCACATTTTTTTTTTTTTTTTTATAATCACGTCTTATTCAAGGTATATAAATCGCGAAATGTTTTTCGGGTTTATTCAAGTTCTCCAGGGTCTACTATTCCGTTTTTGTAGTAGAAAAAAAGCTCGACTGTGGTGTTTTTATCCAAACCGATTTCCTTGAAAGTATGTTTCCGTCCTTAAATACTGATTTACCAAAATTTAATTTACAGTCGGAATTTCCACTTTAAAAATAGAAGCCTAAATCAGTTGAAAAATTATATTTTTCGTATAGTCTCCTGAATTACAGTATTTTTAATGAGATAATTTTAAAACCATTAAATATAAATTACTTTGATAATAATGATTTTATATTTTTTTTCACTTTTTTATCAAATAGAACCATACACAATAAAAAAATAACTGAGTCTATTGTTTGTACTGGAAAAAATTGTTAATAGCTTTCCGGTCGATGCCTTTTCGTATTTGTAGACTCAGTACAATTAGCGAAAACACACAAATTCTAGCTTGCATTTTTCAAATATTTATTTTTATCATATAAACTTATGCATCCAAATCATGTTTATTTTTTTATCATATTATCGGTTATAGATACTAATCAAACACCATACATTGTATTTATTGAATAAAACTGTCTATTCACACCTAATACAGGGTGTACCATAACGAACTTGTTGTATTAAAATACAACTTCCTGTAGATGCACGTAATTTTGAAGAATTAAGTGTTTCCTTTCAATTAAAGTTAGTTAAATACACAAATATATTCAGATAAATAAAAGATTGGCCATGGAAACTGTTTTATATATATCAAGTTAAATATTAATATGTATAAATAGAAGTAGCCTCGGAAGAATCAATAAATTTTTAAGTACAGATCATTAGGAATTTGTTTTTTATTAATAAAATTTGGAAAATTCAAATTTTATTGATTGAGAAGCATTATAGGTATTTATACAGGGTGATTTATACTTCTAAATATGTTAATACTACTATAATATATGGATAAAAAAGAAACCGTAGGAATATAATAGTTATTTTTTGCCTACCTCACCGGAAAAAAAATCACATTAGGCATTAGCTATTGTTATTGGACTAACGACTACCTGCTGTAGGTTTTATTCAATCATATTGGTATTAAGTTAAAACGAAATATCTTGGAATGGAGTATACCTATCTGAATTGAAACATGCAAACTGTATTGATAGAAGTAGAAAACGGAGTCAACGAATATCAATCACGAGAATATCGTCGATAAAGTAGAATACATCTAGTCGATATTCAAATGGAATCTGAATATTTCGAAAGCCATCAGCACGTTCAAAGAAAATTCCACTGCAAACAGATTATCAATATAATTTTTAAATATAAACGTATGTCAAAATGGCCAAAAATATAGAATTTGAAACTGAAGTATCTTATCGTGGATTCTCATCGCTAATTAATTAAAATGGAAATACTTACTTGGTTTTACAAAAAATCCAGACTTTGCGTTTTTTTGTTTTACATTATTAGCCAGATTCATAAAATATGACAGTACTAACTGTAAATTCGTAAAAATAATTAAGTTTTAATCAAATCTCAGCAACTTTATTGTCTAAATCCTCAAATCTTGAAAAAAAAACATTCATTCTGGCAATTTAAATGGATTTCTCTGGTTCACTTTAATCAAATTAAAGCCTGTTTCTACTCGTCGTCTGGAAATCTTCTTCTTTGCATAGCTTAAAAAGTTTTAAGTAGACAAAAAAGATCATATCAACATCAGAGCTCCTATTTATCAGTTAAATTGAATGTCCATGCATACTATAAATTTGTTTATACGGAGTTCAATGAGAATCATCAATTATGTATATTAATATCGTTAATCAAATCGAATTGGAAACTATCTTATTAGAAGATAAAATTCATCTATTTATCATGGATAATGGGTCCTTATTTCCACTTTACTACCCACACAATGGTCCATAATTTTCTTGTAGATAATTAGAACGTGTTAGAAAATGGATACTGGCTTGGGAATTTTGTATGTATGAAAGTAAATTTAGAAATTGGCACTTCTTATCAATTGTGTCTTAAGTCAGCTGTCTACGTGTATTTAAAATGTCATACGTATAAAACTCGCTGATATGAAGAGCTGATAAGGAGAACAGGCTTGTATAGAAGCCATGTAGAGACCGTGTATACAGCAAAAACCAGTAAAACAGTTCAAAACCAACTAGAATGGAACTAGCGTAGAAAAGTTGTATGCAATGAATTTTTGTTTATTAATAATATTTTCTTTCTTCACTTCTCTATCCTACTCGTATAACTTATGGCGGTTTCTTTAAGACTTTCACACTTGGTAAAGTACCCTCCAATGCTCGCTGGTCCCTACCTTGTGAAGTCTAAAATGTATAGTTGTGAGTAACATTAGTTTGCTCTGTTTCACAACAAAATAACAGTATGCGAGTATAAGGATTCAAAAGCCGAAAAGATAAAAAAGCCATAAATAATTTCGAGTTGTGACCTACCCCCAAGCGCACCATTGGTGCAATGTATAGCTTCCGATTGGTCTATACAAAATTTACTTGAATGGTTAGTCCACATTGACTTTGATTGTCCCGGGGTGGGTTTAGTTAATTTCGGTTATTTATGAGATATTGTGTTTTTAGATGTTGCTGAGATTTTGTTTTATTGATTAAAACTGTTTTGTTGGTAATCATTAAAATGGTCCCACTTTAATCAAAATCAAACTGGAAATATATATTGATTGATTATTTGAAAACCGCTTAAGTAAAAATAGAATAAACTCCATCCAAAATATCTATTGGAGAGAGGCTATTAGGACAATTCATCAGCAAAATAACACAATTGTGTCTAACTATGATAAAGCTACTGGCACGGCTAATTCAACCCCACACTCGGCATAACGGGCAAATTGAGAACCAGGTCACGAAGACTAAAGTATCAATGCGACATTAATGTATCAAAACGGTAATTTACAGGTCAATACTTGTTGTATAATGCCCTATGATTGCCAATTATAAAGGGTATCAATATGAATATACTTTAAAAAAAACGTATGTTGACAAAAAAAATATTAGAGCTGGCGGATGACAAACCAACTCGCAGTTAAGGTTTGATATTATTCATTAGATGTAGATGGAGAACGGAAAGTGTGAAGAATAACGGCTGGGATGTACAAAAAGGAATGAATGAGTGCGTAGAAAATTTATTAGTTTTTAATCTGTGTGTGTCCCTGTTTTTCGCGGGTTTTTTTTGGGGGTATCGCATGAAAATATCTGTGGGGTTTATAAATTGCTCAAGTTAGGGTTGTTTTACCAAGAGGCACCGTTTCCAGTCGAAATAAAAATTGAAAATTTTGTGCGTCATAGTGGTATGTGTATACAGGATGAGTCGATACTTAAAATTCGTGAAAAATTAAACATAGATTCTGTTTTCTCAGCAATAATTCAATCAGAACTTTTATTTTGAATTTGATAAAATTGAAATTTTAAAAAAATATACAAAAATAGTATTAATGTTATATTTTTCCAAAATATAAAAGAATACCTATTTAATCAAAACTAACATTTCGCCCTGAAATTAACAATGGAACTGGACACTTTTTAATAGTCACTTGATGTGCCCCATAGAAGCTTCATTACAAGGTAAAAGTAAGTGACCCACTCTGTATAAGTAAATTCGTGAGAATTGAAAAAAAATAATTCCCAATATACTTTTTCATTTTGTAAATAGTTTCATTGCAATTAATTCCAATAATTTGAGTGTTTTCTATTACAAACAATTTCCATAAAATATTTCTGGAAAATAAGTTTCAAAAAAAATCTACCTTTTTTTCAACATGTAGCCAGCAAATATCCTCGATATACCTAATACAAATGTTCAAATTCTCCTGCACAAAAAAAATAAAACAAATACCACCAACAAAACAATCCAAACCGTCAAAAATTTTGAAATCCAGTAATTGTGATATCAGCGTGTTGTGACAATCGAAAAAGCGCGCTACGCGTCACCAGAGCGTCAATTATTTTCGGTGGCGACGGTGCCTACTAGATCGAGGCGCGCAGAGTGACTGCCGTAGTTTGCCGCGTCCTCCAACCAACAAATCCGAGTGTGCCGTTGCTGGACGGCAGGGCATTGATCAGGGCCTGCTGCAACTGCAGTTTGCACCTGATAAGGACGGTACGAAGAATTTTGGGATACGTCTCCAAGGAGTACTTTGATTCGTCCTTAAACGCAACGAAAAAACGTTTACTATTTAAGAAAATTACAGACAAAAGTTTTGTTTAAAAATCATCCACATAATGTACTCAGTGGATCACAAATATTTCACAGTATTTAATTGATTTAGTTTTAAGTTTGAGCTGTTGTGTCTTAATTAAGTCATGACTTTTCCATGTTTTGTATGTGCATCAGCCACTGAGCATTGGTGTTCCAAATGGTAGACGCGCCCTATAAAGTGTGGATCGAGTATTTCATTCATGGAGACTATATAAGTAGAACTAACTAATACGGAAGAATTGACAAAACCTGTCCTCAAAATCATCTAGTTCTTATAAATGACAGTGGCCAAATTGTAAACAATACCTGACATTACTTAGTGTTAGTGAATGATAAAAACCAAAAGTACGAACCAAAATTGTTAAAAATTAAAAATGGACAAGGTGTGTATTGTTGAAAATTGCATATTCCTGTCATGGAGCTTGTTATTTATTGAATTTATTTTACAATCGCATTTTTTTCTTTTAAACACTTATTATACTCATTATAACTGTGCTGTGCCTTTAAACGTCTTAAAAAATTCCATACAGATGAGAAGATACGACAATAGATATTCCTAATTTTCATCACGTGAAAGCATAAACACATTCAGCAGCACAGAATGGAACTGATTATTTCACCACCAAACGATCACAGTTTTCGATATTTTTTAAGACAGGGACAAAAACGGATTCCTTACTCATAAAATTTTTCATTTCTGTTCCCTAACCTCACTTACCTAACATACTGTCAAATGAGCTGCCAACCAATAAAATACCATGAACTGAAAGTATATGCAAGGCTGTTATTGTTCTGCAGTCAGATGTTTTTGGTATGTCATTGACACTGGCGCCCTCTACCATTACCAAAAGTTGAAATACATGGAGTTCGATAAATTTGACAGCCACTAACAGTTTAAAACCGAAATAGTAAAACTCTAACGTATTGTAACTATATTTACAGTATGACCAGATAAAGAGAACTAACCCTATTTCGACTATAGTGCTCCACTTTGTTTGTTCTTGTCAAATATGCTTTTAGATTATCACAACGGATAAAAATTTACGAAATTAAATTACATACCGAAATTTTGCGTAGGTTTCAAATAAAAATGGTTAACGTTCGTAACAACATAAACCAAACTTTATTTTAGAAAAGTAGTCCCCTAAAAATCTTTTAAAAAGCGAAGTGGAACGGTTAAGCGTAAAATACGTTACATAAATCGAGTCAAATCCCACCCCAGCTCACTCGTGAATGATTTATTCATCGAAACTGGTGAAGTGCCGCTTGAAAATTTTAAAAAAATTCAAACCCACAGACTTAATAATGAGATTTTAGAAATAATCAACACATTGTATATACATACAGCGTGTCTGAGAAGTATCGCAGCAAAGGATTATCTTTGAATCGGATAAAGGAAAAATTATGAACTTCTAGGACGATAAATGAGGCATTATTCTGCATATTTTAGAGAAAAAATCAAATGTTTTTGACGTCAGCGCTTAGCGTTAAAGCTGCGTCCTCACCAAGTCGACAAAACTGTATCCGTCCACACCAGAGTTGACAGAAATGTTGTCGATCAGTCTAATCAACATGTCTGACGAAGATGTCATGGTTGCTTGTGCATATATTATTATCGCGACTAAAAAAAGAAAAGCTGTTCGCATAAGGGCATCGTGCCTCATGTTCCTGTTTTTGTAGTTTTTAGCTTTGGAATCCCATAGATTTGCCTTTAATTTGTATGCCTCAATAAAAACTATGACTTTGTCTTGTTCTGATTCCATTTTCTAAGAAAATACACGACTACGATGTCAACGTAAACGTCAAGACGTCACTGGGTACTCAATTTCTCGAATGTCGATTGTCGAAAACACGTCCACACACTAAAGTCGATCGACTGCTCTTTCATGTTTACCGACAGTCGATGGAAAACAATTCGACATATCGATCGATTTATTTTGTCGATCGACACCGTCGATTGCAACGTACACACTCTCTGTCGATCGATAGTGTCGACTCGGTGAGGACGCAGCTTTAGTGCCGTTTCACAAAGGGCCGATGATCAGTACTGATGAACCAGAGCTTTCACATGTAGAGTATCGGTTGCGTTTTTACATGCGGTGTTGCTTGTTTTGTGTATTAAACGAAAATAAAAATGGCAGGTGAAAAATTTCGCTTTGATACAGAAATACTAATTATTGTAGTTGAACAAAATCCGGTAATATGGGACACATCATCAGAAAACTACAAAAATCGAGATGCAAAAATGCAAGCTTGGGAGGATGTGGCCAAAATCTGCATGGTTGAGAAGGATTTCAACACTCTGAATAAAGGGTGACAAAAGCACCTTTTATTGGCCTTTCTAAATATAGGGGATGTACCCAAATATTTCTGGAATTTTGTTTCATTCTTCGTCTCTCTAGTAACCGCTTTATTACGCACAAAGTGACAACAGCGCGATGCTGTGGTCTCATCAAGTACATGTTGACGACTGACCAAACGCGAACATGTGAAAACAAGAATTGCTGCCGACGATCGGTTGCGACCGATCATCAGCACTGATCATCGGTCCTTTGTGAAACGGCACTTAGACTGATCACAAAATAAATAGCAATATGTTACTTTAACACAAAATGTTTTTTAAAATATCATTTTATTTTTCAAAAATAAAAGTAGGTATTAAAAACGTTAACCACATCATTATTTATGTATCAATTGTCAAAACTAATTCCAAAGTAGGACAAAGTTTATGAGTAAATTAAGAATAATGGCACATTTATCGGAAAAACAACGAAATCTTATTGTTAGTAGCTCATCTCTTTAACAATTAAAAACCTGAATGTCTCTCTATAAGTAGATCTACAGTGACGAAATTAATATGAAATTCAATGAAAATGAAAGCGAAAGGGATATTTCAAGATCTGGTGGAACGAAAAGTGTAACTAATGAAGATACAACTTCAGATACTCTATTAGATGTTCAAGATAACCCTAAAGGTCAAATTCCTGAGCGACGAATGGAGCGTCTCTAGCCGCGCGGCCTTAGCATAATATTCCCAAACGACAGTGACAGATGAGGAGCGTAGCGACGAGTCTAGTAACACAGGAGTTTGGGAATATGCTTTTCCCACGAATTATACATACTATTTTTTCTTCGATCGTTGAGTTACATTTAAAAAATTAATTAAAAAACATTTCATTCAAGATGTAATCAAGTAATTTTAAATAGGTTTAAATAGTTTAAATATCGTTATAAATTAGATATTTCTTTTATTGCTTTTATAACAACTTTATCAATATAAAAATTAAAACCATACTTTGTTTCATTTTATTGTAACATTACCGCACGCTACAGCAGTGCGGTAAGAATATTACCGCACTGTTATTTTCTAATTGCTTAGCAACTGCCCACTATTCTGGAATGTTGAGCTTTGCGCATGGAAAACAGGTCAAAATAGTGTCACTTTTCCCACGATCTGAGAAAAATGAAATTGTTACATAGGTTAGGCCCAACCATAGAGATACTACAGATAGAGGCAACAAGCCACCTCGGAACCCGTCAGCACGTAAGCGAGAGATAGAAAGTCGGAGGTTTAGGCTATCTTTCTCTAATAGCGCGCATGCTATATACACAGACAAAGACGGAAAAACCTCTGATCGTCTGTCTTTTTCTATCTCACCGGAGTTCAGACGGACATTTCCAATTACACAGCGACCTATGGCTTGTTACCACTATGTATGTATGTATGTATGTCTTTTGGGGTAACATTCACTGAGACCTAAAAGATCTATTGTGCCCCCTTACTTCTACTTAGTTCCTGAGGAAAGTCTCAGATACTAGTAGCTCCTTTAGTCCTATTTCCCCGAGGAATTTTAGGATATCTGCAGGCTTCAACTTAGGTAACTGTCCCTCTTCTATCCAGTAGTCTCCCAGGTGCTGTGCCCTAGGATTCTGAATTGCTGTGCAGTTCGCAAGTATGTGGATGGAGGATTCTTCTTCCATTCCACAAAACCTACAATCTTCTTCCTCCACTATTTTGAGCTTTTTAAGGTGCCCATTCAGGCGACAATGTTGTTACCACTATCTATAGTATCTCTATGGGCCCAACACTGATGTATCTGCCATGACGTACAAGACTTGACTGCGCTAACTGTTCTTTAGGAATTTCCCTGACGTCGGCTACAGTACGACTGCAGTCGTCACGACCGCGCGGCTGGGGCCGCTCCAATCGTCGCTTAGGACCTTAAGACATCTACAAACATATTCACAAAAAATCATAACTTCCACTTTATTCATTTCACTTGTTGTGAGATTTTTTAGCAACTCTGTATTATTTCTACCTATATATTTTCATATCAATTGGCATAATATAAATATTTTTTGATGCAATAAACGATATGATAAACATTTTATAAACTAAAAGGAACAATTCAAGAGATTAAAGTTAGTAAATTACAACGGCGAAATTAAATTTAGACAAAATAAACCCAGACTTTTTGGTTACATCACAAACGAATTTAAATGTTTGTTGTTCTGTCGTCAGTTAAATTAATCCATTAAAATCACATTAGAATAATCAGTTAACGTCAACATACTACCTTAACAGTATGAATTGCTAAAAAGAGGGAAAATAAATTGATATTAACCCCATAGTAGAGGGCGACTTACACTTGAATTTATCTACCACTTTATTAATTTGATTATCATCGAATGACAATGTCGTATTGTTCAATTAACTTGTAATTCATATAGACTACCCCTAAATTCCTTGGTAATAGTTACTGTCAAATGTCATATCAATTATGTTTGTTTTTGCTAGAACCACAAAACTATACACTAGTTCTGAAGTTACAGCAACAATAGCTGACAATGTCAATAAATCTGTGAAGTAATTTCTTGATATTAAAGTCAGGTTTGATTTTGTTACAATGATAGTAATGAGCTCGTTCAGCCACGTTAACTTCTATGCTTTGATGCTCTGTGACAAACAGATAAGGCACGATTTTTTTTTTTAATCATTTATTAACCATTGGTTGACTAAGGTCAGTCTCCGTTGTAACGATATGTTAGAATCATCAGTGGTACATAAAAAAACGCTGTTGTTGTTTACATCATTCATCATTATATCTGACAAATGACAATCGATACCAATTGAAATTTTTTCAATTTCTGACGCTGTTAATAGTGCAGTCAATATCACATTCTAAATTGATTTCTATTTATTTGTCCATTTCTTTAATAATTCGCTATAACCGCTTCAAATTTTTACTTTTTTGAGGTTAAGCTGTCATTTTGTAAACCTCCAAATTGATCCACCTAATTTGTTGATGGCGATTCATTCAATTTTTCCATTTTCAAATTGTGTATGTATTCCTGTATACCTATTTTAGCCTTTATTATTTCAGAAAAATGTGGATAATCATGTGAATTATTTTCTTTACCTGTACTATACATAATTTCAGGCCCTCCAATTTTAGGTAAAGAAAGTTGCATTTGTGTAAATGCACTTGTCACCATTTCTCTGTATCTAGCTGCAAGGGTAGCACTGGACAATTTGTTAGTATTGAAAAAATTACCCCTATCATAGTGAACTAAAATTCGTGATGAAAGAGAATTTCTCTGTGGTCCAGTAGTTAGTTTGTTTTAATCTCTTTTATTTTTGTATAAAAAAATGTAAGATAAACATTACATCCTGAGGATGTTTATTATTTCAATTTTCATGATTATAAATGCAAATATTTTTTTATTTTTATGCTATATTCATGTAATCTATTACAATGCGTAATTAAGTCAACTGCAAGAAAATAAATACCATTTGACAAAGCCGCTAAATGTGTCACCTGGTCTAAATTGTGAACCTAGGCTTAGTGTTGGAAAAGTACCATTTTTTGAACTCACATTCGTGATTTTTGAAGTAATTACTGAATAATCCAGCGAAATTTTTGTTCTAATCTACTTTATTTAAGGTAAGCTATCAAACAAATTCCAAATTAACATAAAATTCCGAGGGTCGCAAAGTCGACAAGGTTAGACTTTTGCGCGATAATTGGTGAAAAACTTGCATGACCGATTCTTTCACAATAATATTGTGTATTCTGATAAAGCAACGTTTACAACAAACGGAGTTGTTTCTTCCCAAAATTGTCGATATTGGGCTAGTGAAAACCCGAGATACAGGATTAACTGTAACAGTTAATTTGCAGTTAATGTTTGGTGTGCGGTTTTACTGGATCGAATAATCAGACCGTATTTTCTGGAAGATACATTAAATCAGGAGGTATATTTGTATTTGCTGGACAACTTCTTAATACCTGAATTAGAAAATATTCCCCTGGAGTAAAGGCTAAATCTATCATTTAAAAGTTAAAAGAGTGGCCCATGACTCATTTACCCCCGGTATATAGAACCCTTTAATAAATGTGCAAAGCGGAGATTTTTAGAGATCTTCAAATTATCGACGTTTGAGTTAAATAATTTCATCGGCGTCTGAGATTGAGTACCAATTAATTTTAACTTTTGAGTATCTCCAGCTGTTAGTTGGGAACTGCTGGTCGTCAATAAAAACCGCTAAAATGAGTAGTTTGCTTTCAGTAATATTTTATAGAGTTCCTCGTAGGAGCTTTAACTCCGTTTTCAATCAAGATATTATTATTATCTTGGAGTTATATCCAGAAAATATTAATGTAGTGCGCCAATTGAAAAGTTCGTCAAATCGTAGATTTTTTGTAGAACTAGAAACAAATACACAAAATTACATGATCCACTCTTTATAATATTTATGGTAATTACAAATGATTAATTTCCAATAAGCTATTCAATAATTCTAAGTAAAAAGTAATTTTCAATTTCCATCTTTAGTGGAATTATTTTCAATCTATCAAATCCCAATTTTTTGGTACGACCTCCTAGGACATCCAGTATAATAAAATAAACTCACAACTATTTCGGCAACTCGATATCAGTTTTAAGGTTATAGCTTACTATAACCTTAAATCTTGCTCGGCTATTTCCATGGGTATAAAAGAAATTTCCCAAAAAAAACGAGCAGATCAGTATTTATTACTTCAAAATTTTTTGTTTATTAAATGTCCAGCACCCTTATTTATACGGTCAAGTGTATCGCCGACTCGGTAGGAATCCCGCCAAGAAACAAATTCTTGTCCCTGGCCCTTGACAGGATCAACTTCTTCGTCCTTAATAAAAGGACGTTTCCAGAATGAATTTAAAAAGGGACCGGATGACACAAAGGACTTCTAGCTTGCCAAGGGAATATCAAGCGAATCAAGTCAATCATTTTCTGTATAAAAATAAATAGAAATTTCACTAAAAATAGTAAATTGTTCAACGAGTGACGAAAGTTACATTTTTTTAGCGAAAGCCTGAAAAAATGTTTTCGACGAGTTCAACACTATACTTTTTCTATGACCTCATAACAAAATTTAACAAGGGCAAAAAATCTTTATTGAATTTTACAACACAAATCTATACATTCTATTAAATCTAAATTATTTTTGATCTACAGCGAAAGATAGATGGCAGGAGAGGAGTCGGTACGAATATGTTATGGCTTCGAAACGTTGGATAATGGACAAGGTAGAATGGGCAGTGAAAAAGAAGACTTGTTCATTGAGACGTGTTTTTATAAATGACACGACATTCTTTAAATGGCACTAATTAGGAAATTACACTTTGCAAATTGCCTGACCCTATAGAAGTCCAAATATCAAGCAATAAAATCGGCATCATGTCATAAAGACTCCTGCAAAACAAACTTTTTAATACCCAAAAAATTAATAATAATAAGATAAATACCTAAACATTATCTCTAATTTTTTCAGAAACACACCGTCAAGTCGTTATTAGCGGTTTGTCTCACAGGAAATCTAATGGGCAATTAAAAGTTCAAGGACATTTATTATTATAAATAATATTGTTGATATTGTTTAATCCACTGTAAATATGATATCATTACATGCTGTCATTAAACGTGTTCAGTTTATTTAGCTGTGTATAGCTTTCTTCCTGTAATGATCAATTTTTGGAAGTGGCTATGAGACCGACAGTCGGGACAAACCAAAATCAAATAAAATATCAAGAGTTTATAAGTACAATTATGTACTTCAACAAATAATAATTTAAATAATGAAAATATTACGTGGACGAAGATTATTTCTCCTATTAAGTTTTTTCAGGCTTTTTTTGTTAGGTAAGGTTTAGATACACTGTGCTACGAGCGATAAGGAAGGAAAAAAAGGAGAAAGAGTGATGCAGAGTCAGCAAGCAGAATAGAAGACCTAATCCTAATCTTGAAAGCATTAGAAGTGTTGAAGGACACTATTCCCAAACACCTAATTGTGAGGGAACGACGACGTCTAAAGGCTAGGGAAGACATAGCCAACCTTGCTACAAAAAAAAACGATAGAGAACAGTAGCGATAGTGAAGATTTAATATGTTTAATTACGTATATTTATGTTATCATTATTATTATTCTTAATAATGTGATAATCTCATTTAAATATGTAAATGTTTCTATAAAAATATGAATTACCCATATGTACGTTCTTTACATTTCAATAAATAAATGTTGTAGATGCTCAGTGGTAGTTCGATTCCCGATGGAAATTTTTTTAATGCATAGTCGTGGAGAAAGTATAGTCTTTTACTTGTGTGGAATGGCTATTATTTACTTGGATAATTCCAAAACTCACTCGCTGCGCTCGCTCGTTTTTGGACAATAACTGATGTAAAATTATTGAAAATACTAAAGAGAACAACTAATCTTAAACTTAAAAACTAGCTAGATAGGCAATATATTCAAACTCCCTAACTTTTTTGGAGCAGTTTATTAAGATCCTGTTGAGTTTCATTAGAAAAATAAGATAAGATGAGATAAGTGAACGAAGGAGTAGATAGTCAAACTAATTCATTCTGATATCATAACTTTATTAAGTGTTTGTTTAAATCAAAATTATTTTCATTTCAATGGAGAGATTTATAGCAGTAAAGATGGATTGATTATGGGCAACCCTCTCAGTTCCCTCATTAGCAGAAATTTTCATGGATAATATAGAAAAAATAATTCATAAACACCCCCTCGGTAAAAAATTTGTGTACTGGCACCGATATGTAGATGACATTTTAACTTGCTTCACCGGCACAACTACAGTCGGCAGAAGCGAACATGAGCCTTGGGTGGGCGTGTTTATGTCGCTGTAGTTGTATTTTTGTAGTAACAATCGATATTTTGAATCGATAACCAAATATCGATACCATAAGTGTTAACTGTCAAGAGTGTCAAGAGATATGTAAACAAAGTCAAACTTGCTAAAAATTTAACTCTAAATTTTAATAACAAAAATTATATCGGACTAAAAATAAAACTACCATCCGCCCTAAATGTCTATATTTTCAAATTTCATGTAAAAATCGGATAATTATTATCCTGCATTGACAACACTGATACACTCGGTCATATTATTTCGATTATGTTAACAATTACTAATGTACAATCGTTAACATTAGCCTGATTGGCTCGTTGCGATGACCTTTCTTTTAGTTGGCATATTTTCCGTGTCTCATGTTTGCTTCTGTTAACTGTAGACAATTAGATAACTTCATCACTTACATCAACTCAATTCATAAAAATATCAAATTTACCGTAGAAATTGAACAAGATAAGTCTATAAACTTTTTAGACCTTACAATTTCAAATATAAATAATAAACATGATTTTTCTATATTTCACAAACCATCACATACAGACATTACAATTCATAATAGTTCGGTCCATCCATTCAGTCATAAATTAGCAGCTTTCAATAGTATGATACATAGACTTTTAACAGTTCCAGTAAATACCTGACAATTACAACAAATAACTAAATATCATAAAACAAATAGCAGTTAATAATAATTACGGTCCAAATTTCATAGACAATATCATAAATAAGAACATACTAAAACATACTTTAGAACAAGTATTTCCTTCTGATAAAAACTAAAATAACCAATTTAAAAGCTTAACATACTTTGGAATGCCATCCTTAAAAATAAAATCATTTTTAGAAACTTTAGACTTGAATATTTGCTTTAAAACCGATTACAATTTATCCAAATTCATTAAAAACAATATTTCTAAATCTTCAAAATTAAACAAATCAGGAGTTTATAAATTAAAATTTGGTAATGACAACTGTGATAAAATTTATATAGGTAGAACATTTAGGAATTTTTAAACTAGAACTTCAGTACACAAACATAGCAATGACAACCAAAAATTAGATTCCAACCACTCAAATCATTTATTAGCAAACCAACACACTTTCGATTAAAATTTTGAAATTTTGCATATAGAACCTAAATCCCTGAAATTAAATCTTTTAGAAGCTCTTGAGATAAATAAAAACAAATATTCAGATAATCTTCTTAACGACCAAATAGATATCAACAAAATTCTCCCTTATTAAACCTTTTTAACTAGATAGGTTTCGGTAAGATTGTTGTGAATGAAATTCCAGGTAAACTTCTTCAATACTTTAGTTAATTCCATGTAAATAGATTATAATCCTTTTGTCAATATCCGTAAAAATCCCTATTAAAGCACTGTATAAATTAAAAATTTTTCATTATACCTTCACTCGTTTAAGAAAGCTACTGTGTTAGCGAAACGCGTCACGAATTGTATATTGAACTTAGTTCAAATATAATGAAGATTTAAACAAATTAAATTGTTCTATTTCATCGTTAAGTATGCGATCATCATCTATTCATTTTTTGAATATTTTATAAAACAAACTAAAAACCGAAATGAATTATCTAGATTAGACGTGATTACCGCTCATCTCATTTGATCTCATAACTCAACAGACTTCGTTTTGACTCCAGTTTGTCGAATGTACAAAAATAAATAGTGAGTTTTCCCAAATATACATATTATAGTGCATTTAAATCGGGACTTTTGGCATGTCGCCAACATATTAATAACATCAAACGGTTTGAATCAATAAACATTTTTAAGATGAATCAAAATGCTGTTTACGAGATTTAAGAGCTATTAGATTACAGTGTTAAAAAATAAATTTATAAATTTTGATAGTAGTAAAGTATTTGTTTGTAATTAAACTGTAGGTAATGGACTGTTTCATTTTTATTAAATAAGTGATGAAACTAACCAAGTAGTGAATACTATCGATTTGATTTTAAACACCGTTCAGTACAGCTATGATTAATACTTTAATAAACATTTTACCGATTGACTTATTGCCATAATTTTTAGTGAGACAATTTAATTTTTTTAACTATTTTCCTCATGTATCGGATGTCTGATTAAGAGAGGTAACCCGCTGTATCTCAGAAACTATTTATCGTACAGCTTAGAACAAAAAATCTGTATTATAAACAGGCATTCGAGAAACTGCTGGTGGTAAACTGGTATCTCGTGACAAGGCGGAGCTTCCAGTAAGCAGAGAGAGAACGTATTCGGCTGCTTAACTGCATAACGTCAACCGCTCGATTGACTTTGCTGGATGTATTAAAATAAAATGTTTATTTAACTGAGGAAATAATCTTACCAACCTCGTGCATCTAATTTTTCCTGTGGAAAAATTGGAACACTCGTTTCTAAGTAATTTGTTTTTCCGAATTTTTCCGGAAAAATTAAATGCACTGGGGATATTATTACCCCCGAAAATTTGTTTAGAAAGTGTATATTTTCTGTTTGGTCTCAAAAAAAGCATTATTTTTTTCATAATAAATGTGCGGTTATAGTACCACATAATTCAATATTTTTTCACGTATCTTCGCTATAAAACCGAATTTTAAAAAAACATTAAATTAATTACGGTTTGCCTTACAAATCATCCCAAATTTCATCCCATTCCTGTGTATATTATAGTTTTTGGCACGTGAAACGATTAGTACAGCTTTGATTAATTTACCATCAATACCATTTCCATACTGTTATTATTAATTAATATGAGCAATAATTTAAATACTGCCATAATACAAACGACTAATTATATCCGACAAATCGAGAAACGTCTATTATACCACATTAAAGTGATTGTAATAATCGAATCCGAGCGACTTTAAATGAATTAATTGATGAAGAACGATTTGGTTTTACAGTAATACTGTATCTTATGGGGAAATAATAATTTATTTGATATTATGGAGAGGATCCTTTTTCTTTTAATATTTTTTTTAATACATCGTACCAGTGACTAGCGTGTAGCTACAAACCATTCTTTCTCTGTCGCTCCTAGGGCACGAAAAAAACGTATCTTTTGTCACAGAAATAACAGATGGCGTTCTCATCTTTAACTATTTTATAGGTGTAGGTTTTAAGTCCCCATGTCTACTAAACACATGGGTAGTGTAATAGTCTGTGCGTCTATGCTTGCACTTTCTTGTACCATGCCACAACATCTTGGTCCACTTCCGTTTGGTTTCGTTAGTGTTTTACTCGGCTTGAGACTCACGCAATATAGTATCTCCCTACATATACGTAAAATTAAGATTATATAATCATTTTGACGTTTCAAACGAAGTTAGTTAGATATTTGACGTTTTAAGAGACGATTTGATTTGTTCATTTTAGCGTGAATTCTGATAATCATAGAATGTGATTGGCTAACGAGAGTGAATTCTTTTTCATTCTTCACTGGTGTGAAGAATTTATTTTATTATACAGCTAAATATGTAAAAATAATTGGTGCATTATTATATAGTCGTGGAGAAATATACGGCGTTGGGATAAAGTATGGAACCAAGTGAATATCCTTTAAACGAAAGGAACGATATTTATGAAAATTTGCAGGTAAGTACAATGGAACAAAATGCATCTGATGTACATTTTTTTGTTAATAATATACTTCCGGTTTAACCGGAAATGCCATCAACTTCTTTAATTTAAATGGGACACCCTATATATTTTTACAGATTTTGAAATAGCATGTTATTTTAAATTCATACATACTGAGTTTAGTGTAAAAAAATTTGTAAAAACGAGGAATAACTCACTGTTAGTTGTATAATAGGTGTACATTTCATTATTTTAGAATAATGATAAACAAAATTACTTCAAATGTTCAAAATGCTCGCCGTTTACTTGCTGACAATAAGCCATCCTATTAACAAATTCTTGAGTCACTCTTTCCAAGACTTCTCCACGTATTAGTTCACATTCATCAATAATTCTTTGTCTCAATTCCTGTAAGTTTGTTGGTCGTCTAACGTAAACACGTGATTTTGGATAACCCCAAAGAAAAAATCTAACGCGCTAAGATCCGGAGAACGAGCAGGCCACTCTATGAATCATCTACGTCCAATCCATTGATTTGGAAAATTCGCATCCAGAAAATCCCTAGCCCGTCTATCATAGTGGGGTGCTCCATCTTCTTGAAACCAAACATTTTGTGGTAATTGCCCATTCTGTTGAAGTGCAGGAATAATTTCGTTATTTAGTAGATCCAAATACTTGTCACCATTCAAGTTTACAGTTACTAAAACATTACAACTGGTATGGAAAAAAATTTGCTAAAACCTGGAAGACCGCGGACTGCAACGAACGAAACTGTTAAACAAAATATTGCAATCGATTTAGAAGAATCACCTCAAACTTCCACCACAAATTTGGCACAAAACCATGGTATCAGTCGACGTTCTGTAAGAAAGATATTAAAAAGTGAAAAGTATCATCCGTATAAGGTACAGTTGGTTTAAAAATTGTCAGACAATGATTTTGACCGACCGCTGGAATTTTGCGAACGGTTAATGGACATCTGTAATGTCGACGACACTTTTGCTTCTAACATAGTTTTCTCCGATGAGGCAACTTGTTGTTTAAATGGAACAGTTAATCGCCATAACTTAAGGTATTGGTCAAAAGAGAATTCTCATTGGATTCATGAAGCACATACCCAGCATCCACAGAAGTTAAATGTTTGGATGGGAATTGTCGAAAATAGGCTTATAGGCCCATTTTTTATCGACGGAAACTTAAATGGTGACAAGTATTTGGATCTACTGCACTTCAACAGAATGGGCAATTACCACAAAAAGTTTGGTTTCAACAAAATGAAGCACCTCCCCATTATGATAGACGGGTTAGGGATTTTCTGGATGCGAATTTTCCAAATCGATGGATTGGACGTAGAGGATTCATATAGTGGCCTGCTCGTTCTCCGGATCTTAGCCCGTTAGATTTTTTTCTTTGGGGTTATCTAAAATCACGTGTTCACGCTAGACGACCAACAAACTTACAGGAATTGAGACAAAGAATTATTGATGAATGTGAACTAATACGTGGAGAAGTCTTGGAAAGAGTGACTCAAGAATTTGTTAATAGGATGGCATATTGTCAGCAAGTAAACGGCGAGCATTTTGAACATTTGAAGTAATTTTGTTTCTCATTATTCTAAAATAATGAAATGTACACCTATTGTACAACTAACAGTGAGTTATTTCTCGTTTTTACAAATTTTTTTACACTAAACTCAGTATGTATGAATTCAAAATAACAAGCTCTTTCAAAAACCGTGAAAATATATAGGGTGTCCCATTTAAATTAAAGAAGTTGATGGCATTTCCGGTTAAACCGGAAGTATATTATTAATAAAAAAATGTACATCAGATTCATTTTAAATTTTCATAAATATCGTTCTTTTCGTTTAAAATATATTTACTTGGTTCCATACTTTATCCCAACAATTTAATATCAACGCTATAGATTTTCAGCCTCAAGAAAAATCTTTGAAAATAATTCTAAGATTTTAACTTTAAAAGGAAAAACACTTCCCAAACTGCTCCGCTTAAATGTATCAAAGAAAATTATATTAGTTTTACTGATATTAACGTTAGGTATGGAAAATTTACAACAGTAATATGTTTAAATTCGCAAAAAAAACTTCAAACAATTTAGAATATTTTGTTTGAGCAGCATATCTGCTCCATTAAATTTAATTTTAAAATAATATCATGAGTCTAACGCCGAGAAAGAGCTGGAGCATAAAATTTTATTATTTGCTCTTTTGAATTCGTCAGTAAAGCGTAAGACAGAAAGAATTTTCATCTCTTGTTTTGAAGCAGTAGCTAATTTTTCTTTATTAAAACGATTTATAGCAGATTCTACACTCATAAAACAAATAAAAAACATTGAGGACAACAGTTTAAATACCTTCTGAAAGAGGTTAATTTGAAAATAAAATAATTTGTATTAAAAATTCGTCTTTACATTCCAAAAGGGAATTCAATATATTCCACGAGAAAGAAATTCCCAGATACTCCCAGAATCTTCATTTTTCGAAATCGTTATTCTGTCTTGACGGAGTGAATGTGATAAGCAATGCAATATTTAAATTCAAATATCTCTCCGAGTTTGACAGAGCTTCCCAACTTAGTAAAAGCGGTCGGCGTAGACGAAATACCGGTAGAATTACTCCAACCGATAGGAGAATCAGGGCATACTATATTATTCAAGCTAATTAAGCAAAATTTACGAATCCAGAGAGGTGCCTGCTATTTCAAACCGACTTAAATATTCTCAATACCCCAAAAAAGGCAAAAGCAGATACGTGTAAGAGTTATAAAACAATTAACAAGTTCGTTGCGCATAATTAACGGAAAGCTTAGATGGAAATTGAAACTTTAGCTTTAGGAAGTGTAGGAATAAAACTAGAGTGATATACTTTGTATGTGTTCTGATATCCATTGTGATCCTCTGAATCTAGTTCACATCCTCCAGTGCCAATTTTTTTAAACAGCCTCGAGAAAGGAATACGAGCTGGATCCCAATGTCTTCGCATCGTTTGGAAAGTGGCTATCGGCACGTGTTTGCAAATGAACATCGAAAGGGGGTATAAAGGCAAAAAGATCCTTATTCTCTCAGAAATCCCTGGTCTAGCACTGCCTACAAAAACTCTTTACTTTCTAAACGATGAAATAAAACAATTTAATTAGTTTAAATCTTCGTTATATATTTGAACCAAGTTCAATATACATTTGTGACCCGTTTCGCTAACACAGTAGCTTTCTCAAACGAGTGGAGGTATAATAAATTTTTTTTAATTTATGCAGTGCATTAAAACAGAATTTTACGGGTATTGACAAAAGTATTCAATCTTTACTTTCTTTTAGTTTTAAATTGTTACCAGTTACCATGGATATTTTTATCATGTTCAATTTTCTATTATAAGGTTTCCTAATTTTTATTTCAGGGTACCTACCTAGACAAAAGGGTATTGTAGACAATGCAACGGCAGACACCCCAGCAAAGCTGAGGTCTAAAGCAACATACAGAGTTCCTGAACCAGTATTTGGAATATCAAAAACTGTATCACGTGGTTGTACCTCTCGGTGAATTCAATCTAAACACCAGACGTAGTGGAACCACGTGCCCAAGCAAGAACACCTATATTCCTAGCCTGATATGGACTACTGGTATCTTCATATCAACAGTACCCAGATCAAAGAGCACAAAATGCATAAAAGGCCTCTGACTAGTGGTACCGAAACAATTAATCAACTACCTATATAATTAATTACAGTTTCCTTTAACAATTGTTATATTTAAGTAAAGCGTGATATCAATAGAAGTCAAAATCATAGTATAAAACTATTAAAACGCCGTACAAATTAGAAAATTAGTTTCCAAAGGGTAGACCTGCAATTAAGCAAATAACTACAAAACCGAGATGGTTTTTTGCTAATATAGAATATTGGTTTATGGTTAGTTATGGAGATATCGCTATTATCGAATTCTTAGCATTCTCTTCACAGGGTTTAATGTTCGAGGGAGGATGTATTGATATCTAGTTAGTCTAGACCAGTTACATGCATAAACAAAATTTTGCAACGAACAATAACTTATTAGAAGTATCAGTGTGAAGTTTGACGTCAAAAAAGTAAACTAGAGTTACGCAATAAATTAAAAGAAAAAAAATGTCCACCGAAATTGTGAAAATCGAAAAATTGGAGTATCGAGCCATCATCAAGTACCTGCATTTAAAAGGGTTAAGAGGTAAGCAGAATTACGAAGATATGATTAATACCCTTGGTGATCAATGTCCTTCGTATGCGACCGTGAAAAATTGGGCTGCATGCTTCAAAAGAGGTAAATTTTCCATTGAAGATGATGACCGATCGGGAAAGCCAGTTTCTGTGTCAGTCCTCGAAAATATCGATGCAGTTCATGACATGATTTTATCAGACCGTCGAATTGGGCTAAAACGGATATCTGTAGCACTGAATATTTCATACGAACGCGTTCATCATATAGTTCACGTCAATTTGGACATGAGAAAAATTGCTGCAAAATGGATCCCCAAATGTTTAAATGTTGACCAAAAGCGTGCAAGGGTAGAAGCATCGCGTTCGATCTGTGCTCGATTTGAAAACGATGTAGACTTCTTAAACCGAATTGTTACTATGGATGATACTTGGGTACATTTCTACAATCCAGAAACAAAGCAACAATCGATGAAATGGCGACACTCTGGTTCTCCAAGACCTAAGAAGTTTCGTGTCCAAAAATCTGCTGGAAAAGCTCTTGCTTCAGTTTTTTGGGATTGCCATGGAGTAATCATGATTGCTTTTTTGGATAAGGGTAGAACAATACCTGGAGATTACTATTCGACATTACTGACCACTCTACGGGAAAAAATTGAAGAGAAAGGAAAGCTATCCAAAGGTGTTTTGTTTTTGCAGGACAACGCCCCTACATACAAATCTCATGTCATGCAAAAAAACGTGATTTAGGGTTCGAATTACTAGACACCCCCTTATTCACCAGATTTGACTCCGTCCGACTATCATCTCTTTCCTTAACAAAGTTTAAAAGGTAGTTAATTTTCTTCCAACGAGGAGGTAATAAAAGCTGTGGAGGTCTGGTTTGCAGAGCAAGGAGAAACATTTTTTTTGAAATGTCTAGAGACGTTGCAGTTTCGCTGTAATAAATGTATCCAATTAAAAGGAGAATATGTTGAGTAATAAAATATTTTGACATTGAAATTTTGTTTGGTTCTATAGTAGGCTAAGAATTTTTCAATATATCCTCGTATTAATGTGATTTCAACGTTGTCTTCAGTCCAAGATTATGCTCTTAGAGCTTCTGGACGGATATCTACCTTGTACTGATGAGGCGCAAATACGCCGAAACCGGCCTGCAAGTGATATAGTCCCTTCTAATTATAAATCAGAATGGTAGGTTCTATATTGCATATATTATACCAACCCCGTTTAACTTAGAAGTGTAATTCATTGTCTGCGGGGCATACAGCACGAGAAGTAGATGCTGCTTCCTAGTGAACGATCTACCCTTTGGAAAGTAATTTTCTAATTTGTAAGGCGTTTTAATAGTTTTATACTATTATTTTAACAATTACCTATATTAATAAAATAGCATCAGATATTTTGCTACATGCTCACATCAATACTTCTGAGTGGTGACAAAATTTTGCGAATTGGCGCGTCCACCAGTTTTTTGAATCGTTATTGCGTAGATTTAGCAAAATTAAATTTGTATAGAGCAGATGTAAACGGACAAAACCATTACATATCTATTAAAATATTGTTCCACCAATTTTACACAAGGAGAATGTGAAAAGGTGAAGAGAAAGGAACACTTCCAAATTTAGTTTGAAATAAAATTCTCCATCTAAATTATTCTTTATTTAAAAACTCTTGTTTGCAAGCAATATTATAAAGTACTTCTTTTCTCTTTTTTTTTCCTATATAATCAACAATGTTTAAGATAAGTCTTGCGCAAGCTTTATTTTCTACAAATTATTCATTTCCGGTTTTCCGCATTTTTGGGCTTTTCTCTAAACCAACGGAATAATTTAAAGCCTGACGAATTTTAACGATTTCGGTTGTAACCGTTTTCTCTCTTGGAAATATTGTGCCAATTTGAATAATTCGTTTTGTCGCCCATCATTTTTCGAATGTGTAGATTACACGGAAATATTCAAGCTTAGGAGTGCTTAAATCTCCCTTAGAATGTACACTTTACATAACACTCCTTTCAGTAAATTAGGTTTTGGAAACAGGTCGGAATTAGCCCCACGAAGATCACCGAGATCAACTTTTCAAAATAAAACACAAAAAGTCGTTCAAAAATTCATCTCTACATAAACGATTGTGACAGTTTTTTAACCACTATGAATAATTTTTTTTATCGACATTAAATTTGTTTACCTCATTATTTCTAAAAAAGATTAATAAGGCATTAAAACTGTAAGAGGTTATAAAATGAGTGGATGAAATAAATACGTAATAACGAGAGGTCTGTAAAAATACCTCGTCTTCGAGATTATGCTACGAATATCCAAAGTAGGTTTGAGTAAAAGGCATTTAATCGTTTTTATTTTGGATTTGGTAGATAAAACGGTGGCAATAAACTTCCTAGATAATCTAAGTGGACTTGAAAGATGCATTTTACGATACCAATAAAGAAAACAATGTAAAACTCTTTTATAACTTATATAAGATATATTCCGAATATTGGTAGCAGGAAACATGTATCAAATTTGAATAAAAATTATATTGGATTAAAAATGGAGACATAACAAATCGTATAAAGTGATTGTTCTAAATTCCCTTCATGAGATACAAAATAATGAATTTTGTTTTGTATTTAGCTCAGTAGTGCAATAGTTCATATTCAAGACAAATATAATTTATAAAACAATAAACAACAATGGTCCAAGGATAGAACCTTGTGGAGCAGCAGATGATGCTTTATAATCAGTAGACTTAAAACCACTCAGTTAAACAAACTGTGTAGTATTTCAGGTTGCGCTTGAAAGAGGTGTTGATATTAAAGATGCATCTAATGACGCGAACAAAATACAAAATTACATTTACCGCATACCGTTGGCAGTCGACCAATACTCCAAGAGATGGGAACGTCAGGAAATAGTATAATGTGTCACAAGGGCAGAGAATGAGCTTTAGCAGCCCGAGACTCTTAGTTGTTTAGTTGATAGTTTGGCTACTAAAGCGTTTCCTGCTTGTGTGACACACAATTGTTTTTTGCCTACCGAAACACCCAAAAAATGGAAAAATATATCAAAAAAACTTGACATTCACTGACGTTTAATTGAAAATTTCAAGTGAAACGTCAAAATTACAAGTGACAGATGGTGAAAAACTTCAAAAATCGTGGCGTTATGAATTTTCCGCCCTTGGGCTGCTAAACAATACTTTCCGCCCTATTTTTGGTGTTGATATGATTGGTTTTCCGGTAAGCTAGGCGAAATAGCTTACCTTACTGTGGATTCCAGGACACACTGGAATAGGAGGAAATGAAATAGCAGATGGACTAGCAAAAAGGGGGACTGAAAGACCCTTTTAGGCAAAGCCGAAGAAAAGAGAAGATCTGACCATTGGAAAGATCTAGTGCGGCTTAGACAATCAAATATTCCGAAGGGTGGCTACAGCCCGTTAAGATCAAATGAATGCATAAGTCAAAGTAAAACTGCAAAAAGAGTTTTAACAGGACATTGCCGCCTGAACGGGCACCTGAAAAAGCTCCATCCACATACTTGCGAAGAATCCTAGGGCACAGCACCTAGGAGATTATTGGATAGAAAAGGGACATTTACCTAAGTTGAAGCCTGCAGATATCCTAAAATTCCTGATGGAAATAGGACTAAAGGAGCTACTAGTCTCTGAGACTTTCCTCAGGAACTAAGTAGAAGTAAGGGCGCACAATAGATCTTTTAGGTCTCAGTGAATGTCACCCGATCATATACATATCAATATCCAAGACTACGGCATCATTTTTAATGGATTTTTATCCAGAGTGTGGCTTAAACTACAAAAGACTGACTGGAGTAATAAGAAAATCTCAAGCATTACTTTAAGAATGTTTTATTTTTAATAGAATATATGGATATAAGGCAAATGGCTGTTTTTTTGTGGCTTTAAATAAACGTTATTTCCTAAATTCGGTACTGTATAGACTTAAGTGCCCGTTCTCGGCATAAATCCAGCCCGGTAATATCAACGTGGAAGCAAATTTTAAGACGCCGGATATAACATATAACTCTGAAACGCATAAAACCACTAAGGATATGTTGATGTCATCATTTGCTTGAAGATAAAATACACGGACTTTATTTCATGCAATTTTTATGCAACAGATTGCTGGCAGCTGGTGCTTGTACATTGACGAGAAATATTTTCAGACTCTCTAACTTATTTATTCAATACTTTTAGGAGTTTGCAGTTTGATAAACACGTATTTAGATCATAAGAACGAGGAATTTTAAAAAAATATGGATTTTTGTGTAATTATATCACCAGTAGTTATAAATCCTTACACACTCTTGAGTGAAAAGGATGTCCTTTTGGCTATAGAGCGTTCAAATAATTTCTTTCATATTTAAACGATGAAATAAAACAATTTAATTTGTTCAAATCATCATTATATTAGAACTACGTTCAATATATATTCGTGACACGTTTCGCTAACACAGTAGCTTCCTCAAACAAGTGTAGGTATAATGAAAATTTTTTTAATGAATACAGTGCATTATTCCCAAGTATGTTAAGCTTTTAAATTGGTTATTTTTGTTTTAATCAGAAGGAAATACTTATTCTAAAGTATGTTTTAGTATCTTTTTTGTCAATATCCGTAAAATTCCCTATTAATGCACTTTATGAATTTAAAAAAAATGTTTTTTTCATTAAACCTCCAATCATTTGAGAAAGCTACTGTGTTAGCGAAACGCGTTACGAATATATATTGAACGTAGTTCTAATATAATGAAGATGTGAACAAATTAAATTGTTTTATCTCATCGTTTAGTATGGATCTTCATCAAGTAAAAGCCTTATCTATATTCAATTATTCCATATTTAATAAATTAGGTACATGTTTAACTGTGAATTAACGACGATTAACACGTTGAAGGAACAAAGTGAGCTCCTGTATGTTTATTGAATATAATATAAACATAAAGCTGAATATGATTTCTAAGGATTTGAGGCATGTATATATAACCGCAGCCGATGAAGTTTAAGGAGATTATTATATTAGTATTCCATAGTAAAGTTGTGAATATTCTGATTGATATAGTTAAGATGTATGTACCTAGTAAGTGATAATACTAATTATTCCATAGTATACATAGTCTTGTGGATAAATTTCACCCGTTTTTAGAATTCTCGATTAAAATATAACGGCGCTATTTTTGACAGTTCAGTTAAATGCTAATAACGGAAACGTCAAAAAAACCATCCGTAATATGATAAAATGGACCCGTTTTAAGCTAAATGATATTCAGAAACCAAATTTTTATTCAAAGGCTCCTTGACATAAACAAACTAATAGAGTATTATACACCAAGCGACTAAAGTGAGCCATTTAATCCTAAAGCTACGTACTCACCGAGTCAACAAAACTGCATCCGTCCACACCAGAAATGATGTCGATCAGACTAATCAATATGTCTGACGAAGATTCATTAGCAATTTCCATAAGGGCATCGTGTCTCATGTTTCTGTTTTTATAATTATTAGTTTTGGAATCCCATAGATTTGATTTTAATTTGTATGCCTCAATAAAAGCTATGACTTTGTCTTGTTCATGAAAACACTTCGACATGTCGATCAATTTATTTTGTCGATCGACACCGTCGATTGCAACGTACACAACAAGGCGACACTGTCGATCGATAGAGTCGATCGACAGTGTCGACTCGGTGAGGAGGTTGCTTAAGGGATTAATGTCACTTTAGTCAAGAGGTGTATACGCTATTTTTTTCAATTCCGTTAATTCTACATACATTTTTAATAATAATAAATACTAGGTACTTACATTATTTGAAGCCCTAACACAATAAACATAGTATGCTGTTTGTTTCTGTGGCAATGATAAACAAAGTCCCTGTCAAAACGGTGCCATTGTAACAGTGAACATGAATAAAAGTGGAGAATTCTAACTGTCACTTTATATCCCTTGGGTCTAAAAATGACACTTTAGTTTCAAACATGTAAGACAAAAGTGACCACTTTATTCTCGGAATTGCAAAAAGTATTATCAGTGCTGCTTAAATTGTCATTATTGTCAAACTGTAAAAAGCTTTATAATATTGCTTAAAATTACTGTTGAAGATAATGAAAAGATAAATAAACATTATTATTAATGTATAATTAAGAAAGTATCTTACGGATAAAAGGAATAGTAAACGCTCCTTAGAATGCTTATTAAAAAGATAATGGCGGTAGACTCGACCAAAAGCAATCACTTTTATAGAAAAATTCGTAGATTTGGCAACATCGGTTTACAAAGACAAGTAAGAAGTGTAATCAGCAGTGGCGGATTTACTACGGATTTGCCGCCCGTAGGTTATTCAATTTTTGCCGCCTCTGAAATTTTGATATCTTAGTCCACAATCATACCAAGGATAGACTTTAAGTCGATCGAAGGTAGTTCTTTATACTCTCTTCAAGCAAGAGCAGCTTCTTTCACCTGAACAATTTGTCGCTGGTGTAAAAAAGCCATACGAAGTACTATATCCAAGTTTGGATAAATGTTTCCTAGATTCTGTTCTCGTAGAAATGAAGACAGACTTACTAATGATCCAGAAATTGGTTTCATTGAAATTCTTTCAGACGAAAAGTAGCTTTGAAAGTGTAGGAATTCCTGAACTAATTCTGTTTCTAAATCATTAAGATACATTTTTTCTAAAAAACTTGCTTTTTCCTTCAGAACTGATGGTAACAACTCACTCATTTTGGTAAGAAATGAAAATTGGTCGTTAAATCCTTGATGAAAGCCTCTTGCCGTTTTGCTAGCTCGGATATGAGTCTATCTATGACAACTAGAAACGTGTTAACCCCGAAGTAATCACTCTTCATCTGGTGTCTCATCTCTTTTTTTTTTCTTTTTTGTTGTCTTTTTTCATCTCTCTTGTATATTCTTTCGATACACTTAACTCGATCGCCTTTTCTTCGAATTACTTGGAATTCTCTCGTTCAGCTATGAAAAACTTACGGAGTGATTCGAAAAGATCAGCAACGGTAATCAAATCTATGTTAGAAGTCTGAATTTGTATATTCACTTTGTTTATTCTCTCCAAAAGGACATCCCATGCATACAACAACCATTACCGCCGTTTCCGCCCGCTTCCTGTCGCGTTACAGGCTTTTCGGTACAATCATCGTGAAACAATATGTAAAAATAACTTAATTTCGACAATAATATCGAACCTGCTGGTAAATCCGCCACTGGTAATCAGACAATATATAACAATTCCTGACTCAGTTTCGTGTTAGCCCAGATTTTCCAGTTGAAGTTAAATAAAATTGCCACCACTGCAACTTGTATTTTAAAGCGGCTTTGTCCGCACGCTTCTTGCCAAAGTATCTTGGCTCGATTTTATACCTTTAAAATCTTCTAACCGATACGTTAGGTTATCCCCAGATGTCGCTATGCAGTGTAAAGTATCTACTACATTGGAGTACATGCCTAACGTAATTAATAAATTTGATTGGATGGTGTGCTAGTAATCTGGTGCCGCCCTGAGAGTATAGTAAACTAGAACATGAAATAAATTGGATTGGATTAAAGGTATTTGTCGAATTTTCTAGAAAGGAAATGTATTTTGAACTTGGTATCGATTAAATGTTCCATAAAGATGGAATCAATTTCAATAATTTCGTGATTGCTTGCGTTTAAATTTCGTGAAAGGCATATTAAAAGCTTATTTTTATCTAATTATATACGTAATTTAGAGAAAAGAACAGTTGTTGAGCTAATTTATGCCTTAAAATCTTCACATTTGGAAATAATATTATCGTTGATTAAAAATATTTTGTATTTTTTATTGTTATTAAGCAGATTGAAGATTATACATTGAGATTGTAGAGCAAATAGGACAGTAGGAAACCCTAGAGGAGTCCTGGTTGGGGTAAAAATGTTTGGCGAATGTATATATGTATGATGAGGTGACATTCACTGAGACCTAAAAGATCTATAGTGAAATTTATATCCAAAATATGACAACGTTGGTGGTCTGACATGTATCATTCTGTCATTTGTCATTGTATTGTAACATTTCATTTCATTAAACTGTTGTCAGAGGAGATCACAATTAATTATCATTCTGATGGAAATTCTTTACAGATGTCGGAGAATAATTATAGTATATATTACAAACACTTCATAAGTTTTGAAAAATGATATTTTTCAAAAATAGTTACCGTTCAACTAAGAAACAACAACTACTTCCCGTGCTATATGCACCGACGGATATTGAATTACACTTCAAAGTCAAACGGGGTTGGTATATCTACAAGATATTTTAAAACCAACCATTTTGGTTTACAATTAGAAGGGACAACACAACTTGTAGACCAGTGTCGGCGTATTTGCGCCTCATCAGTAAAAGGTATGTGCTAGAATTTCTAATCCCGGACTGAAGAATACACTTCAATCACAATCAATACATGTCTTCCAATAACGGAAATGTAACGATTGTGACAGTAGCAACATCTTCACCTCCATTCGCAAACCAAAATTCGAAAAAAATTTGACAACAAGTCTTTGGGCTTGAAATTATTTACCTTCAACTACTCAGTTTTTGTGAACCATTTATTTTTAACGATTGACTATTTCAAATGCTCATTTGAAGGTATTATCAAAGCTTTATACCTGTAAAATTAATACAATTTATTGATGTCGAATACATCAATTCGAGTATATCCCCCCAAAAAAGTTCCCTTCCACCAATCATATCTAGCTTTGTATTAAACGTATAGCATTCTTTAAAAATATTTGATGCCACAGTTTCTGCTTAAAATGATTGAATTCATACTGGTCATGTGAACAATTTTCGTGATACTAGACAGTCAAAACGTGTTGATATCTTGATATGAGACATGGCACAAAATCAAGCTTCAGTTGGAAAGCATGTAAATTCTTCGAATTCCTTCGTCGGAAATTATTGTAAAACGTAGAGCCTAATTGAAAAAATCTAATTCAATATTTAAAACTCTCACTTATCTAAATATACCAACCCCTCATCACGATTTTATTAGTCATACTGTCTTTACTCTAACTGTGCGCCGAATTCCTCCGTTATCTACATTTGACGCCATCATCGGTTTGTTCATCCGGTTCTCTTTTTTTTTGCTGACACAAAATACTTAGCTATAAATTATTAAGTACAGGGTAAAAACACGAACTTTTGGATATACATTATCATTATCGAGTTCCTTAATTATCGTTCAGTTAACTCAACTACCGTTGAAACGTACACTCGAGATAAATTATGGCCAGATAAATATTTACGCTCACGAATATTCACCAGATTATTTGAGAAGACTTAAAATATTGCCAAGCTATTAGAAAGCACAAAAGGTATTAGTGGTAATCGGAAAAGAGAGAATTTATTGCTTTTAAGCCTATTTAGAGCATTCTACAATAATTTGGTAATCGCTATACGTATGATAACGAGTCACTATTACGTTCTACATTAGAGGTACAGTAGAAACGGTGGAGCTTTACCATCACGTGACAGTTACGTCAGCAACAATATTCATATGAATCAAATCAAAACTTCTTTTAACTCAATAGAAATAATCGTTATGACTAATATTCCAAAGGTCGGCCTTTTACGAATTGGTAATTAAACAAGAAATTTAACTTTTTTAATTGTTTTTATTTTATTTGTATGGTTAGCATCGACATATTTATTAAAACTATCGATATACTGAGTGAATAAATTACAAAGTCCAAAAATAATTTAGCAGTAAAATAAGCATTATAATATTCCCGTCTCACGGCATTAAAGGTGTTATGAAATGTCAAAAGTTAACAAGTTGATAATGTTTTATATTCGTACTTACCAATGTCAAATGGAATAAAAAGTCAAATTAGTTCTTACAAGAACTGATTTTAACAATAAATACAATTTCAATCAAAAAATTCGCTAAAAACAAGACAATAAACTAAACTCGCATAACCTCAAATACGCTAGTGTCAAACTCAACTTTTAGTACGATCGGTTATACACGTTACGTCAATTATATTGTTGTCTCTTTTTACGATTACTACGACAAAGTTAAAGAAACTATTGCGTATGTCTTGTAGTTGGTCTTGTGAAGAAGACAATCGATCGTACGTTATTATGTTTGATTTATATCTAGATAGAAGAAGACAGTATGTAGAAAATATGTGTTGCATAAATCGTAGATAAGGTCAAGTGATGGTAAAGCTCCACCGTTTCGCCTGAATATCTTTATTTATTTATTCCAGTTTGATGGTATAACCGAGGAATAAACTTATTCTGCATTTCTATTGGTTAGGTTCACGTGAAAATACTAACAATTGCTGTCATGTCTCGCGTCAGAAGATGAGGAAATTGAAGAGATAAGATTATACGGATCCTAAAGTATTTAAAGTTAGATGAAGTATAGCAAAAGTTAAATGAGGTTTCTAATTTGAAAATTCAGACAAAATTATTTCGAAGGTGATAAACTCAGTTTCTTGCATTTTGAAATAAAATTAATGATATTAAAGTAAAATACCCACTGCAAAAGTTAATGTCTTCAACCTCACCGTTAATATATTCTGTATGTTGCTTGCGGCGTATTCATTATTCCTTTTTATTAATTTTTTTTGGAACGTTACCGAACGTTAAAATGAAAATATAAAAAACATTGTGGTTTAATTTCCCAAGAAAATCAACAAAAAACTTCCATTAATTTAAATAGCAGATCAATTTCTTCCATTAACATCTTTTTTATCCATATTTTCAAAACAGGATAAAAAAAATAAAATAACATTCTGAATTCAATGAACTCGCTATAGTTTATCAAAACAAACCAAGACATTTGAGATATGGTGAATTTTCGCTTTTCAAAACGTTGAATAATCTATCTAGACTGGTAAAAAGCTGTAGAGAATCCCTCAACAGGATGGCAAGAGACAACAAAGTGTCTCTAATATGGGTGCCGGCACATAAGTGGATTGCAGGTTAGGGAAAGGGCTGACCAGTTAGCTAAAGAACGCTCTAAAGGAGACTATGTAGGTCCGGAACCGTTTTGTGGAGTCACAAAAGATTGCATAAGAGGGGAAATCGGGAACTGGCTAGATAGGGAACACCAACTCAAATGGAGGTCGACACAAGGGCACCTCCATACAAAGAGTTTACTGAACAAGGTAGACAAGGAACTCTCAACCAGGCTATTGAAACTGAGTAAAAGACATTTGAAGACAGTTACCGACCTGTTGACTGGACACTGCAAAATGGGCAAAGTTAGTGAACCAATTTGCAGGAAATGTGATCTCTATGATGAAACACTTACTCACGTACTCTGCTTATGCGAGAACTTATACATGAACTCAGACGGAAGCACTTTGGAGAGGAAATAATTCAACCATTACAACTACTAAAAATCCCTCCAGTCATACTAGTGGCCTACATAGAAGACACAAAACTTCTGGAATGGAAGTAGATAACTTGGGAAAAGGTACGAAGATTCAGTTCAAGTGCCTGGGCTGCTGAGCACAACCCAATCGAATGAATGAATGAACATGTTCCCGGAATAACTATACTGACTTTTATACTGGAATTGTATAATTTTAATAATGTAATTATGTAAAATGCCCTTTTTGCTTCTCACTGTACTTGTTTGATTTAAGAGAAAAAGCCATTTGTTTTTTTCTATCGCTGCTGTTATTTGAGAAACATCTTTTATAGCATGACATAAAATGTAAAAAGTCTAATACAATCCAATAAATAATATTAAAATGTCTGGCTCTATTGTAATTCATTTGAATTCGCATCGACAAAGAGCTTTTTTTCACATGATTCAAACTCTAAAAAAAATATTTTTACATTTTTTATACAACGAATACAGAATAAAACAACATAATGGAAGAACAAGAAGGTTTTGGTGCAGTCAAATATTTGTCTTTTCGAAACGAATCGAAATGTAAATCTAGCGAATATATTTACATTTCTCGATTGTAAATCGATAAATTTATTTTACAATACACTATAAATACATTTTGTGATGCTCTTTGTATTAGTTTATTTTCCACATTCAAACGTAAAATAACATACATTTATTGATACAGATAATGAAAATATCCCGAACAGAAACTCACTAACTGAAATTAATAAAATTCATAATGCATTGTCACTTTTTGTTCAAGAAAAACAATATATCTGACAAAACATAGTACCTTCTCCTTCTCCTTCTCCTTCTCCTTCTCCTTCTCCTTCTCCTTCTCCTTCTCCTTCTCCTTCTCCTTCTCCTTCTCCTTCTCCTTCTCCTTCTCCTTCTCCTTCTCCTTCTCCTTCTCCTTCTCCTTCTCCTTCTCCTTCTCCTTCTCCTTCTCCTTCTCCTTCTACCAGTGGCAGCTTGAGACTCATGACTACTCTAAACGAAGCGATTGACACCTTACCTGACTCCGCTGGTTTTCCATGCGTTCTTCTGGCATTTCTTTCTCAAGGAAACAAATGAATAAATCCTGTACTGTTGTGCCCAAAATCAGAGAAAAGGTTTCTTACGAATGTTTCCGCAGCTAGTGGAAGATGAAGTAACATTTTTCCTCTAGAAGTTTTATTTTGTACACATTGTCACTATACTGTTTATTTTTCGTGCCAAATACTTGGGAGTCATTCATTCATTGATTCGATTGGGTTGTGCTCAACAGCCCAGGCACTTGAACTGAATCTTTATACCATGTTATCTACTTCCATTCCAGAAGCTTTGTGTAGTTGTAATCGTTGTATTATTTCCTCTCCAAACTGCTTCCTTCTGAGTCCATGTAAGTTCTCACAGTTCTTCATACATTTATATAAAATTCATCAAATTGCAGTTTAAAACTGTTCTCGCCTTTCACGAAATATTCAGACCGAGTAGCCGAATAAAAATAAACTAGTTATTAGACTCATTTTGTAGTTTAATTTCCCAAAAAATTAATAAAAAAAGAATACTAATTTTCCGGTTTTGCAAATCACGAGTTTGTTCGTAAGAAGTTTTTGAAGCAAGACGAGACGTGGTATGAGATGGAAATCCATTTTATTTTTAGGAATTAACTCGAGTTAGTGTAATAAAATTGGCCGGAGCCTGTGGCTAACTTGATTTCCTCTCTCGGATCTAGTATATGATTCAATTAATGCCCTTTTGTAACAAAGTATTAATACTTTACTAGATGCATTATAAAGTTACTTATAATACTGTTATGGTTACTTGAGCTTTGAACAGATTTTATCTATTTTAATGATAAAAGCCATCACCAATGACCTTGTATATTATTTGGAAATTTGATACATGTAATTATCATTACCTGGAAACTGCATCAGAGTAAGACTAAAAAGAGAATCCAAACCTGCTGAGTAATGTGTTAAGTGCCGAAGAAATTTTGGAATACCACTCAACAAACATTAGTTTTATGAATGTTAACAAAATATATTTCTTCGTGAGTCTAGCGTTTGTGACTAGTCCTAAAATCTCAAAGGTGTTTTATAATAATTTTAAAAAATGACTTTGGACTGACAAAGAACAAACCATTAGGCAGGAACAGCCACGTCTAGCGTGTCACGTGACTCACTCGAACCAATTGCCGTCAGTCAGCAGCACAATTTGACCACTCTGTGGTGAGTAATCAGCATTGACGTGCTGAACTGAACAGGTGTGAACTGGTGAGTTGATAGATCGATTAGTTCGGCACCACCAGTGCTCTTTGCTGAACCGTTTATATAAAGAGGTCAGTAGCACTTATCAGGTTAAACAGTCTTTTCACCAGGTCCTTCTTAGAGAAAACCTTCATTGAGTACTCTGGTCCTAGGAGTCTATACCTCCAATGAGACAGTGCTGGTAGAAACAGTCGATACTATGACCGTAATATCAGCTTATTGCTGGTGGTACTGCCAGCTGCTGTTTATCAACTAGCCTAGTGTGGTGACCAATGCTTTAAGAAAACCCCCAGTAGCTACAAATCACATATTTCTCCGTTATTTTTTCCGTTTTAAATTTGATATTTTCTATAAAAACAACATTTGTAGCGTACTGTTGATATTCATTTTTCCAAGTTTGAAATTTGTGCCTGCCATAGTGTAGATACTGTGTTAAAATTTTTATTTCATTTCACGCTTTTTGCTTTTTAATTTTTCTCTTTCGCACAATATTCTCAAATTTCTAAGGCAATGTATTTATGAAAGAATACATAAAAAGATTTAATTAACATTTTTTATTTACGTTTCTCTGCCTTGCAAATTGATAAAATCAGTTCAATTCAGAGAGAGTCAGGTTGGATATCAAAAGTGAGGCGAATTTCTATTGAGTGTACTTAGGATCCCTCTGTGTATTTTATTAAATAAATTCGCACCGTGACGAAGCTGCAGTGCTTCAACATTTTTATATTTTTTTCTGGTGTTCTTAAATAAAGCTCTACGAGGTAAATGATGCTGTTTAAGTAATACGGAATGATTTATATTAAAAATAAGTCATAAATTGTTCAGTAGGTAGCAAAAAAATAATAATAATTTAAATTGTTTGTCTAAGGGTCTATCCTAATTGTGGTGAGACCCATGGTTACCTACGGAGTCTTGGATGGTTGGTTGGTAAACAGACGAAAGAGGCCGGGTTAGTGGGCCCCAACACTGCAGCCGTTGGCTTATTGTATTGTCCAGTCTGTCTGCTAGTCCGTGATGACCTTGATGAGATCTAGAAGTCTCTTCACAGTATCTCTTTTGGTGAGGTTGGATACAGGGTCATCCGGCCGTATCTGTCTATACCTCCACCAACGTAGAGCCTCACATAACCCTCACCAGATAAACTACACATAGGTTCTTCTTCTGAAGGTGCTTTCTCAGGCCGCAGTGTCCGGTCATAAGGCCGGTTACCAGCCTGATATCTCTCCTATTTAGCTTTAAGATTCCTTTCGTAAGTTTTGGTATGGGTTGTTGAACCATCAGTTTACTATTTTTGAGCTTCGGGATTGTTTGCCAGTATTTGAGGTGTTGTTTGTGCACCCACTGGTTTAATGTGGTTCTTACCGAAGCCTTTGTTACACCGGTTGCCGGCTCTGGGCAGGTGTAGCCGGTTGCCGATCCTTCTCGTGCTAGTGCATCTGCTTTTTCATTCCCTTCAATACAATTGTTACCTGACACCCATTTCAGGGTTACCTTATTTGTGGCACTGAGTTTTTTGAGGTTTTCTAAACACTCCTAGACAAGTTTGACGCTTGACTGTCTGAGCAGATAAGAATATTTTTACCGCTGTATCCCTTCCTTATGTTTTCTCTCAGGCATGAGTCAATTGCGCAGATTTCTGCTTGGAATACAGTGGTATTTACTCCCAGTGAATGACTAATGTCACATCTGGGGGATTGACCGTATATTCCAGCGCCAGTACCAGTGTCGGTTTTGGAATCATCAGTGAACCAAACTATTTCTTGTTTGGGTTTTTCCTTGAATTCTCCATTCCAATCTATTTCGATGTTGAAGGGTTTTTCTAGTAATGTGGTCGGCGTCATATAATCAGTACCCATAGTTAGTATGGGATTTGTGATTATGTTGGTATGGAGTCTTAGTTTGATGGCCAAAAACTGATAAGAGAAAAGGTGAACTGGAACTGTCAAAACTTCAGAGGCTTGCCTATCTGTGCCTAACGGATGCGATGAGAGGCCCGACTGCGGGAATGGAAACCATTTTCAATCTTCTGCATACAGGCTGGAGTGCAATGGGAATTGGCACGAAAGAAACAACATCCAAAGTCATTCCAGAATCATAGATGTTATCACTAACTCGCTTGTTGAAATCAGAAGTGATGCTGGCCAAAATTAACGTCAACCAAATATACCATATCCAGCTAAACTGGAATTAGTTGAAAGCATGCAGTAAGGAAGGAACGTTGGCGTGGTAAAATCACCACAATTTGTTTTTCTTTAAATAAATACACCAATTTAGCATTTCATTGTAAACCTTTTCAAAAACTTTGTATATTATTTTAACTGGGGAGTACTAATCCATTCAACTAAAAAAGCCGTTAATAAATCTCCTCCCTTTTATCAATTGTTGCCAAGTGAAAACCCCTAATAAATTTCTCTGTCGATTGTCCGTTTTTCTCTTAATTTCCTGAAGAAACGCCTGCAGATGGTAAGACCAATTCCAGTATAGAAGTATTAAGTAGTTCATGTCTATCATGAACAATAAATCGAAGTTTCCGCTTAAAAGAGAAGAAAAGGAATCGTATCGAGAGAGGGCTTTAATACTTGACATATTTGGATTAATCACACCAAATTTTCGGTAAATCATTTGTTATATATTTTTAATGTATTTTTTCAAATTATACAACTCAATACCTCCTAATGGTGAACCAAAATTAAATATCATTATTAAAAGAGCTTCATAAAAAATTCAAATGGAAAGTGCAAAAACTTGAATAGAGAAAGGTACATTGTGCTTACACGTTAATTAATAGAATATTACGTAACAAGAGTTGTAAGTCACCCATTACGCACGAAACCGCGCAAATATTAGAATATTATTTAAAATACGGTAAATTAAAATTAAAAATCGACGTGTTTCAGGATTATTTATTAAAATGGCCTGTTTAGCTAAAAATGAATTTGCTCCATACTTCACGGACACAGTGTAGAGGCATCTCTTGCCAGCCTATTATTAAGGGAACTCTTTACGGTATTTTACCAGGCTAAACTTAGTGGTTGGATTGCTCAAGCCCAAGAAATTTACTAGATACTTTGAAGACCTCTGAGAAAAATTAACAATTAAACAGAAAATCACATTAAATTGAATATGATTCACAATGATAAAAATGTTTGTGTTTATGTTTTCGATGTCCCCTTTGTGATCTATAATCGATGTTGTCATACGTTTCTGAGCGACGTGAAGGCTGATCTGATATTTCAAAATTGACGGCTATATTATCAGAGATTTCGTTATTTTATATAAAGGCAACGACACGATCCCGTATTTTCATTTCTACGGAAATTTGCTGATTTTAGAAGGATTATAACAATGTGCACTGTTATATTGAACGACCCGTTCGCAAGAGATATGGAGCTTAAATTTGAGGGACGCGTAGAAATTTATCGGTTATCTATAATAAAAAAAAGGATTTTTTTTCATGTCAAAAGGGAACGGGTGATAAAAAATATTTCCTACTAGGACTACATTTCAAGTATGGAATATTACACATGATAATTAATAGTTAGTGGGTATTTGATGATGTTGTTTTGAAAATATTGTATGTAAATATGTGAAAAGGGAGAGGGAAATATCAAGCAGCATACGACCTTGAAAATGACATACAGTCTCTTTGACTCTGATTTAACGAAGCGAGGTTCTACAAAGTCTGTCTGACAACCCACTGACTTCACAACCAGCTAGATTTTGACAGCACATTCGAAAAAACACACAATAGACTAGTCGAATTAGCTTACTTTGAAGCGAAAAAAAACAAAATTGTTAACAGGATGGGAACAGTTGGAAATGGTGAAGAGGCGTTTAATAAACGTAGAAATAATAAATGCGTGAGCAGGGGTGTTTCCAGATGTATTTGGTGGGTGAAAAGGGGTGGAATTTTTGGATTATTGTGATTTCCGGCGAAAGTTGACGTCGGAGAGAAAAGTGTATAGCAAAAGAGTTGTAGATCATAAAATGGTCTACAACTTTTGTATTAATGATTTTTTCATATATATAACCTAAAAATCTCCGAGAAAAATGCGAAAAACCGCTTTTATCGTTTTTTATTTTTCAGTTACACAGTAATAATTTTATTTTTACGAAACTTGGTGAAAGTATACCTTTTTGTGTCCGAAAAGTCCACAAATTTTTTCAGATAAAAATATCAAGAGACTTCCGAGATAATCACGTTTCGCCCGGCCCAAAAAAATATTTTTCAAATTAAAATTCTCCTTTGGAAAATTGTCGTAGAGACTTCATTCATGTCGCCATTTTTTCGTCTTGAGTTATACTTTCTTGTGAAATAATAAAATAATACAGTCCCTATTTAGAAACATGCCCAAAAATTGGAAAAATCAAAAAATGAATTCTGCAACTATCTTTTTTTTACTGAATGTTAATAATTTGTTTGAATTTTCAAATAATTCTTAAAAAACAATTGCACTATTCAATTGTACGGAGAAAAACACAAAATATTCTTTGTTTTATTATTTGATTAGATATTCCAATTTTTAACAGTATCTAGGTTACTATGAACCAATAAGTCGAATAATGATTTTCCATTTGAATCTCCCGCTGCCCGTGTTTAGTATACAAGATTCCATACAGATATGGTTGTCGAAAGCACGGGCTTCGATGTACTGATTTATGTACAAAAAGTGTCGTGGTTCAGACAATTGTTTGAATGTTGAAAAAATTTCAGATTTTGATGAATCTGAAGATAATTCTGCTGAAAAGGAGCAGCCGGTCCTTTGCTTAGTCACTGAAAATCAATTATCAGAAGAATCCTCTCAAGTTATCCGAGCGATATTTAAGATGAAGATAATGAAATTACAAATAGAAGCAATATTGAAAAAATAGATGATCAATTTACAAACGTATTTAAAAAAACCTCGATATGTAGTTTCATTAATTTACTAATTGTTAAGGTAAATATATAATAAAGTTTTGCATAAAATAATAACACTAAGGATCTTTTGTTTTTTTTCCGTACAATTGAATAGTGCAATTGGTTTTTAAGAATTATTTGAAAATTTATACAAATTATCAACATTCAGTAAAAAAACAGATGGCTGCAGAATTAATTTTTTGATTTTTCCAATTTTTGAGCATGTTTCTAAATAGGGATTGTATTATTTTATTATTTCACAAGAAAGTATAAAATATGGCGACATGTATGAGGTCTCTGCGACAATTTTTCAAGCGTGAATTTTAATTTGGAAAATATTTTTTTGGGCCGAGAAACGTGATTATCTCGGAAGTCTCTTAATATTTTTATCTGAAAAATTGTGTGGACTTTTCGGACACAATAAGGTATACTTTCACCAAGTCAAAATAAAATTAATATTGTGTAAATGAAAAATAAAAAACCATAAAAGCTGTTTTTCGCATTTTTCTCGGAGATTTTTAGGTTATATGAAAAAATCATTAATACAAAAGTTGTAGACCTTTTTATGATCTACAACTTTTATGTTGTACACTTTTCTCTCCGACGTCAATTTTCACCGGAAATTACAATAATCCAAAATTCCAACCCTTTTCACTCCCCAAATATATCTGGAAACACCCCAGCTCACGCATTTATTTTTTTCACGTTTATTATACGCCTATTTACCATTTCCAACTGTTCCCATCCTGTTAACAATTTTCTATTTGTAAAAGTGTTATTTGGCTGGACTACAAGGTTCAACTTCAGCTAATTTATTCGTTTGCCCCCCAGCACAATATAGCCGACCTGTCAAACTCACGTGTTCTGGAATGGTCTGTAGTCAAATTACTTCCAAGTAAATACAAACAAAAAAGTATTTTAATTAATTCAATTAAACTAAAATTTAATGTATATAAACTAACCTATTTAACACATAAAAATGAAAAAGAATGCTGGAATACAAAACATTCGCATTCCTTTATTGGCTTTTTCAGCGCCAATGTCACTGCATTTTCTTGTGTGAATCAACAAAGTTCCTTAGGTGGTAATCCTAACCTATTTTGTGCCCTGCCGTTTATTGCATTCTTTTCTTATCTGACCCTGACGCACCAACAAGATTATATGAAAACAGAAAAAGAATTGTGTAGTCCAGTAAGTATAACACAAAATTTCTGTTTAAAGTTTTGGTTTAAATGGTTTTATTTTTTCATTTCTTTCTAAAATTATGTAAATATTTGCTATAGTGAATTGGAACATACAGGGTCCATCCACACTTGGCTATTTCAAGGCTAACTTCAACTAAGTCATACAAAATGCTTGTTAAATTTTATGGAATACTGCTTCGTAATAAAAGAATAAAATTTAAAGAAACTGTGATTATATATATCTAGCAACCAAGTGGAATGTCAAATATATCTATACTATGAAAGAAGTGAAAAGAGTTAAATGGAAAATGGTCTAGTGTAGACTGGGCGATAGGTGTGGACGAAATTTAGATGCTGGAACTTATAGAAACATAGTTGAGTGAGGCTGGTGAAATCGGAGGGTTGTCTGCTAGAGGTGATCGCGAACATGATGTCACGAAAATGCTGATTGGTTATTTCGTGTTTAACTAAGAGATATATCTTCTATAGAAAGTTCAGATCAGGCAAAATGCCATTAGGAGCCGACGTGACGGGTCTTAAGGGCGTAGACACGAGAAGTTAAAACAAACATGCTTTTTATCATGTATTACTTAGTAGGGGAAATAAGTAAATAATGTGAGAGTGTTGTGGTAGGGTCAAGAAATTATAAGGGTTAATTGAAGATGTTTAAATTGATTTGACAACACTTTTTAATGCCTTAAATTCATGTGCAAGGTAAATCCGTCTAAAGCTTCGAAAGTTTTGAGTGTAATTAAAAAAATAACAACCCTTTGACAGTTCAACTTGAAATTCTTCAACTTATTCGAGTATCATTCGTTAACGATCGATATAGAGAGAAAATCCAAAATAGCTTGGACACCTTTATATTGGGACCTAGACACTGAACTATATCTAGTGTATATGGGAGAAATATCCTCTTTGATCTTTCCCGAGAACATTTCAATGCCAGTGAAGACATTTTTCAAATAACCCACGTCGCCTATGCGACTAGAGATATGACGTTTTAATAAAAAAAGAATCCTCTAGAATTTACACTTGACGTCTGACCTTGTTGTCGTTTACTGAAAGAAATCCGATATCCGATTAATAAAATTTGGGACCGGAATACAAATTAGATCATTTCGAAGCACCGGCGATATTAAAAAAATTCTGTTATATAAAAGGAAAGCTGAATAACAGAAATATAATATATAAGATAGATATTCAATACAGAGTGATACCAAAATTAAGAATATTCAACCCTAAACTGGCATGGGCTGAAAGCATGCGTTAAAGTTTATAGGATGACCTTAAATTAAAAAATAAGGCCTTTTGCCTTAAGTATTAAAATACGAAAACACTTTTCACTTTAACTCCCACTGACTTAATATTTCCCTCGGATACGGCTTCAAAAATATTTTCTTGGCAGTTTGAAAGAAATGATAAAAACTATTTTATTCTCCTTAAATTCAATATTGTTCCCAAGCATTTTCACCAATTCATTGATTCGATAAGCTTCACCAACTCCAAACGAAAAGGCACTTTCGATTCATCAACTGAATACTTTACATTTTTTAACTCGATTTCCCGATCAAAGTACCATTCCTACTTTTTCCTTCAATTCTAAACAAGCTCTTAAGATGGAATCTTAGAGGCGCAAAAAATGCAAAATTTATCGAAAAATTCTAGATACTGGCATTTAAGTGATCTACTGTAAGTTTTCTCTGAACTGCAAGTTATACTATAAAAAAATGTGATGAAATAATATGATCATGAATTTATGATTAGATAGGACCAGTAAGAACAAGTAGGGGAGGAAGGGGTAAAAGCGCGCATGGGGCAATAGGCAAGGTATGTTAGGTGGCGAAACGACATTACTATAAGATGATGCAATCGTAGTCAAGATCGACAGTTCTCCTTCGTTATTGAGCTGATGTGTATGAACTTTTATTAAATACAAATTTTTCGTGGCGTCATCCCTTTGAGTTCTCCGAAATAATTTTGGAAGGGAACAAAAAAATTGAAAGTATTAACTTTTTTACTCTATTTCATTCACTATATATTTCATTTCTTTGATGTCTAATTATTTCCTTCTGCCATTTAAATGACATACTGGATGATTGACATAAATATCCGTAAACATAGCCTCAACTCTTCAATTTGGATAATTTGAAGCAAATAGTCGTCCGTACTATGACGTTTTAAGTCACGTGGGTTTATTTAATTTTTCGAAAGGTTTATAAACTACAAAAATACATTTTTTTCAAATGACTCTTCTTCAGTTCAGAATATTCTCCGCTTAAGGTCAATATTTATTTTGTGCAAATTCCACATCGGAAATAATAATACCTATATGTATAAAGTGTGAGGTTATGTAGACGTGATTTGTTATCTAAAACCCACTTGCGAAATAAATAAAAATTTTAATGGCAAACTCAACAAAGAACCAAAGCACAAGTTTCGGAAAGATATTATGAATTCTCAGCACATCTTTTCATTAAAAACATTATTCGCAAACTTTCAAAATAACACTTATATTCAAGGCGTACTCAAATTAAGCGGCTCATTCGGGTGATAATTTCGTGTCGTAACTCAAAAGTTATTAGGTATAAACGTCAACGTAGTGAATTGCTACACTTATACGATAGGGTAGTTATGAGAGAATGTGTCTACTTATAATTTCATTTTGGGGTAATTTAGAGAAAGCCTAAAACACATAAGGGGACCGTAACATTTTGTTGATATTGTTAAATTTAAATTTTGATTTTAATTACATTTACTGATGTTATTTATGGATTGTGAATTTCGTGCTCAGTGATTTAGATAAAAACTTTTATTAGATATGGTGTATTTTATGGGACAAAACTTAATGAAGATTATAGCAACAATAAGTATAGTTATCCAAGAAAGAATGGATAGAAGATAAAAACAGTAAAATATATGTATACTTTATTTAATATAAAGGTACTTGCACGTCATCGAAATGAATAAATCACACTGTTCGGTTGACTCAGTTAATTCGTTGGCTGCTGTCAATCAGTACCTACGTTTTGTCACAGTAAACTTGGTAAATATTGGAATTTGTAGGTCGCATGTTATTAAAAAATATAAATATATATCCAAAGAAACGTTTTGTATTTAATTTCATACCAAATATATCTCGTTGAATAATTGAATATCAAATTCAAACTAAAGACGTGCTAAAAATTTGATATGTTGGCTAAAATGAGCGCTGTTGCCGCGATAAAATTGGTTTATCAGGCTTAATTTGACGTCTACTCTTGATTTGAGGTTAGGTTTTGAGAATTTCAATTTGCTCATTTAATATTTCGATTCTTTAACTTGCGAGTTATTAAAAAACTGCAAATAACTGTGGATAATATTTAAGAAGCCGTGATGAGTTATCAAAGTTAAGGGGGCCTCCAAAAATACGTATAAATAAAACTGTCAAGAATACTTCAATAGTTGAAGCATTTGCTATTCATTATACTGTTCACAGCAGGCATGAAGCAAGTAAGTATACGACTAATACAAATTTCATTATCCACTTTGTTATACCTATTCAACAATTTTTATAATATTCTGTTATTTTATTTATAATGCTTAGAAATTATTTCTGAAAATGTATTTACAGATATTCCTGTTTTCAGTTCAAGGAAAAACAATTATTCAATGTAGAATGTCTTGCTTCTATCACACATAACCTATTCTCAAGTTATCTGTGGTGTCTTCTTCTTTCTCATTTTTTTGAAATTATCTGTGGGATAACTAGCTTTATCCAAATAAAAAGAAGAATATTAGATATGCTTTATTTGACGTTTCCTAGATTCTCATACTATTTAACTGTTTGGCAACATAGTCAAGGTTTGACAGCTATGACGTGCAAGTACATTTATACTGAATAAAGAATACATAAATAAAATTCTAGTATATATAATAATTTTTAGTTTTTTTCAAAAAAAAAACATTTTATTGCGAGTATTGCTTCAAGCCTTAACAAACTAAATTTTCTGGATGATTAATTTTATTATCCCTGGTATAGTTATTAAAAACGCATTGATTTTTATTATAGATTTAGTTTGCTTTCATAATTTTTTATTTTCTTGCATTATTTTTTATGCTGGGTCTGCTTCAGTTTCCAGACTTCTTCCTCAATTCGAGGAAGGAATGGTGGATAAATAACATAATAATCTCTCCCAAAAAAATATGAGAAATGGCTATCCAGTATACAACAATACAGGTAAGTATTATACTATAAGATGACAATAATAGTCAAAGAGTTGGAAGGTCCCCTGATTCAACCCCTTTCGATTTATTTTTATGGTGATATTTAAAAAGAAAAGTGTACATAAATTGACCCCAAACTACTCATGAACTAAAGGAACGGATACGCATTGAGATTGCAAAAATAGCTCGGGAAGAGTCTTTAGCCGGTTTATGAAATGATGAATTTATTTGGACCATATTGTATATTTAGCTAGAAATTAAATGTGTAAATGATTATAATTATTGCTGACAAAGAGTAAATTGAAATCATTATATTATTAGTTCTGCATAAAACAGTAGAAGTAAACAGTGGCGACTCTATAAACAAGAAAATATTTTGAAAACTTACATTTGGAACCATCCACTGCGCAGTCTCCATCCCAATACCATTTGGACTGTACCCCATATTTACCATTAACCATCACTAAATACCGAAATCGACCATTTCCATTTACCGACCGGCGATTGCCACCACATTTATCTCTTAGTCAAAGGCATACATCACATAGTTTCCCTATGATACTGACTCTAAGTCCACTACGTTAGAGCAACCTCGAGCCAGTACCTGTGTTTATAGAGTAACTCACCTATCTATAAAAATCGGTTGCATGTCATTCAAAATAGATTACATTTTAGAGTACTGTATAAATACACATCTCATGTTGTAATTTACTAAATTAAATAAATCATACAATTCGATTAGTATAGGGAAGATGAGCTTAACCCGACATCCTTGTCCTTGTAGTTCGTGAAATCTTACCATATTACCCAAATACTCTTTTAAATAATACAAAAATTAACAAGTTTCTACAAAATTCTAATTGGGAAAAGTGTGAGAATTAAAAATATTTTGAAGTTTAGAAATTCGACAGTGAGGAACTTGTCTTAAACACTATTAAAAATTACTTAAAGGATATTTTTAAACAATATAATTTTGAGTAGATCTAATTTTGAAAAAAACTTGTTAACCAAGGTACCTTAAGTTAGCGAGTAGTCCAAGTAATCTGGGCACAAAAAGTGTCTTTAATGAAATATTAAAATTTTTAAAAAAGAATAGAGATTAAAAATATGAAAATTAGTTTGTACTGGTGAGTTTTTGAAAATAGAAAAATAAGTTTGAAGTGATTACGTTAAAAAAAAGATTTTGAAAAACTACAAGTATTTTTGGTCCCCAAGGAAGTTTCTGTGATCACATAATCCACTATAATAACAGGCATACAACGATTTGAAAATTTGTGTAACCACAAAAAAAATTCTCAGCTGATAAAAAATTAAATTTTTGATAAACAACAAAATGTAAAAAAATTGAAAACACCCGAAATAATAAATTGTTGTCACTTCTTCTGAGTTGTCTGGAAGATCTCGTTGTACCTAGTGCGTTCTGGGAGTGTCTTAATTTTTAAAAAATAATAATTTTTAGTAAATATGCTAAAATGAATAAATGTTAAATTTGGAAAAAAATTGAGTTTCTTAAAATATTTATGATTTAGATTCAAATTGTGAAAATACACTGTGGGCCGAAATAAAGGAGTACATTTTTTAAATGGCAATATTTTTTTTGTTTTTTGGACGATTTATTTTCTTTTTGCAGGGATAATAACCTAACATGTCCTCAACATGACTGTAAATTTTAAAGCAAAAATAATGTACAGGGTCGGACTTATAAAAAAAATTATATAACAGTGCATTTGAGCTCGTTGCAAATGAAAACTGTCTTAGCTAAAATTGTACTAATATGCTTTTTCGGTAGATAAACTATCCAGAACACTTCAGTAAAAAGGAAATTTTCCGAAACTACCGCATTCGCGAAATACCATTTTTTTATTAAATAATGGTGGCCACATTCATAATATTTTACTTTAAGTTTTAAACTTACTAAACTGTTTTCATAAAAGTGTTATTTGTTAAAATGTTATTTAATAAAAAAATGGTATTTCGCGAATCCGGTAACTTCGGAAAATTTCCTTTTTACTGAAGTGTTCTGGATAGTTTATCTACCGAAAAAGCGTATTAGTACAATGTTAGCAAAGACTTTTTTTTATAAGTCCGACCCTGTACATTATTTTTGCTTCAAAATTTACAGTCATGTTGAGGACATGTTAGGTTATTATCCCTGCAAAAAGAAAATAAATCGCCCAAAAAACCAAAAAAATATTTTCAATTAAAAAATGTACTCCTTTATTTCGGCCCACAGTGTAAATAATTTCTTAAGCAATTTTTTTTATTTAAAAATATGCTAGACTAAATAAATGTTTTAAATTGGGTGAAAAATTTTAGGTGGTTCAAAATATTATATAAAATAATTTATGGAGCGATTTTTCTATTGATATTGTAGAGTTGATAAAGTGTATAATTTATTATTCTTGTTTCAATAACTTTCTATTTAAATTAAAACATGTTAAATTATGTTAAATGGTTAACCAATTGACACCCAGAACGTCGCACCAGAAATCCTTTGTTTTTCTCCTCCTAAATTATGAGTTGTCTAGAGCAATCGGTTTTACCAAGGGAATTCTGAATGTCTTAATATTTCAATAATTATAATTTCACAATGAAAATGGCTAAATGAATGTCTTGAAGAATTTTCTTAAAATATCTCCGGATCTGAATTAAATTCGTCTAATAAGGTTTCAAATTAAAGAAAAAAATTAAATTCTCAAGCGATTTTTTTCTCTATTATTCAGTAAATAATTTTGTTTGTATTTTTTTCATTATTCTTGTTTTGATAACTTTCTAATTGAATTAAAAAATATTAAATTTTGATTATAACCTAAATGATTGATCGATTTGCTCAAAGAAGGCTAAGGCGCTAAAAAAACTTCACCTGAAAAAGAACAAAATCCACATAAAAATATCCTCTTGATGGGGTGTTTCCAATATTTAATATATTTATAAAATTGTAAATAGCAAAAACATTTCTGGCACACTTTTTAAATAACAAAAATAAAAAATAAATTTGATATTTCAAATATATTTGAATAAAAAAATGATATATAGAAAAAAAGAATCAAAAACAGTCAGAAATCGAAAAAAATTATTAATTGCTATAAAAGTTCAATGTTTAAAAGGGAAAATTTTCTAAAATTTAATTAATTATTGTCACATTTATTTCTATTTTTGTTATGCGTCACAACATTCTCCTACCTTTAGGCATATCGCATTTCTTGAGCTGAAACGAGACCGGTAAAATCTGTAAAAAAAGAAAGCGATATTAATTCAATATTGTTTGATTATAAACAGTAGAAAAAAATATTTAAAATATCTCAAAAAGTATTAACATTTAAGAAATTAATAAAAAATGATTTATAAGGTGGAGGATAAAAAAATCCCAACTCACGAAACTCTATATCCATTATTTTTAATTTCAATTCAACGCTGAAAATAGATCTCCGCCCGTCATTTTGGGTATACGCGCACAATAAATAAATTTTTAAGGTATTAATTGTTTATTCAAAAATTTTAAAAAATTATGGTTTATTCTAAACACTTCATTGACGTTTGAAAACATTCATTAAGCCAATTTTTCAACTAACTAGCTAATTGATAATTAAGAAAATTCTATTGAATATTCATCTTTATTGTAAACTAAAAAAAATGTTCAAATAATTGTCTTAAAAATGTTTTGCGTCCTATATACATACCGAATAACATCACGTTAAGAAAGTTTGAAACATTCCAATAATTTTTTTATGTTAGCAAACCACTGCGAATCAGTTATTTATTGTTAAAAAAATTATTAAACAATAAAGATGAATATTCGAGAGAATTTTGTTTATAAACAATTTCATAAATCGAAAAATTAACTTAAATAATTTTTTCCAACGACAATGAATCCTTCAAAGTGTTTAGAACACATCATTATTTTTTCAAATTTTTAAATTAACAATTAATACATCAAAAATTATTTTATTTGACCTGCTTGCTTTTGACGAGGCGCGCGCATACCCAAAATGACGCGTTGAGACCTGTTTGCAGCATTGCATCATAAATAATGGATATAGAGTTCCTGGGAGTCAGGACTTTTTTTATAGGAAACTTGACAATTGACAAATTAAATAAAAATTGCTAATTTGATTGATATCCCACTTAAAATAGCGTAATAAGCGATTTCAATCACATCATTATCAGAAAAAACAAAAAAGAATCGCTTAAAATAAACAACACCATTAAACGTCAGTATAAAATATACTATTTATCAACCACATTCATTTTCGATAATATTTAAGAAATCCCTTTTAAATTTTTGTCTACATAAAACAAATTTCTAGTTGAAATAACACCATACTGGTTACTAAGAGCGTACTTATAGCATGTTAAAATAATGTTAAAAGTATTTATTAGTATGTTTTTTCACTAGTTTGATTTTAAAGTCATGTTAGAATAATCTAAATTTATTATTAATAAGGCTGTAAGTTTTCAAAAATATGAAAGTCATACACCTAATAAGTATCAAACATTAAAAATAACATTTTTAAATGAAATAATAAAAAATTACCTGGATAACATCAAAAATATCTATCTACACTACAAGACACTAACACACAATAAGTATGTTATCTGTGCACACAATGTGTACGACGTTCTCGGTCTACGTTATAAATTCGTGAAACACTTTTTTCTATTAAACAAAAAAACTGTTTACTGCATTTTATAGCAGTAGAAGAGATATTTAGTCGATAGGTTTTTGTTTCATGTACGAATAATTTCAATTTTATACAGAGTCGGCTACGTTACATTTTAATTTAGGATTTAAATATACAGGGTGCGTTTAAAAATGAAACAACTCACAAGATTTTAATGAATGTTAACTTGTGAGAGTTTTATGATGTGAACGATGTTATTCGGGTATTAACATTCTTCTCTAAAGTTTAATTTTTAGGTTTTTTAAATCTTTTCGTTTTAACAAATTAATCTTACAGTAATAATTTCTTAAAGCATTTTAATTGGGATAGAGAGAGAGAGAGAGATGTATGAAACTTTAATAGATATATTTAGATGAAAAATAAGTTCAAGAACGCCCCGAAGGGGGTATGCTCGTACCATGGTGATTTATGTACATTGTGGTACGGATATACTAAGGGTCTAACGAACCCACGGGACCTCAGTTCAGCTGTCCGCTGACCTTTCCTCTCCAAATCCTTTTTCCTGCACGAATCACTCCGGAATTCCAGAGGAGTAGATCTCAATATAAAATCTGGAATCTTAAGGTGGAAGCTATCGTTCCAACAAGTGTGTGAGTGCCAGGCGACCCTTATCTATATGCAGCCTTACTGTGGTGAGAGGGCACTGATCTCAGATTAATACATTAAAAAGATGATACATTTGTTTACATTTAAATGTGAACCCAACATTACATCACATTCTAAGGTAACTTGCCGACCCTTTGCCAGATGTCTTACTTTTCCTTTGAATTGCGACAACTGAATTATAGGACACGATAGAAATGTACTAAATAAAACTGTACTTTTAAGAAATTACATAAAAACGACTTTAAAATAGTTATTCTAAGTAGTTTATATATTACAAATATGTTTTTGTTTGAAAGTTTTGAGATTTAAACGAAACAAATGCGTGTTAATAATTTTGTATGTCTGAAATATGGAAACACCGAGAAAAGGGCGGAAACCATTTTACTATCAATTTTATCTGATCTTACTAGGAAGTTTCAACGTTCCTAGTTTGTTGAAGCTCTTGTTTTCGTCTTTTCAACTGATGTTTGTGTGTGTGTACAGATATAATTAAAAACAATATTTTTTGTGAAAATCATGGTTCGTCAGTGCCAAATTTGCAAAAAAAACAGTCGGAATTTTCCTAACCTCTCTTTTCACCTCTAAGTAAATAGTTCTATTGGCCAGTGGCACTGTCCGACTAGTCCGACAGTTTCTCCCCACTCCTTGAAAGTCATTGATGAAAACAGATGTATGGCGATAGAATGTTAGCCGCCTTTTCGGATAGTTTTATGAATGACTTGCGGACTCTATTTGTAGTATTACTCTAAGGCACTGGCACAGTGGATCTTGAAACTCTGCCCCATTCGTGGGAACGTAATGAATCCTGATAATCTACAATCATCAAGGGTCGCAAAGGGTGGTGCTGGAACTGCGACTATAGATAAGCACCAACAAATCGTGAAGAGAAAAGAAGGAGATTTCGCTACAACGAATCCCTTTTTATTAAATAGATATTTGTGGAAAAGTGGGACAGGTGAAAAATATGCGAAAAATAAAGACGGCTTACTACTCGAAACAATTTCTTCAGCACAATCAAGTCAAATTACTCATGTACTGAATTACTAAGTTGAAATAGTTCCAAATGCCATACTCAATCAAATCTCAAGGTGTAGTGAATTGTAAAAACCTCTTAAACTGCACAAGATAACTGCCTCATCAGTTCAAGGAAGATATCATCCGTAGCTCTGAGAGCATAATCCTGGACTGGACACAATGCTGAAATTACATCAATACATTAACGTAAAGGACATCTAACCACAAACCAAAATTCTATATTGATAAAAAACCTTCTCGGTTTTGTAGAAATTTACTTAATTACAGTTTCCTGTGAAAAATTGTCATTTTAATAAAGCGTGTTATTAATAGATGTCAAAAATAATAGTTAAATACTATTATCACGCCTTACAAAAATAATTTTCAAAGAGCGGACTGTTCACTTTGAAGCAACAACTACTTTTCTGGCTATATGCCACGTCAGATATTTAATTACACTTCTTAGTTAAACGGGCTGGGATATCTACACGATATAACCAACCATTCTGGTTTGTAATTAGAAGGGAGATCATCACTTTGTAGACTAGTTTCGGCGTATTTGCGCCTCATCAGTACAAGGTATCTATATATCATTGTCGTCTCCAGTCCAGAATTATACTCTTAGAGCTTCTGGACGGATGATATTTACCTTGTAACTGTAACTGTTAAAGATGGAATATTACATTTGTTCACAGAAGCACTCTCGTCGTGATTGACGTCTATATAGTTATGTGATCTTTAGTCGTATTTGCTTCTTTGTTTTGTCCTTTTGTCGAATGTTTGTAAGGTTATTGTTTTTGTGCTGTATTTTCATTATTTTTGATAAACTTAAGACCAGCATAACCTCAAATTTAATCGACTTTTGTTTTGTCATACAAAGAACCGCAGTTTTACGAATACCGCAATTTTACTATTCAAAAATGTTTACTTTTCAGGAGCAATTTCGGATGAATACAGTTTTGTAAGTTAGTGAATATTATTTGTTTTCAGTGGTTTTTTAATTAAATTTGAAGGTTTTTTGGTATTTTACAATAAATTTCAACAAATCTAAATTGTTTTCAGTACATTCCAGGTATTTTTAGTAGATTCTAGTTGTTTTTAATCCTTTTCAATTGAATTTCATATGATTTTAAGTGTTTTTAGTTGGTTTTTAGCTTTTTTTATGTTCGCTGATACCCAAATAAAAACAATTTTTCTAATATATCATTTGGGATTACTTATTGGTGAAGATGGAAACTTGAAAAGTATTTTCAGCATCATTTCGAGGCTTTGTATGCATTACGTATGTAAATCTGACAAAGAAGATTGTTAAAATCGAATGCATTTGCGTTTTTCGCACAAAGAGATTTATAGGAGACAACGTAAAATATTCCAATTTAAGTTAAGGGAAAGGCTTCCGTTTTATGTCGTGTTAACAGAAATGCTCTACAGGAATTACAACAGTTTTCCGTTTGTTTGTAAACATTTATAAAACGGTTCTGATCACTACAGCTGTAACGATTCTAATTAAAATTGTAAGATTAGGTTGTGTCGGAAAACAGGGAGTATAAATTATTTGGAAAAGCATTTATTTTACATTCGCTTTACTGGTGCACTTTTTCTAATCGTATTTTATATCTCCCGTGAGAATTCCCTCCTATACGTGATAAGTCTCTTTGTAGAAACGCTACAAACTTCTTCAGTATTTTCACAGATTGCTATTTTTGGTATTACAAATGTCTAAAAAGTCACATACGTCAACTTATAAATGTCCTTAAATATTCAAGATCAAAGATCGCAGAAACCAATTTTGTGAATATCTTGTGATCTCCACCTCCAAGCATTTTTGTATTTATTATAAAAATTGTAGAAGATAAAATTCTCTACAAATTTTGTGCCAAACTTTTTCTCATACGTCGACCCAATTTTGAGATAGAGGTCGCAAAGTGTAAAGCTCTCAGGTATACGTAACTTGGTACAAGGTCAATCATGAATCCCAATCTATCATATGGTCAAATTTGATCTAACTGTAACCACAGTTTATACAAATGTACCTTAACCAACTATATCCTGACGCAACTAAAAAAAAATTTCGTGTTTTGTACAGTTTAAAAATATAATTCTTCTTTAAACTAAAGTTTCTCAATTTGTAGTGTAATCGAGCAGTATTAATATGAATATTGACCGATAGCAAAACAAATACTTAGTTGTAACGACTCAATAACGTACCACTGAATGCAAATTAACAATTATTGTACACCTACTAAAATCATAAATTATAACAAAGTGGCAATATTGCATAATATTATATTACCTAACAGTTCTATGTATGTGACGTTTGTGATTGATTATTATTCCAATCAACTGGGATGTTTGTTGACTGTTGACAGGACCTACAACAATGTGAAGGGTTCAACATTGACTGAAGTAAGTGAGCATGTACATTCGAATATTACCATATAAACGATATTTACTGTTAATAAATTTCAACATTCCTTGAAAAAACTTGTTGCATACAATTTTCAAAGTCATGAGAAAAAAGCAGGAAACAAAATAAATGTTATGGAAATGAAACAGTTAAGGAAAATAGCAGGTAAAACGAAATGGGACAAAGTAAGAAAATCAAGATCCAATAATATCAAAGATTAAAAAGAAACCATCAAACTGGTTTGGCTTTGAAAAGTTAAGGAAATGGAAATATCAAGAAAAAGACAAAGAAGAAGACCCAGGAGGAAATGAATAGACCAGATAGAAGAAATTGGAAAGAACAAAGGAAAAATATTAGGAGAGATGAAGGCATTAGCCAGGGACAGAAAATAATGGAAAAAATGGGTACAGATAGAACTCCAATCCGACGCCTGAGAATGCATAAGGATAAGAGAAAGAAAGAAAGAAGAAAGCAAGGTTGTCAAATATATTTCATGCGGTCTACTATGTCGTGAAAATGATTTACAACAGTAATTATCCCCACCAGTGTTTGAACCAAAAAAAATGAAGTTAACAAGCTTAATTGTGTTTAACTTCCCAGTTAACCCATCTAAAATTACTTCACTTGGAGTAAAACTAACTCAAAATTCAAATATTCCAAAGTTCCACAATAGGGAACTTGCCAAAAAAATAAAATCATTTAAAAACAATTAAAATCGTAAGATATTATCATAAGGAACTTTGTAGAAAAAGAAAAATTCCAATAACGATTAAATTACCTGAGAAATAAAGGGTTAAAATTTGAATAATTTGAACTGCTCTTAAAACGCGCTGCCATTGGTTGTGACGTCAGACCGCACTTTTCGAGTCAGGCGATTGTGAACCGACAATTCAAACTGACGCTAACGATTCGAATTCGATAAAAAATCAATAATGCTTCAAATGGCTGTTTCTGCGGTTACCGATGCGCGAGGTGCGGTGTGACGTCACAGCCGCTACCGCGCATTTTTCTTCGTTTGAATACACCCGGTGGCGATTCCAACTTTAATTATTTATTGTGAAATAAGTATTGCGATTTAAGGACTGATATTTGGTATAATGTGTTTTCATATATAAACACACATTTTAGTAGAATAAAAAAAAATGGGCAAGTTCCCTATTGAAACTTAATAACAATTTCAGATATGAACATCTTGTCGACCAAAACAACAGACCTTCTAGCGTGAATAAACGTTAGTTCTCGTTATTTTAGAATTCATCGTGGACAAATGCAGACGAGACATCACCTCAAACATGTTATTACAAGCGGCAAAGGAATACAGAAAAGAAAAATACAAATTGTTAATACCAGCAGTACTTTAACTTTTTTTGCACATTCATAGGAAAAGTAAAGGATTTTTATGAAATTTCGTATTACGTGGATAATTTCGGTGCCATAATCTTATTCCAGTTGGGCTTAGAATAATCAATCTGAGCTAAATCGTGAATGGGGAGATTGATCATGTGTGAAAATGGATTCGGAAGGATCTCAAGCGGTTATTCCGTTTAGTTTGTCGTTTTAAGATGCACTATTGAACTGTAGCTTGAAGTGTAGCTTGAAATAAATGCATATTTGATTATTATCAATACTTTCTTAGAAATAATTACTGGAATGCAGAATCAATGGAATAACATTGAAAACCTTTGAGAAATTGAAAGACTGAAATGGCGAAAATCCTTTAAACACCAACCAAAAACAATTGTGTTCTAAGAAGAAATGTTGGGATGCATTAAAAACAGATAAAATTGATTTAAAAAAACAAATAAAACAACCAGAAATGTTTGAAATCCACCTTTGAATGTTTTGTTTTCATTTTTAGTTGTTTCTAAGAGCTATTAACAGCAAACTGGAAAGAAGGTGCCACTTCTTGTTTGTCTAGAAGTTGATTTAGTAGAGTTTGTTTAACCGTCCTTTGCTGTTACGTCATACATTGTCCAGCTTTATCTCTCCATGGGGCAGCCATCTTTATGACGTAAAGCGCGTTTTGGCAGACTTTCAAATTTTATTATTTTTAAAAGTAAAGTTTATATTTTTTTGAAAAAATAGGCATGCAAACTGTTAGGAGACCTGATAAAGCGTCAATTCCCGCACTAATAGCAAAATTTATGCTTGTACCCTATAATTATATTATGTAACATCTATTAGATCACACATAATTATAGAAACAGTTTTATATTCCAAAAGAAATTAAACTTCTTTCAAACACACTGCAATAAATAACACATTTTTGAGAAAAGTACGAATCAAACAAACTGTCACGTTAAATATTTGAGTAAATTTGTGAAAATTTAATCCCAAATATTTTACAATACAATAGAATGTATAGCACTTGTTGGAAAGACACTTGTAATTGGGGTGAATTTCCGGTGTTGGTAGCACTGGGAAATAGTCCTTAATTTTAATTAAGTAAGCGAAATTCATGGATCACATCACATACCTGTCTTGACGTAAATAATTCCAAATCTCTTAGAGTGGAATTGCTACGTAAATCCTTCTTGGAACGTGCAAAATAATACTTAATAATAGTCTAACTATTCGTCATCACACAAACGTGGTCTGCATTCTGGGAAGGTTGACCCTTTTGCTCTGTAATGTAACTATGTTTCGAATAGCCACTTACATTCGGGTCAGAATTTGGTTGATATATAAGGACTTTATATGATTATTCAATTGAAATTGTCGTAAAGTTGGGTTAGGGCGTTGAGTGAAAAATACAAGAAGAGGCGCAACGCAATGTAAAATTTTGTGCCTTATGGAGATTCCAGCGTACCCCCCACTATTCATTAAAATTGGTACTGTATTTAGGCGACGCGGTGTTCAAACATCGAACTATTCCTTGCTCTTGTCCCCACCACGCCTCGAATCTAATCCCATCGCTTGTTTCGGACGGCTCTTCGGGCTCTTGACTGTTGATTTGTGAAATTTATTTCTTTTAGAAGCGGGCAGTTTTTTTCGTTCACTACATACAATATTTACAAATTTATATCGTTCGATATAAAGAAATATGAAGCAAACTTAGTGTAAACAGTTTATAAATTTATAAATAATTCCCTTTAATTAAGAAAAACGAACACTGAACTTCAAAAACTATATTCGAAAAGTATTATTTTACAAAGAAATGTAATCACGACCGACTCAAAAGAGAGCAAATATATATCTAAAAAATACTTTTACAGTTTTAAACAGTCTTTTAACAAAACGTATATGTGACAGAGACGGCTTCAAATACAATGGTGAAATATTATCTCCAAAATATAAATTCTAATAGACTAGCAACTTGACGTTTTTTTATACAAATTCTTTCTTTGATTTGTCACTTAGTTATTACGGGACTTTGTTATCTGGTCAATTTTCTAAAACAGCATTATTCATTACTTCCTATCGAAAACAATATTATTACGGTCAGCGAAAATATAAGTAGGTACATACATAAACATATTTTATTTTATTAATGAACATAAAGTATATTTCACAATATTTCGTTAACTCGGTATCTGGTATTAAAAGGATTTAATAATAAGTAAACAGTGGCAGATCCGTAATCGGTAAAATTTAGATACTAAAACTAAATAATGTTTTACCAGCCAAACATTTCAGTGGTAAAATAATCATACTATTAGGCATTGTTACCGGATTAACGACTACCTGCTGTGGGTTTTTCTCTTGAATTAGTTATGTTGCAATGAAGTATGCATAAAAATTTAATTCTGAAGAGAGTACCAACGTAAACTAATTTTTTTCAAGTGTTATATTGATATAGATATTTATTTAAAAATTCCAAAAAATTATGGTATGTTCCCGTTAAAAAAAACTCTTAAAGTTGATTTTTCAACAGGCTAGGCAATCGCCAATTTATAAAATTTTATCCGACTAAAAATGTTTCTGTTCGTGGAACACTTCTTATATACATGCTTAACAGGAACACGTCATAAGAGTTTTTTAATATTTTGATTATTACAATTTTTTTAATTAACAAAAAATCTTAAATATTGATAGTTTCGGAGTTGTTGACCAAAAACTAAATACATTGTTTTTCATCTTAATTTGTTAATAACTTTTGCAGTTTTTTTCGTACTGGAAAATTCTTCGGAAGATGTATCTGCAATACAATGAAAAAATTGATTAATTATCTCCTGTATGTTCCTTGTGGTTCATTATTATTTATGTTAATTTTTTGGGAAATTGAACCACAATATTTTTGTTATTTTTATTTCAACGTTTCGGAGCGTACCTACCAGCTACCGTTGTGAAGAATAATTATTAAGTTTTTTTTAAATTCTGGTCTCTATCTGACACTACGAAAAAATTCAACAACTATACAATCAATAATATTTTGAAGTTTAATCTGCAAAAAATTTGTTGTCAAATTTTTAAGGTCCATTCACAGTAGATAATATCCATTCGTCAAAAAAAGCACCACTTTATGCACTTGTTGAATAAATAACTATTATTGTATGAGATTCTAACACAATAATACAGTCTACTAGAAATGGGATCCAATGAAGTGCACGCTCCAGGAACGGTTTTATTGGGATTTGATTTACTGTGAATGGACCTTAAAAATTTAACAAAAAATTTTTTGCATTCATAAACTTCAAAATATTATTGATTGTCTAGTTGTCAAATTTTTTCGTAGTGTCAGATAGAGACCAGAATTTTAAAAAACTAAATTATTCTTGATAACGGTAGCTGGAACGCTTCCGAAACGTTGAAATGAATATATAAAAAATATTGTGGTTTATTTTCCCAAAAAAATTAACAAAAGAAATGAATTAGTTCAAATCTCTGTGTACCAACCAGATATTGTGTCCCAGTTCCAAAATATTTCCCAGATTTATATTTCTTTTCATTTTGTGACATCCTAGTTTTCAACAGAATAGCATTGTTTTCTATAAAAAATAGATATGGGTACTTATGTTGAATAATTTAAAAGTGCAATTTAATAAGCTTACCATCTAAGTCTGAAAAACGTCTTTTGCAAAGACCACTTGTTGAGGGTTCATCTATATTTTCGATAGGGCATTCTACAATAGAATTAACATTTATTTAATAATATTTTAGGTAATTAGGTGCCTGTTCATAATTCCTGATTTATGGCTTCTCCGATATTTTGATATTGCACAATAAAATACTTCGTGAAATATTAAACTTTAAAACTACTTAGGTACATCGCGAAAAATTATTAACTATGTAGTTACCTATAGTATCTACTTATTTTAAATATTCTCTTAAATTTTCCATTTTTATAAATGAAAATAAAGGTGAACATTACAAATTAAAGATTAAAATCAGTAATAAGAAATGTACTATATTCGAATCAAACACATGAAATTATAAAAAAAAACATACCTGCACAATAACTTTTTGGTACTGCATTTTTTCTTAGAATCTACCGTTTTTGTTGTACAATAATAAAGTCAGAACTAAAATGTTTTTCACACAAAACTTTATTTGCTAACTCGCACTTTTCTAAATTCCAAATAGTTATATTACCACTATTTTTTTCCATTCATTAGGATATTTTCATTTTTGGGTTTCATATTTAAAAATATTTTTCCCTACGTAACACACAACAAAGTCTCTCAATGCCTAGATTAACAAACTACACACTTGTTTAATCGTATACAAAAACAAAACACTCGAGAGAGTCGAGAGCTAGAAATTCCGTTCACAGTTCTTACGGCTGCTACGGTCAGTATAAGACTACTAATTCCTAGAGAAAATCAGAAAATGCGAGTGGCGACATCTCTCCGCCAACACCATTTTGCGGCACAAAATCTTTTACGAGGTTGCGCCTCTTCTTGTATTTTTCACTCAACGGTTAGGGTGAAAATGAAATCACTCTAAATACAGAAAATGAAATGAGATATTTCGAAACGTAAGTAGGGTTCGAGAAATAAAAATGTGATAAAATACTTAGAAAGAAGAAAACCATTTGACAACGAAACCCATTTGTTACTTTTTATTTGGTTTCAAATAAGGCAAGACTGAAATGGATTGAAAATCTCTTAAATCATTTGAAAACCACTGAAAATAATTGGAATCCTTTGAAACCCAATTAATTGCAGACTCTAACAAGTAAAAACAACTAAAAATTATTCGAAATCATTGAAAACCAAATGAGGCAATATTAAACTGAGCTGGCAAAAATCCATTGAGAACCACTGAAAACAACTGATTTCTTATAAAAATGGAAACAAACCAATGAATTGCAATAAAAGTGACTTAAAACAATTGAAAACCACTGAATACGAATACTATGAACGAAAAAGTAATAAAATTATTTAAAGACAAATGAAATCAATTAGAAACAACTATTATCATCGGAAAGCAAAGGTTATTTAGTTTCAAAATCACTAAAAATAATTCAAAAGTTTGAAATAATTGAAAATAATTGAAATCTACTAAAATCATTTAAAATCAAATGCAATTCTACTTAAATTACTGCTTGAATTGAATTTTTTCGAAAACCACTGAAATTATGCTTACTAAATATGATTAAAACCGAGTCAAATGACTAAAAATAAGCGAAAATCATTAAAATTTACTGAAATTAGTTAAAATTAAATGCAATTCAACTTAAATCAATTCAAAATTATTAAAATCTATTGAAAACCGATTCAAGCAACCAAAAACCACTAAAAATCATTGAAATTTACCAAAATCGAATGCAACTCAACTGAAATCACTCTAAAATTAATAAAATCAATTGAAAACCACTTAAATATATTAAATACAATGGGGTGTTAAACTTAACAAAAATATGATGTTTTCTCTATGTTAATAGTTAGTGGTGGACAAAATCATAATGGGAATCGATTATTTTTAATATTTTTATTCTCACAAGGTTTTTATGCCGATTTGAAAATTCAACTTTTGGACGATTTAAATAATCCGCCATTCATAATGTGACGTATGCTCACTAGAACTGAAGTTAGCTACATAAGGGTTGACATAGGACCACAATTCTGATGTGATAAAGTACTTATAGGTTATACTTATGTCATATTGCTGTTATAGTGACTTAGGAATTGTTTTTTTTCCTCCCATCATCGAGTGTTGGGTATAATTTGTCCATGTCATTTTCAAACTAAAAATCAAACATACTCACACGTATACAATTACACAAAAATAGTAATTAATTTTAGTCTGTTTATACATATTTGCTTCTAGCAACCTCAAACCAAATTTTCTTTTAACTGTTACGATAACACAGTTACAAACTTTTTATCAGGCGTTGTAACTGTTGTGCTCGTGCAGTATGATACAAAACAAGATTTATACGATATTGACATTATTCCAACATAAAAAATTGTAGAGAAAAACTAACTAAACTCAACCAAAAAAGTATTGACACAATTTTTTTATAATACTGAAACGTCAAGCTTGAATAAAATGTAAACAAAACCAAAACACTCAAATATATTATAGACTTTGACAGTTCTTCAAACTTCAAATTCGAATGGTCTTTTTGTAACTGGCTATTAGTTCTTAAAACATCTAAATCAGAAATGTTTAGTGAAGTGACGTATCTGTAGTGAAAGTTGCAAACATTTAGGAATCCTTAATTTCCAGTTTTCTCCTAAAATATTCGGTTTAAAAAATTTGTAAATTAATTTTTGCAAAGTAGTACCAACATACTTTAATAAAATACCAAAAGCCGGATATCGGTTTAACACCCCATTATCTAAAAACCGATTCAAACAACTAAAAAAGCAAAAACCACTGAAAATGATTGAAATCTACTAAAATTAAATTCAACTTAAATAAAATAAATTGAAAACTACAGAAATAAACTAAAAACAACTGAAACTAATAATAATTTAAATAAAAAAAAAAAATTTTCGTTTCTAAAACGAACTAAGAAGTAAAAAATAATAATAAACGTTGGGCACAAGTGACAGTTCATAAAAATATAGAAAGTAGCTGTGTTGCATGTGTGTTTATTATTATTATTATTATTAGACATTAGTTATTTTTGTATCTAGTGCGCGAAATGCTACTTTGGTAACCGATAATTGAATTAAAAATTATTTGAGACCACTAAAGTAGTTCGCGCACGAGATGCAAACAATATTTTTTCTACAAACGAAGATTCTATCAATAATGAGAATCAAATATCAAATAAAATTTTAGATTGTGAAATTTCTACCTCAAAAATTAGTAGTGTTTCAACCCCCAAAACCCCAATATCCCGAGCTAAACCTGAATTATCTGGTTTAGGAATAAATATTGGTTCGTGTACGGCTTGTACGATTAATGTTAATATTGTAAATAATAAATAAAGTTGTTGTAAAATTCTATCATTATTTTAAAAGTATTTAACTGTTATTCATTTAAAAAATAAATAATAATTTGGAGTTTTGGTTCATTTTTCAAAGATTGAAATACAAAAGTCTTATTAATTTAAATGCAGTGTGCGAAATACTTCGCACCCTAGTGCGCGAAGTATTTCGGGCACGGTGTATATCAAAACTAAAAATGTGACGTTTTTACTTAGTCTGAAATCAAGCAAAACCTTTCGCCTTCAATAACAGCACCAACGTAATAATTAAGTTTATTTCTGAAATGTCACTCTATCTTTTTCATTTGCAGACTTCGTTGCCAATTAATTGGTTGCTAATAAAATTTCTCACATGCGGTTATTATTGATCGACATTCGGATATTGCCGGGATTTATCAATATTCAGTTTAAGCTCATTAACAGAATATATCATCACATAGTTCCGGAATGTAATTATATAAAGAGAAAATTTAACTTTGTATGAAAATATTACGTATGGAAGAATTTAATAAAGCTTTTATGCTATAAAACAATTTGTTCGAACAGGACCAAATCCTTGGAGTTAGTATAGCTTATGTTAGTTTATAGCTGAGTATACTCTAACTATTGTCAGTGTGATGACCATAAAATAAAGGAATGTTGTCAGATATATTTTCTAAAATTGTTAGGCTCGCTACACAAATGTTCCCCTTACTTCAGTAAACTGTTAGTTCGTGATGTTATAAGAAAGCTAGTTTGGAAATGTTTTTTAAAAAATACATAATATAAATTTATTAGTAAACATTAAAATAAGTCGCTTGAAATTACTGAAAAAAGAGAAATTAATTAAAACCACTTTTTATATGTTACAATATTTAAGAAAATTTTGAAGAGTTGGCAACGTAGTAACACATGCAGTAAACACTTCGAAACAACCAATCATCAACTGCAGTATTCATCGTAATATAACGAAATAACCGAAGTATAATCCGTTGGACATTTTTGCAGAAAAAATTCTACGGTCTTGAGGGTGTTCGGGGGGGTTGTGTTGTGGTTCGGCTTATAATCCATTAGTATATCATTCAGTGTCGGGTGTGAATTTTGTTTTAAAGAAATATTTAATAAAATATCTATTTCTTGGTTGAGTGAGTTTAGTGAATTGTTATAGGAAACTGTAGGTGATCTAGTGTAGAAAAGTATCATTAATATAATACCTATTTGACGGTGTAGTGATTAAGTGGCGTCAGTGAATTGATATTAATATAATATTTTTCTCCAAATGACATTAAAAGCGGCCTTTTAATGACACTTGGAAGGCTTAGAAGTTGTACTTTTAATGCCTAGGCAGAAAAAGTCCACTTTTACTGCCTGGGCAGAAAAAGTTCGTTGCTAGGCAACCTTCTGAGTAATAATTTGAATCAAACTGGTTATTAAAATTGACAATGACATTAAGAAAACTCAAAATGATACTGATGATAATAATGAAACGCAATTTAAATATGAAAAAGTCGATTTTGCGTGGAATTGGAACAAATTTGAAGAACAAATTATATGTTTCACACGGCAGAAAAGCAGATTTAACGCCTTGGCTGGTTTCATAGCCTCGCTACGCTCGGCTATGAAACACCAGCCGCGGCATTAAATCTTGTGCTTTTATGCCTAGTAAAACAAATAACTATTTTCTCCAAATGACATTAAAAGCGGCCTTTTAATGACACTTGGCAGGCTTAGAAGTTGTACTTTTAATGCCTAGGCAGAAAAAGTCCACTTTTACTGCCTAGGCAGAAAAAGTTCGTTGCTAGACAACTTTCCAAGTAATAATTTAAATCAAACTGGTTATTAAAATTGACAATGACATTTAGAAAACTCAAAATGATGCTGATAATAATAAATTTAAATATGAAAAAGTCGATTTTGCGTGGAATTGGAACAAATTTGAAGAAAAAATTATATGTTTCACTCGGCAGAAAAGCAGATTTAATGCCTTGGCTGGTTTCATAGCCTCGCTACGCTCGGCTATGAAATACCAGCCGCGGCATTAAATCTTGTGCTTGTATGCCTAGTAAAACAAATAACTATTATTTGTTCGTAGACGTTAGAAATCACACAGTTGACCGTATAATTGACAATTTCATCAAAATGGATTGTTTTAAAATAGTTTCCAGTGTGATGATACTAATTTAGTTAGTAAGATTCAAAAGCAAAAATGTACCAAATCCCGAAGTACCTACATCAGAACATCTTGATATCTACTTAGTATGTAGATAATATCTTTGCCGCTCGTTGTTAGGAATAAATCTGCGTGTAGAATCTCTTTGTTAAAGTAACATAATTATAGTCTGGAGAAACCTGAGCTTCAAATAAATTAGAACCGGCTTCGTTATAATGGATACGAGAGCGAGACGAGTATACTTTAAAGCCTTATCAAGTAGCTTTTTGTAGTGTTGCTTTTGCATACACTGCATTTGTTTAAAATAGACTTTTTTCAGAAGCATTGTATCAACAATTGGCAATAACGTATTAGTAACGGAGGAAATTCAAATAAAAATTCATGGCTTTGAAACTTTGTACACAAGAATTTCTTCATATGCACTTTATATGTGCGAAGATCAGTTCTACTGCTTTTAGTTTTTTGTGACATCTTAAGTCAAGTTAAGAACATTCAAAATATCACGTCGAATAAATCAGAATTAATCGAAAATACAAAGAAACGAGTGTTTCAATGGTATACCTTCGTTAGTTGTCGCATGTACAGTAGGTACCAAAATCATACTCTTATACGTCACAACCAATAGCAATGCTTCAAATAATTTGAATTTTCCGGCATTCGTTATAGTGGTTGTTTGTGACAAAAAAAAATAGTTTTTTCCATGCCAGTCCTTTTCATGCATTTGCTAAATAAAATTTTAGTGAAGTTCCCTATTCCTACAATAACCATGGTGTTACTTTTACCTTCTTATCTCTATATGCTGTGAAATGGCCGATATAAGTAGCGCGAAAGCGAAACAAGCAGCGGGAGCTCTAATACCTGTTTTAGCTAAACTTAAAATTGATTACACGCAAACAAGGTTACAACTTTTTGACGCACTAGTTACAAGCACAATGTCCAACTGTATTTTTCTGTTTGGGCACTTCGTTATGCTGATATTCTTGAGCAAGTCCAAGTTCAATTTTTAAAACGTATCCTCATGTTACCAGTGTCAACACCCAGTTATATAGTTAGAGTGCGGTAGAAGCAAAATTTTATATAACATATTCTAATGGACTTTAAACTGGTTAAAGAAAATTGAAATGCTAAAGCAATTGCTAGCTATATTTGTAATGTTCTAAAACTCAGAGCCTTTATTATAATATGTATTTGATCATGTAATTAGGTTTATACCTAGCCCTTTCCAAAAAAAAAAGGAAATAAATTATCTATCTATCTATTTTACTATAACTTATCCCCCCTTATTCTCCTAAAAACAATAACATGGGCTAAAACTGCAGGGGGCTACAGTTATATGCCAATATTTATAGTCCATCCATATTCTACTAACGTTAGAAATGAACCGGCTATAATGAAAGCCGGCTACTAGGAGACGACTAGAAAATATATTGGCAGCACCGCTTTTCCGTGTAACAGAAGAAGAATTATAACCTATAATCAAGCATTTTTGAATAAAACCAACCATTTCTGGAATGGACGATAAAAAGAAAAAAACACGTTGCTCCGAAAAACAATTGGACCATTTAATTGACTTCCAAGGTGTACAGGGAAAGAAAGGACTGAATGATAGAGTTTGTTTAACCATCCTTTGCCGTTACGTCATAATCGGTGACGTATTCTGCTGTTTTACGTTTGTCTTATATTAGTTGAATGTTATTTTACACTTAACCTCATAATTATAATCAGTGACATATGTTAAGAATTGTTTGTGATGCATGACAACTGAATTGTCAAAAGTAACAAATACAATTTACGTCGACATTAGTTAATGACGTTAATGACGTCATAATTCCGTCTCATCTATTTCATAAATGAGAGATAAAGCTGGACAATGTTTGACGTAACGGCAAAGGATGGTTAAACAAACTATATGTGGCAAAGTTTATCCAAGGAATTGAATGAAATAGGACCTCAAAAGACAACAGAACAGTGGAAACCAGTATGTTTGTAATCATTCTGTTGATGTACTTTCACACTATTTTATAAATATTGTAGATATTATGATACCTATATGAATACTTTCACACTATTTTATAAATATTGTAGATATTATGATACCTATATGAATAGTCGAATAAAATCGAATTTGTTAAATTAAATGGATTAGAATTGTCTCTTAGACGTCTCCTTTCTACATTAAAATTTCGTCGGCGCATCCTTTCAATTTGACGTAAATGTAGAAGTACACCTAACCCTTGTAAAGCCATAGCAATTCAATAGAACATACCAATTTTGAAACAGACTACAAAAGCTTTTAGCCACCACTCTCGTAGGTTATAAAGCGGTCTACAGTTCTATCCCCACTTATAGTATAGCAAAAACGACTACAAAATTTAAGAGAATACCGAATTTGTAAAACGGGCTAGAAGAAAACTGTGAAGTTAGCCACGTTGCCGATATAGTCCAATACCTAGCTACATAATTAGTAGGATAGTGTAGAATATTGAAGGTCACTGAAGTGGTTGTTTGGTGAAATCTTTTATATAAACATGCGATTTATAAACATGGCTTCAAAGTCGTACTCGTGACAAAAACCTAAAGTATAATTCCGATTAATGACTGTATAATCTGCAATACTACGGCGAAGTTCACTTCAACATTTTTTAAAACCTCTTCACCTCATATTGTGTTTATTTTACGTTATAAATGAAAAACGAATTTCCCCTGGAAACAATTTTCAGCATATTCAGCAAGCAGACAAAGCAAACGTGGTTTTCAAGTGCTTTTATGCACTGTAATTAACAGTGACAGTAACTAACTACGCACGATCTGATGGTGAATTTTTTAACGTTGTACAAGCGTAACCGCATAACGTGATTTACAAATTTATCTGGTTCGGTGTACGGATTTGATGAATTGCTCGCTACTATAAAATATTCCGTATCTCCGTGGACTAATGAAAATTTTGGTATTTAATAATATTCTGGAAAATGCATGCAAAATTCATGGTGGTTCTGGATATCAGCTTGTTTTATGTTTTCCGGGTCACTGAATCCGAATTTTTAACTTCCCACGAAAAATTCCCCCCGCAACCCCCCCATATTGTGAAAAAAATGAATAAGCTATCATTTTTTTTTTGGAAAAAAGAAATCGTTATTTTGTGTATTTTAGAAAAAAACTACCTGGAAATTCAGAAAGTAGACAAAATTTGCGACAAAAAATTCTTTAAGCATTTTAACGTTAGATAGACGTAGACGATTTAGGTCTGGAGGCTAAAATTATGCGGTGCACCAAAGACGTCCACTTGCTCTTCCACTTATCCAGTTTTTTTTTCTAAAATTGGCAAAATAAAGGAAGTTCCAAAAAAAACGATCTATTTTACTTTTTTTCAATATTTGGGTGGGTTGCGGGGGTTATTAGGGGGGGGTGCGGTGGTACGTTAAAAAATTGGACTCAGAGGCCCAAAAAACATAGTATAAGCTTATTTCCAGAACTACAATGAATTTTGAAAGCTAATGGTCTTATCATTGCCTGGATTATAATAATAACAATACCTAATCATAATTATGTTATAGCAAGGTACAAATATAATTTTATCAAAAAAAATTAGAAAGAACGAAAGAGGAAAAATTGTAAAAATTTTAAGTTTTTGTACTTATTTAGTACAGGTGGGTTCAAATATTAAATTCATGCATGCTGATTCAATAAGACCTGATGCAACTAATGAAACCAATAATGATGTGTCAAATAATAATACAGATGTATATTCTACCAGTGGTATGGTTTGTGGTAATCAGGGTGGAAACCTTTCTCAAGACAACCTTGTGTTACCTGATTGTTCTTCAGTTATATCCCCATCACCGATTCCTCCACAAAACAATGCTATACTTCAGCATCACAATGTGTATCATGCCAAAAGAAAGCTAGTAACAGTTAATGTTATTATTTTAAAAAGTGAAACGCACAAAGTCTCTCGTTTTGGTAGTCATTAAACCTACACGTAGACTAGATCTTTAAGAAAGGGAGAAATGTTGTGATGTAAACGAACCTTGTTAGTTCTGTCATTAGATATGACATATATAATTAATAGTTTTCTCATGTTTTGTCAACAGTTATGTTATATGTGTATTTGTGAAGAATAATTTATTCTAAAACATTTTTCAAATATATTCCGCAATTTTCCTAGCTTCAAAAATTGTGAAATAGGCATAATGACTGATTTTGACAAACTGTTCCACAATATTTGTTCTAAAAAAGAACTTTTCCTGAAAAAATAAAGGTTTTCAAAGTTTTTAAGATACAATTCAAATTTCGCACCAAAACGCTAGAATAGTATATAGTTTGGCAAGTTTATCTGAAGCCGTGAAAGGAATGCAGTCGAAAACATTTGCCACGTTTAACTATGAAAAAGCTAAAGTGCTAAGTATGTAGTAATAATAATTAGAAAATGGACTTTTTATTATTAACAATATGATTAAATTAGATAAACTTGCCAAACTATAATAGCCTCTGTATGGCATCACACATCTGTAAACACTTCAAATGTTCCACACAGTTTGCAAATAGAAAATACGATAAAATTCGATAAACAAAAGATTGACGTCACACGTTTACAATCATTGTTTTAGCTAATATGGCGGATAGTCATATTTTGTGTTTATATTTCTATTGAAATAAATATTATCACACTTTAATGTAAAAATAAATGATTGTTTCAGAATCTTTGTAATCTATACAATTATTTTAAGTATTAATTCTTGAGAACAAGTAAAAAGAGGAATTGAACTGATTTTTTGGTTATAAAAGTTTTATAAAACGAGTGATACACATCTTTTTTATATAGAAATCCCTAACGATATAGAAGCGAGAAAAGCGAAACAATTCTTCCTTATTAAATTTTCTCATAAAAATGATAATGACTCAAGAAAAGAGATTTAAGGCGAAAAAAAAGGAACAAGTCTAAAGCCTTCAGATATTACTAATTCAATTTTGAAATCCCATAACTTAGGTCAGTTAAAAAAAGCAGTTAAAAAAGACAATAATAGTGTCAATTTCTAAAACCAGCTCACGCACAAAACACAGATGGATATGCAGACGATGTCCTCGTCCTTACTACACTTTCAGTTTTTAAGAATAAACCCCTTTGTATGAATTTTTATTAAATTATTCAAATTAATCCTTATAATCCTCACTTCATATAGGTATAGTAAATATTCCTTCACAACTCGATATTACACACCTTTTATTTTTATTTGTGGTATCATTGAATATATATTATTTTTATTGAAGTTTTCTTGTAAAAATCAAATTAAGTACTTGTCTTACTCACTCCGTATAACAAATAAGAATCTTGACCTTCGCAACGGTCCGAACGAGTGGTCATGCGCATAGATAGCTTTAAATCAACCAAAAATGGCTTCAATTTTATTAACAGGTGGTTATAAATGGAGTAATTGGGTCATGTTTATCAGAAAGGAACCAAGCGACATTTTTGTGAAAATGAGTTTATGGCACAATACGACAAAAGTACTCTCGGGTCATGTTTCTGAACAGAACCAAGCGCCAGATGTGTATTAACAGTTTGTAAAAATGACCTTCCACTGTGACCTAAGTGGACCATTGCAGATACAGAATAAATCAGAAAAGACCTAAACGCCTGTTTCCGATTAGATATTCAACGAAACGAGCAGCAACGTCGCTTGGACTCCTTCTTGTGACTTGGTTCTCTTCTGATTATTGTTGACTAGTTATACTGTCGGTTAGTTTCGTTTGTGTTCGTTCATGGAGGAGTGCACTATTTTCTCATGTTTGCACTTGTCTGCCGTTGTATTCACAAGTCAATAATAATAATATTCAGTTATCACCGATCTATAGTAGGTGAACTATCATCTTCGATCACAAGAAGTGTTTTATCGACAGTGTGTTGACGGTTTATTCTCATCAGAAGTCATGAATCGCGGAAGAAAATTGGTACAAATGGCATTAGATTCTGCAACAGGGAAAAAAAAGGAAGAATCCGAAATCGAAAATACCGAAAGGGTAAGTAAATTTTAGTTTTATATCCATACAATTTGTGAAGAAACCATTTGTTAGATTTTGACATATTTTTTCTCTTTGAAGGAAAATCTGCTGGAAGTCGCCACTATTCACGATTCTTCCACACTACTTGATGAGACACTCAATAATGAGGAAAAACTGTTTGACATCGAAAATATGCAATGTGTATTTGAAGATCAAATTCCGACCGTTTCATCAGCTGTAAACTCCGATGAAGCATTACTACTTGAGATTCCAGTATTTATTATGGATGTAGCTAACTCAACTCAATCACACGACGACGAAAAAAATAATTACCTGGCAGAAGCATTCAGTGCTGATTCTGTCCCAGACATGAACGATGTGAATGAAAAAGAAATTCCAGTAGAGACTGCGACAAGTTTTATGCACCAACAGATTATTCATGTCCAAAATGGAAAGCCAGCGGAAACTTCAACTACTGATAATAATATTCACCATTACATCCAAGATAATTACAATCTCGAAGAACATGATTCAGAAGTAGAAGTAGAAGTAGAAGATGCAAATGATGTTGACTACATTCCCATGCCCGAAAATGAACTTCAAGATAATGGAAACCTAACGGGAACTGCAACAGGACGACCAAAAAAGGGAAGAAAGAGAAAATTTGTAGGACAGACATTTAAGACAAAAAGTAAGCTTCAACACAGTAATAAAAACTATTACACACATTCTGGAAAACCTGTTCATTCAAAACATTTTATTGAGAATTACGAATGTCCATGCAAGAAGAGGTGTCATACACTTTTTTCAGACGATGACAGAAGAAATATTTTTGATGAATTTTATAAACTAGCGAATTATAACTCACAAACTTCGTTCATTGCAGCCAATATTAAAGAAGAAAGCATTAAACGTAAAAGGGTTAAAAATTCCGAGAAACGATCCCATACTAGGTTATACTATTTAAAAAACCAGACTGTGTGCAAAACTTTTTTTGAAAAAACTTTGAGGATTTCTTCTAAGAGAATCAACACTGCTGTATCGAAATTAAGAGAGGGAACCATTAGAGATAGGAGAGGTGAGCAACAGGGGGGGAAAAACAAATTGACAGATGCAGTTGTCGAAGCCGTAATAAAACATATTAAAAAATTTCCAACGTACAAGTCCCATTATTGTAGAGCCACAACACAAAGTTTATACTTAGGGTACAATATAACGGAACGGAAGATGTATGAGTTATTTTTAGAGGAAAATCTGAATTTCAAGCTTTCTTTCACCATATTCAAGAAAATCTTTTACGAAAATTTCAATCTGCGGAGAAAACCATTGGTAAAAGACACATGTAGTGTATGCGATAGATTTAAGGCATCTAAAAGCCAACAAAATACGAAAGAAGCACATGAGAAGCATCTGCAAGAAGCTGAAATCGCCAGACAAACGTTAAAGGCAGATATGAAAGAAGCGGAAGAAGTTCCTGATCTTGAGACAATAACTTACGACATGGAAAAAACTCTACCACTGCCCAATATTCCCACAAACTTAGTTTTTTATAAAAGGCAACTCTGGTTGTACAATGAAGGTGTCCATTGTGGGAAAAATGGATACTGCTTCGTATGGAAAGAGGGGACAGCTGGGCGAGGGGCCCAGGAAGTTGGATCTGTCCTGAAGAAGTTCATTGAAGAATATCTCAATCCAAACACAAAAACGCTGATAATGTGGTCAGATAGTTGCGGAGGACAGAATCGCAATATCAAGATTGTTTTAATGATGAAAACAATTCTCAGAAATCATCAAACTTTAGAAACAGTTTATTTCAAGTATCTAGTACCGGGCCACAGCTTTCTACCCAACGATTCAGATTTTTCGTTTATTGAAAAAGCAATAAAGATGAATCAAAGGATTTATACTAGCAATGATTATATAAACATAATGAAGAATTGCCGACATAAAAGACCATTGACTGTAACAGAAATGAAGAAAGAAGACTTCTTTTCTGTACAAGCAATAGAACGTGCAGTTGTCAACAGAAAACAAGACCAAAACAAAGAAAAAGTTAGTTGGCTTAAAACCAGAGTTATAAAAATAACAAAAGGAGATCCTTTCAGTATCTTTTTTAAATATACCCATAACAATAATGATGTATTCAAAGAAATTAATATTCAGAAGAATTTGAAAAAAACACAATCAAAATATTTCAATACAAATCTAGAATTGCTTTGGCCAGAAGGAAAGGAAATTTCAACAAAAAAACTTGCAGATCTTAAGGCGTTGATGCCTTTTATTCCGGCGGATGCAAAACAATTTTATAAAAATTTGAAAGGAGCAGAATTCGAAGATGACCTGGAGGGATTTGGTCCAGATCTGGACTACGAAAATGAGTTTGAAGAGGAAACTAACAATGATTAAAAATTTCAATTTGGAATATTTTTTGCATTATACTCAAGTTTTGTTCAGTTGAATGCTTTTGTTTTGATTAAAATAAATATTTTATACCAACTGACGTTTCATTTTCATTTTGTAAAACATCTTTCTTAGTGTGAAATGTATTTAAGCTTATTTATTAGAAAGGAACTAAACGACAAAAGTCTCAAAATTAAATAAAAAATCGTACTTTAGGACAGTTTTTTCTCAGAAATTAAGTAAATTGAATTATTCACTTCATTTTTATGAATAAATTTTAATGTTGTTATTTGAAAGTAATTTAAGTAAGTGTCTGCAATGTTGCAACTTCAGACGGCGTTTCCTCGAAACTACGCAGATGTCGCTTGGTGCCCTTCTGATAAGCATGAGTCAATTGTATGTTGCTTTGGAATATTTTTGTTAATAAGGTAAACTTCCTTTTTTTATACTAATTTTAACAATCCTATCTAAATGTTTTAAACTATCAAAACAACAAATATACAACTGATAACGTAAATGTGTTTATAGGTTAACAAAGTTCCTTGGAATCTGGTATATAATATTATGTGAATGAAAATTCATTAATTTCCTATATGGAATTAGAATAACATCAATTCTGCATACAGATGTTATACACACTTCTGTAGAAATTTAAAAAAACCTAACTTGGATAAAAAATTATTCCTACTGGTACCTAGCTGGTGGCGTCGCGTCGTTTCCAATCAATTTAAAATATGTGAAAAAGCTTACCACTTTCTGGTTCGAAAATTATATAGGCCGTCTCTCACAGGTTAGTATTTTTCACTACACTTATATTTTAGTTTGGTTTTTCTGTTTTTAATTTTTATTTTTAATTTACCTTTTCAACCAAAAAAATTATTGTCTTTCCACCTTCCCATTCCAAAATCAACAACATTGTTTTATTTTTCTTCATAGCCGTCTTTCTATATTAATAAAATATATGGTTTTTGATTTCTATGATTGTACCTAAAGGTAAATTCACATGATTATTTTCAACAGGTATACCTACCTATGCAAATAGTTTTTTGAATTTATAATTATTTATAGGGTGTATTTTGAATGTAAAATTTTTTATAGAGGTTTATAGAGATAATATTCTGAAATTTGATATTTTTTTCACTTCAGCTTAATCTTTTTCATATTTTAATTTTGTTTGAATGATTCTTGAATATTTTCCAATCAGGATATTTCAAAATTAATAGCTGTCACTACATTCTCTAACTAAATAATAATAGTAAACTTAAGAATTAACAATTTTTTTTCTTATTTTCAGGTTATTTAACCTCCAATTGGATTTACCAATTTTAAATAATCTCAATATTACATAGATAACCCTCTTATCAGTTATTTGATGTAATTTATTTTAATTTAATTATAAACAGGAATTCTGTAGATAGCTTATTAAATCAAGTATTTTCCGAATTTGCAATTGAATCACACTGAAACACCTCATGAATAAAACTTCCAAATTGCCTGTTTGACTTTTGCGACATAAATTTGATTGGAGTGCGCTACTATGCACTTTGATAAGACTGATATATCAAATCTATTATGAGTACTAATAACCCTAATTTAAGACATTGATAATAAACGATAATTTTTGTATGACAATCAAAAGCTCTTTACCAAGCTACTAACTTGAGAAATTTGTAACAAGGCATTTGTCAATGTCAATGTATAACTCAACACAACGAAACATTTATTTATTAAAAGTACAGCTAGTGAAGGTACAATTAATAAAATTTAACACAAGATTAGATTTGTTGCTGTTCTCTTCTATAGATATATTACCACACATAATATTTATAATCTTGTGGTATTTTTTATTGAGATTTAAGTATGGTTTTATAGAATTTTGATTGCTACGGCCAGTAATTTTCAGCAATTGTTCTTTTACATCACTTCTTGCCAATTCGCTAACAGCAGTTGATCTATTCGAGTGATTTGTTATATTTTTGTCCTTTACATTCAAGCCAATTGCATCAGATTTAGCCCAGCCATTTATTGTTTTTCTTCCACATGGTACATTATCGTACCATTTGTCAGTTTCATTTCTCCAGTGTCGATTTGGTTTTAAGAGCAGTAGTGATCAGGTAATATCATTTTAGGAAAAAGACATACAGGGCAGCTTTGGCTTTCACTATCGGAAACCAACCATTTACTACTTGCACAGCTTTTAGAACCACCTTGGCACATTTTACTGAACACCGGGTTATATTTGTTGCACTGGACTTGCATTTACATGGATCTGTTTGTAGTTGTGTCTGTGTATTGTTGAACGGGTCAATCATAATATAGTCATTATAGTACTTTTCTTGTAAAAGGTTCTGCATTGTTTTCACCGTTGCTTCTTTAAATTTGGTCTCATCTTTGACCACTCAATCTTTTAGTATCAATGCCAATTCTTCTAAGCTTCAATGTTCATTTAATTCATATTCCTCAAATATATTTGTGACTGTAGGTTGTATTTCTGGGAATTTTTTCTTTGATAAGCGCATTTATACTTTGAACATTTGCATTGCCAAAAAATGACATATTGAAATTTATTTCAAAAGAAATTATCAAACTCAGTAGTGTTGTCATAGTGATTGATAAATGCACTGAATGCAATTAACATTAGTGTAATGTTGACATGATTGGGTGAAATTGTTTCGTGTGACACAAAATGACAAAATTTGATTAGTTGTTAGAACTGCCAAAAAAATTTCAATGTACTGTAACTCTAGGCATATTTGAAAAATTAACCCCCTGGTTTAAACTTGCAACCCTCAAGGGAAGTGTTTTAAATTCAGTTAACCGCGAACGTAATCTTTCCGCTTTACATAATTTACATACCAAACTTATTTTTAATGAGAGGGCGATTAAGATAGCGCTAAAACAAATGAACTTTCAATTTAATGTGCTCGAAATGCTGGTGGGAAGTTTTAACCTAATAAACGCCTGTTACTTGAGAAAGTTCTAATTCCAATTTAAGATGAAAAATAGATGTTTTCTACCATTAAACAACCATGGAAAATATTTATTAATAGGTGATCTCCATAGTCTTTAATTGGAAAATTATTGATATTTAGGCACAAAAATAGGTGGAATAGAAAAAATATCTAAGCTCTATAGGAGGAAGTAAAATATTTAAATATTTGGAAAAAAAAATGGAATGAAAAGTCAAAGAAAAGTGATCAAGAGAACAAAAGGTGAGATGACTAACTAGTCAAGGAACAGTTTTGGGTCCGTAATAATGGTTAGTTCCACCCATGTGGGTCTCAGCAGCAGATAAAATAATTGTTGTGAAGAGTAATATGTTATTATCCATGTTTTCAGGGAAGCTAAGTGTAAGATAGTTTGTGTTTGAGGCTTATAGCTATCCCAGTCAGCGTTGTTTAGTTGCTAATAGCTTCTTGTTAAAATTTGCTGGAAAGGGAGTTCATAGGAAGATATGACTATAGGAAAATGATTGTTGTCATATAGGTCGTTGACAGCGTGCCAAGTTAGTAAAGGGGCTTATGGTCGCAAAAGCTAAGATCGATAACAGAGAAAGACCCAGATGAAAAATTGAGATTATTATTGGATCTTGTGTTTAGTAGGCATGAACTTGAGTAATTTATTACATGTTCGATGGTTATTCCTCTGCCAAACGTTGAATTAGATCCCCACAGTATATAATGGGCATTGAAGTCGCCTTCAAGTATGTAGGGATGAGGGAGCTGGAAAAGTAGGTTAGCTGTGATTAGTCAAAGAGTAGTTACTGTTCTGGTTTCAAATCCCGCATACACTTTTATTTTTTTTGTATTCAACTGTTGAAGGAGGTACTTTAATGGTAAAAATAATTGTTTTCCTACAACCACTATGCAAAACACGCTTTCTATACAAATTTTTATACGCAAAGAAAATGGACCTTTAATTATTAATGATGGTTAAACTTAAGTTCTTTAATGTGCTTGTTTCAATTTTGTCTATTAACATTATTTTTTCAATTTCTGAATACTAAAAGGTAATTTCTAATTATGTTATGGGTTTCCTTCAAGCCGGCAACATCATGTGAAAACCATAGTACCGCGTCCTCCGAACGATTTATCGTACGGCCCGTTGCTATGCAACCACCTGACTTGCTATTGACAAGCGCGTGCGTGTGTTCAGATCGGTTTGCCAAACTCATTACGTTCTATGAAGAAACTATAAAACGTACCTGTTTTTTTGTTGAAATGTTTATAACAAATTACTGAACCTTTGTACCATTTCCCAATGATTGACTGACTGGAGGGATTTTCGGTAGTTGTAATGGTTGTAAAGTTTCTTCTCCAAAGTGCTTCCGTCTGAGTCCTTGTAAGTTCTGGCAGAAGCAGAGTATGTAAGTAGGTGTTTCATCATAGAGTTCACATTTCCTGCACATAGGTTCACTAACTTTGCCCAATTTGTGCAAATGTTTCCTTAGGGTGCAATGTCCAGTCACCAGGTCGGTAACTTCCTTCAAATGTCTCTTACCCAGTTTCAATAGCCTGGTTGAGAGTTCCTTGACTTTGTTGTCTCTTGCCAGCCTGTTGATGGATTCTTACAGTTTCTTACCAGTTTAGACCTAGTTGTTGGATAACTGATAGCTTTAAGCAGAGCCTGGCTGTCAGTGAATATTTTTATTTTTTGGCCGGTATATCATGTTCTGATGTTTTCATCAATACAGGCTATAGCGGCAATCGTCTCTACTTGAAACACAGTCGTTTATCGGCCAAGGCTAAAGATCATTCTCTTTCTAGGTCCTTTTATACCAGCCCCATTGCCATGGTTTGCTTTGGAACCATCGGTGAACCAGACGATTTCTCCAAAATGATCTGGGTGCATCACCAGTTCCCTAGCTGGGATGATGATGTTCACTCGCTCAGTGAATACATTCTTTGGTGTGATGCTATCAAAATTCATGTGAAATATGGGTTCATCTAGAACATTGTTCGGTGACAATGTCTCCCTCCAAGACATATCCAAATTTTACTAAGTAATGATTAGGGCATCATCCGCTTTCTACTAGGATTTTTGTTAAAAATTAAAATACTTTTATGCTCTATTGATTGGCCTACTGATAAAGATGATATTGACCCCCAGACAGGATATTTGAAAATAATGTGGTGGGTAACGAATTTTAATTAACCTATAAAATATACCAAACTAATCGAATTAAAAGGACCAAGCACTGTAGTAGATATGTTAATATCTGTAGCGGTCACCAAAAGTTAATAATTACATTAAATTATCGTTGTTGTTGGTAGGTATACGCAAACTAAGGGATAATTTATCCAACCATTACTGAAACATTGGAATTAACGGTCAGCGGTTTGTAATAAAATAACGCCCAATTGAAAATCGTATATACCTGAAAGGCGATTCTAGTTTATAACTTTTTATGGAAATTCTATTAAATTTCACCATTATTTTGTAAATTACAAAAATACACGGTGTACTAAGAAAATTTGAAACGTTTTAAGCGCTTATCAATTCTAAACAAAGTATTTATTGATTGGTTTGGTACCATCAGTCAAAGGCTTCCAGACCTCGTCTCCTCAGCGTTTAGGCTGTACCATTTATGTGAAGTAGCCTTTATATCAGGCTCAACAGTATCTTAACTAGGCCAACAATGCGTGGACACTGCATCTGGGTCTAGCTACAGCTCCTGTTCCTATTTTAGTTTTAGATCCGTCAGTGTTCCACACCAACGTTCCTTCCTGACTGTATGCTTCCAACCTATCATGGATATGGTTGGTTGTCATTAATTGTGGCCTACATATTTTTACTTCTCATTGCAGGAATGTCAGTTCCCATTGTATTCCAGTCTGTATGCAGCGATTCTGGCTTATGTGCAGGAAATGTGAACTCTATGATGAAACTCCTACTCACATACTCTGCTTCTACGAGAACTTACAAGGGCTCAGACGAAACCACTTTGGAGAGCAAATAATACGACCATTACAACTACTAAAAATTCCCCCAGTCAAACTAGTGGCCTACATAGAAGACACAAAGCTTCTGGAATGGAAGTAGATAACATGGGAAATGGTACAAAGATTCAGTTCAAGTGCCTGGGCTACTGAGCACGACCCAATCTATCGAATAAATGCTGAGTAAGTGGCGGTAGATCGAGGATGGCTTCTATTGCCGCAATCGAGCTGCTTCTCATCGCCCAAACAAACCGATAGACCTCATTGATTAAACTTTTTGTTACTTCTACAGAGTCATGATAAAAATTGTTCATTTGTGTTACATTATCTTGAGACACCCGGTATAACTTCACGAATAATCTATAAATTTTCAAGATTTGTACAAGTAAACACGTGTTTAACCGTACTATAATTATTGTATCACATGTCAGCATCTTCAACAGATCCAAATTTGCTTCCTGCATGACCTTGGTTTTTAAACTCGTAATTAACAAAGCCAGTCGTGGATTTTTTATTGTTGTATTTTGCACATTGGTAGAAATTAGCTCCTTCAAAACGTTTTGCTTTTAAATTAAAGTATTTTCAACATTTTCCTGAAGACAGCTCGAAGAATTTTCTCCCAAGCTGAATTTGAATTTAGGGGTTGTGTGCTGACTGGCTGTAACAATTGATTGTAAATTTCTTTCGTTGTGATTGGATATTTTACGTGTAGCAAATTTTTTCGACTGTTTATATATACAAACAGTATTCTCTTTGAAGAAATGTTTTGATAATATAAAGACTGATTTACCGTCAAAAGTCTCTGTAGACAGTCACGCTGTAAATGCCGTTCTTTTGATAAATGTACCTCCATTTCACCGTTACACGAAGGAAAGGAAGAAGGCAAGAAAAGGGGATATTGAAACATCAACGTATATTGACTTTATTGAGTCATTTTCGCCGCCAGATGGCCAAAATCTCATTTACGTTACAGATCAAAATCTCTTTGGTCTATCCTACTGTATGTTTTTTCATCGATATAAAAATAAATTGTACACTAAATCTACACTATAAAAATAATCTTATCTTCGTGGTTTAGATGTGATATGTAGAGTGAATAGAAATAAAAAAACTTGGATAACCTCAATTCATCAAATATGTATCAAACACATTTCTGTAAGACAACTTCTGATAATGTATTTGCAGATTTATCTCCTTTGGATATAAGTGTAGACTCGTTATTGGGGTATTATTATTATTATTAAAATAGTGTCAACGTCATTTCCAAAAGCATCCTCGAATCTTATTCGATAGTAGATACCTACATCGTTGCTGAAAGGGATTATCTTTGAAGCGATAAAGTGATAATTGTGATATTCTAGGAATATGAATAAGACTTTATTCCGCATATTTTAGAACAAATAATGTTAAATGTTTTTGACGTCAGCATTTAGTACGGCCGTCATTTTGAATTTTTTGAAATGGCAGCCTAGATCGATTGTCGTATGGCGCTGACGTCAAAAACATTTGACATTTGTTCTAAAATGTGCAGAATATGGCATTATTCCGTTGAAAAAATGTAAAGAATACAAAGAATGTGAAAGCCAAAACGTTATCTAAAATTTGTCCACGTTATGAATATCTATTTGTGAAAAAGCAGAAATTTTCGTTTCTACAAAAAAAAAAAAGAATTTACTCGAACGTATTTTCACTTAAGTTGCTGTCTCGAAGTCGGTACAAGTTTTAAAAAAGTTTTAAGTGAAAATAAATGGATAGATATTTTCAACATAGTAAGTATATTCTCCACTTCGATCGCCGGCCGGTGCTTTAATCGTTCCACCTGGCGCATCATGTGTACATAATTTTGGAGTTTCGCGTAAAAGCATTCTGCTACAACATCTGGTATACTTTTTAATACTGATATAAAGATGTTTTAGAGGTTATTTAATAAGATACAATGTCCATATTTTAAATTTGAACCATGTTTCTTCTAAAAACAAGAGTAAATGGGCGCGTTTATCTCAACGTAGCGCTACCGGAGCAGTAATCAATTTCCTGCTGAACGCGTGTTTTGTCAACTGATTGATGTGAGCGCTGTGGTAGCAGTCGCCAAGTCGCTTGAAATTACTGAAAAAAGAAAAATTAATTAAAACCACTTTTTATATGTTACTATATTTAAGAACATTTTGAAGAGTTGGCAACGTATTGCACGTGCAGTCAAGACTTCGAAACAACCAATCATCAACTGCAGTATTCATCGCAATATAACGAAATAACCGAAGTATACTACGTTTGACGTTTTTGGCAGAAAAAATTCTACGGTCTTAAGGGTGTTCGGGGGGGTTGTGTTGTGGTTCGGCTTATAATCCATTAGTATCATTCAGTGTCGGGTGTGAATTTTGTTTTAAAGAAATATTTAATATAATATCTTTTTCTTGGTTGAGTGAGTTTAGTTAATTGTTATAGGTATTTATAGGAAAGTGTAGGTGATCTAGTGTAGAAAGGTAACATTAATATAAAACCTTTTTGATGGTGTAGTGGTTAGGTCGCGTCAGTGAATTGATATTAATATAATATTCATTTGTTCGTAGACGTTAGGGTAAGTTTTATAATATAATTAATTAGAATGGCATTTTGGAGACCATTTGAAACAACAGTCCAAGATGATGCGGGGGATTATTGAATTGTGGATTTAAATATAAGAAGTTAGATAATCGAAAGGTAATAATGGAGTCTCTGAACTTTGACAGGAGTATTTGCGCAAAACAAAAGGGTACCGTGATTCAAATAGAACTATAATTTATTTAGACCAAACTTGGTTTGATACACATGATGTTGTCAAGTGTTTATTCATTTATTTGTTATTCAAACAATCCTTACGGTTTTATTACATGAATAAACATATAAAATAAAATACATTTTAACTTAATATGTAAGAAAATAGTAGTAATGGTAATTATATTATAATTAAAACTGTATGAGGATATACACCCACCTTTAAAATATGGTTGGGTTGACAATACAAAAAACTGTTCTTTAGATACTCCGTGTTCTAGAGGAAAGCGCTTTATTATTGTATTACAAATTTTATGAATTTTGTATGCAGGTTAATTTTTTTCATTCAAATTGATATAGTAGATTAACATTATTTCACAATATTCGAATTTATAAAAAATTTATATGCACGCCATTGGGTGGCTTTTTCCTTCAAAAGGATTAAAAATATGAGTCATCATATTAACTTTGGAAGAACTTTACCAATGATTTAGAGATTTTAATATTTCTTAAATCCATTACCTACACATACAGCAACACCATAATAAAATACACTTTAAGACGTTAATTAATTTCAATATAATTTTCTCTAAAAAAAAATACACAAGTGTTAGTTTACAATTTCCTTTTGACAAGAAAAATTTCCAAGTGAATCAACGCCAAAGTGTTTTAATTAAATTAAAAATTAACGGCAAAAGCTATACCTAACTTCCGTCAAATAATTTCCTGGGATATTTCTCAACGTTTTTTTTTCAATTAGAGCTTTTCATTAACGGTAAAACTGAGAGAGATACATCTAATCATCTACTACCAAAGGGATCTTTTCTTTTGAAACAGAAAAGTTTAACGAACTTTTATCAGTTATCGATCCTTTATAAATTGTCTTGTTCATCCCAACAGCAATTTTTTGCTGACATTGGTTCATGCACAGGTTTTGAATACAAAATATATTTAAATAATTCCTAACTCGGGTAGTCTCAAATTAAATTCAATTCACGTCTTCGTTTTAAATAAGCTGCACTACCAACCACTATTACTACAAATTTTAACAACGGACATCCTGTCCGTTTTTAATTTTGAACAATTTTAATATTTCTAAATAATATCTCACTAATTACTTACAGCGTTTTAACGCTTATATATAACATTACATTCTTATAGGTCTGAATTAATAGTATATTCTTCAACGAGTGTAGAATGATCTCACTAGCTGCGCTCACTCGTTTTGGAAACTTCATCCGCGTGAATAATAGCCATTCTACACAAGTTAAAGACTATACTTTCTCCACGACTGCGCATAAAGAAAAATTTCATCCTTGGGAATTGACCTCGATCGCCCGCTACCGACCATATTTGTTTATGAAAATGTGAAGAACATAGATATAGGTACCTAACTCATATTTTTAATAGAAACCTTTACATTTTTAAATGAAATTATAACAATATTAGGAATAATAATAGAGATAATATAAATATACGTAATTAAACATATTAAATCTCCACTATCGCTAATGTTGTCCATTTTTCTGTTCTCTATACGTAAACTTATAATTATATGATTATTTTGACGTTTCAAACAACGCGCTGTCAGAAGAGATTTGCGTTCTAAAAGAACGATTTGATTTGAGTTCTGATAATCATAGAATGTGATTAGCTAACGAAAGTGAATTCTTTTTAAGAATTTTTATCATTGTTCAGCTAAATATGTAAAAATAATTTGTATATTATTACATAGTCGTGGAGAAACAGTTTTCTCACATGTTTCATTTTTAATATTTACAGCTTGAGAGTTTATTTCACGAGGTTGACAGAAAAGTGTGAGTCAAAAAGTAGTGTTTATATTCCTTTTCAACAATCTTGCTGTGTAGCTAGATCATTAATCATATCTGGGAGGAAAACCTTCGCTAGTCAGGTCAAGTATGAGGCAATTTGGTTAACTTGAGCAATTTGTTAACCGTTTAGCAGCTTTTATCAAGACACACCCCATTAAAATGAAGAATTAGAGTGTGGATGATTCCATTATACGCTTTTTGTGAAGGTCTATTCAGAAAATATGACCATGTGGTCGAGATAGCAGAAAAACTTCAATAATAAACACGAGGTTTATTAGATGAATAAAAAAGAATATAGAAAATAATAAAAATGTACCAAATATATTATTTTATTGACAGTATTTCATGAAAATTATCGGTTTTTGTTCCTTTGGCCAACCTTTCACTCAGAACTTTTCGATTCGGCCGCCATTTTGACCGCTCAATCACAAAATGGTGACTTCTTTGCATTGTTTACATTTTTTTTACCGCGACTTTAACATCAAAGTTGGGGTTTCCGAAGCAAAAACCAATTTTTGGTAGAACTATTAGTAGTAGCTAGTAAATACAGTAGGGAACAGTAGACTCCGCTTCACATAAGAAGAATCCTCCTGAAGTTTGCCTGTCTTGCGCAGATATCTACATTATCTACGTCGCCTCGTAATGACCGTTTCATGCCATTGGCGTTACAAATGATTACATCGCCAATCGTTAATTGAAAGTATTTTCATATTACCGGTGTCTATTGTATGTAAAAATATCTCGAAAAGCTTCAAATAATTCCCAAATATGTTTTATTTAAACTATACACATGATAAATACATTTTTAATATTCTAATTTAGTATTAAACTACAAAATGTGAAAACGTTGCGCAACTGATTTAAAATCGAATGTCAATTCTACAATATGGCGCTGGTTTTGACAGCAAGTTCACGCATACGACTGCAACTTCAGATGGGTACTTCTTACGTGAAGCGTAGTGCACCGAAAGCCGTAAGAAATACAGGAGCGTCTAAATGTAGCTGTCTTCACCGACGTTGCCTAATGTTAATTTGTCGAGAAGGGCAGGGAAAATGAATGAAGAAGCTATACAGAAGGGGAAGGGTGAATGGACTGGCTAACCATCTTTATAGCTTCCTCAATCATTTTCCTCGCCCTTCTCGATAAATTAACCTTGGAACTACGCTTGGCAACGTTGGTGAAGAGAGCTATACATTTAGACGCTCCTAAGAAATACCACCAAAACTTACAGTCCACAACCCAAGAGGAAGATATCGAACGAGGTAAGGACAAACCCTCCTTTGAATGGCCGATCTTGCATTTTTTATTATTTTTTTTTATTTTAATTTGGTTTTTAAATTCAATAAGGATCTCTATAATAGCTGGAACAACGAGTCTAAATAATCCCAATTTTTTCTCGAAGTAACGTAAGATTGTTTACGGTAATAATACAAAAGGACAAAAAAATGTAACACGTAGCTTTATAACTTTTTTATTTTTATATAAGTAAGTTATTACAGAACTGTTTCAAATAAGTTTGTTACTATAGATTTCATTTAATTCAATTACAACATTACCTTGTCTGGTGGATATTACTAGACGCTTAAAGAACAAATGAATCCAGTTAGTGATTGGTGCCGTTGGAGTAGAAAATCAACTTAATCAGATTTATTCCAACGATCTTGAATGAAATTGGGAGATTGAGAATGTTTGAAACAAACGTGAAACCTACACACGAAATGAAAACCGTTTTGGTTTGTAACTGCCGCTCTAGACCTGGGAAGGCTGAATCGATCGAAGTAAGCGTAAACTTTCCAGTTACACCACTATATATATATATATATATATATATATATATACATCAACGAAAAATTTCAAATGTTTGAAGTAAAACTAAATTCCAAACAAGTATCTTTTATTCCAACGCGAACTTTCTGATTTCCAGTGACGTTACATTAAATTATTAAGGTACACTTTCTTTATTTAAAAAATATTTTATTTTAAGAGTTTTCCTTGAATAAGACATATGTACAATTCTTACATTAACGATAAAATACAGTGACTCCGTTTGCGACGGATAAAGATTACTGAAAATCGGACCAATATTTCTATGTATGTATGTATCTTTGATGGGGTGACATTCACTGAGACCTAAAAGATCTATTGTGCCCCTCACTTCTACTTAGTTCATGAGGAACGTCTCAGAGACTAGTAGCTCTTAGTCCTATTTCCCTAAGGAATTTTAGAATATCTGCAGGCTTCAACTTAGGCCAAGGTCCCTCTTCTATCCAATAAACTCCTAGGTGCTGTACCCTAGGATTCTAAATTTCCGTGCAATTCGCAAGCATGCGGATGGAGGTACAGTTTTACTTTGACACCCATCAGAATATTTTATTGCCTAAGTCCTACCAATGGTTAGATCTTCTATTTTCTTCGACCAATCTTTCTAAATAATAATCGAATATTATATAAAATAATTGGGGTATTTTTGGGACTATCAGTAAGGTTCTATGTGAGTGGGGCCTTCTATCCACCTCCACTGCGACCCCCGTTGGGTCTATTGTGGCTCACCCCTAGGGATTACAATTCACCCCACAAGCCTGTTCTTCTGACGAAGTCCATGGTTGTATTTGGTGATACTTTTTTGAAGTCGTTCGGTTCTAACGTACTAAAACCGAATATGTTATACATTACCCTGCCCAAAGCTGGGCATGAGCGTAATATGTGCTCCGCAGTTTCGTCCTCCAAATTACAGTACCGACCCAAGTAGCAATTTTTGGCAAATCTCGGACACAATTTACTTGTACCTGGATTGTGTCGACTCTTTTCGGAGCGCTTCTGTCACAATGTGAATTCTATATAAAATGTTCAAGTTTGCGTCGACACATTCCGAACTTATTGCGTCAAAAGGATGAGCGAGTCTAAATAGCAACATTTCAAACACATGTGTTTCAAATGTCTCTACTTTGTGTCAGTTTGGACTCTTCAAATATATTTAGACACAGGCGAGTCGACACTAAATAGACTCAAGTTTGTCTAATTTATTTCTTAACAAGATGTTACTATTATGTTACTGAAATGAGTTGAGTAGACACAATAATTTCCATTTGGGTACATTTTAAACATAGATTTTCTTCATTGTTTCTACAATGCGTCGTCCGGACACATACCTATTCATATAGAAACATCTTACCCACATAATTTCTATTTTGTTCCTTCAATGTGTCTAGTCAAAGTGTTAGTGTAGGTATAGGTACTCAAAATGGCGCGTCGAATAGAGCGAAAACAACTTGTTGGCGGGTTTTAATGACTCAATGTCTGCCTCCTTTACACTGCAAGGTATTTTGTCCCAGTCTATTCGAGGAACAGATTCTGAGTCTCTAATTAATTTCTCGCTGTCTTTACAAGATTTTGTTGGCCAGTATAAAACACCATTTTTCTCCCACGCTGTTGGGACAATGCACAATTGCAATGTATCATTTTCTATTGTTTTAACGATTTTAAATGACAGTATAAATATTCGGAAGTGAAAATAACGTCCATGTAAATAGAGTAGGTACTAAAAAGTAAGGTTATGAGGTACACGAGTCTGTTCGAATGTCCGCCGCATTTCAGACACAAATATTCCGAAATGTGCCCACTGCTAGATAAAGACGACGCATTTTGGACATAATGAACTTCGGTGACTAATTGGTTGCTAAAATGTGTCTGTGTGACCTTTTAGTAATTATTCAGTGAATTTTTGGTCTCTATTCAGAAACATTACTCTGAATTGTTTCCTCTATCTGCAAATGTTTCGAGAGGGGCAATTTGTAGCCAAATTTTATTCACATTACGAAACATGATCCCGTTTGGACACCATCCATAAGTACGCCATATTTCAACACGTACTTCGTCGTTATATGCACTTGAGAAAAATGGCGGATTTCGCAAATATATTTTAAACTAAGGATTTTGGTAATATTTATGGCAAAACTGTACTGAATATGATATCCTGCATGATAAAATACCATCGTGTTTTGATTTTGTGGAGAAATAAAAAAAATTAAAATCATTGAAAATAATTTAAAAATATAAACAAATTATAATTACTGGGTATTATTAAGGCCCGTTTAATTTTTAGAACTACCATGTCAACTATCTTCAGTGAACAAAAATACTTACTTACCCTCTTATGATTTCTAATTAGGTTGATAAATACTCAAAAGTAAACTCCTTCAGTATTCTGTTCATGATTATCCAGAATGGATCGAGATGCAATATAATTTTTGTCTATTTGGATTGATTTTGGTGCACAAGGAATAGGAGTTAATAATTTCGGTAAAAATTCAGAACACCATGTGTTGGTTTTGTGGCTCTCATCAGAGCACAATATCAAACACATTCTGGAAACAACGTGTTTACCTACCAGGCACATGCAAAGTACATTTTGTACACATAATGGACAAACATTTTGCCCAAACAAAATAGACAGATTTTGGACTCATCAAGGTTCAATTTCAGGTATATACTGGAAACGAAAGACACAATCCAGACACATTTTCGAAACAAAATTGTTACATTTCAGACTCACTATTAGATGAATTTCAGACTATAATCAGTACACATTTCAATCACCATTTTGGTCACATTTCTCACTTTAGATGGTCCAAAAGTCGACAATGTGCCTTGAAAATGTGTCGCGTCCAAATTACAGTGTCGACACTTCGCCCAAAATGAGTCAGAAATTGTTACTTGGGGACAATCGGAGGTCTGAACCAGACTCATCTTCTTTAGGTGGTAATTTAGTCGACAATGTCCTTTAAGCAGTCCCGACAGAATGCGTAGGTCTGTTCTACTCCATTCCAGGATCTACTTATTTTTTGTAAATCAACGCCGTCGAGTGAGAGCCACGGTATGTTTGCCCAGTACGTGAAGGTTTTCCTCACCGCTCAGGTAGCTATGGCTGAGCTATCAGTGCTTTCCGCAATGCCAAAAAATGGTTCAGATCCGATAAATAGAGACTCTGATCCCTTTTTTGCCTTCTCGTTGCCCTCCACTCCTCGATGCCCCGGCACTATACAGTTGCATACGAAGTCTTTTATAATGTGGTCCTTTGGGCATTTGCAGTTGGATACCACTCTTCGCTAGTAAATCGAATACTTATAGTACAAAACGACGTTTTAGTTGAAAACTTTAATTTAATTAAGTAGTTTTATTCGACATTTAACGACAATACCCAACGCTCTATTTTACGGTAGTTTCGAACCGAAACCAGTAAATTATATCAATTCATCGTCGATGCGACAGTTCTCTCTGTATTCCGCCTATTTAAGTCAATTACTTGCACAATAACTGATTGAGTGCGGTGCAGAAGATTCATGGATGATCATCGGCGTCTCTCCTGATGCTCTCTCACTCTACGCGATGTTTTGACAGCACCGTGATAGTTCACAGGCGATATCCACAGAGAGCTATAAATCTTTCCAAAACGTATATACCTAACCACAACCGGAATGGTATTCATCGGGGAGAATCATCATCAGTGCCGGATTTTGTCATAATAACGGAAATATATATATGCAATTATGTTCGTCTTATCGTGGATTTATGCAGTCAACAATTATCGATCAAAGCATATATTTGTTGAATATAGGGCAAGTCGACTCTAATGACAGTCGTAGTGAGGAAAAATAATTATTTAGTTAGATTTGTAGTTTGGTTGTTTTTTTTGTATTGCTTTGATTATCCTTTTATTTATAAACAGACAGATGTAGCCTTTTAAAATGCCTGGATATTGTTCAGTAGTTGATTGTGGGTATGGAAGGGATGAAGTATCCTTTCATGAATTTTCATCAATACGTCACAGCAATATAATGGGAAAGTAGGGTTGATGTTTTGGTTGAAAAAAGATTCAATGTACAGGTAGTAGATAATCGCCTAATATTATAATATTTAAGTAGGGAAGTCGAAAAGCACCAAAAAAAATCACGCAATAAAAAAATTAGCTTCGTTTTGGCCAAGTCCACTTGGCACACTATTTATAAAAGCAAGGAAAAAGTCAGTAAATCAAAACCAAATGGATTAAAACTATTAAGAGCCACGTGTTGGTAAAAAAACGCCTGTTCATCATTATTTCATCAGGGCGACTGTCACATGACGTCACGTAGACTTGCCCTAAGACTTGTTTAGTCTTAAGGTTAGTCTTCGCGTGACGTTTATTTGTGTAGAACTCTAGTCTCTAATACTTCAAAACTTTTTATACTTTTCACATGTTCCAGAGAGTTCTCGACTTTTCGCTGACATTTCTAGATGATTCCAGATGTTTATATCTTCTTCTTTTTCTTTATGTACATTTACATATTCTATCAGTACAGATCCGACGTAACAATACGATTAACTATTTATTGCGGCGATTACAAATAAACAATTTTAATTTTAATGCGTTTGTTTTACAAAATTATTGAAATAGTTAAAGGGTATAGATTTCTTATAACCCGGTACTGATGAAATCACTCCACTGGCATTTGCAAACGTTTACAAGTTACCTAATATCCATTTCAATTCAACTCGGATATTGCAGCTTACCATAGATAACTTTATATATAGCTCTTTGATCAACTCTTGTATGGATTATAAGTATTTTGTGCATTATTATGTAAACAGTTAAGAGCATATATAGTTTGCTTAATTAGGTATTTCGGTTCTAGAAATATTTTAGATTAGTTTACTTCGAATAGAAAAAAGATAAAAATAGACAGAACAAATAAATAAATTATCCCACTATCACATACCATTGTCTAAAAAAAGAAGCACGTACGAACTAATTATTTAACCGGCCGTTTTTCGTAGTTCTCGACTGAACGTTTAGATGGCATTGTTCGAATTTCCCTCGAAATTAATTAAAATTATTATTTAAAAACGCGCAATAAAATAAAGTACGACCCTGCTTTTACTGCATATAAACATGTCAATCGCTACGATTCTTTAACTTTTTTCTCTCTCTTTTTTGAGCAAACTTTTATGGTATCTCGCTGCTAATAAATCATAGACCCGTCTTTTTGAAAATATAATTATATTATTAATAATTAATAAAGTATCCTCTTCTAAATGATCAGAAAAGTGACCAAGCCAATCTTTAATACGTCATGTAATATAGAGCATTCCAGAACACCTGACTTTGACAGGCTGGCCATATTGTGCTGGGTCTCCCGATTAGTTGGAGTTTGTATGTTTTGACATGTACTTAGTGTAAGCCAGTTGGTGGTCACGACAGACTTTGTAGAACAATGTCAATGTAATATAATTAAAATTTATTTAAATAATTAAAACTTTACAAACAATACATGGCGCAGTCAGTAAACTGTCTGATTTGAATGAAATAATATTAAAAATGTCAGAGGAGGTATGTGATTCAAGAGCAACATATTCAGATGCACAGAGAGATCGACTAAATAGTCACCCCACTTGGTTAAAACAGCTGGAAATAAAAAAAAGATACCTTATCTCTTATTCCCCCCACTCCATACTTAACAACACTACAAAACGATGGCACTTTAGATAATTTGAAAAACTTATAACCGATTAAAGTCTAACTATCATCCGTTGTTTACCAGTGAGCATTGAAAACTAAATAGAATATGACATGAGGATCCAGAACAATATGGCCGACCTGTCAATGACTTCCATGTAACGAAGGCAAAAAGTATAATTTGACTGGACTAAACGTCAAGATGGTGCTGAAATATGGATATCTTTTTATGTGATTATTCTACTAAACGATAGATGTCGCTTTTTACGAAATCAACCTGCACGCAAACTTGATAGAAATATAAAAACAAAAAATTGATTTCTATGGACAAAAGCTACCCTCTATGACTTCTTTCTGAAAACTTTGAGCGAGCTCTACCACTGATGACAGTATAGTTCTTCCAAATAAGTTAATGTAATGACCCATATTTTAAATCCCTTTGAAGGAAAAAGCCGCCTAATGGCGTGCATATAAATTTTTTATAAATTCGAATATTGTGAAATAATGTTAATCTACTATATCAATTTGAATGAAAAAAATTAACCTGCATACAAAATTCATAATACAATAATAACGCGTTTTCCTCTAGAACACGGAGTATCTAAAGAACAGTTTTTTGTATCGTCAACCCAACCATACTTGACAACATCATGCGTATCAAACCAAGTTTCGTCTAAATAAATTATAGTTCTATTTGAATCACGGTACCCTTTTATTTTGCGCAAATACTCCTGTCTAAGTTCACCGATACGCCGAGATTCCATTATTAACATTACATTATCTAACTTCTTATATTTAAATCCAACTGTCGTTTCAAATGGTCTCCAAAATGCCATTCTAATTATATTATAAAACTTACCCTAACGTCTACGAACAAATAAGTATTATATTAATATCAATAATTCTCTAACGCCCCTTAACCACTACACCGTCAAATATGTGTTATATTAATGATACTTTTCTACACTAGATCACCTACACTTTCCTATAAATACCTATAACAATTCACTAAACTCACTCAACCAAGAAATAGATATTACATTAAATATTTCTTTAAAACAAAATTCACAACCGACACTGAATGTAACTACTGGATTATAAGCCGAACCACAACACAACCCCCCCGATCACCCTCAAGACTGTAGAATTTTTTCTGAGAAAGTAGTCAAAGGGAGTATACTTCGGTTATTTCGTTATGTTACGATAAATACTGTAGTTGATGATTGGGTTGTTCGGAAGTGTTGTGCATCTACGTTGCCAACTCTTCAAATTTTCTTAAATATAGTAACATACATAAAGTGGTTTTGATTAATTTTTTTTTCAGCTATTTCAAGCGACTTATTTTAATGTTTACTAATAAATTTATATTATGTACTTTTTTAAAAATAATTCCAAACTATACCCCGTTTTTAAACTAGGAGGAGCATTTTATGAAACCTCAACCACACCACTAAAAGTTACTAGATTGGGAGTGTGCATATTCAAGCACCCAAATACAAAACAGATTCGCCGAAATTTTTAAATAAAAAACAGTTTCATTATTTACATATTTATTAATAAATACTTAAGATAAAATGGCGAGTATGTCTTTTTTCACAATAAGATGTTCTTTGTCGTTGTCGATCTCCCTGAAAACAAATTTCTGGATTAGATAGAAATGTTTTTAGTGTCTTCTATTTCTACTTGCCTCTTCATGAAAACTCTAAGAGTATTTTTTGTACTTTCAGGAACGTAGTTTTTGTTTGCGATACTCTTTAACATGTTCAAACAACCATCTTGGTTCCAAGTTGGTTTGTACTTTTTGTCTTCGCTCTAAAAGTAAAAAAATTCAATTATAATAAGCTAAGGTTCCAAAATTAATACTTACTTTGATCAATCCAAGATTGACTAAAATCAAATTGTTCGCTATTGAGAGATTATTAGTTTTTTGTGCCCAAATAAACAAATTTTTGTACAATTTTTCAGCACATTCGGAAGAATGTTCGGCTACTTCAGGTTTAGTGTTATTACTCAAAGCAGATACTTTCATTATAATCCTTATATATTCTTCTATAGAATCATCTTCATTTTTCTGAAAAACAAATAATGCAATATGGTGTGAGTGTATAAAAATGAAATCGACTTATAATTACCTTAGCTTCTTTTAAGATAACTTCTGCTCTATCAGGTCCCAAAGCAAGGAAATTGCTGGAACTGGGGATGTCAATAAACTCTTTTACACTCAACTGTACTTTTACAGGCGAGGGTATTGCAATAACATCTTGATCATGGCTTTTTTCTTTGGTTTCTTCATCAACTATATCATCTTTTTCATCTTCATCATTTTCACTTTCACCACTTGCTTCTTCCTCCTGATCCTCTTCATTACTTTCTTCCTCAGATTCATTTTCATCTAAACTATCCAAAATGTTTAATTTGCCTACAAAAAGGAATGATTAGTTTCATTGGTAAATAAACATATTGTATGTATAGATTTACTAACCAATTTTTTTCAACTTTTCTCTTATCAATTCCTTTCCTTCTTCTCCAAACTGATTTCCGTTCAGTATCAATTTTTTCAATTTAATTTTATTAGAGATAGCATCCACCACTTCTAATCCACCTAGTTTCTTAATTTCATTAAAACCAAAATTAATTTCTTCCAAATTCTTATGAAAATCTTTAAATGCATCACTTAGAAGTAAAACCCCTTTAGTTTTCAACAAACAATCTCCAAAATTAATTTCTTTCAGTTCTTGGTTATTTCCAATTGCTGAAGCAATAGCCTCCGCTCCTTTAGTGCCAATAGTATTGTCATTTAAATTGAGAATTTGAAGGTTTTTATTAACTGAAAAGGCTTCAGATAATGCAGATATACCTGGATGGTAAATTCCATTTTGAGGCATAGCTATTTCTTCTAAAGTACCTAAAAGCTAAAATAAACATTTATTTTGTAGGAATATAAAAATGTATGTCCAAAGAAAGCAGCTACAAATGCAAGAGAAGCTGAATTAAAACAACAGCAGACATGTAATCTAAGATATTTACTAACTATATAAATATAATTACCTTAAAGACAGCAGCAAGTGCTCTAGCTCCTTCATTTTCAAGTCGATTTCTTCCAGCAATAAACACTTTTAATGCTAAAGCTTTGCCTTGTTGTTTACTGCATTTATAACAATCTGTAAGTGCTGATGCCAGTAATTTACCACCTGTTATACCTAAACCATTATTATTGAGTCGTAATTCTTCAAGTGCATAGCAAGAAGAACTTCTAAGTAATGATGCTAATCCTTCTACACCAATTGGTCCAAAGGCATTATCACTGAGATCAAGTTCTGCTAATCTAGCTCCAGCAGTTACCAAACCTTCACCTAAATATTGCTAAAAACATTGTTAAATTAAATTAAATTTGAGTACAGAAGAAGAGATTTACCAGTGCTATTGGAATTTCTGTTTTCATTCTGCCTGTAAACATATCTTTCCATAATGCCCTTCGAAATTCGGGATGTTTTTCAAGAGACTTTGCAATTTCTTTTGAAGCATCTACTCCTAATGTATTCCCTTCGAGATTAAGATACTGCAGGTTTGAACACTTTTCAATTTCTTTAGTGACTTGTTTGGCTAAAGTAAATATTTTGTTACCACATGTTACATATACTACCTATATAATAGAAAATGAACTCACCGTCTTCTTCAGAGTTTAATTTTAATGATTTACCAGCAAAGCTAATACCACTATCACTGACACGAGTTCTTGCCAAAGCCTCGAGAACGGATGCAATGTTTTCTGAAGACATTTTTGATATTTTATTCAGCAGGTAGTAGAATTTGTATAGTAACTCGTGTTTATCTTATTAAAATGGTCGTTGAATATTTGAAAATTGAAGTTTTATTTATGTTTCATAGAAAAATCACCTTTACATATATTATATTTATGGTTGATTCTTAAAAATTGGAAATACAATTGAAATTGTCAACATTTGACGTTCCCAAATGTCTAATAACTTCTTCTGTTTAGTAAAGCTATACTTTTGCTGCTTATAACCAGTAAGTTATTGAAATTTTTTTTGGTTTCCAATATATCTATTTGTTTTTAAACTTTTTTCTCAGTATTATGTGACATTTCCAAGAAATTTTTATTCACAAAATATTTACTGACGACGATATGTCAAGAAAATATTTACTGACGACGATATGTCAAGTCAACATCGAAATAATTATCAATAATATATTAGGATTTTCATTTACTTTCTCATTAAACGGTGGTATTAATTCGAAACAGCTAGTTTAGTAGTTTCATTTCAAAGAGTTATATTAACAATAACAAAATATGTTAATTAAATTCAGTGGAATGAGCCTTACAGGAATAAATTCTTGACTATAGGCTTATGAAAAAAGAAGAAGAGGCATACCTCCTGCCTTCTTAAACCAACAATAATTAGTTAACGAATATTTTGTTTGAATTTTATATTAAAAGATGTTTTACGTTTCACCACAAAGATGTTTGAAGTACTTGTAGATATAATTAGTGTTATAACGACAATAACATATTATGCTTTTTACTACAGCTTTCAGCTTGGACAAGGATTAGTGTGTGCATTCAGTTTCGTTTTAACCAATGTCTTATCAGTTTTAGTAAATTTGACTCAAATCCTAGGGATTGTATTCGAGTCTTTTATTATATTTTATGAAGACATCCTTCAAGGCTTACAACAGTTGTTAGAGGTTCAACAACAATTATGGGAAATGTTATGCTCAAGTTCTTCAAATATAATATTAATAGCCAACAATGTTACACTCAAGATAAATTATACATGCTATCAAATATACAGCATTGGTGAAAATTCCGTTATAAGTATTTATATGTTGTTAGTAACAACATGCAAATTTATGAAGCACTTGATTGTTTTATTTGGATCTGGAGTTTGGTTTGCTATTACATTTATTCCATTGTCGTTATCAAATTTGCTGCATTTATTAATACACCTAATAAGGAGTGGACTGATAAACACTTGTAATGGATCAATAACGTTTCTAAAATACTTAAAGGATTGTTTCAAGAGCGTCTATGTTTTTGTGACAGATGTTCCTGTTGAGTCTGTGATTGGATTAATAGTTGCTGTATGCGTAATATATATTTTGACCCAATTTTATGTGACTTTGTATCAAAGTGCAAGACAAATTTATATTCATATTTTGAATAATTTTGGAAGATATTCACTAAGTCAACAAAGAAATGTAACAAGTAATAGAGTAATTAGAAATGAAAGATTGTTAAATAATACAAGAAATGAAAGAACCTTGAATAGAAGACCAACTATATACAGAAGACCTCAAATTGGAAGAAATTATAAAAGTGAAACTAGTCCCATGGATGCCAAAAATAATATTTCAGATGAAAAATATTGTGTTATTTGTCAAGAACGTTCTAAATGTGTTTTAGTATTGCCATGTAGACATGTGTGTATGTGTATGGAATGTAATGCAAGACTCCAGCTATACAACAATACTTGTCCAATTTGTAGGAATGATATTGAAAGTACTATGAAAATTTTTGTATAGATATTTAAAATATTATAAAGTTTACTTGAAAAATGTTATGAAATGATTAGTCAATTGAGTCGTCAACTTCTTTACTAACTATTAAGTATCTTACAATATAATATTCAATAAAATCACCATTCATTTAAGTACTTCATTAGGTTTATTCCATAATATATCATTTGAATTTTAAGTTATCTGGAGGGTTCTACAGTGTTTCAGAAGTATCAGACAATCTCTAATATATATAAGAGATATTAAAATACATTATGTAAAGAATTTATTGAAGATAAATTGGGATCTAATAGATGGAAGCAGTTGAAATAGTTGGTGAAGCTATTTCACATCAAATGTTGAAAGCTACATCAATAAAAAAAATTTCTAAACTAACTACAAAATAATTGTACATATTATGTAAACTCTGCATATTTTCATACTTTAAATAAATCTTTAATCATCGACATTCACTCTTATTATTTGCTTATGATTTCCTCAAAAATTGTCAGCAGAAGTCCTGGGGTAGAGTGGGAAATGTTCGGTCTAGACACCCATTTATTATCTATTATACAAACAACCTAAATATTTGTTTGTTTAACAGACGTCACTTATTTCCACCGCATTTGGCTAAAGTCTTTCAACGAGCGAGACACAAATGAAAGTATCTGGCAAAGAATACACCTTTGGTAGGTATCTGGTTTCTAAAATAGAGTAAAAAAACATTACTCCATTCACCAAAATTTCTAGTTCTCAACCACTTCCTCCTTCAAACTTTATGCAGATGGGACTGAGGCACTTACAATGTTGCCATATTGTTAAAATATACAAGATTACAACGTAATCATGTTTTCCTCGACGCTCATGGTATTAGTCGTATCTGAATTTATTATTCAAGTCCTATAAAAGCATTGGAATCCAAATAAAGTAGGAGTCATAATAAAATGTATCAACAAAGAACGATTATTTGAGATATTGTGTATAAAAGCTATAACTTGAAATTAGAATAAGTTTCTTTTGTAGGTATTACCTATTTCAATAATTTACTAAAACCTATTAGATATTTTTGTTGATTGTTAATTTATCAGAAAATAAACAATTGGTTTAATTGTGAATTATATTACAACACAATTTAAGACTTCGTTTAACGCGATCTGGCAGCACCAAAGGAATAAGCAAAGTTTGAATCACTATGGACTAGAATTCGAAGGTCACATAATAAAAGGAACAGCGTTGTCACATCATAAAAAATGTCAAAATATTATAGGATTAATGATAATGTGATTATTATTTTTCCTACCAAAGTGGGACAAAACCTTCCTAGAAATTTCAAGCCACCGATACACATACTAGACTTGTCGGGGGCAAACCAATTTAACAACAGTTGAAAATGTGAATATACTCAATTCTACATTCCTACACACCAGTGTAATATTATTGTCATTGAGTTTAAAATTTGATTCTTTTTTTGAGAATGCAAGCTCACCAAACGGTAATCTATAATCAATATTGAGCTCTAGACACTTTTTGGTCAATTAATTATGCTTAATCATATTTCTGACCATTAAAGTTAGTTAGGTTCTTGAAAAACTACGGCTACGTAGCAAGTTTATGACCGTTTCTTCTAGATAGACTGTTGAAATTACTTTAGCCTCTTTGAAATATAAAATCTGGCAGATACGATTTGGCTGTAACTTTTAACATTTTAATTAATCAATATCTAGCTCATTGAAATAGTTTTAAATTTTATTCAGTTTGAGGGTGTGTGGAAAGTTAAATATGTTCGATGATGTCAAAAGAAAGGTAAAACATTATTTTATAAAAAACTACCTATTTATTTAAATTTTTATTCCTAGGTTTGTCTGGTTAGGTAAACAGATTAATTTAGCATAAACATATTTATAGTGGTGGTATCGATGTATTTCCTGTTTTTATGAACATTAGTCATTTTCTCTCCTATTTGAAATCTACGTGGGAGAGTATTAGGTATAAAGTGCGCACATAAATATAAGTCATGCATCATCCTTTTGGTGAAATACAGGAATTGAGATTATTAAGGAATTTGATTAATTTTTTATTACCCATAATAAACACTTTCCAAATCATTATCCTCATGCTAGTATTCGTACTGTAATACACAGTGTTTTGGTGAATTAAACAGGGTTTATAAAATAAATAAAACTATATGTACCTACCTATTACCTATGATGTTTTTAACATGTTTTCTTTTAAGAGCAAATTTATTTTGGTATAGTATATGATATATAGGTACCTAGTTAATAATTCACATATTTTTCCATTTTCAGAAATATAAAAAAATTAACAATTCAACTTGAAATTTTTTCATAATTTAGTTGCTTATACGGCTACATAACAACTTGGGATATAGAGGTACATATGGTGTTATGTAGATACAGCCACCGTTCTTAATTTGTTTTTACGTCCAGCGTTGTGTGTCATCTGTATAATGATAGCCAAATTCTGCTAAACTCAATTAACATTTAACTTTAATTATAAATAAATTTAATTTATTTATAGCAGAGCTGATCTAGTTTTCATAGCAGCGGTTGGGTATTAACCGTACCGATTAAAAGTTTAAAGGGCACTTGAATTATAACCAAATAAAATATTTTTAATATCCTTCAAGTATTATTGTTAAAGCCTTTTGGTTGGTAAATAATGCAGCCTCATTATCCTGAAAACTGGTACGAAAAATAGCCTATTTTCGAAAGAAAAAAAAAATTGTTCCTTCAGTTCTTTGACAGATTGAGGTTACAATGAACATTTTTCTACTCCAATACTTTGATACTGATTACATATTTATTTTATAGTTCGAGACTGAGGGATTCACAGTCATCGAAAATTTATTTAGCGCCGAAGAAGTAGATGAGATGAAAAATGAAGCTAATAAATTAATAGGTATGATGCCAGGAGATTCCAAAAGAACAGTTTTTAGTACAACTGATTCTGAGAGTCAACAGGTAAAATTTGAACAATTAAAATATATTAAAAAATTAATATAAATACGTAAGATTATGTTAACAAAGCGTTTTTTAATATAAATAAATGGCAAGGACACCATATACTCAAATTGATTGGTTTCGCTTCGTAATTTTTGCTGTTAGTTAAATTAAATAAATATTATGTAAGTTGTACGTTAGCAACAAATCGCTTGATATATTCAATAGTTTATTCAAACTTGACCCTCGGTTGATAAAATATTATTATTTTCGATAATATATATTTCATTTTATAAATAAATAATAGTTTAATTAAATACCCACGCTGTTGGGATTTGATTTAAATTAACTACATTACGATTTCTTAAATATATTTTCCTTTATATATTTCAATAAATATTAGATTTAAAGTGACAGAACATATAGATTGACATAGATCTAAGACAGATCAATGCAGAACAACCAAATTATAAATATAAAATCTATCCAAATAATTGTTTATCCTCAGGGCGACTGTCACTAGTGGAGATGCGCTATGTGGATTTATGTTATAGAAATACAACTGTGTCACATTTACTGTTCAGTATTGGGCTCTTATCGATAACGACGTTCCTGGTTTTATAGCTAGGTCCTGCTAGTAAGATGAGTTGCCTACCGGCCAGGCTCGTTTTTGCAAAGTTTCTTATTCGCCCTGAAATGCCCATGCTGCACAGTAAGTATATGGACACAGAATAGCTATATATTCGTTTTTTGTTGCTGAACCATAGAATTCTTGACTGACACTGTATATATTTTAGAATAAAGACAAATACTTTTTGGAAAGTGGTGACAAAATTTCATATTTCTATGAGAATGGTGCGTTAGGACCTAACGGTGAATTACTAGTAGAACCGGAATGTTCTTTGAATAAAATTGGACACGCACTTCACGAACTGAATCCAGTTTTTCGAAAATATACTTTTTCAGAGAAAATCAAAGAGGCTGCTTTTCAACTTGGTTTTGAAGAACCAGTGATTCCCCAAAGCATGTACATTTTTAAGAATCCAAAGATTGGTAGTGAAGGTAAATTACCTCCTTAAATATTAATTTATTATTATTTTTTTAATTTTGCTTTAGTAACTGCTCATCAAGATGCGTCATATTTATACACAGATCCATTAAAACTAGTAGGTTTTTGGATAGCCATAGATGACGCTACAACAGAAAATGGATGTTTATGGTTTTCTAGTAGATCACACAAAGGAGGAGTACACCGAAGGTATATCAGAAATCCAGATAAAAACTCTGATGAAGCATTAATATATAATTCAGGTGCTCCTTATTATCAGAAGAGTAGTTTCTCGCCCGTTCCTGTATCAAAAGGTTTAATCTCATTATTTCTTTTTGTGTTTTTATATATTCAATATTTCAAATTTTAGGAAGCTGCGTTCTAATACATGGACAAGTGGTGCATTACAGTGAAGCTAATAAATCGAATAAGTCAAGACATGCATATACTTTTCATGTTGTAGAAAGTAAAAATACCAATTACTCTAAAGATAATTGGTTGCAGCCTACCAAACCTTTTTTAAATTTATACAGAAATTGATGTGTCGTTATAATTTTGTATTGTACATAATTTAGGTATGCAGAATAAAACTTATTTTTTTGGAATTAATATATCCTATGTGTTTCGATATAATATTAATATGAGTTAATTGACAAATGAGACAAATCTCTTAAGACAATTTAAAAATCATAAAAGGATCCTGCTGCCATCTTTCGGTATCTTCTCGCATTTTCAAGCTTTCTTTTCCTAGATTACTTTCAATTTGTTACCTCATAAATATTCATGTTTTCCACTTTGATTAACTGTTAAATAATATATGCAAAGGTTTGATTACTCCAAATTAAACAAGCTGCTTTATTATCGATCAGATTGATGAAATTGGTTGTATATCGAAAACACAAAAGTCGATTATCAAGCGGGGCTCAGTGCTGCCAGCTTTTGAAAACTTTTTCAACCAAGCAATTTTTTTGTTATCACAGATTATCGGATTGTGCATCGGATGTATTGTATGTTGTCTATGCATTGGATTCTTTACGACCACAGTAGTATGGTTGTCTCTGTCTCTGGTAGTAAGCTGTAAGCTGATTGTAGTGGTGGCGATTGAAATAGTAGGTTATCTATGATTGAAGTGATAGTGAGTGTGATAGAGAAGAGTAGAGTGAGAGTGAGGTTAACGAAAGCTGTAAATATAGGTTAATTCTAATTATTAGTACTTAAAAATTTATTATAAACTAATACAACATCGCCATGAAGAATTTAATTATAAATAAGGAATTATTACCTATGAAAGCGCATTACTTTCTATACAATGCAGGTAAGTTTAATTTTTAAAATTGGATACTATCTACTTAACATTCTTTCAACTTTAATTCATATAGTACGTCTTTATATTTTATATTAATAGTAGTACATTTGTTACAATATAAAAATTCATATACGATGTAAAATGCTACCACTTATCAAAAAATTTATTTAAATTAATACACATTTTCTGAAAAATTACTAGACGTCAACCAGAATGGTTGTTTAAAGATAAACAGCTCAGAATATAATTATTTATCAACAATCTCTGCTTGCCTAATTAATACACCATAACATTAACATATTTGAATTTTAGGTATACCTGGTGCTAAATGTTCAGAAGTATTATCTTTGTATTGTATATTTCAATATTCGCAGTCTCGTCATATTGGAGACAAGCCAGTGCTTTTGGGCACAATTTTCTTTTAATTAATCAATTGATGTTAATAGACTCCAATGAAACCAATCAATATATTTTTTCATAAGAACAAGGTCCACCAAGTATTAAGTGGTGATCCACACTCAATCCTGCTATAATTAATCTCTTAAAAACCACATATGGACCTTGAAACTAGTTTATTTATTTATTTTAGGAATACTACCCAACATAATTTATACAAATATTATTGATAAATGCCTCAAACTAATAAAAAAAAACAAAGACAATGATAAATGATTTTACAGACAAAACCTTTTTTTATAGTGGATATAATAAAAAATTATTATTAATTCTGATGATACACACATCTTCAGTAGATTGTGGGTTTTAGATGTCTTTATTTTAAATAATAATTTAATACAGCTGTTATCATTATGATATGACTGAATAAAAAAATTAACTATTTTTAATATATTTAAGAAATTATAGTGTTGTTAAATTGTGCAATCAGCAATTATTTGTTTGAATGATAACTGTTTAAAATTACAGAGGCTTTATTTTTACAATACATAGTCTCATTTATTAATATTGCTTTATATGACTACAAAATTTGAATATTTCTTAATAAAACAGTTTTTTCAACAGTTACAATAACCTTTCTATTTTATAGGTACTGGCCCAGTCACCCCATACCTCAGTACGTATGCTAGACAGTTAGGATTCTCAAGTGTTGTAGTAGGTTTTGTTTACACAATTCTTCCAATAAGTGGAATGTTTGCAAAACCTTTATTTGGATCTCTTGCCGATAGATTTCATTGCCAAAAAATTATATTTCTTGTTGCCCAACTTTTGACAGCAGCAGCATTTTTAGCAGTATTTTATTCACCAAAAATTGAAAGTACTAAGCAAGTGCAGTTCAGGTGTTATGATGATAGTCCTGCATTTATGTCTAATTCAAGTGTAAATAACTGTACACTTGAGGATCTTAAAAAAGAACGGATTTGGAATCAATGTAAGGTACGAATAGATTTGTAAACAATTATTAGTTTTTTCTGATAAAATATTATTTTCAATGTAAGTTGTTGACAAACCAGTAAATGCCATCTTGGAAATGGGCATGGTAAACAGTCAAAAACAACCGATCATGCAAAAATGTAATTTTTTCTCAATCTATAGATACTGGATTGAGTTAAACCCATTCCTCTCTACTTCAAAGTTTTGATATAAATGACTAGGCAACTTGAACTCTCAAAAAAGATTATTTACTTTTACCAGTACAGTTCTTAATTTTAAAACACCTCAAAAATAATTTCAGATGAATTGTGACGTAAGCAGCCCTTCAATACTATGTAATCAATGGAATTTAAGTGAATATTGTGAACCGAATCATCCAGAAACATTATCATTCACTACCATCATCCCAACTTATGAAAGTGAACTTATAAATTCATCTTTATTATTTAAAATGGATAATATTACACTATCAAATGGTGATGTTCTAATACAACCTTGTACAACAGAGGCACCTTTATCAATGTGCACGATAAACTGTGAAAACTACATTCTTAATGAATTTATAACAGATACTTCTGTGGATGATGATGATGTTTATGGATTATACCAGTTTTGGTTTTTTTTGGTTTTGATGATAATTGGATGGATCGGACAAGCGGTAATTGTTAGTATTGGGGATGCTATATGCTTTGAACTATTAGGTAAGACAAATTCATGAACTTTTTAAATAGTGGAAGTTATTTTTGTGTTTTATGTTTCTAGGAGACCAACCAAACCGTTATGGTTACCAAAGGCTTTGGGGAGCTTTAGGATGGGGAATTATTGCAGCCATGACTGGTGCTATTATAGATGCCTCTAGTCAGGGCAGTTCTCAAAAAAATTATACTGCAGCTTTTTACATGGGGGCAACTTTTTTAATTCTTGACTTTTTGGTTTCGACTCGAATACAGGTGATTCATAATGTTTATCTTGTTCAATATTTAAAATAATTTTCAATGCAATTTCAGTATACCCAGAAAAAAGTTTCAACAAACATATTCCGAGATGTTGGTATGTTATTGTTAAACATACGCATCTTAGTATTTATTTTTTGGTGCATAGCAGTCGGTATGTGCACAGGACTAATGTGGCAGTTCCAATTTTGGCTTATAGAAGACTTAGTGCAGAACCAAGGATGTTCTGGTGCCACTTATGTAAAAACCTTAGAAGGTCTTATACAGGGATTTCAAACAATATTGGGAGAAGCACCATTTTTCTTTCTCTCGGGGAAGATTATCCAAAAACTGACTCATGTGCATACTATGTCATTGGTACTGTTCGCTATAGGCATTAGATTTATCCTTTATTCTGTGATATCAAACCCATGGTATTTCTTACCAATAGAAGTGTCAAATGGATTGACTTTTGGATTATTTTTTGCCTGTATGGCATCGTACGCCAGTATCATAGCGCCTTCTGGAACAGAAGCTACCATGCAGGTAAGTAAAATTACTTGTATACTGCCAATTTTTCCGGCGGTCAAGGACGTTTCAAAATATACCGCATTGACAGAAACATTTAGTGTAATATTTCAGGTATTTTATGTAATGAAACAATTTTTTTAGGGACTGGTGGGAGCCTTATTTGAAGGTGTTGGAGTATCATCAGGAAGTGCCTTGGCAGGATTTCTGTATCAAAAATACGGTGGTCCTCTAACATTCCGATATTTTGGTTTTGGTGCTTTAGTAGCATGTGTTATTCATATCGCCATTCAGTATTTACTAAAAGGTAAAGGTACTGCTGAAAAATAACAAATTTACAATAATGTATCTTTTCATAACAAGTTGAATTTTTTCTAAGTTTATTTGACCTTGTACTATCCGATTTTTAAGTTTTAGTTCACTTTGAATAAAACAAAACTTAGGTCGTTTTATTTTTAAATACATTTAAATATGCTGTTTCTGGTATTAGAAAGGATCTTAATTCACCTAATCTGGCAAAGTAATAATGTAGAAGGAGCTGCATCGGACTATTTCTTTATAAACTGAATCTTTTTGTTTATTTATTGCTTCTACTGCTCATTACTAAAAAATATAATAATTTCCTGTTCTAAATCCATATTATTCCACCACAACAACAGGTAACAAAAATGATGGTGAGTTTTTCTTTACAAGGAACTTAAAAATCGAATTTCTAGCAACAGTATGACATTTTTTCTTCTTTTATTCCTCGTTGATAGATCTCATTCTACAAAATTTCACAGTAGATCCTTTAAGTCATTTGCTTTTAGCTCCTCGATAAGTTTTCGTTATAAACTTTTGTTTGCTACTCAACACTCTATGTCTCCCATTTGCAGTGTCTCTCTCCACCACACTACTGATCCATAGGCTATCATTTTTCAGTTTTTTCCACATTTCTTTTCCTTCTACCATGTGTACTTTTATCGCCGTTCAAGCATTAAACTAGTTTATAATTTTGAATTGGTATACACCATTGATTCTATGGAAGACCATTTTAAATTTTAGGCCCGTTTGCACCGCAAGCTTTTAAACCTGGCTTAATTTTAAGCTTGGCTTATTTTGGAAATTCGATATCTTGTGACTTTGTTTCTGTTGTGTGGGCCTCCACCTGTGAGCATTATTCTTCTTCTATCCTCTGCAAACCGTTTATGAACCTCTTTTTTCTTGTTCTCATATGATTTTCTTAATGAAATTGTACTGCGATACACATTACTAGAGCTTGAGGCATTGAATTCTTCCCCAATTTGCCACTATGCTACTTCTGTCGGTTTTTTATCTTCAACATTTTTTTATACATCGATACAATTTACAAAAGCTGAGTTTTCTCAGAAAGCATAAAATTTGGAGCCCTTTTGCAGCTCTCGTTTTCCATCTCAAAAATTATTCACAAAATATCAAATAAGAAAATGCCAACGGAAATATTTCAAGCATTAACAAATTTAAGGTTAGATTTTCGAGTTCTCCCCTCTTTCACGGGTGACAGAGCGAATTTTTACAGACTTTCTTTGCGCTTAGCTAAGCTCGGTTTAATGTTGGTTGGTGCAATGTATTGAGGTTTAAGCTGAGCTTTAATATTAAAGCTGGCTTAGTTAATCCGAGTTTGGACAATTTTCGGTGCAAACGGGGGTTAAACGCCCAATTTAGAAGGTTTAATTTCAAACTGTTTTTTTTACACTCGAGTAACTTATGTCAATGGTCGCGTTCATCCCAACGTAGCGCTACCGTAACTCTGAGCACGCTTTGTCAACGATCAGATGTTTGTGTGTGTGAGGTTGTGATATTGACTGCGGATCCTTGCGGTTCCATTAGCCTAACCAATAACGATAAGATGTGAGTGCTGTAGTAGCAGTCACCATTTTCCCATTAGAGTTGAAATCAGCTCGCAACCGATCAATGGTGGAGGGTATCAGTTAGACTTGAGTTGGAAGTAAAGTGGAGGATGAAGAAATATTTGATTTGTTTCAGTTTTAAACAACATAATCTAGTTTCGAAGTTTTGAGTGAATGTCCACTATGGGATTATGGAAACTGATACGAATCTGTCTTATAGTTTAAATCTTTATTTTTATTTGAATTTTCATACGTCTGCAAATCGCGCGTTTCAATTGAGTGTGTCGTTCTTTAATTCATTAACTTATATATTTGCTATTTGCATACTTTAGTTCATATAGCAGTTGCTTTGTATTCTGTGCAATATCTGAAGGAGTTGGGATGAGGAAGGGATGATATTTATTAAAAGAAATTACATTTAAAATTAAGTTATTTCCTCATTTTGTTTTCCTCTCACTGCTTCTGTATTCCTTGCCAATAGTTCATCACTCTTTGATCCTAAAAATATAAAAAATTTCAATTCAAATTTGTTAGTATAAATTGCAATAAACAAACTTTGCAGTAGAGTAAATTTATTAGAAATTTTAATATTATTTTGACCTCAATAAAATTTAAAAATTACTATGTAATGTACAGTGTAATCTTGTCAACTGTCACTTGTCGCGGCACAATGAGAATTTTTTTTATTCTTTCAGGATCTCAAAATGACTATTCTATACCAGAAGAAAAAATGGAAAAAATCCAACGTAATGATAAAAAGGAATTGACCTCATTGTTTTCTAGATGACCAAAAAAATAGTGATAGTAATTTAGTTGGAGTTATTTTACCTCTTTTGGGATTAAAGTCAAAAATATATAAAAATGAATTTATCCAATACTGCTAAGGCAAGTAACAATCTACGAAGTAATCATTGATAATTTTTAGTATGGGATGAAAGTTAATCTTGTCTATCGAAAAACCTTGTTAAGGTCAGGTCACATATAACCGCACTGTACTCGGTCTGAGTGTCGATCATTAATCGGTGGAAAAAAAGCACAAGAAATAACGACCGAACATTTTAATTACACCGAGAAAGGACCGAGCGTGATAATATATTTCATAATTTGACGACATCTTGGCAATTGACAGTCGACATTTACAAGCAAAAGCAATGCTGCCAGTTTTCCATGACAGCTTTCATTACAAAAGAGGTCACCAATTCATATTCGGTGCGCTGCCTTTATGTGCGACCAGACCTTTACAGTGCAGTTTTCTAAAACGTAACTGTTCATTATATACAATTCCAAAAAGTGTTGTGATTCACTAAATATGATTTAGAGTATGTTCAGTATTATATTATGTTCTATAGACGCAATCCCAAAATGGTAATAGAAATAATTCATTTAGTCGTTGAGTAGTAATTTCCTAAATTATTTTTATTTTTGTTTGTGATCCAGTACTTTTAATTTTATTATTATAATTTTTTATGGGTGAAAAGTAGTTTTTAAATCAAATTTAATTAACGACTTTAATAATTTTTTTAGGGAACGAACCAAATTTAACTCGTTTTATCGAAAAATATAGTTTATAGTTTTTAAATGCTTTAAAAGAAATTAAATTCGAAATATTTTCCAATAATTAATTTTTAAATCGTGCGGGTCAATTGTCTACAACATTCACTAAATTCTAGTAATTTATTATAATTTAAGCTGGTAGAACTGAAAGTACATCTGACAACAGGGTTTGTTTATATTTTTCTCACCTGTCAAATTCCTTTGTACGTCTGTTAATTATGCAAACGTTTGTGCCTTTACATTTACATTTTCTGTACAGACAGTACAACTGACTAATGACAATACAATGACAATTCTCTTCAGAAATCAGAATTTCCCAAAGTAAATTCATGTGGAATTGATGAGAAAAGTTTCGGATCTAAGAGAGTGACTTTTTGAATTTCCCGCACAGCTTAAAAGATGTCAAAATTTGACAGAAGCAGTGTTGCTTGTAAACCTGGTACACGGGATATTCAAGAGGTGTCTGACTTATCAAACTCGATTGTAATGATATTGTTTTAATTTGGATTAGTGGCGTAGCTAGGTGGACAAGGGCCCTGGTGCAACGTAGGTGCAGTTGCACTCAAGACTTCCAAACAATCCAATCATTAACTACAGTATTTATCGTAATATAACGAATTAACCAAAGTATACTCACTTTGACCACTTTCTCATAAAAACTTCTATTGTCTTGAGGGTGTTCGGATTATAATCCAGTAGTTACATTCAGTGTCGGGTGTGAATTTTGTTTCAAAGAAATATTTATAATATCTATTTCTTGGTTGAGTGAATTTTTGTTTTCAAAGCTGAGGTTAGAGGCCCCTCTGAGCTCCGGGGCCAGGGCCCTATGATAGCTACGCCACTGATTTGGATATTTTTTCAAAAATGAAGCATATAATTTTTTAATTTGAATGAAATATACAAAAATCGATTCTCGTGATGTTTTTGAGTTCCTACTATTTCACAAAGTAGCCAATACTACAATTTAGCTGTAGCCAACCATTTAAACAAAATACTAATTGTTATTCTTGTGGTTTTTCTCAGCAGCCCATATTTTTGGATGGCAGTTTCTGAGAAATATATTTTTCAATTGGTTCGCATATTAAATGGTGGGTATAATTTTTTGTTTTCTTCTAAATTTTGTTTGATAAAGTGCTATAACTTCAGATCTGAAATAAACATTTCTTGTACTTCAAGAAAAATTCCTACGTCTAAAGTATTAATTCGACAAAATTGGTTATTCTAGCACAGTGGCTCTCAAACTACCGTAGCTCCTTATTTCTCATTAATGTTTGCAATTTTAAGCTGGATTTATGAACTCTGTTGCTCGCCGTTGGTGTTGTTGACATTTTCATTGGTCACAAAGGTGATGAATGTCATACGGCAGGGGAGTTTGACATGATTAACAGACATCAAGTCACGCAATCTCGAATAACAAAATACAAAACTTGGTCAATTTAGGAGCAACCACGAACAACAACGGTTTATAAACGCATATAATGTGATATCAATGTTCTATTTTTGATCTATTTTTTGTAAATCCAGCTTAACATACTTGTTGCACATCCGGTATCACCGTTATCGATTACGGCTGGCAATAAGAGATACGTAAGTTTAAGAACCGCTGGTTTGCTACTTCTCATTAACCAGTGGATGATTTATTGTTAATTTGAAATGTTTTATAATTTGATTGTGTTAGGTATTATACAATTAGGATTTTGTGATAATAGTGAAATTTATTTATATTTGCTCTTATCAGTTTAATTAATTTGTTTAGGATTTACTGTAATAGAATTTTTCATATAAGTATACGTTGTTGAATTTAAATTGTTTTTCTACCAAGTTCCTGTCCTGGGTCTGGATCTTTTATCACAGAATATTATATAATACATTTGACAGAAATTCTGAACTGATGATATTAATCATAGATAAAGGAACTTGTCTTTGATATTAATCCTCCAATGTATGTGTCTTTACCATATAAAAACAGTCACACCTAAACTTTCAGGAATCTTTAAGAGGGATAATATCAAAATTGCAAACAAACAACATCTGACAATCAAATCAATCTTCAGTAAAATCAAAGATAAAACACCGATAAATAAATTAACTAATATAGTTTATGAAATTCCTTGCTTGAACTGTGATAAAAAATACATTGGTCACACTAAAAGGACATTAACCATACGAATTTCCTCTCACAAAAGCGATAGTAAATTGTATCCCGATAGATGTGCCCTCGCTGAACACGCATTTTATGAAGGCCATTCAATTGATTATCAATCAGCCAAGGTATTAATCACAGAAAATAATTATAAAAAACGTCTATTTTTAGAAACCGCATTTATTTCACAAGAAAATAATTCCATTAATAAAAAAACTGACCTGAATAATACATTAGTGTGATATATGCCTATAGGTATGTCTTAGATTTTGAAAAACAATCTACAAAATTTAAATTCCAATAAAAATTAACTTTATTCGAATAGACCTTATTATCAGAAATATAATTATTAAAAAAAAATTTTTATTAAATGTCATATTGTTTTTTGAGTTTAATTTTATAATGAACGTTTATGTAAAAAAAAATTTTTTTATATATTTTTACAATTATACCGACATCCTCGTTTAAATAATGTAAGTAAACTTATACATTAATTTATATTATAATTTCACCATATATCTTAATAATTTTCAGTCCTTGAGAATGAATATATGTTATATTCGAAAGCTTGGAATATATTTTAAAAAGAGTACTCTCTGGTATTTTCTTGCCACATCCCCACATAAATCGTCTCCGTTACTGAGTTGGCAAATATTTCTAGTAATTTAGATATAATTATATATATTATGGAATCCTCTCCCAGGTTGTTCAGATACTCATTTTAATAAATAATTTAAAAAAAACACTAAAACCAAGGTGAAAGGAAATTTGAAATCGACTGGTGACAACAAAAAATTAAATGGAAGAATATAGAAGTTATATTTAGTTACATGAACATTGTATATACTACTTTAACTGAATAATTAATTGTTTATTCCATACGCGTTTTGAATATTGCATTGAAAAAATACATACCATAAACTAACATATAGACCATGGTGGTTTAGTTATCTAACCATAGAAAAAATACCTACACGTGTAATTCAAATGATGTGGAATATACGGAATTTAAAAAAAAGATTAAAACATTTTAGCTAGGTAAGCTGATTATGTTATCAAATTTAATGATAGCCAACAATATATACTTTCTACAATTACCATTCTCAACCAATTATCCATTTAAATTGTTTTATTGTTTTTAGTCTAAAAATTATCTAAGGATTTATAAGTAAGCTTTTTACACTAATGATAAATTTCAAGTTTTATGGCTTAATTTGAACAATGTATTCATTATGATAGACAGAACGCTTGATTATCATCACGTTCATTTGTTAAAAAAAATATATTTTATTCAACAGTGCTATTATTCCGTTGAGGAATATTTTAATATGTAGCATATTATTGTACTTATCTTTTAAGGAATATTTTAATGAGTTGTGCTAAGCTTTTAAGTACAAACTATTAGGTAGGTAGGTATATATATGTGTATTTATATAATAACGAATTCAATATCATTTTTTATGATCAAATGAATAAAAAATATTTGTTGTGTTCTTTTTACAGTATTCTGCTCAGCTCTGTTGAGATAATTTTCAACCTGAGCGGGTGACCAAAGTGAGCAGGAAATCCTAAAAAGAATGCGCAAAAATAATAGGTGGAGGAAAGTGTATTATAAAATGGCGATGAAATTATTGGTGTTTCCATATAACATTTTGAAACCGCTTCAAAATAAATCGAGTTCTGGTTGTTTTCCTTATGGTTTGAGGCATAGAGAAATGTAATATAATTTTGTCTATGGTTTGAGGTTATGATCAACTGAACAGAGCAAGTAATCAGAACCGAGCCCCCTTTAGAGGGGGCAGTTAGGGTCAAGGGGGGAAGCGATAGTTCAGCTCTTTTCAAAACGAGCGCTTAAAAAGAATACGCAAAATCATTCAAGTGAACAGAGCAACTGAATTGCTCGAGCAAATTCTGTAAAAAGAACACACCAATTATCATTATTATTAATCAAATATTTGTGCAGGAAATGTGAACTCTGTGATGAAAAATAAGAACTCCTACTCACATACACTCTGCTTCTGTGAGAACTTATACATGGACTCAGACGGAAGCACTTTGGAGAGGAAATAAAATACAACCATTACAACTACTGAAAATCCCTCCAGTCAAACTATAGTCGCCTACATATAGAAGACACAATAAAGCTTCTTGAATAGAAGTTGATAACATGGGAAATATTCCGTTCAAGTGCCTGGGTTGTTGAGCACAACCCAATTGAATGAATGAATGAAATAATCAAATACTGATGGAATCCACCAAAAAAATATACCATATAGTTACTTACAGGTCATTTCACATTTCCATCCAAAAAATTTATCAGAAATCGGGTGAAGAAAATACAGCAAAAAACCAAACATTTATTAAACAAACAAATAAAATTGATAAAATGAACAATTTAATAAAAATTGTTCCCAAACAAAACAAATTTTTAAAAATTCCCTCATATCACAATAATTGCAAATTTAAAAAATTACATTTTATATAAAACCGTTTCAGATATATATATTAAAAAATTCGTATATTGAAGAGATTTTTAGGAGCAGTGTATATCAAATTATATAATTCATCTCTGGAATACAGCTAATTAAGTACATTTTATTCACAATCCCCTTTAAAATCATATAGGTATTCAAATTGTGTAACAAAAAAAATTAAGGTACTGACGTTTTTTGTCGTTGAAACAAATAAGTTGATTCTTTTTCGTCTTCTTTTTCATTTTTATTACAGCATAAATATTCTCTGGTGAAGTCTGGAACATACACAATTTTATAATTATACAATATAACCCAATACACAATATTTATGTTCCCTCTTTTTAGAAAAAACTATACAAAGTTATAGTTAATACGATTTCAGTTGAGACAATAAATTCAATAAGATCAGGATAGAAGAGGGAGACTTACCTAAACTAAAACCTGATGCGGATATCCTAAAATTCCTTGAGGAAATAGGTCTAAGTAGAAGATAGATATTTTATTTTTCGGTGAATGTCACCCCAACGTTTTTTAATGACCGACAGAGTTAGATACTTGATTTATTTTTTGGTTGTCCATCTGAAATCGTATAAACTATTTATTTACATCATTGTAACTTTTTTGAAAACTGTGCAAAACTTAATATTTGTATACCTACATGCGTCTGACCTTTCAACGGTTTCAAATTTTCTTATTAGACATTTTCCAATTAAGGTCAATTTTGTCTTTTAATTACACTTCTATAGCAGATAATTAAAAAAAAGTGCATAGTCATAATGTAATTGCTGATAAATGGGTTTACGAATAACAAATTGTGAGTCACAATGTCAAAAGTCATTTTCCATAGGAAAAATATTTCAATAAATTAAAGTAAAATTTTGATCTACATGTAGTTTCATTTATTTCTTATCACAAAATTGTTTGTTTCATACGTCGGGTTTGACCTAATTATTTTTTAATACATAAATTTCTGATAAACTATTCGATATATTTTAATCACCTTAAACTTTATTACATGGAAGCGGAAGGTGTATCATATTTTATTTATATATAGCAGTAAATATTATCATTATTGCCAGAATTTTTACAATGTTACACAACAACAATTAAAAATCCTGAGAATCAGCCCAAAAGAAGGAAGCGAGTTCCTGATTTATTTTTAAATAATGGTGCATCAGCCAGTATGAAATTTCTAAAATGACATTAACCTCTATTTTATCAACTTCTAAATTATCATTTGTTTATAGTCAGTCCACACGTGACGTCATGTGATAGTCGCCTTGAGAATAAACAAGCGTTCTTTGCACAAGACGTGGTCCTTAATTGCTATTTTGATCGTTGTTTTCTTTGGTGATTTCTTAGACATTGTTTTAGTTGCTTAAGTATTTTGAAAGCTGTTTATAATAGAATGGATCATTAAATCAATACAATTAAAATAACCAATCTAAAATCTGTCCAAATAATTGTTTGTCAGTTGGTGGACATGTCCTATGGACAAATTTATGTCAATTTTGTATATATGTACCTAAACTTTGAAAATTATTTTAAAAAAACAGATAAATAGTTACTGTAACAAATATAATATACAGTGCTATTCAAAAGTCCCCTCCCCCCCTCGTATCTTTTGAACGGCTACACTTACATTAATAAAATTTGGAGGGTGAACATAAAGTGTTGTAAACTTCTCTACGAATGGTAACAGGTGACGTAATAGTATTAATAGATGACGTCACAGTGCCACTCTGGCCAATAATTTTAAATAGGACCTTATGGCAAGTGATATCTCGTTTGAAAGGCATTGACATTGGCTACATAGCCATATTAATTTTGTTTGGGTTTAAACTAATTTTGACGGAAAAATTAAATAAATACCAAAATTATTATTTCACATTTAAATATTGAAGATTTTTCAGTCCGCCTCTGGTTAGTTGTCAAAAAAATTGACTTTTTTAATTTAATAGTATTTGTTGCTTTGCAAAGTTTTGCTAAATAGCTTGAATATTTAATTTTATTATTGTTTAACGAGACGTTTAAGAGTTTACATAGGCAAAATGGTACGTACTCAAGCCGACAAAGTAGCAGCTATCTTAATAATTGGTGAATCTGGAAAGAATCTCCATGAAGCGGAACGTTTATTTAATGAGAGATACCCAGATCGCCCTATCTCGAGAACTTATTTGAGGGAGCTTTTTCACAAGTTTGAAGCTACAAATAGTGTTCAAGATGCCAAACGATCTGGTGGACCAACATATAGTGATGATAAAAAAAATGATATAGTTGCTGAAATGGTAGTAAACCCTACCTCCTCTTCAACTAAAGTTGCGTCTATCTGTGAAGTTAGTAAAAGTACAGTACAGAGAGTGTTGGCTAAAAATAAATTTCATCCATACAAGTTAAAAATGGTGCACCACCTTTCGGATGACGACCCCGACAGAAGACTCGAATTCTGTGAATGTATGACAAATAAAATTAGTCAAAACCCACATTACACAAAAACAATTTGTTTTAGTGACGAAAGTACTTTTTGCCTCAATGGAAATGTGAATACACAAAATGTAAGGTATTGGAGTGACACAAATCCTCAGACCTTTCGTGAACAACATACCCAATTTCCAGAAAAAGTCAATGTTTGGGCAGGTATTTTGGGAAACCACATAGTTGGTCCTGTTTTCCTAAATTCAAATTTAAGCGGTGAAGTGTATCTGGAGATGTTACAAAATGCAATTGAGCCGTTAATTCTTGAAATTCTGGAAGATAATCCAGATGAATTCGGCCATCTGGAAATAACATTTCAACAAGATGGTGCTCCTGCACATTATTATGGTGCAGTAAGACGTTACCTGGATGAAGAATATCGAGGTAGATGGATCGGCCGGCGAGGTCCTATAGAATGGGGGTACTTGAAATCCAAGGTTTATACTACGGCACCAGATAGCATTGGCGTTTTGAAAGAAAGAATTATTGAAGAATGCAATGCGATTTCAGCTGACACATTCGAACGAGTACGACAAGAGTTTACTAATAGGATGTATTACTGTCAGGAAGTAGACAGAGCACATTTCGAACACTTGCTATAAGAATCCATTGTTGATATTTGATTAATTAAATTTAAAAAAATAATTTCAATAATTTTGGTATTTATTTAATTTATCCGTCAAAATTAGTTTAAACCCAAACAAAATTAATATGGCTATATAGCCAATATCAATGCCTTTCAAACGAGATATCACTTCCAATAAGGTCCTATTTAAAATTATTGGCCAGAGTGTCACTGTGACGTCATCTATTACTATTACCATTCGTAGAGAAGTTTACAACACTTTATTTTCACGCTCCAAATTTTATTAATGTAAGTGTAGCCGTTCAAAAGATACGAAGGGGGAGGGGACTTTTTAATAGCACTGTATAGTTTTATTACCCATTATATTATTTCGATTAAATTCCATAAAAAATGATTTAAAATAAACATTAAATAAATATATAGGTATTTTTAGTTATTATTTTCAGAGCCAGTTCTTAGTTTACCTTGTAATAACCGTTGAAGGACGACATGTATAACGCAGATGACTAAAGCTGCATAGCCAAAATATCGAAAAGTTAGAGGTCCTCCAATTTGTTTATAAAGATATCCTCCCAAGTAACTACCAGACGATACCCCTACTCCTTCAAATACAGCTCCTACCAATCCCTGAAATACAATAATGCCCATGGTAAATCGGAAATTTTATAAATAAATTAACCCATTTTAAAAATGTTTTCGTACGTCGATATTAATGTAAAATTTTTCACAAATAAACCAACTCTTTTTTAAAAGTTTTACAGTACGCCTAATAATTTTTGCAAGTGTCCCGACAGGTCATGCGGTGACGTCATACCTTACTAAAAATCGCTCAACGTGTTAAAACGGTTGTCATTTAAAAAAATACCCACCTGCATGGTGGCTTCTGTCCCTGCTGGAGCTATGATACTGGCGTAAGATGTCATACAGACAAAAAACAGTCCAAATGTAATTCCTTGAGAAATTTCTACTGGCAAAAAATACCATGGATTTGGTATCACAGAATAAAGAATGAATCTAATGCCTACGGCTAATAGTACCAACGACATTGTATGTATGTGGCTAATTTTTTTGATAATAATTCCTGAAAGGAAGAAAAATGGCACTTCTCCTATTATTGTTGAAACTGCTTGGATTAAACCTTCTAAAGTTTTTACGTTGGCAGTTGCAGAACATCCTTGATTACTAGCCAAATCTTCTATAAGCCAAAATTCGAATTGCCACATTAATCCAGTACACATACCCATGATTATGCACCATAACAGGAATACCAATATTCGTATATTTAATAGCAGCATACCTACATCTCGAAATATGTTCGTCGATATTTTGTTTTGGGTATGCTAGAAAAAAAGTTTATTTTATACAGACAACAGAAACTTGAATTTCTTAAGGTGCGTCATCACTGATAATCTGCGCCGCTCAGCGCAAAAGATTCGCAAACGTTCATATACAATTTGCTAGCAGTAATACGTCTAAAGCGCAGCAACATTTAGTAGTTCTAGTTTGTCTGTGAAGGATCCAGTTTTGTCCACGCATAAAAGTAAAGCACGCCTAAACAAATAGATATCCAAACTAAACATGACGCTGCGCATATAAGTGATTACGCACCTTTATATAGTAGATTGAGTTGATTACGGAACATAGCCAAGGACAAGACAAGTGACAGAGCCACCACAGTTTCGAATTCTATGGAGGGTAGAAGAATTCTACCGGTCGCTTTCTACAGTAGATTACTCATAGATAAACGAAAATTTAAGATTACTATTGTTCCAGTAGACAGCAGGTGAAAGTCTGCCATGTGAAACATATAAGTTTTCGTCCAAATTCGTTTCTGAAATTTCACGCAAAATCCATAGAATTAAATTCACAAAATATTCAGATAGTTAAATTCTGTCATTGTCAATTTTATTACTAATTTGATTCAAATTAAAAGTTGGAACGTTGCACAGCAACAAACTTTTCTGACTAGGAGGAAGTGTCATTAAAAACCGGACAAGGTCGAGTCGGACTCGCGGACGAAGGATTCCGTACCATCCGTACATAATCTGTGAAAATTTCAACTGTCCAACTATCACGGTTCATGAAATACAGCCTGGTGACAAACGGACAGCGTTGTCTTAGTAATAGGATCCGTTTTTTTCTTTTTTCTCTTTGGTTACGGAACCCTAAAAAGCCACTTTTAATGGCATTTGGAGAAAAAATGGTGTTTATAATGGTACTTTCTAGACAAACAAAAGTAAAAATAAATTTTAAAGAGAAATCTAACAAAATAATATACCAATGTACAATTTGGAATATAATTTTAATAAACTGTATAATTTTGAAAATTCCTCTTAATTTTTTTTTGTAATCAGTTGCTATTTAGAGACTTAAACTGCCGTCGAATAGAGACATATGGATCTTTTTTCCCGAATACCATTGATATATGGCTCAGTTTTAGTCAATCAGTAACCAGAATGAATGAATGAGTTAATGGACAGAATAAATAAAATATCAATTTTTTTATAGTACTATATCAAAATTAAAAGCGATAACAAATTGTAACCTTGATCATAAACCTATGTACCGATTTATCTGGCAGATATTTAATTTAAAAAAATAATTAGGTACCAATAAAAACTACTTGTTAACTTATCAGAAAAAAATTAAAGATAACACATAAAAATTATGTAAATTTGTTAAAGATTTAATTCAATCATTTTTCGCATCATACAAGTGAAACTTGACTATACTCTATAGGGCATGTCAACCAACTAATAATATTTTGACACTAATGACAATCGCTCTGAGGATAAACAATTATTTGGTTAGATTTATAATTTGGTTGTTTTGGATTGATTTAATGATCCTTTTTTATTATTATACATTTTAAAATACCTAAGCAATTAAAACAATATCGAAGAAAGCACCAAATCAAAATTAAATAATCTCAAACACGATCAACTATTGCCCTATGACTACGCCCTATTCAAATTTCATTTCCTATGCTGACAAATATTTTTTGACACACTGTAAAAACGAACATTGATTATGATAAGAAAGGGAAACAATACCAACCTTTATCTGCAATGAAACTAAAAAATCCACCACGAGCAAAGTCGCAGCTGCGTAAAAAGCAAAAGTATAATTTTTTTGAGCTTGACCTTCACTGAATACATCTGTTAATGCACCTGTAATGGCTCCAATAATTCCCCATCCCAAAGCCCCCCACAATCTTTGATAACCATAGTCATTGTACTGATCTTCTGAAAAATAGTACAAATATACTGACTTTATATTTCCAAGTAATATATCATTTTCTGAAGACATTAATGCTTACTGCTAAATTTCTACAGATTCTAGGATAAATTGTTTACAGTACATAGTTTACCAAATAAAATTACAATATACGATAGGAATCATTTGAATACATACCTAATAGTTGAAAACATATCGCATCTCCAATGCTGACTACTACAGATTGTCCGATCCAAGCTAAGATCATGAAAATTAAAAGATACCAAAACTGATATAATCCATAGGCATCGTTATCGTTAACAGATGTTTCTGTTATAAGACTATTAATATTATAGTCATCACAGTTTATTTGGCAGGTAGAGAAAGGCGATAAACTTGAACATGGAGGCGTTAATACTGTTCCATTTTTTAGTGTAATGTTGGCTATGTTAAAAAATAGGGAATCATTTAAAATTCCAGTTTCATGCGCCGGTACAAATGACGTAAATGATAATGTTCCTGGATTATCAGACCCACAGTAGTCAATTAAATTCCACTTATTGCATAATGTTAATTGATCAAGAACACTACAACTCATCTGTGTAAAAAAAATTATAAAAGATCAATGTTTAGTACACATACATAATATGTAACCATTGAGTTAAAAATAATAAAAATCTTGGTTGCTTAACAAAATTTTAAAAATTATTTCTCAACCCTTACCTCACACTTATTCCAAGTATCCTGTTTTTGCAATTGATGTAATGTACACTCATTTACAGTTGAATTTGAAATAAATCCAGGAAAATTATTGTAACACAAAAATTGAACTTCTTTTGTGGTATCGATTTTTGGCGAATAAAATACTGCTAAGAAAGCAATAGCTACTGAAAGTTGTGCTGCAAGAAATAATTTTTTTTTACAATTGAATCTATCGGCTATTGTTCCAAATATTGGTTTCGCCAGCATTCCAAAAATTGGGAGAATCGTATACATTGAACCTACAACTACACTAGAAAATCCCAGCTGCCTAGCATACACACTAAGGTATGGAGTGACTGGACTAATGCCTGTAAGAAAAATACAAAAATAAACATTTAAAAAATATATTAATAGAGCTAGGATGATGGTATGATTTTTGATCTGTTATGTATACACTGTACATATACAGCTTCAAACTTTAGTAATATTAAAATTAGTTACCAGCATTAAAAAAGAAATAATGAGCCTTCATAGGCAGCAGTTTTTTGCTTATTAGGGACTTCATTTTAAATATATAAGTATTAATTCATTCGATGTTAATAAAATTTATTCTGTTGTGTTAAATAATATCCAATAATAGATGGGTTATATTCACTACAATACATCACTAACACAATACTAAACAATCTTGCCCAGCTTAACTCCGTTTTCTATGCCTAGCAGCCTAACTCCTTCTACACTTCGTAATTATTTAATTATTTTTGAATAAAAACTGGCGTATTCAAAAGTTACTCAAATGAATCGAAATTATCGAGAATCAAATAAAAATCGATTCGGTGAAATCGAGCCAGCTGCTTTTCACGAGTAATCTTTAAAACCGGTAATCATGACGTATCTCTAGGGATTAGCTTTATTTCAAAAATTGTGCAATCTACAACAAATAATGTTAAAACAGTGATGATAATGTAGGAAAAATAAGTAATTAGAGCATGGATATTTAAATATTCTAAAGTAACTAGTCGGTCAGATGATCCATTATTTCTTATTAGCCTAATCAATATTCAATACGTATATAGATTATCATGTTTGCAATGTTTGCATTTATCAACTTTCATTTTTTAAATCTCAAACACCTCTTTTTATTTTCAAAGGTAGAAAAAGATCAACACAAATATGTTTAGGTCACTATCACTATCTGCTTAGAGATACAAACTGTCAATATTTGATTGGTTCAAATTACAAGATGTCTTATTTTCAACCTATCATGTTCGAGCTGTGTCATAATAAACCCCTAACTAAATAGGGCCTTATACTCCAAACAGGATGTCACTTCCATGTTTGACTCTATCTTCCTTCTTTTACTTAACCGCTCTTTTAACAATCTCCATCTTTACACCGACAGCCGGCCATTATTTGCAAGCGGCAAACAGCTTCGGCGTTGGTTTGTGAAATTGTTGCGATAGTGTGTAACATCTAAAGTTCCCAGAACTTCAGGCAGTTCCTGTAGTGTATTTTCTAGTAACAGATTAATAAATATAACTGAAATGGGTGATGAAAAAAAGGTGCTTATCAAAAACAAATTACAAAGTTATCCACAACGTTCACGTTAAATATATGCATAATATAAAAACGGTTTTTAATTTGTAGGCCAGTGACTCGGAACACATCAATCTCAAAGTACTTGGACAAGATAACGCTGTTGTACAATTCAAAATCAAGAAACACACTCCACTGAAAAAGTTGATGACTGCTTATTGTGAACGTGCAGTAAGTATTATTTATTTTCATTATTATTTACTTTTCCTCATAAATATGTAAACAGTAATCAGACAAATTTCGTTTTGTTGATATGTCTTAATTGACAGTAAACACTTTTCAAATTTGTTTGTAAAAACTACTCAAGCTTGTCTTATACCAATCTAGTTGAGAATTGGATGCCATTATCAGAGAGCAAATTGTTTTGATGCTACTTGTTAATTCAAATAGATAATTTTCAGTTATATAAAAAAAACTCCTTCAAAATTTTATGAGTGCCAAATTAAATTGTCATACAGTCTTTTTGAAATTGAACAGTAGGTATAAACTCTGAAAAATGTTTTAAAGAATAGATGCTTCTTGGCTGAATATCAAATTGAAGATCCTGTATTCTATGTGGCTTTTCACTTGAATCTTGTATACCACAAAATCGTTTGCTGTTCTTAATTATTGAACACATCTTAGTTAATATAAACCTAGCGTAAAAAAACTGCATAATTTGTATGATAAGGTCAGGTTTCAGCAGTACATAAAAATTGTTATTTATATTGTCATTTGTAGTAAACAGGTTTCCATTCATGTTCTGTTAAATTAAATACTTTCAATTTTGTAATCTTATGTATTAACTGTAATTTGGGTTATTAATTAACATTATTCTTTTGTGATGTCTCTAATGGAATAGTATTTTTGAATTGAAGTAATATCTGTTTTACAGCATTGTTAGCCTCTGGTTTTTTTGTTGTTTTCTACATTCATCTCTCCTGAGCCTACTATTTGTATAACTTTGTTAGTTATTCTTCTAAGTTTTCTTTGGTCGTAATCTTACAACTTGAAAATAATTTGTTCTTTTCAGGGTATTAGTACACAAGTTGTCCGATTCCGATTTGATGGTAACCCCATAAACGACACAGATACTCCAAATTCCTTAGAAATGGACGAAGGAGACACCATCGAAGTATATCAGCAACAAACTGGTGGTTTATGCTAATTTTAAATTGTCACCTTATCTATAATTTCTTGTATTTTCTTATTTTCTATGGTAAATTAAACGTAGTTTTATGTAACATAATAAGTTAATTTTAATATAGTTTTTTTATCTTATATGAACCTGAAGTTGAATAAGTTGCTACACTAGAATCTATTGACCGCTACATTCTTATGGTCTGATTTTATAATTTAAAAATAAAACACAACTCTTTATTAAAATGTAGTTTACATAGTAACCAATTTTTAAATTCTAAAGTCTAGGATGCAGAAAACCGTACAGCTGACAGTCCAAGAGTAAACTTTTCTTATTTTTCCACAGAAATGTTGATAAAATCTCTACTATATCAGATTCTTTTTCTTACATGAATTATTACAAAACCTGCGGTTAAAATTTCATCGAAATAAAATCCTATGTATAGTTACTGAAGCTAAATTTATTTATATTTCTTTTTTAACACAACTTTTTCATCTTTTTTATTCTGGCCAACTTTCTGCTGAAATACAGAATCTCCAAAAGATTTGAAATACAAATTCGTAAAAATTCCCACTGCTGTCAAAGTAATTAAACTGATTACTGTTATATATTCAGCTCTATTTTCAAATGGTACTCCACAAATAGTATACCATATAGATCCATCCGAAGGGTGTTTATGATTTGGCAAACAATTGAAGTTGAAATACCCTTCATCGTAATCAGTTGGACACAGATATTTTCTTTTCTTTAGAGTCTAATAAAAATAAGATTGGAAGTTCGTTATAAGTTTAATATTTTGTGAGAATGTTTTCATTTGAGGTTAGTATACTTACTATTCCTGCAATAGTATGTAATGGAACATATTCGTTACAGGGACCAACTGGTTCTTTCATTCCTGTAGAAACTTCATCTTCTGGATTGAATAGTATAGGTATAACCAAAAATGTAGTGTAGTGCACTAAGAGGTGAACCAAAGGTATCCAAGAACTCCAATTAAGCTTAGACGTAACACATTTAGAATCAGATTTCTGTATGGTTAATCTATCACCTGTCCAGGAAATAAGAGCAAATGTGACAAAAACAACGAAAAACGTAACTTCGCTGTGAATGTTGTATATATCATGAAGGGGGTGGTAAATCGCTATAAATGCCAAGACTCCAGTGGGAGATCCCAAAAGTACAGCTAAGAGTGTGCAAAGTAATTCTTTAACAATACTGGAAAAAACATTAATAGCTTTAGTTTACTTGATAACCCTGTAGATTGTGTATTTTCTTTTCAATACATACAATTGTACAAATAGAACTGGAACATTTTTCAAAATGAGTATTGAAATATTTTAAAAGTGAGTGATATTTCCTTAAAAGTAATTTCTTTCTTTTTTAATATGTTCAAAATTTTAGGGTTACCATTACGACATGATGAAATAAAACAATTTAATTTGATCAGCTTGAACTTGTAACACGTTTTGCTTTAGTAGCTTTATCAAACTAATGGAGGGTATAATGAAAAATTTTAATTTATACAGTACATTAAGGATATTGACAAAAGTATCAGTTTGCCATTACCTTTTATCTGCAATCCATTTTCCTCCACTGGAACATATTTTCTCTCGCAAAAAGTGGAACCAAAATATGAAACCTGCTGCAAATGTGGAGTGGAAAAAGTAAGAATTCCAAGGTACCCAATAATGTCTGTCGAATATATTTGGATCAGTATCATGCCATGTCCAATGCATGTATCTAACAGATACAATATCGTAAGGGATATCTATTAAAACTGCTAGAAGTCCAACTAAAAATGGTTCGGCCCATTTTTGCAACTTTAGTTTCGCAGCTGCTACCTGGGCTTGATAAATAAAACATGGATCTGAAAACAACTAATAATTATTATGGAAATCAATAATGCAGAACTGTTTTCCCAGAGAATAATTTTACTTTATTTATATTTTGATACCTATATATAGTCAAATGCAGTCTTATCATGCGGGTCACACGATTCAACAAAGACATACTCACTGTTTTTGTTTTCTTCTATTGCCTTTAATCATAACTTCCAAATAAAATAAGTAAGATGAATATTTTGATTTGATTTTATTATTACATCATTAAAATTTTACATATTAAATACACAATATATAAGACCAGTCAAAGAATACAAAATATAAAATACAAATACAATACAAAATACAATTGTAAATAAAAATCCAAAGACAGACTTATGCAATTTTGACGGGAAAAAAAGGATTATGTATTTAGTTTTCAGCAATTCTAAAAAGTTTCACCAGCTGTATTTATTAAATATGTCAGTTTTGTGAATTTGACAATTCAAAGTGACAATAAAAGTAATAAGAAGCAATTTTCCGGGTTTTTGCATCCTCAAGCAAAAAAAATGGTAAGTACTTAGGTAATCTGATAGATTATTTCGAGAATGAAAGAAAAAGTGGAAATTCGTCAACCAGTGTGCAGGAAACAGTAGCGAAATCTCTGGGAATTACTATATTTGTAATCTCACAACCTCTGTGTTTTCTGATTTGATACATACGGTCAGTGACCTTTGGACCCGCACGATAAGAGCGCTTATATTTGTTAATCTAAAACTTACATAAAATGATAATATGAAGAGGGAGTCTTCTACCAGCAAAAATAATAGGAGTCTGAGAATGCCAAAAATTATCTATGTCTGGATGGACATAAGTGATGTTTTCTATCATAATTCCATGGAATATGGCTCCCAACCATAGCCATGGGAGACGACCTTTGTTAATTAAAGCTAAAATCTATTTTTTTAATAAAAAATCTTATTTGCAATTACCAAAGTTATTTTTGGAGTTACACACAACGAAAGCTATTACAAACGTAAACTTTACCATGTAAGAGGGTTAAAATTCCTCCTAGTAAACATGCAGCTTGAGATAAAATATATGTAGGTTCATTTTTCCAATGAATTCGTATATCTGAATAATGGACGAACCAATCCCAAAACTACAAATAAAATGCTGGTATTAAATGTTAAATCAAAAAGAGCTCAGCAGATGGATATAATGTCAAAATAGGTGCCAAAGTAATCAATATTTAAATTTTAAAATAATCCTTGAAAAATTAGGAAATGATTATAGTCACTGGTAAACCGGAAACATCATCCTCCATATGTCCGATTGATTACGCCTACCCTTATTTTGATAATAACGGATTTTTATAAAGGGTTATTACCAGTGACGTGCAAGCAGCAGCCTCATAACAATAATTATTTTAACTATAATAGTGTCAAAAAGATTAAAATATGTACGTAAAATATTTAAATAAAAATATGCTTCAGGTACTTACTCCGTTGAACTTCAGTTCAGAAAGTTCCGTTCCGATCTTGAACAGCGTTACATCGTCAACCATTTTTAGTAAAATGTGTGGATACCAACAAATCTGTGATGAACAAACACGTCGAATACATTTTTGAATATAATCTTATCTGAATTTAAACTTTAAATTGAGTGTTTTAATGTAGTTCAAGGTCAAATAATATAGGTTACTAGCCAAAAAGGGACACGTAACAGCTTTCTAACGTTTTTCAATAGGGTATCTCCACCAACTGGACTGGAGGATAAACAATTATTTGGATAGATTTGTAATTTGGGTGTTTTGTATTGATTTAATAATACTTTCTATTATAAACAGTTTTTTTTTAAAGGAGCCGTCCCTTCGCCGGCACCACCTTAGCCTCCTGGGCTTTTGTGGATCCTCCTAGTGTTCTGACTACAGCCTATTTTGCCAATCCGTTCCCTGTATTAGCTCATACAGGTTCTTTACTGGTTGGTTGTAGAAGTCTTCTGGAGTCTTCCATACAGTTTCTGCCTCCTGTGGTCCAGCGTCTCACAGTTGCATAATATGTCGGTTTCTTTTTTGCATCTTCTGCATGTAAGGTCTCCGTTATACAGCCCTATTTTGTTCAGGTGCTCCTTTGTGGGAAAGTGTCCCGTAAGAAGCCCCGTTATGGTGCGTAGTTTGTTCCTGCTCATTGAGAGCAGTTCTTTCGCTACTTTTTCTGATGGATCTTTTATGAATCTCTTCCCATGTGTTTGCCTGGGAGTATTCTTCCAGTGTTTTTTGTGTTGTTCTTTTTCCCACCCTTTTAACCATGACCTAGTGGCGCATCTGAGAATGCCCACAGATGGTTCGGGTCCGTTCATCAGTGTTGACGATCCTGCTCTTACCAGTTCGTCAGCTTTTTCATTGCCAGCGATTCCTTTGTGACCTGGGACCCACTCCAGTGTTACACTGTTCTGAGTCGCCAGTCTTCTAAGTCCTGTACCACATCAGTTCATTCGCTCTGCTGAGTTGTGGTGCGTACTCTTCCTCAAGCTCCTATCGATATATGTCATGTGGTCTGTTGGCATTTTAAAGATGTCGTTATCCACTTGCCTTATTTCTGTGTGTCCTCTCCCATGTGTCTGATGCTTTTTCCAGTCGGGTTAGAGCTGCCCATGCTTCGCACATTATAACACAATATGTAGCGGAGGAAGGTCTAGCATTGTCTCCAGCGCCACTGTAGGAGTAGTTCTCATTGACCCTGCTTAGTTTTAGCATCGCTGAGGTTTGTCTATACGTATACTTTATTCATTAAAAACCTTGATTTTTTTCATCACCCTATATCTCATAAGGAAGTCCGAAAAGGTAGCGATATTTTTTTATGGGCGAACTCGAAATACGATGCTGCAAATGTTAATTATTCGAGTCGTGGCTTTTTTCGAGATACGGTACGCTATGCCATGGTTATGGCTATTATTACTGATCTACAGAAGCCCGCCGAAAACTGGAGTGAAAATATAGCAATGGGAAAATGTACAGATCTTAGCTTTTTTCACAAATTGTTCGCCTTGTATATGAAAATCACGTCATAGAATTCCGTTGAAAATTTTGTACGATATGAATGAAAGTATTTCGAGTTTTCCCATGAAAAAATATTGCTACTTTTTCGTATTCCCTTATGAGATATAGGGTGATGAAAAAAATCGAGGTTTTTATTTAATAAAGTATACGTAATTTTTCAAATTGACATCATTCGACTCTGTATACGATGAAACACATCATTTAACATCCTTCACGAGAATTTTGTCATTTTCGGTGGGTTAATTACTACAAGGTGTCCGAAAAACCAAAATTCGTTATTTTTCTATATTAGTGAATCACCTTGTATGAACTATGATGAACGATGAACTGAATTTATAATATTATGTGATTTTCACTTTATAAAACAACAAAATTATGAAAGTCTCAAAATAGCATTATTATCAAGTGAAATCGCCCTGTAATACGAAAAGATTTGGAAATGAGTTTGCCATGAATTTGTCATACAGGATGTGATGATAATACCACCAAAAATAAATCAGAACTAAATCTTAACTTGGGAGATACGGAGTGATGAAAAAGTGAATATTTCTCATATTTAACACCCTGTATCTCGAAAACTAGTCATAGGATAGTGTTGCGCCCATTGAAACATTTCACCAGAATGATCAATTCTAAAACATATCAAAAATTCAAGAAGTTTGACGGAGATAAGGTGTGCGGGGTCCTTTATAATTGACTTTCAAAGCAATAACATTTAATTTCACATAAAAATAAAATACAACGCTACAGAAATAAGAAGAAACAAAACGGCTCCTATAATATACCAATATCGTCTTAAAATCCCATCCTCAACTTCATCTTCACACCGTCTCCTCTCCCTATTTTTCTTCTTTCCTTCAAACATCTTTTGATACTTTTCCAGCTCTTTTCGATTTCTCGCTTCCTCTTCCTGCCTTTTTTGCTCTTCAGCTGCATCTCTTAGTGTTTTATTTTCTTCTTTTTTAATGCGACAAATTTCATCGCAAGGTACTTCGGCTTCGTTTTTTCGAACAGTTTCGCATGAAAATTCCTTTTTGATTCTTTTGCATTTACATGTTACTTTTATTTTCTTTTTGCATTGATTGGCGTTAGGGCAAGGTCCCGGATGACAGTTTGCCTTACATCTGTGTCCACATTCATACTAAAAATATAAAAGATATACAGAATGATTCATGAAGAACTGTACCTACTCCTACGTCGCATTGAAACTCCTTCTCCCACCCACGTATTCGAAAATATATCGGAGCAACAAAAAAATCAACTAAATAATGATTATCACTTACATTCTTTGGACATTGGTTGCCACACGTTTGCAGCTCTGCTTTCTTGTCTTCATTTAGCCAATCAGCACAAGAAACGTATGGTTGGTTAAGACCGCAATAACATCTTATTCTTATCATCACTTTACAAGGAGGACAATTTCCAGGATGACAAGGTTTGGGACATTTGTGGGTACAACCTTCCGGGCGATTTTTATCACAACCACCCTCACATTGTTCGCAATTGACTCCGGACTAAAAATGGGACAAAAATAAAAAATACATTTATAAGTTAGTGAAGCAAAAAAATGTACCTGAATTTTGTCAGGAGCTCCTTCAACTGCATGACATTGTAAGTTGCAGGTATGATTATTACAATTAAGAATTCTACCACATAGACGGTGACAACTAGAAGGTTTGGCCAAATAACAAGACCAATCGGAAGTTTCGTGCTCACCTAAAATAATAATTCATTAATACATTCATTATTTTTCTAATTAAAACCATTTTATTACCTAAACAAGTGACAGGAACTTTAATAACACAGTCAGGACATGGTAACTCTTTTCTTACAACTTGTGGTTTTACTTGTTCCCAAGGCATCGAAGCCTTTTGTCCTTCAATTTTAACAAGAACAGCTGTATGGCAAAGGGCAGGACATAAATGGGTACATTTATTGTGCACTTTGTTACAAATCTGCTTGCATGAAGGACAATCGCCAAAATGACATTTGTGTTGATCTCGTTTTTCATGATGGCAGTCAGGAGGAATCCTTAAAAATTGTATTGTAAAACACTATTTTTATTTAACAGAAAGTAAGATTTACTTACAAACACAGTTTGGGACATTTTGGAGGTTTGGTTTTACTTTTACGACCACAAGGTACGGCAATTTTTGTAGTTCCACATCTACAAGATACATCATCAGTTTGATTGCAGGGATAGCAAGGACCTCTGTGACATATTGAGTTACATTTGTGGTTACCACAATTTAAAGTTTTTCCACAAGGTTTTTCACATGGTGGGCAGTTACCATCACAACACTAGAAACATTTAAATATATAAGACTACAAATATTAATATGAATTCCACAAACTTACTTTTCTATTACAAGGATGTTTATAACAGTCCTTCATTTGCTTACATTTAACTTCACATAAATATGGTTTGTAGCATTGAACTTCTTTGGTATGCTGTCCACATCTACAATATTTTTCTACTGTTTCAAGGCACTTAAAAAATAATAAACTATTGTAACAGCAAATTCAATGAAGAACATTTTATAAACTTACAGGTCCACATTTTTCCCTGTGACATTTCAAATTGCACTGGTGTATACCACAATCGAGGAGCTTTTCACAAGTATCCAAGCATGTAGGAGTCTCTTGTGTGCAAGGAAGCTGGTATGATGTTTTACCACAAGGACATGTTCGAGCTTTTGTTAAGGGACATATATCACAAACTCCAATATGGCATTTTTCTTGACATTTATGATTTCCACATTCTAAAGCCTTATTACACACCTAGAAATAATTAATATTCCGGTTTTAATATATTTTTATGTTTTTCTGAAATCTTTTTAACCTTATCACATTGCCATAAAGGACTAGCACATTCACAAAGTTTCTGTTGAGATTTACAAATGCATCTTTGGATACTTTTCTTTGGACATGGAGAACATTCACCTGGATGGCAAAGGTTTGGACAAGAATGTTTGACGCAGGATAATGTTTTCCCACAGACTTCATTACAGGACCATTCCTTTTTACTGCATCTCTGACTTCTTGCAGGGTGGGACCCACAATAACATGATACATTCACAGTTACAGGACAAGGAGGACATGGTCCTAAAATAACTATGTTGAATTTTTGCTTAAATTTCAAATTATAACTTACCTGGGTGACATAGAAGTAAGCAGTTATGTCCACATTTGGGTTTTAAAGGTTTCTTACAAATTTGACCACAAGAATGAGGAGCAATGTATGGATCATATTTTGGATTTTCTGTTTTGGTACAAAAACACACATATTTTGTAGGAATGTCAATGGTGTCATATTCATGACGGCATTTTGGACAACACCAACATATTTTATGCTGCTTAACAATAATTTGTTCCTGATTGGCATTTTTTAGTTGAGCTATTGTGTCTTTTGACCATCTCTGAACACACATAAGGTGAAAATAACCATAACAATTGACACAACTCCATATCTGAGAGTAAAACAATCAGTAACTGTTGTAATAAATATAAAAATACTATGTACTTACCTGGTCTTCTTTCTTAACTCTAGAAATACAAATTAAGCAGGTTGCTGCCCCAGATAAAAACGTTTCTTGCAAAAAAGTTTGTGTCTTATCAATATTATCATTTTCTCCGTTATTAATTCTGTAGTTTTTTAAAATAGAATCTGAAATTAAAAATTCAATATAGGTACAACTTCTTTAGAGAAAAATATTCTTACTAACCTATTAAGGTTGTCGATTCCAATTCTTCTTCATCTGATGAAGACTCGTATTCAGTAACATGTTTTTTTACAGCCGCTTGTAGTTTTGCATGAGCTTCTTTAAATTTAACTTCACCAGGTGTCGGCAAATTTTTATTCTGATTTCTTTTTGGTGGATTTTGAATATTTTTATTCCACGGATTTTTAGACTTACTTTGGCTATTCATTTTATTAATATCCTATATTACAGTAACTACATTTTTTTCTTAATATCATTAAAATAACTTATACCACAAACACTTGAAAATTTTAAATTTTATACCTTGCTTGGTCTCTGTTGTCAGTGTCACCTTCCACGTCAATATTTCTAGCATCCGTCATGTGTCAATGCCAAAAACCATAGATTATGGAGGGTGCACTTATCCTTGAAATAAAGCAAAAAACTAATGATTGCTACAAATCAAAGAACAGTACACAAACCTAATTATAACAAGTAGTGGCAGATTAGTATGTTCATTTTTTGTATAAATTTCGCGTTTCCTTCGGTCTCAAATCATTTTTTTAAATATTTAGGGTAGGATCTCTACCCCTTCGACGGTATCAAAGTGATCTTCCTTTTGTAAAACCTGCCTTTCTGTTATCTTTGAGAGGATACGCTATGTTTAATTTTGAACTATAGTATATATTTGATTGTATTAATAAAATAGAAGCATATATCGGAGTCATTTTAAATTCTTGTTTTTTCCATTTTAAATTATATTCTCAATATTTTTTCATATCTCTCAACAATTGATGGCTTGTGTGCTGATTTAAAAAAAATATATTTACCTACTTCTATGACCGTTCGTGTGTCTTCAGGAATTGGCTGCTAATTTTTGGCACTCCGGTGTACTTTTTGTGTAATGAGACGTTTTAAGTGTTGCCTAACTGTAGGTCGACTCATTTTTCAGATAATGTAACTTTCTAAATGGCATTCCTTTAATTATTTCGGCAGGTCTGGACTGGTGAAATTGAGGATGTAATTCAGTTTTTAAATTCACGGTGTAAATATTCGCTTCTTTACTGTAAGTACTTACTGTCCTTAGCTTACTTTTCATATGCTTTAATGTCGAAAATAGTATATTGTTTTATTAGGAGTAAAAGTATAACTTTTTGTGGCGAGTCTGAATGTTTGATGGCCGAACGTTAGTGAGGCCGACAATTTCAGACGAGCCACAAAAAGTGCTTTTGCTCCGAATGAAACATGCTATTTTTTCCGCAAAGTGCATCCAGACTATAGAACTAATTAATATTTAAATAAAAATTCAAAACGATTGCAACGAAGTTGATAAATTCAGAGAATAATAATTATAAAACTGCGCATTACATTTCCGTGGTTACTGGGTTTGTGATTGCCAAGTCAAAACAAATTTGACAGTTCAATAATATTTTATAATGTCAGAAATATTGTAAGTGATTTAAAGCAACAATTGGACTGTGCATTTTTGGTAAGTACTTGAGCATCAAAATTTCGTTTGTTGTAATTTTACTATTAATAATTATTATCGTTAATAAAGTTTAAAAGTTCAACTAATAATTATTTTCCCTGTTAAAAATTCTACTTTTTTGTACGGCCGTCAGCGTACAAAAAAGTACTTTTTTGTCCGCTCACGGCCGTACAAAAAAGTGGCGTCTGTGAAATCATACTTCAACATCATGAATTGACGTTAATAATGTCTACTTTTTTTGACGTTTGCGGAAAAAGAAGATTTTTTTGCTGCTGTTAGCAATCATGGAATGGGATACATGTGAATTTTTAAGAATTCAGGAACTGAACAAAAAGGCACGGAAGATATTAATAGATATTGTGGTTGGCGTGAAGCCTAATTCGACCAATTCCACCATTTGCAATGTTTTTAATAAATAAAATGTAGGTAGTAAATTATAGTTGACTTCTTTATAAATGTACACACGTGACTTCATTTTTTTTAATGTTATTGTAAATTACAGTTAGTCATCTATAGCTTAAAGATTTAGAACCTCTAAACGTTATTCAGTCAAATTACGACTAATTTGTGTGACTGCTGGATTAGAAATTTATATTAATGAAGTTACAATTCGATATCATAAAAAATACTGTGATAAACATTTCAATATAAATATTACCTACAATGTATCAAAACTTACGTTTGTTTATGGGTCACAGACGAGTGACAAATAAAGAAACGCAACTGCAGACGAATGTTTTGCATTACTTTGTGCAACGTTAATGGGTGGGTTGGTCAGCAATCGCAATATTTTTCTGTTTGTGACCGGAAGTGCATCAGATAAGGAATTCTCTGAACTCGAGCCGCACTTCACTTTATTTAGATACGCAGATCGCACTTTTTCAGTGCTCGATTTAACTTTTAATTATCAAGTAATTGGAGACGAGCCCCGGACAGACGGTTTTAATTTTTTTTATTTGGATAATTTGAAATCTCCTCATGAGGAATGCTCCTATTTTATTGGATGCTTTTTAAACGAACGAATGAATTTAAAAAATTGTAAGTGTAATATACAGGGGTGGTAGAATAAAACAACAAATCATCTTTTAGCTAGTAGGAATAAATTGAAAAACAGATTCGTTCTTTTAATCCTTACCTACTTCAAAATTTATTTCGATTTAAAAGAAAGTGCAAAGATGCAACACAGACCTGTTATGATATCGATACATTTGCGGTATAAGTTTTGCGTTGAGCTTAAAATTTTAGCTATATGACAGTTTGATGTAAGTGATTGACACCTTAAAACTACCCTCTTCTGTTTTGTTGAAACTATCCAGCATCATTAAAATTTGATACGAACAAGACGAAAGCAGTTATTAAACATGTGTTTGGACTTAAAAATATGTTATACGTCTATATTTATAAGGGGTAGTTAACGCCGGAACTCCAACAATTGCGATAAGCCATATTTAAACAACGATAATAAATAATATAAAAGCGGCGAACCAGACTTAATGAAATAAATTATTTATACTAGCGTATTATTCTGAAAGGCCAAGACCGTTTTAGGATTATATAATATATATTTCTTTTCCATTCGACCAACCGAGTTTTACACTATTATTTTGACGTCTAACCAAATTGACATTTATCTGGTTTATTAATGCCCACTTGCACCGTATTCGCTAACTCACTGTTTAAAATAACACACTGTTAAAATTTAAACAATCGATTAAATTGCAATCACTTGCACCGTAATTTTAGGGTTCTTGCATGGAGACTAGATATAAGGAGCACAAACTCTGTATATAAAAAGTGTCCGTCGAAATTAGGAAAATTGTGGTGGCCCTGGGGAGGCTAGCGATTAAAATCATGTTTGACGTGTTAAATTTTAGGTTATGTAAATGGAGGGTTTGTTTATTTTCATTCGGTTACCTTTTATGCTTGGTTTTAGCAAATTTCAAGGAAAAATAAGTATTTCCCGTAGCTGGTGCTATGTTTGGTTAAAGGTAAGTTTCTTCAATATCATTATATAGGCAATTGTGTTGCAAAATAGTAATGAAAACAATAAACCTAACCCGAGAGTCCTACATCAACCACTTACTGTTGCTCGGAAATAAGACAGGGGCTGGGGTGTGTAATTTTTTTGATTTTTAACTTTACTTCTAGTTGGACAACTTTTCACGACACACGTTTTTCACATTGTAAATTTTTATAAAAACTTCTATAAAAATAAACACTATTTTCATTTTTTGTTAGGTTAACTTGTTCAGCAAACTTCACTCTGTAATTTTAATCGCTAGCTACTCTCGCGCCATCTACTATTTGTACCTTATTACCGCTGGACACTTTTTCGAGATTTTTCCTATACAAGTTTGTGCTCCTTATATCTAGTCTCCATGGGTTCTTGGTTAAAATAAACTAATCAATCTGGGGAAGTTTTGCTAAATTGCAATCGGTTGGTACTAACACCTAACTTCAGTCTCAGTCAGACAATGATATTTTGAGGTTAGAAAAATTATTTATTTTCATTTCGCATATTATTTCCTATTTTTGTGAAGTTTTTGCTTCAGGTTAGCGAAATAAAGTGTTCCTAATTTCTGGAGGACAAGGGTAGGCGTAGCTCTATAAGTAATGATGGATTCAACCTCCACCAGCGCGAAACGGGTGACCAAAACCTAGGTTTTGTAAAATTATTGTTCTGGTTTGGTGCACTTACAAATCATGAGGAAACTCCAGGTCCTCCTCAATTCTTTCTAATATGCCAAGAACGGTTGGTTTCAAGAGACGAAATCTCTTGAAAAAGGTGAGATTGTTCATGTTGTGGAAGTGGTTGGCTCTATCATATACCCTTCGTGGAAAACCCATATCAATTATATCCAATATATCCCTATCATCCTCAAGGAATATGTCGTCTTCCCAAAAATCCATTTTTTAGTAACTAACTCGGAATACTAGCGCACAGAGTACTTTTTTGAGGTTAGAGTGGCTTAGTTTAACAGTGGTTTAGAAGAGTTTAACCGTGGCTTAAATCGCGATGCAAGCCAAAATTCAAAATTAACCAATAGTTAAATTTTAAACCACTGTTATAATGAAGGTGCAAGTGGCTATTAAATACCTATGATTATTTTTTTCACTTGTCAAAATCTGACATTTTGGTGGTTTCAACCAATAGCAATACATTATTCTAGCCAATCATTACCTAAGTATTATACTGATAAAACTGCTTCTCATCGATAATTTGCGAAAACGAGCAAAGGGTGCGACATCTACCGTCAAAATTTTATAGCTTTGGAATGGGGAAAACATATTCACGATTATTTTTTAACATCAAAATACACACATGTCTACTCAAACATATGCTTTTCTAACCCACAAATTTTTTGTAGCATTTAACGAAAATGTTCTATAATCCTACTCGACTTTATTAGGCCATTTAAAATTAATTTTTTTTTCAGAAGAGTGATTAAAATTTCGTTTTTTATTATCAATAAAATTTGATGAATGATTACCTTAACTGTGTTTATATTACTTTCGATAAAGCACATTAAAATAAGTTAAACGGTAGTCGAGTGTTTTTTTTTATAGAGCACTTGTGTACTTTTAATACCTCCCATGAAGTCTGATATGTTCGTTAACCATACTTGAAGCTGTTCAATATAGTAAGAAAAATAAAGAAATACAGGGCGAGACTACGAATTTGGAATATTTCTCCTGGCGGCATGTCACTAGGAGACATCTCCTTTATTTCGGCAGGTGTAGGCCAACACTTACCAAACACACACTCTCTTATTGACGATAACTCCGCGCACTCGCATAAGACATGCCTGGCAGATTCATCTTCCTGCATAGAAGTGTGTCCACTAGTCCCATTGTATGAATAAGGTGTTTCCTTAATTGACAGTGACCAGTCAGAAATCCTACCGTTAAACGTAGGTTTTTCCTGGTCATCGACTCCAGCTTCCCAGGGTCGCCCATGGTGATCCTGGCAAGAATGCATCCCTTGATTTCATCCCATCTCTTTATAGATTGAGCAATTCCGGCAGTTGTCGAATTCGTCAGGCCGTAGGTATTGCCGGGTCCAAGAATTCTTAGTCCAACCACTTCCCTGGCTAAAGAATCAGCAATGTGGTTACCTTTGCTCCTGTCGTGCCCTTTAACCCACCTCAGGATAATATCCACCTCTGGACACACTTACGTGGTTCATGCATGACAGTGTTCCTCCACATTTTACAGTAAACGCTCGGTAGTTTACAAATAACTGTTTTCCATGATGAGAAGAGGATTTTCACACCCAAGACTCCCAAGGTCACCTGAACACAATCCTCTGGATTTTTCTATGTGGGGATATTTAAAATCGCTAGCTTGCACAACCCCAATTTCAAATATACAGGATCTTCAAAATTGCTGTAATGTTCGCAATAATCCTGTCTTCATATTGTGCTCTGGAATTTTGCTGATAAATCGATCTTTGTACAACATGTGATTCTTAATAGTTATTTTGATAGTGTTGGAGTTCATTTAATTTTGATTTGGTGCTTTCTTTGACATTGTTTTAATTTGCTTGGATATTTTAAAAGCTATATCTGACTGTTTATAATTAAAAGGATCATTAATCAATACAAAACAACCAAATTACAAATCTAAAATCTATCCAAACAATTGTTTATCCTTAGGGCGACTGTCATTAGTCTTAACTTGTCAGTTGGTGGACATGCCCTATCTGCTGGATATAACCAAAAATGTTTATTGGGTACACTTGCGGCCAATAAAAAATGTATATAGCAAATTTTGGTCTAATTCTAGCTGCTTGAATTTGTCATATATTGCAACACTGAATATTTGAATATTAATTGTTGTTTTTTATTGAAAATTAAAGATTATTTAGTATCCTTCGTTATTTAATAATGAAAAACAATATTATATACACTTTAGTCATTTAAATATACGACAAAACTATCTCATTTTTCCCGGAAACGGAAAAGTCACATTCACACTAGGCAACAACAACTGTCCCATTTTTTTTTTGGCCGCAACTGTACTATCGTTGAGAGTTCCAAGTTTAGCCAGCTTGCAGTTGATGAAGTTAAATGTTATTGAGCTTAGAAATCTTTTCTCTGTATAATATTTTGTTAGTTTAATTATACAAACATTCGTTAACGTAATCCCATAATTTGTAATAATGTTATGGAATAGATATTTAAAATGATTTTCTTCTAAGCAAAAAAAAACACATAACTATTTCATATCGCCAAAAGGAAATTGACTAATAAATCTTCCAAATAAAAAGTGTCGAGAAAGACATAAATCAGCGACATCAGTTTCGTATAACTTGGGCAGTGGTGGCAAAAGCAGTTTACAAATCAACGCATGGCAATTAGCTTTTAGTAAAGTTATCTTCAAAGAAGTGCAATTTGTACAGAACATTGGTCTAAAACAAGTAGGCTTTGTAGAAAAGCGGACGGACGCTGATGCGGACGCTTGCCAATGGTTTATGCCCGTTTCTACTCTTTTTGTTTTGTTTTATTTTGTTTTATTCACTATTTGGCTTGTTTCGAGGAATGTGTGTATTCGAGGAGATCGAAAAGTATGTCAGTTATAATTTGAAACAGTACCAATGCGATAATTACAATATTATTTAAATCTATTTCTTGGAGTGTGTTTAGGATTCAATAAAGGTTTTTGAAAAAAACCCAAAAAATACCGAGGGTCATGATGTCTACATTCAAACCAAAAACTGAAACGAATTGGGTCAAAGGTATAAATAATTTGAAACCCAACGAGTAGGTAATGTATCGATATCAATAATATAAGTATAGGTATATAAAAACGGAAGGACAGTAACGGGCGGCGGGTGTAATTTAGGCGCTAACCATCCTTCTTTACCTGTCTGACCAAGAAGGGTAGATAATCCGACATGTATTTTCGCCGCTAAGAAGTGCAGGTAGGTCGAGTCATAAAATAACTCTTATCTCAATAAAATACGAAGGTGGTTTGGTAGGGGTAGGTTTGGTTGGGTTATTATTCAAAATTATTATAATTTACTTTACAAAAATATATCTTATTATAAATGTCGGTGATTTAATAAATAACTGTATTTCATAAATCACGTACTTCAGTCGGTTAGCGCCCAAAATACACATAGGATTAAAATGACCCTTCGGTCTTGGCGCCTAGTTTACATGTAAAAAGTGCATTAATCCTTTAGCGCCCAAATTACATCCGTCCGTAACGGGGTACTGGTAACTTTACAAATCAATATACAGAGTGTGAAAGGTCTTTTCAAGCCTAACGGTTTACACAAGTACGACAAGGAAAATATAAAAAAACAGCTTGAAAGAGAGAGAATAATAATTGTGCTCAGTCAGCGAGGGCGAGTATTCAGTTCCAACTACCAAAAGAGGTTGGCCGACTGTTTGAACCTACCTACAACTAGGGAATTCTCTCTGTAAAGGACACTTTGCCGGATGATAGTGTTTAGTTTTACCTAATAGTGCATGAGATCGAAAAAAAGTTATCGATAACGAGAGAAAAATATAATTTTTACAAACTAATCTGCGCTTCTGGCAGCAGCGGTTAAAATAGGGGAGCACTGAACAGTCGGCCAACCTCTTTTGGTAGCTGGTAGCTGCCTTTATTCCAAGTTAAAGCTGTCGTTTGTGATATGAAATAGAAATTGTAATAGAGTGCTTCTCATATTTTTATAGTTTATCCTGATGAAGTTTGTAATCACAAACGAAAGCTTGAACTTGGAATAAAGGCAAAAACTCAAGAAGCTAAATTAGAACTTTTATTGCTTCCTTTGTATATAGGTATATATATTTTTTCTCTATTTACTGCCAGCTTTTTCATTTTATCTCAATTTCATATCAGTTATTATTTAAAAACTGTAACTTTGATACCTTCCACTGTTTTGCAGTATATAGTACGAAATATTTTTAAAATGTGGCCATTATTAAACTATTTCGGTCCTGTAAATATACGCATTGGACCTTTTTTCAATATTAGCTTCTTGTTAGAAAATGTAATCTAATACGTATCATAGCCGTTGTAATCAGCTGGTACTCCTAATTATGACGAGCCATTAAAAAACTTTTCGAAAATATCAAATTACCCAACAATACCTAGAACCCGTGCTCGTAAAAATTTTGGTTTTCATTATAATCGACACACTTTTGTTGATTCCTAACAGATTGAAGTTATTATGTAGATTGAGCACGATAAAAACATTTTTTTTTATTTTCTAAAGCTTTACAAACGTACGATTCGCGCGTTTTTAGAGACTTTATTTGTTGATTATTCGTAATTTCATCGACTGTTAATATACAGGGTGTCCCACGACGAGTTAAAACTATCTGTATATGGCAAAATACTTATAGTAAAATCATGAAAATTTCTACGTTTTGGTTTTCGGATACGATCTTTTTAACTAAAATATCTTGTTATTTTAAATGGAACACCCTGTATATTAATACATTTTTAAAATCTACGTAAAATTTTAGTATACTTTTGTCTGAAAATTTTTTTTCGAAAAATGCATACTTTTTGAGTTATTAATTTTTTGCGTAAAAAATTTGACAGTTGCAGACCCTTATAAATAATTTTTTTACGAGGATACCCTTAAAGATATGAAAATGGTTCCTATTCGGTTGCTTTTAGCAAGTTCAGACGTATTTGAATGTATGTTGAGAAATTTTTCATTTTATACAGGGTGTGTATAAAAAGTTTCCAAAGTTTAACTTCATAAATATAAAATATCTTTATTTTTTTAAATAGAACCATCCGGTTTTTTCTATTTTAATGCATTCTGGTTTAGGTATAAGGAAGTATACAGGAATTTGCCTTATTTTTCACCTCTGAATGCATTAAAATAGAAAAAAACCGGGTGGTTCTATTTAAAAAATTAAGAAATTTGATATTTATGAAGTTAAAATTTGAACACTTTTTATACACACCCTGTATAAAATGAAAAATTTTTCAACATAGATTCAAATACGCCTGACCTTGCTTAAAGCAACCGAACAGAAACCATTTTCATATCTTTAAGGGTATCTTCGTAAAATAATAATTTATAAGGGTCTGCAAAAAGTATGCATTTTGCGAAAAAAGTTTTTTGAAAAAAGTATAAATTTATTAATATACAGGGTGTTCTATTTAAAATAACAAAGTTACAGTCGACTTCCGGTAGACTTAAGCAGCGGGGTCTTCTAAGTTTAAAACTAACACATCTGACATAACCTACAATATTCTACCGTTTGAATATGATTAAATTATTGCCAAATAATTATTATAATAGACGTTGGTAAAGAAAAACTATAAATTTTTGCTATTAAAAGGTTACAACTTGGTCAAAAATTTAAATGAAAACTGTGAAAAAATCTTACTTTTTAAACATGGAGACTATATAAGGAGATCCAACAGCATGTATTTCAATTTTGGTAATGGTAGAGGGCGCTAGTGTCAATACCATACCAAAAACATCTGACTGCAGAACAATAACAGCCAATCATGAGCCTTGCATACACTTTCAGATCATGGTATTTTATTGGTTGCTAGCTCATTTGACAGTATGTTGGGTAAGCGAGGTTAGGGAACAGAAACAGAAAAATTGTATTGTATGAATAAATCTTGTGTGTATTTAGAGCAGAAAGTCTTTTGGTAGTTTCGACAGAACTTTCTGTCTCGACTACCAAAGTACTACTTTCTGCTCTTGATACACAAATAGCTATTTTTGTGTACAATAATTGTACTTTTTCTAGACTTCTCACGAGTAATGTATATAATTTGAATCCTATCATAATAAATATTCTTTCCTACTTATCTTACTTATTTACTTTATCTTACTTACTTTATCTTTGAATATTTTTAATCACCTTTGGTAACTGCAAATTCACGTCTTCGTTTTAAATCAAATGCTCTACCAACCACTATTGTATTGCAATAATTTCTAACAACGCACACCCTGCCCCTTTTTAATCTTTCTAGTTCCTACTTTGAGTTATTATAATTAGGTCATATGTACAGGTAAACTGGTATCTCGTGACAAGGCGTAGCTTCCAGTACGCAGAGTGAGAACGTATTCGGCCAGACTGGGATAGAATTTACCCGAACATTTATACAATGTTGTCAATATGTTGATGATCACAGTAATGTTGGGTATTTTTTAGTATGATATTTAGAGAAATGAGTTTCAAATAATTGACACAACAATTTAATTACTGAAAGGATGAGGGAATGATTTTTGGTTAGGTATGATATACAGTGTGTCCCAAAAAGTTTTATACAAAGGGAGAGAAAGTTCACAAAAAAAATTATTCTCGATAAAAAGCTCAGCACAATAATTTTCAAAAGACATATCGTCGTGATAGTCGCCTGTTTTAGTACCAGATTTTAAAATTAAGGCAGCTCCTTGAACAAAACCACTCTTACCACCAGCATGTACAATAATCAAACGATTTCCTTTTGATGTGGGTTGCTTAAGACCTTCATTCGAATCATCATTCCAACTTTTGCGTGTGGTATGTGTTGAGTGAATGTATGTTTCATCCATATACACCATAGGGCGACTTTCTTCTCGATACTTATTAACAGCTCTTAAATAGTCTATACGAAGCTTCTGGATTTCATGTCTTTCCATTAGAAGTCTTCGATTTGTTTTTGATTTTCTCCAACTGAATCCGATGTCTCTAATAATTAATCTTAAAGATTCTCGTCCACCTTAATAACCTACAGCATCTCTGAGTTTAGGCAGAATATTTTTAAGCTGCGGTACTTCTTCATCGCTTATATGCATATTATGAATAATACGCCGTAACACCCCTTTGTCTACGTCTTTAATAACGCGAGTAAATGAAACAATGCAACAGTGTAAAAATATCGATCTGCCCACTACATAACGTCTACCGCACGATTGGCTTTGCAGGATCCCCACTTTCAAATTTGTTACGGCGCATCGTCACCTCATTTCACGAGATACCGGTTGGAGTGTAATGTTTACAAATTGACTACTGTCATTTATAAAAACTAAGGTTACTTATTTGGATGGTATCGTATTTGCTGCTTAGATAGACGATATTGAGGTTTTGTCAATTTTTCCGTATGAGTTAAGTTCTCCTTATATAGTCTCCATGATTAGCTGTCTAAAATATTTGCACTGGTTTTAATAATATTTTTCTATTGGCCACTCTGTATATTGATAAATAAATAATTTGATCTACGCTTAACAAAAATTACCATATTTCTACAGCGTTAGGTGCGGTCTTTCTAACTATTTTATAACCTTAGATTGGCCACCCCAATCAGTGCAGCCAGTGATTGAGTATTCAACACATTTTTAAGTTAAAGAATGATTTGAGATTTGATGAAGTGACATGAATATGGAGGGTCAAGTGTGTGGGTTAAAATTCTACACCTTCGACTTTCCTGGATTGTTTACACGGCGGTATTTTGACTGAAGCAATACCATAAGTTCGTCGAGATGACTTTCATATTTTTAAGTTTATTTCTACTTGAGATTTTATACCATCTCTTTTCGATTGACAGACTGTATATAGCCTCTAATCAGTGGCGTAGGATGCGTCTATAGAAAATAATTTCTGTGAATGTACCTGACATATGCAAATAAATAATTAAGAGATGTATAAGTGAGCGTTGTATAAAAGAAACAATCAATGAAACGAATGAAAGCGTTAACGATATGGGTCTATTATAGATAATCTACGAGTATGGGGAATATACTAAAAGTATTATCCGTATTTTGCTTTTATTAAAATGAAAATAAAAAAACAATGTATAAGCTAAATATTCTGAAGATTGAAAAAGCGATACCACCGGGACTCGAACCCAGGACCCCTTAGTTACAAGCCCTTACGCTAAGCCCTACGCTACAGCAGTTCCTAATCATAAATGTTCTGTTCGGTATTATATTAAGCTACCATTCAATGCGATGGATTTTGTAAGAGAAAATTTAAATTTTCGTAGGTAGGACGAGTTTACTTATTAACAATATTATGATACAATTACCATTAAAATTTTGAGTCGATTGTTCCAAAAACTAAGTCTCTCTATTGCTCTATTATGGATATCAACCAAAACATTAAGACGATATTGCACCTTATGCATTCATTACAAAATACTTTTTTGTATAGCAGCGTTAAATATGCTCCTTTTACGAATTTAGAAAAAAAAATTCTTTTTTTTTCATCCATCTATCTAAATCATACAATAAGTATGAAATCATGTATTAAGGAACCATAAAAAAATTTAAGTCATGTGTGGATTGCGAAAAGAAAACACAAAAGTGGAAAATAAGTTCAGGAACAGTTCTGATTTCTAAGATGCTCGCTTTAAAACAATTCGGAACGTCATAGAACTCATTTAGCTATTTTTAGGTTGTTGAAATATTTTTGATCTATATAGTAGCGTTGATTCAACAATAGTAGTATGGTTTATTTACGATAAAAAGACGATGATGTCATTTTTAGTTACTTTCCTGCATATCGGAGTAAATATAAATTTACCAGCCGTAAATACAATTTATACTTAATGGCCAGGGCAATTTTCAGCTTACGGGTTGGCAAAACTTCAAGACGTTGTCAAATCAATTGGAAAAATTCAGTAGTTTTGACACAATTGAGGTTAGTTTCAGTATGTCATTCCTTGTTAATTGACATCGATCATCGTATTTTACAAGTTTTTCTGGTGCTCCTGAATTCATTATTTCTTCAATGTTGGGAAAATAGTTATTTTCCTTACTAATTAATCAGTCAAATCTGCAGTGTGTAGTTAAACGCATTACCTAAAATGCCCAAGATATAGAGCAGTAAATGCCGAGAGATGGTTATATCCTTATTTTCGAGGAGAATGCTACAATGGGGCTTGCTTATACTGCTGTAAGAGAAGTGAGTAATACCATTTAGTTTAATTATTATATATACATATTATAGATTATACCTATTTAAATTTATTCAGTTGAGCTTCGGTGTCGCGATTTTATCATGTCAGTTTTTCGAGCAAATTTAGTAATTGGCAAAACTTTGAGTTAAAGAGAAATTTATCTGATAAAAGAAAAGCTCGAGTGTTTTTTGGCAAGATAAATTAACGACAGAATATATGGATGAACAACAACAATAATTATCTTTATTAATACAATAAAATTCGATTGACTAATTGACAGTTTTTGCAGTTTTGCCAACACTTAATTGCTGTGAAATTATAAGTAACCAAACTTGCGACTCATTGTCATTGTGGAAAAGTGACGTCCGCTTACTAGATATTGAGGAAGAGAAGTTTTTATCCGATAAAAAAGGATGCACCTTTTTTATCGATGTCAAAGTGACAATAACATTTCCAGGTATATGACATTTTGACATTGGAGTTAATTTATCGTAAATAAACCGTATGAACCTGGCTGTTCCACAACACTCTCTACTCTGAGAACATTCAGCTGACATTGAAAGTTGAAAAGTCTGCTTCGCCACGTTCTGTCACTTTTTTAGTTACTCACACAGAGGTAGGAACAAAATTGTTATTAAATAATAAGACGAAAGTAGCTTAAATAAAATGTATTCAACTGAATTTATAAAAAATATTTTCTAAAAATATAACCTTACAAAAAATAAAGCACGTCGAATCAAATGTAAAAAACATTTTCGAAGAACGCTTAACAAAAAGTTATAAGTAATGTTGCTTAATTCGTAAGAAGGAATATCAAAGTGATTCATATTTTTTTTGGAAACTGTGCTTATTTTAATTTTATGTTTGTTCCAATTGGCGAACCGTTCTAGGTATCGTACTGAATTTCGTATCATTCCTGTGATGGTACAAAAACTACTAGTTGGAAGGGGGTAATAGATGATCCCTTGCTTGCAAACATTTGCATATCGTCGAAAATGTTGATGTGAAAGTTCAAGAACCATTCCAAACTCGATACGATTCCAGAACGGTTCACACTTGCCAATTTGGAACAAACCTATTGTAATTTAAAAAAACATGTCACTCTATTACTCTACCAAAACTATTACAATACTAACAATTTCAGGGGATCAACCATAACAATATGTATTAAGAAACTTTAGCCATTTTTCTTTGAACTTAACCACACAAACCGGGTTAATGATAAGTTAACCAGTCAATATTCCTGACTGAGATAGTTTGACAGATGAGTAGTTATCTTATTTGAGGTTAGGTGTTTGTTTATTTCAGGGTTTCCACAAACCGTTACGTATAAAAGTTAACCGTGAAGTCATGGTATTCTTAACCAGGTTTGCGTGGTTAAGTTCAAAGAAAAATGGTTTTTATTGACCTTTTCCAAGTACGTCATCGTGACGAATTTCCGTCACCGGACAGCCTTCACATTAAAATCTAATATAACCTCAAACCGAATAATACAAAACGATAACATTCCTAACAATGGCTTTTTTACACTTTTAAATTATTATAGTGTCCAACTAATACACACTAGTACACAAATTTCTGAAGATTGTCCTTGATCATGGCACGGGATGATGTCACTTGGAAACGCTCCATTGTGACCGCATAAAACAAAAACTGGATTGAAAGTTAAATCAACACATTGTGTCATTGTTTACTATTTAAACATTAACAATTATTATACATAAGTGGTTAATCCCTGAACAATATATTACAATATATTTTACTTACAATACAAATATATATGTACATTATTTCTTTGAGATGCATTTATTTAGACTGCATGTAAAATGTTTCACTACAAACAAAAAATAAAATGGATTGTGTCATATTAGTTTGGTCTTGGATTAGATGCAAACAAATTATTTTCAGTAGTATGACTATTATTTATTAAAACCGGCAACCCTGTTAGTCTGTTTCATTTGTCAAATAAGTGAGGTTAAGAACTTCTTGTTTAGTTATTAGTTAAGATGATTTAAGGCGGTGAACCGTTTGTAAAGTGTTTAAGCCATCTGTGAATATGAGTAACGTTTGGTTTTAATGAGAAGTGAGGTTAAAGTTTTTACTAAATTCAAAACAACTCATACGAAATGCTGTGTATGTCTTTTGAATGCACCTATCTTTCAACTGTATCTTTCCCCACGCTAAATTGTTGATAAAGTTGTAAATTATCATAATATTCCACACTTAAGGGAGTGTATAATATGTAATTCTTCTTGAGAACATTAGAAGTTCATCCTCTCGAATAATTCTGAGATTAAAACAACCAGACTTTCCATTTTCACTTCTATTCTTCGATCTATTTTCATTATAGATATATTTTTATTTACAACAACATTGAACATAATTTCAACTCCCATCCAACTCAACCAAATGCTTTTAGGTGGAATCTCCTTTTAGGTTAAAATTTGACAATCTACATGCATAGAGCTAAAACCAAGGCATAACTAAAGACAACCAAAGTTATTACCGACTCACCGCCTAAAATCAGCATTAGTGTTTGTTGAAAATTGTTATAGTGACAGTGACAGACAGAGAGAACATTTCGACCATCACTTGCTAGCTTTGTTCCCGAAGCGACTTACTAATAGGGATGGCGATCTGAAATCGATTCCTCGGAGGAAATAAATTGATTTTTTAAATCGATATGCTGGACTGAATCGATTCAATGAATCGATATTTCACCCTGGAAAATCGACATTCGATTTTTTCTCTATTTATCACCATGTTCACTCAATAGCCGTGAATGCCGTGATGTATATGAGTATCGTGGGATCATCTGTTCCTTGTGAGCGCCTTTTATCAATTGTCGGCAACATCGCAAGTGATGAGCGGAACCGCTTGGATCGTGGCTTGGATTCCAGTAGACTTGACACTCTTGACAGACTGCTGTTTTTAAAAAGCTTAGATATTAAGCATTGGGAACTATAAGCTATATTATCTATTTTCTTAAATTTTCAATGTAACAAATACATTTAGAAAATAAATGTCTTCTTTTATACCTTATCTGATATTTTGATATGGTAATGAAAATAATTGTTATTATCGAATTCCCTGAACTAAAAAAACCTTGATTTTACTGTTAAGAGATCCCAGAGATTGTTTATTATGGTACCTTTCTTGTTTTTCATAAAATGGATTCATATTTACATTGTGAATACAAACTTGAAAAAAAATCGATTTTTTAGAAATCGATCTTTTGAACCTCGATTTTTTTATGAATCGATTCATCAGGTTAGGATTTGAATCGATTTAAAAGTCGATCTTTTTTGGAAAGAATCGCCATCCCTAGTAACTAACTTGTTATCAAGAGACTGAGTTGGCGCAGTTTAAAATAAGAAACAATTATTGTTAACTGCGCAAACTCAATATGTTCGTCACAGTTAGGAACTCGCTTTAGGAACAAAACTAATATATTGTATTTTTACTCCAGTATTCTATATGATGACAAATCTTGTATTGAGTCGGGTAAACCTTACGGCAAACCACAGGTTTTCCAAAAAAAAAAAATTTTGTTTGTTTATAAGAAGATATTTTGTCCTCTATATCATTAAAAAAGGTTTTGTTGTTTTTAACAAATAATTCACAAATACGTGGTACCGTAAAGTACTAAAACAGTAAAAAAGCATTTTGTTTGTTACAGTGAGATTAAGAAAAAGAGATTCCATGTATACAGCTACATATTATCACTTTACACACAAAACATTTTACACGCTATAGTGTCCCCAAGCCTCGCTATTTCCTTCGACAGTAGAATAGTTCCCTACCGCCGACGAACCGCCAAACATGGGCCTCTGTGGCAAATATTGATAAGAAGGTAAATACTGGGTATTGTTTGCATAGTAACTAGACGAAGCAGACGGATATGAATAAACACCAGACGAATTAGACTGCAAGTACCTTTCAGTTTTCACTACCGAACTCGGTTGCAATTCGTGGTACCTGCTAAAAGAGCTGTCACTCGAAGTTGTTGTTGTATCCGTACATAACCTCTTATTTTTGTAATTATTGTTCGTGTCATCTTTATGAAACTGTTGATAGGTTTCGTTAGGAAGATATTGATCAAAGTCGCTACTATCCAAACATTCATCTGTCATATAATTTCCATCTATTTCAGGAATCCTGTGATAGCTGTCGAGTTCGAAGTTGTGTTGTTCGCAGGATTTAAGCAATTGCGGTGGAATTAGAGGACTGTTTGGTTGTGAGGAACACGTAGAAGGAGATGTGGAACTGTGACTACGCGGACTGCACGGGGAATCTTCTTGTTTCATGGTACGAGTGTATGAAGTAGTTTGGGTATGGGAAAGCTGGTGGATCGGATCTGCTGGACCTTTATTTTGTTTTCTTCGACGCGGTTGATATTTGTAATCGGGATGTTCTCGTTTGTGTATTACTCTTAGTCGTTCTGCTTCTTCTATGAACGGTTTCTTGTCGTTGTCGCTTAGGACTCTGAAACAATAAAAAAAGTTGAATTCTCTATATCCATCTTTTGGTTTTGTAACTATTATATTTTGAATGTTTAGTTGCCTATACCAAATACAGTCCTTGAGGCACTTGCAGTTGGACGTCCCTGATATAAAGTCCTTGATTCCCTTTGAGTATATCGAACTTCAAATACTTTATTGTTTGCATCTAATGCGATTGTGGGAATGATCTACATTTTATAAATAATTATCTCCCCCTTTTGAAAGTATATTACTTGATAAGACTAATGTGAAGGTATAACCCTTTATTTGCCAACGTCTTATTTCCAACGGAGAATAAACTGACACCTGGTAACTTTAAGTTTACATTTTTAATGTCAACACGATTCATACTAACAACATTTTATAAATCTGCAATGTGGAATTTTGTGATGAAGAATCTAAAGACTGATTTCAAGCAAGTACTTTGGAAGCAGAGTTTCGTGTTATTCAGTTTAGTTACTACTAACATACTACTAATTTAGGTAAACCTTGGGCAAGAAAAACTCAAGCCAAGGTTCCGGCACTGAGGCCACTGGCGGGCCCACTGTGCCATTCCTTTTAGGTATGCATCCATGCAGCCGAGTCCCTCGATGAAGGAGTCAATCCTCTTCAGTGAATGCCTGCTTATGTCCCTAGATGCCATAACAAGGACTCCAAAGAGTCCCAATGTGGACATACGAGGAGAACATGGTCCGACGTTTCGTCAGCCATGCCACAACCCCTACATAGGGGACTTTCCTCTAAACCTAGGTTACAGAGGTGTTTCTCAGACAGCAGTGCCCTGTTAGGAGTCCTGCTATCTTTGTTAACCTACTCCTTGGTAGTTCTAGAGCAGATCTAGCATGTCCATCAGTCCCTCCCCTCAATAGGAGCTTGGACTGCCTGAGACCCTGTAGAGCCCTCCAGTTAGCAAGGTGCTGGTTTCTCAACCAGTTCCTCATCTCCTCACGGATTGTTTGTTTTGTGAGGCCCCAAGGAGTAGCCGACCCTTCCACAGCCAGCACATCCGCCCCTTCATTGCCTTCAAAACCAGAGTGGGCCGGAATCCATTCTAGCCACTCTGTGTTCCACCTTGCTAGGTCAGCAAGGTGTTCACGACATTCAGCAGCAAGCCCTGAGTTGATCAGTTTAGATAACTTAACGACAAAGTTTCAGACCGAGGACAATTGCCACAACAAGAATGCCTAGCCAAAAGGGTTTCTGTTTCCGGTAATGAAGTAACACATCAGTCGACAATTTCTCGTTGGTATGGAGAATTTAAGCGTAGACGGATTAATCTTAGCGACGATCCTAGAACAGGTCCTACAACAACTGCAGTCATCACCCAGGGATATGCCGACGCTGCTCCAAGAATCTCGACATGTCAAATATCGTGAAATTGGAGCATTAAAAAAAAAATGATCTGTAAAAAAGTTAGAGTTTCTCGATATACCTCATTTATTGCGACAGAAGAACAAAAATATATACAGTATTATCAGAGGTGATTCTGGATTGACTCTTATGAACCCGAAAATAAACGTCAGTTATTTACTTTTTTACTGCTAATACTCAGGATGATGAGTTTCAATAGTTAGCTAAAACTGACCATGGATTGGTAAAAACAGTGGTAATCATGAAGGTTGATGGAGTACCAGATGAAAATCCGCGTTATCAAAAAGTTATAGGGTTATAATGAAGGTTTAAACAAAAATTTTTATTATTTTATTTCATAGTTAAGTATGAATCTTCATCAAGTAAAAGCCTCATCTATTCAATTTTTATAGGGTTTGCCTTACAACACTTCAAGCAACATGATCTCGATGCATTGTTTTTAGCTACCAATGCTCCTGGCAGAAGTGCGTATAACAGAATAGAGCACAGAATGGTCGAGAACTAGTTTGATATTGCCTCATGACCATTTTGGGTCTCATTTGGATAAACGTGGCGTTACAATTGATGAACATTTAGAAAGATCCAATTCCGAGTTTGCAGGAAATGTGTTACTGAGTTCAATGTTGTTGGCTATCGTGTTACTGCAAAATATGTTGGGCCGGGAGAACATTTTCTAGACATCAAATGGTACAGAAAATATTTGCGGGAAATCCAATACCTACTTCCTTTTTTTTTGGGGCTCGTTCATCTGAGCGATGAGTTTTGAGTACACTTCACAAGGAACAGTGATGTATGTAGGTGGTTTTTTGAGGTTGATGAATAGGTGCTGGAGGCAGGGTAGATGGGGGTTAGTGTTGATGGTTTAGTGGATTTTGGGGGGTTTGAGGGATGGAAATTCCACCGTTGAGAAAGAGCCTGATCCAGATGTGGCTTGAAAAGCCTTTTGCGATCTGATTGATCGCATAGTTATGCGTGTAGGATGTTTTTTTTTTTGAGAAATTTGTTTGATATTTGTCAGTCTTTCGTTTCGTAAACCGGTTACTGTCGAGGAGCAGCCTCACTCCCCGGTTAACAGCTTAAGGTGGCTTTGGCCAGTTGCTGGGTGCAATTTTTTGCGTATACCAATATTTACGTAATCATGAGGGGCTTTGATTTTTTTGTTGACTAAGGGGAAGAGGGGGTAAATAATTATAGTAAATTTGCTTAACAAATAGTTTAAATTTAAAAAAAAAAATTAAAAATTTTTTAGTTTCGAAATGTTATATTGGATCACCTTGTTTTACAGTTTGAAAAAAACTATCATGACCCGTGCTCCAAATATAACTTCCACAGTCATTATTTCAGTATTTAAAAATGTGTCTCACATTTATTCCCGAGGCGCATTATTGCGAAAGGTACCGCCCCAGTCATGGTTTCTAATGACCCATAGAACCATAGACACCGCTGGTATGGGCATGCGACTCTCGGTTCTATCGTGAGTCGATCTATAGGGCTAAATTAATATCCGCACCACGTTATACAGCATTGGCGGCGACTTTGACCTGACCGCCCGTCGCGAACCCACTCGTTTCTTCGTTACTGTATTCTTAAACGTTTGTAAGTACTGCTATGGAATTCCGCCCGTTGTTTATATTATTATTCTTTTTAAATAACAAAAATACGTATTCGATTAAAATTTATTTGAAAATTACAACTCCTACATTGAACTTGCACATAAAGTTAAAGGTTATCGAAAAAAATAAAAAATAAATTGATCTTTCCGTATTCTGGGAAATCTATACGAGAACTAATTGGTTATCGAGCGGATTAAATGACAGTAAAACTAATTTATTAAATTGAGATTAATTATTTCAGATTGAAATATGTAGGAGATAATTGTAGATATTGAACAATTTCCTGTTGGTTCAAATGTATATACATCCGGTTAATTTTTTTTACAAATTTGATAAGCGATGGGGTCTTATAGCTGCAAATTGAGCTATTTACCTTTAGTTTTCTTTCTCACCGGAGCGGCTCTAGTTGTAGAATGTCAAATTTCTTGAATAGTATCAAGCGTTCGTAGAACAAAAATTGCCAATCGATTTACAACGAATCACAAACGGAATGTACGAGTTTGAGAAATTTCAAATCGATTGGAAATTCTTTTCTACGAACAAACCTATAATAGCTTAAAAATAGATCCCAGTGATTGGGAAGTTATCTAGGAAAAAAAAGAGAATACTCTAGACTGGAGAAACTGGAGAAAAAATATCTTAAATTGAGTTTGCTTTCGTATGTGTACAGATAATAACGATGCCTGAAGTGACTAATATTTTTTATTTGGATTAGCCAATGGTAGTGACTAGAGGCTAGACGTATGTATGCGTTATCCAAATATCCGAATATCCATATACACTATACAGTGCTATTCAAAAGTCCCTTCCCCCTCTCGTATCTTTTGAACGGCTACACTTACATTAATAAAATTTGGAGGGTGAAAATAAAGTGTTGTAAACTTCTCTACGAATGGTAACAGGTGACGTAATTTTAAATAGAACCTTATGGCAAGTGATATCTCGTTTGAAAGACATTGACATTGGCTACATAGTAGCCATGTTCATTTTGTTCGGGTTTAAACTAATTTTGAAGGATAAATTAAATAAATACCAAAATTATTATTTCACATTTAAATATTGAAGATTTTTCAGTCCGCCTCTGGTTAGTTGTCAAAAAAATTGACGTTTTTAATTTAATAGTATTTGTTGCTTTGCAAAGTTTTTCTAAATAGCTTAAATATTTAATTTTATTATAGTTTAACGAGACGTTTAAGAGTTTACATAGGCAAAATGGTACGTACTCAAGCCGACAAAGTAGCAGCTATCTTAATAATTGGTGAATCTGGAAAGAATCTGCATGAAGCGGAACGTTTATTTAATGAGAGATACCCAGATCGCCCTATCTCGAGAACTTATTTGAGGGAGCTTCTTCACAAGTTTGAAGCAACAGGTAGTGTTCAAGATGCCAAACGATCTGGTCGACCAACATTTAGTGATGATAAAAAAATTGATATAGTTGCTGAAATGGTAGTATACCCTACTTCCTCTTCAATTAAAGTTACGTCTATCTGTAAAGTAAGTAAAAGTACAGTACAGAGAGTGTTGGCTAAAAATAAATTTCATCCATACAATTTAAAAATGGTGCACCACCTTTCGGATGACGACCCCGACAGAAGACTCGAATTCTGTGAATGTATGGCAAATAAAATTAGTCAAAACCTACATTACACAAAAACAATTTGTTTTAGTGACGAAAGTACTTTTTGCCTCAATGGAAATGTGAATACACAAAATGTAAGGTATTGGAGTGACACAAATCCTCACACCTTTCGTGAACAACATACCCAATTTCCAGAAAAAGTCAATGTTTGGGCAGGTATTTTGGGAAACCACATATAGTTGGTCCTGTTTTCCTAAATTCAAATTTAAACGGTGTAAGTGTATCTGGAGACGTTACAAAATGCAATTGAGCCGTTAATTCTTGAAATTGTGGAAGATAATTCAGATGAATTCGGCCATCTGGAAATAACATTTCAACAAGATGGTGCTCCTGCACATTATTATGGTGCAGTAAGACGTTACCTGGATGAAGAATATCAAGGTGGATGGATCGGCCGGCGAGGTCCTATAGAATGGCCACCTGGGAGGGGACTTTTGAATAGCACTGTATACAAGAAACTGAAACTTTTGATAAATCAAGAAATATTTTTGGAAGATCTAGAAATACGAGAATCCACCAACTCGAAGATCAGATTCTTCAAATTATTGAAGGGGAAAATACAAATTTCAATTGAATACTTTCTCAAATCCGGTCCTGTAAATATTTGTGCACGTGAGGATATCATTTATATATACCTTACTATACGGAAATTAGTATATGTCACCTTTTTCCCTAAATATGATTTAACCGGAACCAGATGGCAATCGGCAATCTTTTTTTCTATTTAATTAAAGGCGAGATAAGATAAAACTTTGTCTTACTACTTACTGTTACAGATAAAATAACTGCCAAGAAAAAATTACGATTTTAAACAATCCTTAACAAATAGGCTTCCACCAGTAGACAAACCTAAACTACTAAATTTATTTTTCGTTGATATTTACAAGTGACAACGGCGTAGTATAGTACGCATGAGTAAGATCAGACTTTTGAATCTTGTAGTATATTTTGAAATTCGTCCATCTACAATGGCTTTAACCCTGTAACTGTAAACTTATCTCGTATTTCTTTGTACGATATTTTGGTCCATTTCTTTTCTGCAATAATATCATACAAAAACTAACTTCCATAAACCGGAAAATTTGCAAAATAAATGTATTTTGTTAAACATCTACGGAATTATTGCAATTACTATTTAAAAAACACGGATTTTTGAAGTCCCCTATAGACGTACGCTACTGATACAAACCCAATATTCATAAGGGCAACTACTCAACCAATTGTCTTTTACTGATCACCAAAATTTGGAGATCATCTAATACACATTACTCAAAATTTACCTTTAGATCTCTTTAAAGTTTGGCAACCAAAAGTCCAATTAAAAAATCACTAATAATATTTTTTTTGATGCCTCCTAAAAATGTACGCTACTTAAAAATATATCAAATGTTAATAAGTAGTCCCTTTGTTGACCTTTATAAACAACCAAAATTTGAAGGTCATGAAATGTCAATTAAAAGCTATAACTGGTTGTTGCAATCTTAAGTGGGTTACATTGTATAATTTTACGCCCCTCGTAGTATTAGTATACGACACAAAGAAATGAATATCTAAATTCGTTGTAGAAATTGCTCTCATTTGTGATCACGATTTCAATCTGACATCCTGCAGAAACTTTTGGTCGTTTAAGAAGAGTATTTAAAGAATAAACAAAATAAAAAATTTGATTAACTATTGGACATTAAGAATGAATGTAGGCAAACATTCCATCCAGACAGTCTGCACGACTTGTTACAGTATATCTCTGTACATCAAAATGTACTTAATTAGCATCTGATGTGTTTATTAATTTTCTTTCAACGTGGGTTTCGATTCTAAGAATTTCGTGCATCCTATACAGCTTGATTTTTTCATATTATAGTGGAATTTTGATGACAGATGAATTAATATTGATATTTTTAACTCATAATACGAGGCTAGTTTGATTTGCCAGTGGACTTTTTAATTTCAAATACAAAACTGCTCCTATCAACTGCAATCAATAGGTAGACAACTGTCTACCTTTGAAGCTATTAGACAATCCAGCAACGTGTCAAATTAAATTCAAACAAAAATATGGTTTTGGTATACACAAAACTGTTTATTTTGGAGAAAGGTGATTTTATTTAGCTTTAAGGAACATCTTGTGTCTTGATAATAATAATAAACAATAAAAAGGTTTTTTCCCGAGCCCGTCTGACAAGTCTCCGATAACACTGCAGCCTAATGGCTTATTGTATTTTGCTCGTGCTTTCTCATAGCACCCTGTCCAGCACCTTTGTCACCTGCACCAGTTTGTACAAGTTCTTAGCTGGGTGTTTGCTATATAGCTCAGTGTTTCCATGCGGTTGGCCAAGTAATAACTGTCTTTTGCGATCAAGAGTCTAGCATTTAAACAGTATATGTTTCACTGTCTCCGCTTCCCTACCGCATAATCTGCTTTTAAAGTATCCGTTGTATAGTTTTAATTTGAACAGGTGTTCCTTTACTGGTGCATGACCAGTCGTGAAACCTGTTATGATTCTCGGCTGATTTCTGCACAGTGTTAGCAGTTCCGCTGTACGTTTCAGGCATGGTTCTTTTATAAAGGTTTACCCATGCATTTGCCTTTGGACGTTTACCCAGAAATTTTTATGTTGTTCTCTGATCCAGGTCTTTTCAGATCCTCCTACTATAGTTTTCGATATATAGAATCTGTCCTGGCTCAGGCTGCGTATCCCCTGACCCTCTTTTTGCAAGTTCGTCAGCTATTTCATTGCCCTCGATACCCTCGATACCTTGACGTTATTCCGTTTGGCTAACGTCTTCAGGTCTTCGATGCAATCCCATACTAGTCTTGAGGTCACGTTCTGGCTTGAGATTGCCGCCTGACTATCTGACATGATATCGGGGTACTAATAAAAAGGTTAGTTTTATGGAACTTGTGTGTTGCATAATATGTGAAATCGATTCTTGATCAAAGTCAGAGTCGACTTTCCTATCCCTAGTGAACAGTACTGATTACTCTTTGAAGACATAATGTACAAAGGTACGTATCGCATCATTGATTCTATAACTATTTAATTACCAAACCATCTATTGATTATTCCATTGATAAAATTAATAATAAACTTTATCTACAACTGTTGGCAACGTTGACAAAAAGTCACTATTACATATCGATCATTGACCGTGAACGGAACGACGCGCATCTGTTGGAAGTAACCCTTTCTTGACCCCATAATATATACACGATATATGTTTCTTAATAATAATTATTAAAACTAAAAATAATATAGATTACTAATTCTGGATAAGGTTGTTTTGGTTATTGATCTAACCGAAACGGCGCTTTTTATCAACCGCTTTTTTGATCTCCATGAAGAAAAATTATAATATAAGGAAAATTTTAAGAATAAAAAAACAAATAGAATTCACCTATTACATCTTATTTTACAAATGAGCATATTTAAACTGGATATAATCAATTCAATAGGGTGACCATCATGAAAAATGGTAATGAAAAACGGATATGAAAAACTGTATAGTGTCATACGAGCATGCAGTCTTCGATATCGAATACTGTACAGAAATAGGTACCACAGATAACATACATAGGTACCATTCCCTATCATATTTCTGTACAGGTTCTGCGCTAGTTTCTGCGCAATAGATCACATGTCTTGTTAGAGTCAATGCTTATGCTCCTTGTTTAGTTAAAATTATTTTATTCGGTTTCCTGTTATTGTGGACGTATGGCTGCCTATGCTGCAGCAGTGGTTGGATATACAATTATGTTATAAATTGTTTGCCAAGATAATTCTGATGCATCATGTTGTATTTAGCTTTTATTTCGATAACTGTAGTTCCTGGCCTGATCTGATCAATTTCATTTCCATGGGCTTCCAGGGAACTTGACCGTGCGGGTTTCTTCTTGTACTTTGTAGATGTAATTTCGTACAAATTTGGATGGTGTCCATATAGCTCTATCAGCTTAAGGGCAGCGACTTTCGTCCAAGACATAGTTTTAGTTTTAAAATGGAAACGAAATCAATTAAAAAAGGGAACAATAAATACTAAATGGTAATTTACGTTTATACAATCAAATGAAGTCGTTATGTCAATTGACAAGGACTTTTTGCAGCTCTATGCCACCAATTACTTTCTCCTTAAGAGCGCCAATAATGTCAAATTATGACAGCTCGCGGAAAATTAGGCGTGCTTCAAAGTTACTTTCTGCTTAAGAGCGCCAATAATGTCAAATTATGACAGCTCGCGGAAAACATCAACTTTGCAGTTGCTTTTCAAATCACAAAAGACGACTTTCGATAGTGATAGTAGAAAAACAATATTGTCGAAAGATGTACAAAAAAAATTTGGAAACTATACAAAAAACGGTACTTAGGATTGTACAGAAATCTTAATCGAAAACTGTACAGTACGAAAGTGAAAACTGCGCAGAAACACATGCCGAAGACTACAAAATACAGTTCTTCAAAACTGTATAGAAAACTATCTCGAGCAAACGTTATTGGAAACTGTATAGAAAACGATATTGGAAACTGTCGAAACTGTACAAAGCACATATCGAAACCTGTACATAAAACAGTACTTAGGATTATACAGAAAGAGAAATCCTTCCTTGGGTATTCTAGTCCTAGGAGTCTATATCTCCAATGAGAAAACTATCTCCAAAAGAGTATAGCAAACGTTATTGGAAACTGTGCAGAGAACGGTATTGAAAACTATCAAAACATGTACAAAAGTAGAGAACTGTAGAGGCAATTAAATTGAAACAATTTACAAAAAACAATATTTAGAGCTCGTATACGAAATTAGATAATGATTATGTACAGAAAACGATATTGAAAACTGCACAGTAAACGGTATTGAGAACTGTACAGAAAACTATATTAGGAAAAATCGATAGTCAGATGTTGAGAACTGTACAGAAAAATAAAATGAAGACTTCACATAAAACGGTATTGTAAACTGTATAGAAAAGGGTATTAAAACTGCACAGAAAATTATATTACGGACTCTCGAAACAGCATAGAACTATACAGAAAACGAAACAGAAAAGGACGAAAACAGTACCTACAGAAAATGATAATGAAAACTGTAAAGAAAACGAAATTGAAAACTGTATGGAAAACTGAATCCAAAAAGGATATTGAAAACTGCACAGGAAACGGTATTGGGACCTGTACAGAAAATAATTGTATTACAAACTCTCGAAACAGCATAGAACTATACAGAAAACGAAATAGAGAAGGACGAAAACAGTACAGAAAATGGTAATGAAAACTGTAAAGAAAACGAAATTGAAAACAGTATGGAAAACTAAATCGAAAACGATATTGAAAACTGCACAGTAAACGGTATTGGGACCTGTACAGAAAACTATATTACGAACACTCGAAACAGCATAGAACTACACAGAAAACGAAATAGGAAAGGACGAAAACAGTACAGAAAATGGTAATGAAAACTGTAAAGAAAATGAAATTGAGAACTGTATGGAAAACTAAATCGAAAACTATATAGAGAGCTATCGAAAGTCAGATATTGAGTACTGTACCGAAAACTGTATTGAAGACTGCACATCAAAACGTTATTGAGAACTGTACCTACATAAAATAGAAAAGACCGAAACTAGTGACATTGAAAAGTGCTCAGAAAACTATGTCAAAAACTACAGAAAACAATTTTGTAAACTATATATATTGCACTGCGACCATAAAAAGCAGTAATCGCTGATATATTTATTTTCTAAATTTATAAATATTACAGTGTTATTGACTGTTTTTATTTTTCAAAGATAAAAATATTTTTGTCTTATGTCACTATGAGATACGCACACCCAGACTATATCCGTTGCAATATTTACGAGCTGAGACTTATGCATATTTTTTATAATATATGAGATAGGAGATAACTGCCGCCGGATAAACTTGTTGCCAATAAAATTAATTTACATTTTCTTTGGCTGATGCTTTATTGTATAACTTTGTAACCGAAATTGCTGATACATCGTATCAAGAATATATAAATGGTCAGCCATTCACACACTATTTATCTCAATTATGCTGCTAGTTCGAAAATAAATTTTCTACCAGGTATTTATTATTTAAAATTATCCTCTTCAAGCTAATAGGATAGGAATTAAATAAAAATGTTTTTAGTTATATTTGAAAGAAGAAACGCAGATAACATGTTGTCGACTGTAACTGAATATTGAAATTGTTGGCACATCTCACATCGACTCAAGGATAATTACAAGGAATTGGGCCATTTACTTTGAAAACATTAATATTTTTGAATATATTAATAATGTTGGCGAATTTTAATCTAATCTTTCGATCTAAATAAACTTTAAGCGGCCAGCAAGCAGCGTACATAAATTCAAAATATATTTTTCTACTATCACTATCGAAAGTAGTCTTTTGTGCCTTGATAAGCAACTGCAAAGTTGATGTTTTTCGCGAGCTGTCAAAATTTGACATTTGTTGTGTTCTTTTTACAGTATTCTGTTCAACAGTGGAGATAATTTTCAACCTGAGCGGGTGACCAAAGTGAGCAGGAAATCCTAAAAAGAATGCGCAAAAATAATAAGTGGAGGAAAGTGTATTATAAAATGGTGATGAAATTATTGGTGTTTCCATATAACATTTTGAAACCGCTCCAAAATAAATCAAGTTCTGGTTGTTTTCCGGTTTGAGGCATAGAGAAATATTATATAATTTTGTGTTTTGTCTATGGTTTGAGGTTATGATCAACTGAACAGAGCAAGTAATCAGAACCGAGCCCCCTCTAGAGGTAGTGCAGTTAGGGGCAAGGGGGGAAGCGAAAGTTCAGCTCTGTTCAAAACGAGCGCTTAAAAAGAATACGCAAAATCATTCAAGTGAACAGAGCAACTGAATTGCTCGAGCAAATTCTGTAAAAAGAACACACCAATTATTGGCGCTCTTAACTGAACTTAAAGTAACTTTGGCGCATGCCTAATTTTATGTATAGATAAATTAACTCCAATGTTAAAATGTCATATACCTGGAAATGTTATTGTCACTTTGACATCGATAAAAAAGGTGCATCCTTTTTTATCGGATAAAAACTTCTCTTCCTCAATATCTAGTAAGCGGACGTCACTTTTACACAATGACAATGAGTCGCAAGTTTGGTTACTTATAGTTTCACAGCAATTAAGTGTTGGCAAAACTGCAAAAACTGTCAATTAGTCTGTCAGATTTTTGAATTTTAAACATATAGTGCTTTTATTTTGAATCGGTGTGGTAATTATTTAACTTTGTTGTATTAATAAAGATAATTATTGTTGTTGTTCATCCATATATTCTGTCGTTAATTTATCTTGCCAAAAAACACTCGAGCTTTTCTTTTATCAGATAAATTTCTCTTTAACTCAAAGTTTTGCCAATCACTTAATTTGCTCGAAAAACTGACATTAGATAAAATCGCTCCACCTTCGGTGTCGCGATTTTATCATGTCAGTTTTTCTCGTAAAATTAGTGATTGGCAAAACTGTTTTGTTGCAAAGAGAAATTTATCCGATAAAAAAAAAGCTCTTGTGTTTTTACTGTTGATAAAAGAGAGCTAGTAGTTAATTTTGGTGTCATAGTAGAAAAAATCTTGTGTGTATTTAGAGAAGAAAGTCTTTTGGTAGTTTCGAGAGATTGCCGCAACTTTCATTATTCAATCTAGTGCAAATAGAAAATTTGGATACGGATTTGGGAAAAAATCTACGGGTCAACACCAACTAATAGTTCAATCCCTTCAAAGGTTTTACTTTTTACCTGTTTTGGACTGTTCCTCCTCTGTAGCTGTGGCGGATTTAGGTTTCCTGCCAATCTAGGATCGGTTTGATACGCCGTCCTTTTGGTGGAAGCTTCTTACTATACCCTATTTATTTTTCCATAGGAGCAGAGTGCCTTATTATTTATTCAAAAGTACCTACCATAAATATAGGGTGAAACATTTTTTTTTTCAATGTGGAATAAAATGATAAAACAGGTCGGTTTTACCAAAATTATATCGACACATCCTGTATCGCCTCAAATACAATAGGATCGTAATATTCGGTACAATGGTTAAGGATTGATTAATATGATAAGCCGGTAGCCAGTGTCGTGCAGTCAGTTTAAGGGTTTTGCGGAGTAGGGATAGTGTTTTTTTCATTATGTTAAATAATTTTGTATTAGGATAAATTTATATTATGTAGATATTGTATAGATCTATGAAATTCAATTTGTAAAAAAATAGATAGTTTGTTTCTTTGAGGTACCAAGGACTGGTTGCAAAATATTTCTCCAAGGCCGCTCAACCTTAACTAATCTGTTATATTGTGTCAATGACTAGACATCGTCGCTTAATAAACAAAAGCCTATCGATGTTTAATCCTTAGATTACTCCAAAGCTTTTGATCGGGTTCCCAAACGAAGACTTCGACTAACGCTTTATCACTTTGGGATACGAGGCCACTTGCATCTGTGGATCGATAACTTTTTATCAGTTTTAAAGTTAGAGTAGGAGAACAATTATCCCCTCGGGGCTCTGTTCTGGGACCTTTGCTATTCATGACATGGCATACACCAGCGATCGTCCTCTTCACATGTCAAGCAAAATATCTTTCTACGGAGAAAACATAAAAATGTGTGCAAATTCAATAACGAATCAGTTATCTCTTCAGGACGATTTAAACTCTATCTCGGTTAATCTCGGTTATACTGAATTTCATGGTACACTCCTTCTCCTGCTGGTTACCTAGTCTTTGACTTATCTGTGTACTGTCACTAAAAGAGCTTAGCATGATACTGGAAGCATCTCAAAACGATTTGTAATGGTTCAGAGCACAATCTGGGTATTATAATGGACCAGAGGACAACAAAACATAACCTAAACTATGACAATAATACTAAAGTCACACCAAGGATGCCAAAAATCACTGAAAGTTTCCAAATTTTTTTAAATAAAACACTTACAGATCAAGTTTTGTCAAGTATATACGACATTTGGTACAACAATCAACAATATTATTCCTTTTATATCCTGTAATATTTAGGACTCACCTCCACAATTTTCCCAAAGTTTTCGACAACTCTGCGTTATGTAACTGCGGGTATTGGTCTGCTAATTTTCTCCTTGCAGCTTGTGCCCAAACCATAAAAGCATTCATCGGTCTTTTAACATGAAGTTTTCGTTTATCTGATGCTGCTCTGTAAGAAAAAACTTTATTAGAAGACCGACAATGACTTTGTTTTGAAGAAATATTAATCTAATAAAAAAGAATCTGTTCGGTTTGATAAAAACTATCATCCATACTCTATATCCTTTACGCTACCTACTTAATCTAATGTAAAACGTACACTTTTAAATGGATTTTAAACGTTAGTAGGTTCTAATTATCCAGTAGTCCTGGTTAATTGATCCTGAGTGTCTTCAGTTTACCATAACCATTAGTTATAATTATTTTTGTTTATTGTTCAAACAGCTTCCGATGTTTACCAAAGTCCGGCATTTCTTTGAAGTTGTTTTAATCCGAAACATTTAAAACCACAAAGTGTTTGTACTACATATAAATAAGAGAAGAAAAAGAAGAATAATTTTAATACAATGAGGAATTTTAACTGTTTTAGTATGATTCGTTCAGTCTAGATCTTTAATTTTAATTCTTCTATACGAAAAAACACCTCAAACTTCCAGCTTCCAACTTTATAACTTCTGCACAAATGCCAATTTGACGTATTAGCGCATAGCTCGACTAAAAATAATGTTCACACAAGGAATGTCAAATAATTTTCTAATAATATAATTATTGTTTTCAACTCCTCCTTCGTGCACAACCGACAGATAGGTTTCCTTGGGTACTTCTAATTTTGTGTTAGGTGTTAATGAATGTTTGGTGTCAAGTACCTAGATATTTTGCGTAATGTGATTTATCTGGTTCTTAGGGGTTCATTGTGTTTAATTTCAACATTTCGAATTGTTTGACAAATATGGATAACATAATAGCTTGTTTTGTAGGTAGTGAACGACGTCTACATATAGTTTTCAATAATTTGTTAGAATCAGTGTTGCTGATGTAACGATTCACCCGTTAAAAACTGCCTCGATACATATTTTTATGTTGGCAGCGTTGTTGAGTTGGCAACACGAACGGAAAAGGACATTGTGTGAAGTTCACAAAAAACATTGTAAATATCTGACACATCTTTAAAAAAATTAATAAAAATGGTGTGTGAAAGTAATGTAGTTTTAAATGCTTAGTGCCCTTTAAAGCCTACAAAAATAAACAGAGATAATATTTCAGAAGTGGCATGTGAACGCGAATATCACTAAATCGTTTTAGTAGAAACGCCGGTGCAAATCAACAATCTGTGTGGAAATTACAAAGGAAAAGTACCTATTAGTTTTTTGTTACTGTTCTTAAGAAAAGGAAATGTCTCCTATACCTCCTTGAATGAAGTAATTGATAGTCTAGAGGGAAACGGTGACGAGTTAAATGATGAGTTTCAAGACATCAGAAAAGGTAGGAATTTTCAATACAATTTTTTCATCCAACGCATGATGGATATGTTGTATGTACACCAAACCTTAGTCAAAGTCCCAATAATGATACAGATAATATAGTTGCTGGGCAATCATGCAGTAGCTATAATTGTTGATCTTTCAACAATTATAGGGTTTTGATGGTGATAAATAGGCAGACAAATGGTTGAAAAGCTTAGAAACTAGCAAAAGATTAATCAATTGGACAAACAATTATGTACTTGAAACTGCTCATGCAAATCTGAAACAACCAGCTAGGTTTTGGTTTGATATGAAACATGATCTAATTGATAATTGGACTAATTTTAAAAGGGAATTTGAAAAATAATATATTTGATCTGAGGGTAGGTACCTATTTTTGAAAAGTGGGAAAAAATTGAAGTTAGAAAACAAACAAAAGGTGAATCTACTGTCTTATTTTTATGAAACGGTTGATTTACTTATGTGAAAGTTTAAATTTGAATTTTGATGAATGCGAGGAAGAAATTTTGTATGGTTTATATCAAAAAGAAGTAGCCCTAGGTTTAGTAGTTAAAGTCCACTATAAGTTTGATTCCTTTATTAAAAGATATTCTAAGTAGGTATAGAAAGAATGAAAGCCCCCTATAAACAACAGTCTGAAACTTCAAAGCAAATTGCTGGATGAAATAAAACATATAATTATAGTTTGTTTTCATTGTAAGCTAGACATACATATTAATTCAAATTGTGCTAATAAAGAAAGTCAAATTAGAACCTCTCAAAATTCAGCCTCAAACTGGAACTAACAACAAAATAACAGAATTAGGGTAGTGAATAATACTCCAGCCTCCTATTTAGAAATTGAAAATCAAAGCACTAATGATCAAAAACAAATTAGTGGAGCAGAAATAAATGTTAATTAAAATATACCTTGTAACGATACATTTTTTAAGCAAGTCCTTTTTACTATAATAATAATTGACACAGGAAGTTCAGAATGTAGCTACTATTAGACAGAGCTCTGCTCAATATTGTAAATTAAAAATGTTACTCGATTGTTTGAGTTTGGTAAGAATAAAGAATCTGCTTTGTATTTGAATAGAAAGGCTTTTGTTGAACTCACTATTGATAATATGTTACAATCAATATTATTTATATGTGTAGTACCTGATACAAGTCTAGAAGTTGACCTAATAATAGAAAGAACTTTTGTGACCTTGATAGTAATGCTTAGTTAAGAAATAGGGGACAAATTAAGGGAATATTAATAGCACTGTTGAACCTCATTTGCCTGCACCAATACCCCCAACTGAGAGACTATTTAACATAATACATATTGATAATGCTGGACTTTTTATTAACTAGTGGAAATGAGCATATTTTTGTCATAATAGTCTCATTTACCAGATATGTTAGTTTATACCCAATAAAAAGTACTCAAAACTTATGTGTGATTAAGTCCATGGAAGATTTCTGAGTTAGGTATGGTATCCCAACTACTGTAGTTTGTGATCATGGAACTGTTTTACATCAGCAAATTTTAAAGAATTTTGTACAACTAAAGGGATACAATTAATATTCAACTCTCCTTGTCACCCACAAGGAAATGGCATGGTTGAGAGAGTCAATTCCACCCTTATACCTGTAATACAATCAGAAATTAAAACTCAAAAAAGTTTGGACCAATGTACCTATAAGGAAAGTACAATGAAATTTGAATACCTCTATAAATAAGAAAACAAGACAAGTAGGTACCTTATAAGCTGTTGTTTGATTATATTCCAAATTTGGATGACCCCCTCTTGGATATTTTATCAGAAGATACTCCATCAACATTAGAAAATTTAACGAAAACTGCCAAAGAAAACATGATTGTTGAAGAATAGAAAATGAAATGACAATTTGACAAAAAAAATATTTTGGTGATGAAGTTGTTGTAGTGAAAGCCCTCGTGAAAGCCCATCCTACAGCTACTGGTGAAAGTAAAAAATTAGAGAAAAAGTACAAGGGCCCATATACAGCGCTACAATAAATGGATAGAAAAACCCTCGGAAAAACCTATCAAATTGAAAAACTATTTAAGGAATGTCCCATGCCTATGTTTCACAGATAAAGGGCTACTACAATTTGTTTGAAAGCGATGATAAAGATACATCTGGGCATGAAGAAAACGAACCTGTGGAAATTAGACAAACCTCCATCGAAGATGATCATAGACAATCACAAATGAGAGGAGACACAAAAAAAGTGTGAACTAGAACCAGCCAGTGAAGCAACGGCTGAAGTACATAAAAGAGAAAGACGAAAACCATCCAGACTAGAAGATGTTCATTGCTATTAAATCATGTGCCTTAGGCTATTCACTTCAACGTTCATAATTATTAACAATATTTTAGAATTTTCATTGGTTTTTTCATTAAATATTGAAATTAATTATAAACAGTTACTTAGTGGATTCCACAAAGTAAATTCAAGAGAAACTATGTAACCTTAGAGTTGTCTATGTACAAAGTAAATTAGTGATTATCCTTGGTTTTTTATTTTGTCTTCTATTTGTATCATTTGTATCATATCTAAAAGGAGCAGGCAGCCAGCTTATGGAGAAATGGGCTTCGGTGAAATTTCATGAATTGTTAGTATATTGTAGTTGACGACTTTCTGAACAATAGCGTCCCTGAGCCCAACACAATCCTATGACTAGTTTCAGAGATACAGGGTGTTGAAGTTGGAAAATAGCCATTTTTTAAAAGCATGTATTTCTTATTTTCTTCAATCTATCAAGAATTTTTTCCTGTGATAGTGTTCTAATTATACTAAATATGAGTTCCTTATGAGAGAAAGTTTCATTTGCTACAGGGATACTCAAAAATTAGAAAAACGGAACGTTGACATGAAATATAATTCAACTTTCAGGAATTCCAATATCTGGCTGGATTTGCTTCTGGTTGGTTTATAATAATGAGATATGCAAACATTTTTTATAGGGCGAGTCAGAAAGTTGATCGCCCTGTATCCTACATTTAATAAAATTTTATATACTTTGTATTGCATGTTAGTAAGTGACAATAAGTCATTTTGAAATATATATAATTTATATATAATATACAGGGCTATTCAAAAGATATGTATGGAAGAAAATCCGAGAATCGATTTTTTTTTGGAAATCTCCCTGCAATTAAATATTTCGTTCGTGAATTTCTGTGATACTTCCATACTACCTTTGCTTTGGGTTTGTTGGTAGGATGTAAAAGTATTGTCAACTTTCTATGATCATTTTTTTTATCCCGACAATATGATGACAAGCCTATCATTATTTTCTTGATATATGTATATCGGTATTTTCGATGTTGTTTACGTTATACCATGATCGACATATACATGAAAACAAACAAAATAAATATAAGCTGATCTTGATATGGGAGAAAACAATTAACATAAACATGTCGAAACTAACTGAAGTTACTGAAGGAATTCAAAGTTCTGCAATATCTGGACCATCATCTATATTTTCTTGTACTATCATTTCAGCTGCATCAGTTATTTCATTTAGGAGATGAATAGATGGATATTTCACCTTCTGTTAGTATCTGGCATAACCCAAAAACCATAAAACACTGGCCACATGAGCACATGTACCTAAAGTTCTAGCTCCCGATTTACAAGTACAATAATAGTGATGTTCCAAAGGTAGATTTTCGATATCATTTTCAAATTGTATATATTTCAAAAAGATTTAATATCACCTACTAACATGCAATACAAAGCGAGATACAAAGTATATAAAATTTTATTAAATGTAGGATCAACTTTCTGACTCGCCCTTTAAAAAATGCTTGCATTTCCCATTATTATAAACCAACCAGAAGCAAATCCAGCCAGATATTGAAGTTCCTGAAAGTTGAATTATATTTTAAGTCAACGTTCCGTTTGTCTAATTTTTGAGTATTCCTGTAGCAAATGAAACTTTCTCTCATAAGGGACTGATATTTAGTGTGATTAGGACACTATCCCTGGAAAGAATTCTTGATGCATGCCTCCTTCTTTGTATATGCAATTTACTTTGTCTGGTTCTAACTGAATGTACTGATTTTTAATATGAGGTACTGTTTTTTAATAATATGCAGGTACAACATTACTTTGACTATATTATTAACACTTGTGATAAATGAAGTGCACCGCCTGACTATGTGTAACAGTTCTAACTAATATTTTTCTAAGAAACACGTGCAGTTTTGGTGTTAACTTGATATTTAAAACAACATACATGAGCTTGTTTTTTTTAAATTTGATTGGTGCTTTTTGAAGACTTACCATCATTGTCTTGTCATCAAATTAATTTCAAAAAAACCGACAAAACCGAACGTGCTAATATATCTAAACATATCTCCAAATACCCAATACTCTTGTTTTGATTAAGTCATGATGTTTAAGATGTTATGGAAGTTCAACGTTTTGTGTAGAAATACTAATTATCAATAAATATATCTTTAGGACAAGGTCAATACAGTTGAATTTGAAATACTATTATTTGTAAAGAAAAATATTTTGACCCTCTTGCATTTGGAAAGTTTTGTAACAAAAAACATTACATTTAACCATTTAGCGTTACATATACTCCACCACAAGGAAAAACAAAAATATAAAAGTGTACTAATTAACAGTTTTAAGATGTTATTTAATTAACGCAGGTTATTAACACACTTGAACCTTTTTTTTTTGTTAGCGGTAGAGCTCAAAAGATTTTAAATATAGAAAATTAGGAAGATAAATATATTACAAACTGAGGAAATAAAAGGTGTTAAACGTAATTTCACAAGAACAGTTTTAAATTCGGAAATTTCTGTGTGTCAATTAGAAGTTGGTTATACAACAATGGAAAAATTGTGTACATTTTTACAAAGAGTCGAAAGTTTTAATAAATTGTAACAAAACAAGATTTAATTATAATAAAGCTGATACAGTGAAATTTAACATTTCACTTTTTCGTTTCTTAAAATATTAGATGATTGATTAAAATATTCAGACTGTAGTCTATTTCGGAAAGGTATAGGGTAATAAAATGGTTTCGGTGTCGGCCATAGGCGTAGGACTTGAAATAGTATTGTTTGTAATATTAAAATTTCAAGTAATTGCGTAGGAGAATTAGGAAAAGTATGTTTTCTGGCCTGAAGTGCCAATAGTAGATTATACATTTACGTTTTGCTTTTATGGGCGCAAGTGAAATGATTTGTGGCAAGACACAACACGACATTCAAAATGAAAGACGTTAAGCTACTGTTTCATCAAACCATTAAGGAAGTGACACCAGAGAACTGGCGAAAAGCAGTCCAGCATGTCATTAAGGAAGAAGAGGAGAAAATGTGGGATCTTGACTACTTGATCGATCGGACCGTCGACCCGTTAATAATTATAACGTCAAGAGGAGATGACAGTTCCTCAGATGACGAAAAATATTATGATTTTTCATAATGTAATTTCTGTGTAATGTTTCCTTTTTACGAGTATCCTACCGGCACGCCTTTGGCACACTATTTTCAGTGTTTGTGAATGGATAACAATAGGCTAAACCCATATATTCACCCCAACCCGGGTGGTACTACCTGCACTTGATAAAAAGAAAGAATTTTACAATGAAATCAATGCCAAACTATGAAAGTGGCTTAAATATTCGTTGGGTCACTCTGTGCTCCCAATGCATACCTAATGAGGTTTTATTACCCTATACCCTTCTGATATAAACTATAGTCATTTTGTGTTAGAATACCGATTAGTTTTAAAAGAGATTTAGGTTTGTTCCTTCAAGTCCATTCTGATGTGGAACTGACTCGTTTTTGGATGCGTCAGTCAATCAAGACATTTTTGTGTCACCCCTATAAAGTTAGCAGAGCCACTTGCAAATAAATCGATGAAACCTATTCCAATAATTGTCGAGAATTTGTCGTAAACGTAAAAAATTTGTCGCGCTCTTAGTTTTTTTTATATGGGGTGGCTCTGCTAACTTAATATTAAGTTAGCAGTGCCACCCATAAATAAATATCAAAAAGCATCAAAATTGTTACGAATAATTGTCGAGTAATTGTGGAAATCCATCTGACTTAAAAAAATCGCAAAAAATCCATTCCTTATAGCATGAAGTTATACTTTTGCGCACGAGAATGCAATTCACGATCGTAGCAAGTACCTTTTTCGCAACGAGTGCGCAAAAGTACTTTACGCATAAGTGTCATACAAAACCTTATCTACGACCACATGAAGAAAAAATAAAAAAATGTGCTCTGAAGGGGTTAAAAAACATAAAAATAAATTTTCTATGAACAAATATACACACAACGAATTCTAATTATTTAAATTACTTAATATTTACAATAGAATGAGGACAATTGTTCAAATTACTAATTATAACATTGGGTAATTTGTCTTTTTTTAAAGTAACTTGGTTACAAGACAATAGTTGGAATGTTAAATTTGAAGTTGAAGGTGTATGTATCAATATCGATGGAATTGTTCGATTTGGGCTGTGAGATTGAAGAATTTTCTGCCAGATTTTAACATTGAATAATGTGACCATAAAGTAGATGATTTCCATTGCATTGACTTTTCGGAAAAATATGCTATTAGAACATTTTCGGTGTAATTCTGGACTTTTTTAATGTTACACCAATCTAAAAAATCAGCATAAGATTTCGTGTAAATTTTTTGAGATTTCTGTGGAACCAGATTATTATTTGCATTTCCGGCAATTTGAGGTGGTGTGCAATCCGAAGAAATGCATTCTTCTCGAGGTTCTTCCATTTAAAATAAGTGTAAATAAAAATTTTAAATATAACAGAAAATATTTTTCACTATGTCTGACACTTCTGTCAAATTTACTGTCAGCATAAAAGTTTATACAACAAACGACTGAATTCAAGGCAACTAGATAATTACGTAGCTAAAAAAGAGTGTCAAAATGGAAACATTATTTAAAAAGCGTTGTTCATTTACGCACGCTTTTTAACGTATGTATAATGTATGATTTCACGCATTTTTTTGGTTCGTAAATGCCTAATTTTAAAGGTGGTCGTAGATAGAATAGATTATCTGATTTCACCTGCAACAACAAATATTTTAATTTCCCACTATTATAAACTAGACAAATAATAAATAACTTCGAAATATCCTTTTTGAGACAACGTTTGTTATGATAATGCAGGTACTAAATCTCTTCTATTTTTATTTGAGGAAGTTCAATGTTTGAATTTCGCACATTTAACGTTTAATTTTGTAAATACGGATTATTATGGGAAAATAATAATGTTTGATACGTTCCAATTTGCGTAAGTCAACGTAAAACTACACTAAGAGTTTTAACAGGGATTCTAACGGGACATTCCCACCTGAAAATGCTCAAAATAGTGAACGAAGAAGAATGTAGATTCTGTGGCATGAAAGAAGAAACCTCCATCCACATACTTGCGAATTGCATAGCACATCTAGGAGATTATTGGATAGAAGAGGGATAGAAGGGGATGTCACCCCATCATTCGTACATCCTTTCCCAATTTTATAATAATTTAAATTTCGAGCGGTTGGTTGTAAATTTAAAGTTTTCCAAACTACAGTAATAGAAAAAGTAATATAAAAAGGGAGGAAGTTGACAGTGGCTGTTCTATTTTTAATAGTTGGTATAGTCTGATGCAAATGATACCAAAAATCACGAACTGTCATTCAATGAATAAGTTTTTATATTTTTTTAAAGACACAGAATAATAATATACTATTCAATGAGCATTATTCACGAAGGTGAATATTACCCATTATATGCGAGTAGAACCCTACATTTTGTCCACCACTATTAATTATTAACTGTTTATAAATAAATTTACTTTTTTTCTCTTTTTTCCAATTTAGGAAGGGATTGCACATGCATTATGTCTAGAATCTGAAGAATCCAAAAAATAAATAATATACAGGGGGCTGCATTTAAAATAAGAAAGTTGGTATTTGCCACTGTCACATAACAAACCAGGGCCGTAGCATTCGTGGGCAATGCCCTACCTTGAAATCACAATGCCCTATATAGTTCTTCCAAAGTTAATGTAATGACCCATATTTTTAATCCATTTGAAGGAAAAAGCCGCCCAATCGCGTGCATATAAATTTTTTTATAAATTCGAATATTGTGAAATAATGTTAATCTACTATATCTATTTGAATGAAAAAAATGAACCTGCATACAAAATTCATAAAATTTGTAATACAATAATAGCGCGTTTTCCTCTAGAACACGGAGTATCTATAGAACGGTTTTTTGTATCGTCAACCCAACCATACTTGACAACATCATGCGTATCAAACCAAGTTTCGTCTAAATAAATTATAGTTCTATTTGAATCACGGTACCCTTTTATTTTGCGCAAATACTCCTGTCTAACTTCAGCGATACGCCGAGATTCCATTATTACCATTCGATTATCTAACTTCTTATATTTTAATCCACAATTCAATAATCCCGCGCATCATCTTGGACAGTTGTTTCAAATGGTCTCCAAAATGCCATTCTAATTATATTATAAAACTTACTCTAACGTCTACGAACAAATAACTATTATATTAATATCAATTCTCTGACGCCCCTTAACCACTACACCGTCAAATATGTATTATATTAATGATACTTTTCTACACTAGATCACCTACACTTTCCTATAAATACCTATAACAATTCACTAAACTCACTCAACCAAGAAATATATATTACCTACATTAAATATTTCTTTAAAACAAAATTCACACCCGACACTGAATGTAACTACTGGATTATAAACCGAACCACAACACAAACCCCCGAACATCCTTAAGATCGTAGAATTTTTTCTGAGAAAGTAGTCAAAGGGAGTATACTTCGGATATTTCGTTATATTAAGATAAATACTGTAGTTGATGATTTGATTGTTCGGAAGTGTTTAGTGCACCTGCATCTACATTGCCAACTCTTCAAAATTTTCTTAAATATAGTAACATACATAAAGTGGTTTTAATTAATTTTTCTTTTTTCAATTTATATTATGTATTTTTTTTTAAATATTTCCAAACTAGCTTTCTTAAAACATCACGAACTAACAGTTTACTGAAGTAAGGAGAACATTTGTGTAGCGAGCCTAACAATTTTAGAAAATATATCTGACAACATTGCTTTATTTTATAGTCATTACACTGACAATAGTTAGACTATACCTTAAAAATACCAAAAACTACTAAGATAAATTATTATAATTACATTGTTTGTCAGACAAACCCTATATTATTATTTTTTTTGAAAATATTTGCGCATTTAAAAATACAAATCGACGTGTACAGGCGTTTTTCCCTACACGCCCCTCTTTTATTCGTTATCGAATTTTTTTTATTTGGTTGTTCCACACTGTACATACATTTGAACATTTATGCTAGATCTTTGCTGTTGCTTCGTCTCTTATTTGGCGTGTATATTTTCATCAATGTAGGCATGTTGATGAGCATTATGTAAATTTAAAAATTCCGTTTCGAGTACACCTAGTTTTATCGCAAAAGACAAAATTGGGATCTTGTCTCTTCTTACCCAGTAACCAATTCGCAAAAACTACTGGAGCAGGAAAATCCTCATCTAACATTGCAAAAACTTTTTGCAAGTGAAATTTTAAAAGATGTACTGTTATTATTTATTTAATATTAATTGTGTGTTGATACTTAAATAATTCTCGAGACTTACTTTGAAGCGATGGGCACCAAAGTCCAATCATACCCTTGCAAAACTTTAGTAACAGCATCATTGATCTCACTTTTGTCCAATTCCTTAGCGTCCCCGACACTTTGCAAAACATGCGTCGCAGGTGACGTCACCAACGAAGGCGTCGCAAGGCTAACCACCGTCGTAGACGAAATATTCACTGACGCAGACCGAGAAATCGAACTAGACATCATTTGTTGAGAGAGAAAAATCGAGCAACAATATAAACAGTGACGTTGTCTTACAACTAACAACTGGCATGAAAGAATGCTTTGAAGAACGCTAAAACGTTTTGATATAGTAGGCTAAGATCGTAGAGATGCTTTCGATACCGACTTAAGACATCCTCCGTCTCTGTTCCGAAGGTATGGGAATGCGAGAGTGGGAGAGAGAGTGGCGCGGCCAATGAAGGTTGACGATAGTGGGTTAAGTCCGCCTTGCGCGTCGCATTGGCTGAGACTCCGTGGGATTTTTAATTAAAACAATTTTCAGTTTGGAATTGGATTTGACAGATGTGTTTTAATTTTTAAAGAGATTTTTATAATAAAATATATGAATGCGTATTAAAATATTTACAAGGTAGGTACCTAATGAGAAAAAGTTCGATCATATTTCGAAAATAAATTTTTAAAATTTAGCAATATTTATGTTATAAACACTCCATGCACAAGCTCCAGAGACCCCGTTGAATATCTAAATACTTGGTATAAGGATAAATATTTTTTTCCGTTTTTGGCGATTATTTTCAAAAGTGACAACCATATTTGGTAGTAGTTTCAGTGTTTTATGGTAAAATTCGACCATTATGACGAATCTTGAAAAACACGTTAAAGTTTTTGGGGTTTTTTGAAAGGAAATTTACCAAAAAATATATTTTCCACATAAAGTCTTGTAAATACAACAAAATTAAAAATATTGAACAGAAATTTTAGGACAGGCCGTTCAAAGGATCAATCTGATGGGAAAAAATTCACAAAGCCAAGTATGTATGAGGGGGTGACATTCACTGAGACCTAAAAGATCTATTGTGCCCCCTTACTTCTACTTAGCTCCCGAGGAACGTCTCTGAGACACTAGCTCCATTAATCCTATTTCACTGATGCCACAAAGCCATAACCAGGAGGGTTTCCATTTTATAAACCGTCAAAATAGAATCGTTGAAAACACCCAAAATAACCCTGGAACAATAAACAATGTATAATTCACCAGTAGAACGTTGTAATGACCAGGCGCTTGAATTTTATTCTTGTGTCCGTAATTTTATTATTTATTTATTTAAATTTAAATTATATGGCGCAAAAGAGTAAAATAATGTGCATGAAATGCTTTAAGCCTCTTACTTATTTAAAAAGATAAGGATTAATACCGATTTTCTGTAAATAGCTTTTACATTATTGCATTATAATTGCCAATTTTTTAAAGTATTAAAATACAGTATGTTATCCTTAAGAGATAGATATATGCCATCGCGGACTTCTCTGTAGACCTATATAAGATACACAATTAAACAATACAATATCTCAAAGAATTTGTGCAGCAACATGACAATTCACCACCTATTAGTTTGTAATGACCAGGGACAAATTTAACATAAGTGAGTGGATATTTTTGGGGGGAGCACAATAAACCTTTTAGGTACCTGTGAATATCACCTCAGTTTACATACATATATCCCCGTTCACTACTGCATCATCGGAAGGTCCTTTAGACAAACTGTTGAAATTAAAGGTAGTGACTAATGAGCCATTGAAATGAGCAATTGCTATAAAAACATTCTGTAATTTTCCAACTTTTAAATATCAATTCAAACAACAATCGAAATTTTTTCACATAGTTTTACCACAATATTCTATTTCTATCTGGGTGTAATGAAAAATAAGGTTTCTCACATTTAATGAGTCGCAAACGATAAATAGGTAGCAAATTATTTCGACGAGTTAATAGTAATTAAGTCAGTGCCAGTGAAGTGAACCCCTCCTCACTACATACTACATCACATTAATCAACAAACCCACAAAATATAGTTTCTCAATCTTCATAAACCATTGGCGTATCTACATTTAAATAATCATGTTAAACGTACTACAAAATTTTCACCCAACCTTATAATGAATACTAGAAACTGGTTAAGAGTAAGATATTTCGTAGAATTCAAATAATTTGCAGCCCAAATAATTTTTTGGTTTTTGCATGAACATAGAAAAAATATTGTATGCAATCGTGCAAAAAGTGTTTATTGCATTCGGCAAGTTTCACGTCGCGTGCAATAAACACTTATTTTTTGCACTTGTTGCATAAATAACTATTAAACACTACTACTTATAAAATAATTTCTGAATGTATACAGCGTCTTCAAGGTTTTAACATAATCTTCTGCTTTCGCCATTGTTTTCCAGTTTGTCCCTGAAGCAAACAATGTAAAGGAAAGTAGTAGTAGACAGTCCTTCTCTCTACTACCTAACTCTTGGTCAGAACAAACTCTCCAACTTGCTGTAAATTGATTGATTGTATGTATATATTCACCGGGTTACTGTGCTCCCTGTCTTCTACTTAGTTCTCCTTCCATTTCACAGGACCTACATTCTTCTCGCTCCACTATTTCCCTTCCCTTTCTCTTTCAGCGAACAATGTCCTGTCACATCTGGTAAAACTCTTAGTTTATTTATACTATGGCTCAGGTGTTCATTTCTTCTTATCGAGTTGTAGCCTCCCAGTATTACAAATTCAAGAAAATTCCACTTGAAAGATACTTGAGGTTTTTCCCAAGCTTTCCAGGCCCGCACACTCCTATCCCAGTCTCGTGTATTGCTTTTGAGACGTTGAATGGCATTCTTTCCAAGTCTGGTAATAGTGTGGGTATCCCATTTCTTCTTGTTGCTTAATTCAGTAACGAATTTCTTTGAAAAGTTATACTTTTTCATCATACCGTCTTGTGGGATAACCCAAGATTTCTGATTTATAAAAAGGGAAGAGGAACTGAAGTAAGTAATATAATCAACTAGAAAATACATGTCAGAGTTAGCTTGCACTAAGAGTTCTAGCTGGCGTCTTAACAGGGTACAGTCGCCTGATTGGACACTCAAAAAACTCACTAGTTTTTGATATTTTCCTCACCAGGTACTGATAAATTTTACTCGAGTACCTGGTACTGTTCATAATTGAAGAACTAGTACAGAGTACAGAGTAAAGTACTCCGCGTACAAGTACCCTTCTTTGTGAATGGACCTCTGTCCTTTGAAAAGTATTTTTCCAAAACTTTACTAAAATAAGACAATTTTTACAGGAAACTGCAATTAAGTAAATAACTACAAAACCGAGACTGTATTTAATGGTTTTAAATAGTATTTCCTGTACATTTTAAACCATTAATTTCTTATTCATTACTAATACGTAAATTAAAGCAAGAATTCCAACTTATTTGTCGCTGTTCACGTCTACACGTATCTCTATAGCTAAGAGAGATATTATTGCAAATTACTATACCCAAACTTGTCTGGAAATGCTTAGAACACCTCAAAAAACTCAGTGCCACAAATAAGGTAACCCAGAAATGGGTGCCAGGTCACAATTGAATTGAAGGAAATGAAAAAGCAGACGCACTAGCACTAAAAGGATCGGCAACCGGTGTTAAAAAGGCTTCGGTAAGAACCAGTGGGTGCACAAACAACACCTCAAATATTGGCAAACAATTCCGAAGCTCAAACACAGTAAACTGACCAAAGCTTACTGAAGAAATCCAAAAGTTAAATAGGAAAGATATCAGGCTGGTAACCGGCCTTATAACCGGATACCGCGGCCTGAGAAAACACCTTCACACAATGGGGATCTTCCAAGAAGAACCTATATGTAGATTATGTGATGAGGAGGACGAAACATCCACCCATATAATATTCGAATGTGAGACTTTACTCTGGTGGAGGTATAGACAGATAGGACCGGACGACCCTGTATCCAACCTCACCGAAAGAGATACTGTGAAGAGACTTCTAGATTTCATCAAGGTCACAAATCTCCTCACGGACTAAGCCAGCGGCCTTCTAACCCGGCCTGTTTCGTCTGAGTACCAACCATACCCTTAACTTTTAGTTTAGTCTTCAAACAACAATAAAAACGACAAAAAAACACTGGACTCTATAACTGTTGAACAATGTACAAAACAGAAACTGATTGAACTGCTGACTCGACTGATATGCACACACAAGTTTACTCTCTGCAAAAAGCACTCGGAAAAATGTACTCGTTTAATGAACGCGGGTACCGGGTACTTTTCCCGAAATGCTACGGGACCCAAACTGTACTTAGAGTCCTGCCCAGCTCTGTTTGTAGACAATATTATAAAATGGAAAACTAAAAAATATGTAAGCCTCGATAAAATTCTCTCGTTTGTATATTTCAACTACACCAATGTGAAAAACTAAGACAAAAGCTCTCGCACCCTTCCGCATATCCCGAAAGTGAATAACAAATGGTGGAAGAAATTAATGATGGGGATCTATGGAACCGCCGCTGTCAGTCCGATGATGCCGGTGCCGACATTGCCGGTGCATATGTGACATTTATGGGGCGTATCGCACGCCGTGACGCATGTCGTCAGTCGTTCCTCGCTATCCTTACCTGCATCTTTCTACCACTAATGACTGTTTAAATAGAACTCTGCATTATCTGCGATACCATCGACGGCATTAATCTTAATATTTTTGAGGTTTCTTTGCCAAACTGGCACTTTCGATAATAATAAAAGTTTATGTTAATTGGCAATGTTTTCGTCGTTATGTCTCTTGAGTAGAAAAATATAATTTATCGCGCTTTTCTAGTTATTCAAATAATACGGGAAATAAATTGATAATTTTCTTTATAGTAGGAATAAAGGCTGTGAATGTTTGGTTTAAGAAAACTGTCTATCGATTTAACCAAAAATAACCTAAAATTCACATTATAATTTTCCCTTTGACCATTTTATTCTTTTGCTACTGTTTATAAATGTATTGATTCTTCTAATACCTTGTTTTTTTGTTAACGATATTTTGTAACCAGTTTTAGATCCGTTTTGCTAAACTGATGCAACTAATTGGCATCCTTCAATGACGTGTTAATAGTCTAGTTCTCAAAGCGATTGAATCATTTTATTAAAAAGAATCGTTCAGTCCAAGGAAAACGAACCTAGTTCTCTCCTCTCGTTAGGTAAAATACAACTGTCCAGAGAAAAAATTAGGAATATACAAAGAGGTTAAATATTTAGAAGGGATAGTTCATTCCAAACTTAGTTGGAATATATACCTGGAAAAATTACTACCAGGGTAACTAATTTCTTCTGGAAGTACAGAAGAATTATGGATAAAAGCTGGGGGAATACGACTCAAAGCGAGCTGGAGAACACACCTGGAAAAAATTACCACCATGGTAACTAGCTTTTCTGGCAATGCAGAAAAGTTATGGACAAAACCTGGAGAAATACAACTATCACCTTGTTACGAGTTAAAAGTAACCAGCCCTTAAATTTATTTGTTAAGCAATGACTTACCAGATCATGCCTCATTCATAGGAATTAATAGAATTGAATCAGTCCAGATGTGTTATTCACGTAATGAATCACAATAAACACTAAACAACAGTTAGTAGGTAATCAAAGAGCAAAAATAAAAACAATAATTCTGAGGTGCTTTTGTCCAGAGCCGTCCTTCCTACTAGTGTGGTCAGCTTTCCTTTTCTGAAACATAAAAAAAAAAATGAATTAAATTATAATAGGATCTAGAAATATAAACAAATGGGAGTAGAATTTTGTAGGATATAAAATAGGTTATCTTCTTTACTTAGAATGAAGTATTGACATCTAGATATCTTAGCATAAAACCATAGATAAACTTCAAATACGGACGTAAAACCACAGAAAAGATTTTATTACGATGTCCCGAGAGAATCAAGGATACCACTCTTTAAAATATAACTGTAACTGGCCTTCCCGGTCAAAAATTTTGATAAGGAATGATAAAAAGAACTGGTTTTTGAAAGAAATCGTTTTTTTTTTTGAGTAAAAGCACATTTTCTAAGGTGAGACGTGCTCGCAATTTTGCGGATTTTTAGAAGGAAAATTTAAATTTCCAAAGAAATAATGATAACTGTGTAAAACTGAACAGTTTATCTCGGGGGAGGATATTAAATTTCACGGAAATTGTGTTTTCTGACTGATATATTACCGCTTCCTCTGAAGCCACTTTTTTTAAAGCCACCCATCAACGAAGGTGAGTTATAAGTTGAGAAATAAACATAAAACAGAAAAGTAATCGGTTTAATCGGTTTTTAGGCTTTTTATTTGTAGTTGAATTTTATTAATAGTTTTAATCCTTATTGTGGGATTATATTTAATCTTAGACCAAAATATACTAGCTGAAAGTGAAGATCTAAACACTGATTAATATAAAACAAAAAGGAAATAGAAAGCTACCCACCACTGGAATTTGGAGGCTCCATTACCATTTGGACGGCACTGTTACATATAAGAGAAGCATCTAAAAAGAACTGTTATTAGAAACAAAATTGGAAAAAATTATAGTTACCCTTACATGCAGTAGTTCATGATTACGAGGAGGACATCGCGTAGGAAGACACCTTCTAATTGATCAGCTAAGTTTAGTTTTAAGGATAGCCTGAGATAGGAATGTCTTTATTCGCTTATTTATTAAAACACTTACTTTTTCTCTTTTTATATATGCTATCAGGTGTTTCACTTACTGTACTATAGTTCTGATTTTTTTTGTTTTGAAGTTTACTTGCATATAAGATAACTGGGTCATATGTAATGCTTCTAGAAGTACTGGCCGTACAATTGCTTTTAATCCAAAACATCTGAATCTTTGATTGATTTGGAAAATCGAGAACTTACCCACGTCTTTTACTGTAGATAATAGTATTTTTAAAGTCACAAGGAAACGCATATTTATTCGCGGCACCCCTGGAACCCACTCCATCAGATAAATGTAATAAAGATTTAAAACTCACTTTTTGTTCTCATTTATTATTATTGTGGTCCTATGGTGGAATAAGTATTAAAAAGAAAAATAATAAATAGGACGTAGCAACCTATGGAACGATACTCTGGTGGAAGAGGACAGAAGTGTCTTCTGTAAATAAATTAGTTGCAGTCCAAGGACAAGCTCTTCTTGGTATCTACCTGGAGACATCATCTGGTTCAGCGTTTGTACAAAAACAAACCATGGCACTTAGGCTGGTATAGAAAGAGAATGTTCCTTAGTATTTCAGTCTTGGTCGAAAAATCCCCTAATAGGTTTCTAAGAGATAATACCGTTTATCTAGTTTGAGGGGATTGTAGATGATGAATTGATGGATCAAGTAGAAGGCTCTAAATAATCACAAAGGACAAACACCAATTCAAATGAAGGTTGACAGTAGAAAACTTTCTAAATAATACAAAGATTTATACTTCGTAACTTATAAATATCGTCCCACGTGATCAAAGTGCCAAAAAAGAGACGTTCGCTTGTATTATGTCATTCTTTTGCTGCTGTCAATCACTATGTTTTGCCGCTATAAACTCAATAAAAACTGAAATTTGTACGTCGTATGTTATAGAAAAATATAAATATATGCTTGAAGAAAGGATTCGTAATTGATTTCATATGTAATACAACTCGCGGGTTACTTATTTATTAAACTCAAACTAACATTAGTCGTACTAAAAACTTGTTGGCAAAAATGCGCGCTGTTGCCGCGAATAAAATGGTTTATCTGGTACAGTTGACGTCTTGACATTTTTAGGGTTATGTTGTGACAGTTTAATATTGATCATTCAATTTTTCGATTATTTCATCTCCTTGTTATAAAAAGCTGCTAAAAACTGAGTAAATTTTCACAAGCAGTGACGAGTTGTCAAAGTTAACGTATAAATGAAACTTAATAACACTGCAATAGTTGATGTATTCACTTATTCCTGACTATTTACAGCATGTATGAAGCAAGTAAGTATGAGTTTAATATTATACTCAATCAACTGTATTTATTGTATTCTGTTACACTATTCATAATACTTAGCAATTATATTTGCACAATTTATTTACAGATAATCCATGTCACTTTAGAAATGTTACTGCTGCAATTGGAGGAAGAACAATTCTTTAATGTAGAATGTTCCTAATCATAGTTTCCTAAAATATGATACACATCCACACAGTGGATTTCCAAGAGAAATAAACCACAATATGAATTTGTTTTTATTAAAATGAATCTTGAATTTTCCAACTATTTCATACATACCTTTTTCGGCTCAATAGGTTTTAAAATACCTAATCATTTCTTACTTAGTGCTGTACTTTTAACATACTACAAATAAAAGTTTTATACAGAAATAAGTTCAAGTTTGTTTATATACAGTAACTATCAAAAACTAAACCTAACCTATAGCCAAATAAAAAGAAGAATATTTGATAACTTCATTTGACATTTACTAGTTTCTCATACTATTTCAGGAGCTTGGCAACATAGTCCAGTTATGACAGAAGTCACGTGGGTTGATATTTATAAGTTACAAACTATAGTTCTGGTGCCTGAGCTGTTCAGCCAATTTTTTGTTAAATAACTTTTTTGTTAAAATTTTCCGAAATATTAATAACTACTCATGAATTTTGACACATTTTTAAGAATGGAAGAAACAGTACACTACAGTTGAATGTACATGAAATGTAACAAAAAATGATTTTCGTATTCCACGAGTTTAAATGAAGAATTTCTTTATTTCTAACAAACATGTTATGTGGTCCTATTGAAAACGTAGAAATCGTCACACATGGTCAACATTTGCTGCTATTTGGCCGCCACTAACCAATCTAGCGTTACACATATTGACAGAATATGACATACAGTTGACGCCATCGTGCCGGAACAAATAGTTTGTTGATTTAACTTGTTGAAGTTTGCAATAAACTTTTTATAATTATACGAAATTATTACTGATACTCTCCATTTAAACCATTCTTCCACACTCTCTGGATTTGAAAAAAAAATTTAATAACGACAATTTTTCAATCTTTTCCTTAACGATTTAATGCACAAAATAATTCCGGCGACCATGAAATGACTTAACGTTATTGAAAATCGTCCGGTATTTATTGTAAGCACGTTATTATTAATGAAGAGGAGATACAGGAAAGGAAAAGAATGTACTTTTATCTTTTGACAATGACCCGTGCTTTAATGTTGACACCTGGAGGATACGCCGACAAAGAAGATATCGAGGGGTTGATACTGTTCGACGTGTGAGTTCCGACACTCATGGGTGTCAGGAATTGCACTAAATTGTGGAATTTTTATTGGCTAATTTGTAATACCACGTTTCTTTATTTTCGACAATATTAAATTGGTCTTCTTTACAGTACTACTTGTGTAGATATAGCATAAGATCTTTAATTGAGAGGAAATTTTTTTTCTTGAAAAAATTTAAATATGTTGTCTCCCATATTTAAAAAACATCCCATTTATTAAACTCCTTTTAAAAAAAATTATGGTACGCCCGTGATATAGACATTTTTACAAATTAATTGTACGTCCAAGGAAGATGAAAATTATTGCAAATGAACCCCTTTTGAAATTTTTATCGTACGCCCATGGTAAATGGAAATTTTTAAAAATAAATCAACCCTTTTTAAAAATTTTATAGTACGCTCGTGATATAGACATTGTTACAAATTAATTGTACGTCCAAGGAAGATGAAAATTGTTGCAAATGAACCCCTTTTGAAATTTTTTTCGTACGCCCATGGTATATGGAAATTTAAAAAAAAATCAACCTTTTTAAAAATTGTATAATGCGCCCGTGATATAGACATTTTTACAAATTAATTGTTCGCTCAAAGAATATGAAAATTGTTGCAAATGAACCCCCTTTGAAAATTTTATCGTACGCCCATGCTAAACGGACAATTTTAAAAATAAACCGCTAATTTACAAAAATGTCATCATATTCCAAAGGTACATGGAAATTTTTAACAATAAAACCCCTTTTAAAAATTTTATAGTATGCCTGAAAAGGTCCGGAAGCAGTGGCGAAGTAGGGTGGCGTATTTTTTTCATCGGTCAAAAAAACTATATAAATTTCTCTGATTGGCTTTTTTTCTAGGTGCCAAGATAGCTATTTTCGCCAAGGGGCAAGGGGGTTGGAGTCAGCATAGAAGGGGGTATATATATTTTCAAATGTTTTCCCATAAATTTATTTTTTGTCCTACGATTTATTTAAAAAGTACTCAAGCTTCCCATTAAAAGTTTGTAGTTTTGTTGAAAATGCCTATTATTAGTTATTTAACCAACAAGTGTAATAATAAGGGCGATTTACAATCGAGATAATCTAACCGTTAATGTTCGAGATTGTTAATTGCCCTTTTAACACTCGTGTTAGTTACAAAGCTTTTCCGTCGACTGTACAAGTTGTATTCGTTTTTCTCAATATTTAAAAACTAAAAATATTTATTTGTTTCATAGGTAAGTACTGTCAAAATTAAATAATGACATTGAAATGTTATTGTTTTCGTTTTTCTTAAATTCTTTTTTGGTTGTCTTAACACTAATAATTATTATACTTTTGTAGAATAATGAAATAAAAACGATAGGTAAGTCAAAAACTAGAAGTATTCTATGCTAGGAATCATTTTTAAAGATGTTATTGTATGTTTGGTTGCCTACACCACCATTAATAACTAAGTTAAACTTAAAAGTTAAACACTAATAAAAAATATGTGATTGCTATTAGTTTTTAGGTTAGGTACTGCATTGTATACATAGTCCTGTCTTAAAACCGAAATATCCTGGTATTTCTATATTCAAATACAAGGTTTGCAGATGGCAACCCTACTATAGTTGAATGTTTGGTGTGTATAACAATATCTATCCTCTAAATCAGATTTTTATGAATGATAAAATCCATCAACTTCTTTCAGGACATTTTCAAGTAGCCAGCTTCTTTTGTTTCAACGAGAGTTACTTGATTTACTTGATGCCATGTTTTTGTTGCATATCGCGTTTCATATAATTGCTTTTAGTAGTAACCGAATATTTTGAAGTACACATAAAAAGCCTACCCACGTCGGCTTCTTCTGCTGTCGACCGAAAAGTTAAGAGATAGATCGGGATTTTTGATAGGACATACACACGAAAAATGTGTTACTTAAACTAAACTTAATTTTGGTTAATAAAAAAATAAAGTTTCTTGAGCATATTTCTAAATATATTTCCCTCTCTCAGCTTCAATTATCTACAGACATTCCTTTAATATTTACACCTTCAATTCGCTAAGCCAGGTGGAGACTCGATTCATTAGTCGTATTGTTACCCAAATATCACATTATCATGCCGTTATTTTTTCTACGTCACGTCACACTCGATTGTTATAATACTATCGATGATATCTGACAAATTACGACGTTTCGAAATTCGTTGTAAAGTGTGGGTTGTGGCAATTGATTGATGAATTCGTTAAGTTGAATTTTTTCAACTCAATTTTTATCTTTAGGACTTTATACAATCACACTAACCTCAATAATGATTCAAATACAACTGAGCCACATCAACAAGTGGTATAATTTAAAGAAAATACCCAATTTGAAGGCAAATTATTTTAAACTATAGTAAAAAGTGCAGTGCCAGGAAAATCATAAAAAAACGAGACAACTATGACATCGAGACATGTAACATAAGCAATATAAAAAAAAATCCAAAATTTTACACAGATTTTTAACGATCCGTGTAAAGACCTTTCAAAATAAATAATTAGTTAACAAATCCTGACGGCCGGCTGAGTCGAAAACTATAAAATTTTAACTGTTTCCCTTTCAATCATCGAAAATACGATCGTGTACATTAAAGGCATTAATGCCAGGCGACACTTGTCAACTCAATAATTTTATGACTAAAGGTTTATGCCCACTTGACTTCCTCTGGTTACTAACTACATCGTTGGGCCTAACCCCAACATACAGGGCAGTCCATCGCAAACCAACGTACTGTCTACTTTGAACAATTTGTTGAAGTTCTATTAATTTTTAATGGAAAATATTTTAATTACTACCATTACCACGTAGATTAAACTTTTTCCATCGATAAGACATATATTGAAATAAAAATCATTAAATATGTGCTTCTACTTTGATCGCACATCTTATAAATTTATAAACACTACTTCCTCTTGCACGCTACTGAGTCTTTTACACTGGTTGGGCGTTTGCTAGATTATGTCATAAGTATTGCCAAATCAACAAATAGTACGAGGATATATTGAAAAATTCTTAGCCTACTATAAAACAAAATTTCAATGTCAAAATATTTTATTACCCAACATATTCTCCTCTTAATTGGATACATTTATTACAGCGAACCTGCAACGTCTCTACGACCTTTTAAACTTTTTTCAGTTGAGGAAAGAGATGATAGTCGGTCGGAGCCAAATCTGGTGAATAAGGTGTTCTAGTAATTCAAACCCTAAATCACGAATTTTTTGCATGGCTACATGAGATTTGTGTGCAGGGGCGTTGTCCTGTAAAAACAAAACACCTTTGGATAGCTTTCCGCGTCTTTTCTCTTTAATTTCTTCCCGTAGAGTGGTCAGTAATGTCGAATAGTAATCTCCAGTTATTGTTCTACCCTTATCCAAAAAATCAATCATGATTACTCCATGGCAATCCCAAAAAACTGAAGCAAGAACTTTTCCAGCAGATTTTTGGACACGAAACTTCTTAGGTCTTGGAGAACCAGAGTATCGCCATTCCATCGATTGTTGCTTTGTTTCTGGATCTTAGAAATGTACCCAAGTCTCACCCATAGTAACAATTCGGTTTAAGAAGTCTACATAGTTTTCAAATCGAGCACAGATCGAACCCTTGCACGCTTTTGGTCAACATTCAAACTTTTGGAGATCCAGTTTGCCGCAATTTTTCTCATGTCCAAATTGACGTGAACTATATGATAAACGCGTTCGTATGAAATATTCAGTGCTTCAGATATCCGCTTTAGCCCAATTCGACGGTCTGATAAAATCATGTCATGAACTGCATCGATATTTTCGGGGACTGACACAGAAACTGGCCTTCCCGATCAGTTATCATCTTCAATGGAAAATTTACCTCTTTTGAAAGCTTGTAGTCCAATTTTTCACGGTCGCATACGAAGGACATTAAGCATATCTTCGTAAATCTGCTTACCTCTTAACTCTTTTAAATACGGGTACTTGATGTTGGCACGATACTCCAATTTTTCGATTTTCACAATTTCTGTGGACATCTTTTTTCTTTTAATTTATTGCGTAACTCTGGTTTACTTTTTTAACGTCAAACTTCACACTGACACTTCTATTACGCATGGAACTGGTCTAGGCTAACTAGATATCAATACATCCTCGTAAGTAGCAGCATCCAGTAAATAATTTTTAATTTCGTTCAACCCATCTTGTAAATTCCATTGTATTAGTTTTAAAACAGCCTGGTGGTAAATTATATTGCTTATAAAGCATATTTTCAATCTTACCATTAATGAAGCAACCCTGTATACATATTGACTAGAGCATTTTATGGACTACTTAAATTCTAACATTATTTTATTTGAAAAATAATAAACATAAAGTACAGTGTATAAGGGAAAGCACAAATTAAATTAGTTCATTTGTACTGGGTGTCTGATTAAGAGAGGTAACCCGCTGAATGTCAAAAATTATTTATCGTACAGCTTGGTGAAAAAAATCAGCAATCCTGTAGCTTCAGATAGCGTAGTACATTTTCCTCTATCTTGTGAAATAACTGGTAGGGGTGAGTGGGAAAGCTGACTCAATAAAACAGTTATAACTTTTGTTCCGCCTTATGGATTTTAACAAGTTTAGTAACATTTGAAAGAGCCTTATAAAATATTGTGTAATCGATTTATTCCAGTGGTTATATCCGATTCATTATTTGACATATGCCACGGCAACTTCAATACAAAAAAAGTATCAATTAAGTATATGCATTAATATTAGGGAAGTCGAGATGTGTCGACATACTGGTTCCATGTTGTGGAAAAAAAATCTTGATATACTGAAGTGCAATATAAGAACCTGAAGTGCCCAAAACGTTTTTTTGCAAGACGTTTGATGTCGTTTTGGTGAGCTACCATAGTAAAAAATCAATGTTTAATTATTGGAAAGTGTTTACTGAATGATACAGAATGTCAAAAATAATCCTCGTAACTCATTTTTAGATGCAGATCCAAACTGTATAATATCATAAAATACAAAGAATTTGGAGATTTTAACAGGAAATTAAAGGAAATAATATAGTCTGTATATGAATATTTTAGTTGGGTTATAATTCATGTCCTCAGATTTTACATAGATGTATCTTTACATTAAATATAAAAATAGACAAATAGAAACGATAAAACAGTGATATGAACAGCCTTCCTTGATATAGTGGGTGCCTTCGACACACCTATCACGAAGTAATCACGAGGGCAATTCGTCAAAAACAAATTGACGAAACAAGCTGCAGATGGATAGACTGCATGTTGAAAGACCGAGTGATTTTTTTCAACCTTGATGGGTGAAACATTATCAGCCCGGGTTTCAAGGGGGTGTCCTCAAGGAGGAGTCCTGTCTCCTCTAATACGGAACCTTGTAATGGACGGACTGATAAGGAGACTCAAAAAGGAACACCATACTGTCTTAGGATATGCGGATGTCTGGTCATCATATCACAAGGCAAATTCAATTCTACAGTCAGAGAGCGCAAGCAATAGGCTCTGAACGTAGTAGCAAAATGGACAGAAGAGGTGGATTTAAATATAAGTCCCACCAAATCAAACATAGTGCCTTATACCAAAAGAAGGGACCTGGTGGGATTGGGACCACTATCCCTTCAAGGTCCGGAGATTCCAACTGTGATGGATGTTAAATATCTCGGGGTAATAATTGACTCGAGATTAACATGGTTCAAACAACTGGAAAAAGTAGTCACAAGATCGGAGACCACATTAATGATGGCAAGGCGAACTTGTGGAAAAACATGGGGGTTAAGGAGGTTAATAACATATGCGCCTTTGGTCTGGTGGACAGAGACGATACAAAAGAATTCAAAGACTTGCTTGTCTCAGTATTGCAGGATGCATGAGAAGCACGCCAACGGCAGCACTAGAAGCCTTATTTGGTCTTCCTCCATTCCACATCGTGATAATGGGAGAAGCAAGGATGGGGTTATTTAGGCTGCAAAATAACCTGAGCAACAAAACAGTTAGATCAGGACACACATCCATTGAGGACATCGTAAGTGAAGCCATTTTAGATATGAAAACGGACTATAATATGGCCACTAAATGAAGTAGATATATACCCCACAGAAAGGACTGGCAAGACTCAAGCAGACTGAAGTTTCCCCGAGGAGAGACCTGGTATACAGACGGCTCAAAGACTGGGGAAGGGACAGGAGCAGGGGTATATAGTGAGATGAGGATCACAAGATGTACATGCCTCTGTATTTCAGGCGGAGATTTATGCCACCCTAGAATGTGTCAGAAACAAACATAGGACTGACACTCATAGGATAAACATATTAACTGACAGTCAGGCAGCTCTAAATAGCCGCAAAGTAACATCCAGACTGGTAGAAGAGTGACAGAAAGAATGAAATGAACTGGCAGACCAAAGTAGAGTAAGACTAGTGTGGGTGCCGGGACATATTAATATTTCTGGAAATGAACAAGCTGATGAACTCGCGAGAAGAGGTTCAGCAACGACATATGTTGGACCAGAACCAGTTCTTGGCACCACAAAGAAGGTGATCCGAGAACAAATACGGAAATGGGTACAACGCCAACATAGACTACAGTGGAGGAACACTCCAAAAAGGTACACAGTAAGACCTTCATAGGTGATATATGTGTAAAACGAAATGAAGAACTACTGAATGTTAGTAGGAACAAACTAAGAATTATTACAGGTTATCTAACGGGTCATGCCCCGGTAAAGGATCATCTGCATAAAATGGGGCTATATAACGGGGATACCAGCTGCAGACTTTGTGGCAAGGAGACCGAGACCGTAACCCAACTCCCATGAATTTAATACAGGTATTTCTTACTAAGATGGTATCATCAATATAACTTTAGAAACATTTAGGGATAAATTGTTGCAAACACACCAGTTATAAACTTTATTAAAACATTACTTTGCAGTCTCTCAGAGTCACGCAAATCATATTGATAAGTACATTTTTAAACAATCTGCCTAAAACAGGTTATTAGTATCTATAGTTTGTTCCAAATCATTTATAAATAATGTAAATAATAATGGTCCTAAGTTGGAACCTTGCGGCACACCTGAATTTGACATGTAATTTATACTTCGAAAACCGTTGCCTATGATGAATTTAAGATCTGCAGAACTATTTATTTACAATTATCTAGTTTAATAATTTTAACGATTCCACGAAAAATAGTGTGTATGCCATGGCCGCGAATCTTTTTAACGACCTCAATATTATCTTGCCTCGGCCGCATGCGGCCTCGGCGATAACTGTACTTTCGGTACGTTAAAAAAGTATTTCGCGGCCTAAGCATACAAATAACTATTTTTTGAAGCGTTTTTCCTAATAAAGCGTTTATTAAAAACCATCAATGATTTACTTATTACAATCTTGACCTACGTAATGTTTATATTAATTTATTTTTAGTATTAAAAATCAGGTTTCAAATTGTATTTATATGACGTTAATGGCCCCAAACTAATTTGTTCAAATATGTCACTCATTTCAGTCTTTAACGACGAAATTTGAACCACTTTACATCGGGAGATATATGGGGTGTTTTGAAACATAACCTTGAGCTTTTTGTGGTGCCATTAATATAATTACACAAAAATATAATTTAAAATATTTTAGTTTATGTGACAAATATTGCTATTGGTTTTAATTTTCGATTATTTTCCATTTGGACTTCAAAATATTCCATGTAAATGTTTGATAAACTAGGTGAGAGGCAAGAGCCCTTGGCAGGACCAAAATTCTGTTAATAAAAACATCGACCAGCATTTATGGTCATTTTGACAATTATGTTAATCGGCTCCAAAATGGTATGGGAGTGCCTAGGAAAACTTGATGAACTAAGCGAGAACAATATCGTCACCTTACTGTGGATTTCGGGATACACTGGAATATAAGGAAATGAAAAAGCAGATGAACTAGCAAAGAGGGTGACTGACATACCTTTTTGGGAACCGGAAAAAAAGATCTGACCTGTTATTTCAGACTCACTCTGTGTGTAAAACGTTGTAGATTTTTCACCTTTTCTGCGGCAACTTCCAATTAGGATACCTGTCAAAATTTTTATTGCAATCTACTCTGGCTATCTCGCCCTATTCCCAATAGGGTGTTTCGATCCTTCTATTTGATTTAATATTGAAAATTCGGTCGTCTTTCAACCTGTCAGTAGATGCTGGCTGACAGCAGTGACCTTCAACGAGATTCAATTTTTGACGTTTTCCGGTACGTAAAACGATCAGCATTGATCGGTAATTTGTAGTTGTATTCTAGGCAGGTGGTTTAAGAAATACCTGGACTCACAAGCACGTGCGTTCGAACAAACAAATACGCTTATCACAGTTGATCTTTACTCAGCTTTTATTTAAGAAAACATAATATATCTTTTTTTTTATTTATTAATGCTGATAATTTGTTTTTTACTAACTTACCAGATCCGGATTAAAAACGTAAATTATTTATAACTGATCGAAAAGTGAAGTTGCGTTTTTAGCTGACATCGTAAAGATATCAAAAGAACGTGTTGCCTCTATATTGCATGAGCAATTGACTATGAGAAAGCTCTGTTCAAAGTGGATGCCGCGTTTGCTCACTGTTGACCAAAAATAAGAACGTGTTGATGCTTCTGAGCAGTGTTTGACCATGTTTAAACGTAAAAAACGGAATTTTTGCGTCGATATATGACAATGGATGAAACGGAATCAAAACGATCGTCATCTGACTGGATAGAAACTAGAGAACCTCGTCCAAAGCACAACAATCAGCTGGAAAGGTTATGGCCTCGGTATTTTGGGATGTACGTGGTGTAATACTCATCAAATATCTTGAAAAGAGAAATACCATCAATAGTGAATAATATATAGCGTTATTGGAGCGTGTGAAGGCCGAAATTACAAAGAAACGTCCGCATATGGCAAAGAAAAAAATTTTGTTTCATCAATACAACGCACCGTGTAAACAAGTCGATCAAAACAATGGCAAAACTACATGAATTGAACTTGGAATTGCTTCCGCATCCACCGGATTCGCTAGATTTGGCTTCCAGCGACTACTGGCTGTTCGCAGACCTAAAAAAATGCTCGCCGGTAAGAAATTTCGCTCGAATGAAGAGGTTATTGCTGACACTGAGGCCTATTTTGAGGCTAAAGATAAATCGTTCTACAAAGGTGGTATTGAAATGTTAGAGCGGCGCTGGAATGATTGCGTTGTTCTTAATGGAAATAACGTTGATGAATTAACTAATTTCTTTCTTAGGCCCGGGACTTTTCAGCCCTAAAAGATCTATTACAAACATTATTGTCACTGTAATGTAGACATCAGCCTTAAGGCTTCCGTTTTTTTTAAATGTAATCGTACCTACGTACCTAGACTTCGACAAAAACTGTCAACGCACCTTTTTACATTAAAAAATAATAAATATACTAATATTTATGCGAAATCTAAAACCTTTGTGAAAACTACCTCTTTGACGTAAATCTTCGTCATAATATAAAATTCTCGACTTCTGTTTTGCAATTGTGATTTTGATGCGTTAAAAGTGTCTGGACATGCATTTAACTTTCAAACGCGGCCCTTTTGAAATCGAATACAGTTCATAATCCGTTAATACAACACAGACTAGTAGACATGACAATATACAGCTGTTTTGTTTCGAGGAAAATTCGTATAAAAAACCGTGTATTGGGAATAACATCGGACTACTGGGAAATAGATTGGACAGGCGTCGGTTTTTTATGGTTAATAGCAAGAAATACGATAGGATAGAAACTAAGCCATTCGAACAATATTCTCCACAGTCGGAATTCAAAGAAAAATGCAAAACGCTCGAACTATGTATATTTTTTAAATATTTAATTTTATGTGGGCACTAGAAGATCTACCTTTACAAACACGTCTATGGATGTGGTTTATTTTTCCAGATAAGTTGATAAGAAGAGGTGGTTCATTTCATTGGCCAGATCGTCCTCCAGATTTCAGCCATGAGATTCTCATTTTTGGAGTTACTTTAAAAGCTTAACTGTAAATTCAAAAAACAAGTTGAATCTAAAGGCGGGTACTCACCAAAAATCATTTACCAAATTGTTGTCCCCACTGATAAACATTTGTACAAACAGTATTGTTTGAATCAATTTGTCGCAAAGTTTGTGAAGGTTCCATTTTTTAAATGTTGAAGATTATTATTATTTTATTTTATAATAATAAATAATAATTAAATATCCATGTCTTTAATAATAAGAAACAAACCGGCTGTGTGTGCTGCAAAGTGTAAAGCTATTCCATTCAAAGCATCTTGTTTTTTTGTTTTCAAATGATAGAAGCTATGTTGTGGATCCCATGATTCAGGCTTTAACTTGTATAATTGTGTAAGTTCTAAACATCGTTCAGTTTCAATTAATAACAAGAAACAAAAATTTTGTTTTAGTATTTGCGTGACCTGTTGACAACTTGACAAACCGTCCACACCGAACTATTTCGCAAATTCAAAACAAACACAGTATCACGGCAAATCCTTTGATCTTTCCGACTTTACATGGACACGATACAAACACACGCAAATGTTTGGAAGCATTTGCGGCCGTAGTACATACCAAACAAACCAAATAAACATTTTGCTTGTCTGGTGAGTACTTACCCGCCTTAAGGACAGTGTAGCCAACAAAAAGTGGTTTTTCTGACAAGAATGACAGTTGATGCCTACCATTCAAAACATAATTTCTTGCAGGTTTTTTATCATTGCGAACATCTATATTGCTTTATTAAAATTTATTATAAACATTTTATTTGTTTTTGTTGATATTCGTTTAATCGTTTATGTTTATTTTCAATTAAACTTTTCTAGTAATTCTAGTTAATTGTATCTCTTTATTCTTCTGATTCCTTTTTCCACTGACATCTGACATAACCAGTGAGATGGGCGGATGTAATTTGGGCGCTAAAGGATTAATGCGCTTTTTACAACATGTAAACTAGGCGCCAAGACCGAAGGGTCATTTTAATCCTATGTGTATTTTGGGCGCTAACCGACTGAAGTACGTGATTTATGAAATACAGTTATTTATTAAATCACCGACATTTATAATAAGATATATTTTTGTAAAGTAAATTATAATAATTTTCAATAATAACCCAACCAAACCTACTCCTACCTTCGTGTTTTTAGTCAATTTTTGAAGAATAAATTATAATGTCTGGCTGACTCGACCGACCTGCACTTCTTAGCGGCGAAAATACATGTCGGATTATCTACCCTTCTTGGTCAGCCAGGTAACGAAGGATGGTTAACGCCTAAATTTCACCCGCCGAATGAGATAATGACAGAAATTAAGTGGTGACTTACCAATAGTTCCTAGAATTATTGGCCACGGATGCATTGACTATTCAGCTAAAACGTCATTTTAAATTCTAAGATTTACGGTTTGGGGATGTATTCATTGTTCTAATAAAGCAATATAGATGTTTGCAATGATAAAAAAACCTCTAAAAATCTTGTTTTGAATGTTAGACATTAACTGTCATTCTTGTCAGAAAAACCACTTTTTGTTGGCCAGACTGAACGCCTCTATTGATAGATTCATACCTATTCATAACGAAAACTTACTAAATAGTTCTGGAATGTTATTCCAAGTGGAAACGTTTTTGGGTAACTCTATAAAAATTGTGCTTTCAATCATTTCCTACTACAAATAGTCTCCAAGTCAATTTTATTTATATCCCAATATCATCGTTGCCACTTTTAGTGAGTTAAAATTACACTCCCAATTCCAACTTTATCACTTTATATTTCAAAAATGACCATCCTTATTTTAAACTCTTGATATTTTGTCAAATTTGATTTTTTTTATTGATTGTTGGTGAAGAGTCAGTTTGTCTAACATAATTTGTTATTTCAGGTATATTTTCTTGAGAAATAAATCCTCTGCATCAGTTTATATGTAATAAAACTCCATCGCACAAGTGTCATATCGTATCATTTTTTATTTAAAAATTTTGTAACTAATTTTTTGCCAACCGGCAAGTCTGACTCTGGTTAACGGCTACCATTTCTTGATTTCCATACTTCTACATATGTAACCAGTATTACACGCCGCTGAAAAATTTTCAGTAGTAATATCAGAATGAATTGAAAATAATTCGACAGATGTTAGAAAACTTGATGCCAGACAATAAATACGTTAATAGGGTATTTGATTAGATACAATTATCCAAAAGTACCTATTACTCTTTTTATACAGTATGTACATGAAGTAACATAACTTGCTAATACTTCGATTTCCGTTAGGTTTACAAAAAAAAAGTTGAATAAAAGTTTTTTCAAGCAATCCAAACAAGTATACAGGGTGCACCGTTGCTCCAAAATAAGTTATTGACATATTTTTTTAAAAGGACACCATGTATATATTTTCAGTTTTTCATAATCATCATAATTAAATTACAATAAATACAACCGCCAAGACCGCATAATTCTAATCTCATTCGTTCTGCAGTTATTAATAATTTACGCGAACGTTTTTATTACCAAAATAATTAACAGGAACAAATAACTAATCTTATTCACTGACATATGTTCAAATTGTCTTCCTTCTTCTATTTGACTGTATCAAAGTCGATTAAAAAAAGCTGATGTGGTATTACGCAACTGCAGATTTGTTATTTGATGGGCTGTTAACAGTATTCTATTTCTCAGTTCATCCAGATTATCAGGTTTTGTCTTGTACACAAAGTTTTTCAGATATCCCCAGAAGAAATAGTCTAAATTGTGCCTCTTCTTCCAATCCACCTGTCTTGGAAAACTTCATTTAAGTAATTTCGAACAGCAACACTAAAGTATGGTGATGCAACATCCTGCAGCTGAAACCAAGTGTAATTAAAATTGTTACCAACTGCATTTCTTATTGCACGAACTATTTGATTTCTTAATAAATCTAAATACTAAATAGCCTTCTTCAAAGAATGGTCCGATAACAGTGGTGCCGATAATACCTGCCCAAACATTAACTTAACTTAAAGGACCCCGGTTTTAGTCCCGAGGTCTAGTTTTTTGTGGAAAAGGTAGTTCTCATCATCCTGAACAAAAAAGCTTATATCTTCCGTCAGGATTTTGCTCTACGGCGCATAGAATGTGCTGAATAGCGTGATTATGGAGACATGCATGCGTGGAGGTCTGTTGGAATGAAAAGTACTAGGGGAAATGTTTATAAACGATTATTTGTATACGCGGAATAAAGTTTAGACCGGAATCCTCATTTTTGCACCTCGTTTTCACGCCTACAGCATTATTACATCGCGTCTGCGGTGCCAGAGCAAATACCAATGATCATGTTGAAATCATGTGGAATATCAGTGTAGTATAGAGGTAAAACTACGCTTAATTTAAAAAATATGAACGGATTGATAAGCAAGGGCGGTCAAATATTCAGGAAAAATAAAGTTTGGCCAGTTTTTTCAATATTTCTGGAAAATAATAAAAACGAAAAAGTTACACGATGTTATAGGTACAGGTCCCTCCTTTCATATGCACTTTGAATCATGAAAAAAGATTCATTTTTACTCTAGTTATGGGCCAATTTGCCCGCCCTCCCATGCCTACATTCACGGAGCGTGCTCCCGGAGACGCCGCGCAGCAGCTCGAAATCCAAGGTACGCTTGGGCCCGTTTATCTCGAAAACGGTTAAACTTTTGACAAAAATGATAAGGATCATTTTTGTAGATCATAAACTGCTCTCCATTCCTAGCAAAACCCCACTTCTCTAAGTGTCATATTTCCGGAGATATCGGCGGAAAACTCAATTTTTGGGATTATTGGCCATTTTTCAGCCCCTTCCGCAAATTTCGCGGAGGACATATTTTCAGAGAGTAATCTACCCGTGAATACCTACAACCTGAAAAAAAAAGTCCGACAATAATGAGATGAACAGGTTGAGGGGTTTCTCGGTCATTATTTACTGGACTATACCTTTTCCACAAAGAATTAGATCTCGGGACTTGCCCCTCCTTGATATTTAAAAAATAAATGTAATTTTAGCCCAAAAAATGGACTATATTTGAACAGAACTGGGTACGCCACTGGATGTTAAATGTGATGTAAAATATTACAAATGCCTCTAATAATTTGATCAGCCGCATTCCATCTCCCTGAGAGTTGTGCAATAAAATGATTTAATTATTTGTTATTGATACATTTATTAATGATTCATTATTATCATATTTTCCCTGATGAATCATTATTTTTGGAATTCCGTTAATAACTTGATATATGCCACAAAAATAAAGATTAGTTTCATTAAATTGTATCAATAAAACAAAGTTAACCCAACCTAACGTTGAGTAAGAAGAACTAACAAGTACACTATCTATTATAGAGTGCGCTGCTATCAAATATAGTTTTAAAATGGTTTGTTACCTATTTGAGGAAAAATACCCAGTAACAAATGTGTGATTTTTCTAATAACATTATGTAACAAATAGTACATCTTTATTTGCAAATTAAAACTAATAAAATATTTTCGAATCTTAATTATCTCTGGTTTGCTTCCAGAAGTGTAACTACTATTTCTGCTAGACCTCAGTCTGCTAAATCTTATTTAGACTTTATACTTCGCCAAAAACTCGATTTCTATGGGTCAAATTTGTTTCTTTGAAAATCCTCCTTTACATGTGTAAATGTTTAACTTGTCTTCTACTTCTAGTTTAAATACATCATACCCAACGATGGCAACAAATTCACTCATTTACTAATAAGATCATAAACGAAAAGCTCTCCATTCCTAGCAAAACCCCACTTCTCTAAGTGTCATATTTCCGGAGATATCGGCGGAAAACTCAATTTTTGGGATTATTGGCCATTTTTCAGCCCCTTCCGCAAATTTCGCGGAGGACATATTTTCAGAGAGTAATCTACCCGTGAATACCTACAACCTGAAAAAAAAAGTCCGACAATAATGAGATGAACAGGTTGGGGGGTTTCTCGGTCATTATTTACTGGACTATACCTTTTCCACAAAGAATTAGATCTCGGGACTTGCCCCTCCTTGATATTTAAAAAATAAATGTAATTTTAGCCCAAAAAATGGACTATATTTGAACAGAACTGGGTACGCCACTGGATGTTAAATGTGATGTAAAATATTACAAATGCCTCTAATAATTTGATCAGCCGCATTCCATCTCCCTGAGAGTTGTGCAATAAAATGATTTAATTATTTGTTATTGATACATTTATTAATGATTCATTATTATCATATTTTCCCTGATGAATCATTATTTTTGGAATTCCGTTAATAACTTGATATATGCCACAAAAATAAAGATTAGTTTCATTAAATTGTATCAATAAAACAAAGTTAACCCAACCTAACGTTGAGTAAGAAGAACTAACAAGTACACTATCTATTATAGAGTGCGCTGCTATCAAATATAGTTTTAAAATGGTTTGTTACCTATTTGAGGAAAAATACCCAGTAACAAATGTGTGATTTTTCTAATAACATTATGTAACAAATAGTACATCTTTATTTGCAAATTAAAACTAATAAAATATTTTCGAATCTTAATTATCTCTGGTTTGCTTCCAGAAGTGTAACTACTATTTCTGCTAGACCTCAGTCTGCTAAATCTTATTTAGACTTTATACTTCGCCAAAAACTCGATTTCTATGGGTCAAATTTGTTTCTTTGAAAATCCTCCTTTACATGTGTAAATGTTTAACTTGTCTTCTACTTCTAGTTTAAATACATCATACCCAACGATGGCAACAAATTCACTCATTTACTAATAAGATCATAAACGAAAAGAAGTAAATCCTTTATGTTGGCTGCTTATTATTCTCTGAAATGCTGTGTATATGCTAGGATCAAACACCATTATCGGCCAATGGTTGAAAAATACGGCCAAAACGCGTTCTGGCCACTAGTATATTGCCAATGTCAGAAATATCGTTTTCCGGTCGTTTAGTGTAGACCAGAACGCGTTCTGGAGCCTTTGCAATTGCCAGAATGTGTATTGACTTTCCCAAGTTAGTCTGAAAGAATTTTGTTATTCGTCTACGTATAATTCTGGTGACTTAATGGCATACTTAAAACATCTACTCCCTAACCCTTATTTTTACAAGCTTTTGCTACCTTTACCTCTGTAAGTAAGGGTAAGGGTACTATGTAACAGCAAGTGTCATAACAATAGTTCGTGTAAAAACAAGATGTTTCAAGTATGTGTCGTTTGCAAGCTGAGACATGCACAAAATCGGTTTTTCGACGGTTTAATTGTGTGTTAGACGCGTTCTGGCAATCGCAAAAGGTCCCGAATGCGTTCTGGTCTACATAAACTGGCCGGAAAGCGCAATTTCTTATTTTGGCAATATGCTGAGGGCCAGAACGCGTTTATATATTATACCTGTATATTCCTAACAACTGTATATAGGGGTACAAAGTTGTTAGGAAGGGAGATCTTTGCTATTGCTTATATCCTACATACACTTTACTTTATTCAGAGTCGAATGTATAATAAAATTTTCTGCAATTGATTTGACTCCACAGCGTTCAGCTATCTTATAAGTGAGGAATCTTTTGGAGGCCACAGTTTAGTTGATAATTTATAAAACTACCTGCTTATAATCACATTCATTCATTTGGGTTGTGCTCAACAGCCCAGGCACTTGCACTGAATGTTTCTACCATTTCCCATGTTACCTACTTCCATTCCAGAAGCTTCGTGTCTTCTATATAGGCCACCAGTTTAGCTGGAGGGATTTTTACTAGTTGTGATGGTTGTATAATTTCCTGCAAAAACAAAACACCTTTGGATAGCTTTCCGCGTGTTTTCTCTATAATTTTTTCCCGTAGAGTGGTCAGTAATGTTGAATAGTAATCTCCAGTTATTGTTCTACCTTTATCCAAAAAATCAATCATGATTACTCCATAGCAATCCCAAAAAACTGAAGCAAGCAGATTTTTGGACACGAAACTTCTTAGGTCTTGGAGAACCAGAGTGTCGCCATTCCATCGATTGTTGCTTTGTTTCTGGATCGTAGAAATGTACCCAAGGCTCATCCATAGTAACAATTCGGTCTACATCGTTTTCAAACCGAGCACAGATCGAACGCGATGCTTCTACCCTTGCACGCTTTTGGTCAACATTCAAACATTTGGGGATCCATTTTGCAGCAATTTTTCTCATGTCCAAATTGACGTGAACTATATGATGAACGCGTTCGTATGAAATATTCAGTGCTTCAGATATCCGTTTTAGCCCAATTCGACGGTCTGATAAAATCATGTTATGAACTGCATCGGTATTTTCGGGGACTGACACAGAAACTGGCATTCCCGATCGGTCATCTTCTTCAATGGAAAATTTACCTTTTTTGAAGCTTGCAGTCCAATTTTTCACGGTCGCATACTAAGGACAGTGATCACCAAGGGAATTAAGCATATCTTCGTAAATATGCTTACCTCTTAACCCTTTTAAAAACAGGTACTTTGATGTTGGCTCGATACTCCAATTTTTCGATTTTCACAATTTCGGTGGACATCTTTTTTCTTTTAATTTATTGCGTAACTCTGGTTTACTTGTTTGACGTCAAACTTCACACTGACACTTCTAATGAGTTATTGTTCGTTGCTATGGTAACGCAACGCAATATTTTGTTTACGCATGGAACTGGTCTAGGCTAACTAGATATCAATACCTCCTCGTATATAGAGAAGTGCTTGTTTGAGCCTCCATTTGAGTTGGTATTCCTTAACTAGCCAGTTCCCGATTTCCCCTCTTACGTAATCCTTTGTGATTCCACAAAACCGTTTCGGACCTATGAAGTCTCCTTTAGAACCTTCATTAGCTAACTGGTCTGCAAATTAATTACCTCAATCCCCTCATGTTAGAGACATTTTGTCGTCTCTTGCCAGCATGTGAAGGGATTCTTTACAGCTATGATATAATTACTTGACATCATTATTCCAATCCATTTATTTGGTTTATCTTTATTTGTAGTAAGTACCATTTTTCCCTTTTTTTCTAACTAAAACAGTAGCGGACACATATTTAGTTCCATAATAGAAATAAATTATCCATAACTTACATCTAACGATGTTAGTTATGAAACGGGTAGGGTTATAAACAACTCATTTACATTAAATAATATGAAATTGAAAGGAAAGTAACTATTTTTAACATTCATAGACCTAAAAATTCTAGTAGTACAATATATGGAAGTGCTAGTAAAAATGGAATCAACAAACTGCTGGAAAACTGAATAAATTTGAAGAAACAGCTTAAGCACACTTTTGTTAACTTTAATATGGACAAATAACAAAAATATTTTACTATAGCTCGTACAGTATAAAAACCGTTTTCTATGACGTCTGTCATAACTGGACTACGTTGCCAAGCACTTAAAATAGGAGTATGAGTACGCGACAACAGTGTGCACTTTTGCCAACATCTAAAATTTAAACTGAGACTGCCGCTAAATATAAATTTATTAAGTTTAAAGCGGCAAAACATAGTGATTGACAGCAACAAACGAATGACATAATACGTCTGTGTATCGGTACTTTGTCACGTGGAAAACGGTTTTTATAATGTATGAACTATACATTCTGGACACAGAAGCTTTAAATATTGAAAACAAATAATAGTGTGCTTGTTAACTGTTTGCTACATTTTAAAATAGAATTAAAGGTCAATTTGCAGATGGCAAATATCAGCTGTAACCAAAACAACTCTTCTGCGCATGCGGATCATATGAATCACTTCGAAAGTTTTTGGGAGATTTAATTTGCAATTTTAAATTTTAATATACTTTTTCTGAATGTATTGTTTGAGTGTTTCATTGAATTCTTTATATTATTGGGTGTTACTCGTAAATACATAAATAACTTTCTTTCATAACAAATTTACATTTTCTTACTACATACTATAATAGTTTATTCTCCAAAATAACGGAACTGAGTACAATAAATAACAACTATGTTAGTTTAAGAAACTGTTTAATTAAATATTTGTTAAAATTAAAACATCTTCAATAAAATAAATCTATTATAATGAAATATTATGTTGCCGTTACTATCGATTTTGTTTTCGCCATAACAGTTGATCAATTAACGAAATCAGCTTTCACAATGATCTCAGAATCAAATACATCTGTCAAATCACTGTGAAAACCAGTTTCGTCTTAAAATTCCATCCTCATAGCTATGACTCGTTGAATTCCATCGGCGAAGTAAACGTGGGGTCCTCCAAGTCGGCGAATACCTCTTGTAGGTGGCCTAAAACATAAAAAGTAATCACAATTAGTAATAATATAACGGACAAGTAGAGTTTTAGCAACGTGTCGTTTATACAACTTTTGGCGACATATTCTTAGAAAATGTACAAGTATACTACGTTAAAATTACCAAATATTATATCACTTGGTTAAATAAAAAAATGATAAGAAAGATATAAAAAAAATTATCTAACAATGATAGTTTCCATTTTTAATATGGACCGTCTCGGAAGTAATTATTGAAGGGGGACTAATCGTTTTAAATATTTGTTTTGTTATTAAAAATACTGAATTGAATTCTTTTCAGTTCTGAAATTTTACATAACAAAAATTCCTGGAGAGGCAAATTTTGGTAAAGACCTATGGTTCACCTAACCTTTAGAAATAAAGTGTCAAAAGTCCCTGTCTTCCTCCAACATCGGAATTTGCTATTTAACGATTGTATCGAGTGCACTATCAAGTTCAGACATGACTAGGCAATCAACTGAAACCAGAAAACTGGGGGTTGGAAATTACTTTGGAACCGATTCAAACTTTACTCCCACCCGTTCCAGAAAAAAACTACTCAACACTATTTCTTGCAATTGCAAAAAAGGTTTTAGTGCCAAATGTGGCTGTAGAAGAGTAGCGTCGCTGTGTGTACTACTTGCCAAGGTCAGTCTTGCTCACATGTCCAATTGAATACAACAAAGGAAGATTCATGTGATTTTAGTGAAGAGACAAGTGATTTATCTTCATTAGAACAATTTATGAACATCCAGCAAGAGGAAGGGGAAAAAAACATGACTGTTGTTGTTGACTTTGAAGAGTATAAATCAGATTAAAATATCATAAGAAATCAGAACCACAGTTAAACTCAAAAACCAAGTATTATCACTAAAAACTACGTCAAAACAGTTCGTAGAGTATGTGAGAGCGATGGTGACTTTTGACTCTTTATTTCTGATTGTCCCCACCAAGATTAGGCTCTCTGGGAATATTTACTATTTTTATGGCTAACTTGACCGTATCAAATCCAAATGCTGCTTAGGTGAAGATCTTTTATGACGTTTAGTGTAAGCTACTAAGTCCAGTTTTATTAAACTCAATTTCGAATAATCCGTTATTTAAATATAAACCTAAATTAACATTCAAAATAAGAACCCATTTACTTCTGATCTGTGAGAGCTAAAACATGGGCTGGAAAGTCCCGGGTCTGACACATAGATGGCGCTAATTTTATTGCAATCGCCTGTTTTTCAGTTAGTCCTAACCCTAAAAAGACAGCTGTCAAAATTTCATGATATTCTATTCTTTAGTTCATGAGTTATTGTGCTAAGAGTGAGCTACTTTTGATATTTTCAAAACAATAGATCAAAAAACATTTCGTGTTTTAATTTTACCCTGCTTCTTGATGTGTTGACCAAAAAAAAACGTTTGATGCTTTTGAGCAGTGTTTGACCATGTTTAAACATAACAAACCGAAATTTTTGCGTCGATAAGTGACAATGGATGAAACATGTATCCATCACTTCACTCCGGAATCAAAACGATCGTCATCTGACTGGACAGCAACTGGAGAACCTCCCGAAAGCACAACAATCGTCTGGAAAGGTTATGGCCTCGGTATTTTGGGATGTACGTGGTGTAATATTCATCGACTGTCTTGACAAGTGGAATACCATTAACAGTGAATAATATACAGCGTTATTGGAGCGTTTGAAAACCGAAATTGCAAAGAAACGTCCGCATATGGTAAAGAAATACATTTTGTTTCATCAAGACAACGCATCGTGTCACAAGTCAATCAAAACAATGGCAATACTACATGAATTGAACTTCGAATTGCTACCACATCCACCGTATTCGCCAGATTGGGCTCCCAGCGTCTACTGGCTGTTCGCAGACCTGAAAAAATGCTCGGCCGATAAGAAATGTCGCTCGAATGAACATGTTATCGCTGACACTGAGGCCTATTTTGAGGCAAAAGATAAATCATTCTACAAAAGTGATATTGAAATGTTAGAATGATTGCGTTGTTTTTGATGGAAATTACGTTACCGAATGAAACTAATTTTGAACAAAAAAAAACGTGTTTTCTTTGTTAGGACCAGGACTCCTCAGCCTATGTGTTATATCATTATTAACCAGAAAGAATTGAAAATATCAACAGAGAGATTTATGTAAATTATAATTGCCAGTCCAGTACTGGTGTTGAAGAAACAAAAACAGCTGGTTTTGTTATTAATAACTAAATTCATTATTATTTTGAAATAATACACACAATTCTTGAACTATGGTGTTAACGATAAGGAAAGACAGTGGTAAATTTAAAAACTTTCCCAATTGAAATTTCACAACTTAAATGGTTCTTTAAATTCCAAATTCCTCAATTTTATCAATGAATTAAGCTGATAACGGAGTATATAGCACGTCAACTGTATTTGTTTTCGAGTGATTCTTTCAACATTTATCAAACATTTTATAAAGTCAGGTAATGTTACGTAATTATTTGATATATAATATTTAAAAAATAAAGAAAGACGTAAATAAACAGTAAATAAGTTTATCTCGGCGACTGTCTACATAATCAAACTTTGACTAGAACATTCAATAAAATAATCAGCTTTAACGAAATAAAGAAATAAGAAGTCTTGGGGAATAAAACATATAAAAATAGGCTCATCTTAAAAATTATAACGTACGCCCATGGTAACTCGGAATTTTTACAAATTAAATAAATCCCATCCAAAAAGAGTCCAATATCCACATGATACAATCGAGGTGCAGCACCTCATAATATCATGTCGGTAAAGTGAACCAAGAGAGATAAGCAAAGGGGGTTCTGGAACAGCATGGGGGTTCTGGAACAGCATGGGCGTTCTTCAAAAGAGGCCTATGAAATTTAGCTAATAGATAGTGTGCTGTGAGGTGTATGGGAGGGGAAGTAGTACATTCGAAAAAAGAACGACACTGCGATGTTCATTCGATTGGGTTGTACCATTTCCTATGTTATCTACTTTCATTCCAGAAGCTTTGTGTCTTCTAGGTTATGGTACATACAACCATTACATGGTTGTATTATTTCCTCTCCAAAGTGCTTCCGTCTGTGTCCATGTAAGTACTCGCAGAAGCAGAGTATGTGAGTAGCTGTTTCATCATAGAGTTCACATTTCCTGCACATAGGTTCACTAACTTTGCCCATTTTGTGCAGATGTTTCCTCAGAGTGCAGTGTTTATTCACCAGGTCGGTAACTGTCTTCAAATGTTTCGATAGCCTGGTTGAGAGTTGCTTGCATGAATCATGCGCGGTGACAAATGCAAAAAGGATTTTAACACTGGTCACTTGGGACAAACGGCAATGGTTCTGTAACATAGATTAACGACACATGTCACGCGACGTTCGGTGTAATTTTAGAAAAAAAAAACGATTCTGTTCTTGAGAGTTATGCTCCGAATGATCTCATCGACGACGGGGCATCACTCCCAACAACAAAATAGTTTTTTTCTAAAATTACACCGAACCATTTGTCGCTTGACCATGTGTCATACAACCATCGCAGTACCGTTCCTCTTTACAACGTACTACTTCTCTCCTCCCCCCATACACCTCACAGCACAGCTAATTTTCATATCTCCCTTTTGACGAACGCTCATGCTGTTCCAGATCCCTCTTTGCTTATCTACTCAAGATGCTTATTCCACTGCGACCTATTCAGATCTATTGTAGTTCTCTGTATTAAGATTACATTCTTCAACCTGATTCTTTTTACGTATTCAGTCAGCCTCGAGATGAAACCTTTCATGCAGACAGCTGCATAGTGTTCTCCTCTACGTGACATAATCTGCATATACCTTCGTTTGTCCACCCCATTAGCTCCGCACTTAAAGTAGGCATCCCAAGCCACTTGCCACACAATATATCAATGTTGCAAAAGTGAGTGTGAATAGAATTTAATATTTCGTTAGTTTTCTCGGAGCGTGGAATAAATGCCAAATCAAACTCGGTTATCCTAGCAGCATTGTATTTCTTATGGGAATCTCAAAAAGTGTCACTAAAGAAGTTTTTTCATCAAACAGGTATTGTTTATCCAAACCTTCACTACGCCACTTTATTAATACGAACCTTGATGATGAAAAGATAATGTCAATGACGTAATGAAAGCGATAACTACAAAATAATATAAAGTTTGACGTAAGTACGTAGATCTGCAAGATCAACACATATACAAACTCAAATTCCAAGCATATCAAGGTAAACTGACGCAGCTATATCTAATTTTTTTTTTTAATTGTAAATTTGAGTGTACTAAACAGACATTAATTCATTATAACGATATTCTTTATGGCGACATACATTTGAGTGGCTTGTATACTAATTTTTCCTTCAAGCATTTTCCCAATAAAGTTTCCAAAAATTCTCGAATAATTGGAGTTAATATTGTTTCCCATTAATATCAACATTGTTAAGTAAACATTTTCTTAACGATACATTTGTGCTTCATGTTGATCAATTTTTTTTTTTTTAATTCTATAAAATCTTAAAACAGAATTGAATGCGGCGAAAAGAAAAAACCTTATTTATAAAATGGGTCACACTGTATAATCGAAAAATGAATTACTTACATACATTGTTTCGAATAACACATTTTAAGAAATACGAAAATAAAATAAAAACAGTCGCACACAAACACGTTGTCAATTGCGGAAATTACACACATTTCATTGATTAGAAAACCGAAGCATGAATGAACGTTTGAGTGAAAAAAAAAATGTTATCAGCTGTGGCTTACTTCCACAAAGGAATAAAATGTAATGCCGTATCAGAAATTGAAGTCGTAATGTTATTTTTGGCACTTTGAACTAAATCAGAATCACGAAACAAACTAGTGATTGGACAAAATAATTTATAATAAATTTTTATAACATTCTATTATATCACAGCGGTGCTTTTGGGGAAGATAAGAGGAGTCGAAGACCCGGGATTTTATTATATTAATTTGCATTGTTATGATCTAGAGTTTTACTTATTTTGATATCAATTACATGTAAACAGCAAGCACATTATTTTGGTTTTCATGATAAATCACTGGTGACTTATGACTTTTTCACGGCTTAAATTTGATTTAACAATTTAACATTCTATCGCCATACATATGTTTTTATCAATGACTTTAAAGGAGTGGGGAGAAACTGTCGGACAATGTGTTCTTACAACTCCAATGGGTGAAAAGAGAGGTTAGGAAAATTCCGACTGTTTTTTTTGCAAATTTGGCACTGACGAACCATGATTTTCACAAAAAATATTGTTTTTAATTATATCTGTACGCACACACACAAATATCACTTGAAAAGACGAAAACAAGTTCTTCAATAAACTAGGAACGTTGAAAATCAGGTAAAATTGATAGTAAAATGGTTTCCGCCCTTTTCTCGGTGTTGCCATATTTCAGACAGACAAAATTATCAACACGCATTTGTTTCGTTTAAACCTCAAAAGTTTTAAACAAAAACATATTTTTATTACATAAACTACTTAGGATAATTATTTTTAAGTCGTGTTTATGTAATATCTTAAAAGTACATTTTTATTTTGTACGTTTCTATCGTGTCCTATAATTCAGTTGTCGCAATTCAAAGGAAAAGTAAGACATCTGGCAAAGGGTCGGCAAGTTACCTTAGAATGTGATGTAATGTTGGGTTCACTTTTAAATGTAAACAAATAATGTATCTTTTTAATGCATTAATCTGAGGTTTAACCCATCTTTTACCAAGGGTAATAATAACTAAAAAAAAAACTAATTCAAATAGTTTTATTGGTGGATGCAAATGAACTTTACATTTTTTGCATATACTGATTGCGTAAATTACATAGGAACCGTCCGGATTACACAAGTACGACAGAAAAACAGCTGAAAGAGAGAGAAAGAATAATTATGCGCGGTCATTAAGACGTGTACTTTGTTTCACCTTAGGGGTGTATACATATTTCCCGATACTGGCCGAGTGCTCATTGCCCCCCTATTTTAACCGCTGTTGCCAGAAGCGCAGATTAATTTGTACAAATGATATTTTTGTCTCGTTATCGTTGACTTTTTTTCGAGGGTGAAAATACAGCACGTTTGTGCCAGCCAAATAATCTTAGATATAAGATCAAATCTTTATCACAGATTTGGTTATTGTCTGGCACAGGAAGGTGGTTTATTTGAGCACTTAATTCATTAAAATTATGTTTACCTTTAGAATGGATTTTTATTTTTTCAGGAAGTTTATATTTTATGTATGACTATGACACACGCGGCAACGTCTTCTTGACTCCTGTTTGAAAATAACGTGATCTAAAGTATCTTTTCGAACCTCGTTTGATACATTCGACGGGGTAGATTTAGCTTCTCTGGATTGTTCAAATTGTATGAGTCTTAGTGCCAAGTACGATCGAAAATCAAGTTGAGACATTTTTTTTTCGTTAGCTTTATTATAGATTTTCCAAGAATTGACGGTCATGTTATCCAACGTATTTTTAAATAGAGGCCACCACCATTTTTTACCCATTTTACCATTATCATGTAAGTCCACACCGCCCATGTTTTTATTATATTGATAAACAACTTAAGGTTGAGGTACACTGCATACCTTTTTCTCTTGTTTGCTATACCTCTTTGCAGATTTTAATGTGGTAATGCGAGCTTATCAAAGTAACTACGGAATTATCATTCCACCGTATCAAAGCAATCTGGGCATTTTCTTCAAAATAACAGTCTCGGTGTGTTTTTCATCAATTTTGGATGCTGTAGGGAACATCCGTCTGTTGTATTATCTCTAATAGTGCATGTTGCAAAGAAACCTTCTTCTTTCAATGTTCTAAATAAATCATAGGATAAAAAAGTTATCGAAGATGTTATGATTTTTTTTATTTTCTATAACTGATAATAAGTTTAGAACAACGCATGTACCTAAAGACACTTTTTCTTTTTCCGGATTAGATGTTGCACCTCCATATGGTTCAAATTTGTACATAAAGCCTTCACTTGAACAAAGACACCAAGAAAAGGTAGAAGAACCTTCCGAGAAATTGTAGACTGATTCGGCGGGTGTAATTTAGGCGCTAACCATCCTTCTTTACCTGTCCGACCAAGAAGGGTAGATAATCCGACATGTATTTTCGCCGCTAAGAAGTGCAGGTAGGTCGAGTCATAAAATAACTCTTATCTTAATAAAATACGAAGGTGGTTTGGTAGGGGTAGGTTTGGTTGGGTTATTATTGAAAATTATCATAATTTACTTTACAAAAACACATCTAATTATAAATGTCGGCGATTTAATAAATAACTGTATTTCATAAATCACGTACTTCAGTCGGTTAGCGCCCAAAATACATATAGGATTAAAACGACCTTTCGGTTTTGGCGCCTAGTTTACATGTTGTAAAAAGTGCATTAATCCTTTAGCGCCCAAATTACATCCGCCCGACCGATTGTACTATTATTATGCCAATGGTGCAAAACAAATTCCAGTAATAAATATATTTTTTATATGGCAGAGATAATTATGCCCTTTTGTTATCTTAGTTTTGAAACTATTATTAGATTCTCGGGAAAATAACTAGTTCTATTTTTATATACAAAATAGAGATGCGGTACAGAGGGTACAAATTTTGCAATGTTTTCAATATTTTTTACGCCTAAATTTTATCATTAAAAAAACTTAATAAATTTTTTTAGCAATGTATAGAACTTCCAACAGTTGACGCAGTTAACAAAAATATTTAAATATTAACCTTTGACGGTTGAAAAAAATTTGTAAATTTGTACTGGTGCGTTAAAAGATGGGTTAAACAGTGTATTTTTTACAAAAATATACCCCTACCCACTGAACATTCTGCACGACACTGGAACCTCGAATCAAACAGCTAAAATTGGCTGCTATCTTCACACCGGTTAACTACTACATACAATGCTACTACACTTAATTCATTCAATTATAAGTAAAGTGAACCTATGAAAATATGTCAATGACTCGATAATGTTTTAACGATTTTAATTAATTTATACACCCAATATAATAATAATATGGAAATAACACTCGTTAAATCAGTAGAAGTCGTTAAACATATTACTACGACTTACGTTTCAAAAAATTTATGAATAAACTTTTATTATTTATAATCTAATGCGATTATTGTGGGCGTATAGCCATATTATTTTAATTAAATCGGGAAGTTACCTTTGTAAATTATTTATTCTTATTGTTGCTTTACGTAAAAATCGATCAGGAAATGATTTAAACACCTTTTGGTTACGGAATTTTTGTTTTAATTTGAAAATTAGTGATCTAAGCGTCGTTGTCTGCTGAAAGCTTAAAATTTGGGCCATTGTCTGCTGAAAATTTGGTAAGTTGTGTCTAGAGGACCATCCGGCGTACCTATATAAAGTATCGTTAAAAAATTGTATTCATAATTCCTCTATCTTACATAGGGTGACATTGCATTTTTTATTTTTAGATGAACCAGTTCTATTGGAGTAAATATTTACGGATGTAGTAAAAGTCACGAATGTTTCTCGTTACGTCATACTCCATTTCTAATCTAATCTAATGGTATGTTAAATTTAGCTTCATTTATTTCGTCTAAAAATGATGCGCCGCTGGTGAAAACTGTCTTATTGATTTGAGCATGAGTTATGAAGTAACGAGAAAAATTGATGACTTTCACCATATTAACATATTTTATGAAAATTAATATCTTTTAATAAATTGTTTTAGCTTTCAAGTAGTCACCTTATTGTGACAAATAAGAATATTCAAATAAATTTCGTCTTATCACTAAAACCAAGGCGAACAAGTCAATTTGATTTTTTAGCCCAGCGGTATTGATTGTATCGCATACAAAGTAGCACGTGGCTGTTAGATTAATAAATAGAATATATGGAATGGAAATATATACCTTTTTATTTCATATCTGGAAAGTTGGCATCATTCTTCTTAAATCCGCTTTCCATCTCGTGCTACAAAAGAAAACTGTTAGAATGCATATTTTCTACTTTTGTTTGTTATATTCATGAAATATAAATAGGGTGTTCAACTTCAAATTTTGACACCATGTAATTTTAGGTAATATTAATAAAAGGCAAATATGAAATTATTTCAAATTTTGTCATCAGATTAACAGAAAAAATGAAAACAAAAATTTACTGGAATTATGCAACTACAAATGCAGATACGTGTGAAGTGGTCGATCTGAGTTAGGCTCACAGCACTTAGGCCAAATGTGACCCATTGTACATCCTCCCAGGTGTTGTCTTCCTATTTCATCGTTCATCCTGTCCTTTCCAGGAAGGTGAACAGGTCACTAGGAAACATCTCCTTTATATCGGCAGGTGTAGGCCAAGACTCACCGAACACACACTTTCTTATTGACCATAACTCCGGGCACTCGCATAAGACATGCCTGACAGATTCATCTTCCTTCACACATCTTGCATAGAGGTGTGTTCACTAGCCCCATTGTATGGAGGTATTCCCTTAATTGACAGTGGACAGTCAGAAATCCTACCGTTAAACGTAGGTTTTTCCTGGCGATCGCCAAATATTTTTTCGACTCCAGCTTTCCAGGGTCGCCCAGGGTGATACTGGCAGAGACTGCATCCCTTGATTTCATCCCATCTCTTTGGAGATTGAGAATGTGTGTAACGTTTAGCTAGTTCCGCAATTGTCGAATTCGTCAGGCCGTATTGGTCGCCGGGTCCAAGAAATCTTAGTCCAGCCGCTTTCCTGGCTAAATAATCAGCAATGCGGTTACCTTTGCTCCTGTCGTGCCCCTTAACCCACCTCAGGATAATACCGAGGCGTTAGCTAAATCTCGATGGCACTATAATACTAGCCCTGATGTAACACGTTGTCTGTTAATGCTAGTAGAGCTTGTGCAGATTATTATGTTTTTTGGAGGTCGATAGTCTTCTTTCGCTGTTCTATGTTAAAAGTTCTATGTTTCAGTTTATTCAGAACAAACATTTTTTAAATGTTGACATATATTATATCTGTAGATATTTTTAAAATATCTACATAGTTCGTAAAAAAAACAATGTTTCAAGTAGTTTTGTATCTTTAATTACATAGTTATAAATAGTACTTAAAAATGGAAAGTTTTATATGCATATTCGTTAAAACACCACCGTATGATTGTCAAACGCATTTAACTGTTTCCTACCAAGGTTAAGAAAGTTGTAAACATGTTTATACCATTGTTAATAATTCGCTAGGATTCAATAATGTATCCGATTTTACTGGTTTCAATGATTTCCAACGACCTTCTATCAATATTTAATTATTACTCTAAAGTTATTATCTACTTTGAATAACAAAAAAAAATGCACAATCGTTACATAGTATGGAATAGTACTGCATGAATAATCCTAGTAGACCAATACTACGCCTTATTTTATACAATTAAGAATAGTTATATGGTGTGAAAATAAAGTGTTGTAAACTTCTCTACGAATGGTAACAGGTGACGTAATAGTAATAGATGACGTCACAGTGCCTCTCTGGCCAATAATTTTAAAAAGGACCTTACGGCAAGTGATATCTCGTTTGAAAGGCATTGACATTGCCATATTAATTTTGTTTGGGTTTAAACTAATTTTGACGGATAAATTAAATAAATACCAAAATTATTATTTCACATTTAAATTTTTCAGTCCGCCTCTGGTTAGTTGTCAAAAAAATTGACGATATCGGTGCTAGCAAAACAACGGTACAAAAACTATTAGAGCTTGAAAAATGGCATCCTTATAAAATCAAACTTGTGCAGGAATTAAACGAAGATGATCCCGGTAGAAGAATCCAATTTTGCGACAAAATGATGGATAAATGTCACCGAGACCCTTTCTTGATACAAAACATTAATTTTTCTGATGAGGCCACTTTCACGTTAAATGGCGAGGTTAACCGTCAGAAAAGTAGATACTGGGCAAAAAAAACACCACTGGATGCGTGAACATCATACACAATACCCGCAAAAGGTAAATATAAGGGCTGGAATTGTAAGAAATCGAATCATCGGACCCTACTTTAGCGAAGGTAATTTAAACGGGGCAACGTACCTTGAGTTTTTAAGGGGGTATCTCGTACCTACTTTACGTAATTTGTTTCCCAGCAGACGTATCCTGGAGGTTTTGATGAAAGTTTATGGTTTCAATAGAATGGTACACCTCCACATTATGCTGTAGATGTTAGAAGGTACCTAGATGAAATTTTTCCGAACAGGTGGATTGGTAGACGTGGACCTATTGAATGGCCAGCGAGGTCACCAGATTTCAATCCTTTGGATTATTTCATGTGGGGCCATCTGAAGAATGTTGTGTATCACACGAAACCAGCAAATATTCAAGAATTAAAAGAGAGAATTCGAACAGCAATAAACAATATTTCTCAAGACACAATAAACAAGGTTCAACAAGAATTTGTACACCGTTTGGGTTACTGTCAAATACAGCAAAGGCTGCAGTTGGAACATTTATAAAGTCATGTATTTCATCATATTTTTGATAATATTGTTAATTTAACTAATAAAGAATGTTACGCGTTACTTTATGAGCACACACAAAACTATTGTAGTTTTGTCCACACTAAGGATGTAGCAAAAATGTTTGACTTTCCATTTCTCGTACAGAGAAACAAACTAGTGACGAAATTTGATAGTGTATAGTGGTTATACAATCACGGGAACGTTTTGAAAATGTATCATTTCAATTTTATCAATTAAGCCGATTGATTTTTCACAAAAAATTGGTTATAATTACTTCTGTATTTGCATTTTTGTCACATGTGCGAAATTCAGCTCTTATGCTATTCCACGGTCACACGAATAACCATTACGTAAGACTCGATTGCATTCATATGTTCTGTAACTCTTTCACTTGCAAATTTTATGTCTATTTTTAAATTCATTCATATTTTTGACTCCCGTTCGCACAACAATAATCTGTTACGACAGGAAGTGCCGAGATAAACACGACGACCTTTGATCCAAACATAAGAATAAGATTAATTTCTACATGTTTATTCGTATTTTATACGAAATTAGCGCAAAGTTGAGATGACACGGTTTTGTTGATAGTCGAAAAACTTTGTTCCTTCAATTAATTTCAGAATCGTCTCTGTTATCTTTATTATTACAGGACGAAAAAATATTTATTGAATTTCCGACTACTCCCTGTATAAATATTTGAATGATTGACCTCGACAAATACGACCCGCAACATCCTGAATGAAAAAAACTCTCATCGAAAAATATTAAAATTCATTCATATATCCAAAAATTCACGTGTGAAACGTACGGTTTTATCAACGAATTATTTTATAATATCAGCAAACGGATGGAAGTGGCGGTTTTGAAAAAATAAATTCCCATGTTCAAAAAATGTTTATCACAATAAGGTGTTTCGAAAGGGTCTTGTAGAAAGTTCTTTAAAGATAAATAACATTTTTAAAATTGTTTTACGGTTAATAATTTATTCGTGACTGCTAGCACCATCTAGGAGCAATGTTTGTAATAAGAAAAAGAGATTTCTACTAACCGTCGTCGTAAGGAGAGTAGCTTGTAGTATCACTCTTGTCTTGTAGATGTCGGTAATACGACTCGCAGTGAATCTGAAACAAATAATAGAAATTAATTATACAGTGTGTACATAAAGTAACGTAACTTGCTAATATTTTGATTTCCGTTAAGTTTACAAAAAAAATATGGATAAAAGTGTTTTCAAATAATCTAGACCATCTGCATAAGTCGATTAGAAGTATACAGGGTGCAACGTTGCTCCAACATAACATATTTTTTTAAATAGTACACCATGTATATATTTTCAGTTTTTCATAATCTATTAAATTACAGATACAACCGTCAAGACCGCATACGAGGATGTATTGATATCTAGTTAGCCTAGACCAGTTCCATGCTTGAACAAAATATTGCGTTACCATAGCAACGAACAATAACTTATTAGAAGTGTCAGTGTTACGCAATAAATTAAAAGAAAAAAGATGTCCACCGAAATTGTGAAAATCGAAAAATTGGAGTATCGAGCCATCATCAAGTACCTGTATTTAAAAGGGTTAAGAGGTAAGCAGATTTACGAAGATCTGCTTAATACCCTTGGTGATCAATGTCCATCGTATGCGACCGTGCAAAATTGGACTACAAGCTTTCAAAAGAGGTAAATTTTCCATTGAAGATGATAACTGATCGGGAAGGCCGGTTTCTGTGTCAGTCCCCGAAAATATCGATGCAGTTCATGACATGATTTTATCAGACAGATATCTGAAGCACTGAATATTTCATACGAACGCGTTTATCATATAGTTCACGTCAATTTGGACATGAGAAAAATTGCTGCAAAATGGATCCCCAAATGTTTGAATGTTGTCCAAAAGCGTGCAAGGGTAGAAGCATCGCGTTCGATCTGTGCTCGATTTGAAAACGATGTAGACTTCTTAAACCGAATTGTTACTATGGATCCAGAAACAAAGCAACAATTGATGGAATGGCGATACTCTGATTCTCCATGACCTAAGAAGTTTTGTATCCAAAAACCTGCTGGAGAAGTTCTTGCTTCAGTTTTTTGGGATTGCCATGGAGTAATCATGATTGATTTTTTAGATAAGGGTAGAACAATAACTGGAGATTACTATTCGACATTACTGACCACTCTAAGGGAAAAATTAAAGAGAAAAGACGCAGAAAGCTATCCAAAAAATTCGTGATTTAGGGTTTGAATTACTAGAACACCAGATTCACCAGATTTGGCTCCGTCCGACTATCATCTCTTTCCTTAACTGAAAAAAAGTTTAAAAGGTAGTAAATTTTCTTTCAACGAGGAGGTAATAAAAGCTGTGGAGGTCTGGTTTGCAGAGCAAGAAGAAAACATTTTTTTGAAAGGTCTAGAGACGTTGCAGGTTCGCTGTAACGCTATGTCCTAGGTGAATGCGGGTGTTGCGGTGAGTGCGATGCGGGGCACATTTAGAATAAAACAACGAGTATGAAATGAATCCGTCCAGCGTAAACACGTGGCACGTTAAATTCGCACGTAGGTAGATCGCCGCAACGCACGCATTGTCTTTAATTTAAAACATGTTTTATTTCCACCGCAGTTCTCGTCCGATTTCCTCAATGGAAGCGATTTGCGAAGTACAAAGGCAAAATATTTTGTGGAATAAAAAAAATCTACGTTACAAGGACCGGTTGATGGTTGATAAATAATGGGATGCTGTAACTGTAACTGCTCGTAATTCAAGATACAGATGAAGAAATTCGCCGTAAATTAACCTGTTTTTATAGATCCTATTAGTCATATTTCTATATTCATGTCTCTCTTTGAGTTTCCGTAATAATCTTAGTTTCAATAAACTATTTTCTGCAAGTAAAATACGTGTTGACGACGCCGCCATCGTTGAAATGTCGTACTGTAAAATCGCACCGCAACACCCGCATTCACCTAGGACATAGCGTAATAAATGTATCCAATTAAGAGGAGAATATGTTGGGTAATAAAATATTTTGACATTGAAATTTTGTTTGGTTCTATAGTAGGCTAAGAATTTTTCAATATATCCTCGTAATTCTACCTTTAATAATTCAAAAGTTACATTGGTTTGAATCTAAAATTATAAAAAAATTGTTTATGTCAAAAAAGCAATAGGTTTTTCTGTCATTGATATTAATAATTAATAAAGTTTTAGGTATCTCGCCAAAAATTCCAAGATTCCGAAAATTATAGAGAGGAAAGTTATCCCTACTTGGTAATATTTGTATACAACGCTTTGGACAAGTTTTAAATTAATTTATTTAACGTTTTCCATAGTAAATTGAATATAATAATATTGAAACTCAAGTTGTTCTACTTTCATAGTGATCCAGATCGCTTTTTAAAAGTATACTAAATCCGTGCTGTTCCGTCACTGATTAGTCTCGATTCGTGGATGCTACTGCCACTGGCATCAGAAATAAAGATAAATAGTTGTCACTGAATGCACGTTTCCTTAAATAGAATAATTCCGAGAAGAACGCTTGCTGCTAATGTTTTGAATAATGTGCAGTGTAATACAACGTTATGTCATATCGGTAACGTTGGAATAAAGGTCAAGTCTAAACATATTCGAGAATAAAATTGTTTTTTTAAAACAATAGTTATTTGTTTTACTAGGCAGAAAATCACAAAAGATTTAATGCTGTGGTTGGTGTTTTATAGCCGAGGCTAAAAAACTCTTCTTTCCTGCCATGTAATTTTTTCTGAACAGTTCTGAAATTACCACTGCCGCATCATTTGGTATATAAATATTTCCATTAAATTGAAATTCTCATACAACGAGGCACTGGTGTACTTTGCTGTGTGTATTGCTATTTCCTTGTTTTGGTATGAGAGAACCGATTTAGATGTTGGTTGTAAACAAAGTGTGTTGTTAGTATAGTGTGTTACTCATCTAGTTTGTTTAATTATCGAAGGTTTTAGTCTACACAGGGTTAACAAAGCCTCTGCCAACACTGGTTTGCTAAAGCTTGAAATGGTCCAAGCTTGGATCCGTTGTTCATGTCCTAAAAATTCCCCCACAAAAGTGGTTCATGGGACTCTTCTCCACATGCACTATATACGAAGTCTGTCATTGAATGATGTGTTTTAAGAAGAAAAAAATGAAGAGCAAGAAAAAAACAGTTTCAGTTGATTTCTATTCAAAGAAAATTAAAATTTATAACGAAAACATGTCAGCCAATTGGCTGAGGAGCGATATAAAGATAGCGCTTTTATTGCTCCTTGCTATTGGTTATTACACATAACAGTCCATTAATGTAATTCATTTCCTAATAATGATCGAATTAAACATTAACAGAATGAATTTTTTTGTTTCCCCATTGTTCTCTTGTAACGCTACTGGTGCTAATAAAAAGAAATGTACTAAAATTATATAAGATATCTTCGTTGAAGATTGTTCAGAGTGAGAGAGAGAGAGAGAAAGAAAGAGAGGGAGGTAGATAGAGAGAACTCGTTTCGTATATAAGAAGATAAGACGAAGAATTCGAAGAATGCCTCCAAACAGCTTCTTACAAATATTTACCTTAAAGCAATAATCAAATAACTTCAACTTTCCGTACAGAACAGGAAATTGTGTATGAAGCATTTATTTAAAATTATTTAGTTTCAATCATTCTAGTTCTTATAGGTAGGGTAGAATCAAGCGAGACAACTTAGAAAACTGTTTTAATGAAAATTTTCCAAAAATACACAACAGCATAAGCAAATTTTGAGGCGAAATGGGAAGTTTGTAAAAGTTGAAATTATGGTGGACGCGCCTGGCACATTCGCCAAAATTGATAAATTACTAGAGTGAAAATCAATGTTTGTTTATATTATTTAAACTAATATAAGTGAATGGTAAAATAATCCAATTCCAGCATCAAAGATAATTTAAATACTCTTCATACCTTTACCTTATCAAAAACAAAACTATCCTATTGACTTGATCTATTGTTGAATTTGTTCTCTCAAACCAAATTGTTGATCTGGGATACAATATTAGTCCAGTAAATAATGGCACCAACCTGTTCTTCTCATTATTGTCGGACTTTTTTTTTGCAACTTGTAGGTATTCATGTGTAGATTACTCTCTGAAAATATGTCCTCCGCGGGATTTGCGGAAGAAGCTGGAAAATGACCCATGATCCGGAAAATTCAGTTTTTGGCCGATATCTCCCGAAATATGCTACTTAGAGAAGTGGCATTTTGCTAGAAATGAAGTACAGTTCATTTCCTACGAAAATGGTCTCCATCATTTTTGTCCCTGGATCAATATTTCTTGCAAAAAAAGGCTTGCAAAAATTTTCCGGAAAACTAAAAAACTTGGCCAAAAATTTTAAAAACCATCTAAAAGAAGACATTCCCAGCTTTCCAATGGTGTGCATTAAAGACCGATATTGCCAATTATTGTTTATAAATTTGCGGTAGACCCGAGAATTTTCAGAAAACTCCGGAAATCAAAAAAAAAACGTCTCAAGAAAAAGATGTTGTTTATAAACATACACAAAAAGTATTTATTCATTCTTTCGGAATACATTCACCACCTATCAAAGTCCCATTATCCAAAGGGTTTCGGTAAAACTACGCTTAATTTAAAAAATATGAACGGATTGATAAGGACGGTCAAATATTCAGGAAAAATAAAGTTTGGCCAGTTTTTCCAATATTCCTGGAAAATAATAAAAACGAAAAAGTTACACGATGTTATAGGTACAGGTCCCTTCTTTCATATGCACTTTGAATCATGAAAAACGATTAATTTTTACTCAAGTTATGGGCCAATTTGCCCGACCTCCCATGCCTACATTCACGGAGCGTGCTCCCGGAGACGCCGCGCAGCAGCTCCAAATCCAAGGTACGCTTGTGCCCGTTTATCTCGAAAACGGTTAAACTTTTGACAAAAATGATAAGAATCATTTTTGTAGATAATAAACTGCTCTCCATTCCTAGCAAAACCCCACTTCTCTAAGTGTCATATTTCCGGAGATATCGGCGGAAAACTCAATTTTTGGGATTATTGGCCATTTTTCAGCCCCTTCCGCAAATTTCGCGGAGGACATATTTTCAGAGAGTGATCTACCCGTGAATACCTACAAGTTGCAAATAAAAAATCCGACAATAATGAGATGAACAGGTTGGGGGGTTTCTCGGTCTTTATTTACTGGACTATATTAATTTATTATAAAATAATCAATCCACACTGTAGATTAATAGATCTTAATGTGTCGGAGAGAAATATCGAAATTTAAAAAGTTATTCTTATTTATTTCGAAAATTCTCTTACAAAATGGAACTAAAGTTGTCTTCCGTCACCAGATTCGTTCTTTTTGTATCTCCTCCATATTACGAATATCCTGCGTTATGAATTCACCAGTATTATTATTATTAGTGGTACTAAACACGAAGGTATATATATAAAACCGGATAACACCATAACGCCGAATACTCATTACCTACAACACAACCGATTATAACACACATGAAGCCTGCATTCTTGCAAACAACAATCCAATCGACCTCTTTCCATGCGTTCATTCATCGAAATTAATTTTCGGCGATTTGTGCTTTGGCGACCAGTTCGGAAGAAAGAAACAAAAGAAAAAGAGAACAAGCTACATGCAGAAACGGACTTTGAACCATAACAGGGACGTTCTCAATAATTTTTACCATTAAACCCTTAACAAAACGATAGTTAACAAAGAGATGAGAAAAAAGAGAACATAATAATATTACCATTGGACGATACTTCTGGGTGACTACAGCCTGTAGAGAACAAATGAATAATGCCTTAGTCAGAGTAAAACTACACTAAGAGTTTTAACAGGAGTCCTAACGGGACATTCTGACGTAAATGGACACCTGAAAAAGCTCAAAATAGTGGAGGAAGAAGAATGTAGATTCTGTGGAAGGGAAGGCAAAATTTGTTACAAAAAATACACAAGATAATGTGCACAGTTGAGATTGTCATCAAAAAATATCCTAATGGTAACTACTACCATATTGACCAGTGTAACATCTGCAATATACTATATATTTTTTTTTATTGGTGAACCATTTTACCTATTTAAAACACGCCTCAGCGTGTTTAAATCGAACTTTCAAAAACGCGCGTTTTTTAAAGTTACCATGGCAACATCAACAAGTCGAGAAACGAAGTCTAAATGACAATTTTTTTATTATTGATCTGACAGGAGTACTTTGTAACGTCAAAACCTTTATTCGAACAATATTTAACAATTTCAATTTTTTTTTATACGCATCAGAAGATTTTTGCGGTATTAACCGCGATTCTGCTTTAGTACTTAAAAAATCGATATTAGAATTCATTTTTATGCACTTCGGTGACAACAATAAATCTTAAAGACAAAATGCAAATTAGTTTATGTTTTTCTCATTTCCATCACGAATTCAACCATTTTACATTATTAGTTCTTATTTTCATTTCTTGTTGTTGTAGTAGTAATAGATACCGGTATATATTTATAATTTCAAAGAGCACCAATAAAAAAAAATAGTATTCGTATTGGTATTCGTGGATAACTGGTCTCTAAAACACTTGCTCTATTTCGAGCACTCCGGCTTCGCCGCCGTGCTCGAAAAATCGCGCGTGTTTTAAAGACCTTAATATCCACTTATACTTTAATATACTATTGAATTATTCGTTTCAAAAAAATTTTTGGAAAGGAATTTTTCGCATTCGGTCGTGCTGCAAACAAATTCCTCATGGGAAAATTTCTACTTCCCAAATCCATTAGGTAAATAGATATTGTGATTGTGAAATCAGAGTTAATGTTATAGTTTATCCAAATTCAGTGTGAAATGACAAAAGCAACGACAAGTAGTCCTCCTAGAAGACACTGTATTTATCAATTAATTTATTATAATAAAATAATATTTAACGAAAAATCTATTTACTATTGTTTAAATTTACAGTTCCGAGGGCTTAGTGCAGCACTGGGTCCTATCAGCAGTGGTCCAACTATGGAGGACGGCGGCGCTTTCGGACACAATTCGCACCGTTTACGATTACCGAAGTGAAGAGCAGCTGATTGTGATTATAAGCAGAGCACCGTCACCTAAAGAATGCAGCTGAGAAAAGAATGCGGGATACGACCGTGTATCTCTTCTTCTTTTCTTCGACGACTTGCACTTCTTGCATCTCATAGTTATTTGGTATACTGCAATGAACCACATATTTGAGCTATTTGTGGTCGTTTGCACCTAAAAGTCTATCTAACTGAAATTAGAATAAAAGATATCGGATTTTATTTTCAAGGAATAAGTTTGTAAAATTCATTCCTTCCACGAGATATAATATATTGATGGGAGTACTAATAAAATTTGACTTTTGACACAGAATTCAATTGTTCAAGATGCTTACCAAAAAATTTGAGCGTCATGGTGGTTTTTTTTTTTTTTTTTTTTTTTATGTTCTGGTTCCCACGAAAAGGAATATCCTGTAATGTTCAAAGAACATCGTGGGAACCAAGGGAAAGGAGGTAGGAGTTGGTGTTCTTCTTAAATTTCTGGAGGTTGTATGCCTCGGGGAACACCTCCCTAGGCAATGAGTTCCAAAGCCTAGCTGTTCGTTGGATGAACGAGTCTTTGGAAAGTGATGTTCTGCAGGTCCCCAAAGTGACCACGAAGGGGTGTGAAGAATGAACTTGACGGGTTAATCTCGAGGAGACTGCCAAAGGAGGAAGGATTGTTGATATTTCAGAAGAGCATCGCCCATGAAAATATCTATAAAATAGAGACAAATCGCCAACTTTTCTACGGTGTTCCAGAGAAGTGGGCGATTTTGTAAGCGAGGCATCACCGACGAGACGAATTGCCCTTTTTTGGACAGAATCCAATAGTTTCAGGATATGTTTAGGTGCCGCACTCCAAATATGGGAACAGTATTCCAGGACAGGTCGGATCTGTGCCTTATAGATCATAAGCAGCTGACTGGAAGTGAAATAGCTCTTGGCACGAAACAAGAAACCAAGTTTTTGGGAAGCACTTTTGGCAATGGACCTAACGTGATTTTCCCAGGAGAGGTTATTGCTGATAGTAATACCAAGCATCGATATGGATGACTTCAATGGTATGGTTACTCCTGACAAAATTATGTTAGGCACAGTGAGATCGGCTTTTCTAGAGAAAAGACATGCTTGTGTTTTGTTTGCATTGAATTCTACCAAGTTATTAGATCCCCATTCGAGAATTGTTGCCAAGTCCATATTTATATTGTTAACATTTCTTCCTCGTTCATTTCTGGTTTCACGGGCTGATATAGGAGCCCTGGAAGAGAAAGCGGTATGGAGGGTACTATCATCGGCAAAGCTGTGTGCTGGACATGAAGTTGCTTTCAACAGGTCGTTGATGTGAAGTAGAAATAGTGTTGGTGCTAGAATAGATCCTTGCGGAACACCAGCATTTATGAGTAGAGTGTCAGATGAAACTCCATCGACCACTACATGGAGAGACCTGTTTGAGAGAAAACTAGCAAGCAGAGAACACAGCTGAGGGGGCAAGCCAAAAAATGGAAGCTTGGCGAGGAGCCCCTGGTGCCAAACTCGATCGAATGCCTTGGAGATATCTAATGCCACAGCTAAAGTTTCTCCATACTTTTCAATAGATAGCTGCCATATATGTGAGACGTAAGCGAGCAGGTCACCAGTTGATCTCTGATGACGGAAGCCATATTGCCTATCGTTGACAATTCCTGAGTCTTCCAGATATTTCATGAGCTCGATGTTGATGGCTTTTTCCATGACCTTTGAAATAATAGATAGCAGTGCGATGGGTCTGTAGTTGCCAGGTAGGGTCTTTTTGCCTTTTTTAGGGACTGGCTGTACTCTTGCAATTTTCCAATTGGACGGAAATACCCCCAAATTGTAAGAGTGGTTGAACAACTTGCAAAGAACAGATGTTAGTTCGGGGGCACATTTCTTGAGAACAATCGGTGGGATTCCGTCAGATCCACAGGCTTTGTTGGTGTTGAGATCCAGCAAAATTTTTCTGATAGTACGTTGGCGAAAGGTGATCTCGGGCATGTGACAGTCAATAGGTGTAATGTTCGGGGGTTGTTTTCCCGATGAATCCAGAGTGGAATTTCCAGCAAATAGGTGCGCAAAGATATTGGCTTTTTCCTGGGCAGTCGTTGCTAGTGTTCCATCTTCTTTGGTTAGAGGAGGAAATGAGCTGGAAGTGAAGTTTCTTCCCACAGCTTTGGCAAAAGACCAAAATGAACGGGATCCGTTAGGACATTCAACAAGTTTTGATCTTATTTTGGCATTATGAGCATCTTTTGAACATGCTATTGTCTCTTTGCATATGCCTCTAGCCTCGACATATGCTGCTCTGGTCTCAGGGCCCGGATTTTTTAGCCATCGATGGTATGCTGCCTGTTTGGAAGCGACAGCTCTAGAGCAGTTTTTGTTAAACCAGGTCTTATCGGATGATGTTCTTCTCTTGGTATTTGGTATGTAAGTTTGCATCCCCAACATGATGATTTCAGAAATTTTCTCAGCACATCGTGTTGGGTCTACTGAAGAGAAACAAACTCCCTTCCATGGAAACGCTGAGAAAAACATACGAAGACCTTCCCAGTCGGCCGAATTGTAATGCCACATGATACGGGGTGGTATTGTGCTGCTTGATGGTAAATGAAAAGAGCATGTTGTGGAGATAAGGGTGTGATCAGAGTTTCCAAGTGGGACACAAACTTCTATTCTATACGAGTCAGGATGACAAGTATGACAAGTAGAATTTTTGACCGTCAAAAACGGAAACGGAAAGACTCTGTTCCTGAACCATTTTTAGGCATTAGACTCTGTTCCTGAACCATTTTTAGGCATTGCAGAAAGCACTGCTAGATCAGCTAGAGGAAAACCTTCACGTACTGGGCAGACATACCGGGGCTATCTCACTCGAAAGCATTCATTTACAACTCTTCGAGTACAAAAAATGAGCAGTTCCTGGAATGGAGTAGAACAAACCTACGCATTTTATCGGGACTGCTTACAGGACATTATCGACTAAATTACCACCTAAAGGAGGACGAAACTGCGGAGGAGCACATATTATGCTCATGCCTAGCTTTGGGCAGGGTATAACATATTCGGTTTTAGTACCTTAGAGCCGAACGACTTCAAAAAAGTATCACCAAATACAACCATGGACTTACCGTTCTAGTACCGGGAGCACTGCAGCCTGTTGGCTTATTGTACTCTACTCCCACCTTTATTCCACCCACCCAGCCATTCCCGTACCCTCGAGAAGATGATATAGGTTAACTGGATGCATGCCATATGCTTCAGGCGGCACGTAGGCCTCTCCGAAGATTATCTGTCTCCTTGAGTCCAATGCCTCACAGTCGGATAAAATGTGGGTTACCGTCTCGGTCTCCAAGCCACAAAGTCTGCAGCTGAGATCCCCGTTATATAGCCCCATTTTATGCAAATGATCCTTTACCGGGGCATGACCCGTTAGATAACCTGTAATAATTCTTAGCTTGTTCCTACTAGCATTCAGTAGTTTTTCAGCCCGTTTTAAACATATATCACCTATGAAGGTCTTACTGTGTACCTGCTTTGGAGTATTTCTCCACTCCAACCATGGACTTCGTCAGAAGCACAGCCTTGTGGGGTGAATTGTAATCCCTAGGGGTGAGCCATAATGGACCCAACGGGGGTCGCAGTGGAGGTGGCGAGAAAGCGTCACTTACATAGAACCTAATCTAACCTAGTATGACAAGGTATCGCTAAGCATTTATTACTGTTAAAAACGTTGTAATGCCGTAACGCTGTGGTAAGAACCGTGGTCATAGTCTGGTGGCAAAAAAATAGATCAAAGGAAAGCCTTACTAGGGTACCCAAGGGATGATTTTCCCATGAATGGCATAGTGAAAACTGTTGAGCCAGATAAAGCCTACTGGTCTCTTCAGATTAACGGTACAACCAAGACTAAAAGTCTTGAGGCTGAAGTGCCGAGGTCTTGAAGCTTCTGCCTGGTGATGCCGAACCAATCAATTAGTCAATGCTTTCTATTTAAACGTCGAATACATTCACTTCTACTACTTTTACTTTGACATGTATCTATTGTTTCCATTAAAACGTTTCGACTGATTCTCGTTCTCATCAAACTAACGACGGCTGTCTATGTAAAAGAATTTTAAGTGGAATATAGGTTATATTGGTCCAACCGACAATGCAGACATCCGCCTTGGTGCAGTGTAGGGCAAGAATGCGGTACCGGGAGAGAAAAAGAGACAGCAAGAGTCAGTAGGTGGCATCTCCGGCCGGCGGACCATCACGGATCAGGCCACCGTTCATTGGCATCGCATCGGCCGCCTGTGATGTTACCGCACACCTTTACGCATCGCACACCACCGATGCTACATAACATTTTACCATCAAACAGAATCGAATTTAGTATAATAATGTTGAGTAGTTTAATTGGGGGGTTATAACCTATAAATACCTACGATATATGTTAATGTTTTGTACTCAAAAAGGTACTATAATAATAGTGTAGATATGTATCTCTTTGTTTAAAAAAAATAGCATGAGATAAGAAAAAGAAATATAATTATATGATAGACATGGGGGAAATAAGAAACTGCTAAAAAGCAAACTATTAACAAGATACACTAAATTTAACATTTTCAATAATAAGACCTGTGATAATGTATGGAGCAGAACCTATGACTATGACACAAAGATGAAGAGGAGTTGAGGATAGTGGAATGAAAAATAATGAGAACAATTCTAGAGCCAATAAAACTTGGCGACAATAAATACAGGCAACGTATGAATCATGAAATACTGAGAGAAATGAACGGGGAATAAGATATAGTAAAGAGAGGAAAAGGCAAAGAATAAAATGGCTCGAACTTGCAAGGAGAGAAGGAGAGCGCGCAATCGCTTGCTCAATGTTACAGTGGGAACCAGGAGGTAGGAGAAGACAAGGAAGACCCAGATCTAAGTGGCTGAAGGAAGTGGAGGAGGACTTGAGAAGGATAGGAATCGTTAGATGGAAGGAAAAAACGAGGGATAGGATACTATGGAAAAAAATAAGCGAGAAAATAATGAACTGATGGGGATTGATATACAGATTGCGAAAGGGCTTTTCGAACCGTACGATTTACACAAGCACGACAAGGAAAATATGAGAAAAACAGCATGAAAGAGACAGAAAGAACAACTGTGCGTGGCCAGCGAGGGCGTGTATTTAGTTCCAAAAAAAAGGATTGTACTATTGACATTTAACTTCTGGTATAATTCGATAAAAATTAACTCTTCTGAAAAAGGTCATATTTGAGACGTGCCATTTCGCGATCAGACCAACTTAACAAAGACACTAGTTTGAAATTTTCCTATAAATTATTACTTAAAAGTAGGTTAACTATTCATAATATGTACATAGGTAGAAAACATTATTCTCAAATATATACAATATTATTTTTTATGTAATTATAATTTTATGACAGTAATAATACTTAATCAGTTGACAGTAAGTTTATGATAATGGAAACAGTAATATAAAGATACCAAAACATGTATACAAAGTAATTCAAAGATAAAGAAGCATAAACTTGTTTACAAAATAAGTCAGCTTTCTAAATACAACTGTATCCTGCCAAGTTCTAGTAAAACGGGAGCTAGTCAAAATACAGAACTGCCAAAGAAGAGCAGGCATGCGTAAATGCATGAGTTTCCACTTGTGGGTTTGCCCAAGATTTCGGAGTGTTTGGTTCCTAGCCCGTATACTCCTATCCCAGTTCCTTCTATTGGTTTTGAGCCGACATTACATGAGATTACAAGTCTGAACTAACATCGCATGGAAACGAGAACAGATTATGGAACATGAACAGCTGTTGAAATAACTTCATCTTGCAAAATAAATGCAAGCTTCGCTCGATCGATAGAGACTTTGGTTAATGCAAGGGAAAAAGTATAAACCCAGTATATGTCAGAATGAGCCTGTATTGCAGTTAAGATGTAAACGTTCGACTAAACCATTTTTCAAAAGAGGTAAATCCCAGTATCTGCTATTATATTCTGTAAAGCCCGCTTTACAGCTCGTAATTCTTCTTGCAACATGCAATATTCTTGATCGAAAGCATGCGCAGTAGAGGGTATTTTGGCAAGTCTCTTGCCATTTTAAGCTCTTGTCCCAAATCGATCTTGTTCGACTTGTATTGCAGCTTGTACACCCTTCAAAAGCTAGTTGTTACCTTAAATAGGTACTGAATAACACATATCCACAAACTGGTTTACTAATTAGTTCAATATTCTAATGGTTCAAACCGTGTAAATATGGTCCGCGTTTTGCAACAGCCTGTACTCCGTAAGAGATCGCTTTTTGCAGCATCCTTTTAATTCAAATTTATTTGCATTTTCAATGACAATTTTCTCCTTGATTAAATAACATTTTTATTTCTGTTTGTACAATTTTATGTATTCAAGAAATACCTATCAAGTTTCAATCAATTTAAAAAAAATACCCATTGACTTTTAATGTTAAAAAATAAATAATCTCATAACACGCTGTATATAAAAAAAAACTGTAGTAAAAAGTGCAAATATCCGGCTTTATTCCCCACATATTCTTGGAATTACATCTCAGACATAATCCCCATTGGTTTTTATCAACGAACGAAATCAAGATGTGGAAAAGGCAAGACGAAAAAATCCATTGACACTGAAAAAAATTACAAACCTACTTTGCAATTTCCCCTTATCGGTTGAACAGCGAATCATTGGCACTGTTAACTATTCCCAGAACGGTCTTATCTCTAAAAACATATTGTATAATCAAAGGCCCGAGTAGATTTCGTGTTAAAAACTATTCGCCAGCAAGTGCAATGATCCGAAGAACGCCCTGTAAAGAATGCAGTCACCTGAAGAATGCAAAATCAACAGAAAGATAACTGAGACCCGTTCAGAGACGGCTTCAGGTATTCAGGAATGTTTCTATTACTATATAGGGAAAGGTCTGGCAGTAACGACCCAAGGTTAGTGCGCTACAAAAGACAACGTAACTGGTACACGCTTTGTACGTTAAGGTCTTCCAATTTTTTTACTACCCTTGCATTTCGGAATTTCTATTTCTACATTGATTATTTTTATTTAATATTTCATTTTAATTAAAAAAATAATAATAATAAATAAGTATTTATATCAAATTTTAATGGGTTTTCACAGATTTCTATATTGTATAAGCTCCTCTAGTATCTATACCCTTTTCCCATCTTAAAAATGAATTCATCCAGCTTAGCCTGAATAGTGGCTATCTAAAACTATTAGTGAGTTATTGGAAACCCCTTCTTTGAAGCATGCTTGCTCTACGGTATTCAAGCCTGGGAATTGAGTAGGAAGTTCCAAAAATTCATGAATTCAAGAAAATTAAAATCATCCCGGACACATTATATCATGGAATTATCAAAATTGGGGACCCTACTGCTGCAGTATATAGAAGGACAATAAGTTGAACAATTAGGATTTAAATAATCAAGTGATATTGAATATCTTTGGAAAGCAGCGAGGTCAGTTCTTTCTCCCGAGCTGATACTTCCCCATACTATCCACCAGTGTGCCTCTTCGATAGCTAAACACCTGTTGAGCTGTTTTTGAAGATAGATGACCAGCACAAGCTTACGCCACACCCCTATTTTTCGAATATCAGGATGAATTCCAAACCAGGATTCATCAATTAACAAAACAATTGTTCTTTATCCCAGGCTAATCTTACTTCGCGATTTCCAAGTGATAAAAATGGAGCTTTTAATGGAGATTCCTTTTATATAAACGTCTCCCCATAGTTTGGCAACTCACTCTAACCTAAGTTATGTGTAAGAAGCAGCTTTTTTTATACTGCGCAGACTCAACAAGTTCAAAACATTTGGGAACTTGATTTGGGTACAAAACTTGGTTAAGAACGTAAGATTCTCGAGGAAAAAGCACGTTTTTGTTGAGAAAAAGTTGTTATCGACTGAAGTGAACAGTTAAACTTGAATAAAATCCTAGAGTGAGCGGTGGAAGATATATTTTCTCAGCGATATAACTGTCTAGACTAAAGTAACAATGTTTCTATCAAATTCTCTTGTTACTTAACTTGACATTCATAAAAAAATTTTAAATTATTTATATTATATTTGCCTCCTTTTTGTTTAAAAATCCCCACAAAATATTTGTCTGCATACCGTACCTTCGTCTCATCCGTAATGCTCTCTTTTGCCAGGTCTGAATAATATAACTGCACTAATTCTAGACGTACGTGTTGGTAAGTCAACATTAATAAACTCTCAAGAATGCGATACGTGTGTCTAAGTAAGAGCCGTTTTATTATGTACGGATTCAGAGAGAATTTTAACCAAATATGGGGCGTTGAATGACAGTACCGAGATCTACGATAATGATGATATAGAAGGTTAACAATTTTTGTTGATACACTAGTCTACAAAAACTATTTGTATAAAACATTTGTTAAATTTAGTTTACACTGAACACTGTTTACAGTACCACTACTCCAACACTGTATGTACTGTATCTTAGCAACATTCGACTACTTTGTACGCCCATATTTTAAATGACGAACTTTTGTCTTAGTCTGCCCAACATATTTCATATCCCAATCAGTATAACTAATTTTATAAAAACCACTCTTTTCCATATCCATTATATCCCAACAGCTGTTTTAAAGTATTGTTTGATTTGTACACTAAATTTAATCCCGCTATATTAAGTTTGCACAGATAAACATGTTAGCGAAGCCAGGAAAACCTCACCATGAACCCAGCTCATACTGGCCAATTAGCCTACTACCACAACTATCTAAACTCTTCGAAAGAATCCTAACATAGAACTAGCGAAATCATGCCTAAAGAATAACTGATTCCAATACACCAATTTGGATTCAGTGAACAACATTCGACAATCCAACAGTGCCATAGATCAGTGAACAATATCAAGCAAGAACTAGAACAAAAATAATCATGTGCTTCAGCATTTTTAGACATCAAACAAGCTTTCGACAAAGTATGGCATCAAGGACTACTGTTTAAAATAAAACAAATATTACCTCATCATATTTTCATTTTACTCAAATCTTACCTAAGTAATAGATATATGCAAGTCAAAGTCCAAACCTCCTTATCCAATTATCAGCCCATAAAATCAGGCGTTCCCCAAGGAAGTGTCCTCGGTCCTTATCTATACATTATGTATACTGCTGATATTATAACTACCGACGATACTCTAATCGCTACCTTCGCATATGATACTGTCTTCAGATATAGGCCCTACAAGAGCATCAGAAAAGCTACAATTCCATCTAAACCTTCTACAAAAATGGAGAATGAAAGTCAACAATGAGAAATCCGCACAAGTCACGTTCACCACAAATTTAAGTGCCTGTCCGCGAGTGACCATTGACAATATGCCGATTCCAGAGAAAAGAGAAGTCAAATATCTCGGACTACACTTGGACCAAAAGTTAACTTGGAAGAAGCACACACAAGCTAAGAAAACACAACTATAGTTAAACAGTTAACAATGGAAAATAATATACTAATGTACAAAATCATCCTAAAACCAATATGGACATATGGCATAGAACTATGCTATGCACTGATCCAATGGAACAGAGAAGATTGAAAAGACGCTGGCCAGAAGACCTCATAGAGTGATCAACGGAGTCTTATCAGTGGATAGTGCCCGCCTCAAGCAATTAAATAAATAAAAAAATTTCTTTAACCTTGGTTTTATGATCAAATCAAATCTATAAGAAATCTTTTGACAGATTTGCGTTTTTGATTTTAAAATTTTGTATTGTTTGTGATAGCAATAAAATGGCGCCAGTCTAGTGAATCGGTGCAGTTGCGCATTATTTACGCAAGTTGAAAGGTCAGTTAGAGTTACAGTTTTCCCAAACAGATTTGGATATTTTTGTGATAGCTGGCGCTGTTGTCAAAGTGGAGAAGTAACAGCGTATTATTGTCCATGGAATTTTCCTAACCTCTCTTTTCACCTGTAAGTAAATAGTTCTATTAGCCAGTGGCACTGTCCGACTAGTCCGACAGTTTCTCCCCACTCCTTGAAAGTCATTGAAGAAAACATATGTATGGGGATAGAATGTTAGCAGTCTTTTGGGATAGTTTTATGAACGACTTGCGGACTCTATCTGTAGTATTACTCTAAGGTTTCACACATCGGACAATTATTATCTCTCTCTTTTAAATAGTGCTGTTCATATTATCTTTGTCGCACTTGTGCAAATCGTAAGAACAGTTGGTACAAAATATTCTCAAGAAACTTAAAAGGAAACACGAGGCTTTAACATATACATTTTTTTATTGAGAGGTGGAGTTATTTTGCTTTTTCTTGAAAAAGAAGTTGTATCGACTTATATAAATAAAAAAAATGATGTTGTACCGAGCCAGTATTAAATCTTTACCTCGCTTAATTAAAGACAGAACGATAGATTATAATCAAATGATCCGGTTTTGCACACATGTTCTTTGCGCTAAATATCTGAGAGCATCCCATACGATGTCTTTATACTTCCGGTTTTATTCGAACCTCTTTTAATCCTTTGAATTCTTCGCAGCGTTCGTTCTACATTCCAATCTCGCTCGTGTACAAGAAAGCAAAAGTAACAGCTACGCCCATCTCTAGCTTACGGATATACTATAATATTATTGTGTGGCCCTTGGTATCTGTCTCTGATATTTGGCGATTGTGAGAGGACTTCAACGCATGCGCAAAGACCGTGCGACTTTTTCACGGGTGCCTGTCCCACGGTCAGCTGCCGGCAGCGTTGCCAAGCCTATGCGAAAATCACAAGTCTCTGGAATTTTTACGATTAATCAGATTACACGAAGGTGTCTCACCAATAAATAATAACAACTACCTTCTAAGTAAAATCGTATTTATTACCAATAATATACCATAACGAGAGTCTAAGGTGTATATTTAAATTCAACAGTAAATATAATTGATTTGGTTTACTTAGAATTCAGTGACGACTTCAGAAAGTAATAATTAATTTAATTGAAGCAATATTAAGACAAATTAATGTGTATGACTTGAATTGCCCATAAAATAATTAGATTTATCACAAATTTGACTCCAATATGTGCTAGCAAATCAGATAGGGAGTTTTTTTCAACATTGCAATGATATCCTATGCATTTCTCCGCTACAGTGTTATAATAAGGAAACACATGTGTATAGTTTGTTGGTAGGTTGGGTCCCAGAGCCATAGGAATAACGAAAATGCAGATGCCATTCGTTAGTCCAGATCCCATCAGCAGAAAAATGGGTGTTCCACAAATTCACCAGGACCAGGACAAAGATACATTCCCTTATTGGGTTGAAAAATATACTTTTTCTACTATCACTATCGAAAGTCGTCTTTTGTGCCTTGAAAAGCAACTGCAAAGTTGATGTTTTCCACGAGCTGTCATAATTTGACATTATTGGCGCTATTAAGCAGAAAGTAACTTTGAAGCACGCCTAATTTTCCGCGAGCTGTCATAATTTGACATTATTGGCGCTCTTAAGCAGAAAGTAACTTTGAAGCACGCCTAATTTTCCGCGAGCTGTCATAATTTGACATTATTGGCGCTCTTAAGCAGAAAGTAACTTTGGCGCACGCCTAATTTTATTTATAGATAAAGTAGAGCTAGTAGTTAATTTTGGTGTTATAGTAGAAAAAATCTTGTGTGTAGCAGAAAGCGGCAATCTGTCTCGACTACCAAAGTTCTACTTTCTGCTCTTGATACACAATAGCTCTGCAATCTGTCGAAACTACCAAAAGACGTTCTGCTCTAAATACACACAAGATTTTTTAAAATTGGGCGTGCGCCAAAGTTACTTTGTGCTTAAGAGCGGCACAAAAGACGACTTTCGATAGTGATAGTGGAAAAATAGTTATTTCGAGATCTGACATTAGTATATTGTGTCACAATGGCAGAAAATAAGCTTTAGCACAAGCGAGCGTGGTGGAGCGAGGGCAGCTGATAGAATATTTGGAAAATATAACAAAATACTTTGATATACAATGACGTTTATTAAAAAATTGCACGTGAAACGTGTAAGTAATCAAGTGACAAATGGTGAAAAATTTTAATTTTCTCTCGACAGATCAACTTTAACTAGCGCTAAAAACGTTTTATGTGTACTCTATTTTTCCAAAGAACCTGTAAATATCTGTGACCAAAAACATTTTATATACTACTTTCGCTTATTTTTAATAAAATAAGTTTTAGCGAGCTGACAACGCTGTCGAAGATAAATTCTGATGGTTAGTTGTGCTTGGAGGTTGCTCGCAATTCCTTTGCCATTGTTAAGTTTGCAAATTTGGTGAATTCTGCCGCTTCCTAGAGATGAATAAGATGTATATACGGAGTGTCCTTCTGAATAACGCTTCAAACAAATCCAAATAATCATGAAGAAATTATGAATGTACCAAAAAAATAGGGAAAATTGAGATGAAATAAATTATCAGCTCTAAAAATGTGTGTATAAGTGATAGTTTTTTAGTTAAAAAATAATATATTGCTTAGACTCAGTTGGATCATAGTTATTTATGGTGTAAGTGTTTTAGATATTGTTACGCAAGAAAATTTTAGGCCGAGGGTTTCATTTTCTCAAGTGGATAAAACGCAACTAAAACACGAATGCAATACAACGTTCCTTCACACCTTCACACGTTTTATATGGCATAAATGATTACCACCCAAGGGAGGTAAATTGACTTACAACCCGTCGTCAAGGGTATTCGATACCTTTTTGGTAATTGTTACTTACGTCCTTCAAAACAGTGTCAAAATGCGTTGTTTACAATAAAGGGAGGAAAAAAGTTTAATTTGTAATATTTTTTTAGTCCAGGTGATAACTGATGAGATACTCTTTGAAGACTACAACCAGATGAGAACAAATTAATCCCTAAGTCAGAGTAAAACTGCACCAAGAGTTTTAAGAGGACATTGTCGCCTGAATGGCACCTTAAAAAGCTCCAACTAGAGAAGCGAAAAGAATGTAGGTTCTGTGGTCTGGAATAAGACACCTATAAACTAAAACCTATGGATATCCTCAAATTTCTAGGGCACAACAGATCTTTTAGCTCTCAGTTTATATCACCCCAATATAGATATACAGCCCTAGGACAATCAGAAATTGGTTTCCTTCGTTGACTACTGAAAGAGGATGGATAAAAAAGACTAATATGAACAACCCCTTAAAATCCATATTTGCTTACACAAGCGTTCAAAATAAACTGATCTCTAATATTTATTCTGTACTCAATTTCTTTATTTTAAAATTATTATTTGTCAAATAGAAAGCCCTATACCTCCGAGGAGACATGTATTAAGTAATTGTTGTTGAAGCGTGTCATATACGTACATACTCATATATTACTTTTAGTCGGTTGAGGTACTGGAGTCATTACATTTGATTTTCTTTTATAAAATAAGCCAAGAGCCGAATGGAATCATTATTTTCACGGTTCAGTTTATTGACTGATAGTAATTTATGTCCATTTCCTGGATAATTTTTTTTCTTTTGTTACAATTCAGTCAACAAGTCGAGAGGAAATCGATGTAGAAAAAAAGAAGTTGTAATAGGACAACGGCAAAGTTTTCTTATTAATAAACGTGTGGGTGTGTTTAGGATTTTGCGGGCTACGTAGCAGCAAAACCTGAGTTTTCATTGACAGGAGGGTATTAATTATGTTTTATTTAAAATGTACGCCAGGGTGCGATTTAATGTTGGGAAGTTTTGTTAGTAGCAGTTGTCATGTCTACTTTTAAACAAAAGTAGGTACGAAACATTTTAGTTTACAATGTCGTAAAATCAAAATTTAAACTTCCACAAACGAATAAATGTAAAACTGTTATTTGACGTACATTAACATTTGAAGCGATTTAAATTAAGATCCGTCCTGTGGCAAGACATTAAAGGTAGGATTTTCAACTATCCAGCTTTACAAAACGACTCGATTCTTAAACGTTGGAAACAAATTTCTGGCACGCTGCAGCGTACGTAAAACGTATTGGTATCATATGAAAGTCAAATTTAATGGCAGTTGAAACGACTTCTAGCGACGAAGAAGATCTATCCCTTTTCTAGAACCCACACCGTCGAAATATGAAGAAAAATGGAAGTTTCTGGATGCAGAGAAGTCGTAATAGATTAGCCATTGTAGCGACGCCACAACTGTAAATTCCAAACAATTTATAAACTCTTCCATGGTACTATAGTGGAAACACAAACTATTTCCAATAAATTTCACGAATTACTCGGCCATTTGCAACCACTATATGACCAGCAAATTTACAACTTGTATGCTTCAAGGAATCTCCACCGCTGACATTTCGATTACAGTTCTCTATTGAACAACAAGTGAGTAATACCAAAGCGTATGCGTTACGTCCGTCGCATCTAATTCGAACATATGTCTTAGGAAGAACCATATGACCAGCATAATATTAGGACTAAACATATCAACCACGCTTAAGACTATCCTAAAATTTGACGGTTCAAGTTTCTACCAACATAATGGGTTGAAATTGCTCATCAGACTAATATTTGTAAGTACAATGGGCCCCCGGTGATCCGGCTTCTGTCTCAGTTCATTGGATCTGTAATTTGTCGGATTACAAGGTAATTTTCCGGACTATAGCAGGCAGTACTCTACTATCAGAAAAATTCGATAGTTCGACACGTTTGTCGGATGTCCACAGTAATTTATACTTTTGGACCGTGTTTACTGTGAAAGGTATAAAATTCTTTTAAATTGAAAGTGATACAGGGAAATACTAGGTACTCATAACCACATCTCTTTCCAGCTGCACCTTGGTGTATTAGGAATAATTTTTCCTTTTCCTATAAACAGAAGCATTTCTTGCCAACAAATCCCAAAATTGGAGCCACGTTCCAAAGTAGGAAACAGCAATCTCCTAGCCAAAAAATCCTCGGGGTCACTGTACCTTAAGGAAGCACAAACATACAATTGACATATATAGGGAGGAACCTATCTGTCGGTTGTACATGGAAACGGAGGAAACAGCTGCACACATTATATTCGAATGTGAATAATGTGAGATAGGACTAGATCTTCCAAAGGAAGATTTCCCCAAGAAGGACCTAGTTGAGCCTAATGCTACTGCTCTCTTTACATAAACGGTACAACCAAGAACACAAAAAGCCTAAAGGCTGATGTGAAGGGAGGAAACAGCTGCACACATTATATTCGAATGTGAATAATGTGAGATAGGACTAGATCTTCCAAGGGAGGACTTCCCCAAAAAGGACCTAGTTGAGCCTGATGCTACTGCTCTCTTTACATAAACGGTACAACCAAGAACACAAAAAAGGCTGATGTACCGAGTTCACGAAGCCTCCGACTGGTTGTGCCAAACCAATCAATCAAGAATAAAATCCATTTTGAACTGAATTAAATGTACCAATGTGTTGTTCGTGTATTGTCTTGAAGCATGAAGTTTAATGTAGCCGTAGATTTATAAAGTTCGGCAGATAAGAGAGATGACAGTTCATTGTAAAACCCAGACACTGAACGAGTACGTGTTTGTGCGTCACATTCCGATTGAATCATCCATGCGTGAAGTAAAATGTAATAATAATAATGTAGATATTATAAATAGTTGTATACTTTTTTCCGGACTTCCCCCAACTGTTAATATAACTATGCACATTCTGGTAACGCCGTTATCTGTGTTTGAATTCAAATGAATATTGTATGAATGCAGTCAAAGGAATGTTATTATTTAACGATTATGGTGATTCTGCTGAAATGTACGACGAACTATTTTAATGATTTAATAGCTCTGGCATTTAGGTTTATGATCAAATATCCTGTTGTGCATTTTAATGTGAATATGGTCAAATATTGAAGTGAACAATACGTGCGGAGAGTTCGTAAATTTCTGTTTATTTTGCAAGTATTACAAATATTTCTATTGTCGGCGACATAACAAGAGGAATTATTCAAATTGAATTACCTTCTTTCGCAAAATTTTAAAAAATATTTCTATATAAAGCTGAATTAATCCAGAGAATCTTTATCTACGGACCGTACACATCGGACCCAACCCCCTAAAGAAAGATATGAAATTTGGTAGTAGAGTTTTTACTTAAATCCACAAGAATTTAATGAATGGCCAACCTGTATCAGTTGAAAATCATAAAATTCAGGGACTGTCGACTTATCCAAAAAATAAACATGGCAATTGAAACTCTGGCTCACCAGCAATGGGGAGCATCGATTATTCGACCAAAACTGGAATACGACAGTTTCATTTACACATCACCCACAAAATCTGTTTTAAAATTACTCAATGGAGTCCTCTATATTGTCTTAGGAATATCTCTAGGTGCTTTTTTCTACGGGACTAAACCTAGAAGCCACGAAGAGAGTTCAATGGCAGATACTTCCGCCTGGAACACTGTGGCATAGCTAAGCTTATGTGGAGTTTAATCCTTGGCTTTAACTAACTACGACCTGGTTAAGTTGTTCGTCGCTGCAACTGATTTTGGACAAGCTTTACTTTACAATGATGCTTCCAGAATCAACTCCGGAGAGTTCTTTGGTACCTATTCTGTACTCATCTACAAAGAGGAACTCCTTTCTATCCACTCTATTAAAAAAAGATTCGCCAACCATATTTTCGTCCATAATGTACATAGTACTGTTTACCGGCTCGTAGCGTTAGGTGTTTCGGCTCCTCTCCTTTGGGTCCCATCAGGGTATATTCGATAACGAAGCAACCGATCGTGCAGTTGAAGTCTGTACCTTCGAACATGATTACTAAATATATACAGCTCTACAAGGATTTGAAAGCCTTCTTCATAGTTCCAATACGAAGTTTCTGGCAGTAAAGTGAGCAGACATGTTAATTAGATATTTTAAGGTTAGATTTACAGTACACTTGACTTTTTAGAGACAACTGCAAACAACTCTATAATACAATTATGGGTGACAAGAAGCAAGAAGTTTCGTAATTAAGAAATATATCAGGAAATAACTGGACATAGCAAACAATAGTTCACAGAGTAGGAAAAGCCTAACATTCCTGGATAAATTAGACCATCAAATATCAAATTGACAGTTCTGTAGACAGGTGAGTGGTTAGATCCCGACTGGTTGAACAATGTCTAATAGACATTGTATTTGTATGCTGCCGTACTTTAAAACCATTTTCTAAAATGTGCAATTTATGATAAAGTAATAAGGTGCAAGAACATTCAAACAAAAATTTGACAGTCCTACTAATTTTCTAACCAACTAATGTCGACTAGATTTATTAAAAAGTGTAAATTAATAATTATAAAAGGCAAGAGATGTTGTAATAAGGAAAATAAACTTTTTTTAGTTGTGTAATGATGACCGGTTGGCGCCGCAACTTCCGGTATATAGAATTATCACTTTTCTGTTATCATATTAGATAATATTTACGTTGTATGCCTGATTCTTCATTTTCTAATGATAATAACTCTTTTTAAGTGTCACTAACTCGTTTATGCAGTTTCAGCGGCGTACGGTTGTAATAAATAAAGCAATGTTTCAAAAAATATATCAAAGAAAACGGGTTAGTAGAGACAAAACAATGACGGCTAAAGTATAGATGGTCGTAGTGATGAAAAGGTTTGAAATAATGGAGAAATGACAATGCAGATGTTAGCGTACCCCAAAAAATAACTGTACACAACTATATTTAACCAAAAATAATAAAGAATCTGACAAGCACGTTAGTAGGTTTTTTTATTTAGTGAATTTTGTTAGCTATATGCATAGATTAATTATGAATAAGGGAGAATCAAAAATTTTGCAAGATAATTAATCTGTATGAAATAGAGAACGAAGATGAATGTTTATAAAACCATTTTTAAACCAATTTTTACATTTGGAGTTGAAATTCAAGAAAACGTAAAACAAGATATTGAAATTAAAAATAGGATACAAAATACTTTGAAATTATACTATTCAATGTATAGGTCATTTATAAACAAAAAATAAATATCAAAGAAAACGAAGATGAATGTTTATAAATCCAAAATTTAGAATAGCTGGCAACGTAGCAGCAGGTGGATTGGAAATCGAATAGTCCAACTCCAGTAATTGGCATTATATAACGAAGTGACAGTTATTAACGCGGTCCACTGTTTCATAAAAAAATTTTAACGACCTAAAGAAGTTGGGGTTACTTGGCATTAATATTATGCAGGGGTGTGTGTGCTAATTGTGTTGTAGAGAAATATTATTAATATAATATCTATTTGTTGGTTGAGTGAGTTTACTTATATTATATGACAAATTTTATGAGTTTTGTATGCAGGTTAATTTCAATCTACTATATTGAATTCAATGAAAAACATTATTTCACGATATTCGAATTTGTAAAACAAAATTTATATGCACGCCATAGGGCGGCATTTCTCATCAATGGGATTAAAAATATGGGTCATTACATTAACATTAGAATAACTATATCATTACAGACATTAACATATACCCTACACCAACCCTACAGAGGTATTTTGATTTTATATAATATATTAAATTTATATTTGGATAAAATATTTTTCCGACCCTTGGTATATTAGCCTCAACGTTTATTTCAACTTTTATTGATTTGGTTCCAACTGGCATTTATGAACCGTTCTGGAATTGTATCGAGTACTGTATAGTACGCAAACTCGAATTAAGGATGAACACATCAACTTTCTCACCCCTTTCAGAAGGTTGTTTTTGTACCGTACCAAACACAGATCGATACTATAATCAGTTGGAACGCGAACGATACCTAGAACGGATCTATCACCATTTGGAACAAACCTATAAATTTTGGTGCCAACTGCTAGGCTTTTTCACCATTCACCATTTTAATGATACATTTTGTCAAATCAAATTTCCTGTGTTTGAGATAAGATCTAATAATACAGCAAACATTTGCAAATTAGGTAAATGTCCACCATGTAAGCAAACAAAATCTAGCGCGAATCAGTCCCCTATTTGGTATTGTGAAACATGCAGCTTGCTCACAGATTGAATTTTTGGACGTACAGGACCGTCACAAGTTTTCAAATACGATAACAATTTCATTGTTAAGACCTGCTCCGAAGCAATAATCAATAAAAAACCTTGGAGAGTTCAAACAGTTGACAACAGTGCAATTTTCATGTCAACGGTTCAAGTATTTTATGCTTCGCATTAAAAAGATCTTTTTAAGAAAGTTAAATGACAGTTTTTAAATAGTGAGTTCATGAAATTACAAATTTATGTGTCATATCTAGATTAAGAATCTTAACTTAAGATGAAGAAGTGTGTTTACGATGAGACCAGGCGTAAGATTAAGATTAACGTTCAGTTGTACGAAGCATAGTTGTTAACCTAGTGTTTAGGTTCAACCCATGATTTGAGTGTTGTTCGAAACGAAGCCAACAATTATTTTGATTAACCCTAACTACGCAATTTTCTGAACTTAACTAAGGGTGAAATTCATAGTCGATACTTGAGGGTCACTCATACTTCACTCATTCTGATTGTATGCAGAGACACTTGCCAGGCGAAAAGTGAGGTTGAGTTTGAGTTTAACTTGAGTGAAATATGAGTACAGGTTCCAGCTCCCTTGAGTGAAGATTTATAACCTAAAAACCACGTTTGTACCTTACACTGTCAATTTACGATATCGAAATTTTGTTTGCTTATTTGTCAGTGGTTATAGTTTCAAATTTTTCAAGGAAATTAGGATATTTTATGGATTTTGTAGACTATATAGATGATGATAATGCTTACGTTTATCGTTTACCTAGGTTCACCCTTAAGTTCATAGATTTAACTTCAAACTTTGATATGACATAATATATCCTATAATTTTTCGAGTAAGAATAAATAATTTTAAAAAGTGGACGAAATATTCAAGTTCGTACCAATAATTTTAATAAAATGCATAAATGTTACTAGAAGAGTATAACCAACGTACAAATATTAATTTGACTGTGGTTCAGCTGATCACATCCTGAACTTCTTTCGTACAACGATTGATCGATTTGACTATGGTCAACATGTAAACCTGGTTCAGTTGACCAATTGGGGGACAGGTCAGTTTATAAAATGCTGGCAATGACGACATTTACCGAGAGACAAATTGTCTGCTCGACGAATTCGTGCTAATTGTACAGGAAAATCAATCATCTGCAGTCAACCGCTCTTCTGGAGTACTTTTTTTATCTTGCATCTTGCACTGACTGGCAAATGCTTTGTTGCGTTTAACAAGCTTGATTATTCACGCCTTAAGACTGGCCCTGTATCGTTAGTGTGCTTTTTGGTGGATTTTCTTTTAGTTAAAAAATATATTGATGGTTAAAAGTGATCCAATTTTGATCTCGATGTATTTACAAACTAGTGCGAGTATTTTCACCCAAGTAACCTCCGTCTTTTTGTATTTGATTTAGAAAAAAAGTGATTTGTATATGAAAAATAAACTTACCGTTTCTCGCTAGTCCGATTCTGTTTGCCAGTTGAGGCACGAGTCAAATTCGAAGTAATATACAATGACGGCCTGTTTTCTAAGGGAGCAGGTGAGGAACAGCTGGAACAGAGAAGAAAAAAAAGATTGAAAGGGTCATCAAACAATAATTATTCCGAAGTAGCAGTGATTGAATCTCAGTAAAAAAAAGACTAATATAAATATATGTATATACGAAACTTATTTTGGTTTTATAATAACTGTTGTTAAGTTTATCTGAAAATAACACACAATTATGTTGATAAGAGTATGTATTACCGTCTTTTTAACATTAATCACTCAAAGTAAGAAGGGTTTATAGAGGTAATCCGAAAAAGCAGATGTAAAATTTACTTTTAAAAACTTTGACATAATAATAATAATGTTTATTTCGTATCTAATATTTTTACAAAAAATATACAATATGTGTCATTCCAAATACCTCCGAATAAACAGACGATATTATTAGCCCATTAAAACATTTCCGTCGGTGTGGATGGATTCGGTCCCGGCAGGTCATAGATTAAAATGTGTAAATTTTAATCCCTTTATCTATAGGCGTATTGGGTCCCAATGGTACTTAACTATTTAAATATTTACATATTGCTAGTAAATGTTTCAATACTGCATCACGTCCATTGAAAATTATTATAATAATCTGTCAATTACACAATTCAATTTTTCGATTCGGATTAGGGTAGGGGGTAAGGTAGGGTGGTTTTGGTTGGGTTATTATTGAAAATTATTATAATAATCTGTCAATTACACAATTCAATTTTTCGATTCGGATTAGGGTAGGGGGTAAGGTAGGGTGGTTTTGGTTGGGTTATTATTGAAAACTCACGAATGCATAGATACATTTTCCCTAATGTTAGGAACATAGCGGAAGAAATATACAGGTGGCTGGGACCGAATCCATACATTATTATTCAGGTAGGACTAAAGTTCGGGACCCAATAAGCACGCTATTTTTGAACTACCTGCTACTTGGGACCCAATAAGCATATGCCCATTTCCGTTGTGTATGGGCATTACACATTTATAGGTCGTGGGAAGATTAGAATATATGGTAATTTTCGGAATCTACGCAGAGAATGACATTTTCATCTCAAAAGTAAAAAATATGAACTTGTAAATGCACTATATATAATACAATTGTATTTTCTAAATGTAAGTATTGATCAATACACAAAAAACAACGAATTACAAGTATTAAGGCATGCATATGCCACACGAAACAAATCCACATATATTATATTCCTCCACACATGAAAAAAAAAACAATTGGTCAAAGAAGCTGTGCGTTCCTAAGACCCAGAGTATTTAACTTCTTACCTGTTGATATCAGAGATGAGACAACATTTTTTACGTACAAAAGTAAAGTTAAAACTTTTTTGTCAAACTCACCACGCGATTCAGAGCATGAACTATTTGACAATCAATGTTAAATTTAAATTAATAGAGAAACGATCCATATAATATGAAAGGTGTGTATAAACATGTACCTGTGTTTCTGTATTTGTATTTAAATAAGTAGAATTTGTATATGTGTTATGTTTGATTTTAAAATTTTATATCGTAATTATTGCTATATTTTCTAGTAATTAATTTAATCTTTTTATGTGTTATTCCACATACAAGTAACTTGTTTTACTTCGTGGTTTGCTAAAGTTTATTTGAAAAAAAATATTTAAACAAAATTCTTGTATTTATCTTGTACAAATAAACATTATTAATATTATTATTAACAAAACAATTAATACATAATATTATGCCAATGACACCTTCATCCCAAAAGACTGTTTTTGGAAATCACTAAATTGTATGAGCTTTATTCGGGTTTTTGTTTCTGGACAGTCCGTAAACCAATCTGAAATTGCGCAGAACTAGTTGCGTACTTTATTCAGTCCTAAGAACTATTTTCGGACCGTTTAAAATTGAACACAGTTTGAAAAACCCGAACATCCCGCTTGGTCTATAGAACTGAACTAACCTAACTAAATTGACAATTGAAGATAACTTATCATCATCACTGTTGTTATGTATCCTGTATCAATACACAATAAACAAACCTCTTCCTCTAACCTCTTTCCTCTGCGAATTTTCAAAATAGCTCCCACCCTCCTCCTTTGCAAATGAATTGAGCATGCTTAAAAAATAATCCGAAAATCGTCCTAGCTCGAGACTTGAGAATGGCTTAGTTTCGACTGCGCAAACTCCGGACAGTCTTAGAACAGTAATTACATGAACCCGAATAAAGCTATGGTCTCACTTACTAATGATACGATAATCCCTCTTTCGGGGATGCTACAAGTAATTTTGCGGAATTCGACCCTAGCCTTAGCAGGTATAAATTCACCCAGTACCTACTTTCACACTTTTAAAAATTTTCGCCCTCATCATTCATCAATAAATCCCTACATTTCTTAATATTAAACTGTGAATTTCGTATTTAAATCTTTTGATATTTTGGATTTTTCATTACGTATAACTAACATACTGTATTACCATAAATATACTAATATTGATTTGATAAAAATAATTTCTTGTCAGTAGTAGCCCACCTTTCCCCTACAAGGCTCATCTCACTGCCAGACACGTGTCTGTTTAACATGTTTCAGTAATTTTTGAAGAAAACAATAAAACTTTTTGACAATTTTTTGAGCTCAATACTTAACTGATTTTAAAAGATTAAACAGTTTTTTTAACTATAACTGATTCGAATTTTAAAAATCGAACGCCATCAAGGCATAGTTATTATATTTGTGAATTCAAAAGTGTTTGAATTTTCGGAATCTGTTGAAAATTAAGCCCAAAAAATGTACAGCAAGTTTTAGTAGTTCCAGATTTTATTACCTTAAAATTTGTTCGAGAAGTCAAAGTCAAAGAGTAGTATAGAATTTTCAAGTAAGTATTATATATCCAAAATTATTTTTAAATATCTAAAACGGTATTATTAATGTGAATCCCATTTCAAGTGTCGATCTATAGTGATGGTTAGGTACTTGTAAGGTTGTGTTACGTTTAATTTGTGATAACCTTTTTGCCTGCCGAGAAATAAGCGAAAATCAGATTTTTGGAGCACATTATGAATCTTTCAGCTCAAAATTAAAATTGAAAAATTAACAAATACCATTACTTATTTCATTACTGTTGGTAACTAGAATAATTACAATAATTATAACATAAAAACGTTATCGAAAAAAAAAATGGAGTTCAATAAAATCGTATTAGTGTTAATTAGAGAAACCCATTTACCATAAATTGGTAAATAATTGCACACTACACGTATTTAGCGTAAATTTCCCTAGTCTCGATAGCACACATTAGACTGTCGTTATAAATTTTATAAGTTGATTTATTATTCCTATTAAAACTTAAAGTTTAATATGATGACGGAAATTCAATCGGTGATACTTCGCACGACCGATTTTGATATCGATGACATTTTTAATACATAGTGAATGCGACAAATGAGCGATTAGAAATTCGTCATATTTTGTCTACAAAGGAATTAGTCACAAGAATAATTATTGGCTTTAAAGTTTTTGAATGCAATAAAAACTTTGTTGACAAATTAGCCACCAGAGGCGTAGGAGTAATATTTTTAGGTTTACAAAAAAATTATTATTATTGAGAAGTTAAAGTATTTTATTTATTTACTAAATTCGTTTATTGGTCCATCTTGGAACACCCAAACAGCCGACTGACGTTTATTCGATGGTAATCATACCTAAGTATATAAAAAATATTACTTAACTCTATTTTTGATGCTTTAAATCAAAGTTAAAACATTTTCTTATATAATTCGTCGTGTGATATTTGAATTTTTTATTTTCCATAAGTCTACTACAGTGTTTATCTGATGGCTTGTCATAATGACAACGTTATCTCACTCATTTTTGATGACATAAGGAAGCTCACTGTGGTCCTAAGTACCATAATAAAATTCTATATAAAAAACATGTACAATAGTATATCATTAAACGAGCAATTTATGATATATATTCACGCAGGGTGACGTTTGCGTACCGAGCCGAGGGGTGCAAGTCACCCGAGTGAATAATATCCATAAATTGCGAGTAGAATACTATACTTTTTCCACGACCCTTGATTTCTTTATAAAATAAAAGTTAAGTAAATAATGAGAGTGTAGAACGGAAAGTAATAATTTGGTATTTGGTATTATTGACAATTCTAACGTCAAAATTGATAAATTTCTGGAGTACGTCAAATAAGGTGACATATAGAGATGGGCGATACTGTGTAAAGTATCGATATACCGTACCGTTATAAATATAGTATTTAAAAAAACCTTTTGTTAGGAGGTAAAATATTGACTTATTATTAAGTGGTCGTGGACAAAACTATTTATTATAAATGGTGAAAGAGCAATTACTGGAATTTGTAATATTCCAATGGATTCTAGAGTTTTTACATCAGTAAAAGTGATGCTTCTTGGTAAACCTGTAATCCTGTTTGGTTATTGGCATCAAAAATTGCTTCTAATATTTTTGTCTTTTGCTCTTTCGAATTTTCGATGTCACCTTCAGCAACAGTATTGCTTTTTCATCCGCCATGGCGTTTCGCGGTACACAGATCAGCACCAGAATCGGCTAAAAATGAAACAGACGATAGCGATTCAAAAAAGTGGCAATAACTTTTGTCATTTTACCCAAGGTGTGAATTCCAACGAGTTGTTTCGTGCGTTTCTAATTTTTATAAGTGTCAAAAAACCATCTATGGTTTGTGTTTCAAGGTCGTATTTTCACGAGTTCTACCTTTATTCAATCCTGGGATAATCCCCGAGGTTACAAAAATTTTTCGCATTACCTTTGTTTGTCTATTCGGTGAAGTAATTCTAACAACGGATCCTTCATCAATCACATGCTCCACTTAGTCTAATTATCATAGCAAATTTTTAAAATAAATATGTATCATCTGATGCTTCCGTTAAAAACTTTGTGACATCTTGTTTGGTAAAAATTTTGGATTTTTTAGCTCTGCAACCTTCTGATTTTGTTTTAATAATGCTGTAGGTGCTTACTGATATATCGACGTTTTTTCTTGTTAATAATTCGATCAGAGAGAAGATGGTTTTCTTTCCTTAGATAAGCATTCAAATTAAGTCAACCATACTTTTTCATGAGTGATATTTTCTTGATTTTCTTAGTAGAACACCATACTTCGTACCGATTAAACGTTATTTTATATACACTCCGTGAATTTTCCGACAAAAAGGAGTCAAATCAGAAGGTAAACTACCAGTTTCAGAATCACTCATTATAATTTAAGTTATATTCAATTGTACGTGACAATTGTGTTTTACAACTTGACGTTGTCAAGGAAACGCACAGCTCACTAAATGTCGTCAGAAAAATTTTGTATGTAATACTAATTATTAACACTCATTATGGCACCCGTTGTGCTATTGGACTCTGCTACGCCTCGCACAATAACATCCACGACTTGTACAATAATGATCTTTATGATCCTTATTACATAAACAACTTTTATATGACTGCGATTCTACATTTAACTCATAAAATGTATGCCTCCTAAATATTGCATTATTCTAAGTTTTCGTATCGTTGATTTTTTTGTTGTCGAGTTAAAAACACTTGGTCTAGAGGTCATCAAACTAATTACCAACAAAACATCATATTTTGTTGCTATAAAAAGATTGTATAGGTATATGTAATCAGATTGAAGATTAGTAATAATAACAAAATTGTCCACCTGTCCATTTTCACGATCATCTGCCTTTCGATGGCAGACGGATCGCGCGGCACGTGGCTATTTACCACTTTTGAATTTGAATTAAATTTGATTACATTAAAAAAAATCGGAGATTATTTTTATGGGATGTAATAACTTATGCTTTTGTTGCCATTGGAGACAATCGCCAACATATATTTTAAATTTACCACCGTTTTTTAATTGTATGTTTGAACCCTGGCATAATTTTGACAGCAATAACAATAACTTCAAAGGCCAATACCATCCTTTAAAGAAGGCTGTGTTCCACAAAAATTAAGGAAGTTCATAAATTCGGAGATTACGATTTTTGGTCACCAAGTGTTTATGTTATGAATTGAATTTTTTTATGTAAGCGTTTATTTGCCGCTTCGTGCAATACGTTGCACCTTTGTACCTTTTAAATGTTATCAAAAACTTAAGTAAGTACATGCGTATAATTTGTTGTACGAAAATCTGCGCAGTCATTTTCCGATCAAGAATAATTCAATTACAGCGATTACTTCCTTAGCAACTGTAGTTTCATATATTTGTTCAACACTGTATAAAACACGAACTTTTGGTGAATAAACGCTAATATAAAACAGTTTTATTTACCATTTCACCTATCGGCATATCTTAGACGGAGTTTCTATAGTTTTTGTTAAAAATAAAATTTTGCAATTACTGGGGTCAAAAATCTGATCGTAGTTTTATATCAACTATTTATAAAAACTAAAAATAACCGATCACCCGAAAAAATTGACGAAATAAACCTCAAAATAACCCGGATTCTATTTTAATCTTGAATAGTTACAAGGAATTAATTTTACTACTTTTCTAAGCGAAAAACTACTTCCTTTTTCTCGATACCGTGAATAAAAATATCCACCTCGAATAATATTTTATGGGTATTGAAGTTATTTGTCACATTGTATAGTGGTTTTATTGCGGTCCTATATACCACGAATTATGAGATACGTAGGACAGAATGCACCTGCCTTATTCTTTTTAGCAGAAATTGATTGAAATTGACGTTAATAGGAGTGTATATATACCTGCAAACACCAAAAAACCACTTTACACTCTCCGAACTTATTTAAAGAATACCGTATACCTTTGAAAAAACTCCATGATTCAGTCTAAATTGGTTAGCAGGAAGTTTCTACAGGATACACAGATTCTTTCAGATTGGATTGCTACAAGGACAAAAGAAAAGGACTTCTTTTTGGTCACCTTTGCTTACCGGTTGAGATCAAATGAATGCATAAGTCAAAGTAAAACTGCAGTTTTAACAGGGATACTAACGGGACATTGACGTCTGAACGGGCACCTGAAAAATCTCAAAATAGTGGAGGAAGAAGAATGTAGATTCTGTGGCGTGGAAGAAGAAACCTCCATCCACATACTTACATCAGAATCCTAGGGCACAGCACTTAGGAGATTATTGGATAGAAGAGGGACATTTACCTGCAGATATCCTAAAATATCTCAGGGAAATAGGACTAAAGGAGCTACTAGTCTCTGAGACGTTCCTCAAGAACTAAATGTCACCCCATCAAACATACATACATACATGGTCACCTCTGCTTCAGTCTTCAGGAAGGCGGTGTTACGTTATCTAACTTTCAACGCAGCAAATACAACCTCAGCAGTTTGTGAAATTAATGATTTAATTCTTTTGAATTGCTTTGTTTATATATTTTTATTTTAGTCACGTACTGCTTTAGATAGTTTTAATCAGAAATACTCGCACTTTCAGATATCCATGACTAAAATCCGATGGATCAAAAATTGCCCTGCATGCTATTCAATTGGTGCATTCATCTGATAAATGATTGATAATTCCAGTCCAATATTGTCTCCTATTAAACACATAAATTTTTCTTATTAAGCAGTTTTAAACTCCTCCTAAATGAAATGAAAGAAACTGCAGACATAATTTTAAAGCTAGACAATGCCATAGCTCTTCCTGACACGGCAGGGGGTAACCTATTTTAAAACTTACATAATCTAAAAATACCAGCAAGCAAAGAAAAATAAAACGGAAGTAGTAGTGCCAAATACCTTAAAAATATCTCTGTTTCTAAATTTAACCCAAAGACTTATTTTACACAGAGAGAATTACTTTTCCTATTAACAGGTCCGGATTCATGAACCTACGAATGAAACCAACTCATAATTTTATTATAAGGATCTCATCTATTTTGTATCCAAAACTTAACTAGGGATATATTGTAGTCAATTTTTAACGCTATTTTGTTCAAATTTAGAAATTTTATATGTTCTTTATGTTTTAGGGTTCAAGGAGGACAGGAACAGCAACTGTGTCGGGAAAAATACCCACAAAATAGAGATCGCCATTCAGGCAGCAAGTTTAAAGAATTAATAAGAAGACCGGACAGGGAGGAACTCAAAAAATAAGTGGACTCGCCTAGACGAAAACTCTGCAGAAAAATTAGTCGGGATTTCGACTGAGGCCAGTTTTGTGGAACCACCCTATAAGGAACTGGCTAGATAGGGAACATCAACTCAAGTGGAGGTCGACACAAGGGCACCTCCATACAAAGAGTTTACTGAAGAATGTAGACAAGGAACTCTCAACCAGGCCATTGAAACTGAGTAAGAGACATTTGAAGACTGTTACCGATCTGGTGACTGGACACTGCAAAATGGGCAAAGCTAGTGAACCTATGTGCAGGAAATGTGAACTCTATTATGAAACACCTACTCACACACTCAGCTACTTACATGGACTCAGACGAAAGCACTTTGGAGAGGAAATAATACAACCATTACAACTACTGAAAATCCCTCCAGTCAAACTAGTGCCCTACATAGAAGACACAAAGCAACTGGAATGGAAGTAGATAACAGGGGAAATGGTACAAAGATTCAGTTCAAGTGCCTGGGCTGTTGAGCACAACCCAATCGACGAATGAATGAATGAACCATAAGGTTTTCTTTAGTCACAGTTCGCCGGCTAAGCATTTGGGTGTCTATTCTCTAAGAAGTTAGAGCTCCTAGGAGAGTAAACTGCTAGGAGCTCTCACTTCTTGGTGAATAGACGCCTAGGAATGGTACCTTATGGATAATCAACTTCTGAGACGAAACCGAAAATTATTTCAAAAGGTTTCCAAGACGTGAACGATTAGGTTGTCGAAAGAAAATGAATATATTTTGAACTTTGAGCCAAATGATTGATAAATGAAGAAATAACAGAAATTGGATTATGGAAAGTTAGGATCTTTCAGGAAAAAGCAGAAAATTTCCTATCAAGTCGAAGTATTGGAAAACATTTTAAAAATTGATACACAATAATTATAGATGCATCGTTTCACGTAGATACATTTTTCGAAGTTGATATTTTACAATAATTTTCTTGTGCTGCATCAGAAAACTATTTCTGGCGCCTATCCTGTCTGTTTTCATAAACGGGAGTAATGACAGAAATAAGGAAGGCGGCTCAGTCTCGGTTAAAATTAGCGGTGAGTAAAAATATTTTTGTGTCACGAATTTAGATTTGGTCGTTTTGTGTCGTTTTGCATTGTTATATTCACTTCCAAATCAGTGGCGTTCCGTTGATAGCATAGTCCAAATAAGACATACGTCTTATAGATACTCGTTTACATTGCCGACTTGAGTGGGTAGTTGAGAGAATATCTTTTTTTTTATTAAAATATAGCATAAGAAAATATGATGACATTTGAAAAATGTCACACATATATATTCCAATTTTTATAAAAATATTTACGATTCAAATAATATATCGGCAACATTACTGTAAAATTTTACCAGCCTTTGACCATGGTAGGCGATTATTAATGAGCAGACCTTTTTAGATTACGGATGCAATTCGACGGTTCCACTTTTTGGGATGCAACTCGCCGAAGACGTCGTTTGTTATAACATCGACAGACTTTTCTTACCCACCGTTGATAGCCTTCACAAAGAAAACTCAACCTCAAAACCATTAAACTTGATGGGAACGATGTTGAATGGAGACAAGAAGTCAAGTATCTAGGTTTGACTCTAGACAGCAAACTCCTGTGGAACAAACACGAGAAGGAGATTACATACAAAGCAAAAATGGCTCTAATGGTGTGCAGGAATCTGGCAGGGAGAAACTGGGGTTGTAACCCAAAAATCCTGAGCTGGATGTACACTGCCATAGTGAGACCAATAATCACTTATGGGGCCATTGCGTGGAGTAGTAGAACTAGCCTCTTGACGACAAGAGAAAACCTCTCCAAAATTCAAAGACTAGCCTGTATATGCATAACAGGAGCAATGAGTACATGCCCAACGGCAGCAATGGAAGTGATTCTCAACCTCACACCATTACATATGGTGGTGGAGAGTGTTGCAGAAAGAACAAGATACAGACTAAGTAGAGAGGGAATCATTAAAAAAAAACCACCTCTTCACTTCTTAGAAATCAGACAACCTGGGACATGCCACAAGATGGTATGATGAAAAAGTATAACTTTTCATAGAAATTCGTTACGGAATTAAGCAACACGAAGGAATGGGATCCAAATACCATTACCAGACTTGGAAAGAATGCCATTCAATGGTACACAGACGGCTCAAAAGCAATAGAAGGAACTGGGATAGGAATATACGGACCAGGAACCAAACACTCTGAAAGCTTGGGAAAAACCCCAAGTATATTTCAAGTAGAAATTCACGCAATAAGAAAGTGTGCCCAGTTCAATATTGACAAAGGATATAGAAGGCAAAGGATAATTATAATGTCTGATAGTCAAGCAGCCGTTAAAGCGCTGAGTTCTTGTGTAATCAGTTCCAAAATGGTGTGGGAATGCCTAGGCAAACTTAATGAACTAGGCGAGAATAATATAGTCACCTTACTGTGGATTCCAGGACATACTGGAATAGAAGGAAACGAAATAGCAGATGAACTAGCGAAGAGGGGGACTGAAATACCCTTTTGGGTAAAACCGAAGAAAAGAGAAGATCTGACAATTGGAAAGATCTAGTAGGGCTTAGGCAATCAAAGATTCTTCTGGGTGACTACAACCTGTTGAGATCAAATGAATGCATAAGTCAAAGCAAAACTGCACTAAGAGTTGTAACGGGAATCCTAACGGGACATTGCCGCCTGTATGGGCACCTTAAAAAGCTCAAAATAGTGGAGGAAGAACTGCACAGTAATTCGGAATCCTAGGGCACGGTACCTGGGAGACTACTGGATAGAAGAGGGACAGTTACCTAAGTTGAGGCCTGCAGATATCCTAAAATTCCTCCGGGAAATAGGACTAAAGGAGCTACTAGTCTCTGAGACTCTCCACAGAAACTAAGTAGAAGTAAGGGGGCACAATAGATCTTTTAGGTCTCAGTGAATGTTACCCCAAAATATACATACATACCCACCGTTCCAATACTAGTATTTAATGTACTCACATACCATACTACAGTAGAAGAAATTAACAAATATCCCCAAATTGCTCGATATTCCCGGCACTGTCAGAGCCTAATAGAATTAAAACCAAGTTTTTCCTTTATTTTTCTGTAACCAATCAACCATTTTACAGAAATATAAACATCACTTTAAACAAACTAAATTAACGGTCAGTCCCCCGCCGCTGGCTAGTTTCGTCTTGGAATTTTTTTGTTGTTTTGCATTGTTCTGGATCGAATCTTAAAATTTCGATTTGATCAAGTAGATGACGTAACGGCGCGACGATCTATTTCTAGTTGGCTTAGACGACGACGATCTCGTTTGTTTGTAGGGGAACAACTTCTATTGACCCCGTTTCGTAGCAACTGCGTCGGGATATTTTGCTTCTATGACCGGCGCCTAGAGCGCTGCACAAAATGTCTAAAGAAAAAGCGAAAATTCAAATTTATGATAAAACTAGAGTCTCCTTCTTTTGTAAGTATGTATTTTCGTTATATTCGTATGATATAATAACAGTGGCGTTTTTGCTCGAAGACGTCTACTTCGTATATAAAATAAGCTTAAGGCATTTTTATATCCGTCTAAACTTCTAAACGAAAGGTCCGATTCAAATAGTTTGAAGATATATTTACAGGTACATAATCGATCTTGATTATGAAACTTTCTATTCTACTCGTGTTTGATATTTACATATTGGGATACAATATTATAATTTTTGTAGGGATCTCCAATTTTTTTGAAAATAAAATGTTTCTCGATGATAATGTAGATTTTTATGAGTGACACGATTTTTAAAATCTGTTAGGTATTTATCGTGTCAGACAGAAACGAATTGGGTAACTACACTACAGACCGATCGTCAGCAAATTGATCCAGCAGAAAAGTCGATCATGGGCGTGGATATTTATAATTATTATTTAATTTATGTAAATACTCATATCACTGTGGTATTTACATACTGGAGAAGGGACTATTATATCAGGTGAAAGAGGATTAAAAAAAGGAACAAAAAACGCAACCCATTGAAAAATAAATTGCCTATAGCACAGAACACTTATTCGGTTACTCTATCGAAAGTTCTTTTTCACTTTTTTCACATTTAGTAAGATAAAGAAGATATTCGAGACAGTTTGGTTTGGTTATTTCGAAAAATCGCCCTATATCTCGAAAATGAGACATTACTGAAGTTCTGGTTGAACTATCGGTTGTTTATCGAAAAAATCTCAACTACCTTTTCTCTATTCACGAAATAATGTGCAAAACCATCCAATTTGGGACACCCATTACATAAACTCACTTGCATAACCCAAACGGTCCTTTCCGGATACTTTTGGTCTTTCCTACGTCCTACACTAAAAAATAAATTGTAATTTAAGCCATTATTGTAATAAAGGATATGTTTGCGGATGTTAATTGGCGTACGTCGGCCTCGTACAGTATTCAAACGAGAGAATAACTTAGGAAGTGACGTTTCATAACCAGGATGTCACGGAAACTACACGCAAACTCTTATGGCTAATTTCCCATACATTTTCTAGATAAAAGTTTTTTCAAATTCAATAAAATAAGAAACCATGCTTTTTGGGATACACCACGTATATCCTTTTAGCCGAAACATTCACTATAATATAAAATTTTTAAAATTTTAAAATGAAAAAGCCTCCACATGGCCATTTTTGTCGTACTATCACTCACCCATTAACCATTTGAAGTATTTACGATGCTCACAATAAATTTATATTACCATTTGTAATATTAAATTACTTTTATCAATAAACTGTATAACAGGACTGATGAATGCAGGAATGAATGATATTATCTATATATTATGTAATTTGTACTATCAGTAACGTTCATCAAAATACTTCCTTCCTGTTATGCTGTTGGGAAAGTCATAGGGAAAAATAGTTCTATAAATAAACTTCGGTTTATTTTTATATTGCGAGTGAGTAAAATAATTTTTTGATTTCCCAAACGGCGCTCCCAGATTGTGGAGAGGTCTTAAATTAAATTTGGGTTAAACATAATAATTCTATTACCCCAAAACACACATCTTGTGTTTCATGCAAAAAAAAGTACAAGAAAGCAAACTTATTTTGGATCAGTAGGTAGGTATTCATTTAATTTTAGCAAGGGTTCTTTGGCTCATTCTGGAAAGGAAAGATCTAGTTCTACTACGAAGAAATTAAATCAAGAAAATGCGTAAACCAGATGACAGGTGTCCTCAAAGGACCGTTCCACTTGAATGAGCCACTCAGAAACCTCAAACCAATGAAGAAAAGAAAGTAGATTTTGTGGAGTGAAAGTGGGATCCATCATGCACGGACATACCACTGCAGATCTGAGTAGATGAAGACAATAAATGTTTTTGGCATTAGGGAATGTTGACACCAAAAAAAAATCAAGAAACTTGGAAAAAGAAGTCTACCGATGAAGACAAAAAGCTGACCAAATGAAAACCTTTTTGGAAATCCTGAAATGAAAGAAAAAGACCAGATGATATTAGTTTTATCAAATTTTTTCAACGTGGACCTCACAAAAAAATAATATTTATTCAAATATATGTGATTTAGTAAGTTACACAGCATCTGCGAATTTTAAAGGGGATTCTAAATGCGCGATTGTTTAATGAACAATATCTATGTAAATAGCGAATAGGTAAAGGTTGTGGGAAAATAGGAAGTACAAGTCAAAAAGCGTTAGAGATTAGATAATGTAAAATATTAGCTAGTATTATGACGATGTTGTAATATAAATAAATACAGACTGACTGTACTTCCGTTAGGTTAGATATAAATAAATTTTAGTGCAAATCTAAGGAAATTTATTTACATAAAGCACGTTCTTAAAAACTTAAAGGGGATTGAAAATGATAAACATTTTTAACACATTGTGTGCCACGCTGTAAACTTCCACATAGGTCAAACCACATTCTCCGATATATTAAATACATTGTAAACCTACTTTTAAATATAATATCAATCTGTGTCTTTATCTAGAGGACCCTACAGACGTTGTCCTGTGCAAACTTCCTGGTACTTATTATACATATTTTGACAATTTTTTATTTTCATTGTTACATAATTTTGGGTAGAAAAATCAGATAGTAACGTTAATTTTCAGATAGAAGAAATATGTTTTCGGAAAAATCTACTTTTCTGAGTTTTCTTCCAATTTCTCGGGCAAACAAATTGGTTTTTATAAATTTGACTCTTTTTCTTAATGTCTTCACCACCTACTGGAAACAATGTGAATCTAAATCATACAGTTACTTACTCAAACACACACAAAAAATGTCATCAAAATCGGACCAACCGTTTAGAAGCTAAGAACGAACCAGATTGCAGCGCCACCTACCGGAACTAATTGTGAATCTGAAGAAATACAGTACTTGCGTGAACGATACCCCTATCGCAACTTGCAACAAACCTATGGAGTTTCGTCACTGCAAAGGACTGCGTTGGAGTAAATTGAGCGCTCCTAAAGGTGACCGATCATACCCAAGACTAGTTGGAACGCGAAAGATACCTCTATCGCCAGTTGGACAAACCTATAGAGGTTCTTCACTGCAAATTTCTGCGTTTTCCTTTTGAGATTGCTGTGTTAATAAAACTGTTCGACGCTGACAAATTATTCGAGGTTAAATCTTACTGAATAAAATTTCTTGAATAAGTACCTACAACGGCAAATCAATGAGGAAATATTAAAATATATAAAAATGACAGTCCTTGCGACGACCCTCGATGCGTTCGATTTTAAAATGACCACTTATTTTTACTTAATTTTAAAATACTCTCTAGGCAAAATGAAATACAGCGGATTTCCCCTTTTAACTAACGGCATTTACACTTCATTTCCGTTCTTCGACAACACTACAATCATCTATATGGTAATAGTAGGTAGATAATTATAATTTTAATAATATTATGCTTTATTCATGTTATAATAAAATGTTTCTGCTTACGTTATATGTAGGTAGTCAATATCTATAATGTAAATTGAATGTTTTCTTAGATTGTCGGTGGCTTTTATCTCGTGTATCTAACTGATATTATATATATAAATAATGTGTAGTTATACAGAGTGTTTCCAAGAAAATTTATAGTTTATTCACAAATGCGGCAGAGTCTAGTCCGACCACAATAACTTTGGGACACCACGTGGTCGCGGGTGTGACGTATCAGTCAGTGGCGTTACCGACTTGCTTATGAAAATTTAATTTTCATACTAAATTGGATACCTGAAGAAAATTACATAATGGTATCACTCGCTTTATGCCTTTTTTGAATTCATTAAATAATTAGCAAGAAAGAAAACAATTTACCTAATCTAAAGTTAATATATTCCAGACCTTAACACTTTCACAAACGTGTCTAACATGTCAACTTAAACTTATCATAAATATAATCTATAATATTATGAGCTGCTACCCAATTTTTGACTGATGACCATATTTTTTCAATAGGGTTCAATTCAGGATAATATGGCGGCAATCTCAAAACTTTGTGTCCATGATTTTCCAACAACTGATCCAATAAATAAGTGGGCATAAATGCAGCAACCCGATCTATAATTTCCTTTATTTGATTATGCAAAGCTTTTCCTTGTTTCATTCTCTTGGGAGACATGACACAACAAGTTCCAAGACATGAAAAACTCACTATTCGCACAAGAAGACCGAAAGCAAAGTACTGTCTGGTCTGCTGTCAACACTGAAATAAAAACGAAGAAGCTACATAAAATAAAGTGCCCGTTGCTCCGCCGCTGGCTCAAAGCCGCAGCCAGTCAGAGATCGGCATCGCATTCGAGGCGGCCCTACGTTGAATCACGTGGTGTTCCAAAGTTATTGTGGTCGGACTCTAAAAAATCTTTGTGACACTTGCAAGACCAGGCTGGTTTCTTCACTTCGTATCAGGACGAGTTCAGTATATTTTCTATTGTTAAGCGATTAAAAATTAAGTTATTATAGTAGTCAGTTACGTGGACAGAATATTTTGAACGTTTTGAACAAATCTGAATTGTATAATTGGAAAGTAATTAATTGTTTCTTTTCTGGCTTATTTTATGCAAACAACGGAATATGCCGAATTTTTATTTCAATTGAATATAAAAAGTTGAACATTTTTAAACTCATGTTAACTACGCTTTGGACAACTAATTGATTTATTTATTACTTTAATATTTTGTTAAAAACTTACCACTTTGATGGTAATGCTGGATGAATCTCAATTCTGAAAAAAAAACACAATAGAATAAATAATATTTTAAAGAGATTAAGGTTATTTTTATAAACGAGACATAAAATTGCTCTTTCTTTGAAAATGTTCAAAAAAATTTATTGTTGCATTTATAACTAACCAAAAAAAAGTTATACCCGTACCTGAGTTTACAAGTGTAGTGTCGACTTGTTTACTATGTCAAAAAGTGTACAATTATGGCGTTTATAAACGGTTGAAATTTTACTAATTCCCAATAAGCCATTTAATAATTATAAACAAAAAACCATGTTTAATTTCCCACTTTAGACCCCTATACCTATAACGAAGGGCATAAAAAACTATGAAGTACTATGATTATTTTTAGTCCCTTTATCAGGTTTCAAGCACTACATCTAATTTCAGTTGGCGAGGGCATCAAATATCAGCATATAATACATTTAAAAGCAAGGACCGGAAAGACAAATTGGACAGGATTATTAAGCGCCATCTATTCCCGCTGGTTGTCGTCTAAAGAGACAGTTGGCTATTAATTTAAGTCTGTGGGCTTCCCAGAAGACAAATCGTTTTTGAAAATAATTAGTTTTGGACCCTCCTTCGACCAATGTCTCGACAGACGTTAAGTATATAGTTATACATAAAAATTTCATACTTTGTCCTGGTTAACGAGAATATATTGAAGTCTCCTTCGAAAAGTAAATAAAAGCAGAACCGTACTGTCCTTTTCAATCAATTGATCATTATAATGGACAAATTGTGGAAAATATAATAAGTGGTGAATTTGAATACAACAGGAAGCATGACAAAGAAGAAACCCTGTTATTTATCCACTTCGTACAAATAGTTTTAGATAACCACCGTATGTAAAATAAACAAATTCACCTTTAACACATTTTCAAAATAAAAACAATTCAACTGATATAAAACCCTAGGTATGTTTAAGTAATTAAGTACAAAAATGCTAATTATTCATTTGTAGCTATTCACAATCATTAAAATAAATATTTTTTGTAAAGTATCTCTGTGGATAACTAAATATTTATCCATTTCCTGTGCTCTTTCTTTTTCTCTCTCGTAATTCGTAGTATTTGTTGTGCGTAGGTGTAAAAGACCTTTTGTCGATCTTTCATTCATTATTTGTTGACCTTCTTTCAATCTTATCAAAACAAGAAACCAAATGGATCAACTGCAGTATAAATAGTTTTGATTCGTAGCACCGGAAGATAAGAAAAAATTCGTTTATTGTAATAAGGGAACGGTAGTTAGACGAAGTATTAAAGAATACAAGTAAACTTCAATCATTTAATACGTTAGGCTGCTTATTTTGAAAACATTGATACCTCTTCGGAAAATTTGACATTTCTACCGTGAAGTTTGACACTTCTATCGTGGTTTATCATTTGACATTTCTATTGTGTAGTTTGACGGTTAGTCAAGCAGCCATTAAAGCACTGAGCTCTTGTCTAATCAGTTCTTAAATGGTGTGGGAATGCCTAGGCATACTCAATGAACTAGCGAGAACAATATAGTAACCTTACTGTGGATTCCAGGAGACACTGGAATAGAAGGAAATGAAATAGCAGATGAACTAGCAAAGATGGGGACTGAAAGATCAATTTGGGGACCGGAACCCTTTTGCTGTATCAGCCCCAATGTAATATTGGAGGAAATAGGCAAAGCCGAAGAAAAAAGATCTGACCATTGGAAAGATCTAGTAGGGCTTAGACAATCAAATATTCTGATGGGTGACTACAACCCGTTGCACTAAAAGTTTTAACAGGGATACTAACGGGACGTTGCAGCCTGAACGGTCACCTGAAAAAGCTCAAAATAGTGGAGGAAGAAGAATGTAGATTCTGTGACATAGAAGAAGAAACCTCCATCCACGTACTTACATCAGAATCCTAGGGCACAGCACCTATGAGATTATTGGATAGAAGCGGGACATTTACCTAACTTGAAACCTGAAGATATCCTAAAATTCCTCAGGGAAATATGACCAAAGGAACTACTCTGAGACCTTCCTCAGGAACTTAGTAGAAGCAAGGGGGCACAATAGATGTTCATACATACATTGACATTTCTATAGTAAGTGCGTATTTAAAATGCACCAGTCCATTGAGAATCCTGTCGACTATGAAGCACGCGCTGTTATTTGTATTTTTAGTGCTAAAGATATGAAAGCAGCTCACATGTATCATCAGATCTATAAACTTCATGAAGAAAACATTGTAAGTGATGGAATGGCAAGGAAGTGGGTTAGAGCCGTTTAAACATGGCAGCAACAATGTTGTGACAAGGACCTGGGCAACCTTCTGTCTTTAGTGACGATTTGATGCAAAAAGTTGAAAGAGAACAGGTACTTCAAGATCTCTTTGTTATCTCAGGAGTTCCCTTACGTTTCAAGAAGTTTTTGTATGAAGTTGTGACTGAATATTATTGGAGACTGTGCTTATGATTCTTACCAAAAATGGCGAGCACAAAACCAAACGTTTAGACATCGCTTTAACATTCCTTGAGCCTTATGAAGCCAAGGATGATGATTTTTTTTCTACAAAATTGTCACTTGGATGTTTTGGGACAGGAATGGTGCGTTGCTTGTCTTCTTTTTGGCTATATGGCTAGTTTTAAAAGATCGTAGTCAGAGCTCTAAAGAATAATCATTTTTCATCACACTTTTGACTTGAATCTTTTTCAAAGGTGTCTATTTCTCAGGGTTTGTGTAAAGATTCCAGTTAGTACATGCTAATGGATTCTAGGGTGAGAAAAATTGCAAATGCGAATTCTCTCTCTCACTAAATTTAGCCATTTTCTAAACGATAAAGGAGCTAAAAATAAATACCGAACAGCTGTTAATTACACTATACATTTCTGTAATTATGAAGAAATATGCGAACGTGGGAATGAAGATTGGCATTGTGTCTAAATATAAACTTCATTGATGGGTGAGTCATATAAATAAAAATAAAGACCTTAATGAGAGTATGTTGTAGTAAACGCATCGAACATAGGCGTGTGTAGCATTTTTCCATTACACAAATTCATAAGCATGCTCTATTGGCATGGGCTAATGAACATTTGAGTTGGAATGCTGAATGGACGTCCGCATTGTCCACGGATGAGTCGAGGTATGGTTTTCCAATAGTCGGCTTGTTCGTGTATGGACTAGTGCCTAGAACTCTAAGAGCAATGTAGGAAATGTATACGCTCAGAGGTGATACAGTTGTTGTTCGTAGAGTAATTTGTTTTATTGGGGGGTACAAAATTGTTAGTGCTTGATGGGAACCTGACTGCGCTGAGTTACGTACAGCAAGTTATTAACAATATTATACGTTTTGCTATTTGACCAACTTTCCTCTTTTTAAACGATAATAGAGCAGTTTATTACCTTGTAAGACATAACAAGATGAGGCATCTTTTACTATCTAAGCATCAAGATCTTGAACTGATTCAATTTTTCAATGTATTTTAAACTTAAATCGCCCATTGAGACTATATTACCAACTAAGTAAAATCGTCAACTTGAATATGAAGAAAAGTGGGTGCCCGCCCATGTTACTGAGGATGTGAAGAGTGAAACACCGGCAGTGGTGGGTTGCTTGGGGAATGTAGGTAATGCCGTTTAATGGTAATTATATCACCGTGACCTTCCCACCTATTTATAACCTACTTAATTATGTGGAATAAATGATATATGTATATTCAGTGGAATTGTCTATTTTCATTAACCAAAAACGGTCATTGTTCGGAATCATAATTTTATTTATGTAACAGTTAATTATTACCTTGGAAAAGTCAACGTGCCAGATCAATCTCAAAAAGAAAACGAGAATTTATAATTTGATTTAAAATGAAACCAAAACAATCGATTTTTCAAGAAAAGTAGAAGATTTACAGTAACATAAGCTCATGCTGGTGAGCTTTTGAACAACTACTTCATCCAGAATCTTGTCGAGGAGCAGTACCAACATTTTGGAGGCTTAGACATGCTAGGACCAAGTCCTATTTTCCTTTCCCCAATCATTAAAAAAAACCACCTACTTCTTAGACATAAAAAAACCTGGGACATGCCTCAAGATGGTATGATGAAAAGGTATCACTTTTCAAAGAAATTCTTTACGGAATTAAACAACAAGAAGGAATGGGATCCAAATAACGTTACCAGACTTGGAAAGAATACCATTCAATGGTACACAGACGGCTCAAAAGCAGTAGAAGGAACTGGGATAGGAGTGTACGGGCCAGGAACCAAACACTCTGAAAGCTTGGGAAAAACCCCAAGTATCTTTCAAGCGGAAATTCACGCCACAAGAAAGTGTGCCCAGTTAAATATTGACAAAGTATATAGAAGGCAAAAGATTATCATAATGTCAGATAGTCAAGCAGCCATTAAAGCACTGAGCTCTTGTCTAATCAGTTCCAAAATGGTGTGGGAATACTCAATGAACTAGGCGAGAACAATATAGTAACCTTACTGTGGATTCCAGAACACACTGGAATAGAAGGAAATGAAATAGCCGATGGACTAGCAAAGAGGGAGACTGAAATACCCTTTTGGGAGCCAGAACCCTTTTGCGGTATCAGCACCAATGTATTATTGGAAGAAATATGCAAAGCCGAAGAAAAGAGAAGATCTGACCATTGGAAAGATCTAGTAGGGATTGGACAATCAAAGATTCTGATGGGTGACTACAACCCCATCATACATACATACATCCTTTTCCCAACTGTCACAAGAAAGTAACAGGATTAGCACGTGGATTTAATTTGCATATATAGGGATGAACCTATTTGTCGGTTGTGCATGGAAAAGTAGGAAACAGCCTCATAGATTATCTCCGAGTACGATGCAATGACTGATTGAAGATATAAACTCCTGAACTAGACTACCCAAAGAAGGATTAATTCAAGAAGGATCTTATGAAATTCATGTATGCCTGATAGGGATAACTAGACCCTTCACAAAAACAGTGTACCCAGAACACAAGAAGAAAAGGTGCCGAGGACTTGAACTATTCACAAATCAATTGTTGGAGATGTTTTTGTGCAAGCATCGTAATATCACAAATAACTCATATTTCTCTAAAATAATGCGTAGTGCGATCGCTCGAGTGAAAATAAAAGGAGTGTTTACGACAAGATTAAGTCAAGCCAGTAGCGGTGCTAAAATATTACAATTCATATTTTAATAGATTTGTTTTAAGCTATAATAGATTTTTGCGATTGGTTTGGGAATCCCAATATATCCACGCACCTCATGTTTAACCTATAGTTGTAAAAATAATTAAATTAAGAGCTGCATCTTCTTGGACACGTTTGTAGTATCTTTATCGTTGTCTGTCATAAAAGTGAATTGCAAAAGGCATCAAAGTCATTTTCTGGAAATTGAATTTTAATTGTCGTACAACAAACCAAAAATTAATTTACTAATTATAGTGAATGAAATTTATAAATTTCTTTCAAACAAAAAATATTACCAAATTCTAATCAAACATACATGAAGTAGAAATCTTCAAAGGTTCAAATATTTAAAAACGTTTCATTCATTTCTTGGAGTTCTGATTTGTTTGCAGGTAAAATTATCAACTGGTATCGTACCTGAACACGAAGAATGTACAGAGTGACCCAATATGATACAAAAAAAATAATAAATTAGAAAAGATGAGTTGAATGATGTTATATCTCATAATTCTTTACAAAACTTTATAAAGATGAACTATATCAGGAACAAATATGTTACGTCTTAAGGATTCGAAAAACTACATTAGACGTCTATATTAGGCAATCCAGATCACTTGACTTACAGGTTGGCAAATTAATTTTGGCATTTGACGATGCGCGAGAAAGCCATACAACTGGACAACGTTGTAAACACAGTTACCGGGAAGAGCAGGCGACGTACATTCCGCATGAAAAGTTTTAAGGGTTGTGAAGCTTACGAATTCTGCCAGCGAAGTGAGCTCTTGCAATCCGCATACGTCTTTGCTACGGCTGCCAAAATTAGTTTGTCGTCCAGAGCAAATAATTTGGACAGTTGGTTAGTTTTCTATACGCTGTGGTTTGACTTTGTCTTTCTATGAAAACCTTCATTGAATTTTAAACACATTTAGAAAATGGATGAACTCCTAGTAATGGATATAATTAGTTATTTGGTATTTTCACACAGTTTTGCACCAAACGTACATAACTACAAATATTTTGAATTTAGTTTCGTGCTGAAAGTAGGACCTACTTTAGTCAATAGAGTTTTAGCAGATAATACTTGAGTCCTATTTATGAAAAAAAATTGCCTTAGAAACCCTAGAACGTGTAAATGTATATAAAAGTTTCCATAGATTAATAAGAATAGAGAGGTCATGAGATGATCAAAATTCTATTGCAAGCATACCCTCATCCCATGCAGAACGCCATATTGAATTTTATTTGGCAGGTCGCTGGGTTGCTTATTGGCGAATAACATTTTGACGTATTGGGCGATCAAATAGACAGTTGGTTTCAGTTACTTTTGGTAAAAACAGTGATGTGTACCATTTACAATTGGTCGATCTTGTTCCTTCAGCTTTGAAGAAGCAGGAATCATGTCATCGGACTTGGTTCTTATTGAGAGCACCACACAGTAAACTGATGTTTTTGAGGTTCATAGGCATTGATCATTGTAAAAATTACCGACCAAGTAGTTTTTCAAATATAAAATACAAAATTTTCTATGGGGAGAATTTTTTTTTTAAATTGGACCGAGAAAAGTGTGAGGATGTTATGTCAAACGGAGCATACTGTAGATGTAGAAGATAATAGATTTTTATAATATTATGTTTTTGAAAAATATTTTTCAAAAAACAATAACCATAAAATTAAGAAGAAACAACTACAGGCCAGATGCCCCGACAAATATTGAATTACACTTCTAAGTTGAACGTATCTCTACAAGATATAACCAACCATTCCGGTTGAAATCCTTAGTATCAGTTCCAGATTGGTCAATAGGGAAAGGGTATGGTAGGTGATGGAACGTCAGAAATTGCTATTATTGGTACTGAGCCAGCATTTAGTATATCAAAAACTACAAACCTGTGGATTCTAACAAAAATTTAGACGGACAAAGAACCGTGGCAGCAAACTCCTTGTCAAAAAATCCTCGAAGTCACTGACTGAAGAAATCTTTAGAGATGCCAAGGCAGGATTTCTCCAAAAAGTTTGTGGTGTAAAGAATCTCAAGCGTTATAAGAACAAAAAACCTAAATGCTGAGGACCTAAAACCTACGACTGGACGTACTGTATTAACAATCAAGCCAGAAGGTTAATGTTTTATTACAAAACGTATAATTTTTCTTAAACCTGTATTCAAGTTTTTAATAATTTTTCAATAAAAAATTTGAAATTATTTATTATTTTCTCCAGTGGAACGCCCTTGGTTAAACACTAGATAGATATGAATGAAATACACACGTGTCTGGGTACTTCTATCAGGTCATTAAACTCCGAGTTCCAACAAGACCTTTAACTTTTGTAGAATATTATACCTAGACTTAGACAATGTATACTGGGAGACACGATTACACTTTCTCAAATACCTACGTTTTGGTATTCATTATTTAGTATAGTTAGATAAAAAAATGCATTGTTTGGCAAATAAGAAGGAAAAATTGGTACTGAAATCAACTAAATTTTTTTTTTAAAAGAATATTCAAATGAAGGTGAAACAAATTCCAAATTCCAATGTTGATATTTTTTAGATGTCAAAAGAAAATAAATGGCAACAAATATGAGAATTCATGTGATTATTTTTTGACGTTTCACAAAACCAATAGAAATTTTAAATTTCAGTAATTCATATACGTTCTAGCCAATCAAAACATTACAGTGGGAAAAATCTACTTACATGACAACGTATTTTCTTGATCTGACACGTCTGTCAAAGAATACATCAACAGACAAGGAGCGAAACATACATACGATCACATGTAGGTTTCTTTCTTATGTTCTTTACAGATCCAAATTAGATTAAAGTTTGCTTGTAGGTTTAAATTATTTTTTTAATGATCTATTTAACGTGTATATTTGTCAACGAAAAGTGCAGAATAAGCAACCGATGGGAAAATACATACATAATAAACAACTTTATGCTACAATACTTTTTTTCAGTGTCATTCCAGTAAAGATGTAAGCATTTATTATGATTCTCGGTGTATGCCAGAGTTAGCTGTCACCTTCAAGGATATTTATTTTTGCCCCTTCAACATCAAAGGATTGTCGCCGTGCTTCAATTCTTGTTGTGTATTCTTTGGTTGAAATAAAAATGAAAAATCTTTAGTGATTTTTATTGTAAGGTCAAAAAACATTTTATCGAATACCACACGACAGTTCGATAAATTTAATATTAATGAAGATATAGGAGGAATTGACAAAGTAACTTCAAAGTACAGCACCGCTATTGTAATTATCGGAGCACAATGGGCTCACAAAAATTGATGTACTTGCATCTCATAGTGAATTTTGAGTGGAATAGTAACTTACGGTTATTTCATTTTGGGTAGTTAGTGTGGAATTTTGTATTTTTATTCTTTCAAATCTTAATTTGGAATATAAATTGCCAATTAAGGGCTGCCAGACCTCATTAATTATGGGAAAACTGCTCAAGAAAAACACTATTAACAAATAGTCCTGTGGGTTATCAAGCAACGCAACCTTTATGAAAAGATTTTTCAAGAGAAATATCTACCTAGAGATATTACAGAAATTCTGGACTTATCATTGAGCGGAAGGTTTTTGGATCCCTTAATTTTTTGTGATTTTAGTATTACTAAGGAAATACTACAACAAATAGTTCTGTAGTCTGACACTTGTACTTGACGCTTTTGTAATTTAAATCACGATATCTTTCGCCAAATGTTTCTTCTAGTTTAAACTGGAAAGTAGGTAGCATTAGAATTTTCATTTGTAGTTAATTTCCTATTTTATAAAATGTTTACGTTACTCTTAGTAGTAGGTCTTAGATTATCTTTTACAGGTTATATGGAAGTTATCATAGAAGTCAAGTGAATCATAGTGAGTTTAGGATCCAACACAGAATTGATTAATATATATAGCAAATATAAGGTCCGTAAGAGGAAATATTAAGTGGAATGGGTTGTCTAGATAATATCGTGAGGCTATAAAAATCTGCAAACAGTTTGAATGTAGAAGATTTAATATCTGTTCAGCATTTTTTAATGCGTTCTATAAGCTAAATATTCTAAAAATTGAAAAAGCGAAACCACCGGGACTCGAATCCGGGACCCCTCAGTTACAAGCCCTTACGCTAAGCCCTGCGCTACGGCGGTTCATACCTATTAATGTTCTGTTCGGTATTATAAGCTACCATTCAACCGCGACTGCGTCCTACAGTTTAATTTCACAAAAACTTGACGATTTAAAAAAAAATGCCAACAAAATTCTTGAGTCATTGACGATTACGAAAGATTTTTGACAATTGAACTTCATGAATGTCAAAGGATTATCATTTAAAGACAAATTTTTATGTTTACCCATTTAGTTCCGGGACAAAAAAATCTTTTTTAGTATGTAATTTTATTGAATCGTACTGCGTTAGTAAATATTGTGATACACTCTGTAAGTCTGTATTATTTGACCTAAAAATAAAATTGTTGCCTGCCTACTATCGATACTTTCGAGTTTTATCAATGAAACTGCGGCTTTGACGGTATTTTAATGCCGAGTTTGTTAGAACGTTGTATGAGGTCTGAACACGTTTTAAATAATAATATTGAACTCGTCTTAAATCAATTAGTTGTCATAATTTATGACATTTTTTTATAATGCACCTAAAATTCATTCACTTAAATAACCTAAAATTTGAACTATAGTCTCCTCCTACTTAAAAGCAAAATGTTGACAAAACAAACAAAAATAAATGTATATAAAACGATAATAAGGCCAATAGTAATGTACTCAGCAGAAACAAAGACGTTAACAAAGAAGGAAGAGGAAACATAAAGAATGAGAATGAATATAGAATTAGAACGAACCGTGAATTTTTGGACAAATATAAAGGTGAAGGTAATTTAAAAAAAAACAAAAGTACGATTTAAATGTCTAGGACACGTATGGAGAGAAGGAGCTAAATCAGTAACCTCCAGTATCTTGCAGTGGAACCCAGGAGGAAGCAGGAGACGCGGTAGGCCCAGGTCAAAGTGGTAAAATGAAGTAGAGGTGGACTTCAATAGAGCAGAAGTAGCAAACTGGAAAGAAAAAATAGGAAATTATGTAGGAGCATAAGTGAAAGAATTTAAACTTACAACGGGGACTGATCCACCCCAATTAAGCGGATCTAGAAAGCATACGCGGCGCAACCCCACACGGGGTGTCAAGCCTTTATAAAATAGTTTCCTCCTATTTGTTTTATACTTGGATAAGTAATAATTTTTTCTATGAAATTATTTCTATCTTTTTCCATTCATGTTTTAATTTTATTTCACTTGCTACTGATTCCAGAGTGAGGTTTCCTTATACAGGACCTCGCTATAATATACTTAATGATTAAGCATGACAGTTTTTAAAATTATTTAAAAAAGGGAGTTCAAAATCAATCAAAAAATGTAAATGCCAGTTATAAATTCCAAAATACTGAGATGGTAGAATTATGAAAATGTATCATCTCGAGCCCAAAGTATTTTGGGTGTTCGTATGAATCACATTTTGCCGCGACGTTTTCTAATAACTTCACTAAACATATCCGACACATACGTGGGCAGCCAAGATCCAAAAACATCAAGATTATGTATCTCGACTTAGTCTGCGACTATCCACACAGCACATTATTTATTTATAATAATAGGCTTAATTTCAAAGAGAAAATCGGTTATTTTCGGGCTGTGAGGTTGGTTTGCAAGACGTTTGCGAATTCCTACAGTTTTTTAATGAGAAGTTTCTTGGAACAACATTGTCATGAGTTAGATTTTGTGTATTGAAATGATGTAAAACTGCAAATATGTGAATTCTAAAACTGGTTTTAATAAAACTAGACTTGCTGTCTGTATGTATCAATTAATAGTTGATAGTAAAATATTATTCCTAAAAAATATAAATTGTATTAGGCACATAACTTCACGTATTGTATACGAGTTCTTAAAGTGTTATTATACATCTGGAGATTTGTTACTTAGTATATCAGGAAGAATGTAGATTATGTGAAATGGAAGCCATTCACGCAAATACCAAGGCACAGCATCTGGAGGACTAATGGATAGGAGAGGAAGACTTGCTGCAACTGAAGCCTACGGATATCCAGAAATACCTTCTAAATGAACTACTAGACTATAATGAACTCGCGGAGAGAATTTTAGAAAGAGGTGGTCCTAATAGTTTTCCTAAACAAGAATAGGTGCTTTTAAGTTTCCCAATGTATGTACATTTAAATTTGTAAATAATACTCTACGCCAAATCGATCTTTTATTTAAAATAATAATAAATATCCCTGTATATTATGAGAACGATAATAATGAATGAACCGTGGATCTGGACAATCGAGGTCGTTCCTGAGGGAACCTCGAATCCAAGTTGTGAGAAAATACCGTGGGAAGTCGCGCGTTTTTGTCTGTGAATCGCCTTCGTGAATAATTCAATGTCTGTATAGAATTAGTATGGTGTGGAAATTATTGTTATGTCATTTCTGTAAATTTGTTAAAAACTTGAAATCCCATTTGGTAACTGAAAAAAGTACATTTAAATAATAAAAATTATTCATTTGTTGATTTTAAGTAATTGACAATATAATTGTTTTGTCGTAAAACTATTTAAACTGATTGTAAAGGATGTCTTAGACTGAATATAATTTTAAGGTTTTGTGAATTGCAGTTTTGTTTATTATTTCATTTGAATTTGATGAAGAACAAAAGAAACCGAAAGGACAAAAACAATTTTGTTTCAAGAGTTGTTTTAAAAAAAATAAAATCTTGGAACCTTATAAAGCCGAATATTCTGAACATTGAAAAAGCGAAACCATCGGGACTGGAACCCCTTCGGTACGGACGGTTCCTACCCATTAATATTCTGTTTGATACTGAGTCTTACACTTAGGTACCATCTACTCACGATTTAAAATATAATCGTTGAGAGAATGATGATAACAAAAAATATTATAATAGAACTGACGACAATCTAAATTTTAGCATCGCTTGGTAGAAGACACAGATGTGACAGGGCATAGAATGCCTCCCAAAAATAGTAGTTGAAGATATTTGTCTATAATACGAAAACCTAAGCAACAAGAAATATTTAGGCAAACAAAAGTTGAAAGTAAACAATAGAAATAACAATAATATGTGAAATGTAAAGAGAAGTGTGAAGTATCATTAAAATCGAGGCAAACTTACCACTTCATAAAATAATAGTAGAAGAATGATAAGGATGAAAAAATAGAAATAGATATTATGATAATCTATTCCTGGATTTTGAACTAAGGATTAGTCCCCTTGGGATGGAAAAAATAAGGAAGGACATACTGATACAACTGGGACCATACTAGATGAATCCATATTTCATGACTTTGGATAGCAAGACACCGGAGAACATATTCATCGAGCGAGTGGACATCATTATTCCATCTAGGGAACAGATGAAGCTACCAGGTAATCCTTGAGACATCATCTGGTTCACTGATAGCTCCAAAACAAACCATGGCATTGAGGCTGGTATAAACGGTATATACCTACGTCTGTGTTTCAATCAGATGATTGCTGCTATAGTCTGGAATTTTACCGCACTTAATAATTTGTCACTCCTAGCCCCCCAATTATAAATCGAACACTGGATATTGTTCATAGTAGTACTTATACAAACGAAGCCCTTTAGGGCACACAAAACTTACTTTTCGAGAAATATTTAACCACATCTTGAATAAGGAATGAAATAAAATCATTGGGAAGTACTATTTAAAAAAAACTACCACTTTTTGGGATAAAAATCAGTTCCTTTAACTTTTTACTTCATAAAAATCCGAAATTTGAAGGAAAATGTGGCTTATACCCTCAAATTGAAAGTGGTACATGAAAAACAATACTTTGCACTTAGTCTTCTTGTGTAGCAGTATCAGAACCTCCAGAATTAGGCAATAGTCGTAGAACGCTATGTTTGAAAACAATGTAGCTTGTTCCGCCATCTATGTTTCAATAGTGATATTTCTTTTTATTCATGAATATAGGTATATGGTGATGTTGAAACTGTACATGACAAATAATCAATATGTAATTGATAAAATTTCATCTAAATCGTGGAAAAATTAAATAATTTTACTCGTATATAATGGGTATCATTCACTTAAGTGAAGTACGCATCGATGTGAATAACAGCCATCATTAATAATTCGTTGAAGACCATTTAATGGCCAATTAAAAATAAAACCATTACACCGAAAAGAAGAAACTGGGTATTTTACAACGATAAACGTTTAAAAAAATTCCAACAATAGATCAGAGTGTCTGAAATATCCGTAATCGAAGTTAAAGTCGTAAAAATTAATGGCCCTATGATCAAAAACTCCAAATTTGATTTGTGGTCTCACGTCTGGCAAAATTCATGTTGTTAATTTTTTGCAATATTATTGGTATAATATTTAAAAAAAAAACAAATTAACATCTATGATATCAAAAATGATTAAATCGTAGATCCTAACCGAATATATTTGTTATGACCTATTGGGGGCCCCAAATTTTTCATTCGTTGCTCTGAACTTCGTGAATCCTCTAGGCGGCCCTGAAATTGATCGATGCCCCTCCCATTATACTATAATGTAGTTAACAACCACGAAGATTTTGCACTATTTAGATAATAAATTAATAACAAATACTTAATAATTGGGAAAATCGTTCTATTGATATTTTATGTTATCTAATTAAAATACAGACCAAAGTTTTTCCGATCACTTTCTAATACCCAAAAACAAATCTAATACCACTCGCTGTAAGGTCATTAACCACAGTTAAAATTGAATTGCTATATTTATACGAAATATATTAAATTGTGATAAAAACTAAATACATTAACTAGATAAACACGTTACCAATAAATTGTTTTTTTTTCTGTAGTTCAATAACCAATGTTTAAAGATACAAATAAAGTTGTTATAAATCATATAAAAACGTAAAAAAATTACATCCCCTTACATAACCTTAACGGGTTTATCATTTTAGTTTTATGTTTATCGTATGTGCATGTCGTCAGTCCGGCATCACCGAAAACGTCCGGTTGCTTGGCAACTGATCACATCTTTTAAGTCTCAGAGGCGTCCAGTAAATATCGTTTCTAGATGAAAGCTTATTCTTGTTTCATTTGTTGTATTGAGTGACCTATGATTGTATGATTTTGTGATAAGATAGTTATAGTTCGACTTTGGACTTTTAGGTGGATATTTGAAGAATTTAAATAGTAGCAAAACCAAGACAATTCCAAAACCGTTTTTGAAATACAAGAAATGACTACCTTAAAAATTGCAATATTTATAAGAATTTCATTGTTATTGTTGAACTGAACATTCAATCGTTACATTTTTCATGAACATATAACTCTCCAAATTTTGTTCTACTACCAAAGCATTGGTTAAGATCTGACAAACCTGTTGAATGCCGAATTTTGTAATAGCTTCTAAATATTTAAGAACTTAATCTTTGCACTAAGTCCTAATACATCTTTGTCTTCGAGATATTTCCAACGGTCTTATTTCGACGTTGTCTATTCCTTCCAAATTCCTTCCTGATATTGTAAAAGGTTCCTGACCCCAAAGAGTTGTTTCAGCCCCTACTCTTTCATAGTTCGCCAGCTATTTAATTCCCTTCTATTCCTATGCGTCCTGGAACCCACAATAAAGAGACGATGTAATTCTTGAATTTTTCTGGATATTTCCACCCTATCCAAGAACTGATACGATAATCCTTTTCCTTCTATTTCTTTTATCAATATTGAACTGGGCACATCTTCCTATGGCTTCTTTGATTGTCTTTCAAGCTGTAAAGAGCAATGAACTGTGCAGTAGTTGAATATAGTTGAAATATTTTCTGAAATAATATATTAGTAGCTGAGTTATCTAAATTTATCGTGGATTGCTGCACAGTTCCGAGGGACAAATAAAGTTCCAGTAGGACAAACAAAGTTCTTTGGACACTAATTCTAACAAAGATCTTGTGCAAATTTGACCATTTAGTCTTGTACCTGAACAAATCTAGTTTTTTTATTGGAAAATTCATATCACCTGGTGAATCTACTTAAAGATATTTTATGGAGAAGGTAAGTAAATTCTACATTGTTTCATTTTATTTGCTTCAAGTTTTTGTAAATTTATAATTTTTATAGTATTAACCCCTTCTCATTCAAATTGTAAATATCAAAACTATTTTCCTGTATCAATATTATATATATATTTATTATCTAGCAAATTTTATTCACTGCACAACATAAATTTTATTCTTTTCTAAAAAAACAGTTTTTCAAATTTCCTTCTGATAACAAAGTCCTAAACATTGGCTTTGTTATCTCCAAATTTAAAATCAGTTTGGCAAGAATCTGTCCTTTCAATTTTTTGTTATATTATTATTTCAACGCCGTAAGCTATTAGTGTTTCATTGGCGCCCAACGTGGGGTGAACTGGAAAAGGTGATTTTCTAATCCCAATTAACCGAGTATAAATATTATTAAAAAATAACTATAAGACAGGAAGGAATAAATAAAACTAATACCTGCTTAATACACTGCATTACGTTATATGTATATCGCCTCATTAAAAAAAAATGAATAAGGTTGAAGTACCAAACCGAAATTGTTTCGCGTTTATAAATATGTAATTAAATTCGCTAGACCGTAACACTGACGATTTCATTTAATTTAATGATGGGCACTTTAAAAATCAAATAGGTGGTTTAAAGCTGCTTCATTATGAGACATGCTTTCTCTCATCGTATTGTGTGTACTTACAAGATATTTCGACGAAAATTAGATTTAAAACCCATCTCTAAGTTACGCGGTGGTAGGTCAACTAAAGATATTCTGTATCTAATGAAAATAATGATACCGTGAGTTTCGTCCACTTTTGGCAATAGTATTAGATAATGACGAGAACATAACTCAGAAAATTTGTTTTAATACACGCAAGAGTTTACTTCATTTTAACGTTCTATCCCTATCACTCGAGAAAACTATTACCTACTGATACAAGATTTGTGCTGGATTTTTACTCAAAATTAAAAATATTTTGCAGTTTTTGGTTATCAAGTCAACACACAATTGTCTCTAACTTTCTAAAGAGTAGTCGTTATTTAGTTTTCGTTTCAGAGATCCTGAGTGAGAGTTCCTGTAATTACTATGAGATTAGATTTCTGAATACATCAGCATTAAAGAAGCTTTCGTAGTTCTCCGGCACCAATTTCACTCTTTTTTTTATGTTCAAGAGATGGGTGTGAAGTACCAACCCAGCATATTGCTCTGAGACGGAGTCGTCTAGTTCCTCGCACATTAACAGGTAGGTACAAAATTTGTGTTCAGTTCCTCGCAGCATACGAAGGGTAAGGGATTAGGTATCAGGTAGCAAGGTCCACAATGACAGTGCGAGGGATTTTGATTAGGTAATATTTACATATTGCTAGTAAATGTTTCAATACTGCATCACGTCCATTGAAAATTATTATAATAATCTGTCAATTACACAATTCAATTTTTCGATTCGGATTAGGGTAGGGGGTAAGGTAGAGTGGTTTTGGTTGGGTTATTATTGAAAATTATTATAATAATCTGTCAATTACACAATTCAATTTTTCGATTCGGATTAGGGTAGGGGGTAAGGTAGGGTGGTTTTGGTTGGGTTATTATTGAAAACTCACGAATGCATAGATACATTTTCCCTAATGTTAGGAACATAGCGGAAGAAATATATAAATAAATAAAACAATAGTGTGAGGAACTGCAGACCTGTCTTAATCCTACCCTCCGTTCGAAAAGGGATTAACGCAGGTAGATGCGAGGAACTGCATCACGTCCCTCTGAGAAACACTACTTTTTAATCGACTACGGAAACTGAACCCGAACAACGGGATAGGGCTGTATTGTCGAGAAAGGTTGGTCCTGAAAGCAGAAAATTGATACATACCACACGGTTGTCGCACGTAACAAGCTGAATTTTGGACCCAAACTCGGAAAGAAATGTGAGTGTCAAAACTCAACACTGACCTCGAGCAGCTTGAGGTGGTTGAATTAATAGATGAACATTGCCAGTTTTTCCCAAACATCAAGAAAGCTCTAAAAATTTTCGTAGCTCTACCTCCTACCACAACAACAATTGAAAGGTCTTTTAGTACCCTTCGTCGTGTAAAAACTTGGCTAAGATCAACAATGTGCAAAGAAAGGCTTTCTGGTCTTTGTATGCTCAGTGTTCACCGAGAATTTGTGAATAAAAATAAAAACATAATTATTGAAAAAATAATAGATCGGTTTGCACAAAAGAGGAGAAATATTCTATTACTTTTCTCCCAGTAGAAAGGTACATTTACATACAAATGTATTTTTTATAAAAGGGCATATACATATTTTCAACATTACAGTTAAGTTTTAGTTCAAGTCAACCATATGTATTTTTGAGAATAAAAATATAAAAGTTGTAATCTACCTTTACTTGCCCCCCCCCCTATATTTGACCCTTCCGGCGCCCATGAGTTTGGCCTTGGAAGGTTGAGGAGTTCCTTCTGAGAGCATTACTTGAGCGGGAAGTTTAGACGACCCAATGTTTGAGGTGTGGTTTAAATTTTGGGATAAGATTGGTTGCTGAAGACTCTGAAGTTAGAGTTATTCGTCCATCTGACTGGCCATGGATTTACTACGGAGGGAGACATCTTTAGAAGAATGAGAAAAAAATTATGGGGCGAGCGATTAGACAACTTGGGAATAAGAATGAAAGGGAGTGGCACAATTTTGAAGATTTCGTATGACCTCATTTTTGATTTTTTTAACATGTTTTCATGTTAAAAAATGGAATTGGTTTTCTTGATTTTTCACTTTTTACACCAGTGGAGATTTTGAAAAGAAGCCAACCTCTGGTGCAGTTGCTGTAGCTGTGTTTTCATTGACTTGTGTCCGAGTCACATCATTTTAATTTAAATCGTCTGACTTTACACTGCAACCTCAAAATTCTATTAATAACTACTGTACTTATGCAATTCGTAAAGCTTTGATGCGTTGTACGTGAAATTTATTTAGTTAATATTAAATGATTAAATCAACTATTCAACATGTATATGTTCTAGATCCCGCATAAAAAAGCATATTATGAAAACCTTACCCTTCCCTTTGGGTTTTATTGTTTTACAATTGATTTTAACTATTACCCTCATTGTTGTCCTAGACAATCGACGCCAAACGCACTCTCTTCTATGACACGTTTTAGTTTAAATTAAATATACAGTGTGTAAAAGCCCAACGCAATAAATTCATTATTTCGGTTACTGTACATATTTATAAAAAATCCCGAAATAGGTACGTCAAATTTAAATTATAAATTGATATTCTTCAACTTGAAAATGCGATCCCTGCCTTCAACCCCCTTCTTAATCAACCAAGAAATACACACAGCATCATCAATGAGGTATCGTCTATATCACTTTAACATATACACATCTCGTTGCGTTGGTCTTTGTCGGGTATGATGGTTGAATCAAACGTAACTCGCCTATTTGATGAGAAATTTCCTGATTTACTGCCTTTATCCCAGGGAACAATAAATTAGTAAAATAGAGAAGCAGTTTCCCGAGTTTGGTCATGTGAGGCATATAAAAAAACCAGCTGCCCATTCAATGACTGATGAAATCAAATTAGATGTGATGCTTGAGTTTGAGGAAAACCCACATACAGCGAGCAGACATGCATCCACACATTAAATGTTAGCCATGCATCGAGATTTCAGTAAATCATGGAACCTGCTACTATTAGAAGCTATCTGAAACACTGCAAAAGGTGGCAGGTTGGTTTAATCCGCTTCGTTCAAACATGTGTGAAGAACGTTAACGTCTGAACATCATTTGTTGCGTTATTTTAATTACCCTAAATCCGGATTGACTTAAAAGAACGAATAACGCTTATGTCGATCACGCCTGATATGTTATGTTAAATAATGTTAGAAGACAGTTTTATTTAAGATTAGGATTTTGCTGTGGTTTTTCCCACTGTATATTATGAGATGTACTTGAAATACCACAAAACTGGATAAATTTTCTTATTGATAAACTTATTTTACACTTGAGTCGCCCACAAATCGTCAAAATTCTTATCAGGTATCTGAAGTTATTCCATCGAACACAAATATCTTAATGATACTGACGGATGTAATTGGAAGAAAACGAGAAAAAAATGTTTGTTGGTATAGTCTGTAAGAAGAAATTCATATCTTATCGCGAAATATCTGAAAAACATTAAAACACTATCTGAAATGTATTTATACTGTGTGAAGGGTGATTTAGTGTTCACACAGGAAACGGCTAACAAATACAACTTTCAATAAATAATGTGCTTTTAAAAAGGAGATTGCCGAAATTTTCTTAGAAGAGGTATGCAGAACCGTAACCGTATCTAAGAACTGTATCTCGTACTGGTTATCGTTCACCCTTATTTTTGATTTATTTTTTGATTTATGACATATTCTTCCAAAATATACATCGGAATTCTAAAAAATAAGACTATAGGGAAAGAATAGCGTGCATACGAACAAAAAGAGGATTGGAATCTAACGTTCCTTTACTTCAAGTTTTGGAATCTATCAATCTTTACTTCAAGTTTGACGTATTTAGCGGAAAAGAGTCAGCTTTAAGAAAAATAATCCACTGTCCTTAAAATTTGCTACATAGGCTACAGGTAAAGACAAGGTTTATCACCGTCTGACACAGCCTCGGAGTGAAGATCTCCTGTAAAAGACTCAAAGACTACAGGAACCTAACTAGGTATCTGAACAAAGAGAGAAAAGAAGTGAAATTGTACACATACACGCAAAGAGAAAGAAAGGGAAGCGTCATCAGGGAACTGGCAAAATCAGCCAGATCCATTCTAGGTACGGAGAAGGAAAACCACTGCCCATCTACATCGTGGAACTAGAGGTAGAAGAAAAAGAGAATATAAGGAAGATCCAGCACGTGAAGATAAAATACAAAGAATAAATGGACAGACAACACTACTTTCGCCAGAATTTCCATCACGGATAGTCTGTATGCCAAGTAAGCATCATGTGTGGAGAACGGCACGGTTCCACTGCCAGGGAGATCGCCTAGCTAACTGCAAAGGATGGCAATAAGCCCCAAACGACAAAGAATACACCGAAGCCAATCCAAAAAGCAACGATGCCAAGAGTCAGTTACGCCTAAGTGACAACGAAAAAAACCCGATGAAGCAAACGACCTAAAATCTCTCGATAAAGAACGAGAAGAATAGTGGCTTAAGCTCAGCACATCCATCGGAAGATGAAGGATTTCAACTAGAATCAGCTTCAACAAGTGAGAACACTCTATAAATTGGTTAGAACTTAATAGAAAACAAGGAAAAAGACAGAAGATCGCTGAAGGTTATTTCTTTCGTTTGGGCTGTGCTCAACATTTCAGGTACTTGAACTGAATCCAGAAGCTTCGTGTCCTCTATATAGGCAACTAGTTTGACAGGAGAGATTTTCAGTACTTGTGATAGTTGTATAATTTCCTCTCCAAAGTGCTTCCGTCTGAGTCCTTGTAAGTTCTAACAGAAGCAGAGTATGTGAGTAGGTGTTTCATCATAGAGTTCACATTTTCTGCACATAGGTTCACTAAGATCGCCAAGATAATAAGCAAGACGCAGAAGACGATGACGCCTCATCGGATGAGATGAGGGGTGTATTTTGGAGGTAACTGACTCAGTAAAAGTACTATGTATATCATAAATATTTGCGAATTATCCGATTTTAAATATATATGTTATGTTATAAATAAGTAAATTGAAAATTTCTATAAAAAGATTCAGCGACATACGCTAGACAAACACTTTATTGTCAACCCGTTTACAAAAAAACTTGATGTGATCAAATGCTCGCCAAACAACTAAATTGTAGTAGAACAAAATTGAGATTCAGTAACCTAAAAACATACATGTGGGAGTTTTGCGAACAAAAGTTAAGTTGGCGTCCACACAAAAACATGATTACAATTTCTTCGAACCTTAAAAGGGATCTATAATAAAATTGTTACCAAATTTATACTGAAATGTATTTAAGTGAATATGACCGTTTCTATCTCTTCTGTTTCTGCTGGGACAAGAAAAGTAAGCAAGTAGCGTAGCTAGGGGGACAAGGGGAAGAATCCTCCCCTCTTTCCGAGTAGTTTGAACTTATATTGGCATTCAAAATTATTGATAGGAATAAGAATAGGAAACAGTGAGTTAAACTCATCCCTAGGAGGCTAAATCCATACGACGTCTCTATTAGAATCTCCATGTGTTTAATAGAAGAAAAAGGGAATAAATAATAACGACGCACATGACAATATAGAATATTTATTATACAGATGAGATTAATTAAGGAAAAAAACGATTTTTATCAAAACTCTCCGTCCAATTCACAATCTCTTGCGCGCTTTAATTTTTGCGAATTCGTCTATAATTTCACTGAAATCCAAGTTTGATGCCGCCTCATTTTCTATTGCAATTAACGGTAAATTTCGGAAGCGATCTTGTCGAATGCTGTTTCTTAAATAAATTTTATTAATCTTCAGTTTACTGAAAGATCTTTCTGCTGCCGCGGAAGTAACAGGAATTGTATGAAACAGTAGCATCGCTGTATACACTTCCATAAGGTCACATTCGAGCACGCCAAATTTCGATACAATTTCTTTGCAAAGCTGGCGAATAAACCACGTCTCCATCAATTGAGGGAGGATCAGATGATATACATTAAGAAATTGGAGCGAAAAATTGGGTCCAATTATATCGCAATATTTCTTCTGAAACTGATCACATTTCTTGAGTATTTATTTGACGAACAGCTTTAGCCTAATATTCCGCCAAATTGGGTAATTGTTATGGACAATGCGTCGTATCATTCGCGAATATTAAATAATTATTTTTTTTCAAAGCTGAGGTTATAGGGCCCCCTGAGCTCCGGGGCCCTAGTGCACTGCACCCGCTGGCCCTATGATAGCTACGCCACTGAACATCCTAACAGAATGTACCATGATACAAAGCAGAATTTAGAAGAGATAAATCTATACTGTTATTTTATAGATTGTTTCTAAAATCTTGCCAATTTAGAGAAAAATGTAACTTTGCTATTACGGCCCTGTAAGTTTCTTACCGGTTCTGAGAACAAGGCAATTTCTCAATGCTTAAGGGCCTATCTACGGCCACCCAAGGAAACGCATTTATAAATTACAGCCGAATACTCTGTACGATTTCTAATTAAAAAATTGTTTGTTTTTAGCGAAACACAATGATATTGATGACTTTTTATTTAATGTGTCGTATAATCGGAAATAAGAACAGCCATCAAAAACATCTATAAAACAATACAATCATAAATGGTTCGAGTCGTCCTAACAATTTTACAATGTTTATTAGATATTTGTGTGACATTTTCAATATTCCGAGATAAAATTGAAAAATAATGAATGAAAATATTTTATTTACTTTTGAGAGTTGTGTATTGGTGTAGCTTTCGTTAGGAAAAAAGAGAAATCTGGCAATTGGAAACATCTCGCAGGACTAAGATAATCAAAGACATTTCTGGGTGACTAGAATCTGTTGAGAACAAATTGCCGCCTGAACGGGCACCTGTAAAAGCTCAAAATAGTGGAGGAGGAAGAATGTAGATTCTGTGATAGGAAAGAACAAACCTTCATCCACATATTTGCGGATTGCACAGCAATTCAGAATCCTAGAGCACTACTGGATAGAAGAGGGAAACTTACCTAAACTAAATCCTGCAGACATTCTAAAGTTCCTCCGGGAAATAGGCCTAAAGGAGCTACCAGTGTCAGTCTATGGAGGTTGTCATTTGAGCTCGTGAAGGAAACACTCGTTACTCTGCAGTGTGTTTTTATTCAATTTACTCTTAAAAATGGGTAGCCACACCACTGGGCTTTGTACAAGAAAGTTAAACAACAGTGTGCTGTGAAAAATATGCCAACAGAACTTCACAGGGCACGCAGAATTTCATTTCATTGATTTAGAAATTTTTGACTCTTTTTTATATAGTGAACTGAGTACGTCCCATAAGAATGGATGATTTTCGTAACTTTTTAAGAATCTATCGCCTAACCTTACCAAAGTATGACTTTTAGTTTATTGCAAAGAAAATATAAAACTTTTTGAAACTACCTCAACCCTCAGAAATATCTTTAAAATACAAAATTTCTAGGAATAGCAATTTTTAGGGTTTAGTTTTGAGAACCCTTAAAATGAACAGCATCATTCAAAAATTGTGTCAAATGTCTATTATACTAAGAAACATTATTTTTATTTTACCTGTTGTTAAATGTAAGGGTGTCAAAGTAACCGAACAGCACCAATATATTTTTTCACAGAAATTTCAGGTCAGATGTTAGGCCAGTAGCAAAACAAAATGAATATGATGTAAACGATGTAATGAAGAACAATTGGCCAACTATACTTATACTATACTTTACAGTGAGTAGCAATTTGATTTTAATGAAAATTGAAGTTATAGTGAATTAGTTGAAATAAGTAAAATAATATTATGTATTTTTGTATTCCATATAGAATTAGAAAGTTGTAAAGCACTTCTTACAATTTCCACTTATAGGAACATACCTTTTTACACGAGATACAGACTTGAGTGCATTCGATTTGCAATTATCCTCACTGGAATTCAAATGATCGATGACCAAACACCAATTTGTTCCTCATTGAACCACCATGAAGCGCTACAGTTGCAAGGAAACAGGACCTCGGTGCTCCACTGCTCCATGCAAAAACTGCTTGGAGAAGGGTAAATTATTAGACCACCAGGAGGAGGTTTTTGTGGTCTTTGAACTTTACAGTCTGTGCAAAATTTCCACAGAGATAAAAATTTAGTGTAGCTCTATACAGAGCAGAAGGGCGATTTCAGAAGATAATGCAAGATGCCTAAAATTTACTTATACTTAAATTTGGATGCAATATGGCTAGTTTCTCATTCAACAGATCACAAATGAAAATAATTAGCTTCTGAATTTTTGCAGGGCCTTGAGGACATCTGTATTAGACTATCTATATCAACAATATTATATATACCTTCATGTAGTTTGTCGGTTTCATACTTACAGCTATGTTCGCGGGTCACAAACCGAACCGATTCCGAACCAGTCTGGAATTAACTCTAAATTGTCTAGAGCGCATGCTTAGTTCCGAACCAGCAAATAATTTTAAGTATACCGCGAACGGTCTTAGAACCACTGATCACCTTTCAGGACTTCTGACACTTCTGACAGCTAACAAATGATGAAAAATAATCAAAATATACTAAAAATAAACAAAATTAAAAAACCAAAATAGACTGAATAGATCATTTAAATTTACCTTACACTAGACTTGGACAGTGGACAGCTAAATTAGAGTTTGATATTTATTTACCACGTTAAAACACAACAAAGCAAACAATAAACAAGTGAAACAACAGGTCACTAAAATAAAACAACTAACATCGATCATTTGCGCATGAGCAGCCGAACCGAACTATCAGTCCTTGCCAAAATCAGAGAACTGCTAGGACTGATTCCGAATCAATAACGAACCAATCCGATATGATCCGCGAACACCGAACTATTATTAAAAATTCAGAATTATATTAACCGCGAACGCAACTTTTCAGAATACGCATGCGAATAGTCCCTGAACTGGTTCGGATTGTGACTCGCGAACATAGCTATATTAACTGTTAATTATATCGAACTGACAATTTTAAATTATATACCTAGCGTACTCAATACACGTGTAAACATAATTTTTGATTTCAACAAATCCACAGTGGGAAAGGAATTCACTGCATTAAATTAACATTATAAATAAATTTAAGAATTATCCGTTAGTAATGTAAAAGGAATGTTATTATGTTTACGGCATAAACAACAAAAAATGTATATGCCATGTTGCATATATACGAGTCGAATTCAATTAATAGTAATTTTCCTTCAGTCAGCTGTTGACTAGAATTATTGATGTGAAAAAAAAACGTATTCAATATAGACAGTTATCGACGAATTTTAAATTTTTGGTGTACTTATTATGATACCATTGAAATTGTTGATTGGAGAGTTTACTATTTTAACTACGTTTTTTTTTTTGGAAAATTTTAGCAGCTTTGTGCTAAGCCATCTTCAAAAGCTTACAAAACACAATATCACTACCATCTAAGGGAAAATTGGAACAAGAAATAACAATAAAAAATAATCGGAAAAAAATTAGTTATGAAATTGAAAATATCTAAAATGGCAAGAAAAAGAATGATAAAATCCCAAGATTAACACAAAAAGTTTGTTAGTCATTACAGCCGAAGAGGCATGGAAGGAAGAACCTCCAGTTGATGCAGAAATGAATTGAAAACTCGAGAAGATGTAGGAACAGAGATATATCCAAGCCAAATACAAGAGTATCACTTTGTTTAGGCAAACATATGACGATAACCCAGGCAGGACTGAGGAGAATTTTTAAGGCAAGAGTCTGAGGAGAAAACATTGCTATTTGGGATTGCTTGGAAATAAAACAAGACATTTGAAACAAAGTTTCCTTAGCCTGGCAGATTCAGTAGCCAGATAACGAGCACGATGTGCTCCTATAGGTCCAAAACCCGCTGCAAAAAACCAACAGCACTACTTGGAAAAAAAAGTAGGTTCGAGAACAAGATTGGTCTAAGGGTTGATCAAAGAACCCTCACCAAAATTCACGGAGTACCTTCTGAACTATAATAAATGAACAGCCAGCATCTAGGGTTGGGGTCCTGGTAGGGCACTGTAGACTTAACAAACATATGAACAAAATTTCGATTGGCAGACACAACCATATTCATATTCTGCCTAGAAGACGAGGAAATCTCAGCACACCTACTGTGGAAGATGAAATATGGCCTATGGAGTGTATTGATAGGGAAGGGTCTAGACAAGGAACTATCATAATATGAGGACATAAGCAATCGACTTAAAAGGTTAAAGATCATCACATAAGTTCCAAATTAATCTTAATCTTAACTCAACTAACTTTGGTTATAACATTGTCTTTTAAGATAAATTTCCGTTTTTAAATTGTCTTAAGAAGAAATTTAAGCACTTACCATCACCGATGGTAGATGTCGCCAATTTGTAGACATCCTGTAACAAAAACAACATGTTAAATAAAAATAATACGATTCTAATCGTGGCTATTATCGATACTACGAACTATTCTGAATTAATAAGAATGTGGAAAAAAAAAGGATATAATCAAAATGCTGGTCAACAGGTAACTGAGGATATTCCGATAGAAACTCGCTATAAATATTTAAGTAACTACTTATATCATTAAATTTAAACTGTCGTCACTACGGCTATTAATTATCTTGGACGTTACTATGCATTTTATCCCTGAAATGAGAAATTAGCTTAAAGGACATCATGGATGTGGATGGATAATGGTAGTCATATTGAAAAGTTGATTTTATTGTTACGCTGTGAACTTTTGGGGTTTTATTGGAAAGTCAATTGTAAAAATGGGCTTCATGAAGATTCGCCCCAACTCGATAGATTAAGGCAAAAAAGCAGCAATGGTACAGGGGCGTTTTTAAAAAATCTGAAAAATCATCAGCAGATGATGGAAATGGCGATAAGCAAGACAAGCACAAGAAAAAAAATTCTAAAATTATAATTGATGTATTACTATTAGTACACTTGTTGAATAACTATTGTTTTGTATTTGAGAATGTAACAAAATTGATTTATTTTATTAAACTACTATTATATCTATTCATTAAATATTTGTTATGTTTTGTGGTTATACACTGGAGAGCAAAAAATTGAGGTGTACCAGCGCTTTCTGGTGAATGGCCTAATCACTAGATGACCAGGGTCTGGGCGAAAAAGAGTTACCACTCAACGAGATGACCGTTTTTTGGTGTTCACAAGTTTGTGGAATAGGACAGCTACTGCGGTTTCACTGCGAAATCAGTTGAAAGAAGTGAGAAATGTCAACGTTAGTGAATGGACCGTTAGAAGAAGACTTCATGCTGCTGGACTGTCATGCAGAAGAATGGCTACAGATCCCCCGTTGCAACGCCAGCATCGGACTGCAAGATTGACATTTGCCAGAGATCACGTTCGTTGGAATGATGATGACAGGAGCGGGGTATTGTTCTCAGATGAGTCGCGTTTTTGCCTCACTGGGTCAGATGGACGTCGACGAGTGTGGAGAAGACCTGGGGAAAGATACGCTGAAGTTTGCATTGACGAGCGTCTTCCATTTGGCGGTGAGTCAGTTATGGTTTGGGCGGGAATCACTGCACAAGCTCGTACAGAGTTGGTCTTTATAGAAAATGGCTCCCTAATCGCTCACAGGTACATTACGGAGGTGCTAGAACACCATGTTATGCCTTTCATGGTGACTATGGGGGAACGTGGCATTTTTATGCAAGATAATGTGAGACCACATACAGCCAGAATTGTCAGGGAGTATCTGGACGAGGTAGAAATTAGGCGGTTTGACTGGCCAGCCCAGACATGAATCCCATAGAACATGTCTGGGACGAGTTGGGACGACTGATCCGCAGACACACACCAGCACCAAGAACTGCCGAGGAGCTGAGAAGATTGCTATTGCAGGAATGAGATAACATCGACCAGAATGTGATACGCAACTTATTCAAAGTATGCCGCACCGACTTCAAGCAGTCATCAATGCAAGAGGAGGGAATACACGTTATTAGTGTCAAATTTGTTCCATAATTTACCTAACAACAAAATGTTGAATTTCGCTCAAAATGTTAATTTGTTGCTTTTTCAGAATAAATCATGAAATCCAAGAAAAAAATGCATTTTTCTTTAGTATAGAGAATCACATTCAGCTTACAAAAGCACATGCAATGATGTACAGTTTGCGAATACGATCTGAAAACGTAAAATTTCAAAGAACATGAAAATTTTAAGGTGACCTCAATTTTTTGCTCGCCAGTATATTTCTTGCAAATTTTTTCCTCAAGTTTTTTGAAATTTGTTTGCAACCAACCAACTAACAATTAAAATATATCCAATTATAGTAAACGTGTGAGTCCCTTAAGTATGTAGAGTGTTGAGGCAAAACGTACACTTTACGGTAGTATCCGCAAGCCTATTTATTTGGCAAGTTGACACTAACCATTGTTTTGATATTACACGTAAAGGCGTAAAAGACTATTTTACAGATTTCAGCTAAAACTAACATTAATTTTATTGACGGTATTATACCGTTATTTTGTTCTTTAACAAATTCAGTAATTGCATTCTTCAGAATAACTTTGTGAGTATCATACTTGCAATGTACTGTAAGTAAGTATATTGTTACTTGTTAACAATGCTACGTTACGAAGTTCATTATTTTCTTGCACTTTGGACATTCATTGACACATAAACTGAATGTAATAACCGGTCGATATAATTAGAATAGAAATGTCCTTTTTCTTTCGTAACCGCACAGTGAAGTGCAGAAATAAACAATGGAACATACTGCAGTTTATTTCTAACTAAACTAAACAAAGTATTGGAAAAAAACAGTATACACCAACATACAAATTTTGCTTTGAAAACAAATACAAATTTTTTACGTTTACCTAAAAATTTATATTGAAGAAAAATATGGGCCCGTGATTTTATAACCTATTATTATACCAAATATAATGTCTTCAGTCCATGATTATGCTCTTAGAGCTTCTTGGCGGATAATATCTACATTGTACTGATGAGGCGCAAATACGCCGAAACCGGTCTGCTTCCTAGTGAACGGTATACCCTTTGGAAAGTAATTCTCTAATTTTAATAGTTTTTTTTACTATTATTTTGACTTCTATTGATAACACGCTTTACTATGACAATTGTTACAGGAAACTGTAATCAAGTAAAAAATGTTACACTCATCCTCTTGTACCGGCATGTACTGACTCTTCACTCGTTGGCTGTTGTCTTTTGCGGGAGTTAACCTATGCTGTAGGAAAAATCTGTCTGTTTTAATTTTTGTACGTAAATGAAGCACAGGTCCAAGAACTACTCCTCGAGTCCTTGGAATAGTCCTGCTTTGATGTCTTCTAACTCGAAATTACGTTTGTTTGGTAGTAGCTTATTAAAAGGTGCTAAGAACGTAGAGAAAGCAGAAATAATAACATATAAGATTTGTTAATATTGTTTATATTAGTTAAAGTTCATTGTTCTCTGTGTTCCAACACTGTTCTTACCTAGATATCAGCAATTACAGTAGTAAAATGTCCTTGGTTGATTTAAAATCAGGAAGGACGAACATAAAAAAACCATTATATGATTTTGCAATAAAACTAGCTTCATTAGTTGAGTTTCGAAGATTGTTATTAATAGTTTGGTGAAGAAAAATGTTTTCACTAACTGCATGTTTTGTTGTTTGTCATATCGTATAATAATGTTTTTATTGACTCGTTTCGAGACATTACTTTGTTTACAAGGTAGTTGTTAGGCGTAGATTTTTTTTAAACGACATACGATACAACAACAATGCAAAAAATACATAAGTTAAATTAATCTTATGTCGAATATTTTTTGTTTGTTTATTGTCGAATTTCAAATCAAAATTTTTAGATTCTGGTTCTTTCTTTCGAACATCTCAAGAAAAAGGACTTTCTGTTCAGGATTTCAACAAGACAAGGCATTACCAACTTCGTTTTACAAATTTATAAGATGTTAAGAAGACAGAATCACTATTGCTGAAAGATATACAGTGTTGCTGAAAACTCTCGCACCAAGAGATTATCTTTGAAGCTTACACATTTTCCTAGAAACACTTAGACTTCAGCCAAAGCTGCAGCAACAAAAGGGAACCAATCAAAATGAAGCAAGATCAAATCTGCTGTACGAACTGATAAACCTGTTAAGAACGAAATTGCTGCCAGTAGAAATGTGAAGAGAAGAAACGGATTTTTTAGGAATGAAGAGAAATCTAAGAAAACACATGAAGTGAATAGGACTATGAAGAATAATGATGTTAGCGACGAAGAAAACGATGATGTAGACGATGTTGCAAGAAACTTGATATTAATTTGATTGTTGGTACAAGTGACAAATACGTGAAGTTACAGACCCCATAATCATGGGATCTATTTTTACTGATGTACACCAAATAAAGTAAAAAATCTACTCGGTCTCCCCTAAAGCATGTTTCTCAAATTATTAACAATAGAGATTAAACTAAAAAGTTCATCGGATAGAAAACGTTCTGTATTATACCAAAAAAACAATAAGAAGCGATCGTCGTATTTTTATGAGATTTCGTAAGAGCTTCCTCATAGAAACATAATCTCCAATTGTCAAAATATCATCATAGTGACCTTTTTGTGTATCACATTGACTTTTAGGTGAATTCGAAAAACAATAGAATGTAGATACAATAACTAGTAGCTAGAATAAAATGCTAATTGTAATTTAAAACAACACAACACATCGAAAGCAAGGAGCATTTTACAAACAGTCGATTATTTTTCAACAATAGACAGTAAGTCTAGTGACGTATTCTGTTGATAACAAGTGAAATTAGCAGCGTCACTATTTAATACACCCCGTGTACGTTTACCTTCTGACGTTAGTTAATCTGTTAAACAGGGTGTTTCGAAAATTATATTTCTGGTAAGAGTTTTTCAAACATAGGATGACAGAATTTTCTGACAAATGCCAAGCATCTGTAAACCATTAATAGAGGTTGGTAGTACACCAATCAGGCAATTCCTCTGTCGATGTATTGCAATGTTGTGTCTTAAAAGACCGAGGAAAATCAATATCTTCAAAGAAAGTGGCATTTGATATTTTAATACCAAAAGTCACCAATAGTATGGACTAGCTTTTTGCTGGCATATTGTTGCTGTGCTATTGTTATAGGATTAACGACCACCTGAATTGGGTTGTTATAAGTAAAAACGAACGAAGTAGGTATACCAGTGAAATATTTTTCGTTTAATTGATATGCTGGAAAATGTGTAGTGTTTGCCAAATCAACTGTGTAAATATACGTAATTAATAGTTTCAAACATAAGAGATATTTCCAAAAATTTAGCCTTGAAGTTCGTTGACCCTCTTCTACCTTTTTCCTACGTCTATGAAAAATTTCCGTGTCAGAATGTTTGCTGATACGATAATATTTGGGTTAGCAACGCCTCCCATAATGACGTAATTATCAGGCATTTAAATTTTAAACTCCTCTTTTCTATAGTGAGTCAGGTTCGGAGTATGTCTATTTGAGATCCCCTCCAACGGAATATAGAGCCCCCCTGCGTAGGCCTCCTTATGTCGATGTATTGCCGAGACAAATTAAAATAGATACACAATTGGACTTGGAAATAGTACGGAGGTTTTTTTCCATATTAATGATTTAAATTGTTTAGTTGATTTTTAATTAATTAATTTTTTTTTTGTACAAAATACTGAGTATGTTTCATACTGTCTAAATAATACTAATGATGGACGCTCACGGGAAAAATTACTGCTTTTACAAGAAACAATTACTATTTTTCGAGACTGGATCCTTCTTAATATCTATCAATTTTATACCAGTTGAGTAGGTGCAGTTTTAATTTTATTTAGTTGTAACTTATGTTATAACATAATAAAGACAAAAGGATACAACTTCAGAAAAGGGCTTTATGGTTATTTAAATGTCTTCTGCGAGTCTGCAAATTGATAGTCGAGGCGTAGCTGAGAGCTGAGCAGTGCAAAAGATAAATTCAATCGATAACTATCCATTCTTGATTATTATGAACACTAATGTTCACACTACGATCTCATTCACGCGTAAAATCTAGCAGATTTCGTGAATAAATAATTTGACAAATGACAGTTATGGTCACAGCCATTCTCGCATCGTCCATAACATAGCGACCACAGCGGACGAAAAGTACTAGACGTCAAAAATAGACCATTTTTCACCCGCAAATTCGAACGTAAAAAGTCATTTTTTATGAGGTCGACGAATAATTATTTTGTCAGAATTATTGACAAGATATCGGTTGAGGTTTGAACTTACTAGGTTTGGAGAAGTGGCTGTTACTTCAGAAAAGGAACAATAGACAATAGACATGATGACAAACTTTAAGAACAACTAAAATAATCATTTGAAATAATTGTATAGATTACAATGAAGCAATCACTTATTTTTACATTCAATTCTGTGGTCGGCGCTTAAAAGGTCATAAGTCGTTTTTTTACGAAGTACTCACAAGACTGTATATTTTGAACAGGTAAAATGGTATAAGTCTACAAGTGCCCTAATATATTAAAGATGAGGCACGAAGAAACTTAAGTAGATTTACATTCTTAGTAAGCGAAAGTTTCATGCGCCATTTTCCAAACTTATTACCTTTTAAGCGCCGACCACAGAATTGTGATGATATTTTATTCTAGTAAAAATATAAATATAAAACATGACAATCCGCCATCTTAGCTAAAACATCGATAAGATTCCCTTCTCTTCGCCATTTCGTACTATCTAACTGAGTTTCCGAGCTTAGCTGAACACTACCGAAGATGCGATAGCGAAGCGAATGATAGCGACAACTTCAAGGGTTTTTCTATTTAAGAGACATATCGTTCCGTCTTATTCCACTCAATGTGCAAGATTTTTTATCTCTGTTTGATGAAAAGGGAAAAGAGGTTATGTTGTTGTTGTTATTAACTTTAATTATCTAGAGTTGGTTGTGTTTTTATGATTATAACTGAAAAATAAAACAATAAAAGGGAAAGCAATTAATTTTTGGAATCTTTAGAACGACGAACGTTTTTGGGTGTTGGGTTGCTATCAAAATGTTTTGGGTTAATTGGAAAGTAAACTATGCGACCTATATATCGCTACCACTTTCAATTAAAAAGTTATAACACAATTATCAATGACAAATGTCCAATTTCTTCTTTTATATTTTTATCATGAAATAGTTCAATTTGCATATTGTTTTCTGAATGATTAGTAGATTATTCTCTATCCGATTGTCGATCACGAATTTTGTCGAACTATATTCGCTTATAGAGTACCGCTAATCAAGTATGGAGATTTTTTCGTTCGCTTATTCTTTATTTCTTTCCTTAAAATACAAATTACAGAGTACCAGTCCTGATGCTCTACGCAGTTGTTCATACTTTTATATCATATTTGGAATTAATTGTTTTTTTACACTTTTTTATCAATTTTTAACCCTCGCTTATCGACTTGGATTTGTATGCCATGCTGTTAAAGGAAAGGAATGCATCCAAGTACACGTCAAATCTGGTGAATACGGTGGATGCTGTAACAATTCGAACTTTAATTCATGGATTTTTACCATTGTCAAAATGATCATGTGACACATGTTTTTCTTCTGCAAACCGGGTCTTTTTTTATGAATTTTTTTCCTCCAGCTGGTCTAAAAGGTTACAATAATATTCAGACTGTTTTACCAGCTTTCAAGAAATCCACAAACAAAATTCCTTTCGCATCCCAAACAACTGATGCTAACACCACGAACTCGTTTCGGAGCCGAAGAACCAGTCTCACACCACTCTTTAGCCTCTTGTTTTGTTTCAGGATCACGGTGATAGACCCAAGTGATGAATCGACGCCCAAAATCCACTTTATCCTTTCGAAAACGCTATAAATGTTGCTGAGAAAGTTGCATGCGAATGTGTCAGTTAATTGTTCCAGATTTTCAATGTCCACTGTAGATTATCCAATTTGTGTTACCACAACGCTGGCTGGATGTCCTATAGGATATAAGGCCATTGCATTTTAGAAGAAGATCCAGTTTGTGCCTTGAGGAATAACCTTATTCTTCTTATTTTTCACATGAAACTTGATGGTAAAAACGGCTTCCATTCAAAATGATGAAGCCTACATGTGTCATGGACTACCGGTCTAATAAATTTTATTAAAAATAGTTTCGATTTTCGTTAAATTAAGGTTTGATATAAATGTATAATAAAATTGCTCAATATTATTATTTTACTTGTATGAAAAAATGTTTGTATTGGATTAAGATGAAGCCATCTTCAAAGGACACATATGACTTCCATGTAATTAGACAAATTTTAAAGAGACCATCGACTGCTTAACCCGAAAATGTGTTGCATACCATCAATACCGTAATACGTCTCAGGGTATATTCTACCAGACCGTCTGACAATTTAAATAGCTAGAATTCATATATGAGGAGGTCACTGACCTGGACTCTCTAGTTATGTCTAAGTCTAGATATGTCGTAAATAAATAACTAGTATACAATTTCTGTTGTATTTCTTGTGAACTACTTTGAAATAGAAAACCATACATTTTTTTTAAATACATGGTGATTGATACATTTTGTCGTTACCTTGATGTGCATCGACAATAAATATTTTTTAGAGTTCTAATAAGAAATTTAAAGGAAAGTACGGTTCAAGTACTTAATCCTTTTAGGCATTATAATAGACAAGGTGAGATTTGGACCCCACATACCATAAGTAACGAGGCAGACAAAAGCATGCAAAGCTTGTTACCAACGTAGGAGGTCCCAGTAGCAAAGAGGCAATGTCTGCATGGGGTTATACAATCGACACTTCTGTACGGTGCACCTAAATAAAGAGAACTACTGGTTGGGTCAGAAAGAATCTCTCTACTGAAGTTGGTGGTAAAGTTTCAGCCATCATAATCCAGGCTATTACAGGAGTGTCTCTTGGATCTGTTGGTGGAGGATAACTATGTAACTCTGGCAGAAAAGGTGACATCAAGAAATCTAATGTTTGGCTCATTTGCCGAAAAGGTCAGAAAAGATGATAATACACGAATGTATAGCAACGGTTGGGGAAATACGAGGCTGACGGGACGATACAAGAGTAAGCGGGAAAGACCATGAAAGTGAAAAAAGCAGGGGAGAGAATAGCAAATCCACGCAACTACCTCCTTACTTCTTAGAAATCAGAAAACCTGGGACATGCCACAAGAAGGTATGAAGGAAAGGTAGGGGCCGGAACCCTTTTGCCGTATCAGCCCCAATGTAATATTGGAAGAAATAGGCAAAGCCGAAGAAACGAGAAGATCTGACCATTGGAAAGTAGGGCTTGAAGCTTTGAGATCAAATGAATGCATAAGTCAAAGTAAAGCTGCACTAAGAGTTTTAACAGGGATCCTAATGGGACATTGCCGCCTAAACGGGCACCTGAAAAAGTTCAAAATAGCGGAGGAAGAAGAATGTAGATTCTGTGGCATAGAAGAAGAAACCTACATCCACATACTTGCGAGTTGCACAGCAATTCAGAATCCTAGGGTACAGCACCTAGGAGATTATTGGATAGAAGAGGGACATTTATCCAGGTTGAAACCTGCAGATATCCTAAAATTTATCAGGGAAATAGGACTAAAGGAGCTACTAGTCTCTGAGACGTTCCTCAGGAACTAAGTAGAAGTAATAGGGCACAATAGATCGTTTAGGTCTCAGTGAATGTCTACCCATCATACATACAGACAAAGTCGAGACCATTAGACATACCACCAAAAAAAATGGGAGGAAAGTTGAAGATAAGTAACAGTATCTGGAGCTAATAATAAGAGATAACAAGAATTCAATAAATCTTTGCCACTATGGTTGTTAAAAAATATTATGCATTTTGTGATAATATATACGTTCAAAAATTGTAATAGGTTGACATGTTAAAACAGGAAAAAATGCTTTTAATTATTATAAATTTAAACAATATACTAAGTAGTTAATATTTACTATTAAACACAATTCCAAATAAAGAAAATGACCCACGCTGAAAACAGACACCGGTACAAATAGTTTGTGGTCTTCATTCTTGTTTCTCTTTCCCGTTTTTATGAATGGCAGTATTTTGATTCATCAATGGATTGGAATGAGCGGAAGTAACCATATACGCAAAACTTTGTGTACACTTCCGCCTAAAAATATTAATGACCTTTATTTTACATTTATTACGACTTAAATTCTTGTGATTCATTTGGTGCCATTCAAGAAATTCAATTCGAAGAAAATATATTTTTGAGAAAAGTCTATTTTGCATAAAATTTTGTATTCAGTTTCAATTATATCATGTCTGTGGAATTTGGATTACCTGTTTGACATTGAATATATATACCTTTACATCTGATGTCATTCATTAAACCAGTTTTAATAGTTTCCAAGATATTGGTAATATTTTTCCGCTATATATTCTTTTCTGATCATTCTGAATATCAGGAAAATGATATTGAATTTTAGAAAATCGATGGAATTGATTTGGCTTCATGGACAAAAAATGGAGGTGCATCACAACAAAATATAATAATAAAGAAACATAAGGTTAACTAGAGAATAATCAGAGTGTAGTAGACAATTTAATTCATGTATAAAAAATCGCATATGCCACAGTGCAATTGTCACTTTGACAGTGGCAAAAGTTAGCTTTTACAGCGATAAATAAACTCCAATGTTAAAATGTCATATACCTGGAAATGTTATTGTCACTTTAACATCGATAAAAAAGGTGCATCCTTTTTTATCGGATAAAAACTTCTCTTCCTCAATATCTAGTAAGCGGACGTCACTTTTACACAATGACAATGAGTCGCAAGTTTGTTTACTTAAAGTTTCACAGCAATTAAGTGTTGGCAAAACTGCAAAAACTGTCAATTAGTCTGTCAGATTTTTGAATTTTAAACATATAGTGCTTTTATTTTCAATCGGTGTGGTAATTATTTAACTTTGTTGTATTAATAAAGATAATTATTGTTGTTGTTCATCCATATATTCTGTCGTTAATTTATCTTGCCAAAAAACACTCGAGCTTTTCTTTTATCGGATAAATTTCTCTTTAACTCAAAGTTTTGCCAATCACTAAATTTGCTCGAAAAACTGACATTAGATAAAATCGCTCCACCTTCGGTGTCGCGATTTTATCATGTCAGTTTTTCTCGTAAAATTAGTGATTGGCAAAACTGTTTCGTTGCAAATAGAAATTTATCCGATAAAAAAAAAGCTCTTGTGTTTTTACTGTTGACAAATACACTAGTGGTTTTTTCACTTATTCATTTGTTCATCAATTATCGCGGTGTTGGTTACCAGAATGAATAGTTTGGCATGTTTGTCAACAACTTATTGAATTTTCAAGAACTAACAATAAGTCGATTCGGTGTGTCTACGAACGCAGAAATTAGTCAAATTGTTAATACCTGTGTGCCTACTAATACAGTTGCGACGCAATCATCAATCTGGCGACAATTTTCTACGTTTTGCGATGCAAAAAGATACACATTTGAGCCAGATACTTCCATCGAGAAATTGAATGTAATATTGCAAGATTGGGCATTTAATATGCGAAAAAGTAACGGAGAAGACTACAAAGAAGCGGTAGTTAAAACAATTTGGAACACCACCGCTTAATGCTACAAAGTAAATATTATAACGAATTTATCATTGTATTCAACCCTTTCACCGATGTTCAGTTTAATTCATCACCAGCTGCACGGAATTCTAAACGTAAAATCCTACAAGCACAACCCGAAAAGAGAAAATGTAGTGCATCAGCGCTTAATAAATCTGAAGTATTTGCAATGGCCAGATTATATAACGAAAATGAACCGGAAGGACTTCAAAAGAAATTATATCACATTTTGGCGTTTGAACTAGCTTGGCGCGGAGGAGAAGCAGCTTACTGCAAAACCACTTATTTCGTATCTGAAATTGAAAATAATGGAAAAGAAACTGGACGTATCGAGTATAATCCTCTATTTTCGAAAACGAGACAAGGTGGCAACAATAAATTATGTGACAGCAAATGGATCACGCCTAATATTTTCGACGAAGATATTTGCCCAATACGTTTATTCAAAAAGTTAATGGAAAAACGAAACACTTTTATAACTTCGGACAGAGTATTTCTTACACCAAATCCCTTTTGGAAAAAGAAAAATTGTAAAGGTTGGTACAAGAATTTGCCGATTGGAATTAATGAAATATCCAAATGGACTGAACGCTCAGCACAACGCTTTGGTTTAGATGTCAAACGTGTCAAAATTACAAATCACTCAAATCGAGCGGCAGCAGTTAGCGAATTAAGTAAAAGCGCAATTGAAGAACAAGCTCTAATAAAAATAACAGGACTGAGCAATTCATCATCAATAAAACCATACTTACAAGTTGACAAAGAGTATCATTCAAGCATTATTCAATCAATTCGTTTGGAAAATGAAAAAACTTCAACATCTACTACAGAAACGATTAGCTGTGGCACCCGCATCGATATCACTGTTCCTAGTATGAATTTCAATAACTGCGTTTTTAATAATTGTACATTAAAATAAAAATGTGTTTATTTTTAATGTTTCATAAATAAAGTTTGCATTGATATGTTTCCAAATTTCTCATTCATTAAATTGTCCTGCCGAATTACACTCGAGGTTTGTATTGATATTGGGTAAATTTGTGTTGTTCAAATTCTAAACTGTTTCCTTTAGCAATTTGACTCGAATAACTGTCAAGTTATTCTCGTCAAATTGCTAGGAAACAGTTTCTCATTAAACAACCCAAATTTACACGATAAAATACAAACCACTTGTGCAATAATAAGTGACAAAAAAATAATATGGATTACAACAAAATATAAGAATAAAGAAGCATAAGGATAAATAGAGTGCATAAAAGGAAGCAAAGAGAATTTTATGAATATATTTTGATTGAAATTGAAATCTGATTAGCACTTCATGGAGAGCAAACCATCTGATGGTATCGTATTTATGTACTAACTTTACAATCCATGTAACAACTAATCGTAATAGATACTATCGAAGTTAACAGTGCTGGATCACAAAACAGAATAGAGAGGCACCAAAAAATATTTGAGTTGTACGAATTCTTGTCTATTTTGGGTCAATTCATTCCAGTTCATATCTGTTCCCATCCTTGCACTTAAAAACTCATGAAATAGGCCATTATTCGTTAAGAACTTACAAATGGGATATCGTTGGAAGCATCTTGATCGTCCGCTGGTTATAGGCTACGGGATGAGTTTAAATTTATTATGGCGCCCTCTGAAGGACTAAAAAAACATTTTTTCTTAACTGTGCCATGTTGGGTATCGAGTTATTAGTTGTTGCTTCCACGCACCCGACATACATATTCATTGCGATGTTCAGAGGATAGCCGCCTACCCTAATAAAACTATACATTGTAGCAGAAAGTAAGCTATAAAATGCATTAGTAAAAAGTAGCATACAACAATAAAAATTTCATATGCGAATATTTTTTGGTTTCATACTTTTTTCAGAGGTGGGGTTTTTGTTTTTGAACTTTTTATATTTCAACCATTTTAATGACATATCGCACTGACTAGAATCAAGTATTGAAGTTAACAGAATGGTTGAGGAAAACATTGAGGACATTGTTTTAGTAATAGTAATTAGTATTATGGCCTGTGCTGCTCTACGAGAAGAAAACCTGTGACAGTAATGTCAGAGCGTAGCAGCCAATATAAATTTTAGGTTGGTGCGACAAAATCCACCATAAAAGTTACCAAGTCGCAGCGACTTCTCGCTCGAAAATAGAGCAAGTATTAATTCATGCGACCGACGCGTCCAACGAAAAAAAACGCCAATTTGCATGCAACTTTTTCGAGTTGCAGCGTCAAAATGGACTTTAATTGTTCACTAAACGCATTTAAAACTTTTTAAATTTATGTTTGATTTTTGGCAGTAAATAAAAAACCAGTTATGAGAAGTGAGATTAAAAATTATGCATATTGTTACTTTATGTATATATTATACTAAAAATTAATATTTTTCTTTTTCTTTCGAAATAACCGCTCTTAAATCCATGAAATTTTGAAAAAAGTTACAAATGTGTCATTGTTTTTTCTGAATTACGATAAAATGGAAGTGCATTAGATGGAAAATGTTTGTCTGAACTATTGCTTCATGGAAAATATATTCAAGACAAATTCATAAAAACCTAAAAGTTATAAACAAAGTATTATAAAAGGGAATAATATTAGTGCTAATTATCTTAGGTAGGTCTTCTTTTTTTTTCTCCCAGGAAAAGGAAATCTGGAATTGTACGATTGCATTTTTTTTTCTTATTGACCCAACTTTATTTTTCCCGGCATCCATTCGCCACCATAACTAGTTTTGTAACGGGATTAGCTTTGAGCGACCATCCCATAAGATATATCCGCCATCTAGCGCATATGGGACTGTCTTTGTTATACTGGATATAGTTGAGCTTTAGGAATAATTAACTCATTTTTGAGAAGTTTCTCCAAAGGTGCGATATATGACATCGTGATTTTGTCACAAATATTTTTCTTCAAATGCATCGATAGTTTGAATTTACTTTCGATGCAAAGTGACAAATTTTTCTCAGACAAATTTTCAACATCTATGAATATACTAATAAGTAGTGATTCACAAAATAAATATTTATTATCTAGCCTCATTAAAGTTTTCAAAGAAAAATCAAAGTTAGTACACTTGTAATACATCCAACTTTATAATGATGACATCACGGCAAAACCATTTTTATTAAAATATATAGGTATAATTATAAAAATGGAAAATGTGGTGAATTTGTTACGCATTTCCAAAATTATGGGAAATGTAATTTTCCAAATTAAATGAATAAAATATTAGTTATAGATTAGAGGGTATTTTGCCCACTGGGATTTCCAAATAAACTGCATATACCACCACATTGCAGATTGATAAAAATACATCTAGTATAAGACTAATCAGACGAAATCTGTCCAAGTCACCTTCACTACTCGTAAAGGTACATGTCCACCAGTAACACTAAGGGCGCGTTGTATCGAACACCTAAACTCAGTTTAATTATAACTGATGTTTAGACTGTAACATATTGATTTATTTGTTATCCCAATTACATCAGTCTAAATATCAGTTATAATTAAACCGAGTTTAGGTGTTCGATACAACGCGCCCTAAATGGAGTCCAAGTCCCATAAGCCAATGAATGGGAATGTACCTTGATAGACGATTGACATGGAGAAAAAACATTTTTACCAAACGTCTTGCAATGGAGAAGTAACTTGTTACAAGTTCGCAAAATGTACTGGATGATTAGAAAAGAGTCGCAGCTCTCACTAGAAAACAAATTGTTACTTTATAAGTGCATAATAAAGCCAGTCTGGACTTGTTGCGTGCAACTCTGGGAGACCACAGCACAGTCAAATATGGACATCCTACAAACATTCCAATCCAAAATACTACGTATGATAACCAACGCACTATGGTACATAACTAATGATAGGCTGCATCATGACCTAAATATAAAAACTGTTAGGCAGGAAATCAAAGACAGCGCAGAAACATACAAAAAAAGAAGAATACAACACCCCAACACATTGGCGATGCACTTAATGAGTGAATTAACTCTTCCACGGAGATTGAAAAGAAGAATACCACAAAATATTGCTGAATGTCGACAGTATAAGTGAAAAGTAAAACCCTTGATTATACTCAAGGGTAAAACTCACTAATAATCTATAAGCAATTGGGGATTTTTGTAAGCAAACTTTAAAAAATTCGACAAATTATAGAAATGTTCAACTTTTCAACTTACTAGTCATTGAAGAATATAATTGGCTTAATAGAACTTAATTATTAAAAATCTATAGACCACAATTGAAAAATGTACATGAACAATCAGTTGTCAAAATTTAGTTTCTCATTAGATGTAGTGATGAACAAAATTGGTCTTGGTCTTGCGAAAGAGCAAGTCCAAGACCATCCTCAGACTAGCAAGACCAAGACTATCCGAGTCTTCGTCTTGGTCGTGCTTTGCTCTTCACCAGTTGGATGACGGAAGAATAGAAACTAATTGGAGTCAATTAGGATCTAAACCTGTTTAACTCTATTTCGATTGTAGGAACAAGCGAGTGAAATAGTAGCTTCCAGACTTGGTTCCAACGGATGCAAAAAATCTTTTCGTGGCAAAAAACAATGGTGTTTGAAAGTTATCTACTGTTTTTTCCTAGCACTATATGCAAAATGTAAAACACAACCCTCGTATAATAATACAACACAAAATTCTTCCCCTAACATTAATTTTAACAGTGAACGTATCCAGAAGGTGTAAAAACAAATGAGAATTTTAGAGGAAGAAATTTTTCCATCCTGAAATTTTAGATGAAAATATATCGAGTCCAGACCGACCACGAATACTATCTGGTCTGACCTGTTTCCCTTTCTTGTCTTTCCCATAAGAATATTCAGATTCTCGTTTCCAAATGATATGTATCATAATATAAATTCCAGGTGCACAAGAGGATTATTAAAGTACGTCGAACGATATTAAGCATCACAGTTCGGCAGCTGCAGAATCGCAGGTGGTGGAGAAATTTAAAATCAGGTAAGCTAGTACAACATTGTATTAAAAAAAAAAAAGGAAATAAGTAATGTTTTGTCCGTTTCAACTAATATTTTTGACTAAAAAAATATCTCTATGTATTTTTCGAACAGCTGTAAAGTATTATTCTAGTTGTTTAAAAATATTTTTTTAATAAATTTCCTTTTTTTATTTTGTAATATTTTCCTTAGCTGTTAACACTTTTGTCAATTTATTTTTCAAAAATAAGTTCTTAATCTACCGATATTTTCAACGGACTGTGTCACGCGAGTTTATTGACCTTAATATTGTTAACAGGGGTTTCACATCCCCTATTGTAACGACATTTTAAGCTGGAGCAAGAGTCATGACTTTCGTTTTAATTCAATTTTATTTTGTCATGTCATCGGTTTGTGTTAATATAAAGTTTCAAACGTACAAAATAATGACACGAATAACACGATAACGTTAAGTAAAAATTCCAAAAAAACAGAAATTTTAAATAATAAAATCTGCTCAATTTGGTAGTTATTATTTCTCTACTCCTCCAGGTCCTCTACTCTCTCAATTATAATAGTTTCCCTTATATTTATTTTCTCATTTAATTTAGTAAATTGAGAAGTCATCTGGAGATTATTATTTACAAAAAGTACAGTCTGTTCATACATGTGATTATTAACAGTATAATAATGTGCCAAAGCACATTATTGTAATTGTAAGTGTCTATTGGCTTTTGGAAACGTCAAAAGTGAAAAAATAATCATGGAAAATATGTAGAAAGGCAGAAAATACTTAACAGAGTAAAATCATCAAGCAAGATTCGAAGAACGTCCCATTAACTAGAATTCCAACGGTATGAAAAATTTCGAATAAGAAAAGAAGAAACGATGCTGGCACTTTCTTGAAAATAGATGGAGCTGATCTGGATTCTTAACTGAGTGTATCGAGAGAACAGATATTTTGTCTTCGTCACAGCAACGATGAAAAAACAAGAAAGATAAAGACTAAATTTGTGTTCTCTCGAGACAACTAATTAGTTAGATGAAACATGAATTTTTCAACTAAGTACCGACCTGTTCGATGATACTTTAAATTCACAGCTTGCACACTACGTCTTTCTTAATAGGGCTGTAGTTAGTCACTTCACAATAAGTACGAACACATTTTACAGAATGTAATGGTTTAATGTAACATCACTTCAAGATTGTCAACTGTTATTATGAAACAAATATTGGAAACTGCGGTAAATATGCTCGATTTAATAACAAATTGTTCCATCAAAGGCGATGTTTCCGTGTAACTATTAATGTGAAACTACTTTTAACTTCCTACTCCCACCTTTTATAGGCACGACCTTGTACGATAATTTGCAAATAAAGGAACATGTCTTGATACTGCATAACAATGTTGCCGATATTCGGAAAATTCCCGAGTTATTTAGGGAAATAAAAAAACCAAGAAAAAAGTATGAGGCAGATGTCTAATTGGGATACAAAAAAATAAATTAAATAGTGTCTTTATGGACCAAATAATCATAAGAAATTTCCAATGAAATACGAAAAATCAGAGAAGAAACAAAGAAAAGAGCAGAGGGAGAAATAGCGGTGTGGAGGAGAGAAAGAAGTGAGTGGGAAGGAAAAGCACCGAAAAGAGAGTCATGAAAAGTCAGTAGCGAGAGAGACAGTAAACGTAAAAAAATAGTGGGGATGAAAATGTTAAACTAAATTTAAAAAATCCCCAGCCAAAGAAATGTTTTTTTTATTAATTCTATTTACCAATAAAGTATTAGTAAATAACTACATTAATTCAAAATTTAATGGTAAGATTTTATTTAAAAATTGTTACGTTTTACGGTTATGAATTGTTAAATAATTATACAATAATTGAGATTTTTTTTTAAAGCAAATAAACGTAAAAACCGATGAAATAATTGCAGACGTGGTAGTGGGGAAAAATAGTTGACAAATGTCAATGACTCCGTTATTAAGAAGAAAATTAGAAAATAATAATCGGAAGAAATTTCCAGTGGTGCTACTCTACTGAAAAATTTCACAATTTAAAAAGAATTGCTCATTGAAGTGATGGTTTTTGCTGGAATAAATTGAAGCGTTTCAATATACTTAAGGTTAAAAGCAACAGCAATGTATATGAAATAAAATATACAAATAATACATGGTATTCTCCACAATAATAACATTTTCGAATTTAAGTAAATATTTTTCAATAGCACAAAAATATTAACAAACATTAATTTAGCTTGACACACATTCTGGACCTAAATATTTTAAAAGAGAAATATTTATAAATATAGACACACGTAAACTAAACGAGTTGTCGTTTTATTTAATCTACGACTGTGAAAATTCCACTAACAATACGAATTGTAAGTAAATAAATAAATACTTAATATAGGTTAGAAGAGCAGATACATTATTTATTCAACGATCGTGGGAAATATGTTTATTTAAATTAATTTAAATTCAAAAAATGATTAAAATATCAATAGGAAAATAGGAACTTCCTAAAAAAGTGGATTCCGGTTGAAAATATGTATACAAATTAATAACATACCTTTTTCGGTACAAATACAAAGAATTTCTGATTTTCTAATCTTGGTTCGAAAGGTATAATATCTCAGACTGAAGACACCGTTAGCCAAGATTCATCTAATAAAAATAATGAATGAAGCGAACCGAAATCGAATAGTTTAATGAACTGCCGGTCCACAAAAAAATTTGCCAATGACTAAGTAGGTATATGTAATTCGGTGATTTCTCCTCAAGGGAGCCCCAACAAGCTAGACGTTTGTCGGTCCCCCACATCTATTACATTACCGATTCACATTTTGGGTTACTTTGTAGACATTCTTAGATCCCAGACATCGAACACGTCTTACAAATATTACTTCCTGTTCCCAATTTCCGCGACAATTTTTTTTTCAAATTACACTTATAATAACCTAACAAGTATTAATAAATAAATAATAATACGGCACGTTTTATTCGATAAACAAAATTTTAAAATATCGCGCACAAATTAAAAATAATTTTGCGGCACTCGATTACTTTATCTAAAGTGAAAATCACATGAAAAAAATATTATACGCAGTTGTATTTTGTAAATAATACGCACCTTTTCATAGCGAATATTCCTACGGCAATTGCGTAGTTGTCTTCTACAGGGTAGAAATTCCATGTCACAAGAACGTACACTACATTTCGAGACTGCTTAACAGCGACTGTTTTCTTTGCTCACTGGTATTGCATAGTAACCAACCGAGACGAACCAAATTCCTAATAATACATAGACACCATGTGCGCGACAGAGACAGGCTGTCGTTTGAGTTACGTCATCGGACAAGCGCAGATCTTACTTACTCCACCTCTCTAAGTGGTGAATCTTGATTTTATTCCCCTTATGCCGCCAATATGCGTAGTAACCCTTAGAAAAGTTGTTTTTAGGGTTATAGGGAGATCGTGCGAAAATTTCGATACCAAAAAGTTCGAATTTTTTTTGTTTGAATCATCGAGATTAGCGAACGAAAGTTCGCAAGTCGGAGGTGAACAATTTCGCAAAATGGCCGCTATCTAATATCGCAGTTTTAATTTGTTATTGCAAATTCTCGCAAAATATCATTATTTACTATTTTTAATAATTCTTACTATTAAAAAATTGTTAAAACTTATTTAAATCGGTTAGAAAATTACTTGGTTTTTATTCCAAGACACGTTCAATTTTTAACTGGGAAACAACCCATTTTGACCCACTTTATTTACAATTCAATGAAATTTTAAATCAAACCTTACAGTATACAACCCTATTTAATCATTTAATTTTTTAATATTAAAATCCTTTCAATTTTTTAAATTTAACTAGCAGAAATATAAAGAAAATGTATTAATAATTTATTATTGATAGTTGCCCCTAAAATAAACTGAATATTTCAATATTTTCAATAGGAATAGACGATAGTTATGATCCTTAGTAGCTAGAAAGGTTAATTTTTTATTATTTTATTATAGATATGAGGAATAAAGAGATGAGGGTAAAACGTTTCTTATAATTGTAGTTTTGTTGATTTATAGGTTTAAAATTATAATAAAAACATTCGAAACATTATTGAAAACACTACTTTGTAAGTATTTAAGACAATTTAATAATTATAATAATTTATTCTCTATAAAAGTACCTAAATACATCAATTTATATTAAAAATAAAAATAAATTAATTGCCAAACAGTCGTTTTGAGAAGTAAGAGTTAATAAAAAATATATTGTTTGTAAAAAGCATTTATTCATAAAATAAATAGAAAAATATTGTTTAAATTGAATTAAAAATATAAAAAAAACTAAACGCAAATATTGCAAGGCTTTAAACATTTTGAAATAGTTTTCATGGAATATACAATGATTTTAAAAATTGAAAATTGTTTGTTTTTGACTCCTATAACCAATTAAAATTATTTTTTCCACAATCACGTTATAATTGTAATAAAGTACCACTTTCATCGAAACTAATACCTCCCAAATTATTTTTATTGATTTAAATAATTTTTTGCTGTCAGAGCGAAATGTCAAATCACTTTTTGATGAAATTTGATTCTGAATGACTGTGATGGTGGATAAAACGTTGTATTGTTCGTGTTTAATATACTCTTATAAAAAAAATAACTATTATATTCCGAAATTCCTTTTTTATTTTCACGTAAATTTTTTCTACTTCCTCCACTTTCCTGTTACCTTGAGGCTTAACAGTGTGAACTCAGCCAACAAAACAATGAAGAGGAAACAATGACCTGTACCTATATTCCTTAGATAACGTAATCAAAAAAGGAGCAATTGTTTATCTACTGACTGCTTTGTTCATTTGTTGTTTCTAAAGGACAAAAAGAAGTTTCAGCATCGCTGGGTCTCATTGATCCACCAATTGTACCATATTTGTTCCATCGTCATCACCAGACACACATTTGTTTTTGTACTAGGTATTACAATTCTAAAAACATTCCCTTCATCATGCACACATCTTCCCTTCTTAAGTTACTTATCTCCTTTAATCGGTATTCTCCACTTATACCTATTATCATTGACACTTTCTCTAGCAAATATTTTTTATTCTCAACCTCTTGTAAAAACTTTCTTCAGTTAATATTCTGAACTTTTTGGGTTTGTAAGAATTGGAATTTCGTTTTAAAAAACGAACATACATCTGTCAACAATTTTTTTTATTAACAACGTGCTTTCTAACATTGAGCAATATTTCCATAAACTCGAAGACTTTTTCGTCATTGATTGTTCTTTAAAACAGGCTAAAAGTACCTTTTCGTATACCCTTTTAGACTTTTTAAGCATTCATTTTTAGGGGTAAATCAAATGTTACTTTGACAATAGTGGTGTTCATCCTATTAGAGCGATCAACAATTTCCTGCTGAACACGTGTTTTGTTAACGATCAGGATGCATTGACTGTCATTTATGTCAAATACCATGTTAATAAACATATAAAATGACAACATATTTTTATTTGAAGATATTTTAGGCATTTGTATTCTGAAATTGGATGAAAAGCACTAGGAACCGTTAAGCTTGATTGAAAATTAATAATAAAGTAGGTACTGAAGTCATATATCGAATAAAATTAGGTTATGTTGTAGACATAGGTATTCTCGTCCGCCATTTTGGTGCCTTGTTGTACGTTGACGTTGTGTTGGTCAAGTATTTGGCATGAGACTCGGTATTTCTACTCAGAGACGTGGCCAGCATCCATTCGTTGCACTTTCTCAATTTTCTGGTGTTGATAGTCTGAAGGAAAGTTGGTAAAATAAAATGTTCTGTTCAATATCAAAAATTTTTAAACACAATATGTCAACTCGACACATCACAAAACAATAAAATTCAGGCACCAAAATGGCTGAGCGCCACTGTGCCACCCAAATTACTCTACGACTCACAGGATTGATCCGTTTTAGACGTGCGTCACCTTAAAATGTTCGTCTTGAGTTTGCCTATCGACCCTTGTTCCGGGATTTTTTATTTCGAATTTTATTTTTCTGTAATTTGTGTCCAAAAATTTACTTTCATGGAAAAATGGCGATTTTGGGTGCAAAAGTCATCCTAGCGAACGCACCATTGAGTTTTTAGAAACTTTTTTGAAGGAAACTCTTCCTCTTGACAACCCCTACTACCCCTGTCGGAAATGACGACCTTTATGAGAAACTTGTATTGAACGAAAAGTGTTCAGTATCACCTAAGGAATATGTCCGAATTTTTACAGAATTTTTGAAAATTTTCCGAGATTCTGGAATTTGGCGATTTCCTGGCCAAATTAAATGGCCAAAAATATCCTCAAACATTCTGAGGAAATTTGTACGTATTGCTGGATTGATTACAAACACTTTTTATTGAAACAAATTTAGATTTTTGTTCCAATAGATTTTTGAGGAACAATTTCCTTTCGCATCAATAGTTTTGGATCACTATGGTCGTTTTTAGGCATGACGGCCAATTTCTCTCGCAATTTGACGTACACAGGGTTGTAGGGGTTGTCAAGAGGAAGAGTTTCCTTCAAAAAAGTTTTGTAAAAACTCAATGTTGCGTTCGCTAGGATGACTTTTGCACCCAAAATCGCCACTTTTCCATGAAAGTAAATTTTTGGAAACAAATTACAGAAAAATAAAATTCGAAATCAAAAATCCCGGAACAATGGTCGATAGGCAAACTCAAGACGAACATTTTAAGGTGACGCACGTCTAAAACGGATCAATCCTGTGAGTCGTAGAGTAATTTGGGTGACACAGTGGCGCAGAGCGCCACTGTGCGGCGTATAAGGTTTTTGTCCCTGCCTAAAAAGTGATAAATACACACCTGAAATTACCAGCTCGGGAAGTATTAATCGGAGGAGTCGAGTTGTCTCCGAAGACAAGCAGGTAGATTTTTATTAGGATCGAGTTGTCTCCGTTATTGACATTATAATATTATTTCACTTGCCCCAGTATTGATTTGTTATCGTGTAATGTTCCTTGGACTCACAATCAATTGTTAACTTGTTCTTGAAAAGTTGAATTGATTGGGAGACAACTCGGAAATTACGCTTTTCAGAAACTGTTAATAACGTCCGGTTCTGGAGACAACTCGACCCCGACCGTTTCAATACACAGTCTCGATTGCGATTCTACTATAGATCGAATATTGAATAGTTACAAAGTTTACCTATTTCTTTCTGATAAACCCCTAACATACTGTATTGTTAACTTTTTAAAAATGATGTCAGTTGTATTATTATTATTATTATTGCTTATTAAAAATTATTCCCTATATTTCTAATTTTTTTGTTTATTAATTCACTCGGGTAATTATTATTATTTAAAACCAGCTTAAGTAACATTTTTTCCATTGTGAAGTTGCAATCCTTTTTTTTTACGCTTATAAAATATTTCTTCTGCTGTTCCAGCCAAAACAACTATTTCGTCCCTGAATCTAAGCACCCCAATTATATTTTCTGTTGAACTGCTGTTTCCCTTAATATAATATTCTACTCTTAAAGGAACTATACTTTAATAGAAAATTTAATTTATATTTTGAATTAAAAGGAGTGTATCAAACTACAATTCTGTATCTGTAGTGAGTTAGGCCCACAGCACAGGCCACATGTGACCCATTGCACATCCTCCCGAGAAGTTGTCTTCCTAGGTCATCGTCCATCCTGTCCTTTCCAGGAAGGTGGACAGGTCACTCACCGAACACACACTCTCTTACTGATGATAACTCTGGGCACTCGCATAAGACATGCCTGTGACAGATTCATCTTCCTGTTCACACATCCTGCATAGAGGTGTGTCCACTAGCCCCATTGCATGGAAGAGGAGGAAACAGCCTCTCAGATTATCTTTGATTGTGAAGCATTATCTCACTGTATATATAGAATCCTAGGACTAGAATATCCAAGGGAGGATTTCTCCAAGAAGAACCTAGTGAAAAGTCTGCTGAGCCTGATAAGGGCTACTGGTCCCTTCACATAAACGGCACAACCAAGAGCACAAAAAGCCTCAAGGCTGAGGTGCCGAGGACATCAATCCTTTGACTGGTGTGCTGATCCAATCAATCAATCAATCATGGAGGTGTTTCCTTAATTGACAGTGGCCAGTCAGGAATCCTACCGTTAAACGTAGGTTTTTCCTGGTCATAGCCAAATATTTTTTCGACTCCTGCTTTCCAGGGTGATCCTGGCAAGACTGCATCCCTTGATTTCATTCCATCTCTTTAGAGATTGAGCATGGGTGTAAACTACATACAATTCTCGGTATGAAATGAAATATGAATCTGTTTATCGTACAGCTTAGAGAATAAAATCTATATCACAAACGAGAAACTGTTGGAAATTATTTTCAAGTTTTTTACCCCACCTCTAGACGGCGTAGTTGACAATAATAACGCAAAAATCTCATTTTTCTATAATAAATGTACCGTTATAGTACCACAAAATTTGAATATTCGTAATCATTAGTTCATTTTACATGAGTTTGATCCAGTACTTTTTCCTCTATCTTGTAAAATAACTCCTAGGAGTAAGTGGGAAAGCTTATTCTACAAAACTGTTATAACTTTTGTTCCTCATTATGGATTTTAACAAACTTAGTACAGTATTCCCCAACTAATTTGATGATCTAGAAATTGCCAACTAAGAGAGACAGAGTAATAATGCCCTGCCTGGTCGGCTGCTATTGGTGGTAAAATTTTGACAAACGCCAATTGCATCGAACCTTATCAGGTGTTAAGATTTTCAGTAGCGTAGCGTCACAAAGTTATTGTTTCTGCTTTGTACAATAAAGTGTTTGTAAAAATGAAAGCCGTTAATGAAGAAAATCGTAAATGTACTGAAGGACAAACTTGTCAAGTGATATATAGAGTTATATCTTCAATTAGATAAATAACATGTTATTGTAATGGGTACCTTATTGTTAAAATATTATTTATATACTCAGAATTCAGGTATAAAGCAGATCCATTTCTATTAAAATCAATATATGAATAATTATAGCAAATAATTAAATATTATTTATTAAGTTAGGATCATATATTTCCGGACGGACTTTACTTTATTAATTGTACAAGTTGTGTTAATTTGTAACAGAAAGCGTATCATATGAAAGGGAATTCAATGCCCAATATAATATATCATGTCAGTGGTTTTACGGTCGCTAGGTGGCGCGCAGTGTACGATTTTTACAAAAAGTGTGCAAAAATCAAATATCGGCTCAGAATGCACTTAGGAAATTGAGCCAGGACTCAAATGAAAGCCGAGGTCATATGGAATTCGGGAAAAATATTACCATGACGATTGTTTTTCTATTTGACCTTCAAATGACCTTGCAAAGTTGAACCAAACCTAAAATTTTTATAAATAAGGCTTCAATTTTTCTCTAAGCAATGTATTTTGACATGGCAATTCCGAATTCCTATCAGCTGGATTATGGTGACTGATGTTGTCATTTGTGATTTGATAATCGACAGTGATTCTCTGAGCTTTTCTTACTTTCCCTATGTTCATTTTAAATAATAAACTTTATATGTTATTTCAATGAATTGTTTCTTACACACTTTTTTCTTTCTACTATTGATTGGTTTGGCAGCAATGTTGCAATAAAAGAAAATTGCATGATGTCAAACAGTATGCAAGATTCATCATTTGCAATATACTGACTTTGCAATAAATTGCTGCAATTTCTTGCACGTTGTATTGCACCAGGTCAAGAGGCCTAAAAGGCGACCTTACATTATGCTATTTAGGTGCAATGCAAGTTGCATGCTATAACAAAATAACAGAGCGCATGTGCGTGTGCTAGTTTGTGGCGATTTTTAAGCAAGAAAAATAATTAAAACAGTTTCTATTTTCATGAAATTTGTAGGCGGTTTTAGTTATTTTTTTAGTAATAACTCTGCTACCAACCCTAAAAATATTGGAGCAGAAACTCAGTCTTGCAGCGCGGTAAATCGGTATAACCTGGTATAACCTAAAATCCTGTTGTTTATGTTGAAAAACAAAATGGGGAAAAAGTAAGTCATCTTGTTTTATCTGATATAAAATAGATGTAATAATTAACTTTTATTTTAGCAAACATATCTTCTATAAGTTCCTTGTGGCATTACTTATTTTTTTTTTTTCTTATTTTTTTGGGAATCAAACCACAGTAATGTTTTTTTTATCTCGACGTTTCGGTAACGTTCCAGCTACCGTTGTCAAGATTAACTATTTATAGTATAGAAATTATTTTTTTATTCCCTATCTGACACAACGAAAAAATTTGACAACTAGACAATGTTTGGAGTACCAATATGGCCACACACTTAATTTTATTATATGAAAGCAAGCCCTGTCTTTACAACGTGAGACCAAAAGATTATCGCAATAGAAATACAAGAAATAAGGCACATGAAATATGTGCTGGTCTCTCAGAAATGTACCCAAACTCCGATTTATCTGAAAGTATTGTTAAATACCAGAAAATTGTGAGAAAATTTAGTTTCATAATTAAAAATATTTTTAAGTTTGCCACACTCAACTGCATTATACAAAATAAACCAAACTATCTCGAAAATAGCTTAGTGTAAAACGAATCCATAAATTGCTTCAAAATAGCGTGGCTTTAAAATTGCACCTAAGCAGCATATTGTAAGGTCGCCTTTAGATATCCCTTGAGACAACATTTTTGCAGAAGAGCATTTAAAAATTTGGCGGAACGTTTAAAACTAGCCGGATCTGTTCAACTTAAAAGAAATTCTACACGATGGCGTTGAAAGAATACAGAGATAAATGAAATAAATATTTTAGTGTAAGAAGAATTTCGCTCGAATGAAGAGGTTAACGCTGATACTGAGGCTTGGGCGGATGTAATTTGGGCGCTAAAGGATTAATGCACTTTTTACAACATGTAAACTAGGCGCCAAGACCGAAGGGTCATTTTAATCCTATGTGTATTTTGGGCGCTAACCGACTGAAGTACGTGATATATTTTTGTAAAGTAAATTATAATAATTTTCAATAATAACCCAACCAAACCTACCCCTACCAAACCACCTTCGTATTTTATTAAGATAAGAGTTATTTTATGACTCGACCTACCTGCAGTTCTTAGCGGCGAAAATACATATCGGATTATCTACCCTTCTTGATCAGACAGGTAAAGAAGGATGGTTAGCGCCTAAATTACACTCGCCGTGAGGCCTATATCGAGGTAAAAGATAAATCGGTCTACAAAAGTGGTATTGAAATGTTAGAGCGGCGCTGGAATGATTGCGTTGTTCTTGATGGAAATTACATCAATGAATAAAACTAATTTTGAACAAAAAAAATTCGTGTTTTCTTTGTTAGGCCCCGGACTTTTCAGCTCATGTGTTAAATAGACATAATACACAATATTGGTCTAATGATAATCAATCTACACTGGAGGCAACATGATTTTAACCAGGGCTGCTGATCAGGTAACGTATGGTGTGGGATTTTAGATGATAAAATTATATTACATTGAAGAACATTTTAATGGCTAACTTAAGATTGCTGAGAGATCAATTTCCTATATTTTTAGAAGACGTTTAGCGGTGGAGTAGGAAGTTTTAAAATAATTTCCGGTAGTTTCTAGTACGCGAGTGTTAATACAGATTTTTTACCACTCTCCAGCAGGAACAGCAAAAGAAACATTTTATAAGCGAAAAAAAGGAGAGTAAAATCATACGATAGAGCGAATAGCTACTTATATTTTCCATAAACTATTAAGAAAATAATTTGTCTACGACGTAGATTATTTGTGCTTCCTGCCACAGCAATGTGGAGTTTTTGCACGTATTACACAAACGATGATCACTTTCTGTTATAATTACTTCCAGTTGTAACAGTTAGAATGGTTACCTTTCAAGTATTTATTCGTCCTTATCGTCCTAAATCGGTAGAATACAATTTTTAATTGTCGTGTTTTACCTACCAACCATCGGAACACTGATCCCCCACCGTCCGTTTTTTACACTACTTGTACCTATCTGCCCTTGCTATAACGTCGGTCCCTAAAAGCCATTAACCTAGTTAACACTTCACATACTTTTAATTCTTTATTTCTACATGTATTTCAGTGCTGTACAAGGTAAACTGTCCAAACAGAGAAATTAAATCGAAAATCTACAGTTTTATTATTTGGACAAGCATCAAAAAGAAATTACCGAAAGGATATATGAACTTTTTTCACATCTTTTCTATTTTGTTTCTTCCCCCAGTTATTAATTGGTTAGGGCTTTTCGTTTCCAAGTTTTAACTCTTCAGTACCACGAATATCCAATCCCCATACGCGTTATTTGAGTTTGCACTAGAGGTACTGCTTTTCATTATTATTTACACAAATATTTAATTTGCTCATTTTAGTTCGACCATTTTGACATACTATAACTCTAAAAACTTTCCTTATAGAAAAATTAAGCAGAAATTAATATTTTTAAGAAAAGAAAATATATAATAACGGTTGTTATTATTTTAAGTCCGCCACTGTTCGGTGATACAGTTAGTTTCAAAGAAATTTAGGTGTTTAAACTTCAAATTCCAACTAGTCGGACATTATTTCGTGACAATTACGCTAATTCCGTTTCAAATTAAATAGGTACACAAAACCACTGGAAAATATTATAAAAGAAATAAGGTTGGAATAACTGCATAACATTTGGAAAACATCAGGAAGTTTTATATTTAAGATGAATATAGTGAACATTAACTTCTTGTATTGGAAGAAATAGGCAAATGCGAAGAAAGGAGAAGATCTGACCATTGGAAAGATCGAGTAGGGCTTGGACAATAAAAGATCCTGATGGGTGACACCACACCCCGTTGAGATCAAATGAATGGATTAGTAAAACTGCACCAAGTGTTTTAACAGGGATCCTTGCTCAAAATAGTGGAGGAAGAAGAATGTAGATGATGTGGCATGGAAGAAGAAACCTCTATTCTCATACTTGCGAGTGAATCCTAGGGCACAGCACCCAGGAGATTATTGGATAAAAGAGGGATATTTACCTAAGTTGAAACCTTCTGATATCCTAAAATTCCTCCGGGAAATAGGACTAAAGGAGCTACTAGTCTCCTCAGAAACTAAGTAGAAGTAAGGGGGCACAATAGATCTGTTAAGTCTCAGTAAATGTCACCCCCATCATACATATATACATATAAATCAAAAATGGAGTCGAATTAATTTTTCATTCAATCGGTTCGCATCCTGGGACAGCTGTTTCGGCCTTTAGGCCTCATCAGCCAGGCATTCGAACCGATTGAACCAAAAATCAACTCGACTGTCATGATCAAAGATCGAAGCGAAACAACTAACGCATTAGTGTCGCCATCTACGAATGCAAAGTCGAAAATGGATGTGGAGAAGGTATCGGTATTTCAACCACTATGTACAACAAACCTCTTGCGTAGTGGTTGAAATACCGATACCTTCTCCACATCCATTTTCGACTTTATATATATATATATGTATAACTTCTGGTATAATTGGTTGGCTTCTCAACCTTTCACGTTTTGATCAAATTCATATTTTTGTTTCAATCTCCAACTTTATATTATGTCCGACTTGCTAATCTTTTTAAGGTGATAGATCAGGAGAACCTTATAGTTCATGGAATTGGTTCATTTCATCTTGCGTCAAATAAAGTAGTTTTAATTTTTTGATGAAGCTTTTTGAAACCTTTCCGAACTCAATTCATATCAACCTGTAGCTACCCCCACGCCATCTGCTATTCAGACAGAGGTTTGCCGTCATTATCCTCAATGAAATACGGACCAATAACACCGTATGCTGACACTGCACTCCATAACGTCAATATACTGCGGTTTTTGGATAACAACGTCTGGCTTACCGAAGCAAAGGAAGCGAGTTGTTTGCTTATTAATGTAACCCTCCAGGTGAATGTGAGTTTCGTATGAGAACCACACATGAAAACACATAAAAATTGTCCACAATAAACAACCCTGGAATTCATAACTTGGTTTGTCAATCGTTGTCCAACTTGAATTCGGTACGTCTTTGAACAAACGCCGAATCGACGTATTGCTGATATTTAACTTCAACCTGATTGACGACTCGTCCAAGGTACTCATTTGTTCTCACAGTTACTGGCCTACCAGACCTTGCTTTTGCCATCAAATCATCTACAAAGCTTTGGCAACATTCATATTAAAAAAAAAACCATTAATATATGATCTCTCCTCAATTTCAGTAATATATTTTTAATTTATTACAAACATTGTTTGTTAAAAATATTTTCTCTTCATTGTAACTATCTGGTGACTTGTGTGACTCACCCTTAAGAAGTGTTTTTAATGAGGAAGTCTTCTGTCAGCTAGAATCGGATTATTTTCACACCCAGAGATCTGAATATTTTTCGGTCTGGTCGTTCGTACTGAATAATTTGATAGATGTAGTATTTTTTATCCTTAAACGTTTTTTTATTAACTCGGTTGTATGTTTGAACGGATGGAGCTTTGTACATGATTTTAAACTTATTTCCCGATGGGTTAGAGACTTGAAATTTTCAACATAGTTCAGAATTTAATGATAATAAAAGAAAATATGGAAAGGATTTAAAAAAAAAATAGAGAGTTATTGAAACGTCTTCTGGGATTTCCTTTATTAAAAGATTCCTCTATTCTGACATATATGCATGCGCATTTCCTAAGTTTGTCTTAAATGTTTTTATGTAAATAAAATATATTTAAATTGAATACAGAAAAGGAAAATCTTGGTTAAAGCTTTTAAATTTTGACAAGTTTCGACATACTTTTGTCAATATGTGACAGAAAATAATTGTTTTGTCGAGCGAAATATTAAAAATTGCACAATTTTTCGTTGTATTTCCAATATTTTTTATATAATCATGAAACAATCATCAAAACCGTTGAAAAAGCGTCTTCGTTTCACCTATGAGGATGATATTATTGTGCTAAGAGAAGTGGTCTCCCAGAATCCATTTAAAAATGGCAAACATGCATGGGATATATCAAACATAGTACCTACGTTTGTGCTCACTAAAAAAGATTTTACAGTCAAAAGTATTTGCCAACATAAAATAAAAATCTCTATCTCTTCATCGTTCGCTCCCGCTAAAATTGCTATTTCTAATTATTCTTCCATAATATAAATTAATATTACAATAGATAATAGATCCACATAAATAAGCAGCATAAAACATAAATGTCATAATAAAATAAAGTTTTTTGTCTTGTATTTGTTACTTTCAATAACTCTATCCAAAGTCGATCGACAGTGTCGACTCAATGAGGACGCAGCTTCATGTATTGATAGCCGACCGGTATAGCGCTATTGAGGCCGAAAATTATGAATTGCAGGCATAGGGTTGGAATACTGGACACGGTGTTTATTAATATACATGTGACATTTGTATATGAATAACCTTCAATATATTTCCTACTAATCCGTAAACACACCTTATAGTAAAACGAACTAAAAAGTAACAAATAATGTAATATTGCAAGATTGGGCATTTAATATGCGAAAAAGTAACGGAGAAGACTACAAAGAAGCGGTAGTTAAAACAATTTGGAACACCACCGCTAAAATGCTATACAAAGTAAATATTATAACGAATTTAATATTGTATTCAACCCTTTCACCGATGTTCAGTTTAATTCATCACGAGCTGCACGTAATGCTAAACGTAAAATGCTACAAGCACAACCCGAAAAGAGAAAATGTAGTGCATCAGCTCTGAATAAATCTGAAGTATTTGCAATGGCCAGATTATATAACGAAAATGAACCGGAAGGACTTCAAAAGAAATTATATCACATTTTGGCGTTTGAACTAGCTTGGCGCGGAGGAGAAGCAGCTTACTGCAAAACCACTTATTTCGTATTTGAAATTGAAAATAATGGAAAAGAAACTGGACGTATCGAGTATAATCCTCTATTTTCGAAAACGAGACAAGGCGGCAACAATAAATTATGTGACAGCAAATGGATCACGCCTAATATTTTCGACGATGATATTTGCCCAATACGTTTATTCAAAGAGTTAATGGAAAAACGAAACACTTTTATAACTTCGGACAGAGTATTTCTTACACCAAATCCCTTTTGGAAAAAGAAAAATTCTAAAGGTTGGTACAAGAATTTGCCGATTGGAATTAATGAAATTTCCAAATGGACTAAACGCTCAGCACAACGCATTGGTTTAGATGTCAAACGTGTCAAAATTATTAATCACTCAAATCGAGCGGCAGCAGTTAGCGAATTAAGTAAAAGCGGAATTGAAGAACAAGCTCTAATAAAAATAACAGGACACAGCAATTCATCATCAATAAAACCATACTTACAAGTTGACAAAGAGTATCATTCAAGCATTATTCAATCAATTCGTTTGGAAAATGAAAAAACTTCAACATCTACTACAGAAAAGATTAGCTGTGGCACCCGCAGCGATATCACTGTTCCTAGTATGAATTTCAATAACTGCGTTTTTAATAATTGTACATTAAAATAAAAATGTGTTTATTTTTAATGTTTCATAAATAAAGTTTGCATTGATATGTTTCCAAATTTCTCATTCATTAAATTGTCCTGCCGAATTACACTCGAGGTTTGTATTGATATTGGGTAAATTTGTGTTGTTCTAATTCTAAACTGTTTCCTTTAGCAATTTGATTCGAATAACTATCCTAACCTAACCTAAAAACACTCCACCTTCGGTGTCGTGTTTTTTTTAATAGTTGACAGTTATTCTCGTCAAATTGCTAGAAAACAGTTTCTCATTAAACAACCCAAATTTACCCGATAAAATACAAACCACTTGTGAAATTATAAGTGAAAATTTGAGAGAAATTGAAACTATTTATTTGTATAACGCATGAAGTTACAATTGTTGCTATTCCTGATTCCGAAAATGGAGTTTCACGCAAATTTACAGTGACTAAAAGTGACTTCACAGTTTGTTTTAAAAACGTGTTAAGTATATTAAAATTTTTTTCGATTCAATTTATTTTTTTGGTTAATTGCATATCAATTACTGTATATCATTTACACCCAGCTGTAATGGCACAAATTTGATTTAATTATTTTAATAATAATTAATAACGAATATGTAGGTTAATTTCTTAATTTTTAAACGTGTTCTTTCAGAGTTGTTGGTTTTACCACCCATTTATCATATTAGTTAATGAGAAATAAAGTTAGAATATCAATAGTCTTGCGCAATGTAATACACCAATTAATCAATTGGTAATTTATTGAAACCAGTGGCGGGTTAATAAGAGGATAACAAATTCAAGTTTTGGTCTGGATTGAACCTTTTTTCCCTGTCGTCACTACTGCTTTGGTTATTGTTACTTATTATTATTTGGAATTAATGAAAACTATATCCAAACATTTTTTCTGTTCTAGATGCGATTAAGAGTTTGGATAGAAATTAAAAAAAGAAGCAAAACTACAAAATGTAATAGGTAAACGATCAGATTGATTAGATTAGAATTGTAGTGGCTCTTTGTCCTATCCCATAGAGTAAGTGCTCCACGGTTTCGTCTTCTTCCTGGCAAAGCCTACATAGGCTGTCATCTGCTAGACAATTGCTGGCTGTCAGAGTAGATGACGATTCTTTGGTTATCCATCTCCCGTCTCATCAACTTTTCTCTATTATTTAAGATTTAGTGTCTAGTGCTTTTTTCCTCTCCCTCTTCTCACGTCACCCCACAACGCTTGCGAAATCTAACTCTCGCACGAAGAAATATTTTGCGCCGTTGTCACCATTGTCTTTAAATCTTAACATCGTGTGATCGTAAAAAAATAGTATGTGTAATTTAAGCAAAAAGCTCGGCGCTTGAAACTAATGTGACGAATAGTCACTGGCAAAGATGGATGTATATGAAAAATGTTCTCAAAGCTGATGAATTTCGTAAAGAGAAACAGTCTGGGGAAAGTAGATAAAAAGGATGACGATAGACCTAAAAAGGTCGCTGATAAAAAGTTTAGTAAAGCCACCCCATAACATCTAATATAACCATAGGAAAGTGGGGTCTTATTCTATACATTTATTGAAAATAAAGATAATGATGATGTGTAGAATACAATAAAAAATACTTCGATAGGTCTTAGATGCCAGTTAACACTCTTCTCATCAATTTAGGGCATAGTGGATAAAACAACTTTAACACGAATGTAATACAACGTTTTATATACAATCTAAACAGTCATTTAGAATCAGATTGCATCAAAAAGTGATATGACATTTCGCTCTGACAGTAGCTTTGAGTGTAGATAAAACTCCAATTATAATGTGATTGTGGATAATAGTTATTGATTGTATAATATCCATTTGCACCAGTGTTCCTTAAAAGGAGTACTTAACTAAGCGTCTATTAAAGCTGATGTACGCTCAAATTTATTCCAAGCTGCATGACTGTCACTTAAGAACCGCTCTCAAGGTTTTCTATTTAGTTTCACATTTGTGTGCAGCTTCATCCTAGTTAAATAGAGCCATTTCATTGGCTAGCCGGTTCCCGATGATTGCTGTCATTTTATTAACCTACCTTTACTGTCCCGTCAGTCAGTCAAGTAAATTTAAAATTGTTGTATTATTAATGATAATAAGGATTGTCGGATAAAAGGCAAGTTTATATAATTCATTGTAAGGTAGATAGATGGATCCCGTCAATCGAAACCTTTGGAAGAGAGACAGCTCATCCACTTCATTGGAATATTCTTCTATACGCCTAGGATATCCTTGTTCCACAATTTCAACTATTTCCAGGTCGTCATGTAACGCGTCCATTTCAATCCATTATCAAAATTATAAGTCAAACTTATTAGAAAACCACAACAGTTTTGCAGTTTAACTAATTATTTTAGGTTAAACACCCGCCCTTAAATATTTAAGAGGTCATTACAGGAGCATTCAATTCAAGGTAAGCTTGAGCCATTCAAACGTCACTTAGCAGCTGGTGCAAAGTAATCTAAGTTGAGGGGGGTTCATTTTAAGGGACACTTAACACTAAGTGTGATTGGTGCAAACGGTTCTAAGTGTTTTAGACAGAACGCAATTAAAACACTATTGCAATACAACGTTTTATCAACAATCACAGTAATTTATAATCAGAAATTTCTTTTTGAATAAGTTCAATCGAATCAATTGCTCTGAATTCTTCATCGCTAGCTTTTTATAAAAGTAGATTTATTATAAAAATGTAGAAAGCAACACATTTTAGACTAATTCAACAAGAAGGTATATTTAGTTTTGGGGGACTTCCAATCGCTGTTAAACAATATCTTTATGACTTTGAAACTATAATTTTATTTAATTTTATTCGTAATGAAGCTCTAATGATGGCTTTTAAGAAACTTAAAGTTTTAATTATCATACACTTCATTTTCAGCAATAATTTGTTAAACCACATTATATATTAACATTTTTTTTTACTTATTACTTTAAAATATGTAAATTTTTGAAAGAAAGAAACTATACGGATGTGTAGAAACAAAAGTTGTTATGACTGTTCTAAATAAACCAGACACACTAAAAATCTACAACTGAAATGATACGCATTAGATAAAAACTTCTCCTTGACCTAAAACATTTTGCAAATATAACAGACACAAAATTGTTCATATCACCTTGCGTTTAATATTGTACAAAATAAAGTACACAACACCCAAAAGAGGCACATTTTCGCAATGTAAATTGAAAATATGATTATAGGCCCAAATATGAGATAATTATCTTAGTGAATGTTTCAAACTTTACTTTGCGTAGATTGTTGATGTTTCGATTACTATGAAGTTATATTTGTACGATGTTATATTTTATATACAAGGTGTTCAAATTATACTCATTAATATCTATAATATGATTTTGGTAAATTTACTTTTAATTCTGTATAATAGAGGTGGTTCTTTTTTCTTATTTTTTTGGGAATCAAACCACAATAATGTTTTTTTATTTTTTATTTCGACGTTTCGGTAGCGTTCCAGCTACCGTTGTCAAGATTAACTATTTATAGTATAGAAATAATTTTTTGGTCCCTATCTGACACAACGAAAAAATTTGACAACTAGACAATCAATAATATTTTGAAGTTTAAGACTACAAAACTTTGTTGTAAAATTTTATTAAGGTCCATTCATAGTAGATCACACCTCTGGTAAAATGTGAAATAAAATATTTTATTTTATGACATTCTAAGCATATGCAGTCCACTAGATATGGAATCCAGTGAAGTGCACGTTCCAGGAACGGTTTTTATTGGGATAGCGCTTTTTTTCGCTTATTTTGGAAATTTTGTTAATAAAAACGCGTTTGTTGTTACTTTTTTGAGTATGATTATTTTTGTTTTCAAAATATGTATAACTCAGTTTGGTGATTTTGTGTATTCAAGTGTGTATCGATTAAAAACCATTCCAAAGATAAATCATAAGAAAACCTGGATAAAAACTTATGATGCTATCCTGATAACGCAGGTAATTGATTATTGGAAATTTCTCTTTCTAACATTGGTAACCAAATTTGACTACATTCGGCTGAAATACTAGCTACACATTTATCTGAATTTACTTGTATTAAAGCACTTTTTTTGATTTTTCGTCTTTTATTATTTTTATTTAGAGGTGGTACTTAAATGAAAATAAATAAAAATTATTTTTTGTTATATTTAAATAATATTTCCAATAAAAGTACTACACATCAAAACTGAAAAGAATATAAACATAACTTAAATATTGCTGAAATATATCGTATTGTATACCCAGGAAGGAATTTTTGAATTTTTCCCTACTGACACATCTGAAAAGTTCGACAACTAGTCAACCAGAGTTACGTATGTTCAAAGACGCTTTTGGAGTTGCAAAGAATCCAGCATTTGGCACTGCTTGGGGCCAGCTACAAATAGCCTGGAATTCCTGTGAACCACCCCCACAGACACTCTAAGATCTTAGGACGTTTTTACCCCAACCTTGGACACAAATAAACCTCTGATACTTCATCGAACTTATTGAAAGTATACAGAGGTGGTGTTTGGCTGTAATTGATGTATGTAAATTGGGGTGAAATTCACTGAGATCTACAACATCTATTGTGACCCCTTTGTTCTACTTAGTTCCTGATGAAGTTTCAGAGACTAGTACTTCCTTTCCGGAGGAATTTTAGAATATCTGCAGGATTTAACTTAGGTATAATTCTGAATTGTTGTGCAATCCGCATGTATGTGGATGGAGATTTCTTCTTCCTCCACTATTTTGGAATTTTTCAGGCGCCCTTGCAGGCGACAATGTGCCGTTAGGATCCCTATTAACTTAGTGCAGTTTTACTCTGTTAATTTTGGCTATAGTTGATATTAGAGGAAATCATAATCGTTATTAACGTATGTACTTCAATTTTTAAGACTGCAAGAAATTGTTGTCAAATTTTCTTAAGGTTAATTCACAGTATAGACTAATATCTTTGATAAAAATAATTGTAGATGGAGACAAATTTTGTGTAAAAACATTTTTATAGCATTATAGTCTACTAGGAATGGAATCTAGTGATATTCACGTTTCAGGAAGGGTTTTCATAACGATAGCGCTTTTATGCTTATTTTAGATTTCTTAATAAAACGCATCGTTGCAAATACCTAACTTATAAAACTCCCCATCTACTAAAATATAGAAAATCTAAACTTTGAAAATGTATTTACCGTAGCTGGTTGTTTTCTATCACTTCCCTTATTTTCTTTGGCGAAACTGTCTGGTTTGGTACAGGTTTTGAGGTTTTTTTGGAGGATATTCCATTTCTATTTATTTTCTGCCCTGGGAAAACTGTAAAGAAAAAAAAATATTTATCATGTAATTTTATGTATATATGCCGCTGTTGGGCATGTTCTCATTGCTCCTGTAATGCATACAGTCGGCAGAAGCAAAAATGTCGCTAAAATTGATGTATGTTGATGAAATCACTCGGTCATATTATTTCGATTATGTTAACAATTACTAATGTATAATCGTTAACATTAGCTCCTGATTGGCTCGTTGCGATGACCTTTCTTTTAGTTGGCATATTTTACGGGTCTCATGTTTGTTTCTGTTAACTGTACAGAGGCTAGTCTTTTTATTTTGGAGGGATTTTCTCACGTCGTCGATAAGCTAGTTCTACTACTCCATAAGAGATAATTGGTCTCACCATGGCAGTTTACATCCAGCTCAAGATTTTTGGGCTACAACCCCAATTTCTCCCTGCCAGGTTCCTGCACACCATTACGCTTTGTATATAATCTCCTTTTGTGCTTGTTACACTGGAGTTTACTGCGTGAGTGTACTGTTTGTACTGTGTTGAGTTTTCTTTTCTTAGTGATGTCTATGAAGATGGTTTTGGTGGGGTTGATGTTAAGTCCCACTTGCCTACACCAGCTATTTGTATAGTTAATACCCTTTTTTACGATGTCACAAAGGGTATTCTGGAAATTTCCCTTGGCCGTTATGACTATGTCATCGGCATATCCATGGCAGAATATTCCGAAGTCAGTCAAACCACACAGAAGTTCGTCAACCGTCAGGCTCTACGTTAATGGGCATGCTACTCCTCCCCGTGGACATCCTCTGCTTATGCAGATGGAGACAATGTATTCACTCGTCACTCGTCCTAGTCTCTGCTATTCTAGTGGTGAGCAGTTCCGATTTAAGGCATGTAAAGCATCGTAGATTGCATGTTTACTCTCGTCTTCAATTTTTAGTCAATAGATCATGAGTATCTTCGTAGTTTATGCTTAACTTCACCTAGTTCGATCTCTAAAGAGCAAAATTAAGTGTAGGGAACTACTAAGACGCAATTGAAACTTTTTAAGTAACATCGTATAGGCTTAGCATAGAAAATTGATTATGTGTGAGTTGACGTGTTCCCAAAGATAATTATAGATTTAACACGTGAGCTTTGCCCCTTAAGTACATTTTCGTGTTGTTAGTTTTACATTTCCTTGTAATTAGTAAGCAATAATGTATAGGGGACCAAACGCCTAAATAATAGTTTCACCACATAATTCGGTGAGCAATTCAAATAATTTCTGTGGGCAGTTAACCACCACGACGGTAAAGAATTGCACGTGGTCACACCCTATTTTTCAGGTTAATTAAATAGAATTAGAATTCCCACAGAAGTAGCTGTCGAGTGATAATAATTAATTGCAAACGGATTAAACAATAATTCGAATTGTTGGGATATTAAGTGACAGAAATTTTAAGCTACAGTTTGAAGTCTATTAAAAGGGATGGTACCTAACTAAAAAAGGTAAATGTGGCAGAATTGGTTGGAATTTTAAAGAGAAAGAATCAGAGTAAAGGTGGACATATTGAAAGGGATCAACGGATCATTTATAAAAAATTTTAATGAAAATAATAAAGATGAGACTAAAGTTATGAATGACGCAGGGGACGACAATGCTGCTGTTGAGATTAGGGTGATAGTAAGAGATGAACAAAATAAATTCATAAAAGAACCATCAGAAAAAGTAGCGAAAGAACTGCTCTCAATGAGCAGGAACAAACTACGCACCATAACGGGGCTTCTTACGGGACACTTTCCCACAAAGGAGCACCTGAACAAAATATAACGGAGACCTTACATGCAGAAGATGCAAAAAGGACACCGAAACAGCTCTGCACAGATTATGCAACTGTGAGATGCTGGACCACAGGAGGCAGAAACTGTATGGAAGACCCCAAATGACTCCAGAAGACTTCTACAACCAACCAGTAAAGAACCTGTATAAACTAATACAGGAAACGGTTGAATAGGCAGTAGTCAGAACACTAGGAGGATGCACAATAAGCCCAAGAGGCTGAGGTGGTGCGGGCGAAGGGACGGCTCCTTTAAAAAAAAAAGAGATGAACAATGTAATTGTGAGATCAAATCTTATGTTTATACCTATTTGTAAACGCCTCAAAGACTTTTGCGGCCGTGCTGTGTCAAAATAGCAGTGCGCTTGTGTTATCTAGCGGACCTGGTACGGTTGCACTCGGACCATTGCTCAAAATCTATTTTTTGTTTGTTTTTGACACTAACAAAATAAAAATGTTGTTGAGTGTAATTTAATTACAAAATAGCTATTTATCAACCAATTATGAAATGCGTAATTTTGTGTAACGAGTGGAATGTTTGCGGGACGAACGAGCGGAGCGAGCGTGTTCCCGCAACTTGACACGTGCATTCCATAGAGTGTCCATTATTACTTTATAATGGAGAATGTTTGGGACAGAGTTGTCAATCTACCCTTTAGTGGCTGTATCTTTGTGGTTTGGTATTGTGGAGAGGGTTTGATGGATATCTCACTTTTGTGATGGCTCTTAAGGTTGTTGTCTCTGCTGTCTGTAGTGTTTTCCAGACGGGTCTTCTTATTGTCTGGTATATTATATGGCCATACTCGAGTATCGGACTACATATACTTTTGTATATGTGTGCTGCAGTTTTCTTGCTTATGCCCATGTTTTGGTATGTTATGCTTCGAAAGTGTTTTCCTCGGCTAATACATTTTTTCTTTGCTATCTTTACGTTTTTATTGAAGTTAAGTTTATTGTCGATAGTCATACCAAGCTACTTTACAGCTTATGTACGAGGATGTATTGATATCTAGTTAGCCTAGACTAGTTCCATGCATAAACAAAATATTGCGTTACCATAGCAGCGAACAATAACTTATTAGAAGTGTTAAGTTTGAAGTCAAAAAAGTAAACCAGAGTTACGCAATGTCCACCGAAATTGTGAAAATCTAAAAATTGGAGTATCGAGCTATCATCAAGTACCTGTATTTAATAGGGTTACGAGGTAAGCAGATTTACGAAGATATGCTTAATACCCTTGGTGATCAATGTCCTTCGTATGCGACCGTAAAAAATTGGACTGAAAGCTTCAAAAGAGGTAAATTTTCCATTGAAGATGATGACCGATCGGGAAGGTCAGTTTCTGTTCCAGTCCCTGAAAATATCGATGCAGTTCATGACATGATTTTATCAGACCGTCGAATTTGGCTAAAACGGATATCTGAAGCACTGAATATTTCATACGAACGCGTTCATCATATAGTTCACGTCAATTTGGACATGAGAAAAATTGCTGCAAAATGGATCCCCAAATGTTTGAATGTTGACCAAAATCGTGCAAGGGTAGAAGCATCGCGTTCGATCTGTGCTCGATTGGAAAACGATGTAGACTTCTTAAACCGAATTGTTACTATGGATGAGACTTGGGTACATTTCTACGATCCAGAAACAAAGCAACAATCGATGGAATGGCGACACTCAGGTTCTCCAAGACCTAAGAAGTTTCGTGTCCAAAAATCTGCTGGAAAAGTTCTTGCTTCAGTTTTTTGGTATTGCCATGGAGTAATCATGATTGATTTTTTGGATAAGGGTAGAACAATAACTGGAGATTACTATTCGACATTACTGACCACTCTACGGGAAAAAATTGAAGAGAAAAGACGCAGAAAGCTCTCCAAAGGTGTTTTGTTTTTGCAGGACAACGCCCTGCACACAAATCTCATGTTTCCATGCAAAAAATTCATGATTTAGAGTTTGAATTACTAGAACACCGCCCTTATTCACCAGATTTGGCTCCGTGCGACTATCATCTCTTTCCTCAACTGAAAAAAATTTTAAAAGGTCGTAAATTTTTTTCCAACGAGGAGGTAATAAAAGCTGTGGAGATCTGGTTTGCAGAGCAAGAAGAAACATTTTTTTTTGAAAGGTCTAGAGACGTTGCAGGTTCGCTGTAATAAATGTGTCCAATTAAGAGGAGAATATGTTGGGTAATAAAATATTTTGACATTGAAATTTTGTTTGGTTCTATAGTAGGCTAAGAATTTTCAAATATATCCTCGTACATGGTAACACTTTTATTTTTTGGGAAAATATGCAATTTTTGTTTGGTTTCCATACGAAATCCTATAAATCTTATAAAATCCACCGTTTTATATTCAAGCTCGTGTCTTAGATTTTGAAAGAGAATCTCGGTCAATAACAAACTTATTAAGATAAATAACAAACTGACGAATGCAATTTTTCTGTTATTTTCTACCCTCGATCATTTTGAATGCATCGTCAAACTCTCGAAGCATTTTATCATTTTGTCACGCTGTTATTTCAAATAATTTTTTTAACCTATGTACGAAGGAGTGAAATTAAATAGAATCTGGTTTTAATACTTTGAGATTATATAATTTTAAAAAAGCTTCCCTGCAAAGTTTAACACATACATTTATATTTCCTGAAATGGTCGGATCGGAACAGAAATCCGTGGCGCACGACATTAGTAATTAGTGTAACAATTAACTAAAAGAACGGCTTATTATAAACGGCACTTCTTCATCATAACGCACACTAACCATATACACACTGTAAAAATACTACTAAACATATTAAGCTGAAATATTACATTTAAAAATTGTATTCAACTAAATTTCTGTTTGAAAAGTGCGATTCGGCATCAACTTAACGGTTTTCTTCACTATTACTGGGATGAGGCATACAATTAATATTTAATTGGACGCCACCAGCTTTTAATCGAAACGGAAGCAATAAAAAAAAGCAGAATGTACAAAACTGTAAACACCTTGCAAAAAATACTATTAAAAACAAAACCATCCCCGATCAGATTCACCTAAATTCATAATTATTGAATCATCAATATGAAGTTTGAAAATGTTAATTATTTATTGAATTATTAACTGATTAATTATTTATCCTTTGCAGGCAGCGGTGGCTGATTCACTTACGGAATAATTGAGCAGCTTCAACAGGACCAGGACAAAAACTTGCGTAAAACTTTCCTTGCAGACCAGTCGGAAGATGAATGTTCGTCACACAATAAATCAAAAATATATTTTAAGTTGCAGATAGAGTAAAGGAAGAAGTGAATTCTAAAATTGAGTTCGACTATCCAAAGGCAAACAAGGAAGAAGAATCAATACAAATTAACACCTTGACCCAGAGTAGCTCCTGTGGCATGAAAATAAAATATGATTAATGAACCACTAAAATTAGCCAGATATATACTTTTAAGACTAATGAGAAAGCCGAAAGGCATGTTACACGAGGATAGTTCGTGAAATTAGAGCTCTGTTTTTCTTGACATCGCTGTGAGGTTGGTGAAGTTTGTGGTATTGTAGTATTCACCAACAAGGGGGGATTTCTCGAACCTATTGCGTATCCATGGGTGAGCCGAGAGTGTCTTATTATCTTATTTTTTGTCCTTGCTCGTTATTCCAGGAAATTTGGGAGATTGTATAGTGGGTTGAATGTTGTATGTATGATGGGGTGACATTCACTGATACCTATAAGATCTATTGTGCCCCCTTACTTCTACTTAGTTCCTGATGAACGTCTTAGATACTAGTAACTCCTTTAGTCCTATTTCCCTGAGGACTTTTAGGATATCTGCAGGCTTCAAATTCTATCCAATAATCTCCTAAGTGTTGTGCCCTAGGATTCTGAATTGCTGTGCAAGTATGTGGATGGAGGTTTCTTTTTCCATGCCACAGAATCTACATTCTTCTTCCTCCACTGTTTTGAGTTTTTTCAGGTGCCCGTTCAGGCGGCAATGTCCAGTTAGGATCCCAGTTAAAACTCTTGGGTTGAATGATACAGAGTTAGCTATTGGAACTAGGGTTCAGCACTTGTTAGAGCAGAATACCCAAAAAAAATGCCTTCTCAGGCGTCGGACTGGAGTACTTCCTATACCCATTTTCTCCATTCTTTTCTGTCCCTGGCCAATGCCTTAATCTCTTCTAAATTATTCCTTTGTTCTTTCCAATTTCTTCAATCTGGTCTATTCATTTCCTCCTGGGTCTTCCACTTTGTCTTTTTCTTGATATTCCCATTTCCATAACATTTCTCACAATTCTTGCTTCACAAAACATCTAATTTCGTTCCAGCCCTCGAATAATGACGTATCGTCGGCTTACTACGAAATGTGACCAAGTCAAAATTTTGTGTTTAAGTGACCCAAGTCTCTCTTTATACGCAGCTGCTATTGGTAACGAAGAATGAATGTCAATAACCAAACCACACATACAGGAAAAAATGGCCAAGTAACACAAAATTTTCACTTTTCGTAGTATGCTGACGATAAACAAAATTACTGTTAGTATTAGTAATGTTTTTTATCTAATTGTATTCTTTTTACAGTGTATTACGATATCCACTAGCAACTAGCGCTAGACTGGTCCTCGAGGTCTGTCTGACGGTTATCGGCTACGGTTCATAGTCTGCAGACGACGCGCCACTGCGTTTCGAGCTCAATGCGCCACCGCTTCTTCTTCTCTTACTTCTTCTACTTAGCTGCAATTTAATCGAAAATTAGCAATTATGATTACTAATCGACGGGATTATAACGATGTACCGGGTGTTAAATAAAACTTTAAACCTATTAGTACGATAAGACACTTCTAAAATATGGTAATGTCGATACTTTTCTCATTGTCGGTATATATCTAAATGATACTTTCTACCTATGAGCCGTTAGTTTTATCTGGAAGTAAGTATTGACTTCTAATGCTGGGTCGTTACGACATCTAACTGGCAAACGCACAAAAACGAATTGACTCGTCATCTATACTTGTTCACAAAGTAATGTAACAATGAGCACAAAGTAATTTAACACCGAAGACCAGAGTCGGAAAAGTAGAAACATTTATTGAAGTCTTCAACAGATCAGTCTTATGAACAAAGTTCTATCAGTTTTTTTATTGTGCTGCATACTAATTGGAAAACATGGGATCTAAAATGGTTCAAAAGACTTCTTGTTCCACAGTAATAATATCAATATTCATCTACGAATCATTGATCATTGGTAAGGCGTAAGGCGGGAAAAAAACAAGAAAGGTGCAAACACTATAAAAAGCATGAATAGCAGATAGCTGGTTATCGCATACCTTTGTAACTATTCCATTGGTATAACTAGGACAGCAATTGGACCATTCCACTGCCGCCAATACTGGCTCCCAGTAGATGTTGAAATAGGAATCAGGAAGCTCAATCAAAGGCTCTAACAATATGTGGAGAATGCATTGTTGTTTTTCACCTTAATCAAGGCATGGTAACGTTCTAGTAGGTACTGACCCTGATATGATACGTGGTCTCTTTAGGGCTAGTAGTACATGTTTGCTATCTATATGGATGTATACATTTCCCGAGATGATGCTACTGGGAAATCTCTTTGGCAGATGTAGATGCCTTTCAGTTCAGTTTGAACGAAGTCAATCTTTGCCAATAGCCCATTTTATTTTGCATGCTGAACCTTGTTCAATTTTGGAGCCAGCAGTCTAGATGCCACTGGAGTTTCTCTTATTTTGCGGGGGGGATTTTATCTTATTTCAGGATAGCTGTGGTTTGTTGTACTTTTGGTCCTAAAATTAAGGCACCGTAGGAGGTTTAAGATCCATGAGCTACCTTTTTCTCATAAACCATCTCTGTTTTCCTAGAGTTTACAGATATATTAGAAAACAAAACAAAAAAAGAGGATAGAAGAGCAAATTAATACTGCAAACACGAATACAAAATAAGCTCTAGCAAAATGAGAATTAAATAAGATAGCAGCCACCTCTGCACGGAGCACGAATGAATCCATCTTCTTGTTCTTAGAAATACATCGGAGCGACAGGTTAGCACAAAGCGCCCGGTTAATGCGCCGGCAAACCGTTGGCCACTATATAATAGCTTCTCGTTGGTCAGTGTTGCCAAATAATAGCTTCCATTTTCAGGGCTAAAATATTAAAATAAGGAAAACCAGGTCAGAAATTTTAATTATATTAAACTTACTTTTAAGTGAGATTATAAACTAAAACTAAAGTATTGTATGTATGTATGATGGGGTGACATTTTTTTTTAATTTGGTTATTTAATGTCGGTTTATTTTTGAAATTTAGGCTAATCACCGACGACGGGAGCACTCTACCCCTAAAGGGAAATTTTGCCGAACCCACTGGTGTTCCAACCAGTGGTAGCCCAATAAACAATTTTCGTGACTTATAGTAACTAATATTTTTATAGAGTATTCGTAAGGGTTACACAATTATATAAGGAAATGCTTTGTAGTTTTATTGCAACACTTATAGTAAATTAGGTTTATTAGGGTGTTATGCCATTACTGTAAGTTCTAGATTTATAATGAAGTGTTGTAACTATTTATATGACTATGTTATAAGACTTGAAGTAATCGTTACCTCAATTTATTCAACAAATTTTTATAAGGTTTGCCGTTACTTCCGTAATAAAACTAATGGTTTCTGAGTTTTATAATAGCATCGTTGTTTACCTCTTTAAAACTGCAGATACTTAAGTTCTTCTATAAATATGTTATGAAACTTTTAGTAACAAGTTCTTTTATAAATACGTTATGAAACTTTGGGTAACTGATGTTTTCTCTTTGTGTTTCAGTAAAAAGTTAACCTAAAATAGGAGTGGTTATTAACTGTGTAAGCAAATTGTGAATAAAACTATGATTAATAGCCGGAAAAGAATCAAGTACAGCAGTACATTTTGCCGAAAAGTTTCTAGGCCTTTTACCAGAATAACACAAGTAGTGCCAGCATCTTCTGGTAAATTAAAAAGTATCACTTTCGTTAATCGACAGGTATCTTCCAGTTCCACTTTATCAACAAATGACGTCAAAATTTCTTCTTTACCTTTGAATATTACCACCAAAAGTTCTCTAACCTTCACTTGTGGTGTGCTGTGACACTCAACTAACACTTAATAATTTATAATAGACTTGAAGTTTTATAGAATCACCATTTATGGATATATAGTGTTACTTTTAAGTTTTATAGTGTTACCGACAGTAATTTTGTGGTAACTAATTTTTATAAGGATGTAGGCTTTATCCGCCATAATAATTTTCTAAAACGCAGATGTAAACAGGAATAGAAAATTAAATATTCAACAAAATTAAAATAATTATTTTTTAAAATTCAATAAGAATTTTTTTAATAATACATATTTCAAAGGCCAATGAATTTTTTAGAAGTGCCTTGCTAACATTTACAGTAAAAAATTATTGGCAATATAATTTTGGTCCAGCCTTATGTGTGTAAATGATGTGACAAGTATTAAAGTGCACATAATATATCACATCATCCATCTTAATATCATACAAACATGGAGACAAAAATGAATTACTATACTGCCTGATGTTTAAAATTGTGTAATTAACAAAAAGAAACAATATAATAACCAATGTATGCTAAAAAGAGAAAACACATATTGAAAATGTGACAGATGACAGCTTAACAAAGAAATAATTTAGTAATGGTAAGGTTACCAACAACTCAATAGGAAAAGTTTATAAGAGTAGCCAAGTCAGTAATAAAACTAAATATCATTACATCCTCTCCCTAGATGAAGTTTTATAAAGGTACGGGAAATATTTCCGTTACTTTTAGTTATAGACTTATGGGTTTTATAACGTTACTAAATAAAGGTGTTCGCAACTCTTATAAATTGCTCCCTTTAGGTGTTGTAAAGGATTTATAAGAGTTACAGAAATATTACTAAGCTTAGCTTATATAAATTGCAGTTTTATAAAATAGTGATGGTAACTTTACGGTTACTATTCTATAAACGAAAATGTTTATTGGGAGGGTTCTTTATCGAGCCCAACATGCTTCACTGGAATTATCGCATCAGAGGCGTTCCACTACAGTGCTGGGCCGATATTCATTGAGACCTAAAAGATCTATTGTGCCCCCTTACTTCTACTTAGTTCCTGAGGAACGTCTCAGATACTAGTAGCTCCTTAAGTCCTATTTCAGAAAACTAAAGTAACACAAAAATACAAGAAAACAATTCAAAAATTATTTGAGATTGCCTTTTTTCCCCAATAGCATGAATTTAGTTTTCTGAATATTAATTCTCAAACCATTTTCACATAACCACTTAAAGACGTTAGCTAGGACCTCATTTTAACATTTCTCTATTTCTGCTCTGCCAGAAAAGTATAGCATTTTGTCGTCTTATTTATAACTTACATACTAAGTCGTTAATGTAAAGAAGGTAAAGTAATGGCCCCAAAACGGAACCTTGGGGTACTCCTACGTACACATCTCTCATTTCTGAGAATGAACTCTTACACTTCAGTATTTTCAAGATAAGACGTCAACCAATCCAATACTTTACTCACAAAACTGTACTGACGCAGTTTTAGTAGTAGTAGCTCCCTATTGACAGTCTCAAATGCTCTCTTAAATTCCGGAAATACCACACCAATAATCCTTTTCTTAACTAACTCTGTATTCCATGAAGATACTATGAATTGCAAACACAGTGTGATCGCATGACTAACAAAACATTGTTAAAAGTTGCAGTTAAAGAAAAAAACAACAAAATAACACAAACTCATCAATCCTAATCAAGTTCAATAGAAACAGACCGGCGGGTGTAATTTAGGCGCTAACCATCCTTCTTTACCTGTCTGACTAAGAAGGGTAGATAATCCGACATGTATTTTTGCCGCTAAGAGTGAAGGTAGGTCGAGTCATAAAATAACTCTTATCTTAATAAAATACGAAAGTGGTTTGGTAGGGGTAGGTTTGGTTGGGTTATTATTGAAAATTATTATAATTTATTCTTCGAAAATTGACTAAAAATACGAAGGTGGTTTGGTAGGGGTAGGTTTGGTTGGGTTATTATTGAAAATTAATATAATTTACTTTACAAAAATATATCTTATTATAAATGTCGGTGATTTAATAAATAACTGTATTCCATAAATAAAATGACCCTTCGGTCTTGGCGCCTAGTTTACATGTTGTAAAAACTGCATTAATCCTTTAGCGCCCAAATTACATCCGCCCAAACAGACAAGGATGCCAGCTTTCACTAACCCCAAATATTACAAATAAAATAACAAAAGTTTAATAAAAACAATATCAGGGAAAGAAATAATTGGGAAGGGGTTAAAGTGGTTGAAAGAGCAGAAATTATAATAAGAAATAGGTTAGAATTGAAGTGAATTGGTCTACACTGTGACTCGCAAGAACATTTTGTGGCTAACACCTATTCAAATCCCACCAAACAAACTCAGCTTCTTAAGAAATGAATTTGGTGGATCTTCCGAAAGTCCCAGACCAAGACAGTAACCAGTTGAAAGGCCTGCTGGCCAACATAGACTAAGCCTGTTCTAGAACTTGTTTGGTAATATTTTTCTAAGGATTCGAATGGACCAATCCTGGTTTGGTGATAGTCTTTGTAGGATCTATAAAAGTCTGAAACTCATATTCCAGTCCAGGTACTTAATGTTTGTTTGTTTGCTTGGTTAAAATACTAGTACTAGTTCTGTGGTTAAAGCCAACTAAATGGATAAAACTGACAATAGACAATGTTTGGAGTAATTTATTGAAGGAAAGGTTAAAGAAGAATAAAGTTGGCTAATTTGACTACCATATAAATTCTCTACTATATTTTCAAGTATCTAAAATGCTCGACTAGATATTTTCATTAAACAATCAATTTGTTTTAAAAAAAATGTGAATGGCATTCTTTCATCATAAAATTAACTATTCAAACGCAAAAAACTAATGTGAAAACATTTACTAAAAAATTAATGTACAAAAAGAAAGCGCACATTCCTCAGCTGGTAATTTAGGGGTAACCGTTAGGCATTAACCTCAAAAAGGAGCATATCTGGGAAATTGTCTACGAGAGAAAGAGAAAAGAGATGCGCTGATACAACAATCAACAAACCATAGTCGTACTTGCGGAGAGAGGTTAAGAATACATTGTCGGTCTGGCCCAGTTCTACCAAAGATTACAATTTTTTTTGTAATCTTTGGTTCTATCGACTCAACGTTAAACGTAAATATTAAGTATGATACTAAAAAAGTCATCAAAATAATAGTGTAAAACTATTAAAACGCTTTACAAATTAGAAAATCACTTTCCAAAGGATAGACCGTTCACCAGGAAGCAACATCTACTTCTCGGGCAATTTGCCCCGCCAGATAATGAATTACCTACACTTCCAAGATAAACGGGGTTGGTATATATGAAAATATAGAACCAACCATTCTGGTTTATAATTAGAAGGAACAATATCACTTTCGGCGTATTTGCGCCTCATCAATACAAGGTAGATATTATCCGTCCAGAAGCTTTAAGAGCCTAATCCTGGACTTCCACGTTAAACGGGGCTGGTATAATATAGAGCCAACCCTTCTGGTGTATAATTTTGGCAGTCGGAAGTTTGGCAACGTCCGATGCGCTGTAGCAAAAACGTATGCGGATTGCAAGAGCTCACTTCGCTGGCAGAATTCGTAAGCCTCACAACCTTTAAAACTTTGCATGCGGAATGTACGTCGCCTGCTCTTCCCGGTAACTGCGTTTACAACGTTGTCAAGTTGTATGGCTTTTTCACGCATTGTGCCAACCTGTAGAAGGGACAATATAACTTGCAGACCGGTTTCGGCGTATTTGCACCTCATCAGTACAATCCTGGTCTGAAGACAACGCTGAAATCACATTAATACATTATACCCAGTGAAGGGAATGCCAAGAATGTGATAATAGCGACATGCCCACAACTAAATATAAACCAAAATTCTATATTGACAAAAAACCATTTCGGTTTTGAGGTTATTTACTTGATTACAGTTTCCTGTATCAATATACTAAAAAAGTGGTTGTATTTACTAATAACAGCAAATTTCACAATCGGTGGTAAATTATTAGTGTTAAGTAACCTTAACCGAGGCTCTAACCAATAGAACTTGTTTCACAATCATCATTTAACTAACGGTCAGATAACTTATGAAATTGTATTAACTTTTGTTGCGTTGGTATGAAAACCATCAAGAGTATGGTGTTCTATGTCAAAAGAAAGGAAAAAGAAGACCTTTGGAGGTTATGTTGTACAGTTTTTATGCTCGTAGATAAGGAATTTATATACTCTGAAACTACCAATGTGCAGAAAGAGTATCATTTCTGTAATGAAGGAGAATTTCAATGAAAAAATTACCTTACTGTAGGATGGTACAATGTTGGGAAAATAGTTATTTTCGTTACTAATTATTAAGAAAAATCTGCAGTGTGTACTTAAAGGCAAGGAATGGTACAGTAAATACCGAGAGATGGTTTTAACCTTGATAAGTTATTTTTGATGAGAATGCCACAATGTGGCTTGCTCACTGCTGTAAGAGACGTGACTAATACCATTTACTTTAATTATTAACAATACAAACTATAATATTATATTTAAATTTATTCAGTTGAATCTTTTTAATGATAGGGATTGTATTTATATTTCAATTTCCTCAAGATGATTGAAGCTTTGATTTATTCCTTCCAGTGCTCTTGATGGTGGTTTTAGAGTTTGTCATTCAATTCTTTATGAAAAATAATAAATATTCAGATGATAATTGAGATAATATATAGAATAATTGGTTATTGTTTTTTGTATTTTATCCACACCTTTCACATAAATAATTAATACTTATATTAAATAAATCTGAGAATATCATACAAGTCTTTTATTTATAAATAAACTCCTTCAATTTATGCCTTACTAGGTACAGGCGAATAAAAAAGAAGAATTGTCACGTTGACTGTTCCAGCTTCCTTTGAATAAAGAGCAAGAAGGTTAACAGAACATTTATTTGACATTTTGTGTTGGGTCTACAGCTCACTTTGTATCAGTTTTTAATTCTATTATGAATTAATTCAAATTATTCATGTAACACCATAACACCAAAAAAGAAACTGATTGAATAATACAGTTTTACTTCCAAAGTTGACGTATTCGTCTCATAACTTTAATTGTCATGTGTCTCTTCACTCCTTTCAATCAGTGTTACCAATAAAACTATAAACTGGTTACCAATAAAACTATAAACTGGTTACCAAGATTGTGTGTGGTGAATTTGGAAAAAAATCTTTTTTCAAACGTCTTTTTTGAACTATATTATGTTCATTAAAATTTACTTCTTCTTCCTGCTGTTCGACTCCATTGGACTTAAATTTGACTTCTAAAGGTATAGATAGATTGATAGATATTTGAATTAATTGTTGAGCTAACAAGATCACATTCGTTACTTTCTAACCATTGAAATTGTTTGTGTAGAGACTCTATAGTAGCCTTTCTTTGGATTCAGCGAACAACTACACCTTTTCTATCCTCGTATATCCTCTTTTTATCCTGCCTTTTGAAAAAAACCGTATTATTTCCTTCCCTTATACTCCCAATTTACCCTTTTTATCACTTAATATCCATTCAAATATTTTATTATTCTTATCTTGAAACCTACAAACTTTTTACCTGGTATAACCTCAAACTACACCTTATTTCACCTTCCCTACTCCTTGATATCCTTTTATCTAAATTTTTAATCCATCATCACATCCTTTCAATTTCGAATTTTTTGTTTGTTTCACTGAATTTGTAATTATTGTCTCTCAAATTATATCTCCTATCACCTTTCCTATTTCCTGATATACTCTTAGCTACAATATTAACCCTTCATCACATTCCTTTATTTCAAAATCATTTTCTTCACTTTCAGCTTAAGGTCAATTTCCACGGCTGTCAAACACAATTTGACCAATGACAGAAGACGGTTGACAGAAGCAGTGTTGCATTTTAAGTTACTGCCAGGGAAAATTCAAAAAGTCACTTTCCCCAGGTAAAACTTATTATTTTATTATATAAAGCAAAAAAGTATCAATTTTTTTTCATTGCATATATTATCATTTGCTCTCTATGTTGTTTTTCTCAAGTGGGTTTGTATAAAATACCGCCCCCCACAAAAAGAATGTATAGTTACGGCCTTGCGACAAACAACAACAGCACTATCGACATTTTTGTGCTTGAACCGCAACAGCACCAGTCGCAGTCACCTCCTCCCCCACCTCCCTCTTCTCTTCCTCACTGACTGCGACGACAACGTCAAAAGTAACTGTGCACTTTCATGAATGGAATTCCATTCATTCTCACGGAGCGGAATAGTTTTGAACAGGGCCGTATTTAGAATTCTATCAATATCAATGATCTTCTTATACCAGGTGCAGTTTTTAAAAGCTCGCGAAAAAAATCGTATAAAACATAATCGTAACAACTATAACTCTCTTGATAGCCCACTTCACAAAACAAGGACTTCCATGATCTAGGTTTTCTACGGTAATGGGATATTAATTGATAGTGGAGCGGGACACCCCCAAATAGTCGTCTAGAAAATGGAAATCTGACCAACCTCGTTCTAGTCGCTTTCTTCAATTTATTGTTTAAATTTTCGTGAAAAAATATTATCATTGTCAATTTTAACCATGTTCCCCCAATTTTAGAAGAATATAAATATCATATTCGTGTAGCACCCTCGAAAATATAAAGATAGACTATTTTTAGCGACTAGTATGTTAAAAAAAGGGGGGTTCCTCTCATAGTATACACACACTGTCATTGGTAATGATGTCTCCACAACTTTAGTACCCTTTTTAGAAATCAACTACATTAATTTGGTGCTCAGTTTACTCACGTAGGTAACTTTTCGTTCACTTGATTCCGCCCAATGTACTTATAGGATCCCAATAAACATTTTCGTTTATATAATAGTAACCGTAAAGTAACCATCACTATTTTATAAAACTGCAATTTATATAAGCTAAGCATAGTGATATTTCTGTAACTCTTATAAACCCTTTACAACACTTATTATTATATTACATATAATTCTTATTGAATTTTAAAAAATAATTATTTTAATTTTTTGAAATTTGTTCATAAAACAGAATCAATCATATGTTCATACAATGTAATGTAAAATAAGAGTCCAATCTAAATTCAGTTTTCCAAAATTTTCTATTCCTCTTTATATCTGCGTTTTAGAAAATTATTATGGCGGATAAAGCCTACATCCTTATAAAAATTAGTTACCACAAAATTACTGTCGGTAACACTATAAAACTTACTATATATCCATAAATGGTGATTCTATAAAACTTCAAGTCTACTATAAATTATTAAGTGTTAGTTGAGTGTCACAGCATACCACAAGTGATGGTTAGAGAACTTTTGGTGGTAATATTCAGAGGTAAAGAAGAAATTTTGACGTCATTTGTTGATAAAGTGGAACTGGAAGATACCTGTCGACTAACGAAAGTGATGATTTTTAATTTACCAGAAGATACTGGCACTACTTGTGTTATTCTGGTAAAACGCCTAGAAACTTTTCGGCAAAATGTACTGCTGTACTTGATTTTTTTCCAGCTATTAATCATAGTTTTATTCACAAATTTCTTACACAGTTAATAACCACTCCTATTTTAGGTTAACTTTTTACTGAAACACAAAGAGAAAACATCAGTTACCCAAAGTTTCATAACGTATTTATAAAAGAACGTGTTACTAAAAGTTTCATAACGTATTTATAGAAGATCTTAAGTATCTGAAGTTTTAAAAAGGTAAACAACGATGCTATTATAAAACTCAGAAACCATTAGTTTTATCACGGAAGTAACGGCAAACCTTATATAAATTTGTTATATAAATGGAGGTAACGATTACTTCAAGTTTTATAACACAGTCATATAAATAGTTACAACACATCATTATAAATCTAGAACTTACAGAAATGGCATAACACCCTAATAAAACTAATTTACTATAAGTGTTGCAATAAAACTACAAAGCATTTCCTTACATAATTGTGTAACCTTTATGAATACGCTATAAAAATATCTGTTACTATAAGTCACGAAAATTGATTATTGGGATTGAAGGTCCTTCTTAAAAAGTAAGTTTTAGAAATAATTTTATTTCCATTGACGGCTTCCTAGACACCTCATCAAATTTTCAATAGCTTTTTCAACGTCAGTATCATGGAGACTTATATAAGGAGATCGAACTGCATGTATTCCAATTTTTGTTAATGGTAGAGGGCGCCAGTGCCAATACCATACCAAAAACATCTGACTCCAGAACAATAACAGCCAATTATGAGCCTTGCATACAATTTCAGTTCATGGTATTTTATTGGTTGGTAGCTCATTTGACAGTATGTTAGGTAAGTGAGGTTAGGGAACAGAATTGAAAAAGTTTATGAGTAAGAAATCCATTTTCGTCATCGTCTTTTAAAATATATTAAATTTTCTTCGGCATGGAATTTTAGATGACTTTGAAGGTTCGGCACAGTTATAATTAGTATAGCAACTGTTTGAAAATTTATGTTCTCAACTTATTAATAACTTAATTTCCTATTTCTATCTAAATACCAACTGAATTCATATTTGTCTGTATAAAGAGCATACCTATTAGTAGTTTTTTTAAATTAATTTCGCAGCTTACTACTTATATCAACTATCATATCATTGTTCACCTTTTTTCTTCCAGTTCCCTTGAATTGTACTTTTATTTACCAGAATGGTGTTATCAGCAAAAGTAAAGTATTTTTTGTTTACAATATTTGTACTTTTTCTAGACTTCTCACTAGTAATGTATCCTATCATAATAAATATTCTTTCCTACTTTATTTATCTTTGAATATTTTTAATCACCTTTGATAACTGCAAACACTATGGTTTTCTCATATTCAATTCACGTCTTCGTTTTAAATCAGATGCACTATCTACCAACCTCTATTGTTTTGCAAGAAGTTCTAACAACGCACACCCTGCCTCTTTTTAATTTTTAACAATTTTAATCTTTCTATAGTTCATTTAAAAACCAGGAGTAATTTGAAAAGCCGTACTCACACCACTAAAAGTTACCAGATTAGTTACTAAAGGGTGTGTTCCGAGAAAGTAGTCAACAGTCGTGTTCCAAATCTATTAAATATGCCTTGATGGACGAAGAAATCAGCCACGCCACCAACTGTTTGAGACATTTTGGATTTATCATGAATATTTTTGGTTTTTCATCCAATATATTATATTTGTTTACACACATTTATTGTACATTGTTTTTCTGAGAGTCCTAAATAACCTGTTCAGCGTTTACATTGTTTTGCCGGCCTAATAAGCGAAGAGCTGTACTCGAAGTAGAAGGATCCATAATTGCAGATATTCAATACAATTGCTTACTGAAGGTTTTCAAGGAACAGTTTTAACGAAATAGAGTGGACACTAAGTAAAAATAATGAAATAACAACAGCGGATGCAATGACAAAAATAAGCATATTCATCTGTCATAATTGCCAAAAATGGAAATAATAATCAGCTGATGTCAATGCTACGAAGTGTTGTGTGAAACTGGGCGGAATCTGACCAATCAGAGGTCTACAGAATTGCCAACTTAAATTCATATTACTCGTCCTTGTTTTTAAATGAGGTATAGTTCCTACTTTGAGTTATTATTATTAGGTCATAAGTAATTTGACTACTGTCATTTATAAAAACTAAAGTTGCTTATTGACGATTTTGAGGACAGGTTTTTGTCAATTTTTTCGTATGAGTTAGTAACTTTATACAGTTAGTCGCCTTTGTCAGTGTCATTGGCGAAAACCCCCACCCAACAAATCTTGACTTACTAGCGATTGTCTTTGCAGTCTAATAAAAAGTGATTTCCTATAATGACTTTCTTAGAAATAAACTTGCAAAACTAATAATTAAATATATATAAACAATTATATAAGCTCAACAGAGATACCTAGCATATTTTTCATGAAATAATGATAGACATTTCATTCGTAATAATAACATTCTATTTGTCGATAAAACAACACGTTATATGCATTAGAAGTAAAAACAACATAAAAAATTTAAACAATTTGAAAAAAAAAAGATATTAAGTGAGAATAACTTAAGTAGTTTAAGATGTTTGCAATGTGTAAAATTGATAAGTGGGGTCTATAATTACCTGGAAACAAAATAATATCAATTATCATTAAGAAGCGAGAAATAAACATAAGTGATGACTTCTGTACGTTTATCTGAAATAACGAACGTTTGACAAGCGTATCTTTTTCTTTAAAATAAATTTACAAAAAAATGTTAAATTGCGATGAAACGGTAAAATTTATAGAGGTGGCAGATACCAATAATAAATCGCGCTTAAGCATTACTTTTATTGTATCTTTGGTTTGGTATCAGTGAATGTTTATTGGGCTACTGTCCAAAATGCGCTGCTTCGATTCACATTTTTTCAAAGCATAGACGATATTCGGTGTTTTCGACCAGCCCCATTCCGTCCAGGGCCGCTATTCTTGAATTTGTGGGAATAGAAATTCAGAGGGGAAATGATCGAAAGTGGTCGTTGAAAAATTTTTATAAAAAAATGAGGGAAATTATCACCCACTAGGGGAATTTCATTCTATTGGTCATGACTGAGAGAAAAATATTGTGAAAATATTTAGATTTAACCTCAAAACTTATCATTGGCTTGTTTTTTGTCAATGATAAAGATGTTTAATTCTTGGTTTTTGTAGACTTGTTTCAGTGTTTTTCGTCAAATTACGGCACTTTTGCATGATGCCATAATTAATGATTTTGAGGAGGCTTGGGAAGAGATGAATATTGGAACAGATGTTTTTCCACAGAAAAATCCGTTACAACTTTCTCCTAGAAAGTTTGTACAAATGTTTAGAGACGTGAAATGGTGACACCATATATCACAGTTAAATATTCCCATAACTCTTTTGCTTTAGATTTTGTAAATTGGGGGGTAGGAGAAATCTCCCCATGTACATTTCGGGTTTCTCTTTGAGAAACCCTATCATAATATTCTTTTGTTTACTAGTTACTTTTTTTAACTACTCATCTTTTAATGGCCACAATGGACAAACGACAAAACCAAAAAAACAACTAAAAATACCGCGAAGCAAAAAAGGTTAGGTTGAAGTTGAAAACATCTTCTTTGTATTTGGTTAAAATTCATGGCAAAAACAGCACAGTTTACTTATACTGTCAAAATTATGTACCTTTTCATTGGTAGTACATTTTTGAGAAGTTAGACAACACTGGGTCCTTTTTCCTTCACTCATTTCTATTCCCTGATTTCAAGAATACTGCTCTTTGAAATCGAGTGAAATTTGGTGAAAATAGAAATGTCAAAATTTCAGGGAATTTCAAGAATAGCAATCTAGATGATAATTTATTCTGCAGTCTTCAGTCCAATTATAGACCAGATTTAGCAAGGCTTCCGCTTCGAATTTTGGAGCTCCTTGGCTAACTTTCAGCCTGGTATCTCATCCCAGAAGGCACTTAATTTCCATGCTATCAAGTCCGAGATAGTTCTATTTACCATACTTAAAGGGATTAAAATTAGGAACATCTACGGAATACACAAATCAATGGCTAGAAACACTGTTGCATGCTATCCAAGACACTAGTCTTATAGGCCACAAGTACAAGGACTAGTTCATCTCCAATTCTTCTGTAGCTTGTAGAATGTAGAAGATCCTTGCTGTGAATTTTTAGTGGGCACATGATCTGAAGCCATGGCCAACAGCTTCGTGGAGTTTGGCTCACATTGTACAAACCACCAATTGTCCTATCAAGATGTAGATAAAGAAGTGTTATGATGAGAATGGAATGGAATAGCACTCGTAATCGCCAGAAAGGCTTGTGTCTGCAGTATGGACATCGATGATAAATTTAGGCATAATTTGAGGAACGGTTTTTATAAAAAAAATTCTATAGAATAAATTATTCATAATTCAATGGCCATTCTTTAAATTTATATGTTAGAATTCTGAGAATTTACCTATAAGCTATAGAATCTGTAAGATATAGGAACTTTAACTTGAACCTTTAAAGATTTGTAAAATTTGCTATTCTGGAACCAAATCTGTAAGAGTCGTAGTTACAGATCTTTACCGTATAGGTTTCAACTTCACTTCTGTTAATAATGTCAAAATTCTAACCCCAAAACCATTAAAAGTATTTAAAAGCTGAGTGTGTACTTGTGACAGATGTCCAGCCCGTAAATATTTACGAATATGTAAGGAATCTGTAAGTAACAGATAAGGTTAGAATCGCATTTACTGTAACTCTTACAGATTTCGGCTTATAGATCTTACAGATGTTCTCAGAATTCCATCTTTAGTCAAATCACGTGCAGTTGAATCTGTAACAGAAGCAGTTGACTATTTTCTACGTTACAAGTACTAATTTCATCTCACACCGTTGGGTGTTCTCGGTGCAGCGTACAAATTTGTGAGTTACGATTCTTTCTCAAACTCGTTGGTCTGCTCGACATGATGCAAGTTACGCATTAGAAAAATAGTAGTCTGGAATAATTTATGCACTAGAATTCATTGCCGAGAGCAGAAATGACGCAGATAAAAATTTGTATGTGTAAAATATTCTCCTCCTGTTATTACTTTACCACCTTTACAAACATGATAACATTTTAATCATATTAATTTACGAAGTCTAAAATCTGATAAAAGTTTAAGCATTAAGATCTTGCGCATCTGGAAAAGGTTCTCCTTGTGCTGTAGGCCTCGTCATTACATTATATGTAAATAGAACAGTATTTATTTATACAATATTCTAATATTTGGCGAACGCGCCTTATATTTTTTTATTGCGTTTTTTGTAAGTTATCATTCTTTATTCCCACACAAAAACTTTCATAAAGCATTAACGTTATTAGTTGATCGTGGACAACGCGTTAAGGGGTTTCCCAGTTCTTCGTTTTCTGCGGTTTGGTGGTAATCCGTTGCATAACCGCAGTCGTAAAATGTTAAGAAACAATGCATTTTCTTAATGGAAATACTGCTAATTATGTATTATTTATAACTATAATAAATGTCTTTATTCATTGTTTATATTTTACAATTAAAAAATGAAATTAATTGATTAAATATAATCTAAACAAAGTGAGATTAACGTAGTTTACTTAATTAAGTAAATTGTGTTCAAATTTAAGCAAAATTTGAATGTTCTCGGTAGATTTTATTGTGGAATTTAAAGGTGGAAGTTAACATCAATCAACATCCCGGTTTTATTACAAGAAACAATTTCGTAAGGAAATAGACAAAGTACATAATAAAGGAACAAGTCTATGTAATAGCGGATGTTAACTATGAGTTTGCAGGGGATCAGTGCTGTTGATGGTCATTGCCTAAAATTAGTTGAGCGAGAAATAGATGTGACCTTTTACTGTCTGCATATCTGACTGGCGTTTCGGTTCGTGTTTTAGTTATTTTAAGTGCTTTTGTTTCACCTACCTACCAGTTTGCGTCTTGTCTGTTAGACCGGGCAAACACATAAATTTTATCAATGAAACGAGCTTGAATTTCATTTTTTATAATTGACAAAGGTTAAAATATTGGTTACCAACAATATAAAAGTGTACAGAAAGCTCGAATTTTAAAAATAGATCGGCAAAACACGAAAATATAATCAATCAAACAAATTTTTAATGTAAATTTCACTTTATTTAACTTTTTGTAATTGGAAAAACCTAAAAAATTGAATAAAAAAAAGTAATATATAGAAAGCTTGATATTTAAAAAATAGATCAGCAATACCCGAAAATATCATTAATGAGACGAAGTTTTCACTTTATTTATCATTTTATAATTGGCGAAGGCTAAAATATTGGCTACAAAAAATAAAAAAGTGTACAGATAGCTGGAAATTTAAAAATAGATCGACAAAACACGAGAATATAATCAATCAAACAAATTTTTAATGTAAATTTCACTTTATTTAACTTTTTGTAATGGGAAAAACCTAAAAAATTGAATAAAAAAAAGTAATATATAGAAAGCTCGATACTTAAAAAATAGATCAGCAAAACCCGAAAATATCATTAATGAGACGAAGTTTTCACTTAAATTTCACTTTATTTATCATTTCATAATTGGCGAAGGCTAAACTATTGGCTACAAAAATATAAATGTGTACAGAAAGCTCGATACTTGAAAAATAGATCAGCAAAACCCGAAAATATCATTAATGAGACGAAGTTTTCACTTAAATTTCACTTTATTTATCATTTCATAATTGGCGAAGACTAAACTATTGGCTACAAAAATATAAATGTGTACAGAAAGCTCGATACTTGAAAAATAGATCAGCAAAACACGAAAATATCTTTAATGAGACGAAGTTTTCACTTTATTTATCATTTTATAATTTTCGAAGGCTAAAATATTGTCTACAAGGAATAAAAAAGTGTATAGAAATCTTGATATTCAAAAGTACCACATTATTTGAACCACTCCTTTTATAATTAGCGAAGATAAAAATATTGTGTACAAAACATGGAGAAATGTACAGAAAGCTCAATATATGAAAGTTACACTGTTAGAACACAAAAATATTTTCGATGGTCCAATGTTTCACTTCATACAAACATTATTCCTTTAATAATTGACATTCCTTTGTTTTTAGTTTACAAAGCCAATATAAAAAATATTTTTGACGCAAAAAATGGAAATATAAAATAAAATAGTGAAATATATAAAATTTGCAGTATTTCTATACTTTGGGATTCTGTTACGAAGTTGAATACTTTGAGTACTTTTTTCAAGTAACTTATATGACACAATGTCTCTCTAACTAAATTCATATAAATTATTATTTGAAGTCAGATCATTGGCAATACTTATAACATTTTTCAATCGACTGGTTTCACAAATTACATTTGTATCGTTAAGAGTCAATGTAACTTGTGAAACCGATCGACATATACATTTCTGTTCTGGAATTTGTTGAGAAAATATTTTTTCATTTCTCATGAGTGGACATCAATTTTCAACTGAAAGGGCTGCTGAATACATCAATCAACAAATATTTAACAATGATGTAAAATCAGAAGAACAAAATTAAGATAGAAGCTTAAATATATTATATATAGATTTGAAAATAAACTAAAAATTTAATATGCATACCTTTGAATAATTTCACACGATTGCTAAAATTCAGAAGCGCCGGGTTCGATTCGGTGTTCTTTTCTTGTGAATAAAAATTAGAGATCAGTTTAGATAGAAAATCAGGTAACAAAATCTTTATTCGCAGGTATCAACGCCCCACTAACTGAATGGTAACAAATAGTACAGTCAATATAAAAATAATTAAATTCGAAACAAAACATAAAAAAATCTCAAATTTTAAAATAAGAAACTTATCAAAGGGCATGACAGAAGGGAGAAAGATGTAAAGTGATTGAAGACATGCGATGCAGAGGAACAACAAACGTTATGTAGTTATTTATATGTAGACTAAGGAAAATTTGAACTATTGAATATCTCGTTCTAACAGAAAATAACTACTTAAAAATCAGAAAGGATTAGGAATATTTGTAATCAATTCAGTATTCGACTTATGTTTAAAATCTAACAATACATTGAAATCTATACTAACAAAAACTGAATCAAAAAATGAACAATCTTCAAAAAAATGCATGTATCAGATATCCTGTGAATGCGATACATTTTATTTAGTTGAAACATCTAGACCATTGAAAAACCGAATAAATGAACACTACATTAAAGATAGGGAGTCAGGTATTTGCAAACTTGAGAGGGAGCGCCTAAAGACATTGTGAATTCTTCGTTAGGACCAAAGATAGTCTTTCCATAAGAAATGAAGTCAATGCTCGCAAACCACTGCTTGGAAATGGAAAGAAATTTGTTTGGAATTACTCGAAGGGATGAAACTTTTTGTCAGATATACTTTTTGCATTCCCATTAATTCATATTTCTCAAAAAAAAAAATAATATTACCTATTTTTCAAGTTTTACATATTTAATTGGGTACCCCATATTGCGATGCGAACATAGTGTACCCCATTTTAGGATATCACATGCCCCTAATATGGGGTAGTTACATTTTTTTAATTCTGCATATTTTCATCTGCTTTTTTTAAAGACATGTTTCTTCTTATTAAATGCTTGATAGTATATCAAACGAGACATGAAATATGGAAATAACGCTTAAAACTACCTCCGCTTTTTTATTATGGTGTTTAGAAAAAAACTACACCATATTAGGAGACTGTAACTCAAAAATCCTGAGCTGGATGTACACTGCCATAGTGAGACCAATTATCACTTGTGGAGCCATTACGTGGAGTAGTAGGACTAGCCTCTTGACGACGAGAGAAAACCTCTCCAAAAATTCAAAGACTAGCCTGTATATGCATAACAGGAGCAATGAGTACATGCCCAACGGTAGCAATGGAAGTGATTCTGAACCTCACACCATTACATATGGTGGTGGAGAGTGTTGCAGAAAGAACAAGGTACAGACTAAGTAGAGAGGGAATCATTAAAAAAAAACCACCTCTTCATTTCCTAGAAATCAGACAACCTGAACCATGCCACAGGATGGTATGATGAAAAAGCATAACTTTTCAAAGAAATTCGTTACGGAATTAAGCAACAAGGAGGAATAGGACCCAAATACCATTACCAGACTTGGAAAGAATGCCATTCAATAGTACACAGACGGCTCAAAAGCAATAGAAGGTACTGGGATAGGAGTGTACGGGCCAGGAACCAAACACTCTGAAAGCTTGGGAAAAACCCCAAGTATCTTTCAAGCGGAAATTCACGCAAAAAGAAAGTGTGCCCAGTTCAATATTGACAAAGGATATAGAAGGCAAAGGATTATCATAATGTCTGATAGTCAAGCAGCCATTAAAGCGCTGAGCTCTTGTGTAATCAGTTCCAAAATGGTGTGGGAATGCCTAGGAAAACTTAATGAACTAGGCGAGAACAATGTAGTCACCTTACTGTGGATTCCAGGACACACTTGAATACAAGGAAACGAAATAGGAGATGAACTAGCGAAGAGGGGTACTGAAATACTCTTTTGGGGGCTGGAACCCTTTTGTGGAATCAGCTCCAATGTAATATTGGAAGAAATAGGTAAAGCCAAAGAAAAGAGAAGATCTGACCATTTGAAAGATCTAGTAGGGCTTAGGCAATCTAGGATTCTTCTGGGCGACTACAACCTGTTGAGATGAAATGATTGCATAAGTCAAAGTAAAACTGCACTAAGAGTTTTAACAGGAATCCTAACGGGACATTGTCGCCTGAATGGGCATCTTTTAAACATCTCAAAATAGTGGAGGAAGAAGATTGTAGATTTTGTGGAATGGAAGAAGAAACCTCCATCCACATACTTGCGAACTGCACAGCAATTCAGAATCCTAGGGCACAGTACCTGGGAGACTACTGGATAGAAGACAGTTACCTAAGTTGAAGCCTGCAGATATCCTAAAATTCCTCCGGGAAATAGGACTAAAGGAGCTACTAGTCTCTGAGAAACTAAAGTAGAAGTAAGGGGGTACAATAGATCTTTTAGGTCTCAGTGAATGTTACCCCAAAATACATACATACATAGGAGACTTTCCTCTAAGTAATAAACATCTAGAAAGCTTTTAAAAACGATATCGCAGTTGACTACGCTACTGTATTATATACTTTAAACTTCTATTAATTTCAAATGTGTCACTCAACACCGTGCATGCAACTCGATGAAGTATTTATTTAAATTCCAATTAGAAGCATTTCTTACTTGATATGTCATTTCTTTGTAATCGTGAAAACACGCAAGCGTGGGTGTATGTCAGATTAAAAAAAATAAAACTTCTTAAAGGAATATCTTTGCGTCGACCCTGAACTATGATCTCATATAGAATAAGGTGCAGCTATGGGAATACACATAAACAATTGTCGATTGAGTCGAACACTTTAAAATGTCCAAAAGTAGGTCAATAGAGAATCGAGTGAGCTTTAAATAACCGATGAAATAATAAAATGTATAATACTGGATAGAAATAGGTATGAGTGATGTTTTTATATTTCTATCACGCTATTTTGAATGTTTGTAACAGGTAGGTAGGTACACCTAAAGTTGCTTTTATAAATATGTCAAGGTATTTAATGGTCAACCAGTTCTGGACCATGTTTTTCAAAGAAGAATTCTATTTAGATACATAATATATTACCAAGCAGTAGTTAACATGCGAAAAGTGATATTTAAAGCATTAGAAAAAGCTCGTTGATGAAAAAGCAAAGTCAAGGCCAATATAATCTTGGTATCGATTTCTATCTTGCTTATACAGTTTTGGTCTTGCTTATTACTCTTGTGTATACAGTCTTAAACATAGCGTGTTACCTATGTCCGTTTGACCAAAACCTAATTTGCGGATCAACAACAACACTAAAACAGACCAGAAAATAACAGGCTCTGAAAAGCTTGATCAAGAGCCTTAGCACGTAAAAATACGTATATTTACTCAAGAAAAATCCAGAAACAAGAAAAAGGTAATAGAGAGGCAGAATGAAAAAGAACAAAAACCACCTAGAGATATGAAAGAGAAAAAATAACTATTCCTCATAATAAAAAAGCATGGGCAACAAGACCCAGCTGACAGTTTGACAAGAAACTTCAAAAAAAGAGAATAGAAGTTTGAAAGTATAGATAAAGTAAAAAAAATATCATGGTTCGGAAGAATGAACCTATTTTCATTGAAAATATCCGATTAGAGGAAGTAAGAGAAGCGAAGATTGACTTTTGAAGTGTTCTGCAATGTTAACTCTAAACTATTTCGAGCTTTTTAGGTCATTTTTAGTTCGGAGTTAATCAGTCTCCATTATCTTTTTATTGGATTAGTTCACATATATATGTCGGTATTTCGTTTTGTTTAACACTCTCCTCCAATTCTCTCAGTTTTGTCTAACCAGTTATGGCCCCCAATTCTCTCAAGGTCGTTTTTGACTTCCTGCCACTGAATAGTCCTTGGTCTTATTTTTCTGGCTTCCAGTCTAACATAGAGTAACTACAGATCATTACCATCTGTCCATACATCCCTCACCCATCTTCGTTTAATAATTTTCGTCTTTAATATATTGAGCAAATTTATAGTTGATTTCTCTTCTGCTCCCTATTTATTTATGAAAAATGAGTTCCGCACTACATTTAATGTTATTACTCAAGTCCTTCCGTCTTATAGATTCAATTAGTTTCTTCAAATCGTTTAAAAAAGTATTATTAATATTATTTAGATGAAGTTAGTTTATTTTAATTATTCAATATCTTAAATGTAGCAAGTTTAAATAAAAAAAAACAATGCTTGGTTCCAGTACGCTGATAATCATAAATTCACGCCAGTATAGTAAGTTGCCTACACATTGAATACAACTCATCAATCCGTGAGTTTAATATACAATTTTGTATTTAAAAAGGGCCAAATGAAAAGTTAAAAGCGATAGTTTCGGGAGTTTCACCAGTAGCGTACGTAATATATTATTGTGAGATTTTGATAAATAGGAAATTTATAATTATAGAATTTAATAGAAGAAGGTGCACTGTAAAGCAAAATATTTGTTTTATGGACATACTTATTGATTCAACTTGCATAAATAACGGTAAAAATTGTATCACTTCAATTTTTATTTAGACATAAGTAACAAATTAGAATGTTTTCCTCCATTTGGTTATAAAAATTATGAGAAAAAACTAAGCATTCGTCCTAGACACTTAGTGAAATTAATATTTAACCAACCACAACCAGGGAATTTTTGTGGGAACTGAACGTTACGCTGACAGCGGCGTTCAGTTCAGGGGCTCGACCAATTTTAATTTCTCGCAACATTTTTAATAAACTCATTTTTATACATACCAATGTATCTAATATTATATATAATGAATTTAATTTCGTGAATGACATATGACTGTTTTGAAAAATATTATTTATTAAGATTAACAGACTTTCGCACACGTATTCTGATTGCATTAACTGCATCAAAATCCGTTCACCAGGAAGTATATCCATGATGAATACACTCCACTACCTGCCGTGGATGCTGAAGGCTCAGTGGACTATTAGTTTCCATTTTTTTTTTCATTGAGTTTTCATACGGTTCTAGTAGCTAATTTACCAAGCTTGTTCCAATCAGAATCATGATTAAGATTAGTTTTTAATCTTGTTATTAACCAGACTTCATAGACCAGATCTCAGATCCTATGGTTTTCTCTCTCCTATCGAAAACCTCCGTCAGTGTCCTGGCAGAAGCCAATCAAGATTCGTACAGTTCACCTATTCTGACTCAGTAATTAGCAGCGCTTTCGCTAACCACCTAACCACAAAAAGTCCTGGACCAATATAGGAGCACTTCTTGCTCCTTTTCAGTCTAGTGAATCAGCCTCTTCACAGTCCTTGTTATCTGTTTGGCCAGGGCCAGGTTATGAACATTTTGACTGTGATTTCCAGCGGTTTCGCTAACCACCTAACCACAAAAAGTCCTGGTCGAATATAGGAGCACATTGTTCCTTCTCAGCCTAGTGAATCAGCCTCTTCATTGTCCTTGTCATCTGTTTGACCAGAGCCAGGATATGGACATTGTGATTGTGATTTCCAGCGCTTTGGCTAACCACCTAACCACAAAAAGTCCTGGACCAATATAGGAGCACTACTTGCTCCTTCTCAGTCTAGTAAATCTGCCTCTTCATTGTCCTTGTCATCTATTTGGCCAGAGCCAAGCTACGGACATTAGGATTGTTCAACTCTTGTAGGGTAACCAAATAATCCTATACCTTATATAACATATTGAGCGAATGGGTATTTTCAGTAGATGCTTAAACCTCAATACAAGTGTGTATATTTAAAATTCACTGAATTACATACCGTTGACAAGGCCGCTTGTGCTGCCGGCCTAGCCCAGTTTGGTGAAGCCCTGCCTTGATACAAAAAGCGTAGAGTTATTTGTTATATATTTTTATACTTCCCCGAACTGTAGAAATAGTGATTAAGAGATTATTTATAACAATTTGATATCGAGCACCCTTGGCTTTTTGTTATAAATTAAAAACTATTATGAACGTTTTAGTTCGGTCTTGTGAAGGTTTTGAACTACCATTTATTTTTTAATAACTGTTTCGTGTCTCAGTTACAATTGGGTTATAATATTATATATTCATGCTTATTGGTGTTAGAGCCACGTGTGGAAATTTCGGTAACACGTGCAATTTCTCAGCTTTTTAACTATTATCGACCTTCACGAATTCAGTTGGTATGTGTATATAATTTTTTATGTCACATATCCGGTCAGTGATATTTTTGGAGAATTTCCGTAAAACCGTAATATGGAGCACTTAATTAGAGCACCCGATGACCGACTTTATGTCTACAGGAATTAAGTGGGTCAATAGGTCCGTTACATTTCATGACATATGAAATATACTTGTTTTGTTTCGATGAGTTTTCATTACAGTAAATTAAATACATTTTCAAGCAATTTTTCATTCATTTATATATATCCGAATAAAAAAAGTTATACTGCGTTCCAAGATATTTTGTTTTGACTTATGCCAATGTGATTGCATTAAGACCAAAACCCACACCAGGTATAGTTGACGTAAAAGATATAGTGCGAATTTAAAGTTGCCGGCTTTTTGTTTGACTAAGAGTATACCGTCATAGCCCAGTCAATATTATAATTATATAAAATGCTTACTTAGTTGACGATAAATTCATTTAATGTTATAATTTCAACTAATAATCGTTAATAGTGATTTAATAAACTAGTTTGTTAATGAAGGCGATTAATAAACGAAACTGTTTAAAGCACGAACGAGCGATAGCGAGTGAGTGCCTTTAATAGTTTGACTGAACTATAACTATTTTTGAGAGGGTTTGCAGGTGTTCTCTTTAGTCGGTGGTCTGACATCAAGAAACTGTGTGTGTTTTTGTGCGGAAATTGTAAATAAGTATACATATATTTGGACGAAACTCTGTATGATACACACGATACGGTTAAGAAAGGATGGACTGATGGGTCAAAATACAATATAGAATTATGTTTGGTAAGTAGACGCAACATAACTTAAAGGGGATATAGGATTAGATAGCTGGCACTATATCTTTTACGTCAACTATAGTTTTTAATCCGTTTCTTCTAAAAGCGTGAAGATAATGCCTAATAGTATGAATATTTTACAACTGATGATATAATATTACGGAATGCACAAATGGAACAAATACTTTATGTTAACCCAAATCTACAGAATTATGCAATATGAATCATACACGAGGTATTCCAAAATTTATGAAATTTTCTGAACTTAACAAATTGAATTTTTTTACACTTTTCTTGAAATTAGTTTGCTAGGTGCCGTTGAGAAGTAGGTACACACTATGCCTCTTGTGCCGCCGGTTAAGCCCATGTTGTTGAAACTCCAACTTTACAAGAAGTACTAGATCTGGTTTATACCGAAGATATTGATAGAGTTTACTTTGAACCACCAGATTGTGGAGTACTAGAAGATTTGGGAGAGGGTAATAATGGTGGGGGTCTCTTTGGCAACTTACTGTTGATAGAATAAATAACAAGGTATGCTGTGTCAGGAGCAGAAATCTTCTTAGCCATTCTAATTATATAATTCTAATGTTTTAATGCTTCCTTGGAAGAGCAGTTTTGGACACTTTGTATATGTATACTCGCAATTTGTCAAGTTTGTATTCAGAAATGTTAAAAACGTAAATTTGAAAATTATTGTTATACTGAGTGCTGCAAAATAACCGTTTAAAATATGTGTTAAAGAATTTCGAAAAAATTTTATCACGCTTCCACTTCATAAGTTTTGATGTTCGTCCGATTTATCCGGTGATAAACTACTAACAAGTTTACCTATTAAATGTTAAATAGACATTTTTTTTGTTTGATTGGAAAATATTGAACCAAAGAGCATTTTAGATTCTTCCTTGGTGGCGTTTGGCGTTTCTGGGAAATAAACAGTCGCAGCGTGGTGCGGGAACCTGCAGCGGGCGGTACCTCTGACAGTAAGTACCAGTACTACCACTATCACCGCACCAATACGGCATTCCACGCATTTATACACCTCGACAAACAACTGAGATCATCTTAGAAATTGATCGTTTAGTGTAAGCTAGCGGCGCACCCCTAAAAACTAACATAAATAAACTACTTTTAAGAAAAATAGCATTTTTTATTGAAAAGCTGTAACGTCGGAAATATTACACGGAGAAAGCTTCTTCAGGCATCAGGAAATCCCCGACTGTTTTTCAAAAGTTTCTTTAAAGAAGCTTTAATTTCTTGAAGCAGTCTATTTTTATTCAATTAATTCATTTTTGCATGATTGGTGAAAATAGACCGGTAGCCCATGACACATATATGTAGGCTTTATTATTACGAATAGATGCTGTTTTCACCATCAAGTTTTATGCGAAAAACCAGTAGAATAAGGCTTTTCCCCAAGGTCCAAGCTGCTACAGTCGACATTGATCATTTGGAAAGGACAATTACAGAAGCATGTCAGGAAATAATCAGAATTTAATAGACGAACCATTAAATGTTTAGAAAGAGATGGCGAAGTTGCAATCGTATAAGCGAGTTTGTTGTCAAAACCACCGTCATTTTGTAAAATTGACATTCGACATTTTGTAGGTTAACATAAAATTAGAATATTAAAAATGTATTTATCATTTGTATAGTTTAAATAAAACATTTTTGTTAATTCTTTGGAGCTTTCCGAGATATTTTCACATATATTAGACCCTGGTAAATGAAAATACTTGTTATCGTTAAAATGTTGTTCATGTTCATCTTCGGACTCCATGAAAGTTGCAACGTTCTTAATAATCTATCGGTCTTGACTGTGGATAATTTTTTCTTCAACGCCAATAAGTTTTTTAGGATGCATGATGGTTTTAGACCAAATAAAACACACAACACTCACATATAAACTAGCTAAAGGTTTTAAAATATTCAAAAATATTCGACAGTAAGTGATTGCTGCAAACACAACCTCAAATGTCAATAATAAAATAGCTGTTGTCATGAAACATCGTTTACAACGCCAATGGCATAAAACGGTCGTTATCAGGCGACATAGAGGAACAAGACCAATTTTGGTGTCTGCGCAAGACAGTTGGCAAACTTCACGTGGCTTCTACGCATCTTTTAGTTTCCTATGCAATTCGTCAAAAGAAGAAATATACATTCGGAAATAGTTCAAGAATTTATTATCATCGAGTATCAAATTTTCAAAGAGTGTATAGAATACTCCTACTTCCTCTCTCATCTGATCAATGGGGTGCACCAAAAAAAAGCGATCTCGTGCTATTATTTTTCAGCGACGATGAAGCAACTTTGAAACACAAAGTTTTTTTATTCATATTGTCGTACTAAACGAATGAAATTAAAAATGTTGCGGTAAAAATCCGTGTTAATGTGAAAACAACAATGTTCGCGGCAAAAACTCTGACGGTTTTTAACCGCACAATTAAAACCGTGTCATGTGAAAGAGGCATAACAATATTGGTGTTAATTAGCCACGCAGACTACCCATCGGCTAACTCTACATTTCTGTCAATGACCAACAAACAGCTGATTATTATTTGATCAAACAGCGAGCCGAGAACGAAACTTTGGCTGTTGAACGCCGCGCCGTTCGACTTATGTGCTTTTACTGTTGATGATAGTGATGGGCAATAATTGGTTTCTTTTTGTTCGACCAACACGAAATGCCGTTTGACCCATTAGTTTTGTTATGTATAGAAACTACTAAATTCGAAACGTTTAGATTCCAAAACTTCTTGTTTGGTCCTGAATACCGTTAACCATAAGCTGTAAATATTTATAGATTAATTAGGTGTCGGATATTAATGTCGAATAAGATTTTTTTGTTCACCAGACCCAGAAGATGAACAATTTGGAAATAAAAATATTATTTATTGGCTAGGATCCACTCATTATAAAGCTCCTTCTTCTATCGCATTTATACATGAACGGCAAATTTTGTGGTTCCTTTGTCTCCAGAATATTGCTCTATTTGCGCTTACTACAACATCTGCTGGAGTCATTCATTCATTCGAGTGGGTTGTGCTCAACAGCCCTGGAACTTGAACTAAATCTTTGTACCATTTCCCATATTATTTACTTCCATTCCAGAAGCTTTGTGTCTTCTATGTAGGCCACTAGTTTGACTGGAGGGATTTTCAGAAGTTGTAATGGGCTAAAGATCATTCTCTTTCTAGGTTTTCTCATACAAGCCCCAGTGCCATGGTTTGTTTTGGAACCATCGTACTTTAAGGCATTGGAATAGTAACAAGCACATCCTCATCCTATCAACTACTAAAGAAAAAATAATGAAAGATAATCAATTAACTATACAATATTACTCCTTGTATTATATTATCTTTTGAACTCAATTTCTTAAAATAATTGTGAGGATGAATGAGCTTACGAAAGTGACTCACTGAATTTCACAATAGTGTGTCAAGTATTATAGTTTAATTAACGAACAGGCTGCAATTAATATATAATAATTCTGTAACTTATAGATAACCCGCTGGTAATCTGTGTCAATAAATATTTATAAATTATGGTCGTAAAGTGGACTCTTACGTATGAACAGTTCTTAGTAACTAACATATAAAGGAATATTGAATCTACATTTATTTACAGAATAAATAAATAAATAATTGGCTGTGATTATTATTCTTGGTCTTAATACTCTTAAGTACTTCTTAACAGAAAGAAGACTCTAAAAAAAAAAAATACATCGGAGATCACAGTAAACACCCAGCTAAGAACTTGTACAAACTGGTGCAGAAAAATGGTGCTGGTCTGGGAGTTATGAAAAAGAAAAAATACAATAAAAGATATTCTATCAGATACTTTGTCAGAAGGGCTTGGAAAAATAAACATGATTGTGAATATTCTTATTAAATATTTTTCTGATTATGGAACAAACTAAACACTCATCTTGATTCACCTTATTTTTCCTTGTCAATCTAATTTAATAAAGAATTTTCGTTATTTCTAGAATGATAATACGAAACCTTCTCTTTATATGATTTTCAGTGATCGCCAAGAGATGCGCTCCTTTAAAAACATCACGTCGTACTAAAGATGCACATATTTATGTCGGCGCCCTAGGCGGTATGGTTAGTTGGCTTTGCCAATAAGTGCACTGCAATGTGTGGCCTTTTTTATATAACAATTTTGCACGTTCAACCAAAACTGTTCAGTGGGAATCTTGTTTCAACCCACCTTTAATACACACAAATACGAAGGGCGTAAGTGGAACGTTCAGTTTTATGCATAGAAATTTTCATTGGATTTTTTAAATAATAGTTTAGACAAGTGAAATTAACCGAACGCTATTTTTACAAGACGTTTTATAAACATACTTCTCTAATAACCCATTTTTTTGTCAAAAAATCCTTAACATGGAATAAAGTAATTCTCGTCGTAAATATTCACATTTCGTAATTCGTAATTGATTATATTGAATACAAAATCGCCCTAGGACACTTTCGAAAAGTAAATATCTTGAAAACTAAACGAGAAGTAAAATGGATTCAATGGGGTGTTAAACCGATATCCGGCTTTTGGTATTTTATTAAAGTATGCTGGTACTACTTTGCAAAAATTAATTTACAAATTTTTTAAACCGAATATTTTAGGAGAAAACTGGAAATTAAGAATTCCTAAATGTTTGCCACTTTCACTACAGATACGTCACTTCACTAAATATTTCTGATTTAGATGTTTTATGAACTAATAACCAGTTACAAAAAGACCATTCGAATTTGAAGTTTGAAGAACTGTCAAAGTCTATAATATATTTGAGTGTTTTGGTTTTGTTTACATTTTATTCAAGCTTGACGTTTCAGTATTATAAAAAAATTGTGTCAATACTTTTTTGGTTGAGTTTAGTTAGTTTTTCTCCACAATTTTTTATGTTGGAATAATGTCAATATCGTATAAATCTTGTTTTGTATCATACTGCACGAGCACAACAGTTACAACGCCTGATAAAAAGTTTGTAACTGTGTTATCGTAACAGTTAAAAGAAAATTTGGTTTGAGGCTGCTAGAAGCAAATATAAACAGACTAAAACTAATTACTATTTCTGTGAAGATCATTTTTATGTAAGTAATTGTATACGTGTGAGTATGTTTAATTTTTAGTTTGAAAGTGACATGGACAAATCATACCCAACACTCGATGATGGGAGGAAAAAAAACAATTCCTAAGTCACTATAACAGCAATATGGCATAAGTATAACCTACAAGTACTTCATCACATCAGAATTGTGGTCCTATGTCAACCCTTATGTAGCTAACTTCTGTTCTAGTGAGCATACGTCACATTAGGAATGGCGGATTATTTAAATCGTCCAAAAGTTGAATTTTCAAATCGGCATAAAAACCTTGTGAGAATAAAAATATTAAAAATAATCGATTCCCATTAAGATTTTGTCCACCACTAATTATTAACATAGAGAAAACATCATATTTTTGTTAAGTTTAACACCCCATTCTCTATATCCTCCGAAGGTTTTACGAGAGGAATTCTATTGATTTATTAAATAACAAACTTTCTACGATCAAAAACTACGATACATTATTCAAAACAAAATGCTTTCATGATATAACTGGGACAATACTAGATGAACCCATATTTAACATGAGTTTTAATAGCATGAAACCGGAGAATATATTCACTGAGCGAGTGAACATCATCATCCCATCTAGAGAACAGGTGATGCACCCAGGTAATTCTGGAGAAATCATCTGGTTCACTGATGGTTCCAAAACAAACCATGGCACTGGGGCTGGGGCTGGTATAAAAGGACCTAGAAAGTGAATGATCTGTAGCCTTGGACGATATACGACTGTATTTCAAGCAGTGACGATTACAGCTATAGCCTGTATTGATGAAAACATCAGAAGAGGATACACCGGACAAAATATAAAAATATTCACTGACAGCCAGGCTCTGCTTGACGCTTTCAGTAACTCAACAACTAGGTCTAGACTGGTGAAAAACTGTAAAGAATCCCTCAACAGGAAGGCAAGAGATAACAAAGTGTCTCTAATATGGGTTCCGGCACATGAGGGGACTGCAGGTAATGAAATGGCGGACCAGTTAGATGAACAAGGTACTAAAGGAGACTTCATAGGTCCGGAACCGTTTTGTGGAATCACAAAAGATTGCATAAGAAGGGAAATCGGGAACTGGCTAGATAGGGAACATCTGCTTAAATGGAGGTCGACACAAGGGCACCTCCATACAAAGAGTTTACTGAGCAAAGTAGACAAGGAACTCTCCACCAAGCTATTGAAACTGAGTAAGAGTCATTTGAAGACAGTTACCGACATGGTGAGTGGACACTGCACCCTGAGGAAACATCTGCACAAAATGGGCATAGTGAACCTATGTGCAGGGAATGTGAACTCTATGACGAAACACATATTCTGCATCTGCGAGAACTTACATGCACTCAGACGGAAGTACTTTGGAGAGGAAATAATAAAACCATTACAACTAGGTACTGACAATTCCTCCAGTCAAATTAGAGGCCTACATAGAAGACACAAAGCTTCTGGAATGGAAGTAGATAACGTGGGAAATGGTACAAAGATTCAGGTCAAGTGCATGGGCTGTTGAGTAGAACCCAATCGAAAGAATGAATGAATGCTTTCATGCTACTCTACTACAGTTTTAAATAGAAAAATTGACTTGGAATAAACTGAGAAAAAAAAATATTGTTAAAAAAATACTATGCCCAATTAAAACTTTTAAGTACATAAAAGACAAGAAGATACCTAAATTGATTTTATTATCATAATTACCAACTTTTTGTATAAAAAAACGATCTAAATGATATCTGTCGGTAAATCTTCATTATAGAAAACGTGATAATTTTTGTATTTTTAATTTATTTTCTAGTTGCTCAACCCTCTTTGTTATTTTTACGCCTCTCAGATTAATATTCGTTAATTGGTATATTTAAAGTACCAGTTGAAATAATAAAACAAATAATTCCTAATAAAAAAGGGTTTGATACTCGAAAGTTATGTAAAGAAACCGGATTTCCGGTACTTAATTCAGTGGGTCAGAAAAGTCAATATAAAAGTGAATTTTTTATTAGGGAATGAATTTATACTGGACAATTTTAAAACACAATTATGAAGGTTGATCAATTTTACAGAACGGATGTTTTTAACAAATTTTTCTGTCAAAAATGTTTAAAAGTCCAATTAGTTTTTGTATTTCATACTTTAATTCTACCGGTCTTACAATGCCAAATTATTAAATGACAAAAAATTTCTGCTTCTACCAAGACTTTATACAAATTTTATATAATACATTTTACGAAAAATTACAATCCCAATTTTGCTACCACTGTTTTCTTTACAGGCGAAGCAAACTTCTCAAAACATGGCACTATGAATTTTCACAATAACCACATGGGCTGATAAATCCACATGTCACAGTTGTAACACGGTTCCAACACACCTTTAGGTCAATATTTGGATAGAGATATTAACGATAACCGTTTTCCAGACTGTTGAATAGGACGTGGATCTCCACACTGATGACCAAGGTCACCTGTATAAGCCGACAACAGATTGTAAGACAAGAAAGAATGTTGATCAAAGATTGTTTTTAGTGGTTTTTGTGCATTTTGTGATTAATAATATTTGATTTTTTTGACTTTGTTAAAGGTTTTAACTGTAAGAGCCGTAGTGAAAAAAACCTCCAGGAGTTACTTTTTATAGGTAAATAAATAGACGTATTGTTATCCAACTAGAAATACACTCGAGGTTCCAGCAGGTAACACGCCAGCTGCAGTTGTTATCAGTCCTCTCTTTTATTTGGTAATTGGTTTAACGTTAGCGTTGGTCCCGTGGTAGTGTTGTGTTCGGTATAGAATACCGCCAACGGTTCTAGAATCCCCAACTTGATACTTTAGAAAGGGACATAACAACTTCCTGCCTTGTCGCTTCTTCTTTAAGGAATTTTAGGATAATACTGACTAGTTCCCTAGATCCCGGCTCTGACCACACAAAACCATATTTTTAACTTTACTTCCAAACTCCATGTTGAAAAAATGTAGAGTACAACAAAAATAAATAATTGTAAACTGAATTTTTTTTACTACGGCATAACTGATCAAAATGCTTTGGTGTTAGCCATAATCAACAAAGAATTAACTTTGAATGGTTGAGAAACCATTCCAAATTCCTAACCAACAAATTATATTGATGCTTCATTATCAAAAATAAGGTTTAGATTAGATTAGATTATTATTGTGACGCTCTGATTTAATTAAAGTACTTCGTCTAGCTTTAATCTCCTAACGAGGTTCCATAGCCTAGACAAAGGCAAACACAGGTTCTGTCGATTCCTCTTCCTCTTGACAGAACCTGCAAAGGTCTGTTGCTGCCAATTTTATAACACTCATATGACTGTTGAGTCTGCAGTGTCCTGTCAGTAAACCAACTATGATTCTAACAGCATTTTAGCTTTTTAGCAGCAGGTCCTCTGTTACTTTGGCTGATGATCGTTTGATGAACTTTTTGGCGTGTCTCTGTTCAGGGGCTGTTCTCCACCATTCCAAAAACTTAGTTTGCTCTCATTTTTCAATGGCTGCCTTTTTGTATGTGTTAGCTACACCGCACAAGGGTTCGGGGCCAATGAGCATTTGCCCCTTCTCGAGCCTGTTCGTCAGCTTCTTCATTGTCCTTGTGTGTGCCCTGGAAATAGTCTGTTACGACTTGCTAGCTCAGATAGAGCTCGCACGCAGTCCCATACCAGTCGTAAATTGACCTGGCAGGAATCTAGTGCCTTTAGTGCGGCCTGTCTGTCCGAGTAAATAACAATAATTGTTTTGTTATTCATTCCCTGCCTTGCTATGTCTTTTGCCTGGAACACTATGGCATAGATTCCTAAGCTTATGTGGATTTTAGTCCTTGGCTTTGCTCTGTAGACACCCGCTCCAACTCCATTAGTGATTTTTTAGTCGTCTGTATACCAGATGGATTGTGCCTCTATAAGTGGACCGGTCACTCAGTCCTCTCTTTCTGGTAATTTTATGGTTTAGATCCGCATTGTCAAATAATAATATTTAAGCGCAAGATATTTATTTCATGGCCTTATTCGGTAAAAGGAATAACTTACTAGTTCATGAATAATGAATGGGGTTATTTGAAAATTCAAACAAGTCTTATTTTTTTCATGTGGGTACTAAATACACCAACGATACAATCAACAGAAATTAATTAAATTTAGTCATCTTCCTAATTAATTTATTAAATTAGAAAAAGTATGCATTTAAATGCGTCCGCCAATAGGTTATATGAAATGGTTCAATAAAAAGAATTAACACCTGTTATTCCAAGTTCATTGGAAAATATTATACGTTTTATAAAGGTGATCATACACGTTTTTGTTTCGAGGTGAAAATAAAAACTTCTTGGGGTTTGCTCACGATCACAGGATGTGTCTGGATCTTTGCGACTACCTGATGTTTAATATTTTGGTTAGACCAAATAGTGAATAGAAAAAAGAAAAAAAAAGATATGAGTTTCGTTTCAACTGGTTCTAGGTATCGTTCGCGCAAGTGCTTCTTTTCTTTCGCGCTCCAATTAATTTTATTAGTGTCCAAAAACTACCTGTGTAAGTTGTAGGATTTAGGCATTCGGTTTGTGGTCGCAATACATTTTGAACTTGTAAAAACCTACTCATAATGATATACCAGTATCATCTTGTTACAAGCATACGCGCAGTAAAAATTCTTGTCTCAGAATTTCGCGAACTTGCACTGACTTCAATTCGTCACTCTGTATATAAGAATGTGCAACAAATACGTTTATTCGATTGCTGAATCTTGAAAAGGAAAGTGGTAAGAAAATATTTAAAAAAATCTTCACTACAGTTAGAAATTTACAAGAAATCAATATCAGGTACGTAGGGGGTCTAACAAAAACCGAAAAACAAGGCAAGGGGGTCTCCGACACAAACAAGTTTGGGAACCTCAATAAATATATTTTTAAATAATAACAATAAAGATTTTCTACATGTTGAGGCTGGCTTCGGTCACTTTCTGTTATGCCGAACAGTCGCAAAGGTCCAGGCACATCCTGTGATCGTGAACAAATCCCTTGAAGTTTTTATTTTCAACTCGCAACAGCTCGCGAACTTGGTCTGTCCATGTTTTAATACTGTCAGCTAAATGATGTTATAACGGCCAGGATTTTGATTAGCAAAATATGAAAAACCTTTGAAGTCACTAAACAAACGACGTTTTCCGACAAAGTGTGACTTAAGTCCTCCAAAACAGTCACTGTTCATATTAAAACTAAACTTATTTAAAATTATCTTTTATATAATTATAGAGAGGTGGTTTACGTTTCATTCTTGTTGATTTTTTTTTCAAATTTTAATTGAGTAAGCTGCGATTTAATTTTCTGAATGGAAAAAATGTTCTGTCTAGAATAAAAGAAAAAACAAAGGCATAAGTTTCTTCTCTTCGTTTATAGGTCCGGTTGTGAATAAAGGATTCTAGGAATTGTGGTGAGCAGCAGGAATGCATTGCACGACCAGCGTTGCCAAGGTGATTGAATTTTCGAAATTTAAACGAAATTGTATTGAAATATAAGTTTTTTTCTTCCAAAAGTTTAAATTAATTTGGAAAATTTAATTCATGTATAAAAAATCGCATATGCCACAGTGCAATTGTCACTTTGACAGCGGCAAAAGTTAGCTTTAACTTTTATAGCGACAAATACACTAGTGGTTTTTTCACTTATTCATTTGTTCATCAATTATCGCGGTGTTGGTTACCAGAATAAATAGTTTGGCATGTTTGTCACCAACTTATTGAATTTACAAGAACTAACAATGAGTCGATTCGGTGTGTCTACGAACGCCGAAATTAGTCAAATTGTTAATACCTGTGTGTCTACTAATACAGTTGCGACGCAATCATCAATCTGGCGACAATTTTCTACGTTTTGCGATGCAAAAAGATACACATTTGAGCCAGATACTTCCATCGAGAAATTGAATGTAATATTGCAAGATTGGGCATTTAATATGCGAAAAAGTAACGGAGAAGACTACAAAGAAGCGGTAGTTAAAACAATTTGGAACACCACCGCTAAAATGCTACAAAGTAAATATTATAACGAATTTAATATTGTATTCAACCCTTTCACCGATGTTCTGTTTAATTCATCACGAGCTGCACGTAATGCTAAACGTAAAATCCTACAAGCACAACCCGAAAAGAGAAAATGTAGTGCATCAGCTCTTAATAAATCTGAAGTATTTGCAATGGCCAGATTATATAACGAAAATGAACCGGAAGGACTTCAAAAGAAATTATATCACATTTTGGCGTTTGAACTGGCTTGGCGCGGAGAAGAAGCAGCTTACTGCAAAACCACTTATTTCGTATCTGATATTGAAAATAATGGAAAAGAAACTGGACGTATCGAGTATAATCCTCTATTTTCGAAAACGAGACAAGGCGGCAACAATAAATTATGTGACAGCAAATGGATCACGCCTAATATTTTCGACGAAGATATTTGCCCAATACGTTTATTCAAAAAGTTAATGCGAAAACGAAACACTTTTATAACTTCGGACAGAGTATTTCTTACACCAAATCCCTTTTGGGAAAAGAAAAATTCTAAAGGTTGGTACAAGAATTTGCCGATTGGAATTAATGAAATTTCCAAATGGACTAAACGCTCAGCACAACGCATTGGTTTAGATGTCAAACGTGTCAAAATTACAAATCACTCAAATCGAGCGGCATCAGTTAGCGAATTAAGTAAAAGCGGAATTGAAGAACAAGCTCTAATGAAAATAACAGGACACAGCAATTCATCATCAATACAAGTTGACAAAGAGTATCATTCAAGCATTATTCAATCAATTCGTTTGGAAAATGAAAAAACTTCAACATCTACTACAGAAACGATTAGCTGTGGCACCCGCAGCGATATCACTGTTCCTAGTATGAATTTCAATAACTGCGTTTTTAATAATTGTACATTAAAATAAAAATGTGTTTATTTTTAATGTTTCATAAATAAAGTTTGCATTGATATGTTTCCAAATTTCTCATTCATTAAATTGTCCTGCCGAATTACACTCGAGGTATGTATTGATATTGGGTTAATTTGTGTTGCTCAAATTCTAAACTGTTTCTTTTAGCAATTTGACTCGAATAACTGTAAACCTAAAAACACTCCACCTTCGGTGTCGTGTTTTTAATAGTTGACAGTTATTCTCGTCAAAATGCTAGGAAACAGTTTCTCATTAAACAACTTAAATTTACCCGATAAAATACAAACCACTTGTGCAATTATAAGTGACAATCCCACTCATGTATAAAAATTCCCATTTGTGAATACAAAAATCGTAGTTTGCTATCGGCTAAATAGGAAGGAAGAGAATTTGCAAGTGGATAAAAATATCGGATAAATTACGTTACCGTAGCAACGCTAGCATTTACTGTTTGTTTATCAAGAGTTGGGCGTCGCATCAGTTTGACAATTGTAAATGTCAAAAACAGAAAGAATTAAACAGCATATAACAATTCCAAAAAGTATGTCGAGATTTGGAAATATTTGCGAGGCAGAAATAGTAAGGGAGATTGAAAAATCAACTCCAGAAAATACAATAAAAACTCATTCCTCCATATGGAATCAATTTAGTGAATTTTGTAAACAACGAAACTTCAATTTGGAAACCGAACAGTCAGTGGAAAATGTGGCAGGAATATTGATGGACTGGGGCTTTAATATGAAGAAACAGAATGGAGAAGATTATAAAGAATACGTGGTGAAAACAATGTGGAACACAACAGCGAAAATGTTGCAAAACATGTATTTCGAAAAATTTAATGTTACTTTCAACCCTTTCACTGATTTGGCATTTAAGAAATCCCGTGATGCACGTAATTCTAAGCGAAAGAACTTACAAGGTAATTTACAAAAACGTAAAAATAGTTCAACAGCATTAACTAAAAGTGAAATTGTTAAAATGGCATTAATATGGGATGATAATAGTCCCATAGGTCTTTTAAAAAGATTTTTTCATATCGCTGCATATGAATTAGCTTGGCGAGGAGGTGAAGCTGCAAAGTGTAAAGTACACTATTTTAAAGAAGAAAAATCAAATAATGGTGATTTAACTGGTCGCATTGAATATAATACAGTTTTTTCCAAAACATGTCAGGGTGGCTCAAACAAGTGCTGCGATAGTAAATGGCTAATAAAGAACATAGAAAACCCTAGCATATGCCCAGTGACATTGTTTTATAAAATATTGTCACATAGACCGAACCATATTACAACTGATAGATTATTTATAACTCCCAATCCGTTTTGGAAAAATGATTCATCAAAAGGTTGGTACAAAAATGTTCCTATAGGAGTCAACGAAATTCTTAAGTGGACGAAAATTTCAGCTGAAAAAATTGGACTGGATACAAAGAATAAAAAAATTTCTAATCATTCTCATCGCTCAAGCGCCGTATCAACTTTAGCTAAGGCAGGTATTAATGAACAAGAATTAATTAAAATAACTGGACATTCCTCTTCCAAGTCTATAAAGCCTTATCTACAACTTGTTAATGAGCATCATTCGCATCTTGTGACAAATCTCCGAGATAAAGCTTTGGATAATGAATTAGCCACAGTGTCAACAACATCCATGTCAATGTCAACAACAAAGTCTACATCAGTAAAGGAGCAAATTTCTACTGGACCAATTGTATATAATAATTGTATTTTTAACAATTGTACTTTCTAAACATTATATTTCTACTCATTGTTCGTTTAGTTTGTTAAATAAAGTTTAATTGAATTGAGTTTTTTATTCATGGGATTGTCTTACCAAATACCACGCGAGCTCAGATCTAGCAGGATATTTTTTCCGATGGTTTTCTCATACTTACTTTCATGTAGGTAATTTAACTCGATCTGTTCTGACAAAATCACTCGAGCTACGCTTTCGTGATTTTGTCAGAACAGCTCTCGTTAAATTGCCAATGAAAGTAAGTATTCGAAAACAACCACAAAAAATATCCGGCTAAATCTGAGCTCTTGTGGTATTACTCCCGACAATTTCATTAAAATATCTAAGTTACTCAATTTGTTTCAGAAAGCCCCATTCTCGGGTATATTCATTTTTTTCAATATTCTATATACGCTTAGAATTATCTAATAGTATATTAAGTACCAAATGTCAAAAACTTTACTTTAGTTTTCTGAGGCAAGAGTGACTAAAGACGTTTTTGACTCTAGGTGCTTACTATACTTTTTCTACGCCAGCAGGATCTTAATTATTATGTTATATTTTAATTATATTCACAAGATGACTGGCGTGTTATTGAAGAATTAAATGACACAGAACTACAAAATTATCACGGAATATTAAATATAAATTACAGTTACACTTGAAGAAGAAACAAAAGATAAACGAGATGTGTGTTTAAAATGACGTTTTGCGAATGTCAAACCCGTGTTTTAGATGCGGTTTTAGTGACGGAAGTAGAAAAAATACTTTGTCCACGACCACTTAATAATAAGTCAATATTTTATATCTACTAGAGTAAACTATGGATCATACGTCACGCTTTTGCATTTAAATAGCATATGTTGCTATGACAACACAACATTCCGGCTTAGATGACTAGACAATATGAAATAAACTATTAAATCTGCGTATTTTTGTTTAGGAAATTTGTTTCTGGAATATTTCGTATCGATAAAATATCCATATGTTGCATTGACGTACTCCAGAAATTTATTAATTTTTACGTTAGAATTGTCAATAATACCAAATACCAAATTATTTCTTTCCGTTCTACACTCGCATTATTTACTTAACTTTTATTTAATAAAGAAATCAAGGGTCGTGGACAAAGTATAGTATTCAACTCGCTATTTATGGCCACTATTCTCTCGGGTGACTTGCGCCCCTCGCCTATGGCTCATCAGTACAAGGTATGTCCTATCCGTCCGAGAATCTCTAATCCTGGACTGAAGAATACACTTTAATCACAATCAATACATGTCTTCCAGTAACGGAAATGTAAAGATTGTGACAAGTCACGTGGGCTTGAAACAATAAAGCTTATTACAGTGAAATTAATTATTAGCAAATGACGAAAAAAAATTCAACTTTTACGCCCTGTATCTTTTTCCACAGCAATATTTTATTGAGGCATATTTGGTCCTTGTGGTCCAAACAATCCGCCCTTAGCCCAATAGTTATGACTCACCCCGTATAAAAGAATGAAACAGCGATTGAGTTTTCCTATGCCACAGTTTAATAACCCTACAAATGCCATTTGTTTAGGCTAGTAAAAAAAGTGAAGAAATTACTTTGGAGGCATCGGCAACGCTGGATCTGATCGGAGAGCGGATCTTATGAAGTAAAAGGGTCAACTTGGCCGTGGAATGTGGCTAGGCTTACTTGACCAGACCGTAGGAAACGCGCATCTTGCAGGATTATAATCTCCATTCTCTCACCTGTACGTCTTTTAAAAGTAATATACAGGGTGTTGACCGTAAAATTATTTGGAATTTTGTACACTCAAATTTTTTAAACAAATAGTATCGAATACCTCTTTCAGTTCATTTCTTGGAACATGTCAAATAACAGTAATTGTAGATACTTTATTTTTAAGAGACGTGAGTCGAGTAAAATTTTAATTTTTGGCACAAAAATGGATAGCGTTGACCGGTTTCTATAGCGTCGGGAAAAGGTCGATTTCTACAAATCCAAGTAAAATTGCTAAATTTCTGAACTTTGGTAACTTTGAGGAGTATACTGGACACTCCCTTAAGCCGGTCCCAGACACTACGTGTATTTGGCAAACATTTGGTATTCGGACGTATTCGTGTAGCGTGTGGGAAGTTAACTTTGGCAATTATTCGTACTTCGTCATTTTCCCGGCGCTGGTCGGAAACTAGCACGAAGTAAAGGATGCCGTAGTTGTTCGAAGTAAACTACGTGTACCTTTGCTATACTACCGCACCGTGTGGGAGATCAAGCAAACATTCGTACAAATGATAAATATTGGCCTATTCGCCAAATACACGTAGTGTCTGGGACCGGCTTTAAAAGAACGTCGGCCAATTTATTAGCGAATACTGGAATCGATGTCTTAGCTCTCAAGCGACATCTCATTTAAGTGCAAAAGATGATTTGCTTATAAAATGTTATCACTTATGCTACAGTTATCTTTGATTATGAATTTACAAATTTATTTCACTATTCTAGTTGGGCTTTCCGAGGTCGATTGATGTACGGTTTTCGTAGTACAAGTGAAGTGTATTAAATTGAATTGAACGTGAGTAAAAAGAATTTAAAATTAAAAAAACTGATAAGTTCTACTCGAAAAAAAAGGCAGTGCAATAATAGTTTAGGTTTAATTATTATCTTTTTAAGTTAAAATCTTATTTTCATAATTTACAGTGACCTTCAACGTAACCTAAATTCAAAATTCTTACACATATTTTTGTTCATAAAATTCGATAGGCCACGAAATTTAAACAAGTTATCTATTACTCCATCGTCAATAACCCCTATAAAGAATTAATTGTGGTTTAAAATTTGACAGTGGGATATTATAAAATATTTGAAGATCTAGCTCGGCGATTAAGGAACTATAACCTAACTGGTTAGTGCTTATCCCATTTCGAAACGAGGAAAATTAATTCCAAACAATAAAAATCAGGTTAAACAATTTTTATTTTGATGATTATAACCTACACAATTATTACCTTCTTAACAGTATTCTAGTGTTTTAATCTTATTGGTAATAAAATCCTGTTTTTTCCTTATCGCTATAATATTTTGAAATTTATGAGTTTATTTTAAATTTCACTTTAAACCTTGATAAGTTCACAAATGTACATTTAGATGGATCTGTTTAGTACAAAAAGACAAATCCACTAACTGACAAGTTGACACTAATGACAGTTGTCCTGAGGATGAACAAACATTTTAAATTTGTAATTAGGTTGTTTTGTCTTGATTTAATGATCCTTATCTTCTGTAAGTTCCTTGTAAATAAAGAAATTAAGAATATAGAGAAGGGCTCATTGTTTATACCCCATAATAATAACAGTAATATTAATAATTCAGCTAACATAATTATTAAAAACTTGACAATACCGTATGTTAAGGGTTTATGAGAATTAAGAAAATTGGTAATCAATTCAAAATTCGAACTAGCTTCAAATCTAACAAAACGTTGAGATCTATACTAACAAAAACGAAACCAAAAAATGAAGAACAATCTTAAAAAAACTGCATATATCAGATATCTTGTGAATGCGACAAATTCTATTTAGGTGAAACATTTAGACCATTGAAAGTCCGAATAAATGAACATAAAAAGTATATCAAAGATAGGGAGTTCTTTAAGTCAGGTATTTGCAAACATGCTTTGGGAAGAGGGGCATACAATTCAATGGGATTCTACAAAAATAATATTGAAAGAGCCCAATAATAAAAGACGAAAAATCAAAGAAAGTGCTTTAATAGAACTAAATGCAGATAAATGTGTAGCTAGTATTTCAGCCGAATGTAGAATTTGGTTACCAATGTTAGAAAGAGAAATTTCCAATAATCAATTACCTGCGTTATCAGGATAGCATCATACGTTTTTATCCAGGTTTTCTTATGATTTATCTTTGGAATCGTTGTTAATCGATACACACTTCAATACACAAAATCACCAAACTGAGTTGTACATATTTTGAAAACAAAAATAATCATACACAAAAAAAGGAATCCCAATAAAAACCGTTCCTGGAACGTGCACTTCACTGGATTCCATTTCTAGTGGACTACATATCGTTAGAATGTCATAAAATAAAATAATTTATTTCACATTTTGAGGTGTGATCTACTATGAATGGACCTTAATAAAATTTGACAACAAAGTTTTGTAGTCTTAAACTTCAAAATATTATTGATTGTCTAGTTGTCAAATTTTTTCGTTGTGTCAGATAGGGACCAAAAATTATTTCTTTACTATAGTTAATCTTGACAACGGTAGCTGGAACGCTACCGAAACGTCGAAATAAAAAAAATAAAAAACATTATTGTGGTTTGATTCCAAAAAATAAGAAATTAATGATCCTTATCATTATAAATAGTCAGATATAGCTTTTAAAATACCTAAGAAATTAAAACAATGTCAAAGAAAGTACCAAATCAAAATTAAATGAACTCAAACACTATCAAAATAACTTAAGAATCGTGTGTTGTGTGAAAAACGCTTGTTTATCATCAGGCCACTGTCACATGACGCTACGTGGACTTGCCCTATAAGAAATACATGGAAAAACCACCACGTTTATTGGAAAGGACTTTATTATAAGCCGGCAAGAACTTTCTGCAAACATTATAAATATTTTATCTTATGCAATAAAACCGATAACCAATTAGCAATGGAGTTAAATTAAAGGTCGTGGCAGCAAAAAAAAACCATAAAAAATAATGTATTCAGTACTAAAAAACCGTACTGAGAAATTAAATACTGAATATGTCCTTGATGTGTTTAATGTTCGTAATAATTTGCTTAAAGATGACTTCAGGCGGTATTATCAATAATCCAACTTATAAAAATTTAGTCCTCGAACAACATATTTTGGACTTAAAATTAGTAGACAGTGGAATACCGACATGATATAGGCAGCGATGTGGATGCCTTTTTTTGGATACTATTGTCATTGTTTTATGGAAATTATAACCGACCGAAACAACAAACACATCGCTAATGCCCGGTTTTATAAAGTAGAGTTAAATATCTCGAGTTACCCCGAGGGTTAACTCTCGGGTTAAAATGCAAAGATTACTGTGAAAATATTTAAAGATAGAGGAAGTCGGGCCACAGAACAATTTTTTCTTTTATGAATTCATTATCATTCCAGTAATCTAGTCTCTATATTCTATCCCTAAAAACCCTAGGCTCTCGAAGTGCCTCAACTACTTGAATAATATCTTCCTCATCATCTCTGTTAGGAAGTCTTCAAAAATTTCAAATAAATCTACTGACACTTCATACATATCCAATTAATTTTTAATTGAAAAACTGTGCCACAAATATCAATACAGTTTTGGATAATATATAATATATTAATTTTTAAGTTATCCAATAAAAAACAGTACAAAATAATTTTTGACCATAGTAAAGTAAAGTATGGAACAAATTCATTTTCAGCTAAACAGGCCATGTATGTATGTATGTATGTCTTTTGGGGTAACATTCGCTGAGACCTAAAAGATCTATTGTGCCCCCTTACTTCTACTTAGTTCCTGAGGAAAGTCTCGGAGACTAGTAGCTCCTTTAGTCCTATTTCCCCGAGGAATTTTAGGATATCTGCAGGCTTCAACTTAGGTAATTGTCCCTCTTCTATCCAGTAGTCTCCCAGGTGCTGTGCCCTAGGATTCTGAATTGCTGTGCAGTTCGCAAGTATGTGGATGGAGGATTTTTCTTTCATTCCACGAAATCTACAATCTTCTTTCTCCACTATTTTGAGCTTTTTAAGGTGCCCATTCAGGCGACAATGTCCCGTTAGGATTCCATTTTAAGAAATAATCCTGAAACACGTCGATTTTTGATTTTAATTTACCGTATTTTAAAATAATAATATAATATACAGGGTGAATTACTTTCGAGTAATGACATGTTGATTCCAATTGGTACGGGGTGGACAAAAATACAATAGTTTTGTGTGTGCTCATAAAATAACGCGTAACATTCTTTAGTAGTTAAGCTAACAATATTATCAAAAATACTTATTGTCTAGGGGACAGAATATGATGGAATACATGACTTTATAAATGTTCCAACTGCAGCCTTTGCTGTATTTGACAGTAACCCAAACGGTGTACAAATTCTTGTTGAACCTTGTTTATTGTGTCTTGAGAAATATTTTTTATTGTTGTCCGAATTTTCTCTTTTAATTCTTGAATATTTGCTGGTTTCGTTTGATACACAACATTCTTCAGATGGCCCCACATAAAATACTCCAAAGGATTGAAATCTGGTAACCTCGCTGGCCATTCAATAGGTCCACGTCTACCAATCCACCTGTTCGGAAAAATTTCATCTAGGTACCTTCTAGCATCTAATGTGGAGGTGCACAATCCTGTTGAAACCATAAACTTTCATCAAAACCTCCAGGATTACTTTATGAGCACACACAAAACTATTGTATTTTTGTCCACCCTGTACCAATTGGAATCAACATGTGATACATTTTTGGAATCAGCTCAGCTAGAGTAATCCGAAAATTGAGACAAAATGGGGGTATATTAGATTATTATTTTAAAATACGGTAAATTAAAATCAAAAATCGACGTGTTTCAGGATTATTTCTTAAAATGGTCTGTTTAGCTAAAAATGAATTTGTTCCATACTTTACGGACACAGTGTATATCGGATATAATAATATGTATGAGTACATTTATTTTCTATGTTTTTGACATAACCTTCCATTGCTTCATATTTTTTTTCATTTTGCACATAACTAGAATACCGCTAAACTCGAGAGTTAACCCATGTTTAAAAAACGCTGTATTACCCATCGGTCACCGGGTTAACTCTCGGGGCAGGGGTAACTCGAGTTTATAAAACCGGGTATAAAAGTGAATAGATACGGAGTGTGTTCCGAAAAGGCCACGTTCAGGCTTTTTTTTAACTTATTGACAATTACGTTAAATAATACGGTTTGTGCTGCTCGAAGTTGTCGTGGCTAATGAGGGATCAAGGAATCTCTAAATCTAGAATTATCATTAGCCACAGGTCATGGTGAAACTAGTAGTAGCTATTGTGAAAAAATGTATGGTTAGAATAAATAATTTATGTAAAATTGGTTGATAATTTCGGAATAACTAAGGATGTAGAAAATGAAATTGTATGTTGAAATTAATCTTTATTTACATTTGTGGCTTCACGTATCACACAAACTAAAAGTAAACAAAAGTTTTGATATCGAAAAATACTAAAATATTGTACGGTATTGAATAAAAAACTTGATGCAAAATATTCACAAAAATAAGATTTTACTTGGAAACTCAAATTATTAACAAGAAAAAACAAGCATGGATTAGAGATTTTGTTTATATCAAACGGAATAAACAATAAAAATAGCAATTAACTTGGTAGGAATATATTACCTATTCAAAAATAAAACAATAATCGTAAAAAATTGATAATAAAGATTGAACGAATGAATATTTTCATATAAATAAACACAAATCTGACAAATGTCGTTGTCAGTTGTACCAAAAGAGCTGTGTGAATCGGGCGGTAATCTGACCAGTCCAATGACGTATTAAAGATACCAGCCTTTACACATTACCTACACTTTGTTTTGGTCGCAACATAAATCGTGGAAAGTACAACGCACAGAAGCGTATATTTCGAAAGGGTTCATTTAAACTATTTTATGAAAATTATTTACGTAATTAATTTTTACGTTTGAATAAGTGGAAATTATATCGAAGATCGTAGCTTATCGACAAGTTATTTTTTTAATAGATACCTTTAAAGGATTTTGAAGTTAAAACACGTTTTGCACTACAGATTGTAAACATGTTAATATAATATTGAAAGGTTTTAATTTCAATTTCATCTAAATTCATAGTAAGCGTTTTAGACATTTTTCAGCGTCGCAACCAACAGTAACTGCAATTTTGGACGCTTTTTTAAGTTTTCCAAAAGTTTTTTTAATTCCTAGTTTATACAAACTACAATCACCTTCTAAAAGTATAGAATACCTGTTTGCAATGAATTTTTTTGTTAAAGATGTTTACCACAAATCCAAAAATATTAGCAACTACATCCTTAGTATATTTACTCAAAAAATAAACCGAAAGATAATCATGGCAACGAAGATCTTTTGACAATTCTAAGTATTCTTCAGAAACCTGATAATAAAAAAATATTATTATGAAAACAAATGTTGAATCCCTCGTCTTATACCTATACTACGCTCATGCTACTATAACCTCACCTGTGAAATGACAGATTATCATTCTTATTCCAAGTATTTTCACACAATATACATTTTCTCACCATCATAAATGTCTTAAAAGCACCTTAATAGACAAATATCAATCAGAAACCAAATATAAACACAATTATAATTAAAATCTTATTGACAAACTTCACCAAAATGACAGAAGTAGTTCGAGGTTGCCAAGCTAAAAATTTATAAACTATTATACTTATTGCATTAATAGAACATAAAAAGTTGTAACCGAAAAACAAAAAGGTGAGCTGGACGTTGGTCATACCTAGAAAATGCTGCTAAAATCTACAATATATTCATTAAGTAAGATTTTTATTATACGAGATTTGGCATCATGTAAGAAGAGTCTCGTCTTAAATATGTTGGGGACAACGAAAATGTAAACAAGGCTTGTCTATCTTTAATACGTCATTGGACCAGTCACTAGGGAGCAGAAATGCCAACTTGAATTCAAATCGGTCTTTAGTTTCAAAACAAAGTATAGTATATATCATACTGATAGCAAAAAATACAGATAACCACAAGTGATTAAGACCTGATTTTACAAAGTGCTAAAGTCATGAAGGACTGAAAAAACACAAATATAAATAATATTAAAGCCAGGAAAGCAAAATGTTAACAGAAGATATACAAAAATTAATGGAAAGAATATTTTCCAGAATTATTAGATAACGGAGAAAGCATAATTGAATCAAATGAAGAAAAAATAACAAACAATAAAGGAAGATAATGATGGAGAAATATCCGTAGATGCATTCACGGAAATAATTAAAAGTTAAAGAATGGGAAATGATCAAAACTATGGGTCAAAAACGGAGAAGAACGATAACTAAAAATATGTAATAAGTTCTGGAAAGAAGAAGGGATAACGAAAGAAATGGCGTCAATTGTCCCTATATACAAAAAAGATAAGATAGGAAACAATATAATAAGAGAAGATCTTGAAATATAGTCAACTTTGGAGTGTATTGAGGAAAGACAACCGAGATGGAGGGAATATTTGCAGCATATGGAAGAGACTAGAATAACTAAAAGAATATGGAGAGCGAAAATTTTAAAATAATAAAATATAAGTAGACTTGGGGTGAGATGAGCCTAATGAATAAAAGTGAAGCAATTGCTTTTTCTCATTAAATTGAAGCAATTGCTTGGAATCCAAAGAATAAAAACTGAAGTAAATGCTTTTGCTTTAAGCAATTGCTAAGGAATGCAGCAATTGCTGGCAGCCAAAGCTTTTTCTTAAAAGACAGAAGCAATTGCTCATTAGCTTAAAATCTAATGAATAAATGAAGTAATTGCTTTTTCTAGTATAGCAATTGCTTCCAAATTTTTGAGGTAGGGTAACCACAGCATCATTTGCTTGATAATAGTCTACTTTGGTTCTCTTTGCATACAGCTTTGTATATTTTGTACTAAATAAACAAACCGAACTATAAGCAAAAAAATGAACATAAGTAAATGCAAATTTAACTTAAGAGATTATAGATTATTATACCCAACACTCGATGATGGGAGGAAAAAAAAACAATTCCTAAGTCACTATAACAGCAATATGACATAAGTATAACCTATAAGTACTTCATCGCATCAGAATTGTGGTCATATGTCAACCCTTATGTAGCTAACTTCTGTTCTAGTGAGCTTACGTCACATTATGAATGGCGGATTATTTAAATCGTCCAAAAGTTGAATTTTCAAACCGGCATAAAAACCTTGTGGGAATGAAAATATTAAAAATAATCGATTCCCATTATGATTTTGTCCACCACTAACTATTAACATAGAGAAAACATCATATTTTTGTTAAGTTTAACACCCCATTGTACTATGTTTGTGCACAGACAATTAAAAATATAAAAAATCTCATCACAATTAATTTAATTTCATATATTCTACATTTTTAAATCCAGAGATTATACTATCTAAACCCCAAAGCCGTAAATATTTACAATTCATAAATCTTGCCAACAAATAAGCTGCAATAGGCATATTTATGTCAACAGTATTACAGAGATTTATACTATTATTTTCTAAATCTGATACATAATTATTGTACCCAATTTGTTATAGATAACGACAAGTTTTATACTCTCTGTAATTAAGCTATGAAAATAATTTGTTTTAACCTATAATCAAAAAAGTTTTTGCTAATTTAATAAATTAATTGTAAAAATAGGCGCCATCTTGACGTTCTATCGACATTTTTTAGACGGTGCGTTATTTTTGACTGAGATTTCAGCTTAATTCAATTAATTTGATACAAGATATTGTCATGTGATGAAGGACCAACAAGACACTCAATTGAATCACGCGAAATATTTAAAATACAAGACAGATTCGTTGCAGCATCAAAAAAAGTTATTCTTTCCATGATCCCATAAATAACATTCAGTCAGAACCAAAAGAAAATCATTTTAAGTTGTTTTAAGCACAAGGATTTCAAATATTTCTTCACCTCCTCCTCGATTTAATTCTATCTAATCCACACAGCAAATGCAGCGTCTGTGAAAGGGGAGAGATAGATTAACTGAGATCTCAGTCAAAAAGAACGCACCTATGTAATGGAGAAGAACAGATAAGATATCAAGATTAGACTATATCAGAATTGAAGAGAGCGAAGAAGATCCAAAATGTCATGGAATGAGAGAATTGGAAATATTCTGAGAGATAGAACAACTAAAGGGATTGAGTTTATTACTTAATGACGACGTAAAACCCTGTAAAAATAATTTCAAAAAATATTACCGATATGATTGTACAGGTGATAAATTAGGGACAAGGTTAGGTTTTCAATTTTAAGGCGCTTGTTCAAATCCTTAGGAAGTTTAGGGGTAGTCCCTCACCAAAATATTACATGGGATATCATTTGTTAATTAGGCAAAGGGCAGCGAAACAATTTGGACTAGTTTTGAGCTGTAAACGTGAACAGAAAAAGGATACCGTTGAATCACTTTCAGAGGGGATTATGATTTGCTGGTAGATAAGGAGACGAAAGGATAAAAATAATAGTGAGAAATTGTACACATGGAGACAACAAACAATAAATCTAAATTACCAAGCATCTATAAAACTTTAAATCTCACGTGAGGTACAAACAGAAAATGAAATTTCAATGTCATATTTTAATAGCCCATTTACTACAATAACCATTTTATTATTATCACACTCGATGTAAAATTACATTACAATTAATAGTGTTATCACAATTCATTCATACATACAAACATTCCAAAATATGATGAAAAATTAGAGAGGAAAAAATTTAATTAATTTACATACGTAACACACATCCTCATAAATGGACAAACATTTTTATTAACAACAATTAATGAAAATATTAATGACATAAATTAGCACTCTGGCAACATGAGCTTTGTGCAGTTTTCAGTCTTCGCGTAGTGGTCATTGTAAACATATCGTTTTTTGGAACAGTATTCCGCGATTGTGCTGTTTTGGAACGGTATATTTGGTAAGGATTTGAAATAGTTAATTATGCAACCAGCTTTTTTATCACTTTACACACAATTTGAGTTCTATAACCATAAATGTAATAAAAGAGACAAGAAAATGTCCGTATCTTCAGAAGACAAGAATAATAATATTCAACTAAATAATAAGAGGCTTCCTAAGATAGGTGTTAAGGCTGGATAAATATTTAAATCTAATAACAATCTTCATTGCAGTTACTTTTTTTTCCAAATTATTCTTCTTTTCTCCAAACTGTGCTTGACCTGAGTTTGGTTACTTTAGAGTTGTTAGTAAAGAATCCAGAACCGATGTTTTTCAGCAAAGATGAAAATCTGGGATCAAATATCATCCAGTAACTGTATATGAGTATATGTCTGGTTAAAATCGCTTTTTTCAAATTATCTTCAAGTTTTATTTTGAAAAATATGTATTTTATCATTTGCTATAATTAAAAAGTATCAAGTTTTATGATAATTTACAATAAAACAGATAATGAAAGGTATTAAATTTCGGTTTTTAAAATCCAGTATATTGAAATAACAATATTGTACGGTTTAAAATATTTAAAAAAAATTGAGAAAATCTTTTGGAATAATTTTAAAAAAATCTGGGAATTATCGTCTGTATTGAATATGTGGTGTATTCATGATTATTTTCTGTTAATTTTTTGGGAAATTAAACCACAATATTATTTTTATTTTCATTTCAACGTTTCGGTAGCGTTTCAGCTACCGTTATCAGATAGGGACCAAAAAAACTTAATTATTCGGTAGGTGAAACGCTCGTGGTGGTACAGCACTGTATATAAGTCAATCCTGGCTGTGCAAGAAAAATTCTAAAAGCCCGGGGGCCGATAAAAATTCTGTTATGAAAAAAATTAATATTAGTAGAATCTTACAAAGGTTTTTAAACAATGAAAAATTATAATTACTTTGTAATTGAAATTGGAACTGGTGAAACTGGTCAAAATTGTTCTTGTTTATTATTATTCACTTCTTACGCCAAAACTTCTCTTTTTTCCTTTAAGTTTGGATATCCCTTTTTATTCCATGAAAACTTAAATGGCTGCCATTTTTTTTTAAATAAGAGATGTCATATGACATATTACTTGAAAAAAACTTAATGCAATACGCGAATTCGGATTCATTGAAGGAGTGACGAGATTTTCTTCCGTCCAAGCGATACTGTGTAGGGTTAAAACGCGGGCTTAATCCCTCCTTAAGTTCGGAACTTTGAGTCTTAACTTGCTGCCATAAAGGAGCGTGAATGAAGATCTCGCAATGGTTTGATAATAATAATAATATTTATTCATTTGATCATAAAAAATCATATTAAATTCGTCATAATAGCACTGTTGAATAAAGTAATTTTTAAATTTTTTTCAAACAAGTATAAGCTATTAATCTTAATTTCAACGGGCAGCTTATTATACACTTTTTTGCGCGATCGATATTTTTTGTTTATTTACAGCATCGGTTGTCAGGACGGTTGGTAGGTTGTGTTTACTGGTTTCTAAGTCCAACACGTCGGTAAGTAAATTACTTACCGACGTCTTATCCCTACATACATTTAAGTGATCCTAAATAATATATTACTTTTCATTACACAAAAGGAACAAAAAAAAATAAGAAGATTTATATTTTTTTTAATGAACAGAACCGAACAGAACAATATAAAAATTATATCATTGGCACGTCGGCAATTGCCTACTTTATACCAAAATGCAAATATATTTTAAACTGATCGAGAAGTATAAATTCCACTTATCGTTCGTTTCGAAGAAATTTAAATTATTTTATTTGAAATTTATTTCAATACGATCGCGCAAAAAATGGTATAAGCATCTCGAACGATAAGGGTTTTACCGGTCTCCAGAACCACTCTCAAAAAAACGCTGTTCTGTGAAAACTTAATTCATTAGCTGACCTTGTAATTTTTGTAAGGTCGTTGTACATATCTATGTTCCTCATAAAAAGATTGCTATTGCCTTTGACAAATATCACCAGAATATGCATGTATAAACTTGTGAGTGACATTGATTCTAGCTTTTTAAATAAAGGTCTACACGAATCTTAAGACACCCACTCTAGCAATACACCTGATTATCATTTTCCGATATGTGAATCCCTTTTCCGCAGCAGGTGAGCATCCCCAAAAGATCAAACCATAACATGTATAGTCTACTGCCTGAATTATTCAATTCCTATATCGTTTACTATTCATTTTAACATTAAAATTCGCATAACGTTTACCTAGTATCAATGATTTTTTACGCTACTTGAATCAGCATTAAAAATTATTTATTTTTTTATCATCAAAACTAAAAATTGTGTACATTCTCCAACACCTCGGCTATTAACTTTGATTTAAAGTGCTAATTGTGCGCTGAACATATCTCGAGATATTTATCTATCCATCACATTGCGCCGATATCCGTCTAGGCGATTTTTTTCTCCCATTCCGACTGCAATAGCTAGTCCTACAATGATTTTGCAACCCGCCTTCAAACCGAGTCGGTAATCGGCCAGACAACGCACATTCGAAATTTAATTTGTCGCGATTACAGCACATGTTTTTTTGTTGCCACAAACATCAATCGTGAATTATAATAATTGTTTCATTAAACTATAAAAAAAAGGTGATAAAATGTCTTTGCGCTTTAATGACAATAGTGTAAGTGATTGTTTTTGTTGATTAATTTCGGTCGGTTTCATTTTGGAGTTCAAAGTTAGTGGCAACGGTGTAGTGACGGTTAGTAGGTCATTGGTAAGTTGACTGTCGTTTGTAGCTGTTGGTAAACAAGTTACTTTCCCGCCAAAATAGCGTGATGTTACTACTCATTGTTTTTTTCTACTTGTTCGGAGATTTAGAAGCAAATTTTGTTTCGATTTGTATATGATACAATTACCTACGCGTGAATGTATTAAAAAATTATATTGTGAAAAATTTTCATCTGTTAATATATATAATTATTAAAATATATGCAATAATCATCATTGTTTACTAAAGTGAAGGTTATCAATGGTCAATAACAGATATTTTTATAATTAATAGTTAAAAGCGGTTATAAGAATTATATATTTTGTAAAAAAGAAAATAACTTCTGTCAGTATCGAAATAATTATTAAAATATTTTCATAATTTACTTTAAAGAAGTATAATTCATAAAATTGATAGAATTTGGTTAAATATTGATATGATTTTTTTTCCTATGTTAAAGTACATGTTTAATATTTGCCAGTTTCAACTAAGACGAAAAAAGTAGCAGACTATCGATGAAATTAACATTAAAAATGATGAAAGTAAATAAAAAACTACAAAAGGGAACAACTGCAGATAGATCATGATTATACAGACCTCGTACCACTTTGTCTGAAACATACTTTCGAAGAATAATAAGAAGGATTTTTGTTTGTCAACGAAAAAAACAAAAATATTTTATATGTTTGCAAATGTCTGCTCACATCCTCATGTTGTGTGCATATTTAGTGAAGATTTTTTTATTTCTTAGAACCTGTTTATGTTAAATTCAAAACCATTATGATAAAATGATATTATTGTTATTTCCAACACTATAAATATACATTCACATTAAAATTTACAATACCTAATGCAAATGGTATTCAACTTGTAGTATAATTAAAATGAGGTGAAATAAAAAATAATAGGCGTAAGAAGCACATGAATATTTATCTTTCCATTATAGTTTTCACTTATCTTGGCATTTTAAATAAGTTTAATACCGCGAACAATCCAAATTACATCAACATGTAGCTTATATGAAATATACAAATACACAGAATTATTGACATTACACATATATTTATATTTAGCACTTGGTGCGTGGCTGTCGGTGTAAAATAATTTTAAAAATATAATTTATTCTTCACTCTGAAGGAGTGTTGAGCACGTTGAAAAATAACTCAAATATTAGTTAATCCGCTATGTCTTCTGAGCTCTTTCTTTGATGCTGTCATGTTTTTTGGGAGTCGACCTACTGTTGGTCTTCACGTGTTTGTCTTCGAGCTCATGCCCACTTCCAACAAATCTCTTCAGGCGCTCATTCAACATGATATCTTAAACCACATTATTACCATTCCTCCACATATATTACCTACTTTTAACTCTTTTCTAGCCCCGCCGCGGGTCGAATCAGGTATCTTTTATTTGACAGGGTATCTCTCACGTCCTCAGACCTGATATATCATTCACCAAACAAACTAATAGGCTGTGTTAAGAAGCAAAATTTGTTTGGTGAAATACGGAGAGGTTTAAGCCATAATAGACACCTAGCATAATTCTTCTACAATATCTTGACATCTTGTTCTATCCCTGAAGATGATGTGCGGGAATGAGAAACCTCAATATCTTCCCGACTTGTAGTTTAATTGGATACTTAGCACGTTGTATTTCCCTGGTCGAAAGAACCCAAAATATTGAAAAAAATGTCTTTTCAACATTTATTAACAATGATATTACATATTTCTTTTTGACAATCAAATATTGTATCTTAAAACATTACTAACTATAATATTAACTTCTTGACTTTTTGAAGAACTGACGAAATTTTTTTGTATTATTTCAGTTACGTATTTATGTGTGGCAATTCTTCCGGGATTAAACTGTCTAGCTGTGGATCTTGCAGATTTATTTTTTTCGTAGTATAATCCTACAATTTCGATTCTATTTTACAGAGTATACATAATTTTTATAAAAAACTAAGCTATCTACTTGACACTTTATTTAAAAAACGTCAAACACCATTTTTTTGGTCGCTATGTTTTTGTACCTAGCGGGGAAGTAGATCATTACAGCCCAGGCTAAAAGCCGTGGATGGAATGAACCTTCCCGCGTGGTAAGTATACTATTTTATTCACAATCGCTTAGTTACAAGCTTTTAAAAACATTAATTTTAAGAAAATTTGTTATCACAATTTAATATTTTTTTCGACAAAGAACTCCCAACTAATTGATTTTTCACTTAGGTATGTATTATACATTTTTGTAATCCTCCTGTATAAGGTGTTCCTTTTAAAAAATTGGGGGGGTGACCATAGGGGGAGGGAGTTAAAGTTATAACGTCTACATATGAGCAAAAAGACGTCACCCTTTATACAGTGTGTACCTAAAATTTGAGCGGGAAACTGGAAATTCTTAACGGGAAACCTGAAATTTTTAGCCAGAGACCTGAAATTTTGGCGGGAAACTTGGAATTTTTGGCCTAAAACTTTATTAATTAATATTAATGACAGAAAAACCTACTGCTTTTTTGATATAAACAATTTTTTTGTAATTTTAGATTCAAACAATTATTAAAAATAGAATTATGCGGTCTTGACGGTTGTATTTGTAATTTAATAGATAATGAAAAACGGAAAATATATACATGGTGTACTATTTAAAAAAATATGTTAATAAGTTATTTTGTAGCAACGGTGCACCCTGTATACTTCTAATCGACTTTTGCAGATGGTCTGGATTATTCGAAACAACTTTTATTCAACATTTTTTTTATAAATCTAACGAAAATCGAAATATTAGCAAGTTACGTCACTTTATGTACACACTGTATGATCTTTGACGTGTTTTTTCATTTTTTCATAAAAATGACGCCTTCAGAATTATGTGGGGAGGATAGTTTTAATTGAAATGCTTTGTATAAGATTTTTAAAACTTTGAAAGTCGCTTAAAATGAAAGGATACTCAAAAGAAAAAATAAATCATACATTTAACGTTTTTGTGATCATTTATATACAAAGTGACATAAAAAATAATAAAATTCTATTTAAACAAATGCCAATACAAATAAACGCCTCTCTCACATATATTATATCGTAAAAATATAAGTATTGTACTTCATGTCCCCTTGTATCGTATACAAAACTATTTTTAGCAGTCTTGGAGTCGTTGGAAAATACATCAAAATTTTTATTCGGTCATCGCATTTATCCTTCAGTTTGCTCCGAAGCAGAATAAAGTTATTCAATATGTATTACATCTACCATTCTCACGAATTAATTAGCATTAATGAAGACATAACTACTGTCAAATACGAGGGAAAGGCGATATCTACAGACCGTTAACCGTAAATTGATAGCGAAATTTTATCCCGATAAGGTTCCTTCCAATTTCTAAAGGCGGTTTTAAACTAAACGAAAATTAAGATAAGATTAGATTAGACATGGAGTGGCTCTTTGTCCTATCCCACTGCGACATTTGCAGATCTATTGTGTTCATCCCTATTTTTAGAGCTCGATATCAAGCTTTATTCTTTTTGCTAGACCTACTAGCCTGCATACCGCCTTCCTTTCGTAGCCCTCTGCACTCGGTTTTTTTTCTCCGAATAGGTGAAACTGCGCCCTTACTACGCCTTCGTACTCACAGAGTATGTGCTCCGCGGTTTCGTCTTCTTCCTGGCAAAACTTACATAGGCTGTCATCTGCTAGGCCAATTGCTTCCTCAGCCTACAATGTCCGGTCAGCATTCCCACCATCATCCTCGTCGTTTCTCGACTTTGACATATTAGGTCGCGTGACAGTTTGGCCGAAAGGCTTTTAAGGAATAGTTTAGCGTGGCTTTGTCCTGAGGTTTTATGCCACCAACGCAACGCCTGGTTGTTTATCCAATGGTGGATGCTCTCCTTAGTGAGGTTTTTGCAATTCCACATGAAGGTTCTCACCCTATCATGACCCTAGTCGCTCCCTGCTTGGCTAGTTCATCGGCCTTTTCATTGCCTTTTATTCCTTGGTGACCTGGCACCCAGGCTAGGGTCACTCTATTATGACAACCTAGTCTGTTAAGGGACTTACGACACTCCCACACCAGATTTGACGTTGTCCGATATGAGCTTATCGCCTTTAGTGATGCTTGGCTGTCGGAGTAGATAACGATTCTTTGGTTATCCACCTCCTGTCTCATCATCTCTTCTGTACCGCATTGCACCTTCACCTGAAAAACAGTGGCGTGTTTCCCTAGCCTTAGAGAGAGATCGTGATCTTCTCTTGTACCCCATCTACTCCAGAGTCTGTTTTAGAGCCACCAGTGTACCTACCAGTTGAGATTCGCTGTTATAGGAGGCCCTGCTTTCCCGTCAGAACCATAGGCGTGCCTACAGGGGGCAGGGTGGGCTATGGCCCACCCTAATCAGTCCACCCCAATTCCTCAAAATATCAATCTATTAAAAACATTTTATAATTTTTAAATTTTAACGTTAACTTTAATTTCACTTTAATTGAAAATAAATTTAAAATAAAAAAAGAAGAATTGCTTGCCGAACTGAGTGTAATAAAATTTGATAATTCTATTCCTAAAGGTGTTAATCTTAATGATTGGATGGCTTGGATATTTTCCTCAGACTACAAAATATACACTAGCTTTTTCACGCTTTTAAAAATGTTTGCTGTCATACCAGTTACTAGTTGCTCTTGTGAACGTTCCCCTAATAAAAAGTCTGCGCACGCCTATGCTATAACAACTGTTAGTAATTGCAATATACAATAGTTAGTAAATTACACGAGATATGATAAACAATAACATAACGTATCTCTACACTTAATGTTTCATCATTTAGGTACCAAATGGGAAATTATATCCTAAATACCCACGATTCTCCACCTTAGATTCATGCAATACGAGGCAAAGGCCAATAAAAAAGAAGAACTATCACTACAACGTCACCTAAGTTTGTTTTGCAACGTCATATATAATGGAATCTAACATTTTCAAACCTTTCACAGAACAGAGTCAATCTTCAGCCATTCAATGAACAAATCGTTTAGTTGATTTTTCTATAATCAGTGTACTTGGCCTGTTTTCCTCAATGCAATGTATTGAAATCACGATTATTAAGTAAATGATAATATATAAGCGATTGATATTTTTCTAATTGCATCTAGTTGATAATTAGTCGACATTCAAATAAAAAAAAATCAATATTTTTCTTAGTGAAAGGTGTTTTAATCCATCACGGTGTACATGATTTTCGTAACAGAAAAATAGGTGGTATGCAAATTTTTATGTTGTTGACCTTTTACGTCTAAACGGTTATAATTTTTCACGGTACCAGTTCAAGGGAGCGGTGTCATGACATACATTCAATTAAAGTGGAGTATATTGGAGAAATAGTTTGTATACGCTTTGTTTGAAGCCATCATAGCTAATACCTCCAGTAACAGTGCCGTGTTGTTTTTATATATATGAAAAATATATACATTCACCGTCAGAATTAACCGCCCTCTCAATGTTTTATTGTTTAGTTGGAGATATTTGTAATATTGATTTTTTTTTACTTTTTAATGTACATCTTGAAAAAGCAAACAAATACCAATCAAATGAAAGTTTTTGTTTAATTTTAGAAAATAAAATAAAAGTTTTTGAAAATGTTGAACTCTTTGAATAAGATGAGCAATTCATGAAATTTATCGACAAAAAAGTATTGTTATTAATAAAATTCACTTTAGTAGGTAACGAGTGTTACCCCCTCTTGCCCTGATCACATCACTAAGCCTGTGTTGAATGGTATCCATGATGGCTTGAATCTCAGCTTGTCGGATGTTCTCCCATTCTTCCACCGAAGCAGTTTTCAGCTCTCGAATAGTGGTTGGAGCTGGTCTTCGTCACGTCATTTCAATTAAGAGCCAATGCGCTCTGATTTACCCGCGTAAGATTGGAAAGCTTCTAAATTTGGAGGAGGACAGACTCTGATTAAAATCCAAGCGTTAAACAAGGTGAGAGTCAGTCAGTACACTCTGTGCAAAATGTAAGTTTAAAGCGAAGATTTATGTACTGCAATTAGCCAACTGTAATATTCCATTTATTGTCGAAATTACCTTCAACTAAACTTGTTTGAATTACTATAAAATACAATGTAGAACGCATCATGTACTATTCAGTAGGCCGCATCAATAGAGATATCGAACGTCGCTCATACGTCTTGATTGCTAAGATGGACAACTTATTTCAGAAGGGTTAGACGAGTAGGCGATAACATTTGCATTTTCAGAAATAATGTTAAAGGGATATTTTGCTATTTTGTAAGCGACTCTAGTTCGTTGCAGTAGTACGGAGGCTAAATGACTATTTTATTATTAAATTGTTTACGTTATATTGATATTATATGAAAAAATAGTAGCCATTATTGTCATAACGTATCCAAATTGAAAATTATAATAATATTGATTTAAGTGCCACTTCTCATTTGACTTGTAATTTAAGAGTCAATTAAGACTAAATAAAATAGAATATAAAAGTAGAAAATATGATTGAGTTTTTTTATTCATTAACACAAATACAAAAAAAGCAGATACAAATTTTAAAGATATAAATAAATGCATACATAACCATAATAATAAAAGTTTACTAGAATATAAAAAAAATAAATGATACAATGATACTCGATAAGCCAACAAACGCTTTTTTTCGAAAAAATGTAAAATATATACAAGTACTACAATACATAATAAATAAATATAGTATTGAAAATAGTAATCTAATATGAAATCATATAAATTTGAAATATCCTTATTTAGCTTGGTATTAAAATATTTTTATAGACAATTATACATAGGCAATTTTCAATATATTCTTTCAGTTTTCATTGTATATAAGTATACACGTTATTTTTTTATATCATTTGGTATACTGTACATAGTAGAAATACGATCTTTGAGTAGGTTACTGGTTTTAGCATTAGTGGTAAGACGTAATTTTGCCTTTGTCGTGTATTAGAGTGGTGGTTTAATACTGAATTTGGAGGTTAATTGGCATAAAATGTAATGCTACAACACACGAGAACAGTTGCCTCAATCCAATAAACAGGGTGTAACAAAAATGTAGGTCATAAATTAAACCACTTACTCTGGAGCTGAAAAATAACTCGATTGAACCTAACTTACCTTAGTACATTTATGTGCATACAAAAAATTACAGTCCTTTGAATTTACTAAAGACAAATTGATCTTTTCGACAGCTGTTTGACATATTTTAATGAAAATTTACCAGTTTCTTTCTTATGAATTGAGCATCTTCCAAAACAAAAATGACGTATTTAAAATTTGAGGGGAGCTGGGATCGATCCCCTAAACCCCACCACCTCCCCAAATTTTGTTTACTTTATATGAAGTTTGTCAATTCCATTTAAACTACGGATCAGTTAATTACACCCAAATATTTGATTTTTGTTCCATGTAGATAGATGTATCAATGCCATCAATTATTTTTGGTCCATTGAAATAGTACCTCGAAAAGTACCTGGCTTTACTACAGAACGATCCAGCTGAATAATATTTTGAAACAATTAAAAACAAAATAGATAATATAGGAAACTCAACTTTTACTCCATTTGAGAAAGAACATCGATAATTTTTGTTGGTTTATGTGAAATTAAATCATACGTACCTACCTATTAAGTAGGGCGTTTTATCATTTCTGGTATGTAGAAGGTATTAAAAAATTCCTTTAGTTAAATTTAAATTTTTTTCTCCCAGAAATTATCATCTCTTTAGATTTTCTGAATATGAACATTTATTGGACTCCAAACCAAAAAATAACAAAATTGTCGTTGAGTTATGTGGAGTAGCCCTTAGATTTAATAATAGTAGTTATGATTTTGTTTTAATGTGATTTCACCATTTTCATCTACTTGGAGGTACTTTATTTTTTTGTTGGCAATTCCCTCTTCAACGTTTATGTGTTGCAGAACTGCGGGACATTTTATTTCTATTATCGAATCATTACCTATGGTTCCATCAGGACTAACACCCAGGAAAACTCATCATCATGTCCAACGAACAATCCACAATTCTCAACTTTTAAATTTGTTATTTTTTGGAATGTTTCAATAGCTACTGGTTTATGATCCAATCCGTATTTGGTGTTTTTATTTCCTGTGAAGGGGTCGTTATCAATCTTTTGGCCAATGCACACGGATTCGCCGTTCTCCTTTTACAAATTTGACCGAAGGTAGAAGCAGTTAACCTGCACATCCTCTCCTCTAGCCACTTATGATTAGTGCTTTGTCCTCTAGTCGTAAGCTCTATATTTTTTATTTCTTCTGAATTCTTTTTCAGGGAAATTTCTATTTTATTCTTCCTACTTTCCGCTTCTTCTACAGTTGAAACCTCTTCTACAGCTCCATAGTCTTCATATGGTCCAGATCTTTTCAATTTTTCATTCATTCGTTTAGTTTTTTTTTTTTTCATAATATATCAGTTCTATTTTTCTCTTTAAACCCTTCCTTTTCACAAACTTGTCAACAATATTGTTGGCTTCCAAACCACAATGTAGTTTTCTCCACAATTATAAGAAATGGTCGCTGCTTCACACTTCATTTGATAGGATTTCTGAGCCGAAAAATGTATCTAAAATATAACAGTTCTGTATACCCACACTATTATAATATCCAATACACACTATTCGAAAATAGGCATTGTGTAATACCACAATAGATATTGTTTTCCTTTAACGAAATACCGATGTAGAATCTAGAAGAAGCTCGAGCTAGTTCTCCTCTTACGTACTGTAAGGCATGTATTAAACAAACTTGTTGATTTACAGCTGGTCCACTATTTCGTGGAATAAAGTAATGATTCAGAACGTAAGTAATGATAACTCCAGTTACTCTGTACAAACGGTCAGTGATTTGCAACGGACTGTACTCCGTGAGATGTCGCTTCAGATCGTACCATTAAAATTCAAATTTTTACGCAAATTCAAACACATTTTTCTCATTAATTAATCAACATAATGATTTCAAATTTTGACAGTATATTACTAGTGTGTAGCTTCAGAGACGATGCATATTTATAACTGCACTGATAAAATATTAACAAAATTTAATTCAAATTTCACAACATGGACATTTTTTTTTCAAAAAATAATATGCATCGTCTCTTCACTGTAATGGTTCATATAAACCCTGAAATTTTGAACGTATTATCTCAACTAATAAGGGAGAAAAATGCGTTTGAAGGAAAAATCACTTATTTTTCAAATTTAAAGCAAATCTTAAAATAATTTCTATTTCTGTTTATACAATTTTATGTATTGAGTAAGTACCTATCAAGTTTCAAAAAATAAAATAAAAATACACATTCTACAGGGTCTTTTAGTACATTTTAGCTTTTTTGGCGAGAGCGCACACAGCGCATTGCCTCTTAATGTCAAAAAGTGACGAAAATTTCATAAATAAATAAAAATAGTGTAAATGAGTGTATATTATAATATTGACTTTTTTCATCATTTATTCCTTTGTTTTTTCACCATACTACAAAAAATAATCCCATCCATTTAATCTGGTTTTAAAAATGGACACAATATAAGCGCTACTTTTAAACACTGATGATATCTTTAAGGCTACTGAAAGGTTTCTGGTTTCTTGTATGACTCAATTTTGTATTTATGTACATTTTGGTGATACTTAGTGAGACAAGAAAGATCTATTGTGCCCATTTTCTACTACTTAGTTTCTGTCTCAGAGACTAGTAGCCCCTTTAGACCTATTCCCTATAGAAATTTTAGGATACTGGCGATGCAATCTGCATCTAAATTTTTTTCCTCCTCTAGTTTGAGCTTTTTAAGGTGATAGTGCCATAGGCGATAGTCTCCCGTCAAAACTCTCAGTGCAGTTTACTCTGGCTGGGGCATTTATTTGTTCTCACCTGGTTGTAGTTCTCCCCCCAAGGGGACTCTCTATAGTTTGTCTTCTTTTCCACTATCCAGGGAAGGGAGACAATGTTATTCTCGTGAGATCATTGAATTTCCCTAGGGATTCCCATACCATTTTAGAACTGATTATACAGGTGAGTCTTTAAATTAGTTTACAGAAAACCATTGGTGATCTTGACCAGGGGGTTCCTGTTTTAAGATAAGGTAACAAATACCTTTTATTTTATGGAATTCCATTTCAACGGATCAAGCCTAAACAGGAACAAATAAATTTGTATCTACTTTAGATTAATACATTAAAAAGATACATTTGTTTACATTACCCAACATTACATCACATTCTACCCTTTGCCAGATGTCTTACTTTTCCTTTGAAATGCGACAACTGATTTATAGGACACGATAGAAACGTATAAAATAAAAATGTACTTTTGAGAAATTACATAAAAACGACTTTAAAATAGTTATCCTAAGTAGTTTACATAATAAAAATATGTTTTTATTTGAAACTTTTGAGGTTTAAACGAAACAAATGCTTGTTAATAATTTTGTCTGTCGGAAATATGGCAACAATGAGAAAGAGGCGGAAACCATTTTTCTATCAATTTTACCTGATTTCAACGTTCCTAGTTTATTGAAGCTCTCGTTTTCGACTTTTCAACTGATATTTGTGTGTGTGCGTACAGATATAATTAAAAACAATATTTTTTTGTGAAAATCACGGTTCGTCAGTGCCAAATTTGCAAAAAAAAACAGTCGGAATGTTCCTAACCCCTCTTTTCACCTGTAAGTACATATATGCCAGTGCTACAGTTTCTCCCCACAACTTGAAAGTCATTGATAAAAACATATGTATGGCGATAGAATGTTAGCCGCCTCTTCGGATAGTTTTATGAATGACTTGTGGACTCTATTTGTGGTATTACTCTAAGGTATCTACTGTTTTAGACAAAGGAACATTTTTCGATATTTTTAACGGGAAACATTAAAGATCACTAAGGAATCGGAAAGGGTGAATAACCACCTCAAACTAGCTTGCCCTACTGATTGTCCCAACCAAAGCAGTTTTAATTTAAAAATACAATTTTCTTTAATTTAATTGCGGCAAAAATCTTGGCAATATTAATAATAATAATTATTATTATTATTGTATGTTTTACATCTGCCGGGCGTCAAGTAATTTTTATTCAATTTTTTTTTTTCAGAAATAGGCAGCTCTGGCAATGGCTCCTCACCATCATAATTTCGAGATAATCGAAGTAGAGCACGACGGAAGACCAAAAAACAAAGTAAAATCATGTTTGCGGCAAAACGGATTGACGATAGCCACCATGATGGGTGTGATCCTTGGTGCAGTGTTGGGTGTAATTTTAAGGTACTCCAGAGACTCGTGGTCAAAACGGGAGATTATGTATATTGGATTTGCGGGACAGATATTTTTAAGGATGTTAAAAGCTCTAATCATACCATTGATTATGTCGTCCTTAGTATCAGCCATAGCCAGCTTAGATTTATCTCTTTCGAGGAAAATAGCAGCAAGGGCTATTGCATATTACTTAACAACTACATTCGCTGCCGTAGTGTTAGGTATGGTCGTAGTCATGACCATAAGACCTGGTGTAGGGCACACCGACCAAACTGGTGAAGGCAAGACATTAAAAAGAAACGTTACCACTGAAGATACTTTACTAGATTTAGTACGGTAAGTACCTTCTAACTAATTTATTTGAATATTTTAATTGATGGTTTTACATACCTTGCGTTGGATCGTATTGTGGTGCGATCTACCGGCGTGTATCGAAAGTAGGTATGAAGTAAAAGAAGGAGGTAATCAGAAACTGGAATTTGTACATTTCGCACACTTAATAATGTCAATGTTGAAATACAACTTGTACAGTCGACGGAAAAGCTTTGTAACTAACACGAATATTAAAAGGGCAATTAACAATATCGAACATTAACGCACTCGCTCTGCTCGTGCGTTAAATTATCTCGATTGTTAATCGCCCTTATTAATACACTTGTTGGTTAAATAACTATTTAAATATAAAAGAGATTAAAGCACACCATTTTTTCATTATTATTAATATCACAAACATACAAGGTGTATGCCTTGGTTTTTCACAGAAACAATAAAACATCCAGTTGATAATTTAAACATGGCAACATTGACATTATTAAGTGAGTGTAATGTAGATGCCTTCACACTAAATACAGTTTGAGGTTATCTCCTCTTCTACCTCATGCTTAGTTTCGAAACCTGCCGCTAGATCGCACCACAATCGATCCACCGCTATATGTGGAGGTATGAAAAACCATCAAATAAACTATTTATTTCAACTATAAACATTTCCTGATATGAATTCTTAACAATCAAATAATAGAGGGCTTGGAAGAAAACGAAAAGTTTTTGGAAAGTAGGTTAATAGCTATTAACTCTGTATTAGCACCAAGAATTTTTAAGTTTCGAGTAGACGTTTTTTAAGTCCATTTTCCACGGTGCGAGTTGACGCTGGAACTCGAAAAAGTTGCACGCAAATTGGCAGTTTTTTAAGTTGGATGCGTCGGTCGCTTGAATTAGAACTTGCTCTATTTTCGAGTGAGAAGTCGCTGCGACTTGGTAACTTTTCTGGTGGATTTTGTCGCACCAACCCAAAATTTATATTGGCTGCTACGCTCTGACATTGCTGTCACAGGATTTCTTCTACGTTTTATTCTCACAAGTCGCTGCGATTTGTCGTAACGTGGAAAATATTTTCTACTGTAGGTAATTCTTCAGTCAAATTTATAATCAAATATGACTAAATCTAAGTAATATTTGCTTCCACGGTTTTGTTTCATAGCCTTTAAAAATTTAATGTTAGTAATGTGTATTGTAATTTGAGAATTACCAGCTGGTAAGACGAGGCAGTTATCCCTCCAATTCTCCATTTTTGTATTCAAAAAATGGGACCTGAAATCATCTTTCTTTTAAGTTGACTCGCACACGGGATGCTGCCTCTCAACTGTTGAACATCAAATGCAGCGGCAATGATTTGTACTTTGTTTACTAAGGAATACAAAATACTATAATGTGTCACAAGAACAGAAAATAAGTTAGGTTAGGCTTAGTTCCAACTTTGGAGCCCGGCTGAACGCACCCAATTTTACTTTATTTTACCATTTTTTATGAGAGAGAAATATTCGTACATGGTTTTAGTAACACAACGTATATCTTAGATATTTTTAATTATGTTGAAAAGAATAATGTCAAAAGTAATTTCTTAATAATACCGAATTAGGTTAGTGAAAGCACATTTGTCAATTAATTTAAAATCGATAAAACGAAGTATGATCGGTTTTTCGTAAATATTTATTTGTATGAAAATGTAAACACAAATATCCTTGAGAACCGCTTCAATATTTTTCATTATATAATATATAGACAGACTGGTTTTTTTAATGGGAAAATTAAAATATTACAACAGTTTATTTATAATTACATATGACGTGTCAGATCTTTAGTAAAAACCATCTGCAATTAAATAAAAAATAATAATAAATCTTCAATTTTAATATAGTTAAAATATAGTATTATTAATTTAAGGTTTCAATTTTCAGAAACATGTTCCCTCCTAATATGGTAGAAGCTACTATATTCCAAGTAAGTAAACAATAAAATTTATATCTATATATATGTACTATTTGAGAAGTTTTTGCCAACTATTTGTATAATAGGAATTTTTGTGGGGATGTGGCAATAATACCAGAGTATACTCTTTTAACTAATTAATTTCCGAGCTTTCGAATAACTATGTATTCATTTTATCCACCATATCTTTTGAAACAATTTTTGTACAATTCTTACAATACAAATCATGAAGACATAAGGAGAACTAACTCATACGGAAATAAAGACAAAACCGGTACTCAAAATCGTCTACCTGTGCAGTTTTTTTGCAAATACGATACCATCCAAAATAAGTAACGTTAGTGTTTATAAATGACAGTCAAATTGTAAACATCACTAATGACCTAATAATAATAATAAGTAGGAACTAGAAAGATTAAAATTGTTAAGAATTAACAAGGGGCAGAGTGTGCTTTGTTAGAAATTATTGCAACACAATAGTGGTTGGTAGAGCATTTGATTGAAAACGAAGACGTGAATTGAAATTAAGAAAACCTAGGATTCAAATTATATACATTACTCGTGAGAAGTCTAGAAAGAGCACAATTGCACACAAAATTCTTTACTTTTGCTGATGACACCATTCTGGTAAATACAAGTACAATTCAAGAGAACTAGAAGAAAAAAAGGTGAATGTTTTTCATATCTGTTCCCTAACATCACTTACCTAACATACTGTCAAATGAGCTAGCAACCAATAAAATACCATGAACTGAAAGTGTATACAAAGCTCATGATTGGCTGTTATTGTTCTGTAGTCAGATGTTTTTGGTATGGTATCGGCACTGGCGCCCTCTACCATTACCAAAAACTAAAATACATAGAGTTCGATCTCCTTGTATAGTCTCCATGATACAGATGATATAATTCATACAGAAATGAATTATAATAAATGGATCTTTTTGAAACTGTTTATATAGCTTAAGAAGATCGATGTATTAACAAAAAAAACTTTTCTAAATAATCTAAATATAATGTATGCATATCTTTTGGATTTGGAAATACAAAATTTGAAGAATTAGAAAAAACGAATTACCATGGAAAATTATTTATACATCAATAAAATTTTTATATTCCCACAAAAATTCCTATATGTATATACAGTGTAACCCACTCAAGATCACAAAATCCAGTTACGACATTTGATTAACTTCAAATTTTGGTGGTTTGAAAAGGTCGGCAAAGGGTCTATTTTCACTTATTATTCTATTTTACGAATTAATATTTGATATACATACGTCTATAGCTAAAATTTTTTAGTAGTCTTCAAAACGTCGGTTTTTTTTATTTGACTTTTGGTTGCCACACTGTAAAGAAACATCTATTTTTGTTTACTTGATTCTACCTATTGTAAAAGACCTTGTTACATGTTACATTAATATAATGGGCAAAAAATGTTGGGGCTGGGGTTGTCCACCGTTAAAGTGGACCCTGATAATATTTCAAATAATATAGCTATACTTTAAAGCTCCCCAGTATGAGGAAATAACGTACATTCACATCACTTTGATGCAATATTTTCTCCCAAAGTAAATTCAAATAATAATTTACTCACACGATATAAAAATAGAACTAAACGACACTGTTTTATCCGTTTTATTTATGTTTATGCTTTCAACCTAATTAATCTCCTTTTTAATCACTCATTAAGCATTTCGAAATGTATTAAATCCAATCGAAATTACAGTAAACATTAATACACTCATCTCCAAAAGTCTTGGCCCCCCCTTGTTAACTTCTAGCTCTAACAATTTTTTTCTTAAAATAATATTTTTCTAATTTCAATATTTTGTACATTTTTCTTTATTGTATGTTTCATCATCATTCATTTATTATTAAGGGATTATCTTTGAAACGGATGAAGGGAAAGTTATGAAATTCTAGGACGATGAATGAGACTCTATTCTGCATATTTTAGAGCAAATGTCAAATGTTTTTGACGTCAGCGTTTAGCGTACGGCCGCCATCTTGAATTTTTTCAAATGACAACCTAGTCGTGTGACCCATCACAAAAAAGCTTATTTTTTTCTCTTTCCAAAAATAATCCCAATGTATAACTTGACTCGGATATTATGATAGAAATTTAACAAAAATATTAAAATTATAATTTTAATTAAAACTGTGTGGTACAGAAATTTATGAACTAAACAATTATTTAACTTGCAAATACTTCATTACAATAAGTGCTCAAAATGCTGGCCATTTGTTTGTTGACAATGATACAATCTCTCTTCGAAGCTACGAATAGAAGCGTTGATCATTTGTGGAGTAATTCCCTGCATTTCGAGACGTATGCGATCCTTTAAATCGTTTAAGTTAGTTGGTCTGTTTACATAAACGCGGTCTTTCAGGTAGCCCCAGAGAAAAAAATCGAGTGGTGTCAAGGTGGGTGATCTTGCCGGCCACTCAATTGCACCTCTTCGACCAATCCATCTCTGAGGGAAAATTGTATGTAAATATTGCCTAACGTCTCTTTGATAATGTGGAGGTGCGCCATCTTGTTGAAAGTATACGTTCATATTAGGAAATACTCGATTTATTTCAGGTATAATTTCATTTTGGAGTAAGTCAAGATATTTAGCACCGGGCAGCGTACCTTCAATAAAAAAGGACCGATCAAATGGTTTTTCACCAAACCCGCCCACACATTTACTTTTTGTGAACGCTGTGTATGAACCTCCTCCATCCAGTGAGGATTACAATCTGACCAGTACCTACAATTATGTCTGTTAACAGAACCGTTCAAGCAAAATGTGGCTTCATCACTGAATAACAAAAAATCTAAGATATTGTTCTGCATCCTTATTTTCTCTGTAACTATTTCACGAAATTGTAATCGCCTATCAATATCATCCTCGCATATGTAGAATAGTTTGTATAGACTGTCTAGAAATACCGTGATTTCTTACCAATGTACTTGTAGATGTTTTAGGGTTTTCTTGAACATCTAATAGAACATCTAAAGTTTTACCTTCATTAGTTGCACTTTTCGGTCTACCACACCTAGGAATATCTTTTACACTACCAGTTTCATTAAATTTATTTACTAATCTCGTCACTGTAGATCTACTTAAAGGAGGGCGTTCAGGATTTAAATCGTTAAAAAGATGAGTTACTTCGTCATGGGAACGTTTGCGATCACCATATCCAACTAACATTAAGATTTGGATGCGTTGTTTTTCTGATAAATGTGCCATTATTCTTAATTTACTTTTAAATTTCGTGCTAATTTGAAATTAGTATCAGTTTTGACTATGTGTACATAAATAATGAACTAATGATGTGGTTGACGTTTTTAATGCCTACTATTGTTTTTTGTTTTATTTTAAAAACCTACAAGTCCATATAATTAGTAGGTACAGTACACTTTGATTTAGAAAAATGAAAACGATATTTTATAGGACATTTTGTAGTAAAGTGATACATTGGGATTATTTTTGGAAAGAGAAAAAAATAAGCTTTTTTGTGATGGGTCACACGACCTAGGTAGTCATTTGAAAAAATTCAAGATGGCGGCCGTACACTAAACGCTGACGTCAAAAACATTTGACATTTGCTCTAAAATATGAAGAATAGAGTCTCATTCATCGTCCTAGAATTTCATAACTTTCCATTTATCCGTTTCAAAGATAATCCCTTGGTGCGAGACTTTTCAGCAACGCTGTATAAAAACATATATTCAGAAAATCTTCTTAACGACCAAATAGATATCAACAATTCTCCCTTATTAAACCTTTTTACCTTGAAAGCTTCCGGTAAGAATGTTGTGAATGAATTTCCAGGTAAACTTGGTAGTTAATCCCATATTTAGTCACTTTTTTGCTTTTTATTTCCATGTAAATAGATTATAAATACTTTTGTCAATGTCCATAAAATTCAAAATTTTTTCATTATACCTCCACTCGTTTGAGAATGCTACTATGTTAGCGAAACGCGTCACGAATATATATTGAACGTAGTTCAAATATAATGAAGATTTGAACAAATTAAATTGTTTTATTTCATCGTTTAGTATGGAACTTCAATTGTTGTATTATTTCCTCTCCAAAGTGCTTCCGTCTGAGTTCATGTAGGTTCTCGCAGAAACAGAGTATGTGAGTAGATGTTTCATCATAGAGTTCACATTTCCTGCACATAGGTTCACTAACTTTGCTATTGTATGTTTTTTGGTGAGTAGATTCCAAGGTTTCTGCATCCATCATCTAGTTTGGTAATATTGTTAGGCATAATAGCGAGTACATTTTGCAAATTTATTGCTGTTTTTTTTAAATACCGAAGGGGGCCACGACTTTTGGAGGTGTGTGTATTTAACCAGAATAAACAATCAACCTAGATCGGCTGCAACTTTGAGAAGGATATAAAAAATGCACTTAAAAAAAATTACAACGGCAAATTAATATAAGCTGAGTATTCTCAACTCGAATCCGGGACCCCTCAGTTACGTAGCTTACGTAAGGAACCTCTGCGCTACGGACGGTTCCACCCATCAGTGTTCTGTTCTGTATTAAAGGCTACCATTAACCGCAATTGCATCTTACATCAGATTTAAAAATATATATAATTTAAAAGTAAGTAGCGCTATTATAGGTAGATTAACTGCTGTCAATTATTTAAACAACTAAATTTATTTATAAGAGTAGAAAAACTTGATCAATCATAACCCTTGATATTCTTTGTAAGCTAAATAATGTAATGTTTTTTTTCTCTTGTAGTTTAGAACAGTACTGGTTCCGGAAGAAAATGATGAAGGTAAAATTTTGAATTATTTTAATAATATGTAAATTGGCAGTTGATATAGTACAGAAAACATGTCTGTGGCATGTTCAAACTTACAGCCCGTAAGTCGAGAGAATATGGGAACTAAGACCCATTTGCAACATCTTTCCCTAAAACTGATATTTTGTAAAGTATCACTTAGGGTGTGTTGTATCTCACACCTAAACTCGGTTTAATTATAACTGATGTTTAGACTGTGACGTATTGATTTATTTATTATTAATAATTACATCAGTCTAAACATCAGTTATAATTAAACCGAGTTTAGGTGTGAGATACAACGCGCCCTTAACTATAAAGCGGGATTTATAGTTTGACGTAGTGTAAACGTAGACGCACTGTGAAAAGATTAACTATGAGAATTTACGTTTACATTTTTATATTAATGTACAATTATTAAAAACGCAGTTATTGAAATTCATACTGGGAATAGTGATATCGCTGCGGGTGCCACAGCTAATTGTTACTGTAGTAGATGTTGAAGATTTTCCATTTTCCAAACGAATTGATTGAATAATGCTTGAATGATACTCTTTGTCAACTTGTAAGTATGGTTTTATTGATGATGAATTGCTGTGTCCTGTTATTTTTATTAGAGCTTGTTTTTCAATTCCGCTTTTACTTAATTCGCTAACTGCTGCCGCTCGATTTGAGTGATTTGTTATTTTGACACGTTTGACATCTAAACCAATGCGTTGTGCTGAGCGTTTAGTCCTTTTGGAAATTTCATTAATTCCAATCGGCAAATTCTCGTACCAACCTTTAGAATTTTTCTTTTTCCAAAAGGGATTTGGTGTAAGAAATACTCTGTCCAAAGTTATAAAGGTGTTTCGTTTTTCCATTAACTTTTTGAATAAACGTATTGGGCAAATATCTTCGTCGAAAATATTAGGCGTGATCCATTTGCTGTCACATAATTTATTGTTGCCGCCTTGTCTCGTTTTCGAAAATAGAGGATTATAGTCGATACGTCCAGTTTCTTTTCCATTATTTTCAATTTCAGATACGAAATAAGTGGTTTTGCAGTAAGCTGCTTCTCCTCCGCGCCAAGCTAGTTCAAACGCCAAAATGTGATATAACTTCTTTTGAAGTCCTTCCGGTTCATTTTCGTTATATAATCTGGCCATTGCAAATACTTCAGATTTATTAAGAGCTGATGCACTACATTTTCTCTTTTCGGGTTGTGCTTGTAGGATTTTAATTAAACTGAACATCGGTGAAAGAGTTGAATACAATATTAAATTCGTTATAATATTTACTTAATAGCTTAGTATCTTTTTGCATCGCAAAACGTAGAAAATTGTCGCCAGATTGATGATTGCGTCGCAACTGTATTAGTAGGCACACAGGTATTAACAATTTGACTAATTTCGGCGTTCGTAGACACACCGAATCGACTCATTGCTAGTTCTTGAAAATTCAATAAGAAGCTGACAAACATGCCAAACTATTTATTCTGGTAACCAACACCGCGATAATTGATGAATAAATGAGTAAGTGAAAAAATAAGTAGTAAGGAGTAAGTCCAAAAATGTTAGGTTAAGTGTCACTTAAATACCTTTGAGGGCCGGTCTAACTACCGCTTAAATTAAGGGAAACCTACTGGCAGATAAGTGACACTTATCGTTTGGTGCGAAGAGTTAAGTTTCCTTTTCTGATGTCAGTACAAATGTCAAAATATGATAATCATTAATGGGGGACTTCGGTCCAAGATGCCAACCCAAAAAATTTCATATTTTTCTACCACTGAGGAAGGGAAGTTTCTGAGCTGTCAGGTTTAGGTTCGCGTTGTTTATAAATATGTATCCATTAACAACGCGAACCCAAACCTGTCAAATTTGCTCTGAAATTTCCCTTCTCCAGTGGTAGAAGAATATAAAAATTTGTTGGTTGGCAACTTGGACCAAAGACCCCTATTGAAGCTCCTAAAAATCTCCCTTGAATTTTTTTTCATAGAATGCAATAAATAGAATATCACAGAAAAGATTATTTCTTTCAATTTTAAAAAAAATTTGAAATACTGAATTTCAGGTATCATTGAAAACACCATTAGTTCTGAAACCGTCCATAATACCAACATCATGGGTTTAGTCGTAGTAGCAGCCGCTCTTGGTATAGCCATTGCCCAACTAGGAGACGATGCCAAGATAATAGCAAATTTTTTCCAGAACTTAATGACCGTCAGTATGAAGATAACGTCATGGGTAATCTTCCTATCTCCATTGGGAATTATTTTCTTGGTATCTTCCGAAATACTCGAAATGGATGACATTGGTCAAGTGATGGCTAAATTAGGGTGGTATTTCGCTACAGTGTGCATTGGGTTATTCGTCCAAGGATTTGTGATTTTGCCGCTTCTGTATATTCTTTTGACTAGGAAGAACCCAATTTCGTTTATTAAAAATATGTCCCAAGCTATCGTTACTGCATTTGGAACTGCCTCGAGGTAAGTTAATAATTCTTTGTAGCCCTACCATCGACATAGGTAAAAATTTATGTATGTGTGGAGATATTGGAGGAAGCCAACTACAATAAAAAGTTTCTCGGACAGCCAAGCGGCTATAAAAGCACATAGGTCTTACAATGCAACGTCCAAGTGAGCATCAAACATAGTCTCCTTATCAAAAAGTGTCTCTGGTCTGGATCCTGAACATTCTGATTTATGTGATAATGAAAAGGCAGGCAAAAGAGTGTGGCGAAGATGGTTTTATGGGACTAGAATCTTTTTCCAAACAACCATTAAACACTCACCTGGAATGCAGGAATTTAAAACTAGTTTTCCAGGATTTACTCATTGGTAATTGTTACACTATATTGCCTAAAAGGCCACTGTCCGCAGTGCCGTCTTTGCCTGTAAGATCATGAACCAGCAGAGCATATACTTTTTGCTCAGATGCTAACCGAATCATGTATCTTATGTTTGACAGGATCTCTCTCGCCCTGGCCTGAAATATCAGGCACCAAATAAATTAATTATCTTTGTTTACAACAGAGCCGCAGTGGAGGACCGAATAGACTCACTCACCCAACCTAATCATCGACATGTTACTATTATAAATCATTATTTACAGTTCCGCAACTCTGCCATTAACGATTCGTTGCTTGGAAGAAAATAACGGAGTAGATCCTCGAGTAGCAAGATTTGCTCTTCCAATTGGTGCAACCATCAACATGGACGGTACTGCTTTGTACGAAGCGGTAGCAGCTATTTTCATAGCTCAAGTTCGTAATGTATCGTTAGATTTTGGAAACTTGGTAGCTATAAGTGTAACCGCAACCGCTGCTAGTATTGGTGCCGCTGGTATTCCCCAAGCTGGTTTGGTAACTATGGTCATGGTGCTTGATACCGTAGGATTGTCGGCTAAAGATGTCAGTTTAATTCTGGCTGTTGATTGGTTATTGTGAGTATATCTTTCTACTTCTTGGTGAATACCTTAATTTAGCTTTACATATTTTTCTGTTTTATTCCAGAGACCGTTTTAGAACAGCCATAAACGTTATGGGAGATTCTTTCGGTGCTGGTATAGTTTACCATAGAAGTCTCAAAGAATTGGGAGTACTCGTATCAACCGAAGCTAGCTCAGAAGATCCACCAGATTATATAGATGGTGAAGCTACTACCGGTAGATCCAGTCTCACAAAACACGAAGAAACTTCTCAGTGAACTTTGACGGTTGTAAACTTGATCTTATATCAAAGATGTGATTTAAAAAAACTTGTGGAATATAAAGTTACATTTAATTATTTGATCTAAGAAATATGACGTTTCAATTTTGCACTTAATTTGTTTAATTCATTGTTAATATTTTTATATAGTATTAAACAATATTTATTCTTAATAGACCATGATGGAGTTTCCAAATATTAATAACTTTCCTTCCTTTTTTAGACAAATTTAGTGTGGAATACAAAAAACTGAGAGAAACTTAATCATATTTATCACAATTTTAAAAAAAATATTTTATATTATGATCTAATAAGAATAAATAAGGTTTCGCAATTGTCCCGACATGTTTTCTTGTCGAAAAATTGCAAAAACTCTTTTAAATGTTTTGGAAATGTAGTGAGAATCTATTATACATTTAATCATTTAAGAGATTGTAAAAAAAATTATAAAATTATTAATATACAATATTAAGACGAAATAAAAAATATAGTGAAGGTAAATTCAAAGTTTGTGCATTATTCACGTGGTCTACAGTAAATCCTGACCCGATTTCCATGACAATATTTTTCTATTTAATGTGGAAAAAATCAAAAAGAGATATTTCGACGGTATAGCATCGCGTCTTTTCGTTTGGGATATTAAAAAATAAAATTACTTTACATCTTTAGATGAAAAGAATTTATTGAAATTAGGCAAGTTATAATGCAAATAAGTCACTGGATTATAATTGGGATGTTTGAGCTTATTCGAGACGAAAATATTGACATCTATCAACTTATTCAATTTAAAATTAAAGGATTTTATTTATAAAAGGTGTAAGGTGAAACTCGAACTAATCAGAAATTTAAACCACATGCGAATGGAAACAGCTCACTGTCACTCTAACCTAAGTTTCTTCTTTTCTTTTCCAATTTGGGTGACCACCCTCTCTTATGATAATTTTGCTCCATGTCAAAATCATTTCTTCGCATTCAAATAGTGTAATGAAATTTTCGAAAAAACGAATTTTCAACATAAGAAGTCTTGTAAATACCACAAAGCTATGAATTTTGTACTGAAACGTCAGGAGAGTATTTGCTAGAGAATAATCAACCGGCAAAAAAATTTTCAGGAGCCACATTTAAAGGGTTTCCGCCATGGGAATAATAAATGTGGAAGTAGTGAGAATATTCAAAAATTGGGAGGTTTTTTGGGACAAAAAATCGGCTGGCACCGTCTGTTTTTAATAAAATAATTCTGTTGCCTTCAAATAACGTAATGAAATTTTCCAAAAACCACTTTCTAAAACCAAAAATACTCATAATTCGACTAATTGGAGAGATGGAACGTTGTATTCTTCGCCAATCGATTCAGAAGAACATTTTACATTTAGGAATAAATTTGGAGTTTTTAGTCTCCGCCAATGGATTCAGGAGAACATTTTACATATAGAAATGAATTTTAAGTTCATATGTCCAAGCATTAAGAGAGATATCAGAGATCGAATTAAATCGTGAAAGTACCTACTGAAAATCCACTTTCTGAAACTTTATGTATCCATAACTCGACTAATTGGAAAGATAGAACGTTCTAGTCATCGCCAATCGATACAAGCGAACATTTTACATATAGATATAAACATTAAGTTGATATTTCCAAACATTAAGGGAGATAGCAGCTAGCAATTCAAATCGCGAAATATTTCCATACCTACCCCTTGCTCCAAAATTTTGCCGCATGGAATTGGCTATAAGTTGGTAGCCAAGGGTTTTTTGGGAAGAAAAATCAACTGGCACCGTCTGTATTCCAATAAAATCATCCTTTCGCCTTCAAATAACGTAATGAAATTTTAGAAAATCTACTTTCTAGAACCAAAATTACTCATAACTCGACTAATTGAAGAGATAGAACGTTCTAGTCTTCGCCAATCGATTCAGGCAAACTTTTTACATAAAGATATAAAAATAAAGTTGATATTTCCAAACATTAAGGGAGATAGCAGCTAGCAATTCAAATCGCGAAATATTTCCATACCTACCCCTTGCTCCAAAATTTTCTACGAAAAAAAAATTTTGCGGCATGGAATTGGCTACAAGTTGGTAGCCAGGAGTTTTTTGGAACGAAAAATCGACTGACACCGTCTGTTTTCCAATAAAATCATAATTTCGCCTTCAAATAACGTAATGAAATTTTAGAGAATCTACTTTCTAGAACCAAAATTACTCATAACTCGACTAATTGAAGAGATAGAACGTTCTAGTCTTCGCCAATCGATTCAGAAGAACATTTTACATATAGAAAAATAAATTTTAATTTAGAATGTCCAAGCATTAAGGAAGATAGCAGAGGGCAAATTAAATCGTGGAGATATTCTTTATGTATCCATAACTCCACTAATTGAAAAGATGGCACGTTCTAGTATTCGCCAATCGATTCAGGCAAACTTTTTACATAAAGATATAAAAATTAAGTTGATATTTCCAAACATTAAGGGAGATAGCAGCTAGCAATTCAAATCGCGAAATATTTCCATACCTACCCCTTGCTCCAAAATTTTCTACGAAAAAAAAATTTTGCGGCATGGAATTGGCTACGAGTTGGTGGCCAGCGGTTTTTTGGGACGAAAAATCGACTGGCACCGTCTGTTTTCCAATAAAATCATCCTTTCGCCTTCAAATAACGTAATGAAATTTTAGAAAATCTACTTTCTAGAAACAAAATTACTCATAACTCGACTAATTGAAAAGATAGAACGTTCTAGTCTTCGCCAATCGATTCAGAAGAACATTTTACATATAAAAAAGAATTTTGAGTTCATATTTCCTAACATTAAGGAAGATAGCAGAGAGCAAATTAAATCGTGAAAATATTGGAAAATCCACTTTCTGAAACTTTATGTATCCATAACTCGACTAATTGAAGAGATAGAACGTTCTAGTCTTCGCCAATACGATTCAGAAGAGCATTTTACATATAGAAAAATAAATTTTAATTTAGAATGTCCAAGCATTAAGGAAGATAGCAGAGGGCAAATTGAATCGTGGAAATATTCTTTATGTATCCATAACTCCACTAATTGAAAAGATAGAACGTTCTAGTCTTCGCCAATCGATTCAGGCAAACTTTTTACATAAAGACATAAAAATTAAGTTGATAATTCCAAACATTAAGGGAGATACCAGCTAGCAATTCAAATCGCGAAATATTTCCATACCTACCCCTTGCTCCCAAATTTTCTACGAAAAAAAAATTTTGCGGCATGGAATTGGCTACAAGTTGGTAGCCAGGGGTTTTTTGGGACGAAAAATCGACTAGCACCGTCTGTTTTCCAATAAAATCATAATTTCGCCTTCAAATAACGTAATGAAATTTTGGAAAATCTACTTTCTAGAACCAAAATTACTCATAACTCGACTAATTGAAGAGATAGAACGTTCTAGTCTTCGCCAATCGATTCAGAAGAGCATTTTACATATAGAAAAATAAATTTTAATTTAGAATGTCCAAGTATTAAGGAAGATAGCAGAGGGCAAATTAAATCGTGGAAATATTCTTTATGTATCCATAACTCCACTAATTGAAAAGATGGTACGTTCTAGTATTCGCCAATCGATTCAGGCAAACTTTTTACATAAAGATATAAAAATTAAGTTGATAATTCCAAACATTAAGGGAGATAGCAGCTAGCAATTCAAATCGCGAAATATTTCCATACCTACCCCTTGCTCCAAAATTTTCTACGAAAAAAAAATTTTGCGGCATGGAATTGGCTACAAGTTGGTAGCCAGGGGTTTTTTGGGACGAAAAATCGACTGGCACCGTCTGTTTTCCAATAAAATCATAATTTCGCCTTAAAATAACGTAATGAAATTTTAGAAAATCTACTTTCTAGAACCAAAATTACTCATAACTCGACTAATTGAAGAGATAGAACGTTCTAGTCTTCGCCAATCGATTCAGAAAAACATTTTACATATAAAAATGGATTTTGAGTTTATATTTCCAAGCATTAAGGAAGATAGCAGAGAGCATATTAAATCGTGAAAATATTGGAAAATCCACTTTCTGAAACTTTATGTATCCATAACTCGACTAATTGAAGAGATAGAACGTTCTAGTCTTCGCCAATCGATTCAGAAGAGCATTTTACATATAGATTAATAAATTTTAATTTTAAATGTCCAAGCATTAAGGCAGATAGCAGCTATTAATTCAAGTCGCGAAATATTTCCATACCTACCCCTTGCTCCAAAATTTTCTACGAAAAAAAAATTTTGCGGCATGGAATTGGCTACAAGTTGGTAGCCAGGGGTTTTTGGGGACGAAAAATCGACTGGCACCGTCTGTTTACCAATAAAATCATCCTTTCGCCTTCAAATAACGTAATGAAATTTTAGAAAATCTACTTTCTAGAACCAAAATTACTCATAACTAGACTAATTGAAAAGATAGAAATTTTGCGTCATGGAATTGGCTATAAGTTGGTAGCCAGGGGTTTTTTGGGACGAAAAATCGACTGGCACCGTCTGTTTTCCAATAAAATCATCCTTTCGCCTTCAAATAACGTAATGAAATTTTGGAAAATCTACTTTCTAGAACCAAAATTACTCATAACTCGACTAATTGAAGAGATAGAACGTTCTAGTCTTCGCCAATCGATTCAGAAGAACATTTTACATATAAAAATGAATTTTGAGTTTATATTTCCTAATATTAAGGAAGATACCAGAGAGCAAATTAAATCGTGAAAATATTGGAAAATCCACTTTCTGAAATTTTATGTATCCATAACTCGACTAATTGAAGGGATAGAACGTTCTAGTCTTCGCCAATCGATTCAGAAGAGCATTTTACATATAGAAAAATAAATTTTAATTTAGAATGTCCAAGCATTAAGGAAGATAGCAGAGGGCAAATTAAATCGTGGAAATATTCTTTATGTATCCATAACTCCACTAATTGAAAAGATAGAACGTTCTAGTCTTCGCCAATCGATTCAGGCAAACTTTTTACATGAGGATATAAAAATTAAGTTGATATTTCCAAACAATAAGGGAGATAGCAGCTAGCAATTCAAATCGCGAAATATTTCCATACCTACCCCTTGCTCCAAAATTTTCTACGAAAAAAAAATTTTGCGGCATGGAATTGGCTATAAGTTGGTAGCCAGGGGTTTTTTGGGGCAAAAAATCGACTGGCACCGTCTGTTTTCCAATAAAATCATCCTTTTGCCTTCAAATAACGTAATGAAATTTTAGAAAATCTACTTTCTAGAACCAAAATTACTCATAACTCGACTAATTGAAAAGATAGAACGTTCTAGTCTTCGCCAATCGATTCAGAAGAGCATTTTACATATAGAAAAATGAATTTCAATTTTAAATTTCCAAGCATTAAGGAAGATAGCAGAGGGCAAATTAAATCGTGGAAATATTCTTATGTATCTATAACTCGACTAATTGAAAAGATAGAACGTTCTAGTCTTCGCCAATTGATTCAGAAGAGCATTTCACATATAGAAATTATTTTTGTGTCGATATTTCCAACAACAACAAAAATTTTTTGCGACATTGAATTTGGTTTAAATTGGTAACCGGGAATTTTTTGATACGGGAAAATAAATGCCACTGCCATAGCAGGTTTCATGAATTTTACATCGAAAAAAATCATTTTTCATTAGTAGGTGTTCTTGAAAAATCAAAGGTTATCTGGGGTAATCTTTATGAAAAGTAATTTTCGTACACAAAAATTTTTAATGACCAACCCCTCGTGGAAAGATTTTCTTAAAAAAAATTAAACCCTCAAGGAAATTCAATCGAAAGCACGTGTTGAAGAAATTATTTCCTCAAAAAAATTTATATCGCACGCTCATAGTACATGGAAATTTTCACAAATAATTAAACCAACCCCTTGAAAAAATTTAATTCAATTACAAATAGATTAATCACTTATAAATGATTCATTGTTCGCCTATAGTAGAGGAAACTGTTTACAAAATATATAATTAAATCAACCCCTCGAAAAAAATTTCAACGTACACTCATGATGAAGAAATTATCACAAAAAATAGTCTTTTATAAAAATTTTATCGTATGTGTTGGAAAGAATTTTCTTACAAAAAAATTAAACCCCCAAAAGATCATTCATCCTAAGCACTACTTGAGGACCTAGTGTGAAGACTGCTGAGCCTGGTCTGTACTGGTTTCTTCACATAAACGGCACAACCAAAAGCACAAAAAGCGTAAAGGCTGAGGTGCCGAGGACTGTAAGCCTCTGACTGGTTGTACCAAACCAACCAACCAATGAATTAATCAATATTTTAACGAGAAGCATGAATTCTGGTGGCAACAAAAATCCAAGTCGAAGACGAGTTTTGCTCCGGGTAAACTAGAAAAAATTGGTGACAGGTGCTGTCATATAGTTTTTTTCATCCAGAAACCATTATTTGTAATTCGAAATTGCGCGTTTGCTACTGGTAGAAATTAGGACGAGGAAAATATAAAATTACATCCATGAAATTTCCCAAATGAATTGATCCCTCATAAAAATTTTACTGTACATTTTTATTGATAAGATAACCCCTTAAAAAATTTCAAGTTCGCACATGATTAAGAAATTATTATAAATAAATTGATCCCACATAAAAACTTTTGCAAGTAAAAAAGTGAGTATGCAAGGGAAGAATTATTTTATGAAAAAATATATTTGCGACTTTTACCTACGACCCCATCTCCATTTATTCAATTAAATACTATACTCCACAAACTATATTCTATTATTTTAAAATTTTGTTGTATAATTTGACAATTTAAGAGCTAGGGTTTGTTCCAATCGGCGGCCTCGAATTGCGGACCGATTACCTGATTCCAATAATTCCGTACTCGAACTGCGGACCAAACCAAGAAGACCCCTCTTTTAAAAACCATGAATTGCGGACTAAGCTAAGTTGAATATTGTTGGATGGGAAGAATGAAAATTTTCGTTAAACTTCGAATGGAAACTTTCGCATGCATTTGTTGTTCTCTGTATGCTGTCTGTCATTTCAGCAAATTGACTAAAAATACGAAGAATTTTTCGATTCGGATTAGGGTAGGGGGTAAGGTAGGGTGGTTTATTTAGGTTATTATTGAAAATTATTATAATAATCTGTCAATTATACAAAATTCAATTTTTCGATTCGGATAAGGGTAGGGGGTTAGGTAGGGTGGTTTTAGTTAGGTTATTATTGAAAATTATTATAATAATCTGTCAATTACACAATTCAATTTTTCGATTCGGATTAGGGTAGGGGGTAAGGTAGGGTGGTTTTAGTTAGGTTATTATTGAAAATTATTATAATAATCTGTCAATTACACAATTCAATTTTTCGATTCGGATAAGGGTAGGGGGTTAGGTAGGGTGGTTTTAGTTAGGTTATTATTGAAAATTATTATAATAATCTGTCAATTACACAATTCAATTTTTCGATTCGGATTAGGGTAGGGGGTAAGGTAGGGTGGTTTTAGTTAGGTTATTATTGAAAATTATTATAATAATCTGTCAATTACACAATTCAATTTTTCGATTAGGGAAAATGTATCTATGCATTCGTGATAAATATCATTATTAAAATATTTTTACTTTCCAAAACACAAACGTTTTAGTTTAGGACTACACTTGGCAACGTTGGTAAGAGCTACATTTAAACGCTCCTGATTTCAGGTGGCCCTTTCGACTTGGTCCGCAATTCATGGGTCATTAAAAACACATGACAAATTTTAAAAATCATTTATGGTTTTTGGTCCGCAGTTCATGTACGCCCGTTCCAATACCTTACCGAATCATAAGAATAAAAATATATTTCAAAATATACCATTTTTCTGTAAAACCTATTTATTTACAAGCTTTATTTAAAGTGTATATAGCAATTCACAAAATATATATAGCTCATAAAAAAATGAAAACATCGAATTCCATACCATACTGTTAAAAACAACAAAAAAACTGCCTCAGTGCCTCAAGTATTATTTACCACAGTAATAACATACATAAACGAGTGTTTTCGTTAGCGCACGCATAGCCTCGGTTGTCGATCGTCAAATTAGGAATTGTTTCAAAATACAGCTGTTGTTCTATCTCAACAGCAAAAAAACACCGGCGAAGCATGAATCATCAGATATAGTTTCCAACAAAACTTCCATTTCACAAATAAATAATTATGTATTAATATAAAATACTACTCACATTTTCAACCATTCCGTTGTTTTCACCTGCTCTGCTACCCATTTTCTCCATAACGTCATTTCGTCAGGTTTTAGAAAGAAAAGCTTGTGAAATTATCTGGAAAAGTACCATCACGTATTGTTTTCTCACTGAGAATTCGCGTAAATGCACTTATTACCATTTCTGTTACATTAAAACAAATGTCTTTACCGTCCAATAGAGTTTTTAATTAATAATCACCCGAAATAAAATCTAATACGTAGTCTTATACCGTCTCACCGATACTAACAGAACTGTAAACGGAATAAATGACCGATACACAGCCTGGAATTTCTGTAACTACCTAAATTTTATGTTGGCAAAACAGGTGTAACGTTAAGCCTAGTTTACATTGAATTTTATTTAAGGTATGTATGCTTTATTTTATTTCTTATAAATTGGATGATGCTGATAGGTATAAAATAACTTGGTTGCTACCTCATTTTACAATATGCGAGGTAAGTGAAGTTAGGAAACAGAAGTGATATGATGGAAAACCACCTACAGTTTTACGCCAAACATTTATAACACAACAAAGACTCTTCCAGGGCTTCCTAGTGCCCCATTTGCTCTACAATCTATATGTGCTGTTACAACTAAGTGGATGACATCGCTTTGATCAGTCTTAATAATCTCAAAATAACAGTGAATGAGATACAGAAATTTTCAACTGAATAGTGAAATGATTTAACAGGTGTAGGATGTAACCCAAAGCCATAAAAATCTCAATGCATAATCTGCAATCTGTTCAATAACAATATATTTTCAATCAATAGGAACAATTTACTAATGAGATTAGTTCACGCTCAGGTTTTCAATATAAAATATATTTAAATAATTCCTTAAATTAAATTAAATTCACGTCTTCTTTTCAAATAAGCTGCTCTACCAACCCATACTGCAATAATTTTTACTTTTTAAATAAAACTATTTTCAATTACTTCTACTTTAATGAAAAAACATATGAAAATTCTAGTGAATTTCAGTAAAATCGGAATGACAAAATTTACTGGCAGTACTGTTCAGGAATATCGGAACATAACCTATATCCGCTTCAAATCTTTACTTTTTTGAGGTTAAGCTATCATTTTGTGAGTCACCAAATGTATCCACCACCTCGAAACAACGGTGGAATGGTTTGCAATTTAGTTTGATGCAACAGTAATAACTGTTTCAATCTAAAATCCACCAATGAATATAAAAACGAAGTTGGTGGATTGGTGGATCTATCGGTGCCTTTTTTGTCATAAGTAATGTTTATACTTATGAGCAAAGCAAGCCCAAGACTCGGATAGTATTGATCTTGATCCTACTTATTCGGTCTTGGTCTTGCTGAAATCGCCCGGTCTTAGTGCTGGTCTTAATTATTTAGTCTTGGTCTTGCGTACAAATACTTGGTCTTGTTCATTTTACCTGTTACTTATTTGTTTTTACTTAATGATAATCATGGTTATAAATTAATAATAATTTACAATCAATTATCAACTAGCAGAATTATTTATTTTATTACTATTTAATTAATATTCATCTTGTTCATTTAGTCTTGGTCTTGCTAGTCTAAGAATGGTCTTGGTCTTGGCAAGCAAGCAGAACCAAGACCAATTCTGCTCATCACTATTTGACTACTGTCATTTATGAAAACTAATAGCGTTTTTCATTGACCGCACTGGTGCGCACTGACTGCGAATTTTGCAAGTTCCGCGTGTTCCATTGTCTTCATGACCCGTCGTGGAGCAACGTTATTGTGTTCCATTGATGATTAACCAAGCGCTCTCAGCTCGAACTTTTCAGAACCGTCGATATACTAGAGTGTAGGATACATAACCTTTTTTTATTTATTATTATTAGCAAGTGTCATATGCTATATTTGTCAAAGAGGTGAATGGAACATGAACAGCTCCGCAAGAAACTAGAACCAAGAACGTGCGCACCAGCGTGGGATCGGTGCAATTTTGGATCGCATTTGCATCGTGCTGGTGGGAGGTCAATGGAAAACGCTATAAGGTTACTGATTTTAGATGGTAATGGATTTGTAGCGGCGACGTCGGGGTAAAAAACAAACAGTCGCTTGTCTGCTTCCAGAGAGGTCTGGCGACCGACGACTGAGCGAATAGCGACTTAATTTGGGTAGCAGCTACTCAGTAGCGCGTAGGAAAACACTCCCGTTCAAATACATGAATAGGTGTCTTGGCGAATAAGTCGTCGCTACTAATTCGCGGCTACTAGCGACTGGCGAATGTGGAGGAGAACGTACCTTTAGATAGACGATTTTGAGGACATGTTTTGTCAGTTTTTTCTTCGATCTCCTTATCTAGTCTCCATGATCCAGACCCACCTTATGTGAATGTTGCCTCTCTGTACAACGAATAGTCTATCTTGTTACAAAATAGCACAAGTTAATCGTGCATTACAAATTGGCACTACAACTAGAAGAGGAAACTGACGCTTTAAAGAATATAAAAAACAGTTATACAAAAATCTTTATTGAATCCACGTTTTTATATTACAGAAAATGAATTAGCTCTACTCAAAAACTAGTAATTTTAGTAAGTACTAGTAAAAATTATACTTTGTATATTTTTACATTTATCAATAAAAACAATATAAATATATTTAAAGTAAAAATATATTTTTTAAATGTTTACTTTTGTATATACCTACATCTAAAATAAAATAATTTTCGTATAAATTGCCCGAGTTATAAAATATCAAGTCAAAATTGCACCTAGGAATATATTTTCAGCTATCAGTTCAGTCCTACATCCAAAGCCATCATCACCAGAAACCCTACAACTGCTCCCCATGTGGCCAGTTTGCCATTTTCACTGTAAAGAAGATTGCATAAAGAAATTAATTAATTTATAAAATTTTTACAGTTGCACATTGCGTAGCAGTGTTTATTTTATTTAAATTTTCAAGAATATTGGGATAAATAACTAAGGGGTCTATTTTGTAACACACAACGAGGTCGTTCGTGGGCGATTATCGTTTATGAACGACTTTCTCTATTTTATAGTTAACAGTAGTCGTTGTTGGACGACAAAAATGGCTACCAAGTTGTCGTCCAGTAACGATACGTTGACAGCTCTCGTTGAGAAAGTAAAAAGTCGTTAACTGACCTAAAATAAGGTGAAGGTCATTGTGCTCGCCTTTATTTATCTGAAGTGTTCGTATCAATAAAAATTATGGCAGGTGAAATAGCTAATTTGGTTTTAGATGAGTTCAAAGGATTGATTGATTGATTGATTGGATCAGCACACTAGTGAAAGTCTTGATGTCCTCGGCACCTCAGCCTTGAGGCTTTTTGTGCTCTTGGTTGTGCCGTTTATACGAAGAGATTAGTAGCCTCAGCAGACTTTTCACTAGGTTCTTCTTGGAGAAGTCCTCCCTTGGATATTCTAGTCCTAGGAGTCTATGTCTCCAGTGAGATAATGCTTCACAATCAAAGATAATGTGAGAGGATGTTTCCTCCTCTTCCATGCACAACCGACAGATAGGTTCCTCCCTATATATGCCGATTGTATGCTTTTTTGACCAGGAGTTTGCTGTGTTCCTGTTTTGGCACGTGTCTCCAGTACGACTGGTGTTTAGTTTGAGTCCATCAAGATATACAACCACGTGCAGCAGTTTTGGATATCCCAAATACTGGTTCAGGACCAGTGAATGCTGTCTCGGACCTCAGCTTTGCTAGGATGTCTGCCTTTTCGTTTCCTACAAGGCCCTTATGCCCCGGGACCCAGTTACAAATGAGGTAATGAATTGGATTGTCCACATAAATATCTATTTAAAATGTTAATTTTTAATAACTTGGTGTCTACATTTAGAGAAGAAACCTGAGAAAGATTACGTACACTGAGAGATACCAGTAATCCTTTTGAGCTCCCAGAGGAACTTTTTAGGCAGTTATATAGACTGGATGTTGTATCGGCAAAATATTTATTTCAGGAAATTTCTATCTACTTCTACGTTTTTTTAATTTAATCATCACCCTCAATAGAACCCAGAAACAGTCCCAAATTATCAAAACATTAGAAGTGACACTGGAAACACAAAACATCTAGAAAAATAATATTCGACGTACGTTTTCTGTCAATTTAATAATACCAACCTTAAAATTTGCGTTGCCGTTAACTTTGATCACTTAAATAGATACTGAACGATAGTGTTACAGAATAGAGTTAAGAGAAATTGTCGTTGACAAATAAGTCGTCTGCGTAACGATATCGTCTGGAAACGACGAATTACAAAATAGACCTCTAAGTTAAGGATTGATACGTTGATTGAGTCAAAAGCTATTTTTTTATTGAAAAATTTGAACATGCTTTTGATATTGAAGGAATTCATAAATTTTGGGTTGTGTTCAATAACTCAGGCACTCGAACTAAATCTTTGTACCATTTCCATGTTATCTTACTTCCATTCCAGAACATTCGTGTCTTCTATATAGGCCACTAGTTTGACTGGGGGTGTTTTCAGTAGTGTTGTAATGGTTGTATTACTTCCTCTCCAAAGTGCTTCGATCTGAGTCCTTGTAAATTATCACCGTACCAAAGTATGTGAGTAGGCGTTTCATCTTAAAGCTCACATAGGTTCACTAACTTTGCAGATGTTTCCTCCGGGTGCAGTGTCGTCAACAGGTCGGAAACTCTCTTCAAATGTCTCTTACCCATTTTCAACAGCGTAGTTGAGAGTTCCTTATCTACCTTGTTCAGTAAACTTTTTGTATAGAGGTGACTATGTGTTGGTTTTCCTTATCTCGCCAGTTCCCTATTTTTTCTCTTATGCAATACTTTGTGATTCCACAAAACGATTCTGGACCTACGAAGTGTTCTTTAGAACCTAACTGGTTAACCATTTTATTACCTGCAATATTTTTCGCTAAAGTACTAAGAAATTACTTACTCTGTATTTGCTTCTGGAATTATGTCATCCACGACGACGTATATCATCGCTCCAGCAGCAAAAGCGAGTGCGTATGGAAGAATTGGTGTGGCTAGACCTACAGCATATGCTCCAAGTACTCCAAAGATTGGTTCTACCATACCACTTAATTGACCATACCTGCAAGAAATACAAAATCAAACACGGTTTTGTGGGTAGTTTTTGGTGAGGAAAATAAAGAAACAGGTGTATTTCTCAAAACAAACAGTTAATTGTTATCAAATTGGTGAATATAACCTGAAAATTATCAAACGTTTGCTCCGCTTCACACTTTCTTTGTATTTATTGGTTGTATTTTTTTAATTTTAATTTACTCACCAAAAGGCTTTAAGTGTTGAAAAACCTGCAGCTTGAAGAGGTAAACTAACTGCTAAACCTTCTGGGAAATTTTGGATTCCAACGCCAAAGGCTAAGTTTCTGAAAAAAAATTAGCTTAGACCAATCAAAGTAAATGAAATATCATTTTTCTACAATCATTAATAAAAGTGACGCTTTTAAATCGATTTTCGTACATAAAATATGTATTTGTTAATAGAGTTCAGTCTAAGGTAAGTGAGGCCAACAAAAAGTGGTTTTTCTGACAATAATGACAGTTAATGTCTACCTTTCAAAACATAAGATTTTTGCAGGTTTTTTTTAACATTATGAACATCTAAATTGCTTTATTAAGACAATGAATACACCCCCGAACCGTGAATCTTAAAATTTAAATTGACGTTTTAACTGAATACTCAACGCATCAGTGGCCAATATTTCTAGGAACTTTTGGAAAATCACCATTTCATTTCTGTCATTATGCCACTAGTTATGTCAGATGTCACTGGAAAAGGCAATCGGAAGAATTAAGAGATACAACTAACTAGAACTAGAAAAGTTTAATTGAAAATAAACATGAACGATTAACCGAATATCATTAAAAACAAATAAAACTGACATCTGACATATCTAGTGACAGAATAACTGAAATGAAATGGTGACATGCCAAAAGTCATTTTAAATTTTAAGATTTATGCTTCGGGGGTGTATTCATTGTTTTGATAAAGCAATATAGATGTTCGCAATGATAAAAAAACCTGCAAAAACCTTATGTTTTGAATGGTAGACATTAACTGTCATTCTTGTCAGAAAAACCACTTTTTGTTGGCTACACTGACCTTAGCCTGAACTCCTCTATTAAACAATTTAAAAAAGTAACATTGAAGTGAGATAAAGTAGTTTCTTAACGCTAGTTCTAAATATTTCTGCTATGATATTGGCTCTGCAGCCGACTAAAATAGTCAAATATCATCGAGACATTCTAGTATCTTGACACCTCATCTTGCTCTCATCGCTCTAGCTGTCAGTAATGATTATTTGGCAGTTTGTCGCTAGTGAAAGTGCTGTTGTTAAAGGTGTTGGTGGGTACTGGTTATTTGTTGATAATAATTATCAAAATATTTCAAAAAATATTATTCTCAGCAATGATGATGAGTTAAACTGTACTCCAGAAGAAATCATCGAAACGGCAAATGATATTTGTATGAGTTTAATTCCTCAAAGATCTAAACAAGTCTATTTGAAGGAATATAATTGCTTTGTAGAATGGAAAAAACAAAGAATATTCAAAGTGGCAGAACCAACAGAGCTTCAACCTTATGGTCAAACTACTAAGCTCCAATCCACAATAATACTGAATAATTATCCGAAGCTAATTGATTTTTTGAAGCCACAATCTGTGGGAAGCAAAGCGGAAAAATTGAAAATTTTGTTGAAAGAAGAATGGTATACTTAATGAATGATGAAGGTAGAACTTTCAATATAGAACCGAAAAATGTACAATTCAAGCTGTGGGAATAAATTCCGTCCTATATTACCAAACTGCTCAATTTGAAAGAGCCAAACTTATACACTGGGCATTGTTTGCGCAGGTCGTCTGCATCACTTTTAGCCAATTCTGGCTGAGACATTATGACTTTGAAACGCCACGGTGGCTGGAAATCAAGCACCGTGACGGAAGGATATATATATATAATAAAATTCTTGGTCGGAGCAAGGTAAATAATAGTCAAAGTACCATCAACGTCAACTGCTTGTAATAATTTCCCAACTTCAATAGTTGTTCCTGCAACAGAAAGTGATATAATTTCGATTTCAAACAGAGAAAATATTGAAGTCAAAAACGATTTGAAAGCAGCACCAATTCTTATTAGCAAATCAAATAACTGTACATTTAATATAAACGTATATAAATAACTTCTCGATATAATTTTGCGTATCTTAAACAAATTATTTAAATGATTGTAGAAAAAATAGTGCATGCAACTAGTGCATAAAGTGTATTTTTCACTCATGGAATTAAATGTTCCATTCGTGAAAAAAGCACCACTTTATGCACTAGTTGGATAAATAACTATTAAAGGACGAAGACTGAAACTATGTATACCATACCATATGGGTTGGTCATCGCTTATCAAAGGCGTACGATGATTCAGTTTTTAAAGGGGGTTCATTTATAATTAAAAATATTGCTTTCATTGTATTTAATTGAAGATTTTAGCCACTTCAAGCGATTTTTGGTAGAGGCACAATATATAGGTTCCCGTCACCGATATGCTCCATGGGCGTACAATTAAATTTTTGTATAGGGAATTAATTTATTTGTAAAACTGTCTATATCATAGGTGTACGAAATAATTTTTCAGGGTGGTATAAACTACTACATTTACCATGAGCGTATGATACAATTTCGGAAAGGGATTCATGTATTTGTAAAAATCTCCATTCAACATGGGCGTACTCATAAAATTTTTCATTTCTGTTCCCTAACCTCACTTACCTAACATACTGTCAAATGAACTAGCAACCAATAAAATAACATGAACTGAAAGTGTATGCAAGGCTCATGATTGGTTGTTATTGTTCTGCAGTCAGATGTTTTTGGTATGGTATTGACACTGGCGCCCTCTACCATTACCAAAAATTGAAATACATGGAGTTCGATCTCCTTATATAGTCTCCATTGCTATAACCAAATAAACAAAAAAATATTCGATAAACTTCGTTTAAAATTGACTAGATTCTCATACTATTTCAAGTGTTTGACAACATGGTCTAGTAATGACAGACGTCATGAAGAACTGTGCGAGCTATATATCTCTATAATCGACAATTACATTGTAAACCACCTTTTAAAATTGAGATAAAAACCGTAAACATTACTTTGGATATACATACATACACCATTTTACTTTAGTTTAATATCCTTCCAGAATGCTGTCGTTCTAATTGGAAAGCCCTCAGTGAAAGGGAAGTTCTGTCACGCCTATAAATCCACCTTTCCGTGCACAACAATAGCCGGAAAATTGGAAAACGTGGAAAATTTCACTACCTTCTAACATATTATGAGTGCCTGGTCTTAATCTGGCACATTTCCGCCAAACTACACTTTTTGATGTCTCGCAGAAAGAAGTTTAGTTAACAAATGGAAAAAAAGGAAAAGGAAAACCGGAGGAAACAGACAATATAAGCTTTGTTGAGCTGTGGAGGTATTTCAACCAGATATTAGGAGCGAATCGTTAGAAGTATTAGAGAATCGGGAGGTTAGTGTTTATAATTCGTTAAAAAGGACGACTCAAACTTTTTTCAAATGAATAGTTTTTATGAAGCAATGGTGCACCCTGTATACTTCTAATCGACTTATGCAGATGGTCTGGATTATTTGAAAAAACTTTTATTAAACTTTTTTTTTGTAAATCGAAATATTAGCAAGTTACGTTACTTTACGTACACACTGTATAACAGAAGTAACAGTTTAAAAGTTCCTTCATATACATATTATCCTAATTTTACAATTATAAAAGGTTAAACTTGAGATGTATGATCCACTTAAATGCCATTTCCGGTATTCTTGATGATCCCTCGTTCTATTCTTCTAAGCTCATTAAATGCCGTTTTTATAGTAATTAAAATATTTTGGTAAAGATAAGAATCGAGCGATATGTTTTATCAGAGGGATTAATTATGCGGTATTTTTTATTTTATTAAAATTAACTAGAAATTGGGTTAGATAAGATGTTTTCATGGCTGGTTTCCCACATTTAGGTATAATTTCTTTGAAGTTTTTAACATTTTTTTTTTAAATTCCATCCTCTTTCCCTAAAAAACCAGTGGAATAAAACGGTGATATGATAATTCATTAAGCTTGGAATTTTCTTTAAAAAAAAACTTCAGTATACGATTATTGCAAAATATGAAGGCATGAGCCACATTTAGTTATCTTCACTATCCCGACTATACTGTAGGGAATCCAACTCCTGAGGGAACAGGGACTAAATCGTGCGGGGGCCCACGTAACCCATTAGTTCCCAAGGTAAGGAAATAAAACTAATTTATGGTTTTTACAGTATTTTATAACTAGATACATGTTAAATTAATAATTTTTCCAGTCAAAAAAATTTCCTAATTTTAGTTTTTTCAATAAAAAATATACGCAGCATCGGGATTTCAGTGAAATTAACACCTAGTATGGAATAATTCGAAACAATTTGTATTTTTGCATTGTCTACATCTTCTTCTGGTTTTATTTTCTTTCTCTACTATCCCAAAATTCGTCACTGAAGTACAATGAAAAAACTTCGAAGAGAGCCAACCTTATTTTCAATTTCTTCCTTTTTATGTTTTTCTTCATTTTGGGGTTCTGATGCATATGTCGGCATTTCTTTTCTCCACTTTGGAATAGGTTTTTTTGACTTACTTTTCACAGGTTGTTGACATAACTTGGATTTTTTCGAAGGAGTTGGTGAAGATTGATCATCTACTTCTTCAAAAGTTTCGAGTGGAGTTACGTGTATATCATAAGTCCCCGTGACATCTGGTAGATCCCTTGCGTCTTCACATATATCGTCATTAACCTCTTCTTCATCTGTAAGCTCATCTACAGGCGGTGGAATATAAACGGCGTCTACTGTATTACTCTGCTATAAATCTTCATCCTCCTCTAATATCGACAATTTAATTCATGTATAGAAAATCGCTTATGCCACAGTGCAATTGTCACTTTGACAGCGGCAAAAGTTAGGTATAACTTTTACAGCGACAAATACACTAGTGGTTTTTTCACTTATTCATTTGTTCATTAATTATCGCGGTGTTGGTTACCAGAATAAATAGTTTGGCATGTTTGTCAACAGCTTATTGAATTTTCAAGAACTAACAATGAGTCGATTCGGTGTGTCTACGAACGACGAAATTAGTCAAATTGTTAATACCTGTGTGACTACCAATACAGTTGCGACGCAATCATCAATCTGGTGACAATTTTCTACGTTTTGCGATGCAAAAAGATACACATTTGAGCCAGATACTTCCATCGAGAAATTGAATGTGATATTGCAAGATTGGGCATTTAATATGCGAAAAAGTAACGGAGAAGACTACAAAGAAGCGGTAGTTAAAACAATTTGGAACACCACCGCTAAAATGCTACAAAGTAAATATTATAAAGAATTTAATATTGTACTCAACCCTTTCACCGATGTTCAGTTTAATTCATCACGAGCTGCACGTAATGCTAAACGTAAAATCCTACAAGCACAACCCGAAAAGAGAAAATGTAGTGCATCTACTCTTAATAAATCTGAAGTATTTGCAATGGCCAGATTATATAACGAAAATGAACCGGAAAGACTTCAAAAGAAATTATATCACATTTTGGCGTTTGAACTAGCTAGGAGAAGCAGCTTACTGCAAAACCACTTATTTCGTATCTGAAATTGAAAATAATGGAAAAGAAACTGGACGTATCGAGTATAATCCTCTATTTTCGAAAACGAGACAAGGCGGCAACAATAAATTATGTGACAGCAAATGGATTACGCCTAATATTTTCGACGAACATATTTGCCCAATACGTTTATTCAAAAAGTAAATGGAAAAACGAAACAGTTTTATAACTTCGGACAGAGTATTTCTTACACCAAATCCCTTTTGGAAAAAGAAAAATTCTAAAGGTTGGTACAAGAATTTGCCGATTGGAATTAATGAAATTTCCAAATGGACTAGACGCTCAGCACAACGCATTGGTTTAGATGTCAAACGTGTCAAAATTACAAATCACTCAAATCGAGCGGCAGCAGTTAGCGAATTAAGTAAAAGCGAAATTGAAGAACAAGCTCTAATAAAAATAACAGGACACAGCAATTCATCATCAATAAAACCATACTTACACGTTGACAAAGAGTATCATTCAAGCATTACTCAATCAATTCGTTTGGAAAATGAAAAAACTTCTACATCTACTACAGAAACGGTTAGCTGTGGCACCCGCAGCGATATCACTGTTCCTAGTATGAATTTCAATAACTGCGTTTTTAATAATTGTACATTAAAATAAAAATGTGTTTATTTTTAATGTTTCATAAATAAAGTTTGCATTGATATGTTTCCAAATTTCTCATTCATTAAATTGTTCTGCCGAATTACACTCGAGGTTTGTATTGATATTGGGTAAATTTGTGTTGTTCAAATTCTAAACTGTTTCCTTTAGCAATTTGACTCGAATAACTGTCAACCTAAAATACAAACCACTTGTGCAATTATAAGTGATAAAAGCTCAGCGGTTGAGAGAGATCTTCGATTTTTCCAAGACATTACTGTAAAAAAAATATTGTGAAAATTTTCAAATACCTAAATTGAGAAATACATTATTTATAAATAGAATATGTGATTTACTTACTTCAGAATCAAAAATTTCCAAAACTGAGCTTTATAACTGCACTTGTAATACAATCCCAACGTTGCGTAAACGCAACAATAAAAAAAGAGGCCAGGTATGCTAAAAGTATATAACCTTTATCAAATATTATGCTCGGACCCTCTTACTAAGGGCCAGGTCAATGTAAATTTATAATTTGGAAAGCCCAATGGTTTTCTGAGAAGCTCATCAATATCTATAAAGATATAAAGCAGAAATCCCATTTTTTGTCCAATTCATAAAGCTGAGAAAAAAGAACTATTTGATTATATCGACATATTTCATAAAAAATGTAGTAACTGTTATATTTTAAAAAGGCTATATTATAAAAAAAAATAATAAAATTCACTTACGGATATTTAAAAAAATATTTTAAAAATGTTTCGTTTACGCAACTTTGGGTACAAATGGGTTAAGGGCAGAGATAAACCTCAAATAACATTTTTTCTGTATTACGCGGCCCCTGAAGATACACGGGGCCCGGGGCTTAAGCCCCGGCTAGCCCCTACGTTAATCTGCCACTGCGACTATAAAAAAAAACGTAATAACATAAAATTTCGAAAACCAACACTATTTCGTAGAACAGCTTCCTACCAAACATGTTTTCCGTATCGATTTCGACCTGAAGTTACCTGTTGGAATGCAAGGAAAGTACAAGGGATCGATTAACGTCACTTTCCTGCTAGTTCTGTGTTCCTGTTACTTTGCTTTCTCCTCACCTCTAGGTGAAATTAGAGATAAACATCACAGGTGATTCGAATACCTATTTAAATTAAAGAGAAAGTCTCATCAAACTTTCAACTGGACAAGTAAAAATGGAATAATATTGAATTCATTACTTCAATAAATTTATCGCAAGCGACGCCATCTATACCAACGATACCCAACTTAATATTGATTTCTATATTTAGAACGTATTCGATTGTTGCATATATATCAACAAAGTTGGCGCATGGCAAACAAATATCAAATGTCAAAATTAACTGTCAAATTAAGTTAACTCTTCAGACCGCTTCGTTTAAAGTTGTAGTTAAAGTTGAAGAGTTTGTCGAAAAATGAAATTAAGTCGAGAAAACTGATTTCAAAAGATCGACATGTCATCTATCGTGAAACTGGAGCATCATTGTCCATTTCAAAGACTACAATACAAAAATTTGTATAAGAAGTTGTCTTTGAAACAAAATTTCTCATTGGATACCGCATTTTTTGACGGAACAACAGAAAGGACCTAATTAGAGTCAATTGGTGTCAGGTGTGGTGTTAAAGCAAGAAAATATCGAATTGTTGTACCTTCCTTCATACATGGGCTGAAAAGTCCCGGACCTGACGCATAGATGACGCTAGTTCGTGAGTTATTGTGCTAAAAGTGTCTCTACTTATAATATTTTCAAAACAATGGATCAAAAACAATTTCGTGTTTTAATTTTACACTGCTTCTTGATGGGAAAAAATACCGTGGTCGTAGAGACACCGATGATGCGGAACGCAGTAGACGTCCAAATGAGGCGGTCACACCAGAAACAAAAAAAAATCCACAAAATCGTTTGGAATGACCGAAAAGTGAAGTTGCGTGAGTTAGCTGACATCGTAAAGATATCAAAGGAAAGTGTTGGCTTTATATTGCATGAGCAATTGACTATGAGAAAGCTCTGTTCAAAGTGGGTGCCGCGTTTGTTCACTGTTGACCAAAAACAAGAACGTATTGATGCTTCTGAGCAGTATTTGACTATGTTTAAGTGTAACAAATCGGAATTTTTGAGTCGATATGTGACAATGGATCCATCACTCCACTCCGGAATCAAAACGATCGTCATCTGAGTGAACAGCAACTGGAAAACCTCGTCCAATGCGCCCGAAAGCACAACAATCAGCTGGAAAGGTTATGGCCTCGGTATTTTGGGATGTATGTGGTGTAAAATTCATCGACTATCTTGAAAAGGTAAATACCATCAACAGTGAATATTATATAGCGTTGTTGGAGCGTTTGAATGCCGAAATTGCTAAGAAACGTTCGCATAATATGGCAAAGAAAACAAATTTGTTTCATCAAGACAACGTACCGTGTCACAACTCAATTAAAACAATGACAAAACTACATGAATTTAACTTCGAATTGCTCCCACATCCACCGTATTCACCAGATTTGGCTCCCACCGACTACTGGCTATTCGCAGACCTAAGCAGAGCGGCGCTGGAATGATTGCGTTGTTCTTGATGGAAATTACTTCGATGAACGAAAAACGTATTTTCTTTGTTAGGCACGGGACTTTTCAGCCCATATATTTTTATAATATGAATAATGTATTTAATTAAATAATTTTCGTTTCAAACATAAAATTTTACGCTGCTATCATTGGTGTAATGCAGTATGACGTACTAGCCCCAACATACACCCTTCACAGAGAGACTCTGCGCATGAGTCGTTCAGTTTCCAACTAATCCTAATCGTCCTTATGTTTGAGGTTAGTACGTCATAGCACCACCCATTTTTTTCGAAAATTTTTTCAGTTTTGAATTAATAAGTTGATTTTAAAACGCCAGAAAATCTCTTTTACGATTTTGACACATTATATTGTCTGGACGCTGAACCATTATTAATTAATTGAAATTATTGATTTACTGCCTTGCGAATTGAGAAATTGTACTAGATACTACTCTATATGGTAACCTTTTTAAAAAAGTGACGGTAACGATTATATATCGCGTCTGTTATCCTGTATCTAACGTTAAATCCAAAAACTAGAATTCCTCTTTCACGCAACACTAACTTCCAAGGGAAACGATATGCAAATGAAATTTACAAACTATCAAGTATATAAGTGAACCAGTAAATTGAATTTTTTATTGATGAGTTATCTGCGCCGAAAAGGATGTACCAGAACAATCGTAACAACACCCCGGAGCATGTATTCGCGAATGTCGGATATCTCATTATAACATCCAATTATTCAATCAGAATATTTAACACACGTTTCCCGAATAATAGGAATTCGAAATGCTAAAGAACAATCGCAACTTTATATCGGAAATAATGATCAGTTGTATTCAAATGATGTCGGTCTAACTGCGATGAAAACGTGTAAAAAGAATAAATTAAAACTAGCAAATTTGGCGTTACATATTTCAACTGAAGCAAAATAGACAAAAAATAATAAAAAGTGAAAAAAAAATAATAGGATCAAATCCGTTGGAAAGGGGGAAAATATTATAAAAATGAGGTCGGGAAGGGGAAGGGGGTGAGTATTTAATGGTAAAAAACGGTTTATCTCGATTTCCGGCAAAACTACAAGTTCTTTGGTAAAAAGTCAAATGGCAAAGTTGTAGGTAATAAAAAGATCTACAACTTTTGTATCAACACTTTTTTCACATAACCTCAAAGTGTATGTGGAAAATTGAAAAAACCAAGTTTTTGGTTTTTTATTTTCATCTTCTACAAAAAAAATCTTTTTTCACGAAATTTTGTGAAAAGGTACATGTCCCAAATACACTGTAATTTATTTGATAAAGAGATAGCAAGAAACAAAAAGAAATGAACAGAACTTCTTAATTAACATATATATTTACAGGATTAGGGTGTCCATGTTTTTTGAAATACAGGACAAGTGAGCTCTGAAATCCGGACTTTGGCGGTCAAAAATTTATTTAATTAAAAACTGTTAAGAAGTTATTTATTTTAATGAAAAAAACATTTTAACGCAAAAAAATAAATGCTTATTATTAAGGTAATAATAACAATGGTGATAACAATGATATAAAAATGGGGTGCGTTGTACGTTCGAACATGCATGGATATTAGTAGAGACGTGACGTGGGGTAGTTGCGATTGAAATATTCAAAAAAGTTGTTTTATGCTCTCCAGGTTTCCCGATCATTTTCTAAAATTCCGGCCGGACTTCCCCGGACGCCTTAAAATCCCGAACATGTCGGACGTATGGTCACCCTATATAGGATGGTCCTTAAGTAATTGTACATAAAAGTACAGTAGAATTCAATGCAAACAAAACACAAGCATGTCTTTTCTCTAGAAAAGCCGATCTCACTGTGCCTAACATAATTTTGTCAGGAGTAACCATACCATTGAAGTCATCCATATCGATGCTTGGTATTACTATCAGCAATAACCTCTCCTGGGAAAATCACGTTAGGTCCATTGCCAAAAGTGCTTCCCAAAAACTTGGTTTCTTGTTTCGTGCCAAGAGCTATTTCACTTCCAGTCAGCTGCTTATGATCTATAAGGCACAGATCCGACCTGTCCTGGAATACTGTTCCCATATTTGGAGTGCGGCACCTAAACATATCCTGAAACTATTGGATTCTGTCCAAAAAAGGGCAATTCGTCTCGTCGGTGATGCCTCGCTTACAAAATCGCTCACTTCTCTGGAACACCGTAGAAAAGTTGGCGATTTGTCTCTATTTTATAGATATTTTCATGGGCGATGCTCTTCTGAAATATCAACAATCCTTCCTCCTTTGGCAGTCTCCTCGAGATTAACCCGTCAAGTTCATTCTTCACACCCCTTCGTGGTCACTTTGGAGACCTGCAGAACATCACTTTCCAAAGACTCGTTCATCCAACGAACAGCTAGGCTTTGGAACTCATTGCCTAGGGAGGTGTTCCCCGAGGCATACAACCTCCAGAAATTTAAGAAGAACACCAACTCCTACCTCCTTTCCCTTGGTTCCCACGATGTTCTCTGAACATTACAGGATATTCCTTTTCGTGGGAACCAGAACATAAAAAAAAAAACGATCTTCACTCGTTATTGCGATTTAAACCAACTAGCTTTAATGGAATATTTTATTAAAAGGGGTAAATAAACATGAACTTTTGATTTTTGTTTCTTACAACTTTAACGCTTTTTGTCGTGTGTGCACAAACATTTGACGGTGTGGATTTTTGGAAATGAGAAATCATAATTTTGTACCTATTTCGATGTATTTTGTAGAGGGCGTCACACAAGCCACGTATGCGGTGTAAATGTACGCTAAACTTTTCTGCTGTTTAAATTAGCGCTACTTTTGTAAAAAAATATTAAAGCCCCATCATTTTAACAAAAAAAAAAGGTATGTTTGTTAGTATCATCAATCTTTATATCAACATTTTTTTAAAGCTAGTTGTTCTAAATCGCAATATTTTGAAGTGAATATCGTACTGTACTTCTATGTACAATTACCCTCCCTGTATAATGTTAAACTTAAATTTTAAACGAATCCAACCAAAAAATTATTATTTTAAAAATTGGAGTGCGATATAGCGATTTTGGTAGGAAGTTTTTCCAGTTTTAAATAAACTTAAAATAGAGCCGAAGTGGTGGAATCTTATAGATCTGTAAATCTTCTATACACAGAACACTTTTAAAATTATAAATTATTGATCTAAATATAAAAATAAAGCAAGATAATTGTGCTAATAATTGAACTTTAAATTTCTTCTAGATTTAGGATTTAGATGGGTTATATATAGTGTGTACATAAAGTAACATAACTTGCTAATATTTCGATTTCCGTTAGGTTTACAAAAAAAAAATGTTGAACAAAAATATTTTCAAATAATCCAGGAATTTCGGAGAGAAACTTGAAATTTTTGGCGGAAAACCTGAAATTTTTGGCGAGAAACCTGAAATTTTTGGCGGGAAACATGAAATTTGGGCGGTAAACTTGAAATTTTTGGCGGGAAACATGAAATTTGGGCGGTAAACTTCAAATTCTTAACGGAAACCCTGAAATTTGAATGAGAAACCTAAAATTTGAACGGAACACCTGAAATTTTTGGCGGGAAACCTGAAATTTGGGCGGTAAACTTTAAATTCTTAACGGGAAACTTGAAATTTGAATGAGAAACCTAAAATTTGAACGGAACACCTGAAATTTTTGGCGGGAAACCTGAAATTTGGGTGGTAAACTTGAAATTCTTAACGGAAAACCTGAAATTTGAATGAGAAACCTAAAATTTGAACGGGAAACCTGAAATTTTTGGATGAAAACCTGAAATTTGGGCGGTAAACTCGAAATTATTAACGAAAAACCTGAAATTTGGACGAGAAACCTAAAATTTTAACGGGAAACTTGAAATTCTTAACGAAAAACCTAAAATTTTTAGCGGGAAACCTAGAACTTTGGCGGAAAACTTGGTATTTTAGGCGAGAAACCTAAAATTTTATTAATTAATATTAATGGAACCTACTACTCTTTTGACATAAACAATTTTTTTGATAATTTTAGATTCTAACCAATGTAACTTTGGAATTATTAAAGGTAGAATTATGCGGTCTTGACGGTTGTATTTGTAATTTAATAGATTATGAAAAACTGGAAATATATACATGGTGTACTATTTAAAAAAATATGTTGATAAGTTATTTTGGAGCAACGGTGCACCCTGTATACTTCTAATCTTATGCAGATGGTCTGGATTATTTGAAATAACTTTTATTCAACTTTTTTTTTTGTAAACCTAACTGAAATGTACGTTACTTTATGTACACACTGTATATATCAGTACCTATATATTCACAGTCAACCCTCAACAGTTGTATTAATTTCATTCTCGTTTAGATTGACTCGACAAAGACATTGAAACTCTCATTTTCTATGCAGATTATGTGAAAATAAAATTCCCTACATCAACAAAAGGTTAAAAACCACGGTCATCCTTTTTTTACGGTTTTCCTCAACTTAATCCTGATAAATAGATAAATAACAAGTGATGCAATACTAAAAGACTATCACATAAGCGCTTAAGGACGCAACCTTTAACTTTTTTTTTAATTTTGTGGTTACAATCACCTACTTTTAATATTTCGATTATATCCATGACACAAAAGTGAAGGATTTTTTCAATAACAATTTATATAGAGTGAGTTTAAAATATGGAACGCCTCAAGTAACTCGGAAACGAATCGCACTATTTTTATCTTGAGATATGGACGATATTATTGTGGTATTTACATTGTCAGATCTTTCGTTTTTCCGGAATAATAATGTTTGTTATATTTAGCAAAGAGGGGGAGTGAAATACCCTTTTGGGGGCCGGAACCTTTTTGCGGAATCAGCTCCAATGTAATATTGGAAGAAATAGGTAAAGCCGAAGAAAAGAGAAGATCTGACAATTGGAAAGATCTAGTAGGGCTTAGGCAATCAAAGATTATTCTGGGTGACTACAACCTGTTGAGATCAAATGAATGCATAAGTCAAAGCAAAACTGCACTAAGAGTTTTAACAGGAATCCTAACGGGACATTGTCGCCTGAATGGACACCTTAAAAAGCTCAAAATAGTGGAGGAAGAAGATTGTAGATTTTGTGGAATGGAAGAAGAAACCTCCATCCACATACTTGCGAACTGCACAGTATTTCAGAATCCTAGGGCACAGTACCTTGGAGACTACTGGATAGAAGAGGGACAGTTACCTAAGTTGAGGCCTGCAGATATCCTAAAATTCCTCCGGGAAATAGGACTAAAGGAGCTACTAGTATCTGAGACTCTCCTCAGAAACTAAGTAGAAGTAAGGGGGCACAATAGATCTTTTAGGTCTCAGTGAATGTTACCCCAAAATACATACATACATACATATATTTTTTTTACCTTTCAAAAACCTTAAGAAATACTGAATATGTTTCATGTAATGTTCCCTATACCTAAATGCCATAATTTCGGAGTTATAGCTACATTTACTTCGCCATACATAGACAACGAATAGTAGGTTGACTCGTCGTCGGCATTTTCATGTAGCGCTGATAAAGACATGTCGAAAAACGGTCGTTAAAAGACACCGGTTTCGTAAATACAGGGATACAATAAGCCAACAGACTGCAGTGCTGCCGGCATACTACTACTGTATAATTAAACATGAAACTGTATTTTTCAAACCGTAGTTCACAAAAAAATCCTTGATTGCAGTTAAATTATTTTATACAATAAGCTCAAACTGGCAATAAAATGTATCCAAAATTTCACGAGTACAAAAGACTGGGGGTTTCCAAAACAGGAGGTTTATGTTAAGCTGGCACAAGGCCAATTAGATTATAAAAAAGATTTAATCATTTATTTAAGTTAATTTGAATTGTTTGTTCACTTTAACAACTTTTAAATGACCAAGGTTGAAACGAATTGACACAACCGATTAAATAAAAAAAATAGAAAAACGTATGGAACGAAATAGTCAGAAATCGTTTGAGCATGTCTTAGTGGAAACAAAAACGTTCATTTAATCGGCGTAAACCTCCATTCAAAATGTTGTCGTACGTCCATGATATAGAACATTTTACAAATAAACTGACTCTCTATAAAAAAATTCTCGTACGCCCATGGTAGATGGAAATTTTTCCTGATATATGAATATATAGCAATTTTTTCAAATAAACTGACCATTTCTAAGAAAAATTTAATACGACCATGGTAACTGGACATTTAGGAAAATTTTTATAGCACCCTCAGGATATAGTAAATTTTTACAGATTGATTAATCCCTAACAAAAATGTTATCGTACGTCCATGATATATCAATTTTTACAATATACACCTATGAGAATAGGTAATTTTCACAAATAAATTAATACCCTATGGAAATTTTATCGTTTGCCCTTGTTGGATGGAAATTTTGACGAATAAATATTAACCTCTTACACAAAATTTCTCAAACGCATATGGTAGATGGAAATTTTAACTATTATATATGAATCCCTATTAAAATTTGTAAAACACGTCCATAATTTAGGAATTATTACAAGCTCCCTCATAAAAATGTAATTGTACACTCGTGGAATACAGACATTTTTGCAAATTAACCCTTAACGCGTCGTTCGGCCATCTGCAATCGCGTGCGGAAAAGTATCACTTTCCGCACTTGTGGTAAACTACTAATATCAATACCTTTAAAAGGCATGTAGCGATAGGGTATTCGGTAAGGTATAATGAAAAGTTGATTTACTGTGTTAACAGCTTCTCATAGAAAAGTATCCCAAAAATAAAAGCGGACACTATTTTTATTCCTATATTTACCATCCTAATTTCAATCTTTAGAGATCCAACTTGTGTCATCGTAGTTCCATATAAAAGAGTTGACAAACAATCCAATAATTTAGTATTGTATAAAAACACAACAAAACAAAATACCAACCTGTTTAAAAATAAAAATTTTCAACTCTGCATGCTCTGCTTGACCACTAACCAAAACCTATACCGTTAATTATACATTTTACAACATTGTTTAAAAAATACAGGATATTCTTTTCAAAATACTGAAAACATAGAAAAAAAAAATTAAGCAAAACCTTTTAGGCTCTTACTCATCGATGTTTTGAGAAGCACCTTATACAGGATGTTTATAATTAGCATATCAATAGCGCACTTTAATAAACTCTTTTTTTCAATAGGATAAAACACTTACCTGGCTTTGTCTAATTCATATGTGTTTCCACTACCAACTAGTCCGAATCCAACCCCTACGGCTAATCCTTCGGGAATGTTGTGAACCGTAATGGCAACCACAAGAAGAAGTATCCTCTTCCATTGTCCTTTTTGGATTTCTTCTATATTGCAAACGTCTCCTTCCTCGAAACTCTGCATACGAACTTTATCTTCAATATCTTTTTCAATATTGATTCTTTTTATACCTACTGTAATAGAAAAAAAAACGGAATACATTAGATATTCAGGGGAAAAATTACCTATTATTATTAAGTAATACCAAAGTAATAATCAATATAATCTATAATCATTTTATTCTCAATGTTGGTGACTGATTGTTGCCAGGTTGGTGATTATAACTTAGCAAGTAGCCAGGGTCTCAAAGAGGATATTTGCAAATTTTCTCGGATTTGTTTACAATTCCCCTTTATTACCCCCTTTTTGTTTGATGGATCCTTCAAAGTAAATTTAGATCCACATAATTTGAAAAAAAATTTAAATTATAAAGAATTTTTTGTTACTTCCATGTAATTATTTTCCAGTTTGTTCGGTTTATATTATAAGAAACCATCCCCTTGGGTTTTACCCATAATATTGGTAAGTATAGTTAAAAAAAATTTATTCTTAGATTTATTATAGTTTTCTCATGAGAAAACTTCTATATATTAGTGTCATTTATAATTTTCTTTTTTCTTTTCTTGTTTTCCATACCACATTTGATTGGATTTTTCATTCAAGGATCTTACTTTAATATCATAATGAATAATTTTGGTGACAACAACCTATGATTTTTCCAGTTGTATATATGTTTCATGAAGGTAACTATACTTATTTTGTGATCCTATTAAGTGTTTTATTTAGACAATTTAATTCATGTATAAAAAATCGCATATGCCACAGTGCAATTGTCACTTTGACAGCGGCAAAAGTTAGCTTTAACTTTTCCTAGTATGAATTTCAATAACTGCGTTTTTAATAATTGTACATTAAAATAAAAATGTGTTTATTTTTAATGTTTCATAAATAAAGTTTGCATTGATATGTTTCCAAATTTCTCATTCATTAAATTGTCCTGCCGAATTACACTCGAGGTTTGTATTGATATTGGGTAAATTTGTGTTGTTCTAATTCTAAACTGTTTCCTTTAGCAATTTGATTCGAATAACTGTCAACCTAAAAACACTCCACCTTCGGTGTCGTGTTTTTAATAGTTCACAGTTATTCTCGTCAAATTACTAGGAAACAGTTTCTCATTAAACAACCCAAATTTACCCGATAAAATACAAACCACTTGTGCAATTATAAGTGATAATTTTTTTTTTTAATTTTGTACTTTCACAATTACTTTCATTCTTTATTTGTTTTACAACAACATTTAAATGTAATTTAATAAGTTTAATATTATTATCTTGTAATTTTATTTTAGAGCATCAGTTTCATCACTATTTTATAGTGATGGCTTGTTTCAATATTATAACAGGATTTCATAAGATCTTTATATTAAGTATACCATTTCTATTATAGCCTGATGATGGTAGTTAATCTACCGAAACTAGTAGCAGATTGATTGTCCTTTTGGTGGACAAATTAAATTATTGTGGTTTGGACTTTGACTTTCATTGAACCCTCTTATTCTAAAATAAAATTAAACCATTTATGACTCAAAAACAGTTGAATGATTTGTAATCAGACACCTAGAGAAAACAGCAAGTGACATGTTGACACTAATGACAGTCGCCCTGAGGATAAATAATTATTTGGATAGAGTTTAGAATCTATTTTCGTTGTTTAGAATTGATTTAATGATAAGTACTTTTTATTCATTAAAATACCTAACGTCTAATAAAGCACTAATGCAAAATGAAATAACTATGAAGAACCACGTGTTGCGCAGAAAATGATTGTTTATCTCAGGGCTACTGACAGATGACTTAACGTGGACTTGTCCTATAGACGTTCCCAGTTAGATTAGAATCACCTTCGAACTTATTCTCATTTATTTTAAAAAGTGTTAATGAAAATAAATACAGTTTCAAGTAACAGTAATTGTCGTGGATATTAATTTATGGAATTTATTGTATTGGATTACTATTTTGTTCATTGTGTTATTATATTGTCAATATATCCTAATACCAAAGCAAACACGTTTCTATAGGATTCATTGTACAACTCTAATTACCTAGCCAACAAATGAAATCCAAACTAAAAGATTGGTAACCTTATCAATTCACGTACCTACTACAACAATTCGAACTGAATAAATACTACATCAAAACAATGAGTTAAATTTTATTGGTCTAGTTGATAACTTTCAATATAGGGCAATAAAATATAAGCCATTTTTCTTTGTACTTAATCACACACACCGGGTTAACTATAAGTTAACCAGTCAATATTGCTCGACTTGTACTCCAAACCATGACGTAATAGGTAGTTAACCAACCACACAAACCAGTACTGGGACTCTGCACACTATAGAATTCTACTATCGACTCTATTCACGCAACGATTTGTTCATAAAAACTTCAATATATTTCATAGTAATAAGTCAGGAATAAAAGAAGACTTGTCGACAGTATAATAGAGTGAGAATTTCGTCCGCTGTCGACAGGAATAATAGTAGTAATAGTACTGTAGAAAGCGACCGGTAGAATTCTATAATCTACAGAGTCCTAGTACAGCTCACTGAGAATGTTTGACAGAGTAGTCCTGCGATCAGAAATATAAAAAAGTGGGGCTTTAAACTTAATTTTTGTCCTTTTATGCCTACTATAATTAAGATTCTAGTAACGTGTACTTTTGATTTAATTATTATCATTTTATTTGGTCATATCAGTAAACGAATTTCCATGTTTAATCACTGAAACTTGATTTCTTACTTCAACAGAAAAACAATAACAAAATTGCATTCAATTTCTCCAAAATTCAATGTGCAAAATGACTATTGATATAAAAATCTAAGTTAAATACTTTTATGTATCATTCTACAATTTCACTTATCTCTTCAAATATTTTAGACATCAAAATAAATAATAATAAAGTATAATCTTCTCACGTAGGTACTCTGTAAGCAAATTGTGTAAATTTGCAGGGATTTGAGATTATGTGCAGCTTTATAACAGCGTAATTAATCAAATGTCATTAAAGTGTATTTTTATTAGATTTTTAAATAATTTTTTTCCAAATACTGGTCCTATAGGTATGCAAAACAAAAAAAAGAAGATAAAACAACTGCTTGAGAAGATCTACCAAAATTCATAGTTTTTGAAAAGCAAAATACATATATTTTTTAAATATATGCATATATATTAGCAGTAAGTTGAACTAGAATAAACAGGATGATTAGAATTACCTCAATCCGAAAATGCTTCCTAAGGGAGCTACAGCCCTTTGAAGAAGAGGTCCTCATATGAGTTTTCTTCAAATTATTCAAAAATACCGTTACTTAAAATATTCAAACTTGGTATAATCAATAAACAGTTACAAACCAGTCGTTCGCTGTAAATAATTTTTTTTCAGATCCATCACAATCGTGTCAGTCGGGGGGACCAACAGGTATTTTTATAAAAAAAAATTTATTTTCAAGTTTTTTATGTATCCGACACCAAATTTGGAAAATTCAAGATAATGTTCATAAAAAATGTTCTCTCCTTTCAAATCGATATCATCAACCGTTTTTTCGATAAAACTAAATTTAAACTTTTTGTGTTTCTTACATAAAATCATGTTGGATTATAAAATTGTATCTGTAATATCAAGTTGGCTTTGAAAAATCAACAAATTGTACAGATACTGGTAACAAAAGTCGTAAGTATTAAGTTCACAGGGGTTTAAATCTGGAGATTTTGGAGGCCAATTAACTGGACCACCTCTTCCAATTCATTTATCGTGATAGTTAATGTCGAGATATTGACAAACCTCTCTACTAAAATGAGCTGGGCAGCCGTCGTGCATGAACCATAAATTATTTCGAATCATCAGGGAAAACTAATCTATTAAATCAGGTAAAACATTTTGTAGGAAATTAAGATATTCTTGTCCTGTTAAACGGCTAGGAACCTCTACTGGTCCCAGAAGCTGATTACCGATTACACCTATCCAAATATTTATACTAAATCTTTGCTGGTGCTTTTTCTCTACTGTTGCATGAGGATTATCACCAATGTAGGCATAATGATGTGCATTATGTAAATTAAAAATTCCGTCTCTGGTAAACGTAGACTCATCGCAAAATAAAATATATTTTTTTTCCGCAACCAGTTTGAAAAATCTATGCCGGCAGGGAAATCACCATCTACCATGGCATGAACGTTTTGAAAATGGAAAGGATGAAGGTTTTCTTTATGAATAATATTCCATATGGAAGACTTGGAAATGCCAGGATACATAGCAGCGAGTCTTCTGGTGCTAGCATCAGGATTACACAAAACACAATTTATTTTCCTCAAAAACGGTTCATGATATCGATTTGCAAGAAGAGAACATTTTTTATAAAAATAATCAGGAATTTTCCAAATTTGGTGTCGGATACATAAAAAACTTGAAAATAAAAATACCTGTTGGTCCCCCCGACTGACAAGCTTGTGATGGATCTGAAAAAAATGTATTTACAGCAAACGACTGGTTTGTCACTGTTTATTGATTATACCAAGTTTGAATATTTTAAGTAACAGTATTTTTGAATAATTTGAAGAAAACTCATATGAGGACGTCTTCTTCAAAGGGCTGTAGCTCCCTTAGGAAGCTTTTTCGGATTAAGGTAATTTGAGCTAAATCGACTTAAACTCATCTCTATTGACTGTAGTTTCTGTTTGGCAGGAGAGTTTCTGGACACCCTATATACCTACTGTTTATTTGAATGATAAAATCAGCTTTCCTCACTCCAACTTACCCTTTTTTCGCTGATGTAGCGCTCCTCCTGTTTCTCCGAATCCCTCTATGGTAGTCGTTTCGGGCACATAGTGTGACTCTCGTCTTGTACTACTTCGGCGACTTTCACGACGACTACCGGTGGCATTCAATGCTACAAAAATAAGAAAGTTAATCAATCTCAATGTTATTTCCCATTATATTAATTACAAATTGAGTAATTATCAGGTACAACAAGAAAACTATTTACCCCTGAACATATATTATAATCCCAATGATTTTTAAAATGAATTGGCCATGAGTCTAAAGCAATTTTTCAGAATATGAAAAACACTATCAGTAAATATAGCAAGGTTGCTATACAGGAAATACCTGCATTTATATCAAATATTTTATTCATGTTACTGATGCAATGTTCTTGTATAATATGGTTGTTTTGTACCACAAATACTTATGAGAATAATAAATATAAAATATTTTAATTTAAATAAGAAATACAATTTACCTAGCATCATATTAGGAGAATGCACACCAAGAACAGTTATCAGCCTATCGGCACCAAATACAAACAAAGCTCCAATAAGGAAGCCTGCACCAACGGGTAGAAATGCATACTTCCCATTTTCTCCATAACGACCAGATCCTGCAGCCAGTTCAAGTGCTGGTTGCAATAAAGACCAAAAAGAAGCTGCTACCATTACACCAGCAGCAAAGCCAAGACTAGCATCTAAGAGCTTCCTCTGAAAGAAACAGAATAAATGAATATCTAAATCAGTATTTTTAAGGCAAATAAAAATACATACAATGCAATTGTTTGTTTGGTTGTAAATAAAATTAAAATGTCACAATAATAGTAAATACTGTGTGTGTATTCATTAGTTTCAATAAAAGTTGACATATTCTAGTCTCTCTTGTCTAGAATTCCAATCGATTCCAATAGATAACCTTTTCTTAAAGCTCGTTACTTTAAATACAGCCAATATTTTTAATTTAAAACTCAAATCCAGGGAATGGCATTATTTTCAAAATTACAAAAATTAATCCATAGTACTCATTACTTATCTATATAAGGCATGTATTTTTAGAATTTCATGTTTTCAATCTGTACAAAATAATAAAACACCAGATTCCATAAAAATAGGAGTTCCTCTAAAACTTAATTGAAGTAAAATTAGCATTAATCAAAGAGGATTAAGGAAAATTTAGGTAAGGTCGGAAAATATGATGAATTAAAAGTGATAATATAACTAATATGCAAGCTAATATAGTATCTGTTTTGTGAAATTTGAAAAAGATATAATATATATGCAGTATTTCTATTTTTGTTTACATATATTGAGGTTATGTTCTTTGTCTAACCACAGATAACCTATGGAGTTCTAACCTGTGAGCCTCGTACAAATAAGCAAACAGCAGCACCAGCAGCTGTCATACTCCACGTGAAGAGGGTGCCGAAGAAGGCTTGAGTAACTGGTCCATATCCTTCTAACATATTTCTCGATTATTTATAAAATCCACTACACTATACACATGCCACCAGGTAGTCAATAAAACCGCTAAACACCGACTACCATACCAGAGGGAAACGTTGAATATATATTTTTTGAAATGTCAACAAGAATTTACTATCAGCCCATGCGCGTAAAATTAAATGGTTATAAAAAGATCTTCATTATCAATCTAGGTAGGTAATTAATGTATTTAAATTCAACATAAAAACAGGAGTAATTATTGACACTAACTAAAGTTTTTTTATTACCCTTGAGCCCTTGACAATCATCATCTCTTTACTTTACACGTCACACAAACAAATCAAACAATCATTTTATCAGCTGTTCAGTAAGTGACAAAACAACGTTCGAAGGTTGCTCGAGGAGCATCATTAACATTACTTTTTTTGCACTAGTTTAATAACAATTAACTGACACTTTTTATTCAGCTACATTTTTTATATATCCTTAATTTATTATTATTGAAATATATATTTTTAATAACTTTGCTAAACAATTTTTTAAAACTGCTTAGGTATCTAACCAACCAAATTCTAGCATAGTAAGCTTTAATGCGAATACAGCAATTTCACAATAGTAAACATGTTCTACTTTCATTACCATTTTTTTTTGTTAGAAACATCAATCACGGCACTGATGGTCCCTTAAAAAATCATATTTACTTTATGCAATCAAAGCTCAAATTATTTTAAAGATAATGCCCAATTAATATAGGCACATTTAATTATACGGCGACTCCAAAAAATTTTTTAAATTCTGTCTGTACCAAAAGCAGCAGAGTATTTTTCTTACTTGATCTTACAAAATGAGTCACATCCGAGGATCCTAATACCCAATGAATGCAAGTTGCTTAAACTATACCTATATGGCATGTATCAGTATTTTTTACAGGTGCTTCAGCTGATTAGAAGAATATAAATCAGCTTAAATATTTAACTTTAAAATAACAAATTGAAAGAAAGGAGCTGGATTCTATAAAAAATGTTTATTTCCTAAATAAAAAATCTACTTTCAAGACCCAATTACAACTTCAAACATTGCTTCAAAGGATTAATATTTGTTGAAAGCATTTTAAATACATAACTACCTATATACATTTCATCCTAATAAATAAATTAAATACTATTCATCGCCTCTTAAAGCCCTATATTTGCTGAGCTCATTGGGAAATGTTCTACTAAGTTCGAGTAACATATTAGCTTTAAATTTTCTATATGCATCAATTTTGCCTTTGACTTGTTCATTTTTGGCTAAAGCTTTTTCTATACAATCTTTTGTGTATAGTTGTGGATTACGTCCTTGGTCTATGTAACTGAAACAACAAATGTTAACTAGATATGTATCTACAATATAAAAATACACCATACTCGAATACTTCCAAAGGAACATGAACATCTTGTACTTGGGATTTTAACTTATCAACTTCTTGGAGGCCATGTACCAATGCTTGTCTGGAAAAAAGCATTTTTTCACTCCTGTTAAGAAAATCCAGATATTTTTATGAACGGGACATACTTACAGTTTTTGATTTAATACATTTTGACTTTGTGGTTGGAAATCGCTAACTATAATATGAATTTGACGAACATTTTCAATGAACATTTCTAGTTGTGTTTCTAAATTTTCTAATGAAGATGAAGCCATTTTAAGGAATTAAAAAAACAATCAAAAACAATAAATTAGCTATTTGATTATTAAACAACCAAAGTCAAATGTCAAACTGAACTTTTTTCATATTTAGGCGTTACTTAGCCGATTTCTAAAGCTACTTTTAAGTTTAATATTAGAATATTTATATAGTATCCTATCATGAAGCGATAATAAATATTTCTCACAGCCAAAAAGAATAAGTATAAGCTAAAGTGAAAAATATACAGCACTGTTTTGTTATTTATTTCAGTTCTTTAAAAATGCCCTTCACTATTGGTAATGTCTGCCTGACGTGTGACTGGTAACACTAGCTGTCAAGATTCTGACATAAGTGTTGCCTTTTCAAGTTTTCAATGAGCTTCCTCGTTTATTTTTACATTGTCTTGTAAAATTATTAGAAATATATAGCAAGACGTACTATTTGAATATATAATCATGGAGAAGTTTGACTTGACTCCCAAAATGGGTCAGTACTTAGACCGGCATTTGGTATTCCCATTGCTAGAATTTTTATCAGCAAAAGGAGTAAGTTATAGGTTAGATTTTTTAGGTATGTGCTAACATATTTCTTACTTTTGCTAGATATATAATGAGACCGAACTTTTAAAAGCAAAATTAGATATTTTAAGTAAAACCAATATGATAGATTATGCCATTGACATAAGAAAACAATTGTATCCTGATCAAGAAATTCCCGATGATTTAAAGCAAAGGCGTAATCACGTTGTACAGCAGCTGGCTGAACTACAAGAAGAAGTTAAACCAATTTTAAAAATTATGGAGTCTGAAGAAGTTATGAAAAACATGGAAAATATGAGAGACTCAAAAACTTTAATTACTTATTTATCTAAGGAATTCAAGGTACACAATATTAGTATTTATATTAAAAACACAACCGTATAAACTTAATTTTCAGTTTGAAATCGAAATGATTGATAGTCTTCACAAACTAGCCAAATACAGATATGACTGTGGAAACTACACTGTGTCTACATCTTATTTATATTTTTGTATGCTGGTACTACCTCCAAATGATAAGAATTATCTTAGTGCCTTGTGGGGAAAGTTTGCTTCAGAAATTCTATACCAAAACTGGGATTCGGCACTAGAAGATTTGAACAAACTTAGAGAATACATTGATTCCAGTCCCAATCAATTTTCCGGAAACAGTCTACAACTATTACAGCAGAGAACTTGGTTGATTCACTGGTCATTGTTTGTCTTCTTTAATCATGTGCTGGGACGTGAACTTATTATTGAAATGTTCTTGTATAGACCACACTATCTCAATGCAATTCAGACAATGTGTCCCCATATTTTAAGATATTTGGCTACTGCTGTTATTATTAATAGAGGAAGAAGATCCGCTCTGAAAGATTTGGTGAAAGTTATTCAGCAAGAAAGTTACACTTACAGGTAAAGTTTTTATAACAATTATTATGATATAGCAAAGCTGCTCTTAGGTTACCATTAGTAACTTATAGTGATAAGGTATTCAGATAAAGTGAAAACTAAGTTAAACAAGGTCTATAAAGAGTTTCTAATTAGACTATGTTTAGGCCACTATATGCTTCTAATCCAAAAGTGGTAAACTAAGAGTGGCTTTGTTATGTGAACTAAGTAGAAAATTAAATGTCATTTTTGTTTCAGGGACCCTATAACAGAATTTTTGGAACATCTTTATGTTAATTTTGACTTTGATGGAGCTCGCCAAAAACTACATGAATGTCAAACAGTATTATTGAATGATTTTTTCCTCATCTCTTGCTTGGATGAATTTGTAGAAAATGCTCGACTTATGATATTCGAGACTTTCTGTAGAATCCATCAGTGCATCAGTATAGGCATGTTGGCTGAGAAATTAAACATGAATCCAGACGAGGCTGAATGCTGGATAGTGAATTTAATCAGAAATGCCAGACTAGATGCTAAAATTGATTCAAAACTGGGTCATGTTGTGATGGGCGCTCAACCCTTGTCTCCATATCAACAGCTCATTGAAAAAATTGATTCTCTCTCAGTCAGATCAGAAACGCTCTGTTCGCTTATCGATAGGAAGCTCCGAGCTAAGACTGATGTAAGTTTCACTAAATAACTTACTATGTGCTCTAAGTAAGTGCACAAATTGTAATTTTTACATTTTTTTTTTCAAATTTGAATAATCAATTTTTTTCATAACAATTTTTATGTTTTATTTATTAATTTTTTTGTTTTATTTTGGTTGTTGCAGATACGTTGGGGAAATCAAGATGTTTAAATTGTTAAGTTATTTTATACCTTAATAATTAATGAAATATAAATTACAATTGTTTTAATTCACTACCTTCATTCTAACAATCCTGTACAAATTGTTACATACAGGGTTCTTCATAACTAAAAAAACCTTGGCAAAAATAAGATTTAACATAAAATATTCCTCCTTAACAAGACACAGGATCTCTTATTAAAAAATGATTGTATTCCATTGTTTTAACACCTCTCAAAATATAGTTTTCTTCATTACCAGAATAGAGATAAATAATTCTCTCCTTACTACAATCTAAGTCACTGTCATTATAATTATTCGAAACTATCTACGAGTTTCATGATGTCAAGCTAAATAAATTATTTTCAATAAGATATTTGGCCATAATTCATTTTAAAATTACTTATATGTAATTATAATGACTATAAATATTTGGTCGTTTTTCTGTAAGTAATCCATGTGAATACTGTTTCATAAAATAGGAATTCGACTTTTATCTTTTCAATTCCTAAATAAAGTTAGTGAGAAACGTGAATACAGAGTTGCATTTTCAATTTAATGATGGTAAATACAATATATAACTAAAAAGTATACCTGTGATACAAAATAAGAGTTAAATAAATTTAGAACTGCTCCCTGTCAAACAAATATCGCCACCTGAAAACAGCTGTAGCAGTAGACGTTTTGAGACTAATTAATTATCTAAAAGATTCAAAGTGTTAAAATTACCATAATTAAATTAATTAGCTTTGTCGAATGCACAAGTGGTATAAACAATATTGATGGTTTCAAGACCAATCATAAGTTATAATTTTTTAAAATTTAAGATGACGTCATTATATTACCGGTTTAACCGATACACTAACTTCACGAAAATTTGGCCTGTTGTATCCTCTCGGTGAGGATCGTCTAATCGTAGTACACTTTACCAACGTTGCCAAGTGTAGTCCTAAACTAAAACGTTTGTGTTTTGGAAAGTAAAAATATTTTAATAGTGATATTTATCACAGTTGATTAAAAAGCAATGTGTTAAGAAATCAGATTATTATAATAATTTTCAATAATAACCTAACTAAAACCACCCTACCTAACCCCCTACCCTTATCCGAATCGAAAAATTGAATTGTGTAATTGACAGATTATTATAATAATTTTCAATAATAACCTAACTAAAACCACCCTACCTAACCCCCTACCCTTATCCGAATCGAAAAATTGAATTTTGTATAATTGACAGATTATTATAATAATTTTCAATAATAACCTAACTAAAACCACCCTACCTTACCCCCTACCCTAATCCGAATCGAAAAATTCTTCGTATTTTTAGTCAATTTTTGAAAAAAACAATAAGAAAATAAAAATAAAAATAAAAATATCTTGACTCGGACACGACTCGAACCTGGTACCTCTGTGTTAGGAGCCCAGCACACTTACGCTGGGCTAATCTCTGCACACGTTAACGATATCGATAGAAGGTTAAAAGCCGTGCGCTTCGCACGAAAGCCGAGCGCCACCGGAGATACTCGATGGCGCCCTTTCAGTTTAGGACTACACTTGGCAACGTTGGTAAAGTGTACTACATTCAGACGCTCCTCTCTCGGTGTGGTTTCTAACCTCAACTTTCATTTATTTCGTTTGCTAACAAGATGGTGGAAGTGATAAATTAATATATTAATGAGCAATATTTAATCAGGTGTAGAAATGTTTGTGCTATTATAAACTGTCATAAGTATTCAAATAAACTAATACAATAGGTATAATTGGTCAAAACACCAACGTACCATAAAAGCCTATACGAAGATTTGAATTTTTCTTACTCATTAATAATTTTTTTTAATTTATTTTAAATCCGTTAGTATACTTGTTTAATATAATGTCTTCTTTGCTTTGTAAAAATTCTGTTGTAAGAATTTACCAAGAGGTGATAGAAGATGTTATTAATGGCGTTAGAGAACATTTTTTGGAAGATGGTGTTGACGAAGTAGTTCTTCAAGAATTGAAACAGACATGGGAAACAAAGCTAATGAGCACCAAGGCCATTCAAGAGGAACCTGCTGAGAAAAAGAAAATCGAACATGTTGCAAGCAACGGATTTCCTAAAGTAGTTAATAATCCAATGCCTCAATCAGCTCAACAATCTGTTCCACAACCTGTGCAACACCTTCAACCTGCACTTCAACACATGGACAAAATGGTAAGTTATAATACATAATTTATTTAATAATAAACTCATTACAATCAGAGTCACAGAATTGACTTTATCTATTTATTTATTGATCCATTTTTTAAATATTGAGTACCTTAAAGACCTCTTATACCTATAGGTAATATTTCGTTGTGAGAATAATGAGGTCAGCACATGGAATCTTCTTGGTTTTAAATTATCAATGCTTTATCTACAAATTTTTGTTTTTGTCTGTGCATAACACCATTAAAATGTAGACAAGTAAACAAATGTGTTAATAATAATTAATATACTGTAAACAAGTCTCAAAAAGGTATTCCACAGTAAATCAAATCGATGTCAATAAATATTGGAATTTATAGTAAACATTAAATATATTTATCTTATCAACTGTACATTTTTATGCAATATTATTTATCCATTTAATGCAGAAAAATGCAATTTATGAATGTTAAAAACAACTTATTTAAAAAAAAAAAGTAAAATGAAGAGTCTAATCAAATCCATCATAAAATAAAAATATAGATTGGTTTCTAACTTCAACATTTTACTGGTAATGGTTTTTATTGATTTTTCAGAATGATAGGATTCAAATTAGTAATTAGAATGTTCCATTATTTATGAAAAGTTGGCTCCTTTGTTGTATACTTGGAGACTATTATATGAATAAACAGAGTTGGTTTCAGAAAATGTTCAAAAAACAATTAATATACAAAATTTGTTCTACCCTCATATCTCCTTCTTTTTAATTTAAGGTGCCTATCCAAATAACACTACCTCCACAACCAGGCTCAGATGGAGCACAAAGGGTGTTGACTATCCACGTTCCTGGTTCAGCCCTCCAAGGAAACCAACTACAAAAGGTCCTTACAGGACCAGTAATAACAGCCACCATGGGTTTACCAGCAAATATTGCTTCTTCTTTGCTTCAGCAACATGTCAATGCTGCATTTAATAGTCAGCAACAAGCAGCAACTGTTGCTATAGTAAATAAGAGTGTTCTTCAGACTGATGGAGCTGCTGATCAAGATATTGATGACTCAAACAATGAGAATGTATTACTGAACAAAACTTTAACAAGGACTGATAGAGATAGAGAATTAGAGAGAATGTTAGAAGATGGAATTAGTATAGAGATTATTTTACCTAGAAATAAAAGAACAAAAGTTAAAGGTAATGGGTAAATTGTTATAGATTTAATAATAATTTAATTGTTTGAAGATAAAATAGTATGTGTTCCATATTATTGGTACTGCAGATTTTCATTTTTAATTTATAGAGTCAAGTAAAAGAACAAAAAAATTGAATATTTGTCAGGCAGATGGTCCAAATGATACTTCTGATGATGATGAGGATGGATCTGATGACGATAACGATGATGATGATTTAGATGATGATAAAGATGAGGATGACCAAGAAATGGAAGATGAAGGTAGGTTAATGTTTTAAATATTTAAAGGTGGTTAACATTTTTTCGTATCCCTTTGCTTGATTAACAAATAATATTATATGTAATATAATGTGAGGGAGCACCATAAAATTCCTTAAGCTGGATTTATATACTCTGTGGTTCGTTGCTTGCCGTGTTTTCCAAGCTGCTTGCAATTCGTTGTTCTCTGCCCTTAATAATATTAATAATAAACTTTTTATGATTTAACGAAGGCCATCGATTGTGTTGAACATGATATTTTGATAAATAAACTAGATTATGGTATCTGTGATATTTCTTTAAAATCGTTTGAATCTTACCTTAAGTGTAGAAAACATGTGGTACAAGCAAATGGTAAGGTTTCAGAAAATTTACCAGTTAGCGGTGGTGTACCCCAGGGTTCAGTTTTAGGTCCCAATTCTTTTTTGGTATTTATTAACGATGTCACAGACTACGAATTAATGGTCAATTAACTTTATTTGCTGCTGACACTAGTGTAACCCGGAGTAGTTCAGATATACCAACTTCACATTCCACTATTGTTTTAACACTGAGGAAACTTTAGTTTTATCTTACAAAAAAGTTTTGCAACCTCTCGAACTAATAAGATCTTCAAATTTGATAAGTTTCTTGGTCTTTATATTGACAGTGCCCTTAAAGGTTCTGTACATGTAGACACTTTAGCAAAAGAAATTATCCTCTGTTTGTTTTGCCATTAAATCTATTTCTAGTTGGCTTAATTCTTCTACTGCTTTAAGAACGTTTTTTGTTTTAATCGCCCCCTTCACCATGGTTTGTCTTTCTGTGGGTCTCGTAGTTTGGACCTCTTCAAGTTTATCTTTAAATTACAAGTAGGATGCCTTACAAATTCTATTTTAAAAAATACAAAATTTTAACTCTTCCCGCCCTATTCATCTTGGAATATGTGTGTTTGGTTCGTAAACAATTTCACAATTTAACTGAGAGACCAATACCATACTTACCCTACTAGAATTAAAAGTGGCTAATACATTTAGTATGTTCTGAATATTGACAAAGGCATTTCTGCTTGAAAGACCTTATTATTCAGTGGCAGAATTCTACAATCTACCCTAGAATTTTGAGTTACATGGGTGTACGTCAATATTTAGTATGGTGTATGATATTATAATTATTGTATTATAAAATATTAATATTATGTTTTGTATTATTCACATAGTATAGGCAGAATTTTTATTTATATTTTGTTGTGAATTTTATATTTTATCTATTATAGTATCTATAAAATTGTATAATTTTTCATGACAGTAAAGCTTATCTCTCTATTAAACAAAGAAAAAATAGCAATACATTCATTAGTTCAAAATAAAAGTCGTAGAGTACGAAGAGCACATTAAAAAATGTAGCTGTAGTATCGATAATTTTTCTTTAAGGTGGTGAAGAAGAACCTCTGAACTCTGAAGACGACGTTACCGACGACGACCCGTCTGACCTATTTGATACCGATAATATTGTCGTGTGCCAATATGACAAAATCATCAGAAATAGAAATAGATGGAAATTTTATTTAAAAGATGGCATAATGAATTTGAATGGATCAGATTACGTCTTCCAAAAAGCCAATGGAGATGCGGAATGGTAGTTTTATAAATAATTGTTGTTTAGAAAATGTATTTAATTGAAAGGGAGGAATATTGCATGTTTACATGATACTAGCATTTCCGTCTATACTTTTAAGAGGTACTACTATTTGCAATATATAAAAAAAATTACTTGGATTTATACTCAATTGATTTAATCAGATTTAGAATATATTTTCGAGATTTAATTTAATAATTTATTGTTACGAATCGTATTTATAATAAAATTGAAACTTACTTGAAGTTGTGTCAAGTTGACTCTTTAGCTTGTATAATTATTCAGATTTGATCACCTGGAAAAGGAAATTAATTATGTTTGGACGGTACTAACTTCATATATTTCACTGAATTGAGTTTTGTGGTTGTTCTGTTACTTTTTCTTGACTGGTGTCTACAGAAGCTCCCTTCCCTAACAAATAGAAATCGTTTCCTGTCTCTTTTTGGTATGAGGTCCCCAGTAAATCCAAACATTCTAAACACGTTCTTACGTGCTTGAGGCATTCGTCAGTCTCGAGTTTCTACCCGTGAAATAAGTTATGACCGGCACATGTGAGCCAGCGCTGGCGGCGTCATCGGGGGAGAGTTAGCGAAGTTCAGTTGGCTCACCGGGTGACGGGTGAAAACTCGGACCGGCGAAGGTACTGATCGTGTGAAAACGCCCTTAGGGAGTGATTCAAAGTTTTCCACAGTGCGAGTTGACGCTGCAACTCGAAAAAGTTGCATGCCAATTGGCGGTTTTTTTTCATTGGGCGCGTCGGTCGCATGAATTAGCGAGAAGTCGCCGCGACTTGGTAACTTTTCTGGTGGATTTTGTCGTACCAACCCAAAATTTGTATTGATTGCTACGCTCTGACATCGCTGTCACAGGATTTCTTCTACGCTTTATTCTCGTAGAGCAGCACAGGCCATAATAGTAATTACTGTTACTAAAGCAATGCCCTCAATGTTTTCCTCATTCATTCTGTTAACTTGAAGACTTGATTCTAGAGAAACTACTTCTGTTTGCTTTATTTTCATCCGCTAATGTTTTTCACACTGAGGTTATGAAACCAGAACTGCCAATTTTTTAACGAAGTTGGCAACTCGTAACCTTTCCTCTATGCCTGGATGAGTTGCAGCAACAAACTATCGATGTGCTGATTGTACTTTTTCTCGCAGCGATTTGTCCCAGCAAGAAGTCGCTGCGATTTGTCGCAACGTGGAAAATATACTTTAGTGTTCGCTTGTCGAGATCTCAATCTCAAAAAGATATAATTCTAACGGTAATTGGCATATGCACATGTGTGGAGATGTATGTATGTATGTATGTATTTTGGGGTAACATTCACTGAGACCTAAAAGATCTATTGTGCCCCCTTACTTCTACTTAGTTTCTGAGGAGAGTCTCAGATACTAGTAGCTCCTTTAGTCCTATTTCCCGGAGGAATTTTAGGATATCTGCAAGCCTCAACTTAGGTAACTGTCCCTCTTCTATCCAGTAGTCTCCCAGGTACTGTGCCCTAGGATTCTGAAATACTGTGCAGTTCGCAAGTATGTGGATGGAGGTTTCTTCTTCCATTCCACAAAATCTACAATCTTCTTCCTCCACTATTTTGAGCTTTTTAAGGTGTCCATTCAGGCGACAATGTCCCGTTAGGATTCCTGTTAAAACTCTTAGTGCAGTTTTGCTTTGACTTATGCATTCATTTGATCTCAACAGGTTGTAGTCACCCAGAAGAATCTTTGATTGCCTAAGCCCTACTAGATCTTTCCAATTGTCAGATCTTCTCTTTTCTTCGGCTTTACCTATTTCTTCCAATATTACATTGGAGCTGATTCCGCAAAAAGGTTCCGGCCCCCTCTTTGCTAGTTCATCTGCTATTTCGTTTCCTTCTATTCCAGTGTGTCCTGGAATCCACAGTAAGGTGACTATATTGTTCTCGCCTAGTTCATTAAGTTTGCCTAGGCATTCCCACACCATTTTGATGTGTGGAGATAAAAGCTAATGAAGTATTTTATTGGATTGGTGTCAGTTTCTAGCAGAAATGTATTGAGCTTTTGGGTTTATATTGGAAGGGGCAGTGTCGCATGTAGACACATATATACCTTTTGGTAGGTTTTCTTCGCTACCAAAGCTAGAACACCAGTTTGATTCAATTTTTATATTTATAAGTCATTTTAATCTTCAAACTTTTCAACTTATTTTATTTCCGTACCATCATCTATAAAAACTTGCATACAAGTGAAACTAATAAATTTATTTAGCTGATTGATTTTATCTTTGTGATTCCTGTTCATAGTTTCATTTAGTATATTTATAACAAATTTAAAAAAAAAACACGATGCCGAAGGGAGATTCGAACTCGGGATCTCTTGTTTACTAGACAGGCGCTTTAACCAACTACCTATTGACGTTATCAATATTGAGCAAAAAAATCAAGTTTGTTGAATATTTATTTTATTCCGTTTTTAGTTTTTGTTGTTATAGAGGCAACAGAAATACATCGTTTGTGAAAATTTCAAACTGTCTAACTATAACGGTTCATGAGAGACAGTCTGGCGACAGACGGACAGCGAAGTCTTAGTAATATAAGGTCCCTTTTTTACCCTTTGGGTACGGAACCCTAAAAAAGAATCTGCAAAATCCATCTTTTAAATTGGTCGTCATATGTCATACAACCACATGTAGGCATCTTTCTTATGGTCTTTACAGACCCAAATTGGATTAAAGGTTGCTTTTAGGTCGAAATTATGTTTTTAAATGATCTATTTCACGTGTATATTGTCAACGAAAAGTGTAAAGACGGCGATTGATGAAAAAATACCTAAATAATTATAATACATTTGATAAAACACAACTTTATGCTAAAATACTTTTTCTCAATGTGATTCGAGTAAAACTGTAAGCATTTATTATTATTCTCAGTGTATGCCAGAGTTAGCTGTCACCTTCAAGGTTATTTATTTTTGGCCCTTCAACATCAAAGGATTTTCGCCGGGTTTTACTTCTTGTTGTGTATTCTTTGATAGGACTACCATTCTAGGCTAATGGCACGATATCTTTCTATCTATCGTGGCGTACTGTTAGGATTGAACTCGGTATAAAAAATTCAGTTGTTAGATGTTTGACAGATCGTAATTTTTACTGGTACCAATCTACTTAGATGTCCCACCATTCTTCATAATGCTTTGCTAACAAAACAGAAACCACATTACACAATAAACGTTTTAATTGAAATACATTTTCCGTTCTTAGTTAGTAGTGCCTCTTAAAACGCACTAAAGAAAATACATTTTGGACTTACAGCTACGATTCAGCAAAACCGATGCAACTCAAAAATTCAATCAATATAAATAAAGAAATCTACTTCTTTCTGCTGTTTTTTAAAATCAATGCAGAATGAACTTATCAACATTTATTAGTTGGCTTAAAGAAAGTCAAAATAAATACAGCTGGTATCTGAAATCAGGTAAAACATGTACGTTTTTATTTGAAAACAAAAAAAGTTGTTTACTATTAATATTACCCTTAAGTTGTAGGTAGGTTATACATATATAAAGTTTGTTCTATTTATTTTGTACATAAATCCCCGTTTTTTTTTCTATAATTCAAGTAAAGAAAAATGGAAAACGGATTGCACTTGTTTATTTCATTTTTAGCGGTAACTTCGACTGAGAGTTAACAATGTAATAATACAATTGAAATACAGTTTCAGCATCAATCAAGACTATTATTTTACCCCCTATATAAAATATTGTCAACTGTGTATGAATATTACACAAAAGAACAAATCAACATTTTTGTTTTGAAATGTACAGGTAATTAAGGACATTTGCGTTCAACGATCCTAACAATAATTAAATTAGGTTCAATATGCGGAAATGTGAAATTTTAAAATTACAAACAATCGCGAAAGGTTAATATATAAATGGCTGTTAAATTATTGAATTGAAAATTCATTGCTGATTTTAATTGACAATACAGTTTAGAAATTGCTTGATACTACTTGATGTAAAATTAATTATCTTCTATTATAAAATTATTAGGAAGAGATGTAGAATTCCGGCAGCAAATGAATAATCAATGCGGAGAGAACAAAAATACATTTAATTTGGACATAAATAAGCAGTAATATGAAACATTTCAAAGCAGGTTGATTTTTTGAAAGAATCATATAGGGTGAATACATATATTGAATGATGGCTTCAATTTTACATACTATATAAGTGAATTTTGAAGCAATAGAGGAATAAACTATAAAAATTTGTAATTGCGAAACTTCAAGGGGATGATACTAAAACAAACTCATTAAAATACAATTTATTTACACAATACTTCACAATAATATTAATCTGTAACCGTTCTTATACACTGTATCCGTAAAGTATGGAACACATTCATTTTTAGCTAAACAGACCATTTTAAGAAATAATCCTGAAATACGTCGATTTTTGATTTTAATTTACCGTATTTTAAAATAATAATCTAATATACAGGGTGAATTACTTTCGAGTAATGACGTCGCCGTCATTTTTTTAAATGGAGTAGGTACCCCCATTTTGTCTCAATTTTCAGATTACTCCAGCTGAGCTGATTCCAATTGGTACAGGGTGGAAAAAAATACAATAGTTTTGTGTGTGCTCATAAAGTAACGCGTAACATTCTTTATTAGTTAAATTAACAATATTATCAAAAATACTTATTGTCTAGAGGCAATTGGTTTAAATGTAACACCCTGTAGTTTGTTACATTTTTAGATTAATAAAAATAAATATGTTTGGTACTTGTGGTCTAGCAGACAGAATATGAAAGAAATTATTTCTTATCAATTTAAAAAAAACATAGTCGTCTAGTTTTTTGTGAAATGTCATTATTTGTTTAGTAATTTATTGATGTTCAGTGACAGTTTAGTTCTACAATATTTTCGATATTCGTGAATGTTTTAATTATTGCTTAGATTTAATTTGAAGTAGAAATGGAGTTAAGTGTAAAACAAAAAATTGAAATAGTTATGATGATTGGGTATGGAGACAGATCGCGAACTCAGATGGAAGTGTGCAATTTGTTTAATGATAAATATCCAGAAAGACCTATAACGCGTTCAACAGTCAGTAACTTGTACGGTTGAAAATGCACGCAAATCACGTCGTCCCTCTGCAAATGCTGATACAGCATTAGATGTTTTACTTAGTTTTGAAGATGCGCACACTTCTGTGCGTAAAGTTAGTCGCGATATCGGTGTTAGCAAAACAACGGTACAAAAACTATGGAAGTTTGAAAAATGGCATCCTTATAAAATCAAACTTGTGCAGGAATTAAACGAAGATGATCTCGATAGAAGAATCCAATTTTCCGAAAAAATTATGGATAAATGTCACCGAGACCCTTTCTTGATACAAAACATTATTTTTTCTGAAGAGGACATTTTCACGTTAAATGGCGAGGTTAACCGTCAGAATTGTAGATACTGGGCAAAAGAAAACCCCCACTGGATATGTGAGCATCATACACAATACCCGCAAAAGGTAAATGTATGGGCTGGAATTGTAAGAAATCGAATCATTGGACCCTACTTTATCGAAGGTAATTTAAACGGGGCAACGTACCTTGAGTTTTTAAGGGGGTATCTCGTACCTACTTTACGTAATTTTTTTCCCAGCAGACGTAATCCTGGAGGTTTCGATGAAAGTTTATGGTTTCAACAGGATGCTGCACCTCCACATTATGCTGTAGATGTTAGAAGGTACCTAGATGAAATTTTTCCGAACAGGTGGATTATTGGTGGACGTCGACCTATTGAATGGCCAGCAAGGTCACCAGATTTCAATCCTTTGGATTATTTTATGAGGGGCCATTTGAAGAATGTTGTGTATCAAACGAAACCGGCAAATATTCAAGAATTAAAAGAGAAGAGAAGAGAATTCGGACAGCAATAAACAAGGTTCAACAAATTTGTACACCGTTTGAGTTACTGTCAAATACAGCAAGGGCTGCAGTTCGAACATTTGTAAAGTCATGTAGGTATTTCATCATATTCTGTCCGCTAGACAATAAGTATTTTTGATAATATTGTTAATTTAACTAATAAAGAATGTTACGCGTTACTTTATGAGCATACTTTACGGATACTTTGTATATACATTTTTATAAAAAAGCCCCAAAATATTAATAAGGCTTCAATCTCCTAACACTTTGATACATTTTTTCCAAATAACATAAATACCTACATCGTTCCATGCGTTTTTATAACCCGGACACTATTAACAAACTTAACACCCTTAAGAACTAATATATCCCCAAGAAGAAGAAGATATGATTATTCTCTTCGACAAATTTAATGCGAGTATTGAATATTTTTCAAGAAGGGAAAGGGAATATCTTATCCGGGAGCTGAAACGCTTGATACAAAATATATATACAACTTCAAAGATTATTAATTTGTAATTGAGAAGCATTGTAATCATAAAACTAAAATTGATAATGTTGTTTATAAATTTAGTTGATTTTTTTCTTAAATTTAACACTTTTCAGTTGGAATAAAAATTGTATAACAGCATTACTGTTTTTATAAAAAAAATTGTTGAGCTTGGAAAACAATATAGATTCAACATGAGATAATACTTTACTAAACGACATTTTGGGCTATATTAATCTACTTCATGACAGTATCCATGTTTTCTCAAAACTTCTTCAATTTCTTCGTAAACTGTGGCATCTACAACTGTTGCAGGTATCTGGAAATTAATATAACCACTAGATTAGAGTTTTGTAAGTGTACATGTAACTGTCTCAGATCTCATGTGTCCTCTTCAAATGTTTGCTTCTCTCAAATATACCTTAACTTACCTTTGTCAATTTATTTCTAGCAAGATCTGATATCGATTTCCTGCAAATTTTTCCAGACCTGGTTAACGGTAGTCCACTAACTGCTAAAGCTAATTTGAAAGACGCTACTGGACCCAAGTTTTCACGAACCATAGAAACTAATTCTCTCGATACTATACGATCACTCAAAAGAGAATCTGCAAAGATATTTATTTAATTAGTTATAACGTTTCCATAAATGATTTGCATTGTAAAACTGTTTTTCTACGACATTGTCGACCATAATAATATTTCTAATACCCGTTTTCTATGTTCCGGCGTCTTTACACCACTTCTGGCATAATAACGTTTTCTAACGTCGGCTTAATAGCTTTTTCTAACTCCGCTTTTCGTTCTATGTCATGAAAGTGTTCAAATAAACAAGGCCACTTGAAAAATTCGATGTTTTTCAGCTTGTCCACAATTTTTAAATCAGCTCATCATAATTTTTCGTATTCCTCTACCACTTTCGTTATGTTCTGAAATTTAACGTTTCAAGAATTTTATTTGCATACCAGGATTGGGCCTATCAACATCCTAATTAAAGCATAAAATCCTACTATAGGATTAATTTGAACTATTCATGACATTTTTTGGGAGGAGTTCTATACAGAACGTCTAAACCACCGCATCTTTCGTTACAAGTTACACAATAAGGGTATGTACTATTTTTTTATCAAGTAGCTTACCTTCCTTCAGTACAAATAGACATAAAGGTACTTCGTTTTTAATTGGATCTGGTACTGAAATCACACAAGCCATGCCTACTTCAGAATGGGACAGAATTATGTTTTCTATAGCTAAAGTGGACAATCTATGTCCGGCAACGTTGATGACATCGTCAGCTCTTGCTGTAACGTAAAGTAATCCATCTTTGTCAATATAACCAGCATCCATTGTATCATAGTATCCCTGAAATAAGAAATTTATAGAGAATAGAATACCCATAGTATCATGAGTTGACCAAAATGGTTTTTATTTTACGTATTAAACTAGAGATAGTGGAAACCTTCGAAAAATGCAAACTTTAAAACTAAAAGTATCGATAAATATATAAGTACCAATCGATTCAGGATGAAATTTTACATTGTGTGAATGAATTTTTGATTCAATATTTCCAAAGGTGTGGTGAAAATAGAAAAAATTGTCAAAATCGCGAAAAATTATGATAAAAACAATTTGCTTATCACTTACTGGGAATTTGGCAAAATAAGTTTTAACGAATCTATCTTCGGCCTTATACAGAGTCGCTAGTGTTCCAGGTGGTAAAGGCAATTTTATAACAATTCTTCCTAATTCGTTGATATCGGCGTTAGTACCATCTTTCTTTAACACTTTAACTGCAGAAATCAAAAAAAGTGTTTTTAATTTTAAATCATAGGTATAGGGAAAAAAGTTAAACTTTTTTGTTGTAATAAATGGAAGAGAAGTAAAAAACAAATAAGTAGTCATAAAAAACTGCTTTCTTAAGATGGTTCAGAATATTAAGTTTCCTGTGTAGTTCTTTTCATACAATGAGGAGCTAAGCCGATATCCGGCTTTTGGTATTTTATTAAAGTACTACTTGGCAAATATTGATTTCAAAATTGGTGTATTACGGGTTGCGTGAAACGAGAGAATTTCTCGTTACGGACCGATAGAGAATCTCTCCTAAACCGGTGAGAAGCCGGCGTAATTAACAGTTTCTAAATTTTTATTACCTCATTTTCCATCAGAGTTTTACTTCCATTACGTTTCCTAATTTTTATTTTATTTTTTCCACTAAGTTGTATTGTTTCAAATTTTCGTTTGGAGTTTGTGTTGTACCTATGTATGTATGTATAATTTGGTGACAGTCACTGAGACCTAAAAGATTTATTGTGCCCCCTTACTTCTACTTAGTTCCTGTGACTAGAAACTCATTTAAGTAGTCCTATTTCCCTGAGGAATATTAGGATATCTGCGTGCTTTGGAGTTTGTATCGTTGATATTTTCGTTTTGAATTTAATGTTTTGTTAAGAAAAATTTTTATATTGATTCCATTGACTATGGGTGATAAACAATATGCAACAGATGAGCAAAAACTCATTTTGGTTGAATTTATGACTGAACATCCCGAATCAATTAGCGGGGTATTTACGAGAGGATTCACCAGGCAAGTTGCCAAAAAATTGTGGCAACAAGTTGCCGAGCTCTTAAACTAGTTGCTTGAGAGGGCTAAAAAAGATGAAGAAGTGGCGAAAGGTTTACACACCGTTAAAAAAACCTCGTGTGAAATTTTGTAACATTTCAATATATTCTTGACCTGGCAAAGCTTTAAAAAAAATCAGTAGCCAAAGAAGGATAAGGCAGAAAAGGAATGACAAATAGGTATATACAATTTGCGTAGAAGTGTGACAACAATGGCAGATCTCACTATTTTTCTTTAAAAATTTGACAAATATATATGGAACTCTCATGTTTTAGGCAACCCTACAATACATCTCATGGTGAGATTCTCACTATAAAAAAATATGGGCCGTGGAAACTAAGAATTCCTAAATGTTTGCAACTTTCACAAGAAATACATCTTATAACTAGAGATGAAGTTTCTGATTAGATGTTTTGTGAACTAATAGTCAGTTACAAAAAGGCCATTCGAATTTGAAGTTTGAAGAGCTGTCAAATTCTATAATAATATGCCTTTTTTGTTTACAGTTTGTATGAACTTGACGATTCAATATTACTATAAAATAAATAGCATTGCGTTAATATTTTTTTAGGTAAGTTCGTTTTAACCCTTACTCTGTGGAATTACAAACAGACGTGAAACTTGTAATTTTAATAATAACTATGTAGTTATATTTTTTGTTGCACCACAATTTTTAGACTAATGTCGCTATCATGTAAATATTATTTTGTATCACACCGCACGAAAACAACAGTTAAAACTCCTCGTAAAAGTTTGTTATTCAATATAAAAGCAATATAACACAATTATAACCTATACTTCATCACGATTTTAAAAAAGAAGACGACAGAATTGTGGTTCTATGTCAACCCTTGTGTAGTTAACTTCTCTTTTAGGTAATTCACGACACGGCATAAATGGCGAACTATTTAATATTTTTAACACCTTTTTTCGATAAATTACACTATTTACTTATAGTATTATGAATAATTGGACATAAATCTTACTATTGTATCCAGGAAACGGTAACCCTACGGTGAGGTCCGTATCGGAACACGGGTTCTTCAAACCTGCGCACATCCCAGAAATTCCAGATCCTGTCTCAGTTTGCCACCAATGATTGATGACAGGAGCTCCGAACATTCTCTCTGTCCATAATTTTGTACTTAAATCCAAATGTTCACCAGCCAACCATAGTTGTCTCAAGCTAGACAGATCATATTCCATACCATATTTTCCATCAGGATCTGTTTGTTTTAGAAGTCTCATCGCTGTTGGAACGGTAAACATACCATTCACTTTATAGTCGCTAATAATTCTAAAAGATGATAAATAGTAATAATAGTAGAATATCAATACATTTCAAGCATAATCCTTATTTCTCTGTTAAAATACACACAAATCTTACCGATAATATGAACTAGGATCTGGAGTTGTGGTTGGTTTTCCTTCGTATACTATAGTAGTCATTCCATACGATAATGGTCCATAGCACATGAAGGAATGCCCGACAACCCATCCAAAATCACTTGTTGCCCACCATACGTCATCGGGTGTAAGCCCATATAAAGTTTTTAAATTATAAATGAGCGTACATAAGTGTCCTCCTATCGGTCGGGTTATACCCTTTGGTTCGCCTTAAATTTTAATAGTAAACGTGAGTAAATATTAGTACTAACGTGTAAAAGTTAATTCAAAAATATTTTAAACCGAATAGATAAGAAACCAAAACTTGGACATTCCTAATTGTTCGCAACTTTCACTACAAATCATCAACTAATTAAAGGCTAGCTTTCTGATTAAGGGCGGGTTTATCAATACCCAGTTAAATATGTCAGCTATCTAGCCGCCAGCCAATGTCTCGGTTACTTTAGAAAGCGTTATCAATGCACCACATGACCGACAGGTAGCTTCATAACTATCTTTTACTTAAGCGCGTTTACGAAAAGGCCCTTTTGGTGGTGGGCAAACACACAGTTGACAGTCAGAATCATGGAACACCAATTTCTTGTATTTAACTGTATGTTTTATGGTTAACATCAACTTGGAAGTGGCACAGATAGAAACGATTTTTTCTTGCATGTACCAGGTATGGCTTTGTAGCAGAATAGCGCTGGACATAAATAGCACTGGTCAAAATAGCGCTGGTCAAAAACAGCGCTAGACAAAAACAGCGCAGGACAAAATAGCGCTGGACAAAAACAGCGCAGGACAAAAACAGCGCTCTATAAAATAGCGCCAGTTGAAAAATCCTTAGAAAATCAACTATTACTGTAGGATGTGAATGAAAAATCAAGTTTCACCGCTAAGCATCAACCTTCCTTTACAACAAACTATATCAGAATATAGGGAACGGAAAACAAGTAAGAGCAACAATTAATATTTTTCATCATACTGACACAGATCAAAGTGTAAACAACTACTTGTCAGTGTCATATCTATTTAATGTCTAAAAAAATGCAATTTCACGTTGCTTGTCATTTCGGTAATTATATCCTTCGTGGAATAATGTATCACCTCCTTTCTGAGACTTACCAAATTGCATTTTTTTAGACTTTAAATAAATATGACACTGACAAGTAGTTGTTTACACTTTGATCTATGTCAGTTGGTCGGGAAGCGATATGTGTTGAAGTATGATGAAAAATATTGATTGTTCATACTTGTTTTCTGTTCCTTATATTATGATATTGTTATAGACAGTTACCAACACTTTGATCACTGTCAGCTGGTCGGGAAGCGATGTTGAATTGACGAATTGAATTAGGAAAACTATTGTTATGACTGTAATTTATGAAAAATATGTTATTCCTAATTATGCTAATTCAGTACTATAGTCTATTTTTATGTATGAGGTAGTAGTAAAATAAAGAAGCATAATTATCTTTTGGCGGCGCTATTTTATGGAGCGCTGTTTTTGTCCAGCGCTATTTTGTCCTGCGCTGTTTTTGTCCAGCGCTATTTTGACCAGCGCTATTTTGTCCAGCGCTATTTTGTCCAGCGCGATTTTGACCAGCGCTATTCTGCTACAGAGCCACCAGGTATACTTTGGTATCGTTACAGAATACCTCGATTGTACTGTGCACATGACACCAGTCAATTAGCTACTGTCAAACAGCAAATATATTCAGTGGCGGATTAACATAGGGGCTAGCTGGGGCTTAAGCACCGGGCCCCGCGAATCTTCGTGATACAGAAAAAATATTATTTGAGGTTTTTCTCCGCCCTTAAGTGGGCCCCTGCTCGACTTAGTCCCGGGCCCCGCAGGAGTTAAATCCCCCACTGACTGGAATATTTTTAAGGAAGGATTTAACGATGAAAAAATATATATTATTAAGAAAATAAACTAACCAGTAGTTCCTGAAGTGTAAAGGATATACAAAGGATCGTTTGCTTCGACGGGTATGCAAGGTGCGCTTTCACAATTTTTTATTGCTTCTTCCCAATCCATATCTCTCTCTGGATTGAGATCACCAATTTCTACACCTTTCCTTTGGAATATAATACATTTTGATGGTTTGTGACTCGACAAGGCGATTGCTTCATTTAATTCAGTTATGTAGCTGAAACAGTAAAGATAAACATTATTTAGGTATCGTATTTTCAAGAGAAGAAACACTACCAAGGGACTGGCAAAAAGCACTAATAGTACCAATTTTTAACATTAATTAGCACCGCGATGAAAGTGTTGGAGAAGATACTGGAGAAAAGAATCAGGTCGACAATAGAAAATACACTGGAGGAGTCACAGATGTGGTAGAAGTACCCAGGACCACATATTTACTATCAAACAGTTGACAGAAAAAGCGTTACAATAAAAAAAAGAAATTCTTGGCTTTCCTGGATCTAGAAAAAGCCTTTGATAGCGTACCTAGAGAAAAAATGTGAAAATATTAGCAAAAAGGGGATTGAATACAAAAATGATAAGAATAATACAGAACATCTATGAGAGAAATGAGAACGCAGTCATAGGAAATAATATATCAGAAAATTTCACTACAAATATGACAAGGAGGGAGCCGAAGCCGTTTGTTACCTATTATTTACATGCAGAATGAGATCATTAAGAAATGCACAAAACTAAGTAAAAAAGTATGTGTGGGACATTTGCAATTGTGCAGGGTAGATATCAGTGAAGGAACATTTGCAGACGATGTTATATTAGCAAAAGATGAAAAAGAGCTACTAGAAAACATAAATGTGTGGAATGCAGCAATGGTAGACATGGGAATGAAAATAAACAAAAACAAAACTAAATTTATGGCCATTGGAGACGACAAAGAGGAACTAAATGTAAGAATACATACAGACAAAATAGAGCAAGTTAAACATTTTCAGTACCTTGGAACAATAGTAGACGAAAACGGAACACAGGAAGCAGATATTAATAATAGAAAAGTTAAAACTAATAAACTATACTATGCCATGAATACCAAATTGATTAACAAAAAAGAAATATATAAAGAAACGAAATTAAAAGTATTTAAAACAATATATCACCAATACTTACATATGGATGAGAAACATGGAAGTTAACAGGACAACAAAAAAGTAAAATACAGGTGACAGAGATGAAATATTTAAGAAGAGTAAGAGGTGACACAAAAGAGGATAGAATGAAAAACATAGATATAAGAAAAGGCCTAGGAAGAAAGACAACTACAATGGTGGGGACATTTACAACGTCGGGATGAACGAAGACCAGTAAAGGGAATATGGAAAGTAAAAATTGAAAAAAATAAAAAAAGGGGCAGACCAAGTAAAACTTGGTATAAGGTAATAGCTGGATTTCTGGATAAAAGAGGAAGAAGCTGGAAAGAAGCGAAAGAATAGGAAAGAATGGAAAAAATTCCAGACGGAAGGGTAACTGCATCACACCTTACACCACTAAGTGGTAGAAGGGATTTAAGATTATATGTATATATTTTCGAGACAAAAAAATCTCGCGCTCGTGTGGCCAAGTATAAAATATAAGATTTTTCTGTATTCGATTTTTTGCTGAAGAAAATTTAGTCGAAGAATTTGTTATTATATTTCTTTTACTTACTTAACAATTCGACTTGGCTCTATACCACAACTCGCCGCAATCACTACCTTTGGTTCGGCGTGTTGAATTCTTGTACATAATTCGTTGGCCGCAAATCCTATTAATCAATATAAATAATGAAGAGTATATGAAAATTGCATCAAATACTGCACTTTTACTTTGTATTTTTTATATGAATGAAAAATATTAAAACTGAATAATTAAATTGCTTACGACAGCAGTTCTAACCTTCATTAAATTATAGTAAATTGACATTTTTTCATTAAATATATTAAAAATAAAGCAATTAATACTATTAAAGAAATGTGTAAACTTTAAACATATGGAAAACTTTTTTATCATTAATTTTAGGAAAAAAAGTTATTCTTCATAAAAAGTTCTGCATTATCTAAAACCTAGAATACAGTCATCAAATATCAAATTTTTCGCTCATATACGAGGTTTGTCAAAAAATATGAATTTTACTCAAGAGTAGTTTAGGCTCTCGTCGTTTAAGACGAACGTGTGGTGTGGCATTTATAATAACAAATTAATAGGATCTTTTTTTCATGAATCTATGAATGCCGAACGTTATTTAAAGTTTTTACAAACTCATATCAATGAATTCATGGACGAACTACCCTTAATAGAATGTCAATGTATTTGAAGACGGTGCCGCATGCCACAGTACAATAAATGTTAGGAACTATCTTGAAAATTTGTTTTATGGAAAAGTTATTCACAGATATTCTGATCTCTTTTGGCCTGCTAGAGATCCCCTGACCTTACCCCCCCTTGATTACTTTTTATGGGGTTACCTGAAACAAAAAGTTTACCAGAAAGCGCCGTTTCAAGATATTGACCACTTGGAGAGGATCATTTTAGAAACATGTCAAGAAATTTCTCAACAAATGATAAGGAATGTATTATTACGTGAGTTTTCCAATAGGATGATTAAGTGTATTGAAAGAGAGGGTGGATAATATGTCGAAGCATTAGTACGAGTGAAAATTAAATTAGTTTGTTTTTAATATTAATATGATGTTAGTTTTATAACTTAATATTTGAATGTATTTTACTATTTGTAAAATGTATGTATGTATGTATGTATGTATGTATGTATGTCTTTTGGGGTAACATTCACTGAGACCTAAAAGATCTATTGTGCCCCCTTACTTCTACTTAGTTCCTGAGGAAAGTCTCAGAGACTAGTAGCTCCTTTAGTCCTATTTCCCCGAGGAATTTTAGGATATCTGCAGGCTTCAACTTAGGTAACTGTCCCTCTTCTATCCAGTAGTCTCCCAGGTGCTGTGCCCTAGGATTCTGAATTGCTGTGCAGTTTGCAAGTATGTGGATGGAGGATTCTTCTTCCATTCCACAAAACCTACAATCTTCTTCCTCCACTATTTTGAGCTTTTTAAGGTGCCCATTCAGGCGACAATGTCCCGTTAGGATTCCTGTTAAAACTCTTAGTGCAGTTTTGCTTTGACTTATGCATTCATTTGATCTCAACAGGTTGTAGTCACCCAGAAGAATCTTTGATTGCCTAAGCCCTACTAGATCTTTCCAATTGTCAGATCTTCTCTTTTCTTCGGCTTCACCTATTTCTTCCAATATTACATTGGAGCTGATTCCGCAAAAAGGTTTCGGCCCCCAAAAGGGTATTTCAGTCCTCCTCTTCGCTAGTTCATCTGCTATCTCGTTTCCTTCTATTCCAGTGTGTCCTGGAATCCACAGTAAGGTGACTAGATTGTTCTCGCCTAGTTCATTAAGTTTGCCTAGGCATTCCCACACCATTTTGGAACTGATTACACAAGAACTCAGCGCTTTAATGGCTGCTTGACTATCAGACATTATGATAATCCTTTGCCTTCTATATCCTTTGTCAATATTGAACTGGGCACACTTTCTTATTGCGTGAATTTCCGCTTGAAAGATACTTGGGGGTTTTCCCAAGCTTTCAGAGTGTTTGGTGCCGGGCCCGTACACTCCTATCCCAGTTCCTTCTATTGCTTTTGAGCCGTCTGTGTACCATTGAATGGCATTCTTTCCAAGTCTGGTAATGGTATTTGGATCCCATTCCTTCTTGTTGTTTAATTTCGTAACGAATTTCTTTGAAAAGTTATACTTTTTCATCATACCATCTTGTGGCATGTCCCAGGTTGTCTGATTTCTAAGAAGTGAAGAGGTGGTTTTCTTTTTAATGATTCCCTCTCTACTTAGTCTGTATCTTGTTCTTTCTGCAACACTCTCCACCACCATATGTAATGGTGTGAGGTTGAGAATCACTTCCATTGCTGCCGTTGGGCATATTTTTAAAATAAATGAATATGCACGTATTACGCGTTTTAATTGCAAAATTATCAGAAGACACCGAAAAGCTTATCGTGTGTTTCGTAATCACAAGAGATAAATGTTCCTTCAAAATAGAAATATTAGTAAAAAATAAAATAATCTGAAGTGGATTTACTTGCGTATTTGAACGTAGTTTTTAATTCTGATCAACTTTTTTTAGTAACATTTTTCGATATTGGCAAATTTAAAGGTACTTTCGCTTGAGTAAAACACATTTTTTTATATAAACCTCGTATACGACTGAAAAATTTAATATTTGATGACTGTATTCTAGGTTTTAGATAATGCAGAACTTTTTATCCTAAAATTAAGAATAAAAAAAGTTTTACATATTTTTCCAACTTACGGGGACATATTGTATACATATGTGTAGAATATATTTAGTTAACAATATGGTAGGTAGAGCACAACCCATATTTAGACTCTATTTATTCAGATATTATCATCCTCTATCGAATGGAAATCCGTTCGCGAATAATTGACTGCAATTCTCATACTGTATCATTCGGCGATACTAGGTCTAAGGATGCTTTATTCCTACAATAAGTCTCAACACCAACGTTTTATTTGCTTCGTTTTAGTCGATTTAAGATATAAATTGACATTTCATTATAATTGAAGAAGAACTTTTTCAGTCACTCTAGTTTTCTTGCCTTTACTTCGTTAATTACTGACTAAGAATTTTCAGAAGAAGAAAATATTGGTTATAGTGATACTGAATCACGATCAGTCTATGTCTTTACGGTTCCCTCTTCTGTAAAACGTGACTCCTGTGGAAGCTTCCAATCTGACTAGTTTCAATCTCAAATGTTTGAGTTCTTTAATACAACGAAGAAGTTAATCAGTATAATTTTAATGACTTACCTCCAAAAACTACTGAGTGTATAGCTCCTATTCTAGCTACAGCTAGCATGGCCATTATAGTTTCTGGGATGAGTGGCATGTATATTACAACTTTATCCCCTTTACTTACACCCAGCCTTTGTAAAAGACCAGCTAATTTGGACACCTAGAAATGTTACTCTTTTAACACAGAAATCTAAATTAATCACAAATACAATGTGCTAAAAACGGAGCAAGCTAAGAATTTCCATGCTCTGCACCCCTTTTTGATGCTCATTTTCAAACACGTGTCATTAACGTAGACTTCTCAAATTAAAAACCCTATGTAGCCTAATCAAAGTACACATAAAACCTCACAAAAAATACAAAAAAAATTTAAAATTGGGTATTTAAAAGAGTTGTGTTTAACATGAGAAAAAGTTTTCGATGTTAGGCATGCAATTTTCCGGAAAATCGTCGAGTGAAAATTTGTGTTTTTGTTTTTTCGCTCTAATTATTTAAATAATAAATATACAGAAAAACTTCCAATTTCAAATTTGTAGCTGATGCATTTATCTACAAATTTTGTCTAAAAAGTTTTTCTGTAAATTAAAAAGTTTACGAGATAAAATTAATTTCAGTGCTATTCAATTCGTGGTTACGCGCGAGCCAAATTTATTAACCGCTCGACTTAAAAGTTAATAATTTTGGGCTTATAACATACTGAAAAAATAAATAAGCTCATGTAAAATGTAAAGAAAGATCTCAACTTTTAGATAGAAATACTTTCAAATTTGAAAAAGTAGATTTTCTGACTGTAATATCAGTTTATTATAATTCCTATTTAATTAATATTCCTTTTGGATTTAGTATTGCAAATGAGCATAAAACATTATTATTATAAAAGCAAAGCCATCAATATTTAGAATTTTAAACGAATGCTTCTTAAAAATCTGTTTTTTTTGTATGCTTAATTTTTCTTTTTTTTTTGACTTCATTCAATTAAATCTACTTTCGAAACTACTATACAGTTTTTCTATAAATATCAAATTTTTTAAATAGTAGACAATTATTTAAAATAAATACTTAAATCAGAGGTCTGTCAGCAATCCTTCTATAACTTTTTATACCGTTTATGATATTATCTAAAAATTTGTGAACTTTATAATGAACCAATTAAGAAGTGATTGCGATACAAAAGAAAACACCCATGGCTCAGGTAAGAAAGAGAAGGGAGCACAAATAAAGGTGAAAAAGCAGGTGAGAGAGCGTGGAAAATCGATAATAATACATTAAAAAATTAAAAAAAAAAAATTTTTCAATGTATTTGTAGATACCCCATTTTAGAACACATTTCATATGAAATTTTTTTTTGTAAATGTCATTGTTTATTTACTACCATAAAATTAAAAACATGAAAATTGATGATGTTCAAAAATACTACTGTGGAAAGTTCGTATATATTTTAAAAACTAATGCAGATACAAAAAAAATATTCAGACAAATTTTGTAGATAAATGTATTAGCTACAATTTTTGATGTAAACATTTTTCTGTGTTTTCATTATTTAAACAATTAGAGCGAAAAAACAAAAATTTTCACTCGACGATTTTCCGGAAAATCGCATGCCTAGCATTGTAAAGTTTTTCTTATGTTAATCACAACCCTTTTAAATACTCAATTTTGAATTTTCAAGTTTTTTCTGTTTTTTGCGGCATTTTACGGATATTTTGTGTACTTTGACTACGCTAATGACTAAATATTTTTCTCCTGTTAATGATCCAGGAACAAGCAACCAAAAAAAAGCAGTAAAGATAACTATTTCAATACAGCACTGTTTAATTTAAAAAAACTTAACCATTCAATATAATGGGTAACTTACTTTTTCTAGCAGTTCGGAATATGTTATTTTCCTTACTATGCCTAAAACGGGAGAATCATATATTAATGCTACCTTTCCCCCTTTTCCCGCCTCTATATGTCTATCTACAGCATTGTAGCATGCGTTTAGTTCACCTCCGACAAACCTAAAAAAATGTTTGATATAAATTGTATGAAACATAATTGGTAATATAACAACTTAGACAAAAGTGTGAGACATCGCTAATAGACCAAGTCAGTAGATTTAAGTCAAGTCTGGTTTGAATACAGTACTACCTATAAAGATATAATAAGAGAGGTTTTAAAACATGGAAGGAGCTGGAATAACGTTTGAGCGTAACCTGTAGCGAATAGAGCTTCACAGCAACTAACTGAACTAACAAACCCCGCTACGAAACTTATTTGCATTTAAAAGCTTAAAAATTCAAAAAGCCCGCGACTTCAGCGATAGTTCATGCCTGTAGCCAACTTTAGGAGTGTGGTTGTTGGGATGGGTTCTCTTGGCATTAGTTCCGATGGGTATTGCGTGGATACAGGTCATATGCCGAGAGGCGGGTGGACCATTGCGCTGTGGGGTGGCCCCAGCATCCTTAAAGGGATGCTGGGGTCGGTCTCGGTAGCATAAACACTTATTTCGACTGTAGCCAAGGGAGGCGCTAGTGTAACTTTATGCCACAGAATGCTACAAGCTTAACATATATTTCTCCACGGTATTACCACACACACTCCAGCAAACAAGAAGCGAAGCTGCCTATATTTTTTTATGCGCATGTCTGAAAGGCGCCATTTTTATAATAAGATACTTCACTTTGTCGACGAATTATATCGCCAATATTTAAAAAATTTGATCATTTTTGCCGGTGTAGCTCATCTCCATGGTATACAGGTAGACCATACCGCTATGCTAGACTTATAGAGAACTAGAAACTTTATATTCTTTCAAGTTTAAACTACCTTGGAACTGTAAGTGAAACCTAAAGTAATTAGACTCGTTCAGCAGGGATGAACGGCTGAGTTGCTAATTTAACGGTTGCTTACAGGCGCGGGATGCTATCTTTCTGCTTACTCTCTTGATGCAGCGGCAATTATTTACGCTTTTTTGTGTTTACCCGTTGAGCCCGGCTAAACAAACCCATTCTGTTATGTATTACTGAAATAGCTCTGCAGGAATGAGATGAATATTAGTAAGCAGTTTGAGCTAAGCACAAGTGATGCAAGGCCGGTCACAGGTGCTCCCAATAGACGTTGTCTTATAAATGGGCAGAATAGATAATGAGAACGGCCGTAAAGAGAATAGTAGACGACGAGAAAAAATATTCAACTCTAATATTTCGAAGATTGGTATATATTGAATGATAAATATAATTATTATTGGTTTCGACTGTCAATTTTAGACAAGAGGATTTCAAAACTATATCGATCCAGAGTAGTTATAGATAAAAACGATATTCATAAATATATAATTGAATCAAAAATATTGAAATCATTCACCAGAGCATTCCCATTATCTGGTTTTAATTTACACAAAAGAATTTTCCATCAATCAAAATATCGCTTTGGATTACCATTATACTTGTATTTATCGTTCTTGAAAGGTTATTACTGTGATTAATTGTATAGTAGACCTTCATTTTAATAGATCCATAAAACGTTTTCTTTGTTTTCTAATCTTGAATGGAAATAATAATTAAATTTCTGTTTATGCTTCATTAGTTATGTATGTAAAATTTTCAGTTATTAAAAATTGCGATACACATATAGTTTGGCAAGTTTATCTGAAGCCGTGAAAGGAATTCAGTCGAAAACATTCGATATTGCCACGTTTAACTATGAAAAAGATAAAGTGCTAAGTATGTACCTAGTGGTAATAATTAGGAAATGATGAACTTTGTATTATTAACAATATGATTATACGTTAATTCTTCAATCTGATTTTGTCTATTAACATTATTTTTTCAATTCATGATTCTTAAAAGATGAACACTTTTCAAAATTTGTTACGGGCTTCTCCAAGCTCTGGCAGCGTTGTGTGAAAATCATAATTTTCACGACCTCCGAACTAACTCAATTGGTGAAATTTATCGAAAGGCTTCGTTGCTTAGCGACCAGCTGACTTCCTATTGGCAAGTTCGTACGTGTGTTCTTCCCTCTCACTTTGTCAATTGACTAACAATGATTATCCAGTGGCGTTGGTATTGTCAGTGTCAGATTTTTAACTATTTCGTATCCATATTGAATTCAAGTACGATTCTTAACATTATTTGTTTTTAACAAATACCGTGTTTTGAAAAATACCTTACCTTTAAAGCAAAGCAAAAATCAGTTTCTATATATAATTATTATACAGATTGTGAAAGGGCTTTTGGAGACTTACGATTTACACAAGTATGACAAGGAAAATATGAAAGAGAGAGAAGAATAATTGTGCGTGGTCAGCGAGGGCGTGTATTTAGTTCCAGAGGTTGGCCGAATGTTCATTGCCCCCCTATTTTAACCGCTGTTGCCAGAAGCGCAGATTAATTTGTACAAATGATATTTTTGTCTCGTTATCGTTAATTTTTTTTGGAGTTCATGCACGATTAGGTAAAACTAAACACTTTCATCCGGCAACAGTGTCCTGCTATTTCTAGGTCTTTTCGCAACAAACGTTGATCACGTTGGAAGCGCATGCCATTGTATTTGAAAATAAAATTGTATTTGCATTTACAATATACCTTCATTAACATACTTTAACCTGCGAAAAATGGTATTTTGGAGGTCATTCGGCAGATGCATTCGTTAATTTGTTTATTGTGGCATTTGAAAATCGCCCAATTCCTTCAAAGTCACCAATTTTGAAAATAATTAGTAATTTCGAGAAATATGGATGTTTCATACTGTAGAAAATGCCAAGCTTCGGAAGATCTAATCGAACGTCCAATAAACGACGAAAGGCAAACTAGAAAATTAAAAGTAAGTCCCAAAAGCCCTTTCACAATCTGTATAATAATAATTATTATTTTTAATACTTTTATGAAAATAGGTACCGAACGCCATTGGTACGTTTTTGACAGATATCCGCCATGTTTACTCGCCCCTTACCGATGCCGCGTAGCTTCAGATAAACTTGCCAAACTATAGATATTGTACAGTACACTGGCGATAGTAAATTAGACTTCCTACTCTCTTGTGATTTGAAGCTGTTGCCTTAATCCTAAAGAAAATTTTCACACCGGGCAATATAGGATTATAATTGTGCTTGGTGACGTAGGAAGCTTAAATGGGTGTTTTTATTGGATAATAAAGACCGGTCAGTTGGTTTCTCATTCATGATATGTTAATTAGTTCACGTGAATATATGAAATTATTATGATTTTCTTATTTTAAAAAACAATTGACATAATGACGATGCAGTGCAAAAAATACCTACACGTAGAACTACTTCAAGTTACACTCGTATCATTGACAAAGTAATTTAGTGTAGTATCCCTTAAAATAACAAAAAAAAATGAGACCTAAAACCGAACCTTGAGGTATACAAGATTGTATTCTAATAGGTCTAAAGAGATGATCAAAGAGTAGATCTCGAATGGCTAAACAAAAAAAAAAACTATGTGTAGTGTTATTGAGCTTTAAGGCTACTTTTGAAGATTTTTCTATAATTGGTGAAATAATACCGATAATACTGGCACAACATGCCGCTGCATTTCTGTGGATAGTATAGATTTAATCAGAAATATTATATTCGCCAACGTTGGGCGCCGAAACGAAAACCGATACCAGAGACTGAAGAAAATTTTATAAAAAATAGTAAAACATTTTTACTTACCATTTTGTAAAAGGTTCGTATGTATTGTCTATTACACGTTTCCATGGTTTCGACCAAGTAACCAACTGACCAACTTTGGACCAAAAACGGTCTGGATGTTGAATAGACTCGGCAAATACTGTTTCGTAACTTGCCAAAGGAAATGGTATCGATGTCCTGCTCACTATAGGATAAAAAGACATTATACAAGTGTGAACAGTACTTGAATTAAATAAATGTGGTGATAATAGTTGATTTGAAAAAAGAACAATGTAACAACTTTAATTTGATAAGTTATATGTCGGATTTTAAGGTAAAATATGAGACCTATTATTTTTTAAACAATATATTTATTAAGATAATACAACGTCTGTAATGTTAAATTCTTGGTAGCATTATTTTCTAGTTTAGCTCAATTTTTTTTAAAACACTTTTGGAATCTAATCTTGCTATTCCATAACCTTCGTAAAATATATTATGATTAAAAGGAGAATAAAATTATTGGTAATACCAATTAATTATCAACTTATATATAATAAAACCCAACGAACGTTAACGATACTTCTTCTTGCAACTTTGTTAACTACAAAGCTCTAACGTGATTATAATAATCTATTGACTGCAGGAATAGTGCGAGCAATTGATATAGTGATACAAACGATGCCGACAAAATCTTCAAGAAGCGAATTCAGTTTAGTGATTAGTTTAGTTTCACATCGAATGGAACGGAAGGCAAAGAAATAAGTATATTTTTCATACTTCCGTTCCAGAAGCTTCGTCTCCTCTATATAGGCCACTAGTTTAACTGGGAAGTTTTTCAGTAGTTCTAGTGGTGTTGAAATACAGACGTATATCGACAGAAATCCACAATATCGATAAATTTATATCGAAAGGGGGAATATGTACAGTTCTTGAACCAGCTTTCGGTATATCAACAACTACAGCATGGTGGTGATTATAGCCAACCTAATTAGTGATCAAATAATGAAAGTATCAGGATTTCTCGTCGGTAACTGCACCATTCATTAATTTCCCATGTGTCTTCTATGTAGGCCACTAGTTTGACTGGAGGAATTTTCAGTAGTTGTAATGGTTGTATTATTTCCTCTCCAAAGTGCTTCTGTCCATGTAAGTTCTCGCAGAAGTAGAGTATGTGAGTAGGTTTTTCATCATAGTTCACATTTCCTGCACATAGGTTCACTAACTTTGCCCATTTTGTGCAGATGTTTTCTCAGGGTAACTGCACCATGTGGATTGGGACTAGCGCACCCAAGAGAGGCTTTCTGCAAGATGGACTACTAAAAGCAGAGAACTTGAAACCTTGACTGGCTGTACTGATTAAATTAATCAGTGATTGTTTGCGTGAAAAGCACTTTTAAGAAAAATGGCGGCATATTTCTTCAGCAAAATGGAAATGGAGTAATTGTGCCCTCGAATAGAATTATAGCTTCTGGTCTATTGTCCACTTTAATATTTAAAATGGAACCACTTCACAAACAGTCAAACAAACAATTTCATGAATATTCTATTGTATTGATCGCCATGGTTTTTAATTTACGAAACGTACGTCGTGCGTCTGGGGGCCGAAAACCTAACTAGTTTACAGAATTTTAAAGCCTGCAACTATTTATCAGAGTCGTTGAAAAGTTGAATAATATACAGAGTGACCCAAAATCAAATACAAAGGAAGTCATTACAAAAACTTTCTAAATTTCAAAAATTTACATTGAACATAATTGTCTAAATGGATATATATTATAGAGTTTGTTTAACCATCCTTTGCCGTTACGTCATACATTGTCCAGCTTTATCTTTCATTCATGAAATAGATGAGACGGAATTATGACGTCATTAACGTATTTCTTAACTAATGTCGACGTAAATTTTATTTGTTACTTTTGACAGTTCAGTTGTCATATTTTGATTTGTTCAGTGCTCATTTACGCCTTTTTCAATTAATTTTTCATTGTCAAAATGCCTTCCGGTATAATGAGAACGAGCAAAGTTTAATTTTGAAGTTGATTAATTACTTTTCAAGAGAAAGTGATGCTGGAATGCCGCTTTTACCGTTAAATGCAGTCTACAACGTAATCTGAATAATCTGATCTGAATGAATCGGACTCCCACAATGATGAAGATGATTTTGTCAGTGAGGAAGCTTAGACTTTGCGTATTATTTCATTACATTTTCTATTGCAGTTTTTATTGGGAGTTTTTTCAGAAATAAAACACTAAATTATGTAAAAAGGTACGCAACGTATAAAGCAAAATACAATTTTTGGCATTACCCCAGATTAATTTGTAGTATTACTCTAAGGGCATTACCAATTTATTCATACAAAAACACCCTAACATGCATCATTGAAAACAATTCTTAACATATATGTCATTGATTATAATTTTGAGGTTAAGTGTAAAATAACATTTACCTAATATAAGACAAACGTAAAACGGCAGAATACGTCACCGATTATGACGTAACGGCAAAGGACGGTTAAACAAACTCTATCTGTTTTTTTTAGCTTTACTATATTGTAAATAAATATAGTAAAATCCTCAAAATAATAAATATGTGGCAGAGTGATCTTGAAAGACCAATCTATGCTTTAATTCTTGGTAAACCTGAAGAAAGTTCCAAGTTTAACAATGTTATGGAAAAGTATATATACAGACTCAAAGCCCTTCATGAATTTTTTCTATTCTTTCCTATTCCGAGATTCTTCCCTTTTATTATTTCCAATTTTTGCTTCAAGATTGTTATCTGACTGTAAACCCGTAGAGAACCTCTGAGTACTTGTCCTCTGAATGCTTCTTGTATTTCGTTTTCAATTGAAACAGTTCGTCGAAGATTATACGAGGATAATTTACGATCACGACGACTTTTGAGAAAAGTTCTATTAACACAAATTCATATGCATGCTCGATTATTGGCATGGGCTAATGAACGTTTGAGTTGGAATGCTGAATGGACCCCAACATGGAGACAAATCCATCAAGGCTACTTCTACCTCATTTGAGAAAACCAAAATAACGTATGTAAATCTAAAAAGGTACACAACCTCAAACTGTTGTTTAAAACTGTAAGCGTGTTGCGCAAAAAAGGGCAAACAAACAATTACATAAAAAACATTTAATTTACAGCTTTCGGCCAAACAATTTATATTAAGAAATTGGATTTTTCTTCACTACAATGTTGAGATTCAGTATTTGTAGATAAAAAAAGATAAGCTTTTCTATAAAATTGTAACATGTCTATCGACCTGTTTCGATTTTATGAAATAATTTCCCGATTTACCGCTTGCCGTCATAGTAACCACTTCCAATATAGTTCTGTGATCTAAACTTTTCCTACTATCGTTGACCGTTACGACAATTGACATATGATGTCAACGCTCGATTCTATGGGGTGATTTTCATCCCTTTCCGTTACAGACCCTTGGGTTGAAATTGCTGTGGTAAGCACAGCAGGCAGGTTACCGCTGCAAAGATACCGTTACAAGGCAGGTTACCGCTGCAAAGATACCGTTACAAGCCAGGTTACCGCTGCAAAGATACCGTTACCGCCAGGATACCCCTGCCAAGCTACATTCAAGGATACCGTATATTACTAGATTCCGTTACATCACAAGACATCTGTACTTCCACTCCGACAGCTATACTTCAACTCCAATACATCTGTACTTCCACTCCGACAGTTATACTTCAACTCCAAGACATCTATACTTCCACTCCGGCAGCTATACTTCAACCCCAAGACATCTCTACTTCCACACCGACAACGTTACTTCAACTTCAGGACCTCTTTACTTCAACTTCAGGAACTCTCTACTTCAACTTCAGGACATAAGCTAAGTACCTTCCAGAAGTACAGGTTTTTCACTTTTCCTTTGTGTTACCTCCTGAGGCAGAATAAATTTGATATTTTAAACTTCTTTTTTTAATTTCTTCTATACCCGGCTGTAAGAGCTGTAGGGACCATGTCCGGGTTTATGTAAGTTTGTAACTTTTTTTATTATTAACTTTAATCAAATTCTACAAGGTGTTTCTACCTTTTTCACCTTAGTTTCTTTTCTCTTTAATTCAAATTATTTTCTCGTCGATGTCTAAAAGGTAGTGGCGCCCTAAGTTCTTATAGTCTGTCAACCCTCTGGCATACCTAGTGTGGCATTAACATGGAGTCGATCCACCCTTGAGAGAGTCTCTAGCCGGGATCTGTCTCTTAAGGAGAGAATAGTGTTACAAAATAATAGTTTTATTTAGTTATTTAAAAAATTACGTAGCATTAATTCGAAATTTCCTTCTTATACAAAATCTAAAAGACAGTTACCATCGTTCAAATTTCATAATTATGACTTTATTCCTTTCAAAGATAATACTTTTTCTCAATCCTGTGCTTTCTCGCATAAACCTCAGATGGTGCATAAAATGTTGGCTTTCTTGAAAACATTATCCATGCTCCCTCTTTTTCTTTTAATGTCTGCGTCTTTGATGATAAATTTAAGTTACTGATTTTTTTATGTTGTAATCAACATCCCCAACAATGCCGTTCAACCTTAGAGCATTATTCTTCTGATTCTTAAAAAAAGTTCCGTTATGTCTGTTGTTAGTGTTTGCTAGTTTTTTCTGTACTAGAATCCTTTGTTTTGCCTCGCTATTTTCAGTTTCATAGTGACTAACTATCCAGCATACGTTGCCAGTGTTCCAGTAGGGTATTATTTTATTTTTTCATCATTTTAATTATCATTATATTGTTATGAATTATTATTCAAAACCATCGACATATTGTGGTTATTTTACCATCAACGTTGTTTTAAATTTGCAATTAAAGTACATTTGTATGATAAAAACGTTACGTGTATATCATACAAATTTTTTGTTACGCTTTTTTATGACACATTTTCAATGGTACAATGGTTCAATCTTGAATATATGCAGACTCTTGAAATTATAAGAACCTAAATAATGTATGTAAATGGAAATATTTCATTTCAATAATATTTTGTTCATTGCAACAATGAATTATTAATATCTACTGATGTATTATGTATGACTTTTGTCATCAATTATTGTCCTTAATTTCTTAAAATTTCGTGCTTAATAAAAAAAAATATGAATTTGATAAGGCAAAAAATTAAACTAAAATATTAAGGATCTGAAAGATGGTTACAACTCAATGTTTCTGAAAAACTATGGATTTAATAGGTGTGCAGCTTCTACATGAATTTATATTCTTACTTAAAAAAGCTAGTCAATTGAAATGTCACCTACGTACAAAGAGTTTACTGAACAAGGTAAAAAAGAAACTCCCAGCCCTGGTATTAAAACTTAGTAAGAGATATTTGAAAGACAGTTAGCGACCTGGTTTCTGCACAATGTATCCTTTACAAAATGGAAAAAGTCAGTGAACCAATGTGCAGAAACTTTGAACTACGCGATTCAAACAGTACTGTGAGTACTGTCTGCCTGTAGAGTAGGGAGGGTGAGCTAGGCCCACAGCAATTAGGCCACATGTGATCCATTGTACATCCTCCCGAGGGGTAGTCTTCCTAGGTCATCGTTCAACCTGTTTATATCGGCAGGTGTAGGCCAAGACTCACTGGGCACTCGCATAATACATGCCTGACAGATTCATCTTACTGTTCACACATCCTGCATAGAGGTGTGTCCACTAGCCCCATTGTATGGAGGTCTTTCCTTGATTGACAGTGGCCAGTCAGAAACCCTACCGTTAAACATAGGTTTTTCCTGGTCATCCCCAAATATTTTTTCGACTCCAGCTTCCCAGCGTCGTCCAGGGTGATCCTGGCAAGACTGCATCCCTTGATTTCATCCCATCTCTTTGGAGATTGAGCATGGGTGTAACGTTTAGCTAGTTCCGCAATTGTCGAATTCGTCAGGCCGTAGGTTGCGCCGGGTCCAAGAATTCTTAGTCCAGCCGTTTCTCTGGCTAAAGAATCAGCAATGCGGTTACCTTTGCTTCGGCCGTTCCCCTTAACCCACCTCAGGATGTTACCTACCGAGGCGTTAACTTAATCTCGATGGCACTCAAATACTAGCCCTGATGTAACACGTTGTCTGTTCAAGGCTAGTAGAGCTTGTCTGCTATCAGTCCAGATTATTATGTTTTTGCCAGAAAATCCTTTTCTGGTTAGTACCTTTGTGGCAATTGAAATCCCAGCCAGTTCTGTTTGAACCACGCTGGTGTTTTTTTCCATTCCCCACTTAATCCTTAGGCTTAGTGATCTGGAGTAAATTCCATATCCTTATCATATCCATCTTTGGTTTTTGAGCCGTCTGTATATATGCGTATTGCATTTGCAGCATCTGACTTTGTATTCTGTTTTATTTGTATTTTGTAGCGTTTATTAAATACAAACCTTGGTTCAATTGCAACACTAGCCGCCTGCAGCAGAGGTAGCGCAGTAAGCGTGTGACTACTTACAAGAACTGACAGAACCACTCTGTAGAAGAAATCATATACAACCATTAAAACTACTTAAAATTCCCCAGTTGAATTACTGGTCTATACAGAGGACACGAATTGATATCCATAGGAGTAATTGGAAACATATGTTATGAACAAAATTGTTCAAATATGGGACCCATAATAAAGAATACTCAAGAACTCTCTCATATTTTCTTCATTAATTTTAGGCGATTTCGGCCCGCTTTGGTACCCCACTTTGGTCTGTCAAGTCACATACCGAGATCTGCACTGAAATTGGTAGCTTTCTATCCTTGTCTAAAGTAGTTTTTGTCTTGCGTTTTATTTGTAAATAAACCATTGAGACTAAAATAAACAAAATCGTTGGAACGAATTGTATCTTTAGCCAATATTCTAAAATTTTTCAAGTCTATATGGTAATTATGGAATAGAATACATAAATGTCAATTTCATCAATCAGCTGTACCAACCGAGAACCAAACGATTTCGCCTGTAATTAGTACTTTACGTCATACCGGTGACGTAGGACCTACCAATTGGTTAACGAACCAAAGCGAGCGGAAATAGCTTTTTAACAATTTGATCCGAAATATTCAAATTTAAAAATTATATTTATTATCAACAACCTTAAAGTCCATATATTAGCATTATTTCCATTTCATTGCTTTGCAAGTAATATCAATAACATGACGGTTAATGCCGTCAGTTTGCATCCGCCATTTTGAATTTTTAATTATTTTCGTATTCAATGACCTCGAAAACCCGTAGAGTACTAATTTTTGAAATAATCAGGATAGAAAAATCTGTTGCAATTTAAATAGAATACAAGAAAGTTAAATCAAAGTGAAACATGGAACTGGATAAATGGATGATTGAAAATGTTATCATTCATTAATAGAATTCATAGTCAAAAGCTTTTAAAAATATGTGGTTCTACCATAATTCTACGTGTGACTTTATAATTGATCGAGAATATCGATGTAATAATATAAATCTCTTCAAAATAAGAAGAGTTGTCTGCCAATGAAAAATCTGATTAAAAGTTTGACGGCAAATTAATACAATGTACATCATTTTATCTTGCACTTAGAAACGTCTGCATCGCGTTTGCTGTACCATCACCAAGATAAGGTAGATGGCCCAGCATATCAAACATATGAAAGCTAGAGAAGAAGGTCACTAATCTATGAGATAGATATAGAGATAGAACATGATAGAGTAGATTCTATCCCATGAATAAACCGGATTACATCAACTGACAAAATCAAAATTCTCAAGGAAGATAAAAGTTAGATCTTGAGTACGTGATGAAATGTCACTTCCTTAGAGCAGAATAAGATTTTAGGTAGGAGGAATATTGGAAACGAACTATACTCTAGAGAAGTTAACAAGCTCTGGATATATGTGATGGTGGAAGTTTTTTAACAGCAAATTTATGAAACTTAAGGTACGTCAAGATGGGATTATATATTAGTTTTCATTACATTTTGGAACTGCTGCAATGGTAAAATATTCATAAGACAGATACAAATACTGACAAAGATTAAAAACTCACCCTTGGTTTTTTTGTCGTTTCGTTGTTTAGCATTTGAAAGCATATTTTTTTCAATTTTAAAACAGCTAACGTTAATTTTCACAATACATAGAAAATGACCGTAGCTTTCCTGTGCCGAACTGTTGTATTTGATTTAGGTGGATACTTAAAAAATTATTTATTAACATACAATTCAAATATGCTAATACAATAGTTAAAGTTCACGGGTAGTGTCAAAAGGCTTTTGGTATATTAACAATATTACTTGGTCGATATGTTGCACGTCATACGGGTTTAATGGTGAAGGTCGATTACATGTAATGATATTTGATTGCATTCTATTCGAGGTGTATTTTTTGCAGCTTCAATTTGAAGAAACTGAGTGGAATAAAAACTCTAGCTGAATTCCATGCACTTATTTCTTTGACGTTTCAAATCTTGATGGCTTTCTGCAACCATCAACCGGTGTAGAATATATGGATATCATTTAGATCTCGAAATAAACTGCTCTACAAAAGTTAGTGAAGGTCACAATATTCACTTAATTCGGATGAAGCTATAGTAGGGCTATTCGTATGATTGAGGCGGTTCGTCTTCATAGAGAAGTTACGGAAGTTTTCGTATTAAGGTAAAGTGTTATTTCGCGGCTTCTTCGTTAATATCGAGCAGCTGGAAATGTGATAAAAAGACCTAGAAGAGGTGAATCAAGGTTTACCACTTCCTCGCAAGATCTGTATCTGACTGTGTATACCCGTTTTTCAAAATTTCTGGTTTGTTTTTGAAATTACGAAACAGTTCTTCAGATGCACGTTGACATACTCACCGTCTATGAATGGTTTGCAATTTCTAGTAGATAATACCGCGAAGCTTGCCAGATTAACATTAATTTGCTGATTGCGTCCAGCTACTAAAAATGAAACTTGATTGCTGCTTTTGGAGCTCAACGACATTTTTTTTTTGTTCTTCGTCGGCTGGATATTTACTAGCAAACTGAGTATGTTTTGTATTGAAGTGTCTCTTTATCTTATTGTGTGCAAGTTTTTCATGGCAAATGGGACAAGTTGGAAGGCCAGCTGAGTTGCATATGAAAGTGAACATAAAATCTACATATAAACTTATGATGATAGTTACGACGCGTGTTACGGGGAAGAGGTGCGGTGAAAAGCGAGTACAAGTAGCTGAGAATTGATTTTCATTGGTGCAATGTAACTTCCGATTGGCCTATGAAAAATGCAGTTGAATTGTTAGTCCACATAGACTGTTAACGTCCCAGGGTGGGTTTAGTTCATTTCTGTTATTCACGAGATTTTTTTTTTAATTGGTTATTTAACGTCGGTCTATTTCTGCGACTGAGGCTAATCACCGACGCCGGGAGCACTCTACCCCTAACCGGAAATTTTGCTGAACCCACTGGTGTTCCAACCAGTGGTAGGGTTCTTTAACGATCCCAACATCCATGGACTCGGGACCTCGGTTTTACGTCTCCTCCGAAAGACAGTATACCTACATTATACCTCGTGCTCATTGGTATACTACTACTACTACTACTACTACTCCGCTGCAGGTTGTACGGGCTATTTACACGACGGTCTTCCCCAGTGGGCCGGTCACCCATCCAAGTACTAACCGCGCTCGACACTGCTTCACTGTAATTATCGCATCAGGTGCTTTCCACTACAGTGCTGGGCCGACGCCCCTCACGAGATATTGTGTTCTTAGATGTTGCTGTGATTGAGATTTTGTTTTATTGACTCAAACTATTTTGTTGGTAATATCTAAAATTATGGCTTTTTGGCGACCATTCGAAGAGGAAGATATATAGGCTCCGAACAATGAATATACTACAAGAGTAAACAGACGTATTAATTATTCTATGCCAACATAAACAATGTCAAAGTTTTTGACAGATATCCGCTTTGTTTCTTCGCCCCTTACCGATGCCGCGTAGATAAACTTGCCAAACTATACTATCTGCTTTAATTTAAAAGTTCATAATAGTAGTGAAGAAAATTTACATACAATAAGTAGTAGGTAATTTTCTCTTAAATACGAGTAAACACCATAAATGTAGATTCTTGTTTTATAAATTTGGAATCGTTATTATACTGACCGTTATATTGGGCATTATTTTAATAAACAGCACAATGAGCTAGAAATAGCAACTTCTTTTTAAAGTTTCTCTTGCAGATGGGGCCGCACTTGTGTATTCATAAAGGCGAGGTCATGAAGGCGCTGAGTCGCCAGAGGCAATGTGGAACCGCCAGCTTAAAATTTCTCAACTTTTTAACTGTTTAAAACATAAAATATTAGACAGTATTTCTTGGTCTCCGGTTATAATGTTCTTGGAAACCGTTGGAAAACTTACTGGAATACTGTAGGGCAAGATAGTTCTTATTTAAGTTGAGAAATCTCGATACTGAACGGAGTTTTCATTACCAACACTAGCACTTTTCACTATCGACATTCAAGTTATCTTCTTCAAAGAGTGAGGATTTTCTATACGTTAAAATTTCAAATCTCCGCTAAATCATCAATAAACAATAATTTGGAAAAATATGTACTAATTAGCAATTATATTATTCGTAAGTTATATAGAACTGAGTTTTTATAAAAATCAAAATATCAAACTCGCGAACTTTGCGTGCCTGTATCTGTAGAGTAGGGAGAGTGAGTTAGGCCACATGTGACCCTTTGTACATCCTTCCGAGGAGTTGACTTCCTAGGTCTTCGTCCATCCTGTCCTTTCAAGGAAGGTGGACAGGTCTCTAGGAGACATCTCCTTTATATCGGCAGGTGTAGGCCAAGACTCACCGAACACACACTCTCTTATTGACGATGACTCCGGGCACTAGCATAAGACATGCCTGACAGATTCATCTTCCTGTTCAAGCATCCTGCATAGAGGTGTGTCCACTAGCCCCATTGTATGGAGGTGTTTCCTTAATTGACAGAATTTTTTCGACTCCAGCTTTCCTGAGTCGCCCAGGGTTGATTTCATCCCATCTCTTTAGAGATTGAGCATGGGTGTAACGTTTAGCCAGTTCCGCAATTGTTTAATTCATCAGGCAGTAGGTGTCGCCGGGACCAAGAATTCTTAGCCCAGCCGCTACCCTGGTTAAAGAATCAGCAATTCGGTTACCTTTGCTCCTGTCGTGCCCCTTAACTCACCTCAGGATAATATTGTTATCTACCGAGGCGTTTGCTAAATCTCGATGGCACTGTAATACTAGCCCTGATGTAACACGTTGTCTGTTCAAGGCTAGTAGAGCTTGTCTGCTATCAGTGCAGATTATTATGTTTTTGCCAGAAATTCCTTTTCTGGTTAGCTCCTTTGTGGCAATTGAGATACTAGTCAGTTCTGTTTGAACCACGCTGGTTTTTTTCCATTCCCCACTTAATCCTTAGGCTTAGTGATCTGCAGTAAATTCCACGTATTTGGGTTTTGTATATATGCGTATTGCATTTACAACATCTGACTCTGTGTTCTGTGTTATTTGTATTTTTTAATAATCACAAACATAGGTTCAAATGCATCACTGGCGGCCTGCAGCAGAGGTGGCACAGTAAGCGCTTCCCGCCACAGTCGCAGTGCTTTGTTAATATACCTACTACGGCTTTGACAGTTTCCTATATTTGCTTAGAGTTGGCGAATGACCCCTGATGCCTGTTTCTGTCCTGGTGAGATTAAACGATACAAGAATATTATATTTCCAATAAGTAATGAAATTTTTTTTCATTAAATAGTGGAACTAATTATAAACATTTAAAATATATTATGAGTAGTTTTCACAAAGTAAGAGTCCAAACAGTATTTTATTTTGGTTTATAATTCGCCATAGGCTTTTTATCCAATTGAATGGATTTGAAGCGGCTGTATTTGACTTCGGCAGATCTTTTACAAGAAATGGCTTAATCTTTATACAACTAATAACCAACGTCTATAATAATTAAACTATTACGAAAGATAACGAGTCTATTTATAAATTATTTTTTTCGTTGTGTCCTATAATGGCATTATATTTTTAATTATAATCTGATTTGTACTTAAATTTAAATATATACACAATATAATAATACAAAAAATATTGCTAAATGGGGATTTAAAAAAAAATTATTTCTATTTCTATTTGTTATAAAACAAACTTACATTTTCTGGGTGACTGAACCAAAGGGCCTTCTACAAGCATATCTTTTTCAATTATCAACAAATTTATTTTATTAAATTCAAAGCTCGACTGAGCGTACTGTAAAGAATAGATACACTTCAAGTTTAGATTCGTTATGTTAATTTCGTGAAAACAATTTAATTAATATTTATTTTTAATTGAAATAAATTATGGTAATAATTTTACAGCAAAAAATATATCCCTCATGTTACAACATATACTGAGAATTATGAAAAAAACGAATTTCATTTGTAAGATTTTGATATCTCGGTTAGTAAGAAGGATCGAAATACTCAAGAACATTCCTTACCAGTAGCGGATTTAGGTTTAGGCCCGTGAGGCTTGTGCCTACGGCGGCAAATTTTGAGAGGCGCCAAAATTTTTAAGACGACTAAAATTAAAAATCTATTGGGTTTTCTGTAAGACAAAATTTTAAAATTTATTTTATTGCGCTGTTGCTATCTTAAAATAGTACTATTTTGAGCAAAGAATTTATTCTATATATTATATATGTTTATATAAACATACTATTACGATAGACATATCGTCTCGAGCCTAGGGCGCCGTCAAACCTAAATCCGCTACTGTTCCTTACTTGGAGAAAGCTTCTACGATTTATATCATATATCCGGATGCCTGAATGTATTTTTGGTCGTGCTCTCCTATATCACCCAACCAACACCTTTTTGTCATGCATCAGTTCTTAACTTAACTTCTCAACAAAGTAGACCGGGCCCTACAGGTAGTTAATATGTGGATGTACCAAAATAGGCTTGAGCTAGCATATCACAAAACGGAAGCTATTCTTCTCAAAGGTACTAAGAAGGCGAGAGTAAGGGACAGGATAACGTTCGTAATTGAAGGTCAGAGGATAAGTCCAACAACCACATTAAAATACTTGGGCATATATCTGGATCACCAAGGACTCTTCGGACCAGATGGGAGATGTGGGAGATTAAACAGGCTAATGCCAAACATAGGAGGCACTAGCAGTAACAAAAGGGAAGTGCTTTATTGAGTGGTTCAATCCATTTTACTATACGGAGCCCCATTGTGGTGTGGAGGAATGCAGGTGGCAAGTTATAGATCATTGATCATCAGATCTCAAAGGAGAGCCTTCCTTAGAGTAGCCAGCGCGTACCGCACAGTTTCGGCCGAAGCAATCCAGGTGATTACCGGTGTGCCACCAATCGACCTGTTGGCCAAAGAACGTAAGGCCTTGCATGAAATGGGAACGAATGCGGACCGAGAAAAGAGGGAACAGCGAGAGAGAACCTTACAGGAATGGCAGGGGGAATGGGAAAATAATGTGACAAATATACAGTGGACGAAGGTGTTGATCCCTTCAATAAAAGAATGGGTGAAGTGTAGACACAGGCACCTAAACTAATGGTTTACCCAAAAAACAGGGCACGGGTCATTTAATTCATATTTGCAAAGAATAGGGAAAAGGGACAGTGATAGATGCAATGAATGTAGGGAGAAGGAGGACAGTGAAGAGTCTATATCTGGAAATAGATATTGGGCATACTCTTACAGAGGGAAATGTTATCAGAACCATGATGGAGAGCAAGGAAAAGTTCGGCAAGATTCATAAATTCATAACGGACATTGTTAGAATTAAAGAGGAAGAGGGCGGGGGAAATAGACTACCAACTGTGTACCTGACGATAACTAGAAATAGTGGTACCAGGGACACTGTCTGGGAATGGGGTGGAATGTTTAGTGGGTAGGGCCGCTAGGCGAGTCAGACACTGTGTAGTAGAGTTCTTAAGGATGCTATACAGTTCTCTACATTTTTAGTTTGACAACCAAAAACCTACATTGACTTTATAATCACCGTGGAGTTAATAAAGTTAGTTCAAGTCTTACCATACGATGATTCAGACGACAGTGATCTGTTAAAAGGCTCGTGGGCGTCTAGCACTTATTTGGGGAGACATTCTTTGAAGGATGCATAAATGCATTCGAGAGAATCCAGCATACATTTTGCCAGAATTCTAAGACTTTCTTGCAGTTCAATTATTTAGTGTTTGTTCTTCAAAACTTAATGAGATGACAATTGATAGTTTTGGTCCAGTGAAACGACGTGTGTAGTACAAGGAAGTCTATCTTTTTATTTCCATCTATACGAGAATAGCCAGGAATCCATATTAATAATGAAGGCAGTCTTTTTTTGGCACTTTCAAACTAATTTATGAATTTTTTTATGTAATGTGTATGGTTTTTGCTCGGAGCTCCCTTTATCAATTGCAGAATTAATAGAAGTTTTTGGCAGTTTCGTCAGAATCCTCATATTCATTAATGACTGTGGGATGGAATCCAAAGAAATTCAGTGATCTTGCCATTGGATAGAAGTTGTAATAATAATGTGGGTTTAAATTCAACCAGGATTAGTAGATTGTTTGGGTACTTTTTTAGGAAAAAGGAATGTGATTGTTGATATAAATTATTATTTCATAATCAATTTTAATCCTGTTGAAGTAGTAGTAGATACGGATTGAAGTTGTAATATCTGGCGCCTCCTAATTTATGATTTAATTAAATGGAGTCTGGTTTGTATGGTAATTTGCAACGATCTTATATGTGCTCATCCCATTTTAGTTGATATACGCAGAGAATTTGTCTTCTAATGGCGTCTATTACCAACAACCAATTATTTGGTGTCAATAATTGAGTAATTTACTGGCTTGCTGACCAGTTTGCATACCAATTAGCTTCAAAATAATTCTACAAGGCAGGCTTGCTGGAAAGTCATGATTAGTGATGTTGAGATATGTCAAGCGATGTTATATCATCTCTCAATTGTAATTTCTGAATTTCGATATTGGAATTTGTAGTAAAAGTGTATAATCATATAACGGAAAATGAAACCTTTTCGATATTTTTTATTTTATTTAAAAAATAGTACAGTTTAAACAATAATTAATTGAAATAATTAACATTGTAGTGCTGAACGAGAATATTGCGTGTCAGCTGTTTCAGTCTGAACCAAACTACTTTATTAATATTTCTATTTTTCTTATCTTAATCGGGAGTTAAAAAATCTGAAGTAGAAAATTTATATAAAACAGAAGACGTCGTTACACGGAAGAAAATCATTCTTCAAAATAAAATAAATAATTTCATTTATTTGGGAAATTAACTAGAGAGCCAAAAGTACTCATTATTTCTATGTATACAGTTCGAACGAATTGATCTAAACCTGTTCGCGAGCTCGCGTATACAGCAATGTATGTATGTGTATCGGGGTGATACTCACTGATACCGGAAATAATCTACAATCTTCTTCCTCCACTTTTTCAGGGGCCCTTTCAGACGACAGTGTTAGAATTCTTAGAGCAGTTTTACTCTGACTTAGGCATTTATTTGTACTCAACAGGCTGTAGTCACCCAGAAGTATCTTTGATTTTCCAAGCCCCACTAGATTTTTCCAATAGTCAGATCTATTTTTTTCGGCTTTGCCCATTTCCTCCAATATTTTTTTTCCGAGCCCGTCTGACAAGTCTCTGATAACACTGCAGCCTAATGGCTCATTGTATTTTTGCTTGTGCTTTCTCATAGCACCCAGTCCAGCTCCCTTGTCTCCTGCACAAGTTTGTACAAGTTCTTAGTGTTCACTATATAGCTCAGCGTTTCCTTGCGGTTGGCAAAGTAATAACTGTCTTTTGCAATCAAGAGTCTCACATGTAAACTGTATACAGATTGCGAAAAGTCTATTCGCGCCATACGATTTAAACAAGTATGACAAGGAAAATATGAACAAAACTACTTGAAAGAGAGAGAAGAATCATTGTGCGCTCAGCGATGGGCGTGTGTTCAGTTCCAGCTACCAAAAACAGTTGGGGGTGTGTTCAGTGCCCCCTATTTTAACCGCTGTTTCCAGAAGCGCAGATTAATTTATACAAATGATTTCTTGTCTCGTTATCGTTAACTTTTTTTCGAGCTCATGCACTATTAGGTAAAACTAAACACTTTCATCCGGCAACAGTGTCCTTTACAGAGAGAATTTACATTTAAACTTTTACACGCCCATCGCTGAGCGCTCAATTATTCTTCTCTCTCTTTCAAGTAGCTCTGCTCATATTTTTCTTGTCGTACTTGTGTGAATCGTATGGCGCGAATAGACCTTTCTCAATCTGTATATTTCACTAACTCCGTTTCCCTACCGCATAATCTGCATGTCAGGTCTCCGTTGTATTGTTTTAATTTGTACAGGTGTTCCTTTACTGATTCCTGCACAGTGTTAGCAGTTCCGCTGTACGTTTCAGGCATGGTTCTTTTATAAAGGTTTTCCCATGCATTTGCTTTGGGACGTTTAACCAGACATTTTTATGTTGTTCTCTGATCCTGGTCTTAGAGATCCTCGTACTATAGTTTTCGGTATACCGAAAATCTGTCCTAGTTCAGGCTGCGTATCCTCTGACCCTCTTTTTGCAAGTTCTTCAGCTTTTTCATTGTCCTCGATACCCTGGTGACCTGGTACCCAGGTCAGCTTGACGTTATTCCGTTTGGCCAACGTCTTCAGTTCTTCGATGCAATCCCATACTAGTCTAGAGGTCACTTTCTGGCTTGAGATTGCCTTAAGTGCCGCCTGACTATCTGACATGATATGGAACTGCTTGCCTTCGGCAGCTCTCCTCCTCCAATATTACATTGGAGCTAATACCGCAAAAGGCTTCCGATCCTCAAAAGGCTGTTTCAGCCCCTCTCTTTTGCTAGTACATCTGCTATTTAATTTATTTATATTCCAGTGTGACCTGGAATCCACAGTAAGGTTACTATATTGCTCTCGCCTAGTTCATTGAATTTCTCTAGACATTCCCATACCATTTTAGAACCTATTACACATGAACTCATTGCTTTAATGGCTGCTTGACTACATACTCAACATGGTAATAATCCTGAATTGATAGATACCTGGGGATTTCCCAAGCTTTCGTAGTGTTTGGTTGCTGGCCCTTACGCTCCAATGGCATTCTTTCCAAGAAACTATCAAATTAAAAAACGGTCAAGGAAAATTGCAAAGCAGAAAACCGACTCTGAAATATAAGTATCTGTTTAGTATTTTGTTCATCAATCTTTGATGTTACTGGAATAATTCAACAGCGACGCAAAGACACAACATCAATATTCGAAGCCACCCTAGTCTTTTTTGAGCAAACAACTTTCTGTAATCTACATGATTACACTCAAATATTATAATCAGAAAAATGAAACTGGTTGGATATTGGCAGGAAGCTTAATGGAAAGAAATTCACTTGATGCATACGGAAAATGTCTGTGAGGGTTAATATTCAACGAGAATTGGATACTTCTTGGAATACAGATTTGGCTTAAGGTAGGGAGTAAAACATTACAATTTGAATTCGTGATCAGCGTTTACTGGTACTAACTGGAAGGAAACCTTTTTCTTTTGCTAGCTTTGAACGTATACTGAATAATAGGAGTGTAATTAAATTTGCTTAGCAAGTGCCAAGTAGATAATGGAAAAACTGAATTTCATCTAATTAAATTTGCTGCATTAAGCATAACTGTTTCGTGATGGCGCTCACAGTAGAAACGCTAAATCTTTACGGTCACGTAGCTTATGTCATCAAGGGTTAAATAAACGAATATTCCAAACTGGTGTCTGAGACTCCAACGAATTGCTGGCTGTATGTGATGGTGATGTGACCTATGATCACATATATCTCCGTGGTCTGATGGAGCAAATACCAGCAAAATATGTCGCGTATCAGACTCACCAGACTGCAAAGACAAGCTTACATATAATACCCCTTCGTATACACCTTGAAAGAGTAGCAAGAATAGACGGAATGTACAAAGTGAATGGTGGGTTGTTGTGTGTGCATACTGTGTGAACTGAATAGCACGGAACTCTTGGTCATGACTTAGGATCACACGCCCACTAAAAATTCACTGCAACTGACCTTCAAAAATATTCTTTTACCTGTGGAAGAATGGAAGAAAAATTAATCTTCCCTAGTTGTCGCGGACATTGGACGTGAAGTTAGTGAAAGTTTTTGATGCGGAAGTTTAAAGGGTCATTGAAAAAGATTCTCTGACAGCCAGTGACAGTTATGTGGAGAAACCAAAGCCCTTATCAGACTGAATAGTCTTTTCACCAGGTCCTTCTTGAGGAACTCCTCCCTTGAGTACTCTAGTCCTAGGAGTCTATATTTCCAATGAGACAGTGCTTCATATTCGAATATAATGTGTGAGGCTGTTTTCTCCGCTTCCATGCACAACCGACAGATAAGTTCTTCCCTAAATATATACATTTGCTTCTTTAGGGTACTACAGTGACCGGTGAGTAATCTCGTTAGCTTCCTTATCTGGCCCCTGCTGAGGCCAAATTTTTGCGATATTCAGGGACTCCGACACTATGGTTAAACGATTTGATTTGATTAATTCCTTTCTTCAATGTTGATAATTGAATTGTTCGTTTTCATTGTCTTAATGTTATTTAAAATTTTGTTACCGGTTCTGATATTTATTTAAAATGTCATTGTGTTATTTCTTGTTAGAAAATGTCAGCGTAGTTCAGTTCAAAAACGAGTACTTCTGAACAAGAAAACATATTTGGAACACAATCAATTGCAGAAATTAAAAAGGCTGTGTCGGAGAATACACCTCCAAATAGGTGTGTCTTTAAAGTTTCCTGTTGGAGACAATTTTCGCAGTTTTATACCACACAAGGAGGTGCAAAAGCCTTGGCCAGTAGAAAATGGTTGGTAAGAAACAACACTAACAAATATCTTTGCCCTACTACTAATTTAGTCAGGTGAACCTTGGCCAAGACAAACTCAAGCCAAGGTTCCGGCACTGATGCCACTGGCGGCCCCATTGTGCCATTCCTGCCACTTATACATCCATGAAGCCGAGCCCCTCGATGAAGGACTCAATATCCTCTTCAGAGGATGCCTGCTTATGTCCCCAGAGGCCATAACAGGGACTCCGAAGATTCGCCTGCGTAGCACAGCCCAATGTGGACATGGAGGAGAACATGGTCCGACGTTTCGTCAGCCATGCCGTAACCCCTGCATAGGGGGCTTTTCTCTAAACCTAGGTTACAGAGGTGCTATCATTTTTAACCTACTCCTTGGTAGTTCTAGAGCAGCTCTAGCATGTCCATAAGTCCATTCCCTCAATAGGATCTTGGACTGTCTGAGACCCTGTAGAGCTCTCCAGTGAGGAAGCTGCTGGTTTCTCAACCAGTTCCTCGTCTACTTACGGATTGTTTGTTTTGTGATGCCCAAGGTCGGGCCCGGGCCGTTAAAAGAAGTAGCCGTCCCTTCCACAGCCAGCGCGTCCGCCCCTTCATTGCCTTCGAAACCAGATTGGGCCGGAATCCATTCTAGCCACACTGTGTTTCGCCTTGCTAGGTCAGCTAGGTGTTCACGACATTCAGTAGCAAGCCCTGAGTTGATGGTATATCCACTCAGTGCCTTAATTGCCGCCTGACTGTCGGTGTATATGGCTATGCGTCGATCCGTATAACCTCTGTCTAGGTGTATCTGCGCACATTCCAAGATATGCGTATACCTGATATGCAGACTGACCCTTACCCACTGGAACACAGACTTGTGCCCTCGGGTTCCTGGAGTAAATTCCAGCCCCCGCACATATCCCAAATTGTTCAAGCGTAGGAGTGCCCTCCTAGCCTCAGCCTCGGTCACTTGGTGGCGAAGTCCAAGAATCACCTTACTATACAAATACAAATCCGGAAATCACAAGTTACAGGATACAGTAGAATGGACCAAACTCTCGGTAGAAAAAATTGGCAAACCATCCACAATGCTCTTTCATATTTCTGCTCTTGCAAAAAAAGTTGTTGGTGAGCAAGAAATGATCAAATTAACAGGACATACCCATGCCAACTCTCTCATAAGTTATTTTTTTGGATAAGCTCCATTGTTAAATAAAATAACTTTAATTTGGTGGAAACTAAACGTCAGGTTTTATCATTTGTTTGGTGAAATAGGAATAGATGCCGAATTACTCACCACCTACTGAGATTACACCTCATTTTTTTTAATTTTTGACACTGCCACATAATATCTACCCCTTTCGTTTATTTATCATTTGATGCGGCAAATTTTACCATATAAAAAGCACACGAGTACGTTTCTATTCTACACTTGAAGAGAGAAAATACGGTGGGGTCGGCTCTGGGTGGAGAGAGACCATTTAGGGTGAACATTAGCAAAGAAGGGATGAACATAAGCCATCCAAACGAAGTTACGACATGCGTTTTCGCCGATTTCGATTTTTAACCCGTAGTAGATGCAGCGCAGACCTACCACAGTCGTTCTAGAATAAATCAGAGTGGTTTGTTTCTGCCCGGGCCTTGCAAGACTGTGTATTCTCTGTCAAATTCTCAGCTTTTAGGCAATTTTATATTCTTGTATTGCAAAAATATTTGCTTTGAATTCTTGTGCATAGGCTGCGAGCTTTGTATACGTTTTTGTGAGGGTTGTTAAGTGTCGGAGTGGTGAAGGAAGATACAAATTCGAAGTCTTTCTTTTAATACAGCAGTTTTTGCATGGACTAAGTATGGTTTTACAATATAAACGAGAGCAGATTTTATAGAGAAAGGCTATTACTTGCGAGATATGCCATAATCTTTAGTGTTGCTTTTCAGTGCATCGATTTAAAGTGGTTTTTATTATTTGAAATATGGAAAGTAGGAAATATAAAGCACTTATTGGAATTCCAATCGTTTTGATGAAGGCAGGTTAACCAGGTAAGAAATCAGACAGTTTGAATATTTTTGTATACATGCTTAAATAAATAATTTTTGTCGTATATCAGTGAAAGTATTAATATTTATATTTCAAAAATATCGCTTGTAATGAAATTAGGATTTTTAAAAACTTATTCAATTTCAACGCAATTGAGATAACATGCTGTTTTTATAATACATTTTTTAAAGTATATTTTAGATATATCAAGAAATAAAATATTTTTATTATTTATTTAATTGTAATTGTGTAAAATTATCGTTAAAACAGGATGAAAGTAATAAATGTCTAAACTGCATATTATGACATGATAAAAATAGTCGCGAATAGAGCCATTATTACATGTCCCACACCTTCAATAAAACAATAATCAGGATTTATTTTTTCAAAATAATAAATATTTAAATTAATTTTTCTTTCATATTTGGCATCTTTACTAACTAGTTTAATATTGTTATTTGGTTCATTTTTGATGGAATATTGAATATTTTTAGATATTTTAATTTCCAACGTTCCATCTGTGGTTATCAAGAATTATTCTGTTTTTAAAATGTTTTCCCAATTAACATAGGTACATCAAAAACTAAAATCAATGAAAATATTTGGAAGCTCGATATCCACCTATTAAATGATGGGAATAAAAAATTTTGTTTAAATTCCCGTGAAAAAAATTTGTAAAATATTTATTTTCAGTCATTTTTAGTATTTGTTTTTTTTATAAATAACCGTAGTAATGAATTATTTTTACTGCTAAATGCAAGTATATTTATAATTTCTTATATTTAAAAATAGTAGAATACCTAAAGCGTGTAAAAAATGTTATAAACCAATACTTACCGTTTACTCTATTTTTAAAATTCACGCAATTTGAAACACTTTTAATATCCTTATAAAAACAAATCTATCTACAAACAAAAAAATCTTTAAATTACTAAAATAATTAAAAAAAAAATTTATTCGTGTGGGATTATTTTTAACCTCGATATCTCGGTTTCTATATAAAATACCAACAAAACCCGGTAGACCTTGTCCTGCCTGTACATATAAAATATTTGTTCCAACAAGATTACTACGGATAGTTGCTGAATTGGTCACGTATTATTTTGTGTCAGGCGTTAACAATTACCAGCTCAGACTGGTTATCAGTGACATTTTTGTCGCATGCGAGATTCTACAAAAATTATACAATCTCGCATGCGACAAAAAATGTCACGGTTTTAGAATACACCCCTTGGTCGTATGGAACGATTTTTGGCATGCGCTTAGTAGTTCCGACTTTGAACTAGTTCTGGTATAGTTCGTTTATTTGTTGGGATGATTTACAAATTAGTTCAGAACTAATGATTGACGTTTTGGGACACTTTTTTCAATCCAATTAAACTCCGTTAAAATTTGTACTATCGAGCATTACCGTCTAAAAAGAGAAAAGTTAGTCCAATAGCTATATGGATCGAACATATAATATTGAATAACTTGCAACCATTAAAACAAATGCCTTCCCAATCAGCAACTGTAGGTACCACCCTTGAACATATGAACCCTTCTCTGCTCTTCGATTTCTAGCATAGAGAAATAATATATAATGAGAGTTGTCGATCCTGTAATAACAGTTGGCATCACGTTGATCGAAGCGCACCAGGAAGGGCTGTTGGAACTAATTTCTAAAGGCGGGATATTTAAATTTGTTAGTTTGGATTATGGGTAGGTGAATTTTACAATTTGTCTAAAAATTGTTTATTATATAATTATTTCATTAGAAAAATTAAATAAAATTCTATTTTTTCTAATAAAATGATTATAATTAAACAATTTCAAGACACAATTTAGATAAATAAGAAATCAAGACACATTTAAAATTTTTATTAAACTGCACTACTAAAATTACATTATATTTAAGAAAGTTAATCCAATATCATATCCAATTGTACATTATTTTAAAATAATTGACAAAAAAACAAATATTTTTATAAAAAGGAATTAAAAACTAGGTAAATTAACCATTTCTATGAAGACAGGAACAGGTCTGAAACCAAAAAAATTATACGCAGTACCTACTTTAAGTTACAAAGAAAAAATAATTATTTTTGTTTGGTACACCTCTCACCATCATTATTGTCAGAATAAAATACGCTTTCGTTTTACAGGCAATACAGTATTTTCAAAAACTTGGGTATTATTATTATGTCCAACTAGGTACTTGTAAATGCATTATTATTGAAATGATCTTCACACAACCTTTGATCTTTGGATGTATAAGGACGTTCTAAAATTTTGTACTACTGTTGATTAATATCAGATGGAGACTTGAAAAATATTTTATTCTTAAACTCCAAATTGCGAAGTGGCCAACAATATTTGCTATTACAATTTTTTGCAATACAACTATGACGAATTATACCTGGTGATGACATTTTAAAGGTTCACTTACATTCATTTCCTTTATTAGAACTAAAATCCTGAATGAATTTAAAACTAAACTAATCTTAAATCCAACTCACCTCATCACAAAGATAATATACACAAAGCCTCATCATCCATTACTAATTTTTGACATTTTGACACTTTCACTTTGACTTTCACAAACAGAAGTCAGATTCACACCAACCAATATATGATTGATTTTGTATATTTTCATTTTTATTGACTTAGAAGTTAATATACAATGATATTCTATAATATTTATCAACATTAAAAGCGAAATGTTGGAGTGTAATGTAATTTATGATATTTTAAACGATTTTATTCTATTCTGCTTGTGTAAGATGTCTTGTAGTTCGCGCGACCGCAGCGACTCGATGCGCGGGTCAGTTGAGCAGAAACGCTATGCCTTATATCGCCTATACTTCAATCCGTCTCTTTTATTTTGTCTATGATTTCTAGGCACTAGAGGCATACACGAGCACGCCGACTATCAGAAAACCGACTCATCTGTGTTAGCCCCGCCCCCGAGCATTGTTTCAGTTGCCTGTACATATTTTGTATCATTTTTTGCGTAGATAGCGACTAGAACATACCAAATTTCTTTCTGTCTATTGTCTCAAATCCCTAATCTCCACTATCAGAAATTTCAAAACCGTTGGTAAACAATTTAAACAATAAAATATTAATGTTGTATACATACAACAATCAAACAACCTACATTCACTAATTATATTCACTGCGACATGGAATCAAGCCGAATAAATAAATAAACTTTGACATTGTTTATGTTAGCATAGAATAATACGTCTGTTTACTCTTCTAGTATATTCATTGTTCGGAGCCTATAACAATATCTTCCTTTTTGAATGGTCGCCAAAAAGCCATAATTTTAGATATTACCAACAAAATAGTTTTAGTCAATAAAACAAAATCTCAATCACAGCAACATCTAAGAACACAATATTTCGTAAATAACAGAAATGAACTAAACCCACCCTGGGACAATAACACTCCATGAGGACTAACAGTTCGATTACATTTTTTATGGACCAATCGGAAGCTACATTGCACCAATGAGAATCAATTGTTCGCTTTTGGGTAGGTCAAGACTAGAAATGATTTATGGCTTTTTTATCGTTTCGGCTTTTTAATTCTTAAATGTACCTTTTTTTTCCCGAGCCCGTCTGACAAGTCTCCGATAACACTGCAGCCTAATGGCTTATTGTATTTTTGCTCGTGCTTTCTCATAACACCTTTGTCCCATGCACCAGTTTGTACAGGTTTTTAGCTGGGTGTCTGCTATATAATTTCATTGCGGTTGGTCAAAGGTACCAGGCCGCATACCGTTATTTTATTGTGAAACAGTGTAAACTAATTCTACTCATAACTATGTGAATTTAAAATATATTGACTGGCAAACACCCTGTATCTCAAACTCAAACGTATTATTTTTCAAAGTACGCTAAAACGAAATCTCACTTGAAAATTGTATTATTTTTTTATATTTCAGTTAATTAAAACTTCAAAATATAGTTCATGAAAGCTTACATGAACGTTCTTCATTTTGATTTATTATGTCAGGTATTTAAATTTCTTTGTGGTGAAACTGAAGTATTTTAACCATTTTTCAAAAGTTTTTCAGTGACAGTAAATTAAAGGTCTACTCCGCATGGCTCTGTCGCATTTTTATTAATTTTATATACCCAGAAAGACAACTAATGAAGTAATTGCCCCAAAAGCATCTGATTAATTATGTATGTGCAGCCTCGAGTAATGTTTGTACCTATCTTGTTTAATTCGTTTATTTTGTACTTAAATAAAAAGGGACTTCAAAATGATTTGAGTAAAATGTCAATGGATTATTTGTTTACCAGTTTCACTTCCTACGTTTTTTAAATGCTTATATAATTAATTTTCCATTTGAATTGGACTTGCTGAAATCATTCTTGAGACGTTAGCGTCCTCCATTTTAAGTGTTTTAAAATGTTTTCCAAATTGTGCAACCGTTCCTTAGCCTTTATTGTTCCATCGTAATATCTACAGCACCTAGGAGATTGTTGAATAGAAGGATTCCTCTAGGAAATAGGATTAAAGGACTTACTAGTCTCTGAAACGTTCCTCAGGTACTAAGTAGAAGCACCGAATGTTTATTAATATTCGGTGGTAGAAGTAAGGGGGCACAAGTGCAAGAGATATTTCAGGTCTCAGTGAATGTCACCCCATCATACATAAATACATCCACTTCGTCCGATGTATGTGGAGCTATGACCAGTTTAGATCATTCCTACTAAAGAGTCGCTTTACGAGTCTTTTTAAGGTCATTCAAAGGGGCTTGAGACACTTTGCACCCACTCCTAAGTTATTCAATCAGTTGCCTCCTGGTAGTTTTTTTGTTTTTCTACAGTCTCAAGCTAACCTTGATCCTTATCCAAAGGCTTACAAAGTTTTGTCAGTTGACAGTCAATAACGTTTGTCGGCAAACAAGAATCTTTGGTAGCAGTTCCTTGTTTTTAAGCCATTCTTGGTGCTTTTTTATGACCACGTCAAATGGTGTCTCAAAATCTGGTTGATTGGCATTAAATCGGTTTGTTAGAAATTATGTGCTTAGAATATTCTGTAGTAGATACTTATTGCCGCGTGTTTCGTTACAAGTTTTCTTTCCTATTTTTCGCAGTTTTCTTTGTGCTGTAAATTTTTTGATTGTTGGTAATCGTGATATATGTCCTGTTAACTACTTATATTGGGTTTAAACCACAAATCCTTTGACTTTCATTTCTAATGCAGACATCGTATAACCTACTATTTACTTTTTGACTTTTTTGTGTTACTAAGGTTAAAAAGAGTCTTTGTGATTATCTGGTGAGAAAAAAATTCAATTCAAATAAATGTCAACTAAATAATTTTTGTTTTAAATTTAGTTTCGCTTATAATGGTATCCATTCAATTTCACAGCTTTAATTTAAACATGCCCTGTAATTATGAATACTGGTTTTGCCCGCTACCAATTTAATCTAAAAATATAACTCTCCCTTTAGGCTACTAAGACCCTTTCATAAACCCACACACATACACACGCATTTTAGTAATTTGAAATCTCGGTGACGAATGTGCTTTTCCTCTACTTTAATTACAAAACTATGTTTTATTATTTGAGTATGAGAGAATGTTTGTTTTAATTATAAAGAAGAAAAAAAATGCGATGTGTTGAGGAATTTGAGTTCAACATAAAAATTACATGAGTATACGAATGCGACTTACATCCGACATCTTCTAATTGAATTCATTATCCTTGTTTACAAAACAGCGCACGTCACAGAAGTCGTTCGTTCTGGCAGAATTATCACACCAAATCAAAAAGTTACAGATTATAATTCATCTTAATTTATTCTAATAAAATAAATAGTTGTTTATGTAGAGAGATGAAAAAATGTGCCTTGAAGGATGAGTTTAGCGAGCTAGAATAACAATAATAATTTTTTTGAACATGTTTACTTACAAGAACCAAAAAAAGTGGTCTAAAAATTAACAAAAAATTTATAAAAACACTGGCATTTACCATTTATGTATAAAAAAATGTGTACATTTCTTGCATACAAATTGTTATAAAAATTTTGGCATTCATATTGCATATCAATTTCTACTACACTCCATTTCACATTAGAAGAAGCCACGTGAAGTCCACCAACTGTCTTGCGCAGAATACAAAATCGGTCTTGAATCAATAAAATTCTAAATAAATAGTTTCCAACATGAATACCAGCGAAAAGATACGAATTAAGGAAAAAATGGATAGTAAATATAGAGATTTAAATGGCATAAATTTTCAGATTTAGGAAATCAGTCTATTTTGAACCTTTTTCTAAGCAGGCTTACATGCCGCTAAAAGTATTAAATTTCACCCTTATACAGATATCTTTTTTTGCTTGATCAAAAAATTGAATTGTATAGATATAAGTAAAGTTCAAATACCCGATTATATCAAGCGTTTTCCGAGTTGAAATTTTATCATGGAATGTAAATAATTATCATAGAATAGTATTAAACCACTCTGATATCTCTGGTATTAATATGAAAGTGCATTAGCACGGATATCAATAATGCATAATATAAATATAGAACTTCGTTTACAACATTTTTTGTTTCCAATACAGTATCGACCCAAACTCGATACAAAAACTATAAGTTTTAGTTTTATATTTAAATGTGAGCAACCACGAAAATGTCTGCTATGATTGGAGTCTGTGAACGAACGATATTTCGATATAGAACAATAAATTATAGTTTAAAAAAAACTAAAAAACACGCTTTATAATGTAATAAGTATAGAACAATTTGTTTAGCCCAAACCAGCTATAAAATCTATACGAGAATAATAGAGATCCGATTAAGAAGTTATATAGAAGCAAAATTAGAAGAGGAACAAGTAGCTTTTAGACCAGGAAGACAAGCAAATGACAATATATACATTTTAAGAAGGCTAATTGATAATTCAATAGAAGCGGTAGAAGAAATGTATTTAACATTTATAGACTTGAAGGCAGCTTTTGACAGAGTAAAGAGAAACAATTTGGGAGGTATGGGAAGACTTGAAAGTATCGAAAGCTCTAATTAATATAATTAAAAGCACATACGAGACTGTTATAGTAAAAGTGCAGTTAGGAGGCCAAAGATCAGAAGAGTTTGTAATGAAAAAAGGTATAAAACAAGGTGATAGCTTAATCCCACATTATTATGGACAAAATAGTGAAGGAAATAAAAAGATAAGGAGGAAATCTGGACATATGGTAAAGAAACATGGTGCCGGTCAGATTAAGTAATATGCAGACGATATTGTACTCATAGCATAATAAAATGCAGAAACTAATTAACTTATTGGCAAGAGAAATAGAAAATAGGAAAATGACAATAAATATAGAAAAAACCAAAGTAATGATAGTAGATGGAAAACAGCGAGAGGGGAGTAATTACAAGGAATTGAAATGTAATCACAAAACATTAGAAACAGTAACAACCTATAACTTCCTAGGAAGTATCATAAAAGAAGATGGGAGAATAGATACAGAACTTAATAACAGAGGAAATAAATCAATAAGATTATTCCTTAAATCGAACATTATTAAGCCATAAACACATTGATATGGACACAAAGCTGGAAATCTACAACAACATTACAGTACCAACTATAACTTATGCTAGTAGAACTGGGTACTTAAGAAAAAGCAGGAAACAAAAATAAATGCGATGGAAATGAAACATTAAAGGAAAATAGCAAGTAAAACGAAATGGGACAAAGTAAGGAACGAAGAAATAAGAATAATAACTAATCAAGATCCAATAATAATATCAAAGAATAAAAATAAACTAAACTGGTTTGGCCACCTAGTAAGAATGAAGCAAGATACAATTGCGAGAAAAGTTATGGAAATGGGAATATCAAGAAAGAGGAAGACCCAGGAGGAAATGGATACACCAGATTGAAGAAACTGGAAAGAACAGTGTGATACCTTTTGGCCCAATATAATAATATAATAATAAATATTTAAAATAAGAATTAAATTCCCTTGATCTTATTTCAACAAAACGGTCGAACATTTCATTATTATATAAATATAAATAAAGAAGGTTACTGTCAAGTTCAAGCGTGGTGCAAGACAAAAACAATTATATGTTTATCTGTTTTGCTCGAACTTGACCGGTTATATAAATATACATTCAGTATTGATCAAAGAAGAAGTCGATGCAGAATACTTGTAGAAGACTATTCTATACAGTTGAATAGTCACCTACTAGTAATTATTAAACATTACGTATAAGTATGCTAGACGGCTAGGTACTTATGCGTAGTATTAGTTTAGTAAGTAATGTAATGTATTTAGTAAATAAATCAAACATATCCAATTGCTAGAATTAGTTGTTTCATTCCTCTTGAGATGATCCTCCAAGTGACCCGCAACACCAACTATTCAGAGGCCGTTCCACACCTATAATCTACCAAAGTATCCATCGACGATACATCCATTACAAAAGGAAAAACATTATGAGAGATGGAGGCATTGGCCAGGGACAGGCATAAGGCATAAGGATAAGATAAAGAAAGAAAAACTATAATTTACTTTTTACTTTTTAGTTTGATTCACTATAAGCTGTGTTTTTTTTCAAATGGAACATCCTATATTCTATTACTGTATTGTATTGTCCTTTACGAGTGTGCAAAATTTCGAATTAATCTGTTCGTTTAAAGTGGGTGAAAATGGAGTCCAAAGGAGTCGGGTACAAACATACATACATATATACAAGTGAAGCTAATATAAGCGTGTTAAAAAGTAAAAATAGTCCACTAGTAATCCCATAAAACGACAGGTTATTTGAATAAACGTGAGAATAATAAGAAGACTATTGCACGACATGGTTTCTTTATATGGTAAGCAGGGTAGAAATTCAAAAAAATAATAATCGATTAATAGTCGATTAGATGCGCCAATTACTCCAGAAAATAAAAAAAAACTGAATCAAGGAATCAACATTTATATGGACTAGAACTACTAATCAGCAAGTGAGGCAAATGAACTCGCAACGGACTTAAAACCTCCGAGCGGAAAAGGTAAAAAAATTCGTTTTATGCCATGCAGGTAACAAAAATGGATTTGTTGATGGTGCTGATATGGCTTCTCCAGTTGAAAAAGGTGCTGAAGATTACGATTACGGAGATCTATTTGAGAAAGTGTTTATATGAAAAGGATACTGAAGTTTTACAACAAACGACGTAAAAACATTAATTTCTGAAGGTTACACATAAGTACAGTCCAATGGGCATTGTGAAAATTACATTCATATAATTAAAATCGAGAACAATTTTAGGGAAGATGACATTGAAAGTATTATAGGTAAGGAAGATGTATGAGATTATGAAAATGAAGCATTCAAGGTCAATCTCGAAATGAATTGAAAATGTTGTCTTAAATCACCAGATTTCTTGGCAATTTTTGTAAGCAAAATTTTTTTTTTTACAAAAAGAAGCAAAAATTGCAATGGCTGTTGTCCTATACTTTCATCTGGATGTGAATTCCATAAATCTACAATTTTTTATATCTAAAACTGTCGTGGCCTACATTAAGGCACACATTTTGGCTCTTCTTTCATCTTTTGGTACGAACCCCTGTGGACCCTGTGTTATACTGAAAAAGTATAGTTACATGGCAGAAATGATATTCTGTGTTCCCAAAATAGGATTAGGTACGCTTTTCTTTTTTCAGTGTTCTATCACAACGCTAGAGAGATCGATATTTGTTGGTACAGAGACAAACTTAATCCAAAGAAATATAAAAAGTTAAACTATAAAGTTCTTTTTTAGCTGAAACATTTTTGAACAGAGAAATATAAAAAGTTAAACTATAAAGTTCCTTTTTAGCTGAAACATTTTTGAACAGAATTAGTTCCTATTTTATCAAATTATAACCTCAAAAACTAGTAATACTAAAGAAAATACAATCAAAGGTAAAAAGCTATGTAATTGTAATTGAAATACTTTTAATTATTAGTTTGAAAACGTATTGGCTTTGGAATGCTTTCAATCCCATCTAAGGACATGTTTTTGTTAGAATTACTATATTTCTTTGCCAAGTAATGATGTACTAAATAAGAACAAACCACATTAACAGTAACAACAACAGTTAGTTGTTCAAAATAAAAGCAATTTGTGTTTTCTTCGTGTCTGTAGTGGTGTTTAAATGGCTTCTTCGATCTCAAATTAAGGTAAAGGTCCAGATCGAGACATAGATTTTATTTTGGGAAAATATAAATCAACACTGAAAACTCTCAAAAAGGAAGAAGTAAAATGTTTTTAACTTTACAATCGATTGAAGGTGTATTGCTTTGTGGATAAGTAGTTGAATGATAGATTCATATATTTAACGCAATTTTGGGAACATAGGGCTATTGATAATAATAATAATGTTTATTCATAAAATACCTAGTAAAATACAATACAATTTGATAAAAACAATTTCAAATCTTTCATAATAAACATTGATACATCCCTGAGGCATAATAATGCCTGTGCGCGAGTTATAAAACTTGTAATAACATGTATAAACCATATAAAAATAAAATAATATGAAACAACATAATTTAGTGATAATATAATATATAGTGATAGGTCTTGATAGTGAGTTGTGGTCAAAGTAGGGAGTTAAGGTCTTAATCGGGTAATAAGCGTTTTAGCTTTGTGTTTAATTTTGAAATTGGGATAAAATTTTGTAATATTCCAAAAATAAAATTGAATAAACGTAAATAAATTATTTCAAATACCTTAAATTAATGAAATCATCAAAAATATGTCTGTTTTTACTAGATATCCAGTTTTTTTAAAGAATATTTGTAACGTGGCAGTTTATTTATTTCCTTAATATTATTTGGTAGCATATTGACGAGTCTTGGTGCAAAATAAGTCTTTGAGCTCATTGTGAGGTAAGTACATTTACGTGGAGTAGGGTAATTATGTTGTGGACAAAGTTTTCTTTTGAAGATGTTTATTAGAATGTTTTGGCAGTATAACTGTCTCATGTCAAAAAAAGTACTCTCCATAAAAAGCGCATCGCTGGGGTAAAACACTGGTTGTTTTAAAATTAGCTTTATTATCCATTTCTGCATATTTTCCAACTGTTTCAAATGGCAATCTGCCACACCACCCCAACCAATAATTCCATACGTAAGATACCAGAGACAAATATAAAGTTTTCAACTGGGTTTCATCTAAAAAGTCGCATAAGTATTTAAATTTATGTAGTAACCCTCTGAGTTTATTGGTAATGTTTTTCACTTGTAGATCCCATTTCAGATGCCTATCTATAATAATACCTAGGTACTTAATTGATGAGGCTTCGGGAATTTGAGTATTTTCATAAACATATATTGCACCAAGATTCGGCAAATTATTTATGTAAGATGAAAATGGCAGATATTTAGTTTTTTCTATATTTAACGTTAGTTTATTTAGTTGAAACATTTTTTAACTTCTTTAAAATCGTCTTCAACTTCCATTTTCAGCGTTTGCCAGTTTCTTGATGAAATAATTAATTAAAAAGTAACAATCGAAAATAGGAATTTTAAGTGACAGGCAGCTTGAAATGAAATCGGAAATGTGTTTTAGTTTTCATTCAATTTCAATAAATCGATAATGGCATAATATCAAATTGGTTCCAAGTCAAATCTAGCCAGGGACTCTGCACACTATAGAATTCTACCGATCGTGCTCTACAGTATTGTTACTACTATTATTCCAGTCGACAGCAGTCGAAATTCTCACTCTGTATACCATCTGCATACTGTCAAGTCTTCTTTTATTTCTGACCTATTACTATGAAATATATTAAGAAATCGTCGACAAAAGAACTGTGAATAGATTCGATAGTAGAATTCTATAGTGTGCAGAGTCCCAGTACTGGATCGTTGATATCGCACATCCTGAAAAATGAATCCATATTTGAATGCATATTTCCATCATTAACTCACTCAAATACTAAATAATGATGAATATTTGAATATTTTCGAACCTGACATTTTAGATATTTATGAGACCTGACAACTGACAACTCCACTATATTAATACACTATGGTTGCGTTCCGGATGAAGGTCCCTTTAAAATTTAGGCCGTAATGTTGGCTAAAGTTGGTCGAAATTGCATAGCGACCAAGTAAACAAGGGCTTCGAGTTGCGAGACTGATCACCTTTGCTTGTCTCTCTGTTGATTTTGTGTGCCTTACCTAAACAACAATACAACGACCATTTTCATCATCATCGGAATCTGATTCACTAGAGCTACTCGAAGATGACACAAACTCTACATCTCTACATCAATTATTTCATTCTGTGGATCCATTATCTTTTTTTATAAAAATCAATTAAATTAGGAAACTGCTCACTAAGTTCTATTTCAACAGTTTTGTAACTGTCATATCCCATATGCAATTTTGACCAACTGTAGCCAACCTTACGGCCTAAATTTTAAAGGGACCTTCATTCGGAACGCAACCTACAATCGCTTTTTCAAATGACATCTAAAATATTGCTTGAGATTTATGATGGTTTCACTAATATTTTTAATGAATATAGTATACGTCAATCGATAAAGTAGGAACCAATATATATATTCGTTTTAATAAAAAATTGTCATTTCCAAACGTTGAATTTTTTATATCTACTTATTCTGGTATTTATTTGTTGTTTCTTTTTTATGTTCATATTAATGCTTCACTGCAACCATATAAAAGCATGCTCTTCATTCCTTCAAGACGACGCAAGAATCAAAAATAATTCCAGTTGCCCACAGTTGGGCGCCATTCGCTTTATGTTATATATTTTTAAATTATTCTGCAATATCTGAGGATAATTCTATTCTCTCTTGTTGCTTAAGAGTAGGCTGCTAAGGAAACAGAAGCTAGAAGGAATAATAAAAAAAGAACACAGGATGTAAGTAGGAGTTAGTTGACAACTTTACTGTCTTTGCTTGTCAGGTCAGCCGTAAATTTGAGCAAAAATCTTCTTATTAAATTTCCGCCAGTCTCTTTCCTGGTGAGATTTCTGTGCCGTTAATTTTCTTGCAGCTATCTCCATTGTTAATTTTGCTTCACTCCAGAATGGTTTCGATCCAAATAATGGTATTGATCAGTATTTTCTGGCCATTTCATCCGCCTTTTCGTTGCACTCATGACTCAGGTTACTGTGACCTTTCAATGGTCTTCAATTACGTTTACTCACCAACACAATCCCATACTAACTTAGAATTGACTTATAAGGAATCAAGTATCTTCGTGCAGCTTGGCCACCTGTAAAGATGAGAACTGAAAACTCCTTCCTGTCTTTTAATTTTTCCAATGCAGTGGAGCATCGTCGTCACTTTAGTTTGGAAAGTTGTAAAGTCCTCAGATAAGTTTATTGAAATAGCTACCCTTTGTTTTAGTCATACAATTCCGACTCCTTCCTGACTTGGGGCCATCCGTATACCAGATTGTCCCAGTCTTTATCAGTACACCTTTATTCCAGTCTTCACTACCTGGTATAGTTATTTAAAACATATCCAAAGACCGTTACGTGTGATTAATGTTGAAGTGGTCTATGTTTTTCTAGTTACAAATATGGTATCGTCTTGTAAGAAAATGTGTAGTGCTTTAGATATGTTCTTTAAAATATTTAAAATTTCAATTTTGGAGCCCATCGCTAAAATATTTGCCTTGAAATATTGCTAAATCCTGTCCTGCTACTACTTATTTAATACCATTGTATGTGTTGCCAAACCAAATGCTATCAAAACGTACTGTAGCACATCGCATTGAAATCGACGTTGACAAACTTCACAATGTTGCACTATCAAATTTTTTTTACGACGTTCATCAATTTAATTACACCAAACCTAGTCTAACTACTTCGATCACTGCGAATGGGTGAAGTGATGATAAAAAACGCATAAAAACGCATTCAGCAACCGATTATTGTTGGAACGTTAAAGTTACGTCAACAATTCTGAACCGTTTCTAAAAGTGGCACGTAGGGTAATGGCCCATTAAATTCGATATTGACTTAGTAAAGACAAGATAACCTTTTTTAATGGGCCATGATATTTGTGTTTGCAATGCTTTCTTGTTCTGGAAACGATATAAAAGAGGGAAAAAGTGCAATTAGAGGTCGATTGGTTTATTTTTTTATGAGAGCCTAAAGGATTATTCACGTTACACCGTGCCGAGACCGGGCCGTGCCCCGGGCGGGACACGGTCACACATATGAAGTATGCTTTTTTATGAACCAATTCATAGTCGACCGGGCAAAGTCCGTGGCACGGCGCCGAATTGTCGGTATATATTTTTCTTCGGCCTCGACCCGGCTCGGCCACGCCACGTCGTAACAAGAATGGGCTCACCGAGTGCTCGGAACCATTTTGATGACGACTGTTGACGGAGCAGTGCCACGTAAAATGGATTGCATTTCAAATGACAAGTCGTACTATATCACGCAAGTGAAAAACGGCGAAAAATATACCTTCTTTTAAAAAATAGATGAACGCTTGACAAAATTCGTTACCGACACGCACTCTGTACTCAAATAACAGCCCGGTGTAGCATGAATGGCTGAAACGGTCGGCGCACGCTGACAACGATGCGGCACGGACACGGCCCGGCCTCGGCACGGTGTAACGTGAATAATCCTTAATAATTAGAGTTTAGAGCTTAGATGTAATTTTATACGTCTACAAATATGTCGTCTTTATATTTTTAAAATTAACCCACATTTATCCTTGTCTTTATAACCCCTACAAATCCTTTTAAAAATGGTATTCAGTCCTTCTCGCATTCCTCTTTCATTCCCTTGGGCGCGAAATGGTTGTTTTTTCAAGACCATCTGTCGGTATCTCCGAACAATAAAGCACTGCAACAGTAAAAAAGACAAATGGTTTGAATTCAACATTAAAATGTTGTCATATCGTATTATAGTGATCCTTAATGATCAAAGGGTAGTTTTCTGTCTGGTAAAGTTGTCAATCTATCTCCATTAATGTATGTTTCACTTAATTGTAAAGCTTCTTCCTAAAATTGACACATTTTTAAAACTATAAATGAAAACTGGACCTAGACCTTTCGAGATCAATAAATATTGCGTCTTGCATTGTAGGTACGTTGTATTGCACCATGTCAAGCGGCCTTTAGATTTTATGCTTCTACGAGCCTCTCCACTTAATTTTATGTTCCTTGTCTAGACCCGCGGTTTCCTCATTAATTCTGTTGGCAAAACCTGCAAATGAGGCCACAATACCTTGTCAGGAGTACAACCAAGAAACTAGTAGTTTGTTTATTCATAGGTATTCCTTCTAGGCGATGGTTCTTTGATGAATTCTTTGGCATGTCTCATTTCCGGCTTCCTGTTCCTCCATTCATATCGTGATAGTGATTCTACCACTTCATTGTAACATCTGTGGTCTGGTATCCTGGCTAAGAAGAACAATCTCTTTGGATGGAACAAGTCTTGTAGTGTGGGGTTTCCAAGCAATTGATATATCTCTGCTTCTTTTGCCTGGAATATCGTCACGTACTTATCCATGCACAATGAGACTCTTGTCGCAGAAGAGTAATAAACAAGATGCCGAAATATATTCCATCATGGTTATGGAATCAACTATATAGTAGATGGAACTAGTTGGTACCGTTGATTTTAAAGAGAGATTACAGTTTTATCAGCTGCAGACTAGCAACTACAAAAAAAGAAAGATATTTCTTTATGTGCTTTTTATAGGTTACCTATTGTACTCATTCCATTCAGTTTGGTCAGTGTTGCCAGATATCAGAGCTGGGTAATTCCTAGTTAAAAAGTAATTAATAATTACAATTACTTTTAAATGTATGTTTCAGTTTCAAATCCAAATCATACAAAGAAAAATAATACAAATAAAAACTTTTTTGACTTCAATGAAGACGTAACATATTCGAATGTAAAAAAAATGAGATATGGTTAGAAGTATTACAATATCTCAATGATTTAAGAAAAAATATTACGATGCTAGATAGACCCATTGATGAGAAAAGTGTTTTTTAAATATAATACGGCACTTCCCTCTTCTGGACCCGTTGAGAGATTATTCTCATTCGCAACAATTGTCAACGCTCCCAGAAGGAATACGCTGTCTGACAGCAATTTTGAAAAACTTGTTATGAAAAGTAACAATATAAACATTTTGTAAATTGTGAACTATCCGTAGCTTAAACAATTGATTCCATGACAAAAAAGTATCAGATACTTTTTGACGAGAGTTGATGTATGGAACCCTAGACCTAGATACGTACAAGAATTTTTGTTTCGTTCTAATCAATAAAACTTTTAAAAGTTCACATTTTATTATTAACTTCCCTGCTTTCTAGGATTTTATCTTTTTTCCTTCAGTTAAGGAGACCTAAAATTGTATAGAAAACAATAAACGCTTAATCCAACCCTCTCTTAAGATATCTTTAACTTTAAGGAATCCTTCAGAGAGTCGCTGCAATCGGCTGTTAGTTTAACAGTTTGAATTATACCTATTTCAAAATTTTATTCGTACCGGTTGGTTCCTCCATTTTATCATAATTTGTTGTTTTATCCGCAAAGTAATTATAAAAGTAATTGATAATTCCTTTTTCAATGTAATTGTGATTAAATCAATATAATTCCTATTTTTACGACATGTACTTTGTAATTGTAATTAATTCCTTTTTTGGAAAAGTACTTTGTTATTGTAATTATTTTTAAAGTACATGTAATTACCCAGCACTGCCAGATATGTTACAATTGTACCAGATCTGATACAGATTACCATGGTTAAGTATGCAGGTCGTGTTATTTTGGTACAAGATATGGTGAAATCCTTGCATAGGAAATAATAATATTATGAATAATAAATTATTATTTTGATAAACATTGAAATTCTTCGTTACTTTGATAAAATTAGTTTAGGGTTTTTATACTAAAAATCTGGTATAGATAAATTAGGTACATACTTTCATTTTGCTCTGGCAACACTGATTTTTTTACTCACGAGTTTTTGTGAATATTGTGATTTCATTATCAATTTATTGTTGATGAATACAGTGGAAATGACGGGATCCGGATATACCTAATTGTTCAAGTTTAAAATCAAAATGTTACTATCGTTCATTGTTTTGTACATTAAAATAAAAAGTTGAATCAAGTGATGTTTTATTAATAATATTCAATTCATACATACATCTACATCACAATAGACTATTGAAAACATTTTTCAAATGGTATAGCGATTTTTTTTATTTTTATCTGGTCATTCAACGTCGGTCTATTTCTCAACTGAGGCTAATCACCGACTCTGGGAGCACAATAATACATTTAAATGGCTATTAATAAATAAACTTATCTAATTTGAATAATATTCAATAATTCATATCCTAACATAAATATCATGACAAGCTCCATTGTCAATAAATTAGTAAGAAGTTCACCGAAACTGGTGCAATAAGAAATTTGTCGAAATTCTTAGCGCAGAAAATCTACAGTAACTGAAGACAAGTCTTTCAATGTTTCATGTTAGAGGTAGGTCAACATTTGAGTAGTAGAAAAATTAGGAATTTCTGAAATCATACATTGAAGGCGATTACAGCAGATGCTCAAAATGTTGTCCGCTTGTTTCAATACAACAAGCCATGCTGTTGGAGTTTTATCGTTAACATTGTTACAATTTTGACAATTTTTAATGTTACTGATTGAAAATTGACCAGATATTTCTCTAAATTCTTCCATTTTGTAAATTGAATCAATATGACTGACCTTCAACCACGTTTATTGTGAATGCAAATAGACAACGTCAACTTTCCATTCAGATTTGGAAGAGTAAAGTAAAAGCCTGATTTGGATAGTGATTGTAGTAAAACATTTATTTTTCTTTTATCTGGAAAATGGTAAAATTGTCGGGAAAATGTAGTAAAGTTTTGAGAAACGCCCAATGAAAAATAATCTATTTTCATGAATAAATAAATCGGGATATTAAAATCCCAAATAATAATTATTTAGCAACTTTATTAATACGTACAGGGATGGGATAAAGTATGGAACCAAGTACATATCTTTTAAACGAAAAGAACGATATTCATGAAAATTTGCAGGTAAATACAATGGAACAAAATGCATCTGATGTACATTTTTTTGTTAATAATATACTTCCGGTTTGACCGGAAATGCCATTAACTTCTTTAATTTAAATGGGACACCCTATATATTTTTACAGATTTTGGAAGAGCTTGTTATTTTGAATTCATACAAACTGAGTTTAGTGTAAAAATTTTGTAAAAACGAGGAATAACTCACTGTTAGTTGTACAATAGGTGTACATTTCATTATTTTAGAATAATGAGAAATAAAATTAGTTCAAATGTTCAAAATGTTCGCCGTTTACTTGCTGACAATATGCCATTCTATTAACAAATTCTTCTTGAGTCACTCTTTCCAAGACTTCTCCACGTATTAGTTCACATTCATCAATAATTCTTTGTCTCAATTCCTGTAAGTTTGTTGGTCGTCTAACATAAACCCCAAAGAACAAAATCTAACGGGCTAAGATCCGGAGAACGAGCAGGCCTCTCTATGAATCCTCTACGTCCAATCCATCGATTTGGAAAATTCGCATCCAGAAAATCCCTTACCCGTCTATCATAGTGGAGAGGTGCTCCATCTTGTTGAAACCAAACATTTTGTGGTAATTGCCCATTCTGTTGAAGTGCAGGAATAATTTCGTTATTTAGTAGATCCAAATACTTGTCACCATTCAAGTTTCCGTTGATAAAAAATGGTTAGGTTAGGCCTATAAGCCTATTTTCGACATTCAACTTCTGTGGATGCTGGGTATGTGCTTCATGAATCCAATGAGGATTCTCATTTGTCCACTACCTTGAGTTATGGCGATTAACTGTTCCATTTAAACAAAAAGTTGCCTCATCGGAAAAAACTATGTTAGAAGCAAAATTGTCGTCAACATTACAGATGTCCATGACAATTCTTGAACCAACTGTACCTTATACGGATGATACTTTTCACTTTTTAATATCTTTCCTACAGAACGTCGACTGATACCATGGTTTAGTGCCAAATTTGTGGTGGAAGTTTGAGGTGATTCTTCTAAATCGATTGCAATATTTTGTTTAACAGTTTCGTTCGTTGCAGTCCACGGTCTTCCAGGTTTTAGCAAATTTTTTTCCATCCCAGTTGTATTAAAACGTTGTAATGTTTTAGTTACTGTTGAGCGTGATATAGGATTTCTCTCCGGATGCAAATTATTAAAAATATGACACACTTCTTCATGAGTTCTAACACGATAACCATAACCGATCATCATTAAAATTTCAATACGCTTTTTTTCACTTAATTGAACCATTGTAAATTGTAAAATTTATTTCCGTCAATTAGACTTTGACACTTGGAGAACAAAAGACGTACTAAACAGTACTCGTTTATTTATTACTATGCATACAAACAACATCAATTAGTTTATCTAAATAGTTTTTTGCTCTAATGCAAAAAACTCAAAGGAGGTTGATTAAAGTGCTATATTCCTCTTTTTTACAAATTTTTTTACACTAAACTCAGTAAGTATGTATGAATTCAAAATAACAAGCTCTTTCAAAATCTGTAATAATTTATAGGGTGTCCCATTTAATTTGAAGAAGTTGATGGCATTTCCAGTTAAACATCAGATGCATTTTGTTCCATTGCACTTACCTGCAAATTTTCATAAATATCGTTCTTTTCGTTTAAAAGGTATTTACTTGGTTCCATGCTTTATCCCAACCCCGTATATTAATTTCAACTTAACTATTTTGTGATTTGGTCGTCACTGTAAATTTTAATTTAAGCAATATAAAGGCCATTTTACTGAGCAGCCGTCAATGTTAATTATCTACCTTCAATAAATTAGCTGTTTTCCTATGAATCGCTCTAGTAACAAATCATAATATTCTAAATAAAATTCTCGCATTGTGCGCCATCTATTATAGTATATATAAAGCAGAAATAATACATATTATATGGTAGGCAAATGCTACCTGCCTAGGCAAATGGTTTTTTTTTGTTTTTGAATGCCATTTGCTTAAGCCCATTTTAGGCAAATGGAAATTTAAATATATTAATAAAAATATGATTCAGTTTGATTATTATTTTATTTAAAAAAATATAAAAACTTATAAAAATAAGGAAACGTATATATATATATATATATATATATATATATATATATATATATTATTACTACCCTCTGTAAACCTTGGAATTTCTGTAGAAGACAAGTGGCTTTTAACGGTATTATACACATGGGAACGACTCATTTCGCCGTAAGGACAAAAATTGTCTCGTAATTTTAGATAGACCGCTTACGAAATTGAAAAAAAAAACTTTTTCTATTTCTTTATCGGTCAGTTGTTTCACATGGAACAATAAAATATACAAACAAAAGGAACTCTGTAATGATAGATGTAATGAAATTGCAGTGGCAGATCTAGGATTTCTGGTGTTTTATGCTTCATTGTTTTGGAACCTTTCCTGTCAATTTTAATTTTGTTTTCTGTGCAATTTTTCTATTATTTATATTCATACGTAGTTTTTATTGTAAATAATGCAGAGATTAACCAAGTGATAAAAATTCGAGGTTAAGAAACCTAAGGAGTTTTGCAGCCACGGGCAAAATGAGTAGAACATCTAATGTATGTCTTATAATTATGACTTGTACTATTTGGAACTGTTTAAAGTTGATGTGATGTTAAATATAATGAACATAATGTACACATGAAGAACCTAAAACTCCGTTATAAACGTTTCCGTTCAATAAGAAACCCAAACTACCTTCACAATTAACCAATTGTCGTACATGAATCGGGCTCAAGAAAATCAATAATAAACTTTTATGGAAATTCCTTCCTAACAAAGGAAACACCAAAAGAAGCACAAAATACTAAATTGTTAGTTATTAACGTAATATTTTTTAGAAAGTTTAAATAACTATTTCCTAAATCTGATATTACTGTTGATTTATAAAATAACCTCTAATACATGTCTGAACCCTATTCTCCGTTATAATCGGCTTACAGCTTCCATGACACCGATTAACTTAGTGGGGAATAAAAAAAGTAATACGATTACTGAAATCGATAAAAGTATGGAGAATAAAAGTGGAAGATAAATCTAAAAGCTGTTTTAGACGTTTCTATTGTACTTACTTTATTATATTTTCAGAAATAAGCTATATCAAAAAAGACTTCTGTGTAGTATGTGGAAAATTTGGAAACATAAGGTTTTTAAAGTTGGAGACCGCCTTCGATATAATATCAACATGCACTAATGGCACGTCTTTGTCGGTTTCGTCATCGTCTTATTCTGCTATAAGCTCTTCTGGTGAATTTTGCAGATATAGTAGAGCACCAGAGATGTTTTTTTTTATCTACAGGAAGTGTTACATCCTAGAGAACATTTATATATCTCTTCCTACGTCACCGACATGTCTGTAGAGTATGGGGGGTGAGTTAGGCCCATAGCACTTAGGCCACATGGAGTTGTCCTCCTTTCCAGGAAGGTGGACAGGTCGCTAGGAGACATCTCGTTTATAGGTGTAGGCCAAGACTCACCGAACACAAACTCACATGTGGCCTAAGTGCTATGGGCCTAACTCACCCTCCATACTCTACAGATACAGATATATCTTTTCCTGTCGTTTTTATTTCGTTTTGTGTTAACTCACGCTCGATAACAACATCATCTTACATGAGTTCGAAATACTGTTTCGCGGGTATAAAGTCCGTGGACGTTTTCATGAATTGGGCTGCTCCAACCCTTAGTACCACAAGATGCCCCGTAAGATCACTGGGCTTCAAATATTTAGCCTGAGTGAGCCTGCGGGTATTTTCCTGGGCGATCCACAGTACATGTATAATGTGGTGGAGGAAGGTTTAACATTCCTTCTAAAGCTGCTCAAGAACTCCAGAAAAAAAGATTGGATATCAGAAACAATGGAAACTTTAACCATAATTCTACGCATTAGACGACTTGATTATATGTATATTCCATTACCATTAGGCATCTCCCTTTCACCTTTATATCCTTTAAATACATCGAGTTTTCCTCTTCAATGAAAACTCACCAAAATTGCATAATTGAATATAGCTTTAATTTTATATACACATAGTGGGTAATTTTTTTTCTAAACTTTCAAAAAATGACCTTGTTATGTTGTTAGATATAATAAGATGTATGTTGTCGTTGATTTCGGGTCAAAAAAAGAAATAAGAAAGGAAATATTTTCAAACGTTTCGAGGAATGATTAACGACTTCGTAATTTACAAACTTCATAGTTATTTACCACAAAAGAAGAATCTGGCAAGATGCCAGGTCATACCAGGACGATTTTAATAGAAACGAGAATTTTCGCTGTCGAAAATAGACCGTAATATATTTATTTAAACTTGCTTAATCCATGTCGATACGTCTTCCAATTTTTCAGGTTATAGTTTAAGTATTTTATAATCTTTTGGTGACTGCATATTAATAATTGTCAGGGGTAATAAAATTTAAATTTGTAATCACAAGTCCCTATATCGCTTACACCTGGAGCTTAATTACTAAGACAAAAATTACTGAACCCTATATCTTAGGCCACACTACCTTGTCACTTTGTGAAAGCTCCTGTAAATCTTGGTTCTGTCAAGTACACCTTTTAATCGGTTGTAGAACAACAGTCAGTGGAGCATTTACAAGATTAATTTTAAGTTTACCACCACTGATGTCCAAAAGCACTTGGATTTGCAAAAAATTAAGTCAGTCCCACAGATTCAGTGAAGATAAATAGGCTTAGAGAGCTGTCCATCTCGTAAAGAGACTCTAAAGCTACATCCACAGCAAGATCAAGAGCTGGTGACCTATAATGATATCCTTCCGTTAAACTTAGGGATTTAATGTATTCTCCGATTTAAATAGTCCACCAACAAAAAATTTCCATAAATTTACTTCAATAAATATCAAGTATTTAGCTGAACAGCTGAATTCAGAACCACTGTAAAAAACCACGCCTATTCTCCTTCCAATATTTGATAGTTATGTGGTTATGTGTGTATATAATGTTATTTAATAAATTATTATTTGAATTTTCTTGCTCCATAATTTTTTCACAGAACTCCATCCGTTTAATATTGTCGTCGGGAAATAGCTCTTGTGTAGTTTGAACCATAGAGAAATAATATATAATGAGAGTTGTCGATCCTGTATTAACAGTTGGCATCACGTTGATCGAAGCGCACCAGGAAGGGTTGTCGGAACTAATTTTTAAAGGCGGGATATTTAAATTTGTTAGTTTGGATTATGGGTAGGTGAATTTTACATGGATAATTACATGGATAATTTATCTAGTTTTTAATTCCTTTTTATAAAAATATTTGTTTTTTTGTCAATTATTTTAAAATAATGTACAATTGGATATGATATTGGATTAACTTTCTTAAATATAATGTAATTTTAGTAGTGCAGTTTAATAAAAATTTTAAATGTGTCTTGATTTCTTATTTATCTAAATTGTGTCTTGAAATTGTTTAATTATAATCATTTCATTAGAAAAAATGAAATTTTATTTGATTTTTTCTAATGAAATAATTATATAATAAACAATTTTTAGACAAATTTCAAAATTCACCTACCCACAATCCAAACTAACAAATTTAAATATCCCGCCTTTAAAAATTAGTTCCAACAGCCCTTCCTGGTGCGCTTCGATCAACGTGATGCCAACTGTTAATACATGATCGACAACTCTCATTATATTATATTTCTCTATGGGCGCTGTCTGACGCTAATTAAGAACCGCCCACAGACTACGGAGTGGTGGGAAAACGTACGATATGTTGTAGGTGTCCAAATGAACAATTGTAATAATCGTGTTTTAAATCTGTTGAAGCTTGATATTGGTCGACCAGTTCAAAAGCAGTTCTGATATTCTACAATGCTTAAAATCCCTATGTACCGTTTCTCATGTATCTGTATACAGTATGGATCAATCGAGCATCAGCACCGTCCAAAAGCCACCAAAAATATTTGCACAGAAAAGGAAAACCAATTTAGTGATTTTACAAGTGCATAACAAGGCCAGCATGTCTCTATCGCTTTAAACCTGTTCCAGAAACCTTACAGCATGCTATAAAGCCCTTATTAAACTTATTTGTCAAATGGATAAAACATTTCGTCACTGGTGACAGCTCTACAAACAAAGTTATTCTGATCATAATCTTTGATTCTGATTCTCGATAACCACAGTAGTCACAGAAACATGCATTGTGCATTGATAATCAATTATTTCAACTTGGACTGCTACAAAAATGTCAGTAAATACTAAATTTCTATCGTCTCGAGACGGAAAGTTGATAGGACCTACTTTTTATTCATGAACTTAACGCCTGGCGAATAAAAATAAGTACGTATTGTCCCATTTTCCTTCTTACAATTCTTCCTACTTAAATAATAACGCGTTGTAAGCTTAGAAAATCTCTAGTCCTTTAATCCCTCGTCTTAGTAATGACCCTTTGTGAAAATGATAACCTGGAAATTTCTTTGACAACAATAGCCCTACTCGAATTTAAATTTTAAATTGGCTGTGTAGGTATCTTATTTGAATAAAGAGAAAAATAACCTGATTAGGCAGAAAGTCTGTTAAAGAGAAATATGTCCAGGGTAGGTTTTTACTGGTAACCACTGATGAGTGAGTATCTTTAACAAAATGTGAAAGTATTTCAATATATTTTGTAGTTAACAGATGTCGAAAGAATAATTATTTATATTCAACAAATTTTTGAAAAATAATATTTTCCAAAAACAGTGGCCGTTCAACTAAGGAGCAACAACTACTTCCCGTGCAATATGCACCACCGGATATTTAATTACACTCCAAAGTCAAACGGGGTTGGTATATCTACAAGATATTTTAAAACAAACTATTCTGGTTTGCGATTAGAATTTATAGAGTGTTGAATATAAATAATTATTCTTTCAACTTCTGTTGATAAATCACTTTATTAAATACGACAATATTACAGGAAACTGTGATAAGCTTTATTGTTTCGAGTCCGCGTGACTTGTTGTCAAAAATTTGGGATTTTGGTTTGCGATTGGAAGTGAAGATGTCGCTACTGTCACAATCTTTACATTTCCGTTACTGGAGGACATGTATTGATTGTGATTGAAGTGTATTCTTCAGTCCGGGATTAGAGACTCTCGGACGGACAGCCAGCGTTGCCAGCACTATTACGTTCGTAATAGATCTATTACTAAATGGATATATTTATTACGCTATTACGCCGCTGTGCAATTTATTACGTTTTTATTATTTTGGCCAGAGAACAAAAAATTGAAAACGAAAATCTCAGACATAACACATCGTTAACAAAAAAACGCTGTAATTTTGCCTTTACCCCGCTGTTGGCATTGGCTTTACTCTTTGCACTGGCATTATCTATTTTCACTAGTATTATAAACGATTTTATGAGTTTTTCTCAATTAGATATTATTTTTACAATTTCTGTTTTGTTGTTTTGTATATTTTTTTATATTTTTCTCTTGAATCTATGCAATAAAAGTTTTATTTCTTTTGGAAATTTTGATTTCAAGAAAATGTCAACAGTCCTAATCTATCACGAAATTCAACAAAATTTAGTACGAAAAATCAGAAGGTGCTGGCAACACTGCGGACAGCACATACCTTGTACTGATGAGGCGCAAATACGCCGAAACCAGTCTAAAAGTTGTGTTGTCCCTTCTAATCGCAAACCAGAATGGTTGGTTTTAAAATATCTTGTAGATATACCAACCCCGTTTGACTTTGGAGTGTAATTCAATATCCGGCGGTGCATATTGCACGGGAAGTAGTTGTTGCTCCTTAGTTGAACGGCCACTGTTTTTGAAAAATATTATTTTTCAAAAATATATAGAGTGTTGAATATAAATAATTATTCTTTCGACATCTATTGATAAATCACTTTATTAAATACGACAATATTACAGGAAACTGTAATAAGCTTTATATTTTGTAGTTATATTTTTATAAAAATAAATCCTCAGTTGGTTGGTTCACAAAATATTATTTTTAACAGACTGATGACTTTATCACATCATAAAATATAAAAAAATGAAATTTGAATAATTTCCAGGCACGCACACTGTTGCCAGAAAGTAGGAATTGTTAAAATCTCCATTTGTTTCAACTTTGTACTAAATAAATAGAAGGGCAATCTCGTCTTTCATAAAACGAACAAATGAGAGAACAAATTTCATTTAAAAGAGTCTGCAAACACATTCTGAATATAGAGATTTCATTTTACTCCTTACAGATCTCGTGTAGGCGGGATTTAGCTACTACGTTATTGTTAATAAAATATAAATAAAAAATCTACTTCACTTACTTTGATTGAAAAGACATCGCTCCAAAGACTGTTCATTTTACTAACTTAATTGTTTTATTTATACCCAGCAGTGTAAGTACGACTAATTAAAATCATACATTAATGAAATGAATAAACTAAATTCTGCCAAAAGTTCCATGCTAAAATGATTCACAAAGGGCAAGGGCTTCTAGTTTTAGAATACCAATAATGCTGTAAGCCAGAATGGAGAGCTCAGAGAAATTGTTGTTTTGAATATTATAATTTTAATCAGTATTTTCAACTCCCTTTGTCTTTTTTTCTTCTCTTGTAATTGTAGAACCAAGTTAATTTGGTTATGGTAGCTCAACATGTCTCTGATGTCGAATTTGTTTTAACTAGAACCGTCTGGCGCTGTATAGTTGACATTCGGTGAGAACTAGAGAAGTTCTGATAGGTCTATTACCATAAAGAGATATGTCTATTATTAGATGCCTTTGAGTAAGTGTGAGACGATGACCATTTCATTTTTTGACAGACCGGAGAAGGGCAACCGAGTGTGGATTGAGCTCCAAGTGGCAGCTTATTATACACTTTTACAACTCTGAATTCAGCACCTCTCTAAAAAAACTCTGTTCTGTGAAAACTCCTCTCCTACTCCTCATTCATTCGCTGACCTTGTAATTTTTGTAAGGTTAGGTTATATATATCTATGTTTCTCATAAACAGATTGCCATTACGTTTGACAAATATTGCCATAATATACATGTTTAAACTTGTGAGTGACATTAATTCGATTGGGTTGTGCTTAACAGCCCAGTCACTTGAACTGAATCTTGGTACCATTTCTCATGTTATCTACTTCCATTCCAGAAGCTTTGTGTCTTCTATGTATGCCACTAGTTTGACTGGAGGGATTTTCAGTAGTTGTAATGGTTTTATTATTTCCTCTCCAAAGCGCTTCCATATGAGTCCATGTAAATTCTCGCATAAGCAGAGTATGTGAGTAGGTGTTTCATCATAGAGTTCACATTTCCTGCACATAGGTTCACTAACTTTGCCCATTTTGTGCAGATGTTTCCTCATGGTGCAGAGTCCAGTCAGCAAGTCGGAAACTGTCTTCAAATGTCTCTTACTCAGTTTCAATAGCCTAGTTGAGAGTTCCTTGTTTACCTTATTCAATAAACTCTTTGTATGGAGGTGTCCTTGAGTCGACCTCAATCTATCCAGTTCCCGATTTCCCCTCTTATGCAATCTTTTGTGATTAAACAAAACGGTTCCGGACCTATGAAGTCTCCTTTAGAACCTTCTTTAGCTATTATTAGAGACACTTTGTTGTCTCTTGCCAGCCTGTTGAGGGATTCTTTACAGTTTTTTACCAGTCTAGACCTAGTTGTTGGATTACTGATCAATTTAAGCAGAGCCTGGCTGTTAGTGAATATTTTTATTTTTTGTCCGTTGTATCCTCTTCTGATGTTGCGAGTGACATTAGGTCTACACGAATCGTAAGATACTCACTCTAGCAATACACCAACATTTGTTTGAATAAAGCTTATGTCTATTCTAATTTTCCTTTCATAGATTGTACCTTTTTTTTAAAATTCCTAGATTATTTGTACCGACTTTTTTGTCAACCGTTCCAGGAAAGTTGTAATCTATTACTTTTGGGCGGTTTTCCTTTCACAGGTTTATGGGGTAAACATCTGGCATGAATTTGATTAATCGGCAACATCGCTTAATCTTTAATTCTTGAAGGGAGTTGCACACTTTCAATTCTGCGTGACTTTCTAAAAGGTGGCAAGCAGGCTATCAGCTAAGAGGGGTGAATTATGGGGGTTATATTTTTTATTTCTACCATGCTCAAGTTGATCGATAAAACTAGGGGTTTCTTGTAATAAATTTTGAGAAGGTCGCTTTATTACCCTAATTATATTATTAATTGTGTGTTTGTTGCCTTTATCAAAATATCAAATCTTGTTACGTTCTCCGTACGGTTTCCTAATTTGATAATGGGCTGTACCCAACGAAAAAGACCCATGGGACTTTTGAAATGAGTTAATTAGAAGTGGGTTTATAAGCGTTGCTTACTGACAGGGCGGATTTTGAAATTATGATAATAAATAATGTCGATAAGTCATGTCACTATGTTATTTTTAATACTATATACAGGGCAATTTAATTTACAATTCAAATATATTTTCAAAGTATGTTTATTGTTTCAAAGTGTAGCAAGTGACGACCAAGAGCTGGAGTGTTGAATGAGTGAGCAATAAGGTTTTTAATTATATTTAAAAAGTACATACGTTTTTCAGGATTCTGAAACTGACAGAGGGGAGCTAGTAGACGGACGCGGACTGCGTTACCTTTCTGTTGTTTTTAGTGAAATTTAATATTTCGTTATTTTTTTAATAGTGTAAATGGTGGTGACAGCCATTGATACTGAATGTTTGTTTTGAACATTATAGTACTCAGAAAAAGTTTGATCAAATTTCTATGATGCGTATAAAATCAACAACAGATTTTGTGAAATTTAATACCGTTATATTTTTAACCGTGTAGATGGCTGAGGATTCAGCAACCGTTAATCCTGAATGTTTGTTTTGAACATTATAGTACTCAGAAAAAGTTTGATCAAATTTCTATGATGCGTATAAAATCTACAACAGATTTTGTGAAATTTAATACCGTTATATTTTTAACCGTGTAGATGGCGGAGGATTCAGCAACTGTTAATACTGAATGTTTGTTTTGAACATTATAGTACTCAGAAGAAGTTTGATCAAATTTGTATGATGCGTATAGAATCTACAACATATTTTGTGAAATTTAATACCGTTATATTTTTAACCGTGTAGATGGCGGAGGATTCAGCAACTATTAATACTGAATGTTTGTTCTGAACATTATAGTACTCAGAAAAAGGTTGATCAAATTTCTATGATGCGTATAGAATCTACAACATATTTTGTGAAAAATATTGTTATCTTTTTAACAGTTTAGATGGCGGAGGATTCAGTACAGTACTAAGTTTGATCAAATTTTCATGATGCGTATAGAATAGAACATTTTTTGTAGACAATTGCTTCTTGCAGTTCCCTCTAATTCAAAGGGTAACGACGATTGCGTCCAGCGCTCCTGCTTCCAGTTTCAGCGTCTTACGTTTTTTACATAACTAGTTCAAAAAAACAATTACATTGTTGATTTAAAATGTGGGCTAGTAAACAAAATATTTATTCCGTACTTTGTTTGGCATTTTTTTCGAAAAAAAAACATTTATGCAAATTATTCCTATGAGCTGAACACATTTTCGTTAGCTATCTTCTAATCTAGGTTGATATAAAAAATGTAATTTAATACTATTTTTAAAACGACCATTCTTTTGACTTTATGTTGGAATTTCGCTTGGGAAAATTGAAAGTCAGTATATTTTTACTGCAAATGAAATACCTTTCTTTTCTACGTAGAAAATAGAGGAAGGCTATTATTTAGAATGTTGTTTAAAAAAACAATCCATTTCGAACATAAAATGAGAAAACAAAATGTTATGGCAAGACTGAGAATAAAATGGCTTTGATGAGTAAATATAGTGTGTTATTTTATTCAAATTATAGTTCTTTTTATTGTTTATTCCAGTAGTAGTAGTAACTTCTTTATAAATACCCAAGTTCGCGAGTTACAATCCGAACCGATTCCAAACCAGTTCGGAATTAACTCTGAATTGTCTTGCATCCCATTAAAGAATTTGATGATACTGAGATCGATCTCAGAACGGCAGATCACCTCCCACAACCTAAACGAAAACAAAACAAGTATATATGTATATAACTGTAGTTTGTTTGATATTTGTTTACAACGCTACAACACAACAAACAAAGCAAGAAACAACCATAAGCTACATCCCGACCAAATTCATTTCAACTCTGAGACGCGCAAACAAAGAAGCGAGACTGTACCATAACAGTGCCACAGAATAAACGCATGTACACTCGGCGGAGAAAGTTTAGTTAGATAATTTGCCTGATAATTTGGCAATAAGTTCCATTTTAATTATCAACTGTGCCTCCAATGTCATACATTTAAAAACACTAGGCACTATTTCACGACTTTGTGCACACAAAATCTTGTGTTTTAGCGACTTAAATACCATATTAAAATTCCTACGCGGATTGTACCACTATGAGTCCAAATGGATCTTTACATTGCAACGTTCTGCCTAGGACTGGTAGCTGCCGACAGTATCGTACGCGTGATCTACGCGCATCTGAATCTCACAGTTGAAATAAAAAAACTACTGATATATCGATCCGAACTTTCAGTCCTCACCAATTATTGGTTAGGTTATTATATCAGAGAAAAGCTAGGACTGATTCCGAATCGATAACGAACCAATCCGATATGATCCACGAACAAAGAACTAATAGGTTTGTTCGTAGAGCAATCACAAACGGTCGGAAGCATTTTATTCACTGCTCGTGAATCCAGCTTACAACCTTTGTGGATTCATTCAAAACATTACAATTTTAATATGTACACTAAAGAATATTTTTATGATGTTGTCAATCTCCAAGTAATTTCGATATTGTCTGCACACCTTGTAACATATTTCGAGTACTTTTTTTGGCAGGTATTTCTGCATATCACCCCAGTTTTAAAAACAAACTAAACTGTTATTTTGTTTTACAAACTCCTTCCAGACCATTCAACCAAATAAATAACGACTCGTAAACATTTCTGTTTTCAAATTAACAAATTTCGTTGTGATAAATTGGAAGAATGTCAGAGAGGTGAAGAAGCAACTGATAAATACTGACAGTGAATATTTTGTTTTCAGGAGCGCGAGCCTAAAATGTAACCCGTCGCGGTCAACAGTATGGCCGTTCCATGGACTTCCCTTGTCATTCAATTTATTTTGCTTTTGTTCGTGTTGGAGTTTACGTCGACTTTTAAACAGACAGGTAACTATATCGTAGTAAATAGTTTTAGGGGGCGAAAAGCTTTCGCTTTCGTCAATTTGTGACTAGCGTGAGATTGTTTAGTTTGCTGAGGATACAAGGATAGAAAAGCTGGAGGAAAAATTGTTGCAAGAGTTTTAGAGAGCTATTTAAAATTATGCATCGTGTGAAGTCCCGAAACTAAATATTTTTTTATTCCTAGAGTAACTTTTTTAACCATTTATCCCAGCTGCACGCTGAAACATCTGTATTATTTGTGCCTGTATATTTTTTTACAATTTTATAACAATTCTCCAGCACCAATTAGTGAGGTAGTTGTCTCTTGAAAGAAATGCGTTCAATCAAGGCCAGAATGTAGAGATGCACGATTACGAGTACCTACCTGAAACAACTAAATATCTAAAAATTAAATTTGAATATAAATAATACTGAAGAGGAGCTTTATAATGGCATTTACTACAGAAAACAAGCAAAGTTTAAAACGAATTAAATAACAAAATGAAAATTTTACGCAAAATTTTATTAAAATTACTTTCATTTACAAGATTATATTTATACAGCAGCAAAGCCAAACTACTGATATTATTTTGGGTTTGTTCTTAGTTTGAGTGCAACCAACTGTTTGAGAACCTTGTGCACAAAACACTAATGCTGGATACGAATTAAGGTTAGTTCATATAGCACGAAACACGAATAACGAACTCTAACGGCATTGGTCAGATTGGCGGGAAAGTTAACAGGTCTATAATTTTATGGCGAATTCGACTGGGTAGCACGATACGACGGCACGGCCTACTCCAGTTCCATTCGCATTTTTTCAGTGCCATGTAAAAGTTGCTTCATCCGGTGGAGTTACCAAGCGGCACTAAACCAGTGCATTCCTTAAACCGACATTGATTCGTCTGGGATTGTTACTCTAGAACTGTACTAGCATCACAGTTCTAAAATTTTGCACTGAGTCCTAAATAACCGCACCGAATGTAAGCCAGCCGAATTCTCGCCAGGACCGCACTAAATTGGTGAGTGTCCGAGACGAACATAAACATTTTCAAAACCAATGCAAAGCTTTGTCATTTGAACAGCCATCACCAAGAGAGAGTGCGTTCAGTGTCGCCAGTCGCATTCGCCATTAGATTTCACGAATTCGTGAAATTTAAAATCTGAGTGGCGGGAAACTTGAATCCATTTCAAGATTTTCCGAAGTTCGTGACGAATTTAGGCTAATTTGACAGTTGCATTTTAATTTCTAGGTTATGATACACTCATCTGAATCAATTTAGTAGTTTTCCGTGTACATGATCTTTGGTAGTTTTGCACAGGTAATTTTGTTTATGTATACAGATTGCGTAAATTACATCGGAACCTTCGCCTCGGATTACACAAGTACGACAAGGATATATGAAAAAGAGAGAAAGAATAATTGTGCGCGGTCATCACTTTGTTTCATCTTAGGGGTGTATACTTATTTCCCGAGACTGGCCGAATGGTCTTTTACAGAGAGAATTCACTAGTTGGTGGTATAACGGTGGTATTCAGTATGCTCCAAACATGGAAGGAGTGAGGGTGTTAAAGAAATAAATCAACAATCGTTATTACGTAACCTGTACATCTTAAAATTAATTTTTGTCAACATGATCATTTCAGACCAAGTTGACAATTTCTAACTACAATAGGATATTATATTAGCCATTGTAACTTGAAAATAAAACAGCATTTCTTGAGAGAACCATAATTAATAAACTAAAAATCCCCTCCATTAATAAATTAAATTGAAAAAATAAAATGAGTACTACACCTATTCTAAACATAAAATATAAACTTCCTGAAAAAATAAAAACCATTCTAAAGGTAAACATAATTTTAATGAATTAAGTGCTCAAATAAACCAAATCTGTGATAAAGATTTGATCTCATATCTCTAAGATAATTTGGCGTAATGCTGGCACAAACGTGCTGTATTTTCACCCTCGTAAAAAAGTCAACGATAACGAGACAAAAATATCATTTGTACAAATTAATCTGCGCTTCTGGCAACAGCGGTTAAAATAGGGGGGCAATGAGCATTCGGCCAGTCTCGGGAAATAAGTATACACCCCTAAGGTGAAACAAAGTACACGCCTTAATGACCGCGCATAATTATTCTTTCTCTCTCTTTCAGCAATTTTTCTGTCGTACTTGTGTAATCCGGACGGTTCCGATGTCATTTACGCAATTTGTATATATATCAGCACTACAGGCCTATCTGGCCCTCGGCTTCGAGATCTTTCACTCTCTTTTTCCATTTTTTTCTGTTCCTCGCCTCGTTTCGCCAGTCCCTTACTCCCACTGTTCTCAGGTCTCGCCTAACCTCCACCAACCATTTCTTCCTTGGTCTTCCTCTTCTCTTTTTACCACCTTCTCCACCTTTTAGCACTCGTTTTACCCATCTATCTTCTGTCATTCTACCTATATGTCCCAACCATCTCGCTCTTTGTGCTCCATGTTTACTTTTGTTATATTTTTTGTCTGAAGAATTTAAGATGTAAGTAATATATTTTTTGATTTTTCAACTTTTTAAGTTAATTTTGTGTCTATAATTTTGGTTTTTCAAAAACAAACAGAAAAAATAAACTCCACAGTTTTAACCAACAACCTAACCTTGCCCCAAAAATTTAAAAATCCCTAAAACGTCTACGAATTTTGTTTTTGTATCAAACGGTAACTTTGTGTGCTTCGTGATTCGTTGCTATATGAGCATACCTTTAGCCATCTGGATAATACTCATTTTGTGGTATTAGTACATCCAACATATAAATTTACTATTTCAGATTTGTCGCAGCGTCAACGACACGGTTAAAGTTAATATTCCCCAATTAGCACGTATTCCTAATATTAATAGTTACATTTTCTGTAAAATATTTATTTTTATAGGATCATGTTACTTTCCCGAACGATGGGAAGGTACATGGTTCCAATCTGGAGTAAGGCAGTCGATACTTATAGAAGGACCAAGACTGAGTAGCAAAGGAAGATGCGTGGGTTCAGAGGGAGACAAATTTTTGATACTGGATGAGTAAGTATCAATTGTATAGTGAAATGTTTCTCGTTTTACTAAATAAAATAATATTGTTTCAGGAAAAAGACTTGTTATAGATGTGTAGTAATTCATGAGAAGCATATTAATGTTCTACAATATAAAGAAAGTAAGGTTATACCGTATTTTAATAATAGCTTTCATACTCAAAAATTTCCAAAGCTTCCCAGGTATTTGGGAAGATGTTAAATTTAAATATTTCATTTCTCAGAATTCAGATGTTGCTTGGGAAAACCATAAATATTTTGTTATTTTTCTGCAGTTTGTACGCGACACTCGTCGCACATATACATTATCATTCTCTCCTTCAGCATTCAAGTTATTACATACGTGGCTGCTGTATTTATATTTCGAAAATATAGACATTTATCTACAACAATCAAATAGTTGACTTTACAATTTTGAATTGAATCCTTTATTTTTTTATATTCGTTTTTAGCCTACTGCCACAGTCGAGATGTGTTGCCAACTCTCTGTGGTTTGATAACAGGAGATGCTCTATTATATTCCATGTTTAGAGAAAATGCCGTACCAATTCCCTGTCCGTTCAGAGGTCCATTTACATTTACTTACAATCGCGGCCATGGCGAATGTAAATATCCCGTTTCAAGCATAGATGCCTGCATTGAAGAAAGCAAGTTACTACTTAGCTATCAAGCATGTCCTGATGTCCATGGATCAGAGAGTGCAAGTATGTAAATAAAAAAATTTTACAATATATAAAATTGTTACCGACAAGTAAAACGATGCATTTTGGTTAATTTATATTATCTCATAATTTTTTACTGGAACTCTATTGCCCATTGTCGTGTTCAACTAGCATTTGAACTCAAATTATTATATAAATGCTCCACTCCATCCTACGACTCGAGCCCTCACATAAATATTGTTTGTTTGTTTTAAAGATTACCAATAAAAAAAATAGATGGCCCACTCTCCTGAATAATATTAAACAGTCATTTTAGTTATTCAACCTGTCGATCCAGCGCTGCTGCTAGAAGTAGCGGGCTTTTTAAAATATATTTAAATTATTATTTTTCTTTTTTATTTTCGATTGATAGAAATAGTGCGTACTAATACATTTTCATGCATCAGTGAGCTGGAAATAAATGTATTAGTTTACACTATTTTTATCAATGAAAACGCTATTAATGAGGAATTTTATGAAAAGTGGAATAAAACACTGTTTAAATACACTATTTTTATTTATTAAGTCGTTAAATTAAAAAATGTACATAAATTATTATTGATTTTCATTCGACCTATCCCACCTAAAGTGGGACAACAATTTTCAGTGGAAAAAAACAATAAATCAAACAAATTAATATACAAACCCACCTCGGGGTCTTTAGGAAAGAGATGCATTTTAATATGCTTACAATAAGTGGGAACAATACAATACTGAACCATAATGTCATTGTTTAATAAACACAATCACTAAAAAGCACAAAAATGTCTGTTTCTACAAATTAATATAAAATTAACCGTAAAATATATAAGAACGAGAACAATGGTTGGCGATGCCGTATCTTCAAAATGGGATAGAGGTTATATAAATGGCGGGCTTATTGAAATCTGACAGATTCTCGCTTACGTAGCGCTATCAGCGACAGGTGGAATAACTAAATAAACGAAGACAAAATTTATAGTGGGAGTGAACAAAGCATGGTTTGTTTGGCGTTGCCGTCTCAAGGGCACCAGTACATTTCATTATCTCCGGACCATAACGGTAGTCACGCGCTACCTAACAATACTCTGGATGTATTTTAGTTTACCAGTAAAATTCCTTCCTTTCTCACTCTGATGTAATTTCAACGGTCTAATGCCTGTTCTACCTATTCCAACATTAGGGTACTAGTTTCCCTTACTCTCTTCCTGCAAAGAAGTAACCGATCCCGGCATAGTTATTTAATTTTAACCACACAAATGGTTGGCTACATATTAAAAGTTAAAAACAACCAGTAACTTTCATTGCTTCTTGAATTCGGTTGAAATTTATAAGAATGTAGAAAGTAAAAGATAATACACTAATCAAAATGAATCGTCGCTCTTGCTCTTGCTTTTAGTTGAAGAATTACAATGTTTGGCTTCGTGGAAAGAGGGAAGCTCAAGGTATTTAGTAGGAAAAATCCACCATAGTCATGTTACTTCTAATGAAGACAGATACAGATGTTTCGTGTACGAAAAAACTGGTTCGGCCTTAGAAACAATCGATGATGTGGATTATAGAGTCGCACAAAGCGGGGACGCAACGTGTAATGGCCTTTTTAGTGCTACTGAAGGAAGTAGGACTATGACACTTAAAAAAGGTTAGAGCTATTATCTTAAAATATGATTTATCCAATTACCATTGATATAAAATTGTTTTAGCTTTGCCCGTCAACAAATGCCGCTTCCCTTATTGGATAGCCAATTCAAATCATTGGCATACTTTGGATTATTCTACTACGTACAGTTTTCACCATAAAAACTCCACGCTTAAAATTACTAATGCTACAGGTATAGACATGAAAGTAATATGCGTTCAACTTAAACAAGCTACAAGAGATGAAAATGCTGTTATTCTTGTAACACATTTTACTATGGGATGGTAAGTAAATATAAAGAGAACAAAAATGTTTTTTGTTATAAATCCGCCGCCACCAGAGTATTAGAACTATAGCGTGTTTTCATAGTATTGGAATGATTCAAGAAGACATTGTCTAACTAACAATTTTTAATTAATTACAGTCAAAATGGGTTCATCTGTATTGCATTTTATCGAAGAGATTTGTATGTGATGGAGATGCAAATGGGTATTCAAACTAATCGTAGAGAAGATGCATGCAACCCCAACTATTTTGAGAAAACTTCTTTGCCTTTTGTTACTTTAGTATGTAAGTATTTAAATGTTTAATTAAAAAACTGTTTAGTAATAAAACCACAACGCTTTGACTATTATTTCGGCGATGACCTTCAGCTTTAGGAAAATATATGATACAATTCCAGAATACGAGATTCTAGGTAATAACTTTCTTGGACACCAACAGTTAACATCAAGGAGGAGTTTTATATGAAAAGTTGAAGTGAAGGTTATAGCGAGACACTTTTATTTGTAGTTACATATTTCATAATGGCGTGTTATATTTCTTCTAGCTATGTCTGTAGAAACGCAAAACTGTCCTTTCATGGGAAAATTCGAAGTGAACAACTTGATCCAGAACAAACAAGAAACCTCGTTAAGCAAATACGCCCAAAGAGAAGAACCGAAATATTTCGATTCGAATTTCTATTTTCGCAAACAGAGGAGGTCTATTTATTTCGATCAATTGGAGTATACTAGAAGACGAGTGAAACGCGTCGATGAAGATTTTGACTGTGATAACAATGGGTTCTCGAACCTAATTATTGGTTGCGTTAGTTATGATACTATGGAGTTTACGGTGGATTGTCCAACACCCAGCTTAATCACTTGTAAGTATTCTGGAAAAGTTAACTTCATTACAGTTTCCTGTTAAATAAGTAAAGCGAGTTTACCAATTAATATCGAAGAAAATAGATTATTCTATTATAACGCCTTATAAACAATGCCGGAAAATATCTACCTTGTACTTATGAGGCGCAAATACGGTCTGTAAGTGATGCTGTTCCTTCTATTTGCAAACCAGACTCCGTTTAACTATCTATCGGGGCATATAGCCCAATAAGTAATTGTTTCTTCTTAGTTGATTTACAGTTGAATTACACTAAATTTAGTAAAACACCACAAACAAAACAAAGTTAAGCAAACACATCAAAACGACAATGGCGGATGAAGACTATGGTACATCACTTTCACCGGTTAGAACATCAAACAAACTTTGTTTTCTAAGGTTTGACGTGTCAAAAATGCCATGCTCCTATTGCCATCTGCGCTTACTTTTCGAAAATAAGACAAATATGTGCCATGTCCTAAACTTGTGAGCTAAACAAGAATAGAGCTAGCAGGTCTATTTTATTTACCAATCAAACAATAATGCTCATGTACTTGGTTGTCTCTGAGGCGGTATAATAATATGAAATCTATTATCTTCGATATCTATTCTGACAAAGGCTTTTGGAATTTTAATTTTACTGAGCATGTCCATTTTTTTTTGTTTGCAGCGTACTCTTGTCATGGACGATGGGAAGAAAACGGTACAAACTACCTAATCACTTCGCCGACGGGTCGTTCGGCGTTTGGTGTCCGCAAATTTTGTTTTATGTATAAAGAAATAATATCAGGAGTAATGTTTTCCACTTCGGCTGAAAGCTGTAACCGATTAGTAAAACCGGGAATTACCGGTGAACTAATTTTTAATATAAGTAGCACAGGTAAGGAACTCAACATACTTCTTATTTAACTCGAATTCGTCGATGTTTTGAAAATTATTTCAATTCGAATATGAATATGAATATGAAATAATGTTTTTCAGGAAAATGTTTTGACACAGACGCTTCCGTTAGAGCTCATCCAATCAATGCTTGGCTTATATGTTCTATCTTCTTCTTTTATATAGTATCCAGAATCATTTCAATAAGATGATCAATAGAAATGTTAAATGTTACATATTCGTGAGACTGTTATGTTGAAAAAAAAACGGTTGTGTGTGTATTCTAAGGAAGTTTGACGGTGTGTTTTAGAAATATAATTTTGCTTAGTACCAGATTACGACCAAAAATCTTATATAGGTAATATCTTCCTGCCTCCTAACACAGAATATAGAATATTCACAAGGAAAAAGCGGCAAGCAATGTGATTGTTTCCATTTCTTATACGTATATTTATAGATTCATGCCCAATTGCACCGATTTTAATTCAATCCAGGATTAGTTAACTCGGAGTTAAATTTTACTCGTGGATTAGCTGCTTCTGATTTGCAAAGCAAAGCAAGTCGGGTTAGGTAATCCCAGATAAAAGCGACAACTTTACGCGGCAACAGCGCTTTTTCTGGGGAATTTTTGTTCAATTGGTTGTAGTCTTGTAGTTGGCAATCTGACAGTTACAAAATTTGTTACTTTTCGTAATTTTCGGTTATAGGTTATTGTTTTCTTTCTTGATCATTATTTTTCCATATTATTTACCAAATAACGAACCAAACCAAAGTAACCGAAAACACAAAAAAGTTTGTTTTAACGCTGAGAGACCATTGACATTGATGGTTTTGAAGACATTTCGTTTTTTCTTTTCAGATTCGAGAGTTAATACTTAACTCGAATTTAATACCTCATTTTTCCAAGATTAAAAATAATCCTAGATTTACGAAATAATCATAGATTAAAAATGCAGTGCAAATAAAAATTTTGAGTTAACTCATGATTATTGGTTAACTCAGGATTAAATCAAGATTAAACAATCGGTGCAATCGGCCATCAGTGTTTCATAATTTTTGAATTTAGTCACAAAGCATGTTCAACTTATAATCTTTTTATTAAATGTTTGCTAAACGTTTAGATGTTTTGTGAATTACCACTAAGCTAAGACTTCTATCTTTCAAATTAATCCGAACAATAAACGCTGAAGAAGTGTAAAAGAAAATCAGCTGATAGCTGATGATTTGTCGATCGGTAATAAAAAAAAAGCCAAGAAAACTGCTTTTAAACAGGAAATATACCGGGATTTATTTTGTAATTATGTTCCCGTTACACAATTTTCTTAATTTTATAAATATGTTAATTGTGTTGGTAATCGTATTATTTTTAGTCTCCATTCTGGTCTAAATGTGAAAAGATTGTTGTCTATTTTAACTAAATGTACTAAAATGTAACAAACCGTCAAATTTCAAAAAGTTTCGGTTTCCGGTCAATAATAGGAATTTGTTTTACTTTATTTTAGTCACATAGACTGTAAACTAAAAACTGTGCCTATAAGTCAAATTAACTAATATTTTTCTTTGAGTTGAACAAAATCTACAAAAACATTGATGTTTATTTCTACGTATCTTGAAAGAGAATTTTGTAAACAAATTAAAATATTTCATGAGATATTTTTTGAAAACAATAATAAAAAACACGATATTTTGAAGAAGTGTTATTTCAAAGAGAATAGATAATCTACAGGGTGATTCATTACTTCAAATTATGAAGATTTAACCCAAAACACTGCTTACGTAGTTACAGGGTGTTTGGTTTAAAAATTTAAAAACTATTTGTGTCCAGTACTTTAAAACTGTTTCATTTCATACTGTACCCTAAAACATACCTTTACCTACTTGATTTCAATCCGGAAAATAGACTTTTACGGGATAGTAGCACGTAATGAAATTTTACAGGCTTTTAAATATTAAAAAATAATAAAAACTCAGTTCTGCTCCGAAAGTATGAATATACATTTATTGAACACCCTGTAACTAAGTAAGCAGCTACATTTTATTTAGATGTTCTGGGTTAAATCTTCATAATTTGAAGTCAGCATTCTACTGTTAAATTATTTCCAATTAGTAATGAATCACCCTGTATATAGGCACAGTTAGATTGTACATTTTAAAAATCGTGACAGTATAGTTTATACTTAAAACTGTGATTATTACAATATAGTATCGATTGTAAAAGTTTATCTTTAATGGTTCTTGTAGGATAAATTAGAATAGATATCAATATTCCCAATTTTAGGTAAAACTTTGTAGCCGTGTTTTAATAAATATCTTATTGTCAACATGAAACGTTTTACCGAAAAAAGAAGAAAATATTAGTATCGATTTTTATATTACCACTATTTTCTTAACAAACATATTTAACATTACAGTTAGTTTATTAAATTGGCCCTAGCGTTTCTTACGCATATATCACAAGTATATAATTTCCAGTTATTCGTTATTAAATTCAATCGAATAAATAATATGTTGTACTTACACTGATGCTAACATGCACTCCGTCTAAAGTTCAAGGTATTAATCCTTTTCCTTCTCGAAAAATATCCAATAATTTATATTCGCTTATTGAGAAATTCATGCAACATAAATACCTTGAATTAATAGCTGTCATGGTCTAGTTGATCAGTCAGTCAAGCATGATTCCCGCCTTGTGCGATTTTTTTCTATTTTGCAATGAAGCTTTGCGAATGCAGGAAGATACAAAACCAATTATGTAAATGGATTCGCAAGTCTTTCTACGAGACTAGTATGACATAATGCTATAATGGGTCGCAAAGTCAAAATTTGACGAGAGGGGCCCTGAAACCTTATCGCCGCCACTGGAGAAATTTTTATACAAATGTACAGTTGGTTCGGTGGATCTTTTCCCATGCGTCATCATTCATATGCAAACGCAATACATCAATACATTCAGTAATACGTAGGTCGTAGATTGATGGTTTAATTAGAATGTGGCTAAAATGACGGTGAACGTTAGTTATTATTGTATTGAAGCTGGTGTAATAATATTTACTTACCACAATAATTCGAACACTCAGGTATAAGTTAGTCGTTATAACAACTGTTTTTGAAATAAATTTATATACAAGGGGCAAAAAAAATGGACAAAAATGTAGAATAAAAATGTAAACAAAGTCTTTCGTCTGTCAATGTACAAATTCAAGTATAAACCACAGAACTTCTGTTGTGTGGGTTACACCTATCGCCGACATTCATCATATGGCTATCTCTGTTTGTTATATTATGTTGTAATGGAACAAAAGGTTTCATTTCGAGGGTTTAGATTCTGTGAGTAGAAACGAGACGTACTATAAAAAGTAGTATGTGAATAATTTCATACATGGGAAAAGATTCAGCGAACCAACTGTATACATTATGATTTTTTATTTGAAATACTGCAAGTTTGTAGTAGAAGAAATTTAATAATGGATTTAAAAAATATTATTTATTATCTCATTTTTGTCTATTTTTGTTCAATAAATTTAGTTTTAAAAATAATCGTGCTGATCAAAAAAAGAAGTTACATGCTTTCTCTGGTTGTAATTAAGTGTCAATTAATTAAAATATATCTCAACACCTAATCGATAGTTGTTTTATAAAAATTGATACTTATAATTTTGAACTCGTTATTAAATGAAATTTTATTATTAACAAATACCCCATTGCTTAGACAGTTACCCCAGTTAGGAGGTAGTTAATTTATTTAACAAATTTCATAATCGAAAGGTCCTAAAATCAGTTAATCCTAGCGTGCAGGATCTATTTTGATAAAAATTGCGAAAATAATTTTACAAACAAGTAGATTGTATCAACTTGCATTATTAATATATTATTGGTTAAATACTTTAAAGAATAGTTACTGTTTTTCGTGAATATAAAGTCACATTTCTTTAGTCGCTTTTAGTTTATTAAAGAACTTTTTAATTTAGTAAATTAAGATTTTCCAAAAAAGAAACAACTACTTCTCCACAATATTCCAGGTATCCATTCAACACAAAATCATGTGCGTACGATGGAATTTTTTTAAAGGATCAAGTTATTTATATAACTTAATTTATCAAGAAGCTACGAAAAAGTTGGTAAAGGTGATTAATTTGTATAGTTTTTTTGTATTTACAAATCATGTTGACTTTGTTGAAATATAATTCAATGTCTTGCAAAACTTGTAGTGGTTTCTTTTTTGAAGATTTTTCAATATATTTTAAAAAAATTACAGCAATTTTCAAATTGTGGGTATTTAATAACAAAATCATTTCATATTTCACATTTTTTTTCAAATTACTTTTTATATTTACTTATTTCATTTTAATAATTAATCACGGAGGGCCTACAGATGAAATAAATATTTTTTATAATCGGAACATATCAATAATTTCATGTTGACTTTTATTAACAGAGGATTACAACATTTAATGCAATCCCATTTTTTATTTAAAAAAAAAATAAGAAAAGCAGGTAGGTAATTTGAACATTTTAAATATAATCTGCAGAGTGTACAGTTTTTTTAAAACTATAACGTGGATAGTAAATATAGACTGGTAATCTTTATTATTTGATGAAGTCCAGCCTCTAGTCTTATTAATCTATTAGAAAAAAATACATATTTTTCTAACTAAAACATTCTAATAATCAAAAACACTCAAAATTTTAATTTGAAATTCTCTTCACCACTCTATCGTTCCATAGAGCAAAATATGAATAAATTGAGTCAGTGGGTGGAGCCTAGAGCAATACTAGTATGTTGGAACTAACTGTGTCATATTAATTATCCTTCATAGATCCTTAAAACAAAAATGTTTATTTGAAAGCTTTCTGATAATTTTTCCAACTTTAATTAAATAAATTTTATAATTGTTCATCAGCTGACACTTTTGTTTTTGTGGTTAGATTGATTTACTTAGAGAAGCATCTTTTCAAAATCCTACAGCATTTGTCATCAATAGGGCAAGTCCAAGTGACGTCATGTGACAGTCACCCTGATGATAAACAAGCGTTTTTTGCACAAAATGTGGTTCTTAATATTTATCAATTGATCGTGTTTGAGTTCATTTAATTTTGATTTGGTGCGTTCTTCGACAATATTTCAATTGCTTATGTATTTTAAAAGTTATATCTGACAGCTGACAGTTTTGTTTGTGTGGTTAGATTGATTTACTTGGGAAAGCAGACTCCTACTAAAACACCGGTCTGTAATTTTCAAGGCCGTAGGCTAAGGCAGGTTGCGAGGCACGTTCAAAACGCGCGTTTTCTACTTTTGATAAATTATAAATATTCTGGTACATCGAATATGTAAAAAATCGACTGGAAAATTATGGAAAAATACACTTATGTCGTTCTATACAATTTTTGCAGGCGTCTTGTATATTATATTGATTATTATGGAAAATAACGGAATACATTTCAAAAAACGCTGTACCTACTTAAAAAAATTGTGCACTCAGCATAAGATGCTATAGTAATAAAATAGTTACGTATTTTTGCACAAAACACTTGCTTGTTTATAAGGTGATATTTTTGGTAACCAGAAGCAATATTACAATTATTTTGTATCATAAATACTAAATTGTTATAAAAAAAAAGTACTTGAAGTTTACACTTGATTTTCTCATAAGCAATAAAACTTTAAGATAAGATATATAGGTATATTATATATAGAATAAATCATTAGATATACATACATAATAATGTAAGAAGAAATTGAAAACTTTGGTTTATATATATATGACATATTATTTGACAGTATCTGAGAAGATGTAGACAAATCAATATTATAAGTACAAAGTAGTTATTGGTAGTAATACGGTTTATTTGATTTTATCACTTATTAATAGCTCAGTATATAATTTTTAAGGTGAATCTATAAAGAATAATTAAAGCAAAATATCTATCATGGTTTATAGGTATTGCAGTATTGTTTCAACTACTTAAAAGGCGGTTAGATTACTGAGAACTATAATGAAAAAATATCTAAGTATACTGGTGAAAAATATGGAAAATTTTTCAAACTTATTAATCTTATCGCTGCTGCCAACCGACGTTTGCAAAATACATGCGTTTCATCTCCACTCTTTCTCATTATATATTAGTTGTGCTTGTCACTTGTCATTGTACTATCGGTTGGTATGGGCGAGCCCACTCGTGATTGATTCTTTTCTTCGCACTTTGAACTGACGAGCCGCCACTGCATATGGTTGGTATGCATTATTATCCGACTTTTGTTATAAATTGTCGGACATTTCTAAAATCTAACATTTTTACTAAATAAGTACGCGTTTTTATTTTTAATTTTTCAATCAATGTAACGTTGAAATAATCCAAAATGTGATATTAGCCACACAATATAGATAATGTCGAAAGTATAATTATACTAAACCTTACCAAAAATGATATTATGTCATATATAGATACGTTAACATGTATTATGAGTATCTGTGGAAAACCATGTTCTAAAAGACGATAAATAATTTAAAATGAATGTAAAATGAAAGGTCTATAACGATTTACAATTGTACTTTATCTCCCTCTCTACATTTGTCATCGGGATTCTGATTCTATAAATAATTTTTTAATCAAGTAAAAGAATTTTTTCTAATAAAATTGAATAACCATTTAATTCAATTCGCAATATCTCCCAGTCATCTTAAATACCGCAAACATTATAAAAATGATAAAGTAGAATGTAAAAAATGGTATAACAAAACCAAAATAGCTCAAAAAAGGGAGTGAGAAGATTTTTTTTTCAGTATTCTTGTCTTTCAGAAAATGCGATTTTACTTACTCATTGCAAACACTTTAATATAGTGCTACAATTTTGAAATAAATTTTATACAAAAAAAAAGAATATATCTATAGCCGAAATAAACCGTTTTACAAAGTTGTGCGATTTGCAATCATTGTAAATGTATAATATGTATAAAGATCAGGAATAAGATTGTTAGTGGATTAGTATATTGTAAAAATAGTATAATTGACCTCTCTCTTATAAATCCCCCCACTTATTTGTTGTTCTAAAGGCAAGCAGTTGTTTGGTACATATTAAATGATTGTCACTTGAAATAGTATTAACTCAAGCAATATATAAACTTGCAAAATAGTCAAACAAATGTTACCTAATGATAAAAAGAGTAAAAAGTAACAAGTAAACTAAACAAGACCAAGACGATTTGAGCAAGATCTTGCTTTGCTCATCACTACTGTGGATAAAACGTCGATTGTAATTTGTCACAATTACAGCGAATACTGGACAAAACCCTTGTTTGTAACCAACATCTTCAGAACTGTTTTGTAAACACCACTTTTGTATTTTCTTTTGACACGACTTCAGCGAATCACGATTTTCTAAAAACAATTTATAAATATTAACTATAGTATAACATACTTAATTAAGTTTTGTATACCTACTGTCAAAAATTAAATAAATTGCTTTTTTTTGTATATTTATCAATATTATTTAATAAGTATTGGAGGGTGTGGAACCACAACAAAAATTAAGTCATAGGATGACTATTATTCACTACTTATTGGTTTTTGAAAAACTTAACCAATTAATAGGTCTTAGATTTTTATGAAATGGTTTCAATTTATTCTATCAAAACAAAAAAATGTTAAATTATATCAAGTTGACAATCAGTTGAAGTGTACTTTGAAATGATATGGTGCCTTGATGATTTGATTGAATCGAAAACAAAATAATAGAACAAGCCGATATATTGTAACATCTGTATAATAAGTGAATTTCTCCAAATAAAAATTTAAACATGAATCTTGTTTTTTCTTAATCCTGTTTTGTAAACAGACAGTTGGTTAAACTGCTATTAAATGTAACCGTGCAAGTGGGTATTAGTTCATAACTAGCAATTAACAAGATTTGCATCCTGCAGGTAACAGAAATGGCACCAAACCGATAAAATTGCAGGAATTTATCAGCCGAGTCTCCACTGCACTAGTTTTCAAACAAGACATTGCAGATTGTATTGCTCCATGTCCAGTCTTCACTAGTTAATTGCTTTAAAAAATAATGTAAATTTAGATGTTTCATGTAGAAATAATTTGGTCAGATTGTTTATGGAATAAAATCAGCAGTTTCAATTTCAAGATTTATTTGTAGTTATTTTAAAAAACTATAAAATTTCTCATGAGAATCCACAACAATTCTGAATACACTAAAATATTGATATCAAAAGAATATTGCTTGCTTTATAATTTATACACACTATTTACATACGTTTTAGAAAACATGTAGATAACAACCCATTCATTGTAGAGAAAGTATTAAAAAATTAACAAATAAAAACATTATTCAGAAATATAGGAACCGCTTACTGGAACTTTTGATTATCGACAAGTGATTCTTTGAGATTTTGTTGTTGTTCAAAACTGACTTCATTCAAACTATACCAATAAACATATCTTAGTATTTTTTTTAATGTAACTGTCAATACATGTAAATAAAAATCCACATTATTTACCAAATGATAGGTCTCTATTTTAAAATATAACATTCATTTAAATCAATTTTGAAATGAATTTACAAAAATGTATCTAAATAATAATTAATACAAATAATAAAACTACAAACATAAACATATCACAATACACAAAAATGGATAATGTATACATTTTTTAAAATGATACAATAACCAGTTTGTAACCCCATACTCATGGTTTCATTAAAACTATGTACAAAATAGTTTGTAATTTTAGACATTCTTGATGGTGTCAGTTTTAAGATCTTTGTAATGTCCCTCTTTTCTATGTTTTTTTAAGCCACTCTTAGATATAAACATAGCTGAACAAGTTTTACATGAGTATGTTTTCAAATTGGCTTCTCCAACATGAGTAAACATCATGTGTCTGTGTAGTTGAGATTGTTTAGGGCACCGAAATGCACATATGTCACACATAAACAAAGTAAGTCCAGGAATATACTCATGATATTGCCTATGTTCTTCCACTTTCCACTTTTTTGCAGCCGAAAATGGACATTTGTCACAAAAATATTTCTTTTTTAATGTTTCATTATGTACATCTTTCAAATGCATTAGTTGTTCGGAGAAGGTTTCTGTTTTGAAAAAACAATACTTGCAGGTGAATTTTTGATCATTCATTTTCAAAAACTTTTAAAAAAGGGAGGAATGAATGAGTAGTGATATGAAGTATCAATGTAAAAGTCTAGGAACGTGGAGATTTTTAAAATATTTTTACCTTACTTCTTTTTGCTAATAAATTATTCCTAATTACACTTATTTAATGTTGTTGCTGAAAAAGTTCACTTTATATATACAAAATTTTTATAAAACCAACATAACCTCAATTATCTTATCTTCTTCTTTTAATGGAATGGGTGTGGGTAATATCCTAGGGGATAATTTGCTGGGATTATTGAATATTTCTCTTTTAAATAAAATATTTACTTATGTATTATCTTTATTTATAAAAAAGTATAGATATATAAATAATAGATTAAACGTTTTAAGCCTTACAAACTATTTCACATTGCTTTTTGGTTTTGAATTTATTTTGATTACCTCCACAACCACTGTATGTGAATGTTTGGCATGTTGAAGTAATGCTATCGTAATACCATGATTCGTACTTATACGGACAAGGTCCTTTGACTGCTGGGGCTTGACAAATAGCTAAAACATTTGCGAAAAAAATGCTTACAGTAAATTAGTAATATGTATAAGTACCCATACCTTTATTGCCAGAATTTACACACAAATCTTCACACGCTTCTTTTTCCGTAAAATTATTGTCATTGCCGCCACAACCAGTAAACCAAAATTGTCTACATTGTCCAATGGTTGAATCAAAATAATAATACCTAACATATCTTTGACAACTTGTGTGACCTGAATCTTTGGGCTGAAAACAGGCACCTAAAATTTGAATATATTCAAATTCTTCATGCTATTATTTTGATAATTTTGTCTATTACACTGTATTAAATATTTTACAGTAAACTTAAATAAAAAACGGTTAATTCTTACCTTCCATTGTTGTTTTGAGTAGTGATGGATTGCACACTTTCAAGCACTGGGATTTATCTGCAAATCTGTTGGAATTTCCTAAATAACCACTGTACATGTATTTTACGCATTCACTTTTTGTTTTGTTATAAAACCAATGAAGTATTCTTTTGTTGCCCTTACCCAAATCAATTGGTAAGTTACATCTTTCTAAAACAAAAAGAGGAAAAAATTACAAAACCTTCATAGGTATATCTCTCTTTCGCTAGGTATTTAGTAACGTCTTAGGAATTACTTAAAATAATCCTCACGTGCTTTTGTTTACATCGGGAGTAAATTAAATCTAAACAGACTATAATTTGTTTTTCTTTTTTACTAAGTGACAAATTAAAAGAGTCAATTTACCCGGTCCTTCAACTTTAATACAAGTTTGTTGGCATATTTCTTTAGTCGAGAATCGATTTTCGTTGCCACCACATCCTCCGTAAGGGAATATTTTACATTGATGATCTTGAGTACTGTAATACCATTTTACTGTGGAGTTCGTACAGGAACCTTTATCTTTATCAAAGGAACAGCTTTCTGTAACAAATAAGATACCATAAACGGCGAATAACTATCAAAGAATAGTGAGAAGCGTACCTAAAAAATAATGTTCATATTAAAAAAGCTATAATAATAGTATATCGTCCTATATCTCATGTGTAGTTTGATGGAGAATGTAGAGTGCAACATAAATCTTGGTTATTCAAGTATTAAAGGAAATAAAAACTTTTAAGTTCCTAGAGGAAGAGATAAGAGTCAAGTTATAGTCTATTTCGGAAAGGTATAGGGTAATAAAATGGGGAATTCTGCCCAGTTTGGCTCAATTTCGGTGTCGTCCATAGGCGTAGGTCTAGAAATAGTATTGTTTGTGATTTTAAAATTTCAAGTAATATCGAAATATTGTGTAGGGATTACTTAGATAGTAGATTATACAGTTACGTTTTGCGTGAACAGGTACCGTTTAACCTTCTATTAATGCATCTGCCTAATTCCAACCCTATTTCAGATTCGGCTTAACCATGTGCCGCAAGGTGCCTTACCCAAAATTTTTAGACTTTTATAAGTATATTTGTTTAGTTTAACGCATCAGTATTTGCTGTTCAGCGGTAAATAGTGTTCACAGTATTATAAGATTAGTAATAAAATGGCGACATTCACACCAACGAAAAGATGTTCCAATAATTCTCCAATATCAGTGAATGAAATACTTATTATTTTAAATGTACACGATTGCATAAAATACGATTACCCGAAATTTACTGTACAAGAAACTGTCGACCGATGTTCCCGAATGACTGGCGGAGTTGGAAAGTCCACCGTTTTTAAATTATTGCGGGGGAGAAAGATAGCAGGCCAAGTGGAGCCTCCCAAGAAAAGTCCAGGCAGACCAGTAAAAGTCCTTGATGAAAACACCAAAAGTGTAATTCGAAGAAAAGTTCACTCTTTTTATATTAAAAAAGAAATACCCACCCTAGATAAGATTTTAATGGAGCTTGGCCAGGATGACAGTATTCCGTTGATAACTAAAAAACTTTTAAGGACTACTTTGAGAAATATGGATTTTGCCTGGGAAAAGCATAACCGTAAAGCACTTTTACTGGAAAGCGATGAAATTGTTTGCTGGCGACGAAAGTACTTAAGAAGTATAAAGCAGTACAGAACAGAGCAGAAGAAAATCTTTTATCTTGATGAGACGTGGATTAATGAAGGCTATACAGTATCAAAAATGTGGCAGAAGACAAAAATATAACCAGTGCTCGCCAAGCTTTCATGGAAGGCTTGTCAACGGGTATTAAGGTGCCTTCAGGTAAAGCGAAAAGACTAATAATTGTCCAAATTGGAAGCGAAGAAGGATTTTTAAAAGAAGGTTCGCTAACCTTTCAGTCGTGCCATACGGGAGATTACCACGAGGACATGGATTCGGATGTTTTTGAAGACTATTTTGGTGAAATGATAAAATATCTTCCGGCTGATTCAGTAGTAGTTATGGATAACGCAAGTTATCATTCTCGACGCATAGAGAAGACTCCAACTTCATCTTGTAGAAAACAAGAAATTATTGACTGGTTAACCACCAAAAGTATTGAATTTGAAGATAATTTGATAAAAAAAGAACTATTAGCTATAGCAAATTTACACAAACATCGTTTTATGAAATACGCCGTGGAAGATATTGCAGAAAAACATGGTGTAACTGTGCTGCGCATATCATTGCCATATCACTGCGAACTAAATCCTATATAACTTATATGGGCACAAGTGAAAGGATTTGTGGCAAGACACAACGCGACATTCAAAATGAAAGACGTTAAGCTACTGTTTCATCAAGCCATTCAGGAGGTGACACCAGAGAACTGGCGAAAAGCAGTCCAACATGTCATTAAAGAAGAGGAGAAAATGTGGGATCTTAGGTGTGTTCTTTTTGACTGAGATCTCAGCTCACTTAAGTTAAAGTGATCTGAGATAAAGTGATGTGAGTAAGCACCAAAAAGAACGAACTACTCAATTGAAACGTTCGATCTGCCGACGCATGCGTGAATAAGAGACATAAAACATATAAACATCTGGAATCTGAATATCTCCGGTAACCACGTTTTATTTTGATTTTGGTATAAAAAAGTTTCAAAGAAAATAGTTTTTTATTATGGCTAATAATTCATTATTAGAAAGAAAATTAGGTTATGTGTGTTTATATGTAAACAAAATCAAATAAATCTTCATCCCCACCACTTTATTTCCGACTCAAGTCCAACTGATACCCCCTTACAACACATTCAGCATCGGTGAAGGGGGAGGAAAAATCTCAGCTCACTTCGAAGTGAGTAAATCAAAAAGAACGCGCACATTACCGATGTGAGCTGAGATTAACTGAGATCTCAGTCAAAAAGAACACACCTCTTGACTACTTGATCGATTCGGACCGTCGACATGTTAATTATAACGTCAAGAGGAGATGACAGTTCCTCAGATGACGAAGAATATTATGATTTTTTATAATTTAATTTCTGTATAATATATTTTTTGTATAATGTTCAATAAAAAATAAGTGTACCTAATACTATGTACATAATGCCTAATTTTTATTCTGTTAAAATAAAATTCTTTTCTTTTTACGAGTATCCTACCGGCACGCCTTTGGCACACTATTTTCTGAAATAAACTATAACTCAAAACAGATCGAGTTGAATGGAGTTGGCTTACCTGCTTTGGGTACTGGATCACATCCATCGGCATTAGGTCTCAAAGAAAAAGTAACACCATCGTGGCAACAACCGTATGCAGACTGTTCACATGTTAGAATAGGCGTAGTTGTAGGCTCTGTTGTTGTTGTCGTTGTTGGTGTAGGTGTAGTAGTTGTAGGCTCTGGAGTTGTGGTAGTTGTTGGAGGGCCAGTTACACCAAAATCAGGTTCATTCACAAAATCAATGTTCAAAGTTGTCATTGATGTAGTAGTGAGATCTTCAAGTTCCGTTATTGTACGGTTAACATCTTTGCATATAGGTAAATCATTAGGCTCGGTAGGAAATACTCCCAGAGAAGCGTCTTCAATATCAGACGAACCATCTTCAGTGTTCGGTTTAAGCACCACCAAAGAAGTGAAGTCTGTCACTAATGAATAATTTAATGCTATTTCAGTTGCGAAATTGGAAATTGAAATGTTATTTGTGTTTTTGTATTCTTCTGCTAATTGCTGGACTGTCAAGTATGCCCAAACTTTTTCTAATCTAGCTACAGGAATACCAATTTCGGCTTCAAAATTTTTCTGTCCTTGTTTTGCTGTTGCCGAAACTGATATTGGCTTTGATGAATTGCCTACAACTCCTAAAACGAATAAACCTTTTAATAAATTAGGTACAATGAATCTGGATCTAATTAATGGTTCCATCCCTTGCAAAATGATACAAGGAAAGTGGTAGCGCATTTAAATTGTTATAAATACAGGGTTTTGATGAAACCAAGTAAATATCTTTTAAACGGAAAAAAATGAAATTTATGAAAATTTACCTCTCCCAGCTACAATCAATTCAGATCCGTTAAAAAAGAACGGGAAATAAGTTTTAGTTACTATTGCTGATTCGGGTATGTTCTTAAATGATAAATCAGTCAATGTTAATTGAGAGATTGACTGATAAAAGTTTATTAGCTGAGAAGAAGAATCATCTGCAACGGTAATGTTCTTAGCTAGATCTTTGGCGTTATTTTCAGCACTTAATTTTGCTAAAAAATTCCAATCTGCATCAGTTCCAAAAGCTAATGAAATAATAGGAATATCGTGATTGGCTTTGTTTATTGCCGTTATCTGAAAAAAAATATACAATTATTGTCATGCAAGTATCTAAGGTTTAGTAAGATTTAAAATCGGGTTAAATCGAATTAATTTGTTTGTCAAAGTATGTGCCACCGGGAGTGCATTGTTCAGAACACGCCTAGATTATTGTTCTCCATTATAGTCTCCGCATTGTAATAGGTATTACATACTCCCTGATCTTGAAATATTTCCTTCCACACAGTTTGTGTTTTGTTCATGAGGAACGTCTCAGAGACTATAGTAGCTCCTTTAGTCCTATTTCCCTGAGAAATTCTGCAGGCTTCAGCTTAGGTAAATGTCCCTCTCCTTCCAATAGTCTCCTAAGTGCTGTTCCCTAGGATTCTGAATTGCTCTGCTCCGTGTACTTTTTCGTTCACTCTAGGTTATGTAAGGTTAGGTTATATGGGCGACCAGGTCCTTTCCGGTCCTGGTCCACTCATGGGCATAGGCATAGTGATACACTTTAGCTCATAGTGTTCAGCCATCCTGTTTTTACCTATCCTTAGTACTTTATATCATTCCTTTAATTCCTTGTCTTAGGCATTTCCATCCTCCTATAAAGTTCTTCAAATTTCCGATGTTCATCTCTGCTGCCTCTACTAGACTCTCAAGTCGTTTACTCCCCAAATACATCTGTCGCTTATCTGCCAGGACAGGGCATAGACACTTAAGATGTTCCACCATATCTTCTTCTTTCTCGCATTCATTGCACAGATCATCTAGTTTTATACCTTGATTTTTCGTAGTCTTGCCCCTACTGTGCAGTGTCCTTTCCATATTCTAGGATCTCTCTTGTTATTTCCTTGTTTATTCTTGGCCAGAGCTGTCGCGTAGTGAAGCAATCGCTTCTCTCGCTCCATCTCTTCCCGTTTTCTGCCCCTCTTATATCTTCTATCGTGTTCTTCAGTAGCAGAATCGGTGGTCTTGGTCTGTCTAACGCTTCTGCCCTGTGCTTCTTCGCTCCTTCCGTTGCGAGGCTCTTTTTTTTTTGGTTCCCTTCCATACCACTGTGCGCATGGACCAAGCATAGACTCACCCTTCTGTCGCGACAGCTCATTACCGATCTCGACCCCACCGTTGTGGACATCATCGCATTCAGAGCAGCTCAACTGTCGGTGAAAATAACGGCTGGTTTTGCCGTTTTATCCTTCTCTTGTAGTTCGTTCACTTTATCAATGCTTTCATTTTTTATAGGTATACATTATTGATTCCCGTCACTCATTTGTGCCACAAACTTATGCGTTCGTGGGAGAAGTAGAACTCTGCGCACTCAAGTAAACTGCTATTGAGCTACATTCCGGTACTTTCAGTATATACCTACTATAAAAATATATATGTTGACTTACTTTCTCCACAATCGTTTTTGTATCGTTGATTCCTATTATTGGAATTCCATCTGTTAAAAATACTAAAAATGATTTATACTTTTTAGGATATTGCGCCTCTAATTTGGTTACTGCCAACAATCCAATTTCCAGCGCTCCAATACTATTTGTGCTACCATTTTTGATCATTTTGTCTATAATCGATTTCAAAATAATTATATTCGCTTTAGTTGCAGGAAATGCCGGCAGAGTAATATCCTAAAAACATCAAAATTTAATTTTCACCAAACAATCTACATCAGCTTTAAATGTGTCATCCGTCTTTTAATTCAAATGTAATGTATAAAAATGTGATTCTAATCTGAGTACCTACCTACTATCAAGGTAAGTAAATTTCAGCACATACCTTGAATGTATCTGCTAAAGACCCATAAGGCAATAAATCAGCTTTATAGTTTTGAAAAATATTTATCCTGCCTAAATTCAAATCCCATACATGTACATCAGTTTCAAATTCGACTATGGTAATCAAATCGTCTTCATGTATTTGTGGAAGAATGTTGCCCATCGCTTTTTTAAGTTGAACAAGTTTCGTTCCCTGCATACTCCAACTTGTATCTAATATAAATACCAAATATTTTGGAATAGGTTCCTGCTTAACAGGAGCGAAAAAATTCACGAAGTAGCCATCTTGATACAGAGTCTAAAACATATAATCGTTAACTTCTAGGCGGTACTCCCCCCAGAGTCAAAAAATTGAAAGTAACTCTACGGTTTACGTTAGTCGAAAATAGACACTTAAGGCAATATATACACGTAAACGTATTGACACGACGTAAGTATATCCAATACGTTTACGTATTTCATTGCATATTGAAAGGAGTTTAGGCGATTGACGTCGAGTTTGTCGTTTGTTTACATTTGAATCCATTGAGAGTTCCCCTAACCCTACTTTATTATGTTTGTATTTTACGTTTAACGTTAATACTTAGATAAAGAAAATGATGATGATATGGATGATGTTTTACACATTCTTCGTGATGAGGAGAACTGAACAAGAAATAAACAAGCGAAATAAATCGTTTATATTCATCTACACACCCACTCCGGAAGTACTTACTGCGCACGCGTTTTTGTCAAATGCTGCGTTTCCGTTTTCGTATTTAGCCGATTCCACGTCCATTCAACGAGCAAAAAATATCGACAAATTGGCAGGAAACTGTAGTACCTAACACTTTAATGAATATTTATATTTACCTCTCCTCCTTCGTTACTTCGTACTACATCATATTTCACTACGAATTGACCAGAAAAACCATCAAATAATGTATTTCCAAATCCTTCACAGGCGAATTCCAACTGTCGCTCGATATTTGGATGAAAAACCACTCTCGCAGTTTTATTGGTTCGAGTTACTTGTGCAAGTGGGTCTACGTTGTTATTATAGTTATATCCCGAACGAAGGGATGGAGTTCTTAAATTTATTATTGGTTGACTTTCGTTAATGTTAATCTAAAAGTGAAAAAAAAGGTTAAGCTCTGAGTCTAATATATATTTCACTGCAGTAAAATAATCCTTTATACCTTCAATATTAATCGATAGTGACAGAATTTGAGAAAATATCACTTTTGCTTCTCCACGCTCACGTATTAACCTCTAAATATTGAAGATAAATAAATACATGTCAAGCTTTACTTACTTCTACTTTTAGTTTTTTCACAAGTTGTCCTGGTTGAATGTTAGTGAGAATTTCATATTGTCCATTTTCTCTCTGTAGTAGTTCTTCGTAAGTTAAACTAAACAACACTTTATCATGTGGCTCAACGTTAAATTTGACTGTAAATCGATTGGAATATCTTGTGCTAACGGCAACATGTGCAGCAGTTTGACCAGTGCTTATTGACTTGAAAACATAAAGTATATCAATCAATACAAAACAAACATTAGTGGAGATAAAGTTCATGCGTGAGATAAGTATTGAATTAGATGCTTGAATTTTAGCACTTTCTGCTTATTTTTTTTAAGCAAAAAAAAAATACAACTTGTAATCAATCACCAGTCAGAGGTGAAAAGACCAGTAGTTTTTATAATGATCAACAGTCTTTTCACTAGGTCCGTCTTGGAGAAATCCTCCCTTAAAACTCACAACTATACTTACTTGACTGTAAATTGAACGCGCTTGTTCCTTTTTCTTAACCAGAGCTTTATACCGCTTCCCACCAGTTTCCATATAAAATCCAGAAATAAAAGCTCTCTTTGGTATCACCACAGAAAACGCAGTTTGTTTGGGAACCTTATCACTATTTCCAACTCTACTTATTACAATTGTCTCTGCATAACGATTGGATACATTCGTAGTCACTAAAAATTCCTTAATTTTTGGGACATCTGATGGAGAATTCTAAAATTATATTCACAATGATAAATTACTTTCTAGACATATCTCAAACAACAGCAAGAAGAGCAGCTCTCAAATATTGTTAATATGTATACAAATCTTTAGGTAAATCTCTTATGGAATACTGCGGACCAGTATGGTGTCATGTTTTAACATTTGATCAGAATAGACTTTAAAATGTGCAAAGATTAGTTACAAGACTCTCTCACTCGAAGGCACGAGTGAGAAAAATGCTTTTCCCACGTGTTACACACTATACTTTTTCTACGACAAATTAATGAATAAATTAACTACTTTAAAGTGGTATATTTTTAATATAAGTAAGTAGGTACGAATACAATGAAAAGTAAGTAGGTACTTATAAACTAATTATTATTATAATTTATTGTTATATTTGAACAGTTTTTTAATATTATTAATACTTGAGTTTCTTTTAGTGTTGACGACGTTGACGGCTCAACCTCAGCATTTATATAGGGGATCGTATTCGAATCAATTATATTATTTGTAGTTGCATTCTCATTTGCTTGATTGGAGTTCGTAATTTTTTTAGATAGGTACATCAATTTTGTTTTGAAGTAAGTCATCTATGTACCCCTCAGCTAAATTTTTTTAAGCTTATGGAAACACCTTCTCTCTACTTTTAAAACACTAGGTATCATTTGGGTACTCAGTACTTTTTAACGTTTGACGTTTTATGACAGGAGTCCAAAGCATTCTATGATCGAGAATTGTGTTGATTCTCTATCGTACCGTGGTAAAAAATCTTTCCCAAAGTGACACAAAATTATGCAAAGTGTGGTAAAACATTTTAAAAATTAGAAAACATATTTCCGAAAACGTGTCAGTGTGTATCGGGCACTGCTTAGAAACATATTATAAAGCTAATTTCACTCATTTCAATCAAATATTTTGATGTTCAGTGTTATTTAATGCATTGAAAACCTGTTCGCCTTCTACCATCGGCCGATTTCTGTCTCCAATGTATTTTAAAATGTCCACCAAACTAATTTTTAACAAGCACCATCTCTTACAAAATACCTTTATCTCCCAAAATTCGAAATTTAATCAAATGTACAGAAAAACAGAAATGGATTTGTTTATTGTTTTCCCCATTCCAGTGACAGCTTTGACATATACTGCAACGCCCGCTATCGGAAAAATTTCCTCGAATTCCTTACGGCCGAATATGACCTAGTTATGAGCAACGTCCCCGTGAATGAAGAAAGTATTTTTTATGTAAAAATATTTTTTCGAATTTTTTTTTATATATTTTTTTGTAGGGTTATTATTATTATTTAAAACCGACTTCTTTATATTTTTCTCCTTTATTTATGATTGTAAAAAACAATATTTTAAGTCACAACACCATATTATACAAAGTATCGTCTACATTGTATCCACCAGACAATGAATACCATCTTCATTATTCAGTACTAACTAGGAAAAATATAGTGGATGAATAAAGGATAAATTGTAGAACTCTATTACTTACCCTTTTCACTAATCTAGGACCTATTATTTGGTTTTCTTTTACCACAACATATTCATATTGACTACTCGAAACGACACAAACAATAACTAAAAATATTATACAAATTAAATTACTTGGTTGCAACATTGTAGCTAAATGCGTTGAAGGATCTCAATCCCAAACTTATTAATAATTTGCATGTAGATAATTTTAAAAACGGGAAATCGTAATTCTGCTTGGGGAACTCCAAAATTTCTAAATTTATTTTCTGGAAGCCAAAGGTTATCTATCAGGTTATTCCTACCATGTATGATGAAATTAAAAATAAAAATTTATTTGTGTTTTAATTGTAATATATACATTGCTATTCAAAAGTTCCCTCCCCCCCTCGTATCTTTTAAACGGCTACACTTACATTAATAAAATTTGAAGCGTGAAAATAAAGTGTTGTAAACTTCTCTACGAATGGTAACAGGTGACGTAATAGTAATAGATGACGTCACAGTGCCACTGTTATTAAGTGAGTATATCTATGATTTGGATCTTGCTATGTATGTTTGTAACAAACATTTTCGCTTTTCCGAAAATCACGATCTCCAACTTACTTATTTGGAAGTTTATGGACAAAACCCCTATGAAGACCATAAGAGATGGTCTCTTATTCAGACAAATATGCTCCAGATTTCTGGTACAGTTTTAAGTCCTCGTACCCTTCGAGAAAGAGTTCAGAGCTTGGTGAAAAAAACAAAAAGTTAGGTTAGTTAATGTGTGTAAACAAAACTTTACGTTAACGTTCGTGACATCACTTAAACTCTCTAATAACTTTTTGAACAGAATAACCAACGGTGTATTATATTAAAATTTGAAGAAAATCTACGTTGGGATTTTTCATATAATTACCAATTTAAAATCTCTTGGAATTAATTGTGAAAGTAAAATGAATAGTTATAAATGTAAAACTGTAAAAAAAATGGATAATGTTTCTATGCGAATTAATTTCAATCAATTTATAAAAAAAGAGAAAACAAATAACTTGAAGCAAAAACTGCAATAAGTATTTGAAAGTTTCACAGAATTATTATTGCTAAATTCGCTTAGTTAAAATGACCGCAGGTAGAAATAACTACATTCTAGATTATTTTGTAAATATTGTTTTCCTAAAGAATAATTTACCGCAACGCTACTTCCGATTAGCACAGTCTTTATTTCAAGAATAATATCCCACCGTTGAGTGAAAATTTCACTCAACGATCCCACCGAAAAGATATTTTTGAAATGTACAGCGTTTTCTAAATATTTTTCTAGGGTTTTGAAGACAAAATTCAGTTTCACCTTTGAAGTTATAAATATTTTTTAGTTTCTAATTAAAAATTTTGTTGCCATTTCCAATCGAATACGCCCTAAACCATAATATTCGATGGATCTGGATCAGATTTGGAATAAAATTGTACTTGTGAACCACTCTATAAATATAATTGCTAAATATATTTAAATGTTTAAATCATAAACAAAAGTTCATTAACCGAAAAATTCTGAATAAATCATCAATAAATTCAAGTAGATTGTAAACATTAATTCACTATTATCAAATTGCACACGGTGTTCTGGTAAAGTGTTTAATGAACAAAATAATTGAATTTAAATTGAAAGTATTAAATATCTAAAGCAAATGTTATTGGATTATTATGCATACAATAGAAACAATAAGCAAGGACACAATATACATACAAATAAGGATGTGTGTATCGTAAGAATGGTCGCGTTCATTTCAACGTAGCGCTACCGGAGCGATAATCAATTTCCTGCTACGGACTAAAATTTTTACGTTTGCTGTATGGGCGAAACCTATCAATTCAATGTCAAATGTCGTTTTTGACATTTGAAATTAACGTTTTTTCTCGAACGTGCATCTAATTTAAGTGAGTAATTCAGAGTAATTTGTGATCTAGTCTAGTATATTTTGTCTTTAATTGTTTTACATCGTTTTCAAATGTCAAAGACCAGACATGTGGCATTGAATTGACAGCAAACACATAAAGATTCAAGTTCCCTAGGTTATTTTAGTTTTTTCAGTAACAGCATGAATAGCGCGGTACATCTAGAAATCTTTGACATCAAAAATTATTTCTGTCTCGACTTTGAATCGTTCTCATAAAGGCCAAGAAAATGTCAGTGGTTTTAGACCCGAAAATGTTGTAGTGGCAATACTGAACAGACTACTGGAATTATCCATTCAGTGTAGGCATTTCACAAAAAAAACTGTCAAAACGGGAGCATACAATGCATTTTTTGTCGTGACTGCACCAATGGGGTTTTCAACTAAAAGTAGATTCTTGTTTATGCATAACAGATAGTTAATTCTAAAGGAGCAAATTAGCAAACATCGCGACATATTTGATAACATTTAATAGTGTAGTCGGGGCCGCGTCAACCACGTGTGCAATGTGCGCACAGCACACGGGTGGCAAGATTAAAAGGGCGGCGGCCACCACTTGATTATACAATTATTGCAGCAAAAAAATAAATAATTTTGTAATTCAGGTTTTGTTAGGTTATGTGAATATTCTTCAATACGGTCAGCAAAAATTTGTTTTAAGCCATGGCTTTTGGGATATTAAATCACCGAAAATTTTGTTTAGATTCAAATAAAATATGTGTAATATAAAAAAAATCCAAAGGTTCACGTAGGGGGTTACAGGAGCCAGGAGTAGAGAAAATATGGTGATTTTATAAAGTTTTTCATTTCATACCAAACACTTTCATGTGGGGTATTAAATTAAAGAAAATGTTGCAAAGTGTACATAAAAAAATTCCTTCCTGAATGATATTCAGCCATTTGATCAAACAGTTAGGCAAGTGACTTGGATCGATGACGTATCATTACTTGCCTAGCCTGTTTTTTTCAATTTAGTTCCACTAGTTACAATCCGAACTGATTCCAAACCAGTTCGGAATTAACTCTGAATTGTCTTGCATCCCATCAAAGAATTTGATGATACTGAGATCGATCTCAGAACGGCAGATCACCTCCCACATCCTAAAGGAAAACAAAACAAGTATATATGTATATAACTGTCGTTTGTTTGATATTTGTTTAAAACGCTACAACACAACAAACAAAGCAAGAAACAACCATAAGCTACAACCCGACCAAATTCATTTCAACTCTGAGATGCGCAAACAAAGAAGCGAGACAGTACCATAACAGTGCCACAGAATAAACGCATGTACACTCGGCGGAGAATGTTACATTCATTTACATTTACATTCATTTAAATCAATTTTGAAGTGAATTTACAAAAATGTATTTAAATAATAAATATAGTTTAAAAAAACTAAAAAAACACGCTTATCGTATATCAAGCGCCCCACGCTTTTCCCTCAATTAAACTAGTATTGTTTATGTACTATTGTCATAATTTAATTTTTTAAATTATTTTTAACTTTTTAGTCCAACATTCTTTGAAAGCGTGTTTTTTTAGTTTTTTTAAACTATGTTTATTTTTAACTTTTTAGTTCGATTTATTGTCTATAGATTTTTTCTTCAAGTTCTCGTTGATAGTATTATTAATTTCCAACAGAAGGTGCATGAACGTAAAATTCTTCTTCAACAACGCAATAAAATTTGAGGTGTGAAATTCTAAAACTTAATGTTGATGCAGATAGTATATCGAATTTCTAACAGAGGGCGGAGAGTTGTAAAATTAGCTCCGACTTGAAGAGAAAATTAACAGTTATTACTTCGATAACCAATCCAGTCTTGACGTGTGCACTTGCTGTTGAATTTAAAAAAAATATAAATTTAATTACAATAATTCAAATGATTTTATTCTTATTCTTAGTGAATATTTAAAATTAACTTGAATATCCAGCATTTACGTATAGCTTTTTGACTATCAAAAAATATTCATACTATCGTTCATAGTGAATGTCGACATCGAATTCGTTCGGTGCCAGAAGCCGCGGAGAGTTACATACAGACATACAAACAGACAAACAAGTGAAGCTAATAAAAAGCGTGTAATAATTAATACAAATAATAAAACTACAAACATAAACATATCACAATACACAAAAATGGATAATGTATACATTTTTTAAAATGATACAATAACCAGTTTGTGACCCCATACTCATGGTTTCATTAAGACTATGTACAAAATCATAATAGTTTGTAATTTTAGACATTCTTGATGGTGTCAGTTTTAAGATCTTTGTAATGTCTCTCTTTTCTATGTTTTTTTAAGCCACTCTTAGATATAAACATAGCTGAACAAGTTTTACATGAGTATGTTTTCAAATTGGCTTCTCCAACATGAGTAAACATCATGTGTCTGTGTAGTTGAGATTGTTTAGGGCACCGAAATGCACATATGTCACACATAAACAAAGTAAGTCCAGGAATATACTCATGATATTGCCTATGTTCTTCCACTTTCCACTTTTTTGCAGCCGAAAATGGACATTTGTCACAAAAATATTTCTTTTTTAATGTTTCATTATGTACATCTTTCAAATGCATTAGTTGTTCGGAGAAGGTTTCTGTTTTGAAAAAACAATACTTGCAGGTGAATTTTTGATCATTCATTTTCAAAAACTTTTAAAAAAGGGAGGAATGAATGAGTAGTGATATGAAGTATCAATGTAAAAGTCTAGGAACGTGGAGATTTTTAAAATATTTTTACCTTACTTCTTTTTGCTAATAAATTATTCCTAATTACACTTATTTAATGTTGTTGCTGAAAAAGTTCACTTTATATATACAAAATTTTTATAAAACCAACATAACCTCAATTATCTTATCTTCTTCTTTTAATGGAATGGGTGTGGGTAATATCCTAGGGGATAATTTGCTGGGATTATTGAATATTTCTCTTTTAAATAAAATATTTACTTATGTATTATCTTTATTTATAAAAAAGTATAGATATATAAATAATAGATCAAACGTTTTAAGCCTTACAAACTATTTCACATTGCTTTTTGGTTTTGAATTTATTTTGATTACCTCCACAACCACTGTATGTGAATGTTTGGCATGTTGAAGTAATGCTATCGTAATACCATGATTCGTACTTATACGGACAAGGTCCTTTGACTGCTGGGGCTTGACAAATAGCTAAAACATTCGCGAAAAAAATGCTTACAGTAAATTAGTAATATGTATAAGTACCCATACCTTTATTGCCAGAATTTACACACAAATCTTCACACGCTTCTTTTTCCGTAAAATTATTGTCATTGCCGCCACAACCAGTAAACCAAAATTGTCTACATTGTCCAATGGTTGAATCAAAATAATAATACCTAACATATCTTTGACAACTTGTGTGACCTGAATCTTTGGGCTGAAAACAGGCACCTAAAATTTGAATATATTCAAATTCTTCATGCTATTATTTTGATAATTTTGTCTATTACACTGTATTAAATATTTTACAGTAAACTTAAATGAAAAACGGTATTTTAATTCATACCTTTCATTGTTGTTTTGAGTAGTGATGGATTGCACACTTTCAAGCACTGGGATTTATCTGCAAATCTGTTGGAATTTCCTAAATAACCACTGTACATGTATTTTACGCATTCACTTTTTGTTTTGTTATAAAACCAATGGAGTATTCTTTTGTTGCCCTTGCCCAAATCAATTGGTAAGTTACATCTTTCTAAAACAAAAAGAGGAAAAAACTACAAAACCTTATCTCTCTTTCGCTAGGTATCTATTTAGTTTAAGCAACTTAGGAATTACTTAAAATAATCCACACGTGCTTTTGTTTACATCGGGAGTAAATTAAATCTGAACAGACTATAATTTGTTTTTCTTTTTTACTAAGTGACAAATTAAGAGAGTCAATTAACCTGGTCCTTCAACTTTAATACAAGTTTGTTGGCATATTTCTTTAGTCGAGAATCGATTTTCGTTGCCACCACATCCTCCGTAAGGGAATATTTTACATTGATGATCTTGAGTACTGTAATACCATTTTACTGTGGAGTTCGTACAGGAACCTTTATCTTTATCAAAGGAACAGCTTTCTGTAACAAATAAGATACCATAAACGGCGAATAACTATCAAAGAATAGTGAGAAGCGTACCTAAAAAATAATGTTCATATTAAAAAAGCTATAATAATAGTCTATCGTCCCATATCTCATGTGTAGTTTGATGGAGAATGTAGAGTGCAACATAAATCTTGGTTATTCAAGTATTAAAGGAAATAAAAACTTTTAAGTTCCTAGAGGAAGAGATAAGAGTCAAGTTATAGTCTATTTCGGAAAGGTATAGGGTAATAAAATGGGGAATTCTGCCCAGTTTGGCTCAATTTCGGTGTCGTCCATAGGCGTAGGTCTAGAAATAGTATTGTTTGTGATATTAAAATTTCAAGTAATATCGAAATATTGTGTAGGGATTACTTAGGTAGTAGATTATACAGTTACGTTTTGCGTGAACAGGTACCGTTTAACCTTCTATTAGTGCCTCTGCCTAATTCCAACCCTATTTCAGATTCGGCTTAACCATGTGCCGCAAGGTGCCTTACCCAAAATTTTTAGACTTTTATAAGTATGTTTGTTTAGTTTAACGCATCAGTATTTGCTGTTCAGCGGTAAATAGTGTTCACAGTATTATAAGATTAGTAATAAAATGGCGACATTCACACCAACGAAAAGATGTTCCAATAATTCTCCAATATCAGTGAATGAAATACTTATTATTTTAAATGTACACGATTGCATAAAATACGATTACCCGAAATTTACTCTACAAGAAACTGTCGACCGATGTTCCCGAATGACTGGAGTTGGAAACTACACCGTTTTTAAATTATTGCGGGGGAGAAAGATAGCAGGCCAAGTGGAGCCTCCCAAGAAAAGTCCAGGCAGACCAGTAAAAGTCCTTGATGAAAACACCAAAAGTGTAATTCGAAGAAAAGTTCATTCTTTTTCATTTTAAAAAAGAAATACCCACCCTAGATAATATTTTAATGGAGCGTGGCCAGGATGACAGTATTCCGTTGATAACTAAAAAACTTTTATGGACCACTCTGAGAAATATGGATTTTGCCTGGGAAAAGCATAACCGTAAAGCACTTTTACTGGAAAGCGATGAAATTGTTTGCTGGCGACGAAAGTACTTAAGAAGTATAAAGCAGTACAGAACAGAGCAGAAGAAAATCTTTTATCTTGATGAGACGTGGATTAATGAAGGCTATACAGTATCAAAAATGTGGCAAGACAAAAATATAACCAGTGCTCGCCAAGCTTTCATGGAAGGCTTGTCAACGGGTATTAAGGTGCCTTCAGGTAAAGCGAAAAGACTAATAATTGTCCAAATTGGAAGCGAAGAAGGATTTTTAAAAGAAGGTTCGCTAACCTTTCAGTCGTGCCATACGGGAGATTACCACGAGGACATGGATTCGGATGTTTTTGAAGACTATTTTGGTGAAATGATAAAATATCTTCCGGCTGATTCAGTAGTAGTTATGGATAACGCAAGTTATCATTCTCGACGCATAGAGAAGACTCCAACTTCATCTTGTAGAAAACAAGAAATTATTGACTGGTTAACCACCAAAAGTATTGAATTTGAAGATAATTTGATAAAAAAAGAACTATTAGCTATAGCAAATTTACACAAACATCGTTTTATGAAATACGCCGTGGAAGATATTGCAGAAAAACATGGTGTAACTGTGCTGCGCATATCATTGCCATATCACTGCGAACTAAATCCTATATAACTTATATGGGCACAAGTGAAAGGATTTGTGGCAAGACACAACGCGACATTCAAAATGAAAGACGTTAAGCTACTGTTTCATCAAGCCATTCAGGAGGTGACACCAGAGAACTGGCGAAAAGCAGTCCAACATGTCATTAAAGAAGAGGAGAAAATGTGGGATCTTGACTACTTGATCGATTCGGACCGTCGACATGTTAATTATAACGTCAAGAGGAGATGACAGTTCCTCAGACGACGAAGAATATTATGATTTTTTATAATTTAATTTCTGTATAATATATTTTTTGTATAATGTTCAATAAAAAATAAGTGTACCTAATACTATGTACATAATGCCTAATTTTTATTCTGTTAAAATAAAATTCTTTTCTTTTTACGAGTATCCTACCGGCACGCCTTTGGCACACTATTTTCAGTGTTCGTGAATGGATAACAATAGGCTAAACCCATATATTGACCACAACCCGGGTGGTACTACCTGCACTTGATAAAAAGAAAGAATTTTACAATGAAATCAATGCCAAACTATGAAAGTGGCTTAAATTTTCGTAGGGTCACTCTGTGCTTCCTTGGCATACCTAATGAGGTTTTATTACCCTATACCTTTCTGAAATAAACTATAACTCAAAACAGATCGAGTTAAATGGAGTTGGCTTACCTGCTTTGGGTACTGGATCACATCCATCGGCATTAGGTCTCAAAGAAAAAGTAACACCATCGTGGCAACAACCGTATGCAGACTGTTCACATGTTAGAATAGGCGTAGTTGTAGGCTCTGTTGTTGTTGTCGTTGTTGGTGTAGGTGTAGTAGTTGTAGGCTCTGGAGTTGTGGTAGTTGTTGGAGGGCCAGTTACGCCAAAATCAGGTTCATTCACAAAATCAATGTTCAAAGTTGTCATTGATGTAGTAGTGAGATCTTCAAGTTCCGTTATTGTACGGTTAACATCTTTGCATATAGGTAAATCATTAGGCTCGGTAGGAAATACTCCCAGAGAAGCGTCTTCAATATCAGACGAACCATCTTCAGTGTTCGGTTTAAGCACCACCAAAGAAGTGAAGTCTGTCACTAATGAATAATTTAATGCTATTTCAGTTGCGAAATTGGAAATTGAAATGTTATTTGTGTTTTTGTATTCTTCTGCTAATTGCTGGACTGTCAAGTATGCCCAAACTTTTTCTAATCTAGCTACAGGAATACCAATTTCGGCTTCAAAATTTTTCTGTCCTTGTTTTGCTGTTGCCGAAACTGATATTGGCTTTGATGAATTGCCTACAACTCCTAAAACGAATAAACCTTTTAATAAATTAGGTACAACGAATCTGGATCTAATTAATGGTTCCATCCCTTGCAAAATGATACAAGGAAAGTGGTAGCGCATTTAAATTGTTATAAATACAGGGTTTTGATGAAACCAAGTAAATATCTTTTAAACGGAAAAAAATGAAATTTATGAAAATTTGCAGGTAAGTCCAATGGAAGAAAATGCATCTGATGTACATTTTATTTTTTTGTTAATAATATACTTACTTTAATTTTTTACCATCCCAGTTGTATTAAAACGTTGTAGTGCTTTAGTTACTGTTGAGCGTGATATAGGATTTCTCTCCGGATGCAAATTATTAAAAATATGACACATTTCTTCATGAGTTCTAACACGATCACCATAACCGATCATCATTAAAATTTCAATACGCTCGTTTTCACTTAATTGAACCATTTTAAATTGTAAAATTTATTTCCGTCAATTAGAATTTGACACTTGGAGAGCAAAAGACGTACTAAACAGTACTCGTTTATTTATTACTATGCATACAAACAACATCAATTAGTTTATCTAAATAGTTTTTTGCTCTAATGCAAAAAACTCAAAGGAGGTTGATTAAAGTGCTATATTTCTCGTTTTCAAAATAACAAGCTTTTTCAAAATTTGTAAAAATATATAGGGTGTCCCATTTAAATTAAAGAAGTTGATGGCATTTGCGGTTAAACCGGAAGAATATTATTAACAAAAAAATGTACATCAGATGCATTTTGTTCCATTGCACTTACCTGCAAAATTTCATAAATATCGTTTTTTTCGCTTAAAAGATATTTACTTGGTTCCATACTTTATCCCAACCCCGTATATAAACTTGAACATGTTACCTCTCCCAGCTACAATCAATTCAGATCCGTTAAAAAAGAACGGGAAATAAGTTTTAGTTACTATTGCTGATTCGGGTATGTTCTTAAATGATAAATCAGTCAATGTTAATTGAGAGATTGACTGATAAAAGTTTATTAGCTGAGAAGAAGAATCATCTGCAACGGTAATGTTCTTAGCTAGATCTTTGGCGTTATTTTCAGCACTTAATTTTGCTAAAAAATTCCAATCTGCATCAGTTCCAAAAGCTAATGAAATAATAGGAATATCGTGATTGGCTTTGTTTATTGCCGTTATCTGAAAAAAAATATACAATTATTGTCATGCAAGTATCTAAGGTTTAGTAAGATTTAAAATCGGGTTAAATCGAATTAATTTGTTTGTCAAAGTATGTACCACCGGGAGTGCATTGCTCAGAACACGCCTAGATTATTGTTCTCCATTATAGTCTCCGCATTGTAATAGGTATTACATACTCCCTGATCTTGAAATATTTCCTTCCACACAGTTTGTGTTTTGTTCATGAGGAACGTCTCAGAGACTATAGTAGCTCCTTTAGTCCTATTTCCCTGAGAAATTTTAGGATATCTGCAGGCTTCAGCTTAGGTAAATGTCCCTCTCCTTCCAATAGTCTCCTAAGTGCTGTTCCCTAGGATTCTGAATTGCTCTGCTCCGTGTACTTTTTCGTTCACTCTAGGTTATGTAAGGTTAGGTTATATGGGCGACCAGGTTCTTTCCGGTCCCGGTCCACTCAGAGACCCTATGCCCATAGTGATACACTTTAGCTCATGGTGTTCAGCCATCCTGGTTTTACCTATCCTTAGTACTTTATATCTTTCCTTTAATTCCTTGTCTTAGGCATTTCTATCCTCCTATAAAGTTCTTCAAATGTCCGATGTCAATCTCTGCTGCCTCTACTAGACTCTCAAGTCGTTTACTCCCTAAATACCTATGGCGCTTATCTGCCAGGACAGGGCATAGAAACTTAAGATGTTCCACCATCTCTTCTTCTTTCTCGCATTCATTGCACAGATCATCTAGTTTTATACCTTGATTTTTCGTAGTCTTGCCCCTACTGTGCAGTGTCCTTTCTATATTCTAGGATCTCTCTTGTTATTTCCTTGTTTATTCTTGGCCAGAGCTGTTGCGTAGTGAAGCAATCGCTTCTCTCGCACCATCTCTTCCCGTTTTCTGCCCCTCTTATATCTTCTATCGTGTTCTTCAGTAGTTGAATCGGTGGTCTTGGTCTGTCTAACGCTTCTGTCCTGTCCTTTTTCGCTCCTTCCGTTGCGAGGCTCTCTTTTTTTTGGTTCCCTTCCATACCACTGTGCGCATGGACCAAGCATAGACTCACCCTTCTGTCGCGACAGCTCATTACCGATCTCGACCTCACCGTTGTGGACATCATCGCATTTAGAGCAGCTCAACTGTCGGTGAAAATAACGGCTGGTTTTGCCGTTTTATCCTTCTCCTGTAGTTCGTTCACTTTATCAATGCTTTCACTTTTTATAGGTATACATTCTTGATTCCCGTCACTCATTTGTGCCACAAACTTATGCGTTCGTGAGAAAAGTAGAACTCTGCGCACTTGTACCTACTATAAAAATATATATGTTGACTTACTTTCTCCACAATTGTTTTTGTATTTTCAATTCCTATCATTGGAATTCCATCTGTTAAAAATACTAAAAATGATTTATACTTTTTAGGATATTGCGCCTCTAATTTGGTTACTGCCAACAATCCAATTTCCAGCGCTCCAATACTATTTGTGAGATCGTTTGAGGTCATTTTGTCTACAATCGATTTCAAAATAATAACATTAGCTTTAGTTGCAGGAAATGCCGGCAGAGTAATATCCTAGAAACATCAAAATTTAATTTTCACCAAACAATCTACATCAGCTTTTAATGTGTCATCCGTCTTTTAATTCAAATGTAATCTATAAAAATGTGATTCTAATCTGAGTACCTACCTACTATCAAGGTAAGTAAATTTCAGCACATACCTTGAATGTATCTGCTAAAGACCCATAAGGCAATAAATCAGCTTTATAGTTTTGAAAAATATTTATCCTGCCTAAATTCAAATCCCATACATGTACATCAGTTTCAAATTCGACTATGGTAATCAAATCGTCTTCATGTATTTGTGGAAGAATGTTGCCCATCGCTTCTTTAAGTTGATCAAGTTTCGTTCCATCCATACTCCCACTTTTATCTAATATAAATACCAAATATTTTGGAATAGTTTCCTGCTTAACAGGAGCGAAAAAATTCACGAAGTAGCCATCTTGATACATAGTCTAAAAAATATAATCGTTAACTCCTAGGCGGTACTCCCCCCAGAGTCAAAAAATTGAAAGTAACTCTACGGTTTATGTTAGTCGAAAATAGACACTTAAGGCAACATTATACACGTAAACAAATTGACACGCCGTAAGTATATCCAATACGTTTACGTATTTCATTGCATATTGAAAGGAGTTGAGGAGTCGAGTTTGTCGTTTGTTTACATTTGAATCCATATAGAGTTCCCCTAACCCTACTTTATTGTGTCATTTCAATTTCTTTTTTCCTTTATTTTATTCACGAGTTTTTTCTGTATTTTAAATAAAATATGTTAGCAATTTTGGATTTGAAACGTTAATAGAAAGAGAAAATGATGATGATATGGATGATGTTTTACACATTCTTCGTGATGAGGAGAACTAAACGAGAAATAAACAAGTGAAGTGAGACGTGAAATAAATCGTTTATATTCGTGTGTTTCGAGTGCGTAACTCGGCTCAATAAAACCTGTAGAAACACGCAAGTTTGCGTTAAACTTAATAACGTATCTACACACCTACGTCCGGAAGTACTTACTGCTCACGCGTTCTTGTCAAATGCTGCGTTTCCGTTTTCGTATTAGGCCGATTCCACGTCCATTCAACGAGCAAAAAAAATCGACAATTTGACAGAAAACTGTCTTAACACTTTAATGAATATTTATATTTACCTCTCCTCCTTCGTTACTTCGTACTACATCATATTTCACAACGAATTGACCAGCAAAACCATCAAATAATGTATTTCCAAATCCTTCGCAGGCGAATTCCAACTGTCGCCCGATATTTGGCTGAAAGACAACTCTAGCAGTTTTATTAGTACGAGTTACTTGTGCAAGTGGGTCTACGTTGTTATTATAGTTATTTCCCGAACGAAGGGACGGAGTTCTTAAATTTATTATTGGTTGACTTTCGTTAATGTTAATCTAAAAGTGAAAAAAAAGGTTAAGCTCTGAGTCTAATATATATTTCACTGCAGTAAAATAATCCTTTATATTAATCGATAGTGACAGAATTGGAGAAAATATCACTTTTGCTTCTCCACGCACACGTATTAACCTCTAAATATTGAAGATAAATAAATACATGTCAAGCTTTACTTACTTCTACTTTTAGTTTTTTCACAAGTTGTCCTGGTTGAATGTTAGTGAGAATTTCATATTGTCCATTTTCTCTCTGTAGTAGTTCTTCGTAAGTTAAACTAAACAACACTTTATCATGTGGCTCAACGTTAAATTTGACTGTAAATCGATTGGAATATCTTGTGCTAACGGCAACATGTGCAGCAGTTTGACCAGTGCTTATTGACTTGAAAACATAAAGTATATCAATCAATACAAAACAAACATTAGTGAAGATGAAATTGATTCGTGAGATAAGTATTGAATTAGATGCTGGATTTTGAGCTCTTTCCAATTGCTTATTTTTTTTAAACAAAGTAAAAAAATACAACTTATAATCAATAATAAATATTATTTTTACAAACTATACTTGACTGATTATTTCGGCATCATCAGTCAGAGGTGAAAAGACTAGTAGTTTTTATCAGGATCAACAGTCTTTTCACTAGATCCTTCTTGGAGAAATCCTCCCTTAAAACTTACAACTATACTTACTTGACTGTAAATTGAACGCGCGTGTTCCTTTTTCTTAACCAGAGCTTTATACCGCTTCCCATCAGTTTCCATATAAAATCCAGAAATAAAAGCTCTCTTTGGTATCACCACAGAAAACGCAGTTTGTTTGGGAACATTATCTCTATTTTCAACTCTACTTATTACAATTGTCTCTGCAAAACGATTGGATACGTTCGTAGTCACTAAAAATTCCTTAATATTTGGGACATCTGATTGAGAATTCTAAAATTATATTCACAATGATAAATTACTTTCTAGACATATCTCAAACAACAGCAAGAAAAGCAGCTCTCAAATATTGTTAATATGTATACAAATCTTTAGGTAAATCTCTTATGGAATACTGCGGACCAGTATGGTGTCATGTTTTAACATTTGATCAGAATAGACTTTAAAATGTGCAAAGATTAGTTACAAGACTCTCTCACTCGAAGGCTTTCATATACAACCCTTCGAGTACAAAAAAATAAGCAGATCCTGGAATGGAGTAGAACAAACCTACACATTCTGTCGGGACTGCTTACAGGACATTGTCGACTAAATTACCACCTAGAGAAGATGAGTCTGGTTCAAACCTCGGATTGTCGGTTCTGTAATTTGGAGGACGAAACTCCGGAGCACATATTATGCTCATGCCCAGCTTTGGGCAGGGTAAGGTATAACATATTCGGTGTTAGTACCTTAGAGCCGAACGACTTCAAAAAAGTATCACCAAATACAACCATGGAAAAAGCACAGGCTTGTGGGGTGAATTGTAATCCCAAGGGTTGAGTCACAATAGACCCAACGGGGGTCACAGTGAAGGTGACGAGAAGGCCCCACTCACATAGATCCTAACCTAATCTACAAGACTTCCTTACGGCCGAATATGACCTAGTTATGAGCAACGTGCTGCTTCAGCTGTTAATGCTTTTAAAAACCAGTTATACAAATTTGTTCGGCTTTTTTAATCTTAATTTTGTAAATGCATTTTTTTCTGATGCATTTTAATTTTCTCTCGATTTTACTATAAGCTATCGCCTATTTATAGCAAGTGCTACCGATAGCAATTTTTTTTTATTATGAGCTTTATAGGACTTCGGTTCTCCGCTCATAAGTTATTAAAGTAATAATAATAATAACCTTTCCTTAACCTTTATCGTTGTTTATCGAGATCACAACATTGGATATATATTTTTCGTATTCATTTAATTTTAAACCACACTAGATCTTCTACATATTTAACTGAGTGTAAAATGATTGTTTTCTCCAAGACTTAATTTAGTGAAAAGAAGCTCTGTGGAAAACAGAGTAGTGTAGTTATATGCCATTACATGGAAAGAAGGGACCTGATAAGATTAGGACCATTACCCCTCCAAAGTACGCATATCCCATTGGTGATGGACCAAACAATTGTAATCGTATATGGAATCGTATTTTAACGAAATGTCAGTTTTTACAATTAATGATTGTATTTAAAAACTCACTTTGAGGTAAAAAAGATGTAAGTATTTCAGTTATCATTATGAATTCATTGAATTTAAAAATGAATTGTTTTCTTGTATTTTTGTGTTACTTTGGTTTTAATTTATAATCTCACTTACAAGTAAGTTGATAGTTTTTTACTGAATGCAATTTTTAATGTATTTTCTTCTATTGCAATATGTTAGCCTTGAAAATGGAAGCAGAGTTTTCCGAAAGCTTAGTAAAGCACGGGTCACACTAGGCTGATTGCCAGCCGCTGATAATCAGCGGCTGGCAATAGCACCAGCAAACAGCGGATGGCAACCCGCTCACACTCGGCTACTCGCGTGGTTCTAGTTCCAGTCAGCATGTCGTATGTGGGTCCACGTAATAAGTAATTAGGCGGTTATTAAGAATGTGTGTGACGGAGCTTTGTTTGGAAATGCTGAACCGCAAAAAGGTGGTGTGGGCCTTGGATACAAAGGAGGAGCATCCTCAAGACTTTTAGAAGAGTTAAAAAAGAGGACCCAGAAACTTACAGAAATGTTTCACGAATGTCAGCTCCTTAATTCCAAGAATTGCTGGAATTAGTTGAACCTATAATTAAAAAACGAGATACTAGATTTAGACAGTCGATTTCGTGTGGAATCAAGTTGGATCTGCTTCCCAGACACCTTCAACTCTGAAATTTTAATACTAAATTCACAAATAAAAACAACAGTATACGTTTAAACAACAGACCACGTGTTTGTCTACTCGTCGCTGGCGCGCGACTCAGGTGGTCAGACTTGGCGCGAGCGAGCGCGAGTTGATCACGTGACCTTCTAGTCACTGCCTGCTACCAAAAGTTGAACATATCCGACTTCGTCAGCCGCTGGCAAATACTCGCCGGCTGGTCGTGTCAGCTGCGAATTTCGTGGTCACACCAAACTTATAGTAGCGGCTTCCTTAATAGGCATGATGACTGATTTTGAAACACTGCTCCACGATGTTTTCATATATATACTCTATCTACAATAAATATCATTCCTCTGAGAAAAAAAGTTTTTAAAGGAGAAATTTACCTTTTAAAAATGCATTTTAAATTCTGCGCCAAAACGCAAGAATAGTAATTGCGTCTGTATGTGACATCATCAATTCGTAAATACCATTTATAGGTGATCTGAGTCATTCTTAGAACATAAAACAGACTGTTTCATGTCATTGGTAAAATCGTTAAACTTCAAACACTTGACAGCTTGCACGTTTATTTTGATACATAATTTGAATCACACAAACAAAGGAAATTCAATATCTTCTGTAAGTTCCTTGTGGCATTACTTATTCTATTTCCTCTTATTTTTTTGGGAATCAAACCACGATAAAAAAATAAAAAACATTATTGTGGTTTGATTCCCAAAAAAAAAAGAGAAAAAAAAAGGAAATTCAAAACAGAACAGATGTTCGGACTTCGGACCATACATAGTTCGGACTTATCTATGGTTCGAACGAAAGACAAAATACCAAGGTCAAATTTGCGAAAGTACGACGTCACTCTTTTACTAAAATATTGGTCATCACACATGTAAAATAAAAATAGGTAATTTTTTTAGAATCTCTGCATCATATATAATTATATCAAATCAATATTTTAGTGATTCTTAGTGACTGTCATCATGCCTATTCGCGGCTGGCACCCAGCCTAGTATGAACCGTGCTTAATGTATACTTTAGTAAGTAATAATAGTTTGTGTTTTTGTCTGCTTTCCCCGTGAATGAAGAAAGTATTTTTTATGTAAAAATATTTTTTCTAATTTATTTTTATATATTTCTTTGTAGGGTTATTATTATTATTTAAAACCGACTTCTTTATATTTTTCTCCTTTATTTATGATTGTAAAAAAATCATTGATAAGTCACAACACCATATTATACAAAGTATCGTCTACATTGTATCCACCAGACAATGAATACCATCTTCATTATTCAGTACTAACTAGGAAAAATATAGTGGATGTCGCTGTAAGATGAATAAAGGATAAATTGTAGAACTCTATTACTTACCCTTTTCACTAATCTAGGACCTATTATTTGGTTTTCTTTTACCACAACATATTCATATTGACTACTCGAAACGACACAAACAATAACTAAAAATATTATACAAATTAAATTACTTTGTTGCAACATTGTAGCTAAATGCGTCTGAAGGATCTCAATCCCAAACTTATTAATAATTTGCATGTAGATAATTTTAAAAACTGGAAATCGTAATTTTGCTTGGGGAACTCCAAGATTTCTAAATTTATTTTCTAGAAGCCAAAGGTTATCTTATCAGCTTATACCTACCATGTATGATATAAATTAAAAATTAAAATATATTTATGTTTTAATTGTAATATATACGCATATAAGAGTGATCTAGTTTGTACAGTTGACCTATAAAGCAAATGCTACATGGAATCACTTTATCCAGCGACTGTAAAAGAACGGTGTAGTATAAAAGTTGACAATTTCATTCAGATTCCAGTATATTTGAAAAACTGAAATATTTATTTTTTACCAATTACAAAAAACTATAGTTGACCATGCAGCTGTTACAACTTTGAAGGATCAAATAATACTCTAAATACTAGAAACACTCCTGCTAGCCTATTAAGGGATTCTATGTAGTTTTTTACCAGTCAAGTTCAATTTTTGTTTGAAGGAAAGGAAAAAAGAGTTGATCTTTTGGGCGTAGGTAAATTGCGCACAGTGGTCAAGAAGTTCCCAAATTTGGGAAGGGTTCGTCAGGTAGTTGCAGCCAGGGGATTAAGTCTCTGTATAGGTAAATTGCGCACAGCGGTCAAATATATACCTCAAAACTTTTTCTCTCCGATATAATCAACGAATAAAAGTTGATGAAAAGAACACTTCTTGTAAACTGATATTTCATTATGTACAAACAGACTATCATTATCTTTCTATTAAATACCTACATTATACAGAAACAAAATTTTATTCTCAAAAATATAATAAACACAAATTATTTGGGCAAATTGTGATAACATATTGGTTTTACATAAGTGCTTAAAGAACTTGACTTTTTTTGAGTTCTTGTACGCAATACTTTATTTGTACAGGTATTTGCACTTTTTATTTTTATATAGGACATTGTTTGAAATGTAATTAATAATTGTATAAAATTAAAAATATTTGGATGGGAAGTGTAGAAACTTTAAAATGCGAATGAAACGATTCGCAAGCGTTTGTAGAGCGAGAAACGATTGGGGACATTTTTGCCCATAACTTCGGAGGAAATCTTGAATGTTCATCTATATAGGTACGTATTAGTTAAATAATCAGCAGATTTCGTGATAGCGTGGGTTTTTCAACCATCATTCCAAAGCAAAACATGTCACATACTTGCTCTGGTTGCAAATAAGGTAAACCAAACAAATGTTTTAGCCATTTCCATACTTCCGATTTTTGATTACGATATTCTACGGACAACCCTAATTGGAGAATTTTCCGGTACCTAACCTGTTTTAAATGAAAAATGCATCCTTCTATTTCAGATACATGGAAAACCGTATACAGCGCTGAATGTATTCCATCTTCAAAATCTACAACTATTTTCTTTGGATTTAACGTTAATTCAAATTTTGATCATTCCATCTGAATTGTTGAAAACAGTTTAACATAAGTAGAAGTGGCTTTAGATGGAAGTGATGCAAAAACCGCTAGTACATACTGTCCATTTTTAAATCCGTGTAGAGTGAACAATTGGTAAAAAAACTTTGGGCAATATTGAAATGTGCCGTCGTCTACGTAAATTACTTCTACAGAACACAAAAAAATTTGTGAAGCATGAAAATATTACAATGTTATTTTCTCGATCGTTTGTTATTAAAAAACTTTCTTCTTGTATCGTTTTAATAAACATCGAGTCTAATGCTTCTTGAACGTCCTGCACGCGGCAACGGAGGCAAATAATATGCTCGACGCGCATTGTATAAGTTCTTCCGTATGTATCCTATGTCCACTAATGTAAGTTCTTGAAGAACTTCGGGGGTTTCTGAACAATATAAGAATATATTAACCTCAATTATGCCTAAGCATATTGACATTTCTTACCTTTTATCTCCTTATGTATCACTTTCAATGGTGTAACTGATAATTCTCCTTCAGCTTTCCTTTTTAGGCTGTTACTGATTTTTTCACGACACAGTTTTGCGGAATCTATATCATGATTATGGATAAGATCCCTGTCGATGATATCCTTCTCATGAATGGTATAGAATTTGGCTTTGCAATTTTTATTTGTGCAACGCCAATGAGTTTTGCCCGAAACAAGGATTCTTCCTTTGCGAAATTTAGCTCCTTCTATTATTATTAGCGTTTTGTTCCATTTTAGAAATCGGACGAACTTACTAACACGAATGCAAAAACTAAACTGATCTATGTACCTACGCCTCAAATTGTTATCGTAAAGTCATTAGGGGATAATCCTTTGAATCTCTGGTGACTTTTAAAATTCGTGGAATCAGTAGAAAGTTGTATGCCAATTACCTAGACCCTCTTTAGGGTCACTTGTGCGCAATTTACCTATGAAAAAGAAACATTTTGGGTATACCTGGCTACAAACTGACCGCTTTGCGCAATTTACCAACCCCGGATCTTTTATGTGAGTGAATGACTCTGAAAAACTATGTAGTTACAATCTATGAAATATCCAGACAATAACAGATACGATCGACCAAACTTTGACTTATTATTAATGTGAAGTATAAAAACCATCCACAATATAAATACAAATTTAGTTACTTCAATTATCGATTGTCGTGGGTTATCAGTAATGAAAATAAAATAAAAATAGGTCACAACGAATCCATTGTTGACACATTCTCATTTTATAATTATATCTTACCAACACGACAACGTTGGTTTTTGATTTCTTTCTTGCGACCGTATGCTTTAAAATATTAACAATTTGTTTTAAGTTACTTGAAGATATAATTCACATCATTTAGGCCAGTTATGTTACAACATATAGGACAAATTGAAGTATACAGGATCAGGATAATTGTTGCAAGCAAGTTAATATAAAAAAATAGTATATTCTTCAACGAGTGCAGAATGATGGCTATTATTCTCGCGAGAATAATTGCCATTCTACACAAGTAAAAGACTATACTTTTTCCACGACTATGTTAAAAAAAATTTCCATCGGAATCGAACCTCGATCGCCTGCGTAAGAGTCAACCATCTCTACCATCCCTTGAGGGATGGCAACACACACTAACCATAGTGATGTATGTACACACACAACGCAAAAGTTAAGGGATATTTTTATAAGTTGTCGTGTTTGTACCTTGAAAAAGTTTAGATTGTTGTTTAATATGTCAAAATCATTAACCTTTTTGCATAAAATAACAGAAAACTGAACAAAAAAAATATTCTATAAACCAATTTTTTCTTCAAACGTCAAAAAAAATACATAAACACAAAAAATCAACTTAAAACAAAGTATGGCCACCATGTTGATTTATCACAGCTCTACACATCTAGCATTCATGCTCAAAATTACATTGTTAATGTCTACTGTAGGTATTTGTGTTCATTTTGTACTCTCAGAAGCTCTCGAAATTGAAACTCATTGTGAATGTTGCCCATAAGTGGAGTAATTCGTCGTTAGAGCATGTCCCATACGTGCTCAATGGGATTCAAGTCCGGTGACTGTGCTGGTAATGGCAATACATCAATACATCCAACCATCAGTTTACTACAATACGGGCAACATGTTGTTATCATGCATTAAGTGAAAGTTATCTCCAACAGCACCAGCAAATAGTCGAACGACAGGTTGAAGAACAGTATCCAAATACGGCTAGCTTGTGAGAAAGCCGCGTGGGAAAATGAGATCAGTTCTTCCGTCAATAATGATTCCGCTCCATACCATTAATGTACCACTTCTGTATGTATACACTTCCTGCACATGTCACAAGCGTTCCAAATTTCCGGGCTGTCTCCACACTCTCGTCCGACGAGAATCTGGATGAAATCCAAATCTAGACTCATCGGTGAATCAAACTGTAGCCCAGTCATTGTCAGCCCAATTCAAAAACTCTTGACACCAGGAGCCGTATCTTTGAACGTTCGACCAAATGCTCCCACGTATTTCATGTGATGGGAGTGGATTTGTTATGTTCGAGCAGTGTATTCGAAATCTCGAATGTTCGACTTGCAAACGAATGAATTTATCAGTCGTATCAGTCCCACATGGGAGTAACCGAGTAGAGTATTGCGCAGAACTTCAGAAAAACAAATAAACATCAAACATAACCTGTGGATATAGCGAGATAGAAAATCATAGCGATCATTATACTTGCTAAGTTTTTCGATAAGTAATACTACTGAACAAAAATGAACGCAGATGAAGCTTTTATGCATCAAATAATTGATGATTTGCAAGATGCTAAGGAAATGGCGGAAGATACGACATACGATAAGAAGGTTTTCTGATACACAAAATGGAAATAAGCACAAAATACATTGTAATATTCTTCTTGTCACGTAGTGTTTACACTACTCTACACTACACTTTACCTAAAAAATGACACATAAGATCTACAAAGTTATTCGCCACTGTGTTTGGAAGATATTGCTATTTGAATTTTCGAGTACCGTTCGATTCGTGTGAATTCATTCGTACGAACAAAATCCATACGACGTTCTCGCGAATAGTCGAACGTTCAAAGATCCGGGTCCAGGTTAATCGTGCAGTGCGATTGTCTCTTAGACAGACATCTGCAGTGGTCGCCGACTACGAAGATTGGCTTCATTGAGACGATTCCTCGCCATATTACTGCCAATTGTCACATTATGTGCACGCTGTAATTCATTAACCAACTCGGGTGCTGTGATTGTCGGTTACCTTCTAGTGGTCAAAACTAAATACCGGTCTTGAGCGGCGGTTGTAGAACGACCACGTCGTGGATGTTGCTCGGCTGGACTCCCAGTATCCCCAAACCGACACCATAACTGTCCGGCTACTTGGGTTTGTCGCACACCCGAAGGAGGCAACGTTAAACTATCTTTAACACACCTACTAAGCAAGAACGGTATGTAATGACTAAAATCGGAATTGAATAAAACATTAAAATGTCAGTCTTTTCGTCCCTTGTGAAAAACGTTTTAAAACACGTATGGTTATCTGTTATGCAATTTTTTTTATATAAAAAAGTAAGTTTTTAGACTAACAGTTACAGTCGAAGCAAATTTGTATGAGCACGAAAATTTATTTCGTTAGTTTTAGGATTTTACAGAAATATCCCTAGACTTTTGGGTTGTGTGTATATGTATATAAGATCAATACGTCCTTTTTTCTACTTAATTGTATTATACTCATTACTTATGATCTCCTATGTTCTCAATTTTTGTGAATTGGTGCATTGTCTTTCTCTGATTCAACAATAAAATGAGAATTTGTTCTTCACCTTCGTTTTTGTTTACTGAAGAGTCGAAAAGTTAAGGTTATGTGTCAGCTTTTCGCGCGGAACAGTCCGAATAAAGGCGGGTTCTCGCATTGCGCGAAAGCGAACTCGCAAATATTGAAGGAAAGAAATGTCAAAAAAACTTTATATTCACACAAGAATCGCTAAATATAGGTATTTTAATTTTTAAATAGTGTAAAGTTGTAAATAGTGTGTGTCTTTAATAACAATAATTCGAAAATCTGTTTTTACTGAATATTCTGGACCGGTCTGTTAAAAATAATGAAATCGTTGTCGTTCAATGGATTTCCGGCATTACCAGCGTCGCCGTTTGATAGCACTATGGTACCTTAAAAATAAGCTTAAAAGCAAGAAGATAAGGAGGTTTCATATCAGAAAAATATTTCAAAATCGTGAACAGCACGGTGATTACCATGATCTATATAGTCCAAGAAATGCGGTTACATTATACAGAGAAATATTTTAATTATTTTAGAATGAATTCCAATGATTTTGATGTATTAGTAAATTTGGTAGGACCGAAAATAGCTAGACAATATCGTAATAGTGAACCAATTTCACCACAAGAAAGATTGGATGTTTCTTTAAGGTAGTTTTACCACGTGGAGACCTAATAAGTTTGGTTATAACCCATCATAAACCATAAAATCTGTCAGATGTTTTAACGAATTCGCAGAAAATTTGGAAGTCTTCCTACTTTTCCGCCTACCACAATTCAAATTTTGCGAATTTGCTAAAGTTTTGGTTTAAAATAACCTTGAACATATTTGGACCAATCATGACACAGAACGCAAATATTTTGCGAATTCGCTTTTCGCGCAGTAGTCCAAATGTTATTGAATTTGTTGGCAACATTATAAAAACAATGAAATATATCATTTGAAAAATGCATGACGTTCCAATCCATAGTTAGATTCTTAAATCAACGAACTAAATTTCCATAGAACAGTCAGACTCAAATCAAGCCTGTTAAACATAGGTTAAATATTTATAGTATTGAAATCACATAAAACCAACACGCTGAAATCAATGTTCTAAATTGATGGAATATATTTGCGACAATCGTCTTTACGTACTGTAAATCTAAAGTAAAAAAAGGAATAAGGCAATACCAGAAATCCCTTATTTATTATTCATGATTTCGTGAGTAAGCGAACTTCAACGTATTATTAGTTTCATATTTCGAATCAGAATTAGTAGGGGCATATATAATAAGAAGTTAGTCTAAGTCATACTTCAGAATTATGCGGTGGTTATTGGTAACGACGTTGTTTGTTATCGGACAAACTGGACACAATAATAATATAAAAGTCCGTAAGTTTTTTTTATTTTTAAATTTTTATCCTAGACAGATTAGATTTCTATGGAAGTTTTTTCAGATTTCTCTTCACTTCTTCCGAATTTTTCTTCTTCAAGTTAGGATTCTTATTGGGTTAATTCTCTTAAAAATGCTCTGGTTAACGAAGCTGTAGTGGTACTCTTCATACTAAAAAATTTCACGAATCGACTCTATTACAAACGACCAGCACGTTTTTTCGACCAAACTAATCTTTATCGCTTTCTATATGTGAAAACATGCTAAAACACGTGCTCCTCACACTTGACGACTCTATCCTTTGTTCAGAATACGCGGACATATATATTTAAAGTATTATTACAGTTTCCTGTAGTAGAGCGCTGTAGACATAGGTATTCTCGTCCGCCATTTTGGTGCCTTGTGGTAGGTTGACGTTGGTTCAATATCAAACATTTTTCAACACAATATGTCAATTTGACACATCACAAAACAATAAAATTCAGGCACCAAAATGGCGGGTGAGAATACTCATCTCTTTAGTGCCTTATTTAGAGTAAAGCGTGTTACCAATAGATATCGAACAATAAATATATCATTCTATAGTTTATTTCAGAAAGGTATAGGGTAATAAAACCTCATTAGGTATGCAAAGGGAGCACAGAGTGACCCTACGAATATTTAAGCCACTTTCATAGTTTGGCATTGATTTCATTGTAAAATTCTTTCTTTTTATCAAGTGCAGGTAGTACCACCCGGGTTGTGGTCAATATATGGATTTAGCCTATTGTTATCCATTCACGAACACTGAAAATAGTGTGCCAAAGGCGTGCCGGTAGGATACTCGTAAAAAGGAAAGAATTTTATTTTAACAGAATAAAAATTAGGCATTATGTACATAGTATTAGGTACACTTATTTTTTATTGAACGTTATACAAAAAATACATTATACAGAAATTAAATTATAATAAATCATAATATTCTTCGTCATCTGAGGAACTGTCATCTCCTCTTGACGTTATAATTAACGGGTCGACGGTCCGATCGATCAAGTAGTCAAGATCCCACATTTTCTCCTCTTCTTTAATGACATGCTGGACTGCTTTTCGCCAGTTCTCTGGTGTCACCTCCAGAATGGCTTGATGAAACAGTAGCTTAACGTCTTTCATTTTGAATGTCGTGTTGTGTCTTGCCACAAATCCTTTCACTTGCGCCCATATAAGTTCTATAGGATTTAGTTCGCAATGATATGGCGGTGAGCGCAGCACAGTTACACTATGTTTTTCTGCTATATCTTCCACGGCGTATTTCATAAAACGATGTTTGTGTAAATTTGCTATAGCTAATAGTTCTTTTTTTATCAAATTATCTTCAAATTCAATACTTTTGGAGGTTAACCAGTCAATAATTTTTTGTTTTCTCCAAGATGAAGTTGGAGTCTTCTCTATGCGTCGAGAATTATATCTTGCGTTATCCATAACTACTACTGAATCAGCAGGAAGATATTTTATCATTTCACCAAAATAGTCTTCAAAAACATCCGAATCCATGTCCTCGTGGTAATCTCCCGTACGGAAAGGTTAGCAAACCTTTTTTTAAAAATCCCTTTTCGCTTCCAATATGGACGATTATTAGTATTTTCCCTTTACCCGTTGACAGGCCTTCCATGAAAGCTTGGCGAGCACTGGTTATATTTTTGTCTTGCCACATTTTTGGTACTGTATAACCTTCATTAATCCACGTCTCATCAAGATAAAAGATTTTCTTCTGCTCTGTTCATACTTTTCCTAATTCTCTTACGCAATTACTTTAAATTTTAATATTACAAACAATACTATTTCAAGACCTACGCCTATGGCCGACACCGAAACTGAGCCGAATTGGACGGAATTCCCCATTTTATTACCCTACACCTTTCCGAAATAGACTGTAACGCTTTACAAAGTTTTGAAAAATATTTTCCAAAAACAGTGACCGTTGCAACTAGAACGGACAACATAACTTGCAGACCGGTTTTGGCGTATGTGCGTCTCATCAGTACAAAGTATACGTTCTCCATCCGAGAGCTCTAAGAGCTTAAAACACTAAAATCAGTAACGGAAATACTAAAGTTGTGACAATAGTGACCAACCTTCAATTCTGGAAAGTAATAACAACATATACCTTGTACTGATGAGGCGCACATACACATACGCCGAAACTGGTCTGAGTAGTTGTTTCTTCTTAGTTGAACTGTCACTGTTTTTGAAAAATATTTTTCAAAATTTTGTAAAGCGTTAGTATATGTTGAATCGGTTCTTCATTAACTGAAACATGATTTGCGTTTATAGACCAATGGCAAATATATGTCAAAATGAGATAATGACGGCATGTATTAAAAGTATGGATAGTGCAATAAGTATTTGATGCCAATTCGCCAATAACCAATCCATTCTGTTGCAAGTGCTACATATCTGCATTCATTCAATTATAGTCCATTTTCTTCATTTTTGCCGCCATAAATATCGTTGAAATTAGAATTTATTAGCTGCGAAAGTTTGTCGCAGTTTATTTTCAAAAGGAAAACTTAAAAAAAAACAACAAAGAAGAATAGTATTTTATTTAAGAACATCAAATCGTATAAAAAAATATTTACATACTTTATATTTTGTCTACTCAAAATTTAACAAAATTTACCTTGTTAAGGCTATTATAATGTGTCAAATTTTCCCAATAGCGGTAATATATTATAACTTTTCACTCATTTACACCTGTCAATGCATTTTCCACAGTAAAAGATTTTGTAATACGTTCACGAGAGCTTTAAACAGACTTGATAAATAACAACATACTTTGTTTTACTTATTGCATTTTACAAATTCAATGAAAACAAATAATTCCTTGTGAAGTTTACAAATTAAAATGCAACAGTAGAATTTACAATACATAGTTTCACAGATACAGTAAACGTCACGAATGTTTCTCGTTACGTCATAACTCATAAACACCCGAATCAAATCAATACAGCTTTCACCAGCGACGCATCGTTGTTAGATGGTTATAGGAGGAGATAAATAAAACCAAATTTAACATATCATAGACTACATTTTGGAATTCTACAAATAAATTATTACAAAACTTTACCTCTTGAATGGCATTTAACGGCAAAACTGGTCCGCCATTAGCCAATTCCTTTTGGAAATATTCATGTAATTTTCTAATACACTCACAAAGACATAATATGTACCTTTCCATTTGTTGTAATTGGATATGTACGCGGTTAGTGATATCCACATAAAATTAGAGTGTCTTTGATACATTCAGGGAAGTATGACATAACGAGAAACACTCGTAGATTTTACTGTAGGCGACAGTATTGTGGGTTATTTATCTAGTCTGTTCAATAAACGAACGTTTTAACTACTAAATTTTTATTTATAAATAACTTCGTAACCTCAAAATCTCTAACTATTATTGGTGATAGTAATTGTCATTTGTCAATTGTATATGCTGGAATGCTAGTTCTGTGGTTAGAGCCAACGTTATAGAGAAATATAAGCACCAATATTGAAATGAACAAAGCAAAGTATAACCATCACATGGAAGTCAAATTTAAAAGCTAAGATCATATTGATGCTTTGACACCCTACGTAACAAAAATTCGAGACCAGAGTAAAACGCTGGCCAGACCATAGAGATAATACACATAGAGTAGGCGGGCTCGTGTAAAGGCGGACTACCACTACTCGTGTATTTGGCAAATATATGTCACTTGCTTATGTTTGCCAAGTAGTGGGAGTGGTTCACTCGGCCAATATTTATACAATTATTGGCCGCTGGCGAAGTTTCGTCGGTTGTCGGTAAAAATGCCACGAGTCAAAGGGATTTCAATTATCAAGTACGTACTTGTCGATGCGTTCCCACTACTTGATGGCCGGCCGCAATTAATTTCTGGTCTGCTTTTGTTGTATGACTTTCTTCACGTGTGCGTGGTACGTATTCCTCTAGAGGTTTTTCGAAATGGAGTGGTCTCAAGAAGTCGTTTTTGAATTTCTCGATCTGTTCAAAGAAGTCATCTTCTTTTTTGTTTTCTGCCGGGCGTTAATTCTTCTCATATAGCAGCCACTCAATACTACAAACGCTGCTGCAGCGACAACGCGACTATCCATAATCGAAACAAATTAAACACTGAATAAAAACCGCGAGGCGACAAAATCTGCTGTACTTGCCAAATACAGGAGTAGTGGGAGCGCCATACTTGTCAAATTGAGTTCAACACTTGGGGTACTTGACAAATACACAAATATTGGCGTACTTGCCAAATGCACGAGAAGTGGGAGTCCACCTTAAGCGTAAGAGATGGACAACCAGTTTGGTATTGCTTTCTCTTTCTAATAGCGCATACATTCTTAAAAGTGTTACAGTCTTCGCGCATGTGGATCACGCGATGTTAGAGAAAAACAACATCACCAATTTCATTCGTCATCTCTTTTTACTGCGTGGACGCTTCTGACTATAGTTTGCCTACTCTATGTTTATTATCTCTATGGTCCAGACAAAAAATGATCTTTGCATTCTCTGCTCGTTTAGAGTTGTACTGCAATTCTTATCCTACTAGAAATTCATAGTAATCCTTTTCTTGCAGTGCCTTGCAAGTTTTTATATTACCAGAATACTTGCCAATTATTTTTAGTATCTTATCAATTTTTTCGGAATGGTGAGCCTAGTTTTGAGGTAACATCTTTGTGGGTCAGAGACAGTAATACAAAATTTAGAAAAATTAAAATATTAAGTACATTTTATAATACGAACTAGTGACATGGATGTCCTGAAAAGGATAAATTTACTCTTCAATTAATTCGAATTCGTCAGCTCTATACTTTCGTCTTTTCAAATAAATATACGCCTTAAATATAATTATACCTAAAATTACAATCACAAGAATAATGACAAGTCCTAAGATAATATCAAACAAAACATGCTTTTCAGGCTTATTATTATCTATTATTATATTATTATCTACTTCGTCACTACAATATATTCCTCCAACGTTAACTTTATCTGAAGCAATAATATCTTGAACAGTGTAAGTAACGCCTTTCGTTTTCAAGTACGCGATAATTTTGGTTAAAAGTTCACAGGATAAGTTGTTAAATTTGATGTTTAAAAAGGTTAAAGAAGGTAAATGAGACATGATAGCGTCGTAATCAACATAATGCAAATTGTTGTGCGATATATCTAAAGTGTTCAAGCTGTCCAAAGGCTGGAGTAAATCATAATTTAAATTGATTAAGCTGTTTCTAGAAAGATTTAAAATCTCCAAATTTTGTAAGTTATGAAACGTTTCATTGTTGTTTATATGGTTTATTTTGTTTTGTGATAAATCTAATACTCGTAAATTTTTCTGGTATTTAAATAATTCTTTTGGTAGATTTTGTATGTTGTTGTTACTTATGTAAAGGTACTTTAAGTTCGTTAATCCATTGAAGGATTCATCAGATAATAAAACGTTATTTCCGGATAAGTCTAATGTTTCTAAAAACGTCAGTTTTTCGAATACGTTCGGTATAATTTCTGTAATTTGATTGTTTCCTAACAACAAAATATTTAATTTATTTGTTTCGTTAATACTTTTAATAGATTCTAGGACTACTGAGTTGTTGTGTAAATTTAAATATTTGACGGAGCCTAAATATTCAAAATTTAAATTAGTTATTCTATTGTTAGACATATCGATTTGTTCTAGATAATACTTATTTTCAAAAACATTATTATCGACTATACTTATAATATTATTACTAATTTGCAATTCTTCTAAGTACTCTAAATAGGTGAAATAATTACTGTTAATTCTCTTCAACTTATTTCCTTGTAAATTAATGAGTTTGAGAGATTTTAAAAAAGCAAACGATTTACTCAAGTCTTCAATGTTATTAAAACTGAGATCAATTTGATATAATTCCGTTGAAGAAACAGAAGGAACGATGAAATCACGAGTTGGAATGCTTTGTCTCTTAATGTCGTTAATATCGAAGACAGGGACGTCTTCAGTAACTTCGCAATAAAAAGCTTCTCCCAAATTTACGATCTGGTTTCTCGAAAAGTTCAAAGTTTTTAAATTTTTCAAATCGCAGAGAGGTAGGTCAGTTAAATCTGATAAATTATTCTGCGTTATTTGTAGCACAGACAACTGTTTTAAATCTCTAAACGATCCAGTTTCTACACTTTTTATTTGGTTTTTATTCAAATTTAATTCTCTTAAATTCTTTAATTTCGATAATGACCTTTTGGTTACCCTAAATCTAGTATTTGTAATAGTCAATTGCTCCAATTTACTAACAGTTTGGAAAATAGCCTCTGTTTGAGGAAAACTGAACGTAGAGTTTTCTAAATATAAGTGCTTTATATCGGCAACATTTTGAAAGAGCTGAGAGGTTACATCGGTCAACGTGCAGTTTTCTATTTTCAAACTTATTTCGTTTGTGATGCTGATATTCTGAAGAAGGCTGATGTGCTTGTTGGTGAGGCCTTGGCATATTATGTCGTAGCCTTTTTCGTATACGGAGTCTATGAAGTTGAATTCCTTATCGCAGTGAAGAGCTTCTAAAGAAGAAATTACCGACATCAGAAGCAGAAGTCTCATTGTTACTGAAACAAAAAAGTGGTTCAAAATTAGACAACAACAACAATTCGATTATCTGCAGCACATACACTGCAGAGCTATACTCAATATAGACACCAAGCTCTAACTATCCCAACAGAAAATAGTTCAAACATAGTCATATGTATAGTTGTGAGTAAAATTAATTTGCAATTTGTCGGCGAGATAAAGAAATCTGTAAGCAGAAGCAGAGCCGGTTCCAGACCGATTTTTCATTATTGCAGGATCCCGATGAACTAGCGATTTCTGTACTCTCTTTTTCCGATGAATAGTAGACAGTTGTTTTACTGTACACTGAAAAAAAGAAACTCTTGGAAGAAAAGATTATACCTTTGGCCCAAAGAATTGGCGCTTTTGAATAGGTCCAAAAGCGAGGTTTCTTCAGCCAAAGGATTAATTGTCTTTTCATAAGTTTTTAAAATTCCTTCACGGAAGAACTTAATCAATTTGTTACAGTCTTAGCTTCAAACTAGTATGTAAGATATTTCTTGATACAAAACTTAAATATTTTGTTTCAAGGAATCCACTTCTTGGGACAATGCCGTAGAACTATAACAAAAAACAACTCTCTTGACATAAGAACCTTAGAGCTTGCTTTAAAAGCAAATCTTTCTAGGGGCAAGGCCCAGATTTTTAACAAAAAAAAAACAACTCTCTTGACATGAGAACCTTAGAACTTGCTTTGAAAGGAAATCTTTCTTGGTCCAAGAGCAAATACATTAGACATAGACATAGACATTGAGAGGATTTCCACCAGGTACTTGGGAGAATTGAAATGTCTCTTGAATGAATGCCGTGATATTTATCATTTTCGTAGCTCTTGAAGCAAAACAAACTATACTTGGTTGAAGGGAAAAATATTCAAGACATTTCTTCAAGAGAGCCATCTTACTTTAGCTAAGAACTTTTTTCTATAGGCAAGAGATATTCTCTAATGCTGAAATAATTTCTCTTGTCGCTAATAATTTCTTGTCAAGAGAGTTGACTACTTTGGTTCAAGACACCCATTTTTATCAGTATAATAATGAATTTTTTTGAAACTTCTGTCAATTATGTATCCTCTCAGCAGCCCATGCTTTGACCCATTATTTTCTTGTTTCAGTTGCCTGTACATATTTTGTATCATTTTTTACGTAGATCGCTGCTAGAGCATACCAAATTTCTTTCTGTCTATTGTCTCAAATCCCTATTCCCCACTTTCATAAATTTCAAAACCTATGGTAAAAAATTCATGTTTTATACATACAACAATCTTATTACTTTGACATTGTTTATGTTTGCATAGAATAATACGTCTGTTCACTCTTCTAGTATATTCATTGTTCGGAGCCTATAAAAACATCTTCCTCTTCGAATGGTCGCCAAAAAGCAATAATTTTGATTATTACCAACAAAATATTTTAAGTCAATAAAACAAAATCTCAATCACAGCAACATCTAAGAACACAATGTCTCGTAAAAAAACAGAAATGATCTAAATCCATCCTGGGACGTTCAAAGTCAATGTGGACTAACAATTCAAGTAAATTTTGCATAGACCAATCGGAAGCTACATTGCACCAATGAGAATAAAAGGTTCGGTTGTGGGTAGGTGAAGACTCGAAATGATTTATGGCTTTTTTATCTTTTCGGCTTTTTAATCCTCAAAGAGACCTTGCGCATACTGTTACTTTACTGTGAAACAGTGTAAACTAATTTTACTCACAACTATATACAGACCTCCCATCATCTCTTCACACCAAAATCATCTAAACTAAAATTTGGGTACCAACCCATGCTGCTATTACCGGAAATCTTAGGGCTGACAAACCTGTTCCTCCAATCCAATTTACAGCTACACCAGGTTCCCCTATCAGCACCAAAGATAAATAGAAAGGATAGGAAAGGATACTCGCTCGACTCACTCACGATCTCATGGTCGCGAAAACTCGACCTGTTTGCGAATTATATCGCAACTCCCATCAACTATATGTAAAACATATTTTAATTCATTCTGAACAATATAGTGTGGTTCGGAATCGTCACCAGCAGACCATAAATATTATTTCATTGGTCGTTGTTCATGTCAACGTAGCGCTACCGGAGCTATAATCAATTTCCTGCTAAACGCGAGTTTTGCCAACAACAATAACAGAAAAATAAAATATTAAAACTGAAAATCAAAAAAATACTCACATCTATATGTCATAATCTTCTTTTATTAAAAATTTTTCACATCAGTATTGTTTATTTAATGTTATCCTACTAAAAACATATCCGAAATAAAAAAATTGAGTCCGACAATTTTAATGTTATGTATCTTGAATTATGAATAATGTAAAATAGTATAAAATAACTGAATGTTTTAAAATAAAATAATTATTATCATTAATTTTCATTAAACATTAGTTTTCTTCAAGTTTTGGTTTGCAATTAGAAGGGACAACATAACTTGCAGATCGGTTCGAGAATCAAACGACGTAGGGTCGTACAAAAATTTACCTTTAACAGTGATAATTTAATTCATGTATAAAAAATCGCATATGCCACAGTGCAATTGTCACTTTGACAACGGCTAAAGTTAGCTTTAACTTTTACAGCGACAAATACACTAGTGGTTTTTTCACTTATTCATTTGTTCATCAATTATCGCGGTGTTGGAAACAGAATAAATAGTTTGGCATGTTTGTCAACAACTTATTGAATTTTCAAAAACTAACAATGAGTCGATTCGGTGTGTCTACGAACGCAGAAATTAGTCAAATTGTTAATACCTGTGTGCCTACTAATACAGTTGCGACGCAATCATCAATCTGGCGACAATTTTCTACGTTTTGCGATGCAAAAAGATACACATTTGAGCCAGATACTTCCATCCAGAAATTGAATGTAATATTGCAAGATTGGGCATTTAATATGCGAAAAAGTAACGGAGAAGACTACAAAGAAGCGGTAATTAAAACAATTTGGAACACCACTGCTAAAATGCTACAACGTAAATATTATAACGAATTTAATATTGTATTCAACCCTTTCACCGATGTTCAGTTTAATTCATCACGAGCTGCACGTAATGCTAAACGTAAAATCCTACAAGCACAACCCGAAAAGAGAAAATGTAGTGCATCAGCTCTTAATAAATCTGAAGTATTTGCAATTGCCAGATTAAATAACGAAAATGAACCGGAAGGACTTCAAAAGAAATTATATCACATTTTGGCGTTTGAACTAGCTTGACGCGGAGGATAATGATATTGGGTAAATTTGTGTTGTTCAAATTCTAAACTGTTTCCTTTAGCAATTTGACAGTTATTCTCGTCAAATTGCTAGGAAACAGTTCCTCATTAAACAACCCAAGTTTACCCGATAAAATACAAACCACTTGTGCAATTATAAGTGAAAACTTTGAGATTTCACAATATACAATTTTTAAAGAAAGCATTCTGAGTGATTTCTTCAAGTTTGGCTCATATTTACAGCATAGCAACTGAGGTTTATTATTGAAAATGTATACGTTCCGGTAATATGGCTACAAACAAAACACCAATCTTCCTAATTACTGTGAAATATTCTTACAACGGAAAACAAGTTCTTAGAGACTCAAGGTAAAACTTGAAAAACATGTTTTTTTAATGTTGATATTAAAATTATGAATTCAATCAAAAACTAGATTTCGAGGAACAATTTTTTCAATCTAATAAACAATGTATTTGCTTATGGAAGTTGAAAAATTATTGTTTCATAGCATTTAGCAATTAATAAGATAATAAGGATAACATTTATTTATTCCTCAATACTAATATTTAATTCACCTCTACATTAAAATTATAAATATGGTCGATACAGTTCCGGAAGGTCGTACCCACTTATTCCCTACACTCTCAGGATCTTTAAACACAATAGACATGATGACAGTCACTAAGAATTACTGAAATAATAATTTGAAATAATTGTATAGATAAATAAGTTTCTAAAACAATAACTTATTTTTACAACACAACTGTTATTACCTAAATTTATTTTAATGAAAATATAAATACAAAATATGACAATCCGCCATCTTAGCTAAAACACCGATAACAAACGTATGACGTCAACCTTTTGCATATCGTTCGAACTTTCATGGTATTTTCTGGTTTTGTATCGTTTAAATAATATTTACTCGTTATAGAATTCATGACATCACTGTGTGGAATATTACAGAGAGACGCCATTACTATTCTATTTGAATTGTATTTTAAAAACTTAAATTCCTCCTTCGAAAACCTTCATTTTTACAAGAAACGACATTTGTTTGGATACAGATTATGCGTATAAACATCGTGGAGCAGTTTTTCAAAACCAGTCATCAAGCTTATTCCGTTTTTGTCGCACACTTCTTGTTAGTTTGCTACTGGCAATTAAAGTTGCAGTTTTTCAATTTACGCGGCCATTCTTTCAACACTGTATACCTTCTTCAATCATTTTCCTTCCCTTCTCGATAAATTAACCAAGGATCTGTTTTAAAACGTCATATTATAATTGCTATGTTGTCAGAATGTCAGGATAATCTTATGTCTAATACTTTTCTGTCTTCGTATTTTGAGTTTACACTACTAATCTTTCATTTTTTCATTGAAAATATTATTAAAAACCAAATAACAAGTTGAGTAGTTTCTGTGCGCCGACTGTAAATACATTCTACATACATTTTAAACAGTTTTCTGCAAAAATTGACTCAAGATACAAAAAGGAGCTGTTTTTTCCGGTCCCAAAACTTTCTAATGCGAGCTAAATCATAATTTTGGGTGGCCCGGGTTATATTTTGAACGAACCAATCTATAAGCTGACTAAATATTTCAACAATATTAACACTTACAATTTTTTGACTATCATGTTATCCAAAATTACCACTTGCTACGCCATAAGCCTGCCTTCTAACAACTATCACTCTATACACAACCGATACCGATAACTTATCGTCAATAATTAAACAAAAACCTCACCACGCTTAACTGCACAAGATTTTAATTTTATAGTAAAAAGCAAATGTTTTACGATACTTTCATTTTCAAGTTCCAGCGAATTCTGAGATAAATGTACGTAAACAATATTGGATTAATTAGAGAAGTATATAGAATGATCAATATTAACGTGATACAGCGTAGAGTAAGTAGTATGTTGTTGAAACTTGAATTACAATGACCAATTATAATAAATGAGTTGATATAATGCGTACTTGGTAAAGCCATGTAATTATATTTATTAATTCTGCACAAAAATAATTATCAACATCTGTACTAGATTAAATTTTAAGTGGGTAGTTATCAAGTCAATCAATTTATAGGAAAAGTCAAAGTAATCTATTTGGAAATTTAACTTTAATTAATTTGGATAACATTTAATTTTTAATAGTTAATTTAATCCTGATGATGCTAATGCTATTTGGGAAGCCAGTCGAGTGATACAGAGTGTCATCTAGGTACTTACTTCGGGAAAATTTTTGGTCATTTTACGGAACAGGTATATTTACATTTTTTACTAAAAATTTCTTCCATGAATGCATTGAGTCATTTATGAAGGGTAAGTAAACTATAAACGGTAGAGATTATGTTAGGTTAACTCGGTACACTTCATTTTATCTACGACTGCTAAATTCATTATTTTATTAATTTGCTATGATAGCGCCAATCTTGAGCGGTTTTGTGCTATTATTTACTGGATACTGCTATAAAAATTTGACAGATTTCAGAAAATATATGTTTCATACTTTCGCAACATCGTCGATTCTTGTGTATTGTGAACTTGTCTTCATTTGCAGCGACATCCACTACTCGATTATTTGTGTAGTGTTAACTTGTCTTCATTTACAGCGACATCTACTACTCGGTTCTTTGTGTAGTGTGAACTTTTCTTCATTTACAGCGACATCCACTACTCGATTCTTTGTGTAGAGTAAACTTGTCTTCATTTACAGCGACATCCACTACTCGATTATTTGTGTAGTGTGAACTTGTCTTCATTTACAGCGACATCCACTACTCGGTTCTTTGTGTAGTGTGAACTTTTCTTCATTTACAGGGATATCCACTACTCGGTTATTTGTGTAGTGTGAACTTGTCTTCATTTGCAGCGACATCTACTACTCGGTTCTTTGTGTAGTGTGAACATGTCTCCATTTGCTATTTTCTAATAATATTGACAATATTTGTTTATTGAACAAATAAAGAGAAATGAGTATCTGCAAAAGCAATAGACTCTTTTCTTGATTTAATTTTAAAACAATTTTGTTAGATATTATTTATTGTTTCTCCGAAGTACAAACCACTGAAGTGTGTACACGGTGACTATGATTTAAAGCAAATTGAACCAGCAAAAAAGTCGACCATCGGCCTAACGAGTGTTATAGTAATAACTTTATTTGTATTAAACTTTTTTTTCAGTCTTCATCAGTGAAACAGGACAAAATCAATTTGTAGAATGGTACGACAAATTTATAGCATCGTATTCTCTACCAATAGAAATAAAAACTGTAATATTGAATGTAGAAGACTTGCAAGATCACTCGTTAAGTAAGTAATTTATACAGTGTAATGTTATAGGCGACAACCAAACAAACTAGTATTAAGAATCTGTACCATATATTCTCTATAATTGTCTCCATGAAAGGAAATTCGTGATGAGTATGCGTTATAATTCACTTTCTGACGTTTTAGATAACACTGTACGCTCTATCCATGATTGTGAATCAATTAGTAAAAAGAATAAGAATGACATGTCATTTCCATTTGGCATTCTTGACCATTCGCAAGACCAGCAATCATGCGTGTTATACAACGAGCGGTATTTGTTGTTCGTAAACGTCTTGCGTATACGTTACATAAAATGTATACTTAGGTTATATTTTGGTTTCCAATCATAAAAATCAATGATTGAAATCTTGAAGATGACCCAATTGATTAACGAACTTAGGTTCAAATAATCTTTGCTTCTAATCATCAATAATTTTTTCTTTTTTGATGCGGGGATTTTTCATAAAAAAAAAGTGGAAAGAGATACATAACTTAAGCTAAGTGAACATCTAACTATCCATGTAGGTACTGATAAAACGTAACATAATTAGTAGTATTAACATAACTTTTAGCTAATTGGATTTAAATTAACATCAAACAACTTGTGTGTGAAAATAATATACCCATTATCAGTTATGTATTGGTGATAATTTTCAAATAAGGAAAATATAAACCTAATTATTAACTATTACTAAAGACAAGGCTATTATAATTATAGTTATCAGAGGGGAACGGTAATTCCCAAGTGACGCAAACTCTAGACTGCGTGCAATATAAAGGTTTTCTGATTTTGCATTGTAAATTTGTTGAACATATCCATCTAAGTATTCGCGACTCGTCATTTTATCTTCATATGGCGTAAATTTTGAGCCAAAGATCGCAGAATGTTTATCTACTCGAACTTTAGTTAGTGATATAGTTGCTGTCAAGTACTATATCAATTATTTTGTTTGTCTTTGCTGGAACCACAAAACTAAACATTTGTTCTGTGGCTGGAGCCAACGGAATAGACCATTGGGGATTCACATTAAGATCGTAGCGGCGATAACTGAACTACTTCTTTGTACATTGTATAACCTCAATTATCTTTTACATAAGATGTCCATCGACTGATTGTTTCTTTTCGTTTGTTTATTATATTCGTAGTTCTATAAGTATTGTTAATTGTATTTTTTATACAAATATAATGTCAGCATATATGGCAAAGAGAAACAAGGTTATAAAATAATGTACAAGGAAATAGTTCCGTTTTATGCCACCAGATAGAGTATCGCCTATATTGAATCCCCAATTGATGGCTGCAATGTTGCGGTGGATCGTATTGTGGTGCCATCTAGCGGAGCGGGTAGTAAGTAGGTATGAGGTAGAGAAGTAGGTGACCAGAAAGTGTAATTAGAGTTCCGCCATCTACATTTCACTCACTTAATAATGTCAATGTTGCAATTATTTAATTATAAACTAAATATTTATTAATTCTTTGTAATCATTTTATTTTAGTCTGCGAAAATTTATCCAATGGTGTAAATTTAGTACTGGATATTAGCTGGTTTGAAAACGAAGATGCGAAATCACTTTTGCTGGAAAGTGGTGTACCATATATTAAAATCGAAGTGTCTATAGCCCCATTTTTGAATTTATTAGATGCTTATTTGGACTTGAGAAATGCAACAGACGTAACTTTTATTTTTGAAGATCCATCATGTAAGTATCTACAGCCAGCCAAGTTCAGCTGACCCTTGGTTCAGACATGCCTACTGATCCGCACGGAATACACCGGTAAAAACTGAGCATTTACTCCCTCTCCTATAATTCGCCAGGGTTCATGCTATATTTGGCAAGCTGTACCTAAACGTTTTTTGAAACATTCTTTACATATTACACTATTCAGGTAATTTAATCCAAAATGGGAGGACTGTTTAAATGAAAAAGGTTCTTTGACAGATCTAATCATCTCGCACTTTTTCAAAACTCTCAAGTAAAAACAAACGAATAATAGGTTTGTTAATAGAATAGTCAGAAACCGTCAGATACATACGCATTAAAAAATAGGGTTGGTAGAAACAATTTGACAGTTGGTGATTTAAAAATACTTTGTTCGAAGAAAGAAATTTGTAGTTTCGGACCAGCAAACCACTTCCTTCTAAAATATAGTTTAGGTTTGAAAATTACAAACATACCTTGAATGTCGACCATAAATTCAATTTAAAGTTATTCAATCAGATGAGTAGGAGTAGATATTAATGATTCATAACGAATCACAAACGGAATGTAAGAGTTTGAGAAATTTAAAACGATTGGAAATTCCTCTCTACGAACAAACCTAATAATATAATGTAATGTATGACAAATCATCAAAAGCATTTGTTTAATTTTCGCAATCGGGCTTGATGCTTACCTTTAGGAATCATATCTCGATATCCACGTGTACGCTTTAGTTTGCGAAATAGGTAATAGAGAGTAGAGAGTTGAAGTGATGACACGAACGTTAGCGTAAACGTGTAAATTGACAGTTGTTCATGCGCAGTAAATATATATTCACGTTAAGGTTTACGGACCTACGTCAACTTACGGGCTCCCACGTAAACGTCTAGCGTTAATCGATGCTGTCTGAAGCCCTACACCGGAGATTACCAATTCCCAAATTTTGTTATTAAGTGAGTATATCTATGATTTGGATCTTGCTATGTATGTTTGTAACAAACATTTTCGCTTTTCCGAAAATCACGATCTCCAACTTACTTATTTGGAAGTTTATGTACAAAACCCCTATGAAGACCATAAGAGATGGTCTCTTATTCAGACAAATATGCTTCAGATTGCTGGTACAGTTTTAAGTCCTCGTACCCTTCGAGAAAGAGTTCAGAGCTTGGTGAAAAAAACAAAAAGTTAGGTTAGTTAATGTGTGTAAACAAAACTTTACGTTAACGTTCGTGACATCACTTAAACTCTCTAATAACTTTTTGAACAGAATAACCAACGGTGCATCATATTAAAATTTGAAGAAAATCTACGTAGGGATATTTCATATAATTACAAATTTAAACTTTTTTGAAATTAATTGTGAAAGTAGAATGAATAGTTATAAATGTTAAACAGTAAAAAAAAATGGATAATGTTTCTATGCGAATTAATTTCAATCAATTTATAAAAAAAGAGAAAACAAATAACTTGAAGCAAAAACTGCAATAAGTATTTGAAAGTTCCACAGAATTATTATTGCTAAATTCGCTTAGTTAAAATGACCGCAGATAGAAATAACTACATTCTAGATTATTTTGTAAATATTGTTTTCCTAAAGAATAATTTACCGCAACGCTACTTCCGATTAGCACAGTCTTTATTTCAAGAATAATATCCCACCGTTGAGTGAAAATTTCACTCAACGATCCCACCGAAAAGATATTTTTGAAATGTACAGCGTTTTCTAAATATTTTTCTGGGGTTTTGAAGACAATTCAGCTTCACCTTTGAAGTTATAAATATTTTTTAGTTTCTAATTAAAAATTTTGTTGCCATTTCCAATCGAATACGCCCTAAACCATAATATTCGATGAATCTGGATCAGATTTGGAATAAAATTGTACTTGTGAACCACTCTATGAATATAATTGCTAAATATATTTAAATGTTTAAATCGTAAACAAAAGTTCATTAACCGAAAAATTCTGAATAAATCATCAATAAATTCAAGTAGATTGTAAACATTAATTCACTATTATCAAATTGCACACGGTGTTCTGGTAAAGTGTTTAATGAACAAAATAATTGAATTTAAATTGAAAGTATTAAATATCTAAAGCAAATGTTATTGGATTATTATGCATACAGGTGAATGTGCTGTAGACGGTCATAGAAACAATAAGCAAGGACACAATATACATACAAATAAGGATGTGTGTGTCGTAAGAATGATCGCGTTCATCTCAACGTAGCGCTACCGGAGCGATAATCAATTTCCTGCTAGGGACCCAAATTTTTACGTTTGCTGTATGGACGAAACCTGTCAATTCAATGTCACATGTCGTTTTTGACATTTGAAATTAACGTTTTTTCTCGAACGTGCATCTAATTTAAGTGAGTAATTCAGAGTAATTTGTGATCTAGTCTAGTATATTTTGTGGTTAATTGTTTTACATCGTTTTCAAATGTCAAAAACCAGACATGTGACATTGAATTGACAGCAAACACGTAAAGATTCAAGTTCCCTAGGTTATTTTATTTTTTTCAGTAACAGCATGAATAGCGCGGTTCAGATATTCGGGAACATCTAGAAATCTTTGACATCAAAAATTATTTCTGTCTCGACTTTGAATCGTTCTCATAAAGGCCAAGAAAATGTCAGTGATTTTAGACCCGAAAATGTTGTAGTGGCAATACTGAATAGACTACTGGAATCGTCCATTCAGTGTAGGCATTTCACACAAAAAACTGTCAATTGCATACAATGCATTTTTTGTCGTGACTGCGCCAATGGGGTTTTCAACTAAAAGTAGATTCTTGTTTATGCATAACAGATAGTTAATTCTAAAGGAGCAAATTAGCAAACATCACGACATATTTGATAACATTTAATAGTGTAGTCGGGGCCGCGTCAACCACGTGTGCAATGTGCGCACAGCACACGGGTGGCAAGATTAAAAGGGCGGCGGCCACTACTTGATTATACAATTATTGCAGCAAAAAAATAAATAATTTTGTATTTCAGATTTTGTTAGGTTATGTGAATATTCTTCAATACGGTCAGCAAAAAATTGTTATAAGCCGTGGCTTTTGGGATATTAAATCATCGAAAATTTTGTTTAGATTCAAATAAAATATGTGTAATATAAAAAAAATCCAGAGGTTCACGTAGGGGGTTACAGGAGTCAGGGGTAGAGAAAATATGGTGATTTTATAAAGTTTTTCATTTCATACCAAACATTTTCTTGTGGGGTATTAAATTAAAGAAAATGTTGCAAAGAGTACATAAAAAAATTCCTTCCTGAATGATATTCAGCCATTTGATCAAACAGTTAGGCAAGTGACGTATCATTACTTGCCTAGCCTGTTTATTTCAATTTAGTTCCACTTGCGTAGGCAAACAACAAATTTGATGAGGATCATTGGTTAATTTATCGAGAAGGGCAAGGAAAATGATCGAAGAAGCTATATATAAGGGGAAGAAAAAAATAACCATTCCATTCACCCTTTCCCTTCTGTATAGCTACTTCACTAAAGTTGTTAAATGTCACAAATGTTGGAAAAACCATAATATCGATAAACAGTTTTTTTCCACGATAAGAAAGTAAAAATTACGTTGAACTGAATGTTAATTATTGTAGGTAACGACATATTATTAAAAAAAAATTCTTATCTTTTAAATTACAATGTAGGTACACTACCTTCGAAGTAAATTTACCTATTTATCAATACAAGGTAGCAAAAGAAAATCATAAAAAGTGCTATCAACTATAGACCAAGCTTTTTTAAATTTAAACTCCAAGACTGTAAAATACATTTTTTTGTTCCAGACATAGATCAAACTCTGTATTACTGGTTGAACTCAGCAAAAATGAGGATGTTAATGACAGAAACTTTGAATTCTGCTACAGTTAAAAAATTACGGGATCTTCGACCATTACCAAATAATTACGCCCTATTAGCTACAACAGATAACATGAATAAGCTTTATAAGACGGTAAGAAAAAACTAGCATTTGTTTTTAAAAATAAATTGACACAAAAATTATAGTATGAGTCTCTGATGGAGTCATATGGTTTCAATATAAGGGAATCAAAATATCTTTCAAACTCAATTTTGTTCTTTGTATAACTCTGCTTGCCCTCTGGTCAATCTATTGGTTACTGATCTGCCTTCCTTTTATATGTAGACATGAACCAACGGTAGGTTCAGCAAGACTTGTAATGTGGCTGTTGTCTTCGCGGCTCTGAGGCTTGTCCTTGGATGCTATTTAGCTTTTGGATCGCCCCAGTCTCTGGCAACAGAATCATGGGTCTAATGACTCTGGTCTATAGCCATACGATCGTATTGGTCCCCAGTTTTTCGTACTTTTTTGTACTATTTTCTGTACCCTAAGCAAAGCATATAAGCCACTTCAGTAATTCAAAGGTGATAGCTGTGATTGATATGATCAACCTTTTTACCAAGCTGTCGATTATCCATTGACATAAGAGGGGTAGAACCAAAAAGCCTTACTGCTTACCTGTTTTCAGGTCTAATTGCATTGGTATTCAAGTTTCTGGCCTGCTCCTTAAGCCTACCTTTGGAAAACTGTTAAGAACACTGAATAAAAATTTGGTGAACAGATCAAGAAACCACCAGCAACAATTGGCCAAATATATTTTAGTTGATAATTTAAAAAATAAGTGAATTCTGCTTGAATATAATTATTACTTTAAACCAACAAAAATTTATAGGTTCCTACTCAGTTGACTGAGTCATTTTTAGTGACCAATATGTTAAACGCATATATTCTTCATAGACAAAACTTTTTCTTTAATTCCAGGTAATGCTAGAGAAACTTGTAATGATTCCAGAAAGATGGAACTTGGTATTTTTAGACTTTAATCATAGGCATTTTCAAAAACAATACTTGCAGCAATCTTTAAATATACTGCACTTGAGCAATGAAATATGCTGCTTTCTTTTGAACCAAAACAGTTACTGTGACTGTCCCGATGACTTTAAGTTGCAGTACAATTACTTCCGAAAAGTCCTTCGTTTAATTTTTAGTTCTGTGGATGAAATTATTACGCAAGGGTTGACTATTCCAAATTACTTTTGCGATGCTTCAGATCCGAATGGTCAGTTCCAGAATAGTTTGGACGAAGTATTGAATAATGTTATTGATGATGACAACGTCTTGGCGTTTAATGATTCTAAGATAAGTTTGAAGACTTCTGGATTTATAAAGGTTGCTAGAAACGAAGTTGCCAATATTCTTGGTAAATATGAAGGTGGAGTTGTTACAACTATGGAAAATGAAACGATTAAACCTATTAGAAGTTTTTATGGAATTGGCGTAGCTCACGTAAGTTTTTATTATGTCATGAGTCCGACCACAATAACTTTGGGACATGATTCAACGTAGGGCCGCCTCGAATGCGATGCCAATCTCTGACTGGCTGCGGCTTCGAGCCAGTGGTGGAGCAAACGGGCGCTTTAATTTAGCTTCATTCGGGTTTTTGTTACTGGACAGTCCGTAAACCAATCTGGAATTGCGTAAAACTAGTTGCGTACTTTATTCAGTTCTAAGAACTATTTTCGGACCGTTTAAAATTGGACACAGTTTGAAAAACCCGAACATCCTGCATGGTCTTTAGAACTGAACTAACCTAACTAAATTGACAATTGAAGATAACTTATCATCATCACTGTTGTTATGTATCCTGTATCAACACACAATAAACAAATCTCTTTCTGTAACCTCTTTCCTCTGCGAATTTTCAAAATAGCTCCCACCCTCCTCCTTTGCAAATGATTTGAGCATGCGTAAAAAGTAATCCGAAAATCGTCCTAGCTCGAGACTTGGAACTGGCTTAGACGGTTTTCGAACCGTCCAAGAATTGCTCTAAAATAAACCCGAACGCCAAACTGCGGGTGTCAGAACCGTCCTGTTAAAACCCGAACAAGCCAATTTCGACTGCGCAAACTCCCGACAGTCTTAGAACAGTAATTGCGTGAACCCGAATAAAGCTATTATGTAGCTTCTTCGTTTTCATTTTCAATTGCATGTCACGTGGTGTCCCAAAGTTATTGTGGTCGGACTTTACTTCATATTTCACATCACGTCAGTATATTTTTAGTCGATTCCTTGGTCTTATAAAGTACAGGATCCTATCACTGGAGAATGGAAATGGACTGGATACTGTATTGATTTTGCTACAAAACTTGCGGAAATGCTTGATTTTGACTTTGAATTAGTGGAGCCAAGAGAAGGAGATTTTGGCAAAAAAATTAACGGCGTATGGAACGGTGTTGTTGGGGATCTAGTATCAGGGGTACATATTTATTTAATAAATGATTTAATGCAAGTACTCGTATTCGGTTTTATTTTAGAGAACAGATCTTGCAGTTACTACACTTATTATGACAGCCGACAAAGAAGAAGTCATAGATTTTGTTGCTCCTTATTTTGAGCAAACTGGTATAACAATTGGTGAGAAAACGATATTGTTATCAATAGATATCAAAGATTATAGTTTAATACTATTAGTTTTTGGAAATAACTTTTCAAAGTTCAAAGTCCGTTCGCTAAGATGCAACAACTACTTCTCAGGCTATGTGCCCTAACAGACATTTAATTACACTTCTAAGTTAAGCGGAGTTGCTGCTTCTTAGAGAAGGGTCTCTGTTATTTGAAAAGTAATTTTCAAAAACTTCGTAATTCATTGTAATGGTATTAAACTGTTTTATTTTTAGTTATGCGCAAGCCTGTAAGAAAAACTTCCCTTTTTAAATTCATGACTGTGCTCAAATTAGAAGTATGGTTCAGTATCGTGGCAGCTTTAATTGTTACAGGATTCATGGTCTGGTTTTTGGACAAATATTCTCCTTACAGCGCAAGAAATAATAAGAAAGAATATCCATACTCCTGCAGGTATTCCTATTAAAAATAGAAGAAATAAACACTTTTTTTTCAGGATAGATACTGTTTTCTTTTTTATCATTGTATTTTCTTTTTTTATACCCCCAATAAGTTCTTTCATTCTGCCAGCTATTAATCAACCACTAGCAAGTAAGTCTGTCATATTTTAGGGAATTTACTTTGAAAGAAAGCTTTTGGTTTGCTCTAACATCTTTCACGCCTCAAGGAGGGGGTGAAGCTCCAAAAGCTTTATCCGGAAGAACACTAGTGGCTGCATATTGGCTATTTGTTGTTTTAATGTTGGCTACGTTCACAGCAAACTTAGCAGCTTTTTTAACAGTCGAAAGAATGCAGGTAAATGAAATACTAATTTATGTATAACAATTATTATCAGTGACCTAAAGACTACCTAGAAAATAAGATCTTATAATTTTTTGGCTTAGAACCCATCTCGATTAACATATGGCTTTAGTTTAAAGAAAGTTGACCATTATTAGTTGATTATTGGAAAAGATTATTAATATTTTAATGAAATGATATCGTATAAATTCATATTCTTCATTTTTGAAAAGATCAGCTCCATTTTGGGCACATTTAAGAGTTTACAACGAATACCGTTAAGAGTTCATATTTTCAGGCACCAGTTCAATCATTAGAACAACTAGCTAGACAATCAAGGATCAACTATACAGTTGTAGAAGGCTCACAGACACATAGATACTTTATTAATATGAAATTTGCCGAAGACACACTTTACAGGTAAAGTTTAATGAGATTAGTTCAAATAGAAATACAAATCTTTGCGGTACTCGAATCAGTTTCACAAAAATTAGTTGCAGTTATTATTTCTTTCTAACCAAAGGAGTTTGCCTAATTTTGGCCAAACATCCAGGCTGTAATAACAACAGTAGTATCTTTAAACTCCTCGTAAACCAGTCGGGTTCAATCAGTAAGGTTATCCCAGAATCTTGGATTACGAAGTCGGAAGTGGTAGACCAACTTGTCAGGAAAGGGTTCAGTTCCAGTTTATAGGCACTAAAAGAACTACCCACAAATCAGATGGATAGCGAAGCAAGGGGCAACTAGAATGATATACAAGCCAAAGCCTTCATCAAATGATTTTCAAAACCAGAAGCAGAAGTGTTGCTAAAAATGGACAGGAAGTAGGCAGGTTAAACTATCATTTGGGTGGTATTTACCTAGATGAACAAATAGAACACATTTTGTGATCTGTCTGGCTGCTGAGCAAGCCAGTTTCAGTTTACAGGTCCTAGAAGTTGTATTTGTGAGCCAGGAGGATGTAAATAGGATTTGCGTCACAATAATTTTGCAGATAAATATCGTCTTTTATATGTTTTAGGATGTGGAAAGAGCTAACGTTAAATGCTTCAACAGATGATAGTAGGTACCGTGTTTGGGATTATCCCATAAAAGAACAATATGGTCATATTCTTTTGGCTATAAACGATTCAAATCCTGTCAACGATGCAGCAGAAGGATTTAGGAACGTGGATGAGCATTTAGATGCTGACTATGCGTTTATTCATGATTCCAGTGAAATTCGATACGAAATTAGTCGAAATTGTAATCTTACCGAAGTTGGAGAAGTGTTTGCTGAGAGACCTTATGCTGTTGCAGTTCAACAAGGGAGTCATTTGCAAGATGATATAAGTAAAACGTATTGTTTCTGAATATTTTTTTTTAATCGACGTTTTTATTGAATGTTTTTTCATTTAGGATATTGCAGTTGCAAAAAGATCGATTCTTCGAAGGTTTGCAAGAAAAATATTGGAATCATTCAGCTAAAGGAGTTTGTCCCAGCACTGATGATAATGAAGGAATTACACTTGAGAGTTTAGGTAGTTATAAATTACACTCTTCAATTTAAAAAAAGTACGATAGACTATGTATAAACCACGAAAAAAACAATTTTGAGTAAGATGCCAAAATTATTTTTCAGGTGGAGTATTTATAGCAACTTTATTCGGTTTAGCTTTAGCTATGATCACGTTGGCTGGAGAAGTATTCTATTACAGAAGAAAACAAAAAACAAAAGAAAAGAAAACAGTGAGAATTAAACAGCAATCCACTAAAACGTTACCAACAATATCTTCTAAATTTTATCCAACTGAACTTAACCCGTTAAAAATCTCTATTAAACCAGCGAACTTTGCTCAACAGTTTAAGGAAGATTCCTGGAATACTCCGGGAATGATTTTGTATCCAAAAGGAAGAAACAGAATTTCTAACTTAAATTAAACTATAATAAGGAGCAAAATTTAGTAATCAAATATTAAATTTCAACACATGGTTAAAAATTACACAATTTCAATTTAACCGGATGTCAAAGATAATAGTTAAATACTATTATTTATAAGGCCTTACAAAGTTTACTTTTCAAAGAGCAGTCCGTTCAATAAGAAGCAACAACTACTTCTCTGGCTATATGCCACGACGGACATTAAATTACAGTTCTAAGTTATATCGTATAGATATCCCGTGTAACTTAGGAGTGTAATCTAGACTATGTATAGATTAAAACATTTCTATAATAATAGCGGAAACTTCGTCAAATATAATTCTCAAACACTTATTATAGAAAAGGAATGAGAAACTATTCCACGATGTTGGTACGCATAAGCTTTATCAAAAAAATGTTGTTTGTTTAAAAAATAAGGATTTTAAAGCAGAAATTTACATTTTTAAACTATCTACAATTCAAATTTCGCTCCAAAACGATAGACTAGTCTCTTTGACATCACATATCTGTAAATACTTCAAAAATTGTTCACAGTTTGTAAACTAAATATTCATTTTTATTCATAATTGATTATCATTTAAACGAAGCAAAACCAGAAAATACGATAAAATTATAAACGATATACAAAAGGTTGACGTCACACATTTCTGATCGGTGCTTTAGCTAAGATAACGGATTGTCATATTTTGTATTCATATTTTCACTAAAATAAATATGAACACAATAATTGTAATGTAAACAGTGATTACTTTAGAAAATTGTAATCTATACTTTTATTTAGTACCTACTATAGTACTTACCTGTCGTAGATTAAATTGAAGTGTTTAGTAGTAGGTATACAAGTTTGAAGAAATAAAGCACTAAAAGATAAGTAGTTTGAGCTTTTTGAGGTACGTATTCAGGCGGTAGTGACTTTTTAGGGCCCCTTTCGAAACTCACGAACCACTTCCTAAATTGAAATCCTAGGGTACAGCACTACTGGATAGAAGAGGGTCATTTACCTAAGTTGAAGCCTACAGATTTCCTAAAATTCCTCATGGAAATATAGGACTAAAAGGCCGGAGCTACTAGTCTCTGAGACTTTCCTCAGGAACTAAGTAGAAGTAAGGGGCTACACAACCGTGCGATATTCCTTTGCCCATTCGAAGTGTCGATTGCAGACAGAAAGGAATGGGCTGACGGAAGAACTCGGTACCATTAGACACCGATGGTTCTAAAAGTGTAAATGGCACTGGGGCGGGAGTATACTCCAAAAAACCAGGTGACAGCTATAGCTATGCACTGGGAAACTACACCTCTGTATTTCAGGCAGAGTTATATGCAATCTTGCAATGCGCGAGAGAAAACAACAGGAGAGCTGCCGAAGGTAAGCAGATCCATATCATGTCAGATATTCAGGCGACACTTAAAGCAATCTCAAGCCAGAAAACAGTGACCTCTAGAATAATATGGGATTGCATCGAAGAACTGAAGACGTTAGCCAAACGGAATAACGTCAAGCTGACTTGGGTAACCTAACCTAACCTAACCAGGTCACCAGTGTATCGAGGGCAATAAAAAAGCTGACGATCTTGAGGATGAGAGGATACGCAGCCTGAACTAGGACAGATTCTCGGTATACGAAAATTATAGTACGAGGATCTGTAAAGACCTGGATTAGAGAACAGCATAAACATTTCTGCGTAAACGTCCCAAGGCAAATGCATGGGAAAACCTTTATAAAAGAACCATGCCTGAAACGTACAGCGGAGCTGCTAACACTGTGCAGAAGTCAGCTGAGAATCATAACAGGTTTTATGACTGGTTATGCACCAGTAAAGGAACACCTGTACAAATTAAAACTATATAACGGATACTTTAAAAGTTAGACAGTTATTGGTCAACCGCAAGGAAACGCTGAGCTATTTATAGCAAACACCTAGCTCAGAACTTGTACAAACTGGTGCAGGGGACAAAAGTGCTGGACTGGGTGCTATGAGAAAGAACGAGCAAAAATACAATAAGCGATTAGGTTGCAGTGTTATCGGAGACTTATCAGACGGGCTCGGGAATAAAATCCTATTCCCCTGAGGAATTTTAGGTAGGTATCGGTGAATCTCGCCACAGTATATACATACCTATTATATGGACATCCCTATAGTTTTCTCCATTTCTTTCCATTCAATGAAAACTTTGAGCCAATAAACCTTTTTTGACGTAATAAGAGCGAAGCACTATTCCCATTATAAAACAACAGACGGCCATATACACACGTTCATACATACAACTAAGTTGCATGTAGCAATTCCTGAATGCAATTTACGTTTCATGACGCGGTTAGAATTACCTCAGAGTGATATGAAATACCTCATATTATAACTCTTAGACATTTCTAGCTGCGATAGGAAATACCTAAGATTATAACTTTTAGGTATTTCTAACCACGTGGTGAAACGTAAATTGAATTCAGGAATTCCTGAATGCAACTAAGGTATTACCATTGTCTAAAACAAGAAAGAAAATTCTTTTTTAGACAATGGTATTACCTAACTCTAGAAAATGACTCTGCAGCATACTCAGAAGCAGCCTGACCTTTGGATATATACCAATGGCCTGGAGAAATATAAGAGTAACTTTCATACCGATGCCTGGGAAAAATGGACAGGAAACGGTGAAGTCCCTAAGACCGTATGTCATTTGCACTTTGGAAAAACTGTTAGATATACGTATCTGGGATGGAGTACTGGTTCAGAAGCCATTACACCAACACCAGTGTGCCTACTTGCAGAGCAGGGTACTCTACACAGAAACAGCGCTACACCAGCTCATTGAGAAGGTGGAGTATTCGCTGGAAAATAAAGAGGTGATGATTGGGAACTTCATAGACGTTGAAGGAGCTTTCGATAACACCTCTGTAGAATCTATCATCCGGTCGCTACGGCAAAGAGGCGTCGAGGAAACATTAGTAACCTGGATTGACCCTATGCTAAGGAATAGGATGATACATGGCACCATAATGGAGGATACATTGGTAGCTCATGTAGCTAGAGGATGCCCACAGGGCTTTACTGTGGAATCTAGTGGTGGATGGGCTATTAGGACTCTTGAAAAATAATAAAGGACGGGCTCGGGAAAAAAGCTCTAGAAAATGGTTGGTGGAATAGGCATTAGTTCCATAGATATACTACAGATAGAGACAACAAGCCATAGGCCGCTGTGAAAGTGGGAATGTCCGTATGAAGTCCGGTGAAAGAGAAAGAGTCAGACGATCAGAGGTTTTTCTGTCTTTGTTTGTGTCTACAGTATACACGCCATTAAAGAAAGACAGCTTGAATCTCCGACTCTCTATCTCTCTCTTACATGCTGACTTGTTGCCTCTATCTGTATTATCTCTATGATTAGTTCAGTCACCGTACAATCCGTATATAGACGACAATGAATAGTAGGTTCACTCTAACCTCGTCCTAGTGCAATGTCTATCTCAGTCGGTCTCCGATGATACTCTTTTTCGGGATTTTGAAGCTCCCAATCGTTCTGTCGGTAGTCCCCATGACTGCATATTCCCTTTATTTGTTGTTGTAGCTATTTATACTTGTACGAAACCCAGTTTTTGGTTTTGGTTATTATTAAAACAACTGTTCTTAAAAATGTGTATAATTTTTATTTCCTTTAAATATACAAATATTTCATTAAAGGTTATTTACATTCGGTTTATTTGTCATATATATTACATCTCAAAACAATAAATAATAATCTCTCTATGTATACAATAAAAATATAAATATAATTAGAATTAAAAAGGAAGATCTCCCCAATCCAATTAAAGATTCAGCTTTGAGAGTGATTTGAAGCAGATACTAGAGCATTTGTTTTATCCGAGTTAAATGTTGTACCTGTTTACCTCGACGAGATTTCTGATTTAAATCATTGAAAAATATTTTCCTAAAAAATAAGCTAAAAACGCCACTGGGTACGTTTCAAAGTTAAACACAAAAAATACAATCATAACTGAAACATATGAACCACTAGGATCACCATCTGTCCATTTATCATTGGAATGAAGTTTACACAGTCTTTGTATGATGAAAAAGTACTCTATATTTTAAGCCGAAACGTCCTATCCATTTTTTTAATTATTATCCTTGTCAAATATGATATTGTACTGTTGGATAAAATTGTTCAAACGTTCATCTAAAAAATAGATGTATATATTAATGTATACCATCAAAGACAAGTGACATTTAACAATATTACACTATATACAGTAGAACCGGTGACGCTTTACCATCACGTGAACCTATCTACGATTTATGCAACACATATTTTCTACATAGGTACTATCTTCTTCTATCAATATAAATCAAACATATACGATCGATTGTCTTCTTCACAAGACCAACTACAAGACATACGTAATAGTTTCTTTAAATTTGCCGTAGTAATCGTAAAAAGAGACAACGATATAATTGACGTAACGTGTATAACTTATCGTACTAAAAGTTCAGTTTGACAATACCACATTTGAGGTTATGCGAGTTTAGTTTATTGTCTTGTTTTTAGCGAATGTTTGGATTGAAAGTGTAATTATTGTTAAAATCAGTTCTTGTAAGAACTGATTTGACTTTTTATTACTTTTGACATTGGTAAGTACGAATATATAATACATTATCAACTTGTTAACTTTTGACATTTCATAACACCTAAAATGCCGTGAGACGGAAATATTACAATTCTTATTTAATATTAATTTTGGACTTTGTAACTTATTCACCCGGTATATCGATAGTTTTAATAAATATGTCGATGTTAACCATATAAATGAAATAAATACAATTAAAAAAGTTAAATTTCTTGTTTAATTACCAATTCGTAAAAGACCTACCTTTGGAATATTAGTCATAACGATTATTTCTATCAAGTTGACAGAAGTTTTGATTTGATTCATATGAATATTGTTACAATTACTTTTATTGTTTGTCTGCTAGTTTTTTTGGTTATAATAATTATGATTCATCATTAAAAAGGTGCAAAATAAAATAAAACCTTTTTTATTTTTTGAAAGAGATAATTTAGCATAAAAAATGAATGTAAAAAATCTGCGATGGTAGATAAGAAGAAACATCCATTCTTATATTTGCAGGACAAAATCCTAGATCTGTCTAAGTTAAAGCCCATGGATATCTTCAAATTCCTTAGGAATAGGACTAAATGAACTGCTTGTCTCTGATTGAGATTTTCCTAAATAACTGGGTAGAAAAACGGGGTAAAATAGATGTTTTATAGGTCTCAGTGAATTGAAAAATATATTTAGACAAACGCCAAAATAAATGTATTATAATAAAATTATCATAGCAAACCTACGTATTTAAGTAAACTGTATTAACCTACCTTTTTGAAAAACCGAAGCAAAATCCGCATTATTTTTTAAATAAACCAAAACGCTATGCAACAATGTTACGTCTCCCGTATTTTCGGTCGCCGTTAAAAATTTCCGGGGATTGGCATTTTTATCTGCTAGTTTTAACGCCGAAAGGATCAAACCTTCACTAAAAAGCACTTCTTGGATCTCATCTCTCGCATCTAATCTAGAAAGCATATCCAACGCCATCTGCGAAGTGGATGAATGCATATTTCCCAATGACAATAATAAACAAGCTAAAGGTTTCGAGTCTGCTATTACACCATATTGCAGCATTTGTTGCAAAGCCGTAAATTTTTTTTGCCTAGCCTGAAATTTATCTATAAATACATACATGTACATTTTTTTTTAAATACTTACAAGACAGGTGACTAGAAGCTCATTTAAATTATACTGAGCAGGTATGTTGCATTGTAAAAGTGAAGTAAGGTAGCTCACTAAAAGCCATTCTAATTTCGATACTTCCTTCTCTGAATCCAATTTTTGAAATATTTCGTTTAAAATATCTTGTTGGTTGATCAGAACTCTTGGTTGAGGTGAGTTACTTCGAGGCGGTGTTACAGGAACATTGGGCGGACTAGCGATGTTAGGTTGCAGTTCCGCTTCCATATAATCGTGGTAAATTGTATTAATTAAAATGAAAGCTTCTTGAATTTTGTCTAATTTTGGTATATCTTGATTTACGTAATCCATTAGTACCTAAAAGTTGGATATAAATACATCAAATAGTAAAATAGTGTAAAATAAGGTTTGGCAGTGTAGGGTAAAATACAAATAATTGACCAACAGCAAGTAAGGATCTTAGGAAATATGAAACTGTCTATAAGTAGAGAAAACTCCAATCTCCCCCTTCGTAAACGCAAAAAATCTATTGACCATACCCTACAAAATTTAATATTTTTTTTGTACGAGTGGCTGATGTCAGAAAATTTGGATGGATCGAAAATGGATTTGACACAAAGTATTTACCTTTATTAACACAGCTTTTCCATTGGTCCTATTCAGCATCACATTAGTACATACACGTAAATCTACTATTTGATGACATAATTCGGATAAGCATAACTGTATATGCCACAAACATCCTAATTTGGCATCTATAATAATATTTGGTTGAAAAACCACCCAGTTGGGGGAATCTGTTAAATGTTAAGAAAATTAAAAGCTCCAATACATAAGCAAAATTTTCATTAATTAAGTAATTCTGCAAAATAAAAAAAGGATACAAAGTTCACATAAATGTGTTTCTGGTTCTAGCAGGCCTGGTAATGTTAAGCTAGCAGGTTTCATTGATTTTGCAGCAGTAATTGGTGTATGATACTGTACAGTACCATCACTTTCACTGGGTAAAGAAATATCAAATATCACAGAGCTTCTTGATGCCTATAACATAATATTATCATTTACATTTGAAATTTATATAGGGATGTAGTGTAGAACTTACAAAAAACTCAGTTTGTATTGTATAAAATGCATGTCATAATAAATGACAGTATCAACTAACAATTATGTTATATAAATTTCCAAAAAATATATATTTACCTGATGATGAACTAATATAATATCATCTTCAATATTAATTGCAAATCTTCCAGACAACCCCAGTTTCAATACATGAGATTTTACTGGAGACTGACCTGGACCATTCAAAGTATGTATGTGCACTTCAGCAGTGTTTGGTCCATTTTGATGTCTTAATATTAAAACTGCTGATGTACCATATAAAGTAGCAAGAGTAATATCCCTTTCTAGTGCCATTCGGCTTGGTTCAGCTTAAAATTTAATGACATTTAACTTTCATTACTACAAGATCATATTTTATTAAGCTATTTATAAAATACATACTATCAACCTTTGACAATTTGTTAATTGTTCCTTGTTTAATTACAACAGGCACCAGGTTAGATCCATGAGCAGAAGCTAGAAGAGCAATTTTATTAACATTGCACCAAACAAACCACTGAACAGTGGCGCTTGTAGTTTTTAAATGCTTAAGAGATTTCTTTTCCGGGATAACCATGTATAATTCTATTCCGTGATCTGTTATGAAAGCCACTTCATTTATTTGAGACCAAACAAATCCAAGTATATTTGAACTCTTTTTACAAGTTTGTGAATATTCAGTATCTAAGGAGGATCCATCAAAGTTCATAAATTCTACAGAGTTGCTAGCCCTTTGAACAGCAAGTATTTTGTGATCCGGAGAAAATTTTATTGACAGTACAGGTCCATGATCTTCCATCCTAAAATCTAGGGATTGGGTCTTACGATCAGCATTTTTTACAACGACTCCCATGACTCCACCGGATCGTACTGCAAAAACCTTAAACAGTTGGTTTTTAAGAAAGGGTTAAATGTAAGAGTTAAATACTTACATCTTTATTTGAATCATCAAAGAATACATTTGTTAACTGATTTACTGCTTCGAATCTAATTGGATCTTTAGACAACTCTAGACAGTATTGCAAATTATCAACATCCATTTAGACAAAAATATATTTTACTATTTTTTTTAAAACGTCCTCTTATTTTTACAGCTGGTTTTGACAGTGACATTCCAGATTTTCGGGTGAGCTGCTTTAGAGCAGTACGGAGCACACGAAGTTTTTAAAGGAACAAACACAAAAATAATATATTTCTGTGGGGACTATAGAAGTGTGTATTTGTTTATTAATTTTGACAATGACAGATGTAACAGTAAACCATAAACAGAAAACACCCGGTAGCTGATAATATAAAAAAGTTGTAAAATTAATAAAATTATTTTTTATGGTTATCGAGTAATGGGTTCAGAATGTGAAGATGTTCATATTGAAGATTCAGATGAATCCCTTTTGGATTTTAAAGAGGTAATAACGTCATAGACATGCCTCATTATTTTAAGGTGTAATCTGGAAGTTAAAAGCTAAACTTGAATTCCAACAATGTCACATTTGGTACTACTCGTATATAGATTTACTTACCAGAAAATCCAGTGACTACTACGTGTTTCTATCACCTAATGTTATTAATACCCCCAAAATATTTGCTATTATTATCATCAACTGTTCAAAACCATTTTATATCAATATGATTTTTTAGATTGATGATTTGGAATGCGACATTCCGCAAGTGGCCCCCCCATCTCTCGAAAATGCCCTCTGGGACTTAGAATCTGTAGGAAGTGATAGTGCTTCATTGCATTCTTTTCAAAGTATGACTACCAAATTTCATTCTATGTTATATCATTGTGTATTACAAGGAGTTTCTTCACAAATTACTTCTGCATCAGTAAGTAAAATTAAACGAGTGTTTAACTGTTTTGTGAAATCAAACAGAACAAAATCTTTCTTTGACTGGCAATAGAATATCACATTAAATAATCAAATTGTTATGATCTTCTCATTTACTCTGGTTGAAAGCACATTCGGGTATACTTGAACAACCTGAATGATTTATATAATATCCATACAACTTTTACTGTGCTTACTGTGAAAATACTAGAAATCACTATGCAAGTAATCATTTATCAGTACCTGTTAAGCTTCCACATTTATTTTATTTTAAATTAATAGATCGTTATCTCACCATAATAACTCAAATCAAATAAAATTTTCGGGAGCTCCAATTTTTTATTGATTTCATTTAATAAATACGAAAAGATACCACATAAGTAGTAAGGGTTGAAACAATTAACAATAATATGAATATACATATAGGTATAGGTCAATTGTATAAGTGGTTAAAAATTAAAGACATGCAGTTATATTTGTTGAAGTTAGAGCTTATCATGAATACAGAATAGTAAAATGGAGTTAGCAGATTGTCCAATTTTTAATCATGCTTCAAAATTCAACAGTTGCTCACAGAATTGATCATATAACATGTTTAAATGACAATGTGTATGACAATTTAACCAAGTATGTGAAAAATTAAACCCCTGCTCCATTATATATCTTACGCAACACTTCATTGATCTTTCCCCAAACAAATGTCTCAAAATTACAATTCTTAGAGTCAAACTGAAAATAATCGGTTTTTATTCAAATTAAAAACCTACAGTCAGTTTAATGCTACTCTATTTTGCCTTGTATAAAAATAATAAAATGTATTGAAAGAAAAAAACATATTTTTTATGAAAAAAATGTATTCTGGTAAATATGACAAACTTAAAAAAATAATTGGTAATAACTATGCTATCAAATTAAATTAATACAATCAAAACAGTCTTTTGAAAAAAAATTACATTTTACTTAAATTACTTCTCCATTGGCTGCTCTTCTTCAGGTTTTTTCTTCTCAGCAGATATAACGGGTTGTCCAGTTTGGGTTATTGGAATGGTCCTGTGCTCAGTTTTGTCACCTCGAGTAGGAGCAGTGATGGTTAGAACTCCATCTGTAGACAATCTGGATTCTAATCTTGATGCATCACAATTTTCTGGCAAAGTATACTTTCTGACGAAATGTCTGTATATGTGACCATGCTCGTCTTGTTTCTCCTCATGTTTTGCTTCAATTGTGATAGAATTGTCGGATGCTTTGACAGTTATTTCTTCAGGTTTGAAATGCTGTACATCAAAATTGGCTTGGAACTTATTTTTATCAATAGTTACCGAAGATGCAGGACGCTGTTGTAAAGTTGTACTTACATTTCTTGATTCATGTTCATTTTCTGGGTCAAATAAAGCTTGCATCACTGCTAAGGGTGTAAAAACATCTCTTACTAAATCATTTTGAGTGCGGCGAGGGCAGCGGAAATGGGGACCCCAGTTATTAGAACCAAACATTGGAAGAAAAGCCATTTTTTAAATATTTTCTTCAACTTTAAATCACAAACTGGTTTTCACTTTTTTTCACCAACTGAATAAGTACTTAAAGCAGTAAATTACTTCAATATTGCTTGGAAAAAACTGTTTTACTTCTAAATACAAACTCGTCGATTATTATACTAAGAATAAACATGAAATCCTTCGCTCTGTTTATATACAAATTTGTTTTCAATCAAGAAACTTCGAGAATTTGCTAGAATCAGCTGACGCAAACTTTACTCTTATTGGTCGAATTGAAATAATAGTCTCGAATGTTCGAGAAGATGAGTGACACACAAAGATGAATCGATGATTAATACCATCTCTCACCGGTAAACACATTTTGTGATCATTACAAATATTTTATTTTTATAGACTTTTGAACTTCTGAAAATAAAATTATACTTAAGTATAATATTAAATTCAGTAGTTACAGGTAGTTAAGAATAAATTGTGTAATAGGTTGCAACCTTAATTTAAACTAAAATTCCTTAATACCTATAGGTATGTTTTAATTTATTTTTGAGATGTAAAATGGTTTAGAAGCATCTTAACTTCTGATTAGTTAAGTACATAGGTACAAACATCGTAGTACCTATTTACATACATTCGAAATATTTGGATATTTTACACCGGAGTGAACCAAAAATAAGCAGCCAATTCCCGAAGCTGATGCAATATATAAAATGTAACTGCAATATTTGAACATACCTATTTAGTTAGCATATTTTAAAAGCTATATTTGAAAGTATAAATAGTTATCTTTTGAAAGCAATTACATACTTTTGAAATAATGATACCCAGTCAATAATTACGAAAAGCCAAAAACCTAAATGAGACACTCATCTAACCATGAACATTAATTTTTTATTTGAATAATAATTTAATCCCATGTGTCTAATTTTAATTGATAAAAATGACTTTGCTTCCTATAAATTTAGATTTCTTATTATTTTGAAATAAACTATTAAATAAAATCGATCGTACATATTTTGAATTGGAATCGATCGTACTTATTTTGACTTAAAAGTAATCGATTATTCGTATCAAGTTCACTAGCCGTGGATACTCGTCCAACTCTGAGGCTTTGAATCATTTTCGCATAAAATGGAAGGAAACCTTAATGTGCCAGTGCCTTATCACAAATCATCAGATAAATGAGGTAGCTGAAAAGTTTGGTTGTATTTGAACACGAACACAACTGGGAACGTTGGACAGTCACTCCTATAATGGAGATATTGGGAAATGAAATTCGTTAAGATACATTATAAATAATAGTAAATATTTGGTTTATCATTGTATCTTGTTCAATAACGTGAGATAGTTTTCTATGTGATTTATTTATACTTGTCCAATTAAGTCGGAACCATATGGCAAACATTTTTATTCTTAGTTTTAGGAAAAAAAGTTGTTCTGTATAGATAGTTAAGCACGGTCTGAAACTTAAACAAAATCATCAGATATCAAATTTTTTAAGCCGTTTACAAGGTTTTTCAAAAGATATAAATCTTACTGAAGAGTAAAGTACTTTATTTTTCAAAATATTTACAATTGTTATTGGAAAAAGTTGATCATAATTTAATACTATTATCAGATTTATCCATATGCCATGATAAAATAAATTTTATTTTTATTAATTTCTCTGTATTGGCATTGATCATTTGGAAAGGACAATAAATTACAGAAGCATGTCAGGAAATTACTGCAGATTAGGAATGTATTAAGGGAATTTAATAGGCGAGCCATTAAATGTTTAGAAAAAAATGGTGGATATATTGTGGCTTTAGTCATTTGAAACAAAAAATAAATTATCTTATTTCCAATATATTGTTACCAATGTTACTTATTACCTACGTACTAGTTAACTTGTTTATCGTCCCACATACATAGACTAACTTCACTGTGCAGTCATACAATTACAAATTACATGAAAAAAAAGTAATTGTAATTATTAATTACTTTTTAACTAGGAATTACCCAGCTCTGGTCTCCATACACAATATTATTTAACAGTTGCATATATTAAAATATTTTGTAGATTCAAAGGATCTTTAAAATACCGTATCACGGTCGACGGAGCAGCAGTCAGTACCAATTTTTAAAATGTTTCTAGACAATTCGTGAGGAGCGTCTAAATGTAGTACTCTTTACCAACGTTGCCAAGTGTAGTCCTAAACTAAAACGTTTGTGTTTTGGAAAGTAAAAATATTTTAATAATGATATTTATCACAGTTGATTAAAAAGCAATGTGTTAAGAAATCAATATTTGTCATTTTTAAAATTATGTTTAGCAAAACGTACTGAAAATTGTTCGAGTTTACAATACAGAATTATCATACAAAAAGGAAAACTCACGAATGCATAGATACATTTTCCCTAATCGAAAAATTGAATTGTGTAATTGACAGATTATTATAATAATTTTCAATAATAACCTAACCAAAACCACCCTACCTTACCCCCTACCCTAATCCGAATCGAAAAATTGAATTGTGTAATTGACAGATTATTATAATAATTTTCATTAATAACCTAACCAAAACCACCCTACCTTACCCCCTACCCTAATCCGAATCGAAAAATTCTTCGTATTTTTAGTCAATTTTTGAAAAAAACAATAAGAAAATAAAAATATCTTGACTCGGACACGACTCGAACCTGGTACCTCTGTGTTAGGAGCCCAGCACACTTACGCTGGGCTAATCTCTGCACACATTAATGATATCGTATAGAAGGTTAAAAGCTTTAGAACCGTGCGCGCTTCGCATGAAAGCCGAGCGCCACCGGAGATACTCGATGGCGCCCTTTCAGTTTAGGACTACACTTGGCAACGTTGGTAAAGAGTACTACATTTAGACGCTCCTCAATTAGTGATGTGCTTCGTTGTGTTCGCTTATTGGCCCAGTGCTACTTGATCGCTCTAGAAATTTCTCGAATCTCCTCCTCTAGCTATAAAACCAGTGTATTTCGATGATTACTGTAATATTCAAATTGTGACACAAGTGATAACCTAACCGCTTATAAGTATTATTTTATTATATTGTGATAACTTGAAGAAATATAAAACAAAGTGAATAGTGAACTTTTTGCCAAAAGAATGTCTCTAATTCCGTTTTTGTTCGACGATTCGTACTTTGTAAGACCATCTAGAATATTTGATCAACAATTTGGAATGGTTTTGGATCCAGAGGATTTGATCCAGCCAGTTTCTAGACATTTTCTACATTGTCCTGCTGGTTATATGAGAAATTGGAAATCTGCTGCATCTGAAAACGATTCAGGCTCCATTGTAAATTACGGAAAAGATCAATTTACGGCCAATTTGGATGTGCAGCAATTCAAACCTGAGGAAATCTCTGTAAAAGTCACCGGCGAAAACACTATTACAATCGAAGGTAAACATGAAGAGAAAGAAGACGAACATGGACAAATTTTTAGACATTTTCTCAGAAAGTATGTATTACCGAAAAATTATGATATGAGCAAACTTGAATCAAAGTTGTCTTCGGATGGAGTTCTTTCTATCACTGCCCCAAGAATTGATGCAGGACAAATAACGCATAAAGTTATTCCGGTAGAACAAACAGGACAACCTGCCAAGGCTATCGAAAAAGATGGAGATGGTGATAAAAAGTAAATTTTTTTACTAAATGTTTTCATTTTTGATATCTAGTTTGTAAGATTTTTTTGTACTGCTTAATTCTTTTACAATATTCTGATTTATTTCTAATAAGTAGGTACTGATTCATAATTGATATATTTAAATTTAGTTTAGTATGATCAATGTTATATATTGGTATCAATGTAAGACTGTTTAAATATAATAAAAGGTATTCTCAAAAATAATTTGACTTCTAATTGCCCATCCCAATTATCAGTTAATTATATAGGTACTTATTATTTACTGACAGGTACTTTTTTGTGTCTTATACCTGCCATTATTTGTATCTACATATATTTTTTATTTGATACATTTTTAACAATAGATGAAAAAATAAGTAACTAATTGATCTTAAATAAGACTGAGTAGGTGCTTCTTTTACCCATTACTTGAAATAGCTTATATTGATCAATATATATGTTAATTTCAACTAATTTTAATTCATGGCAACAAATAATTTCAGGATAGAGTGGATGCAGGCTCACCCACAGTTATAACAAATAGTTTGAATTACTTAGCAGTAGGAACTTCACATGGTTACATTTTAGCTTTCGACTGTGAACAGAATTTGTGCTGGTGTTGTCATGATGCCAATGCAACAGATCAAGGTGCAGTTTCGGCCATGTCTTTTAATTTGGAATCCACAAGACTCTTAGTTGGGTAATCATTAAAATATTTTTACATTTATTTGTTGCAGATACTCAACAGTAATAAAAATACATTTCTTTGTAAACATTTTTTCCACCATTCACAATCGTTCTCTAACACCTGATTTGTTTTTAGTTATGAAAGGGGTTTCATATCCATGATAGATGCATCTACAGGAGACGTACTCAGAAGATTGCCAGATGCCCATGCTCCCCAAACTGCAGTACTCTCACTAAGGTTTACATTTCTCAATAATTTAGCTTTATGTGGAGATTCTTCAGGATGTGTGTTTTCACTTTCATTCAACAGAAGACTAGGAGTAAGAACGTGGAGTTCAAAGTGTTTGTTTTCTGGTGCTAAAGGTGAAGTTTGTGTATTCGAGCCACTTGTCAGAGGACATGATTTACGTTTTCTTAATAACATTGTTTTGGTAGCAATGGCAACACTATCTAAGGTAAAATTGTTGTTTGGTTCATTCTCAAATTTTGAACGTTTTTTTACAGTAAAATGTATCTTTTAATATTTTCTATTATCATTTCTAAAAGTTGTTAGGTAAATAATTATAATTATATGGATCTAGTTAAGAGGTTATAAATTGCTATAGACCATTCTAGAATGACGTTACTGACAGTTCGGCCATATTGTTCTGGGGGACATGTGTATTTAGTTTTTATTGTTTACTGGTGAATAACGGATGATATTTAGACGTTAATTACCAATTAGATCTTGAAGGTATCTAAAATGCTATCGTTTTGTAGTGTTGTTAATTGTGAAATACAGGGAACAAGAGATGAGGTATCCTTTTTTCGATTTCCGGCACCTATATGAGTCCATTTTTATTTATAAATTAGTTTAGGAAAACCCAGTGCATTAAAGGAAAACATCCATCCTTACTGGATTCCAAAATATGGGCTACACCACTAGAGGGAAACCAGATGAGTATGCAGCTTCAGGATATGAGAGATTTGAAAAAGGAAAATGGAAAAAAGTTACAGTGGAGGTACCTAGGTATTATATTTAAAAATAAGAGCTTGCACCTGAATCTATTGCCCTTGACTTTCTTTGGAATCACATAACACCTGTGTTGATTCATTTTTTCGTCGTCTGACATTTTAATTATTATTTAATTCATTTTAGAGACAGTTTACTGACTGCGCCATCTGTTAACTGTAAAGTTTTTATTATTTAAATAAAATATATATCATTGACATTGTTCTACTAAGTCTGTCTGACAAACAATTTACTTACAGCACATGCCAAAACACGCAAGCTTCAACTCCAACTCATCGGTTGTCTTCCAGAACAATATGGCTGTTCTGTCAATGTCAAGTGTCCTGGAATGGTCTATTATTGAAGTAAACGTCACTCACTAAAAAGTTGGCGAGTTCAGGAACGCAAGCGCTGATTAAGCTATAGGTGATAGCGGTAGCGATTTTTTCCAATGAATTTATTTTCCGCTAAGCTGGTCAGCGGTTCGTTTCACTGTAATTTTTTATTCTAGGTGGTAGTAATATCAGTTCGCCCGAAATTAAAAGTTTTCTATAGCCAACAGTTACCAAGAATATCCACGTCTCTTCCTTTAATCTCTTGGCAATTAGTTTCAGTCGGCAAAACCTTTCAGCCAGTATTAGCATGGGGCAGAGGTAACGAATTACACTACACCCGAGTAATTGTAACGTACGGTTACAACAATCCCCGAATGACTTTAATGCCATTAATAAAAGTACAAGTTCCATACACAATGAATGCTTTTCATTGGCTCGGAACTCGCCATCTAGCCATATTGGATACTAGTGAAAATTTGAGATTAGTCGAGGTACGTAGTCAAAGAGAGTTGGAAGTTTTGGAAATTTCTAGTGCCGGACTAGTGTATAATTCTGCTCACTTTAAAGCATTGGCGGTTGGAGGAGGAGTTAGCGAAGCATTTGCATTAGCAGGTATTGTTAATAGTCTACTTTCCCACTGTTTCCATACTTTTTTTTTGAACTTTTCAGGGGAACGAGCTTGTTATAATAGTTTATCCAATCGAGGAGACCAATTATTAATTCTTGGAACGAGAGCTGTGCATATGGTGAAATTAAGAAACTGGTCTGAAAGATTATGTTATCTCAGTGACCAGGGGCGGTGGTCAGAGGCGTTGAATCTGGCTACCGCCGAAGGAACGAGCAAAGAAAAATTCGCGTTGCCATTAATAAATAAATATTTGGAGAGTTTGAATGTCAACCAACTAGATAAGGATAGTTTACTGGCTGCGATTAATTGCTGCATAAAGTTGGGGAAAATGTAAGTGTAGTGGAAAATATTTATTTCTTTAATTTATCCTTCGCAGGCGTCGGATTGGAGCTCTTCCAGTACCCATTTTTTCCATTCTTTTTTGTCACTGGCCAAAACCTTCATCTCTCCTAATGTTTTTCCTTTGTTTCTCGCAATTCTATCTTGCTTCATTCTTACTAGGTGGTTAACCAGTTTAATATTATAATCTTTGATATTATTGGATCTTGAGTAGTTATGCTTCTGATTTCTTTGTTCCTTACTTTGTCCCATCTATTTTTACCTTCTATTTTCCTTAAATATTCCATTTCCATTGCATTTATTTTTGCTTCCTGCCTTTTCTGCAATACCCAGTTCTCACTAGCAAAAGTTATAGTTGGTATATTTGCTCTGTTATTAAGTTTTGCATCTATTTTACCTTCTGTTAAGATAGTTCTGTTAAAATATAACTGTCGGCAATTTCAATTGCATGCTGCTTTTGTATTTGACCACATCTAAAAAAAAACATATTTTCAGTGACATTTTATGTAACGAATTATATGAAGCAATATCTATGGACCAAACCAAAAAAGATTGGTATTTCAGCATATTGACCGATCAGATTTGTACTGGATCTCTAACAACTCTGTCACCATCAATAACTCAAATATTAGTAAAATATTTAGAAGAAAGAGACCATCAAACTTTAGAAAACGTTCTCTTGTCATTAGATATCCCCTGTTTAGATTTACATCAAGTATTAAAGATTTGCAAGAAGCTGAAGATGTACAATGCTTGGATACACATAACGACTGGAACTTTAAAGGATTATATCAGTCCTTTGACTGAATTTCTTTGTGATTTAACACCGGATAATAATAAGTTAGGTAAAAATAAATTTCCTAACTTTAATCATGTATTTGTGATAATTTTTAATTGTAGGAAATATTTTATTGGTCTATGTATCATCGTGTTTGGCCGGATTGGGTTATCCATCGGGGAATATACCCGAAGAAGAAGTACCAAGAGTCAAACACGATATACTAAGATGTTTAGAAACGACGCATTCTATTAAGGGACACAAAGATGAATTAGCTTACCCATATTTAAGAGCGTTGTTGAAATATAATACTAGAGACTGTTTGAACGTTGTCGAATTAGCCTTCTCCCAACCAGAATTTTCTGGGGAAATGGGGCTTTTGCAAAGGCAGAGGCTGATTCAGATTTTATTACAAATTGTCAAAGCAGGGGATTTCACTGTGAGTATATCTTTTTACATTGCACACGAGTATAAGTTTGCAGCTAAAAATATTAATCAAAATAAATGTTATAGACCAGGGTCGATAATTTTTGAAACAAAAAAAAAATAATAGTAGGATAAAACCCATTGCAAAAGTAGGAGAATATTATAAAAATGAAAGGAAAAATAATTTACGGGCGATCTGAGGGCGGGAAGAGGAAGGGGTTGAGTTTTTAAGAGTAAAAAACGGTTTATCTCGATTTTCGGGAAAACTACAAGTCCTATGGAAAAAGTCTAATGGCAAAGTTATGGGTAATAAAAAGATCTACAACTTTTGTATTTACACTTTTTTCACATAACCTCAAAATTTATGTGAAAAATTATGGTTTTTTATTTTTCTTTTACAAAAAAAAAATTTTTTTACACGAAATTTGGTGAAAACTTACCTTTTTATGTCTCAAATAAACTGTCATTTATTTGATTTGAAATATTTATTTTTTCATCTTATTTTGACTTAAGTTATCGAAAAAGCACCCTAATTTTCAATCGAAAATTCACATTTCAATATATCAGGTGAAAAAAAAATATATTACTATTGTAAATCTTCTCAGAAAATGCAAAAAATATTGTAGTGAATATATTATGAGATTTTCTATGACATAAATGTAATTAGAATTTAATAAATCAAATTTTTAATTGAAAAAAATTGCAGCAAACACATTTTTTAGATGAAATTGTCTAAAAATGGCATTAAAAAAAATTTTTTATTCGAGGTTTTTTCGATTTTTTGCATTTTTTGAGAAGATTTACTATAGTAATATATTTTTTTTCACACCACTATTTCAACGAACAGAAAGCACACCAACTTTTTGAAAAAAGCTGATACATTGACGTGTGAATTTTCGATCGAAAATTGGGGTGCTTTTTCGATATTAAGTCAAAAATAAATATTTCAAATCAAATAAATTACAGTTTATTTGGGACATAAAAACATAAGTTTTCACCAAATTACGTGTACATTTTTTTTTATTTTAAAAAGATAAAAATAAAAAACCAAAAACTTGTTTTTTTTTTAATTTCACACATAAATTTTGAGGTTATGTGAAAAAAGTGTAAATACAAAAAATGTAATATTTTTATTACCTACAACTCTGCCATTTGACTTTTTTCCATAGTACTTGTAGTTTTCCCGAAAATCGAGATAAACCGTTTTTTACTCTTAAAAACTCACCCCCTTCCCTTTTCCGACCTCAGATCGCCCGTAAATTATTTTTCCTTTCATTTTTATAATATCCTCCTCCTTTTACAATGGATTTCATCCTACTATTATTTTATCAACTTTTAATTATTTTTAAAGGCTTCTACCCTGGTCTTTTATTGCAAATTGAATTTAAAAAAAAATTTATTGGTTTCAGGAAAGTCAAGTGATCAATTTAGCATGCTTTGTTGTAAGACTTGTAGCAACAAATAACATTACACTTGATAATCACGTTTTGGATTCGGCAACAAAATCGTTAACGGAAATGGGAAATTCACTGTCAATTAGAGATAGATCAGAACGGGAACAAGCGTGGCTTGATTTGTTAAATATGAATAAAATGAACCATTTAAAAACTAGTCATCTACTTACTTTAGCTTTAGATTCCAAATGTTACAGGGTGAGTATAGTCGAAGTATACGCATTATATTATGATGTAAAATACCCCAAACTAAATAGACCTGCAAACTTTTCGAATACAACTCCAAACTTTTCGGGTACAACATGGGTGGTAAAGGGACTCAAAACATATAAGAAAAACCAAAAATTGATTGGAAAAACCACTTCCTTGTGCGACTAACCTTTTTCAGTATTTTTTTGCTCGTTATGTTGGCAGCATTTCCCTTGTATAGAACTCGTCCATTACAGAATAGGACTGTTGTAATGCAGTAACATTAATGGCCGATATCTGTATTCAGCATTTTAAATTTGGCATTATTTCAGGTAGCAGAACGTCTGTACGAAATACAAGAAGACTATTCAAGAATTCTCTATTGTTATCTGCAAGACCCCGTTCGAAAGTACGACGTATTCAACTATATTCTTAAGTATATAAACGTTAGTGAAAGATTAATACAAGAACAGTTTTTAGTTAATTTCAAAGATCTAGTCGTGATAAGTCCAAAGAAGACCGTTGAAATAGTGCTAGAATATTTTCAAGAAATATTGGAAGAATTTTGTGATATGCTCGAAAACGATCACGATGTGCAATACGAATTTTTAAGCGAAATCGTTTTGACGGACGTTAAGTTGACGCCTCAATTGGCCGAACGTTATTTGGATCAATTGTGTACGAGAAATCGAAGCGAAGTTTGTAACTATCTACGATCGAGTAATTGTCGGAACGAAGAAGCTTTAGTTGTTATAAGAAAATATGGATTGCATGATGCAGTGGCGTTACTTATGGAAAATCGTGGAGATTGGACGGAAGCGTTAGAATTACTTTTGCAGCAAGATATGATCGATGATGCAGTCAGTTTGTGTATAAGAGGAGCTGAGCATTTATCTTCAGAGGGTAAGTATAGCCTAGTCAATGTATACAAAATATCCGTAAATTGCCGCAAGAAACACAAAAAACTTCAAAATTGAGTATTTAAAAGGGTTGTGATTAACATGAGAAAAACTTTACAATGTTAGGTATGCGATTTTCCGGAAAATTGTTAAGTACATTTTTTTGTTTGTTTTTTCACACTAATTGTTTAAATAATGAAAACACAGAAAAATGTTCAAATCAAAAATTGTAGCTAATACATTTATCTACAAAATTTGTCTGAACATTTTTTTTGTATCTGCACTAGTTTTTAAAATACAGTTGGTTCGGTTAATCTTTTCCCATGTATGAAATTATTCACATACTACTTTTTATAGTACGTCTCGTTTCTACTCACAGAATCTAAACCCTCGAAATGAAACCGTTTGTTCCATTACAACATAATATAACAAACAGAGATAGCCATATGATGAATGTCGGCGATACGTGTAGCCCACACAACAGAAGTTCTGTGGTTTAAACTTGAATTTGTACATTGACAGACGAAAGACTTTGTTTACATTTTTATTCTACATTTTTGTCCATTTTTTTGTCCCTTGTATATAAATTTATTTCAAAAACTGTTGTTATAATGACTAACCTATACCTGAGTGTTCGAATTATTGTGGTAAGTAAATATTATTATACCAGCTTCAATACAATAATAACTAACGTTCACCGTCATTTTAGCCACATTCTAATTAAACCATCAATCTACGACCTACGTGTTACTGAATGTATTGATGTATTGCGTTTATATATGAATAATGACGCATGGGAAAAGATCCACCGAACCAACTGTATACGAAATTTCCCTAGTAGTATCAATTTTCATGTTTTTAATTTTATGATAGTAAATAAACAATGACATTTAGAAAAAAATTTTTCATATGAAATGTGTTCTAAAATGGGGTATCTACAAATACATTTAAAAAAATTTATTTTTTCAATTTTTTAATGTATTATCATCGATTTTCCACGTAAAACTCTACTAAAAATTCGTTTGTTTTTTTACCAAATTCCTCTAATTAACATTAATAAATTAAATTATATAACAAAGTGTACTTCAAAGATTATGGTTTAATCTCCAAACTTTATTTGAAACTTTTTTTTGTATCTGCACTTTTCACAAAGATACATACGATTTTCCACGTGAACCTTCATTTTTTTGACCCCACTTTATTTTCATTATTGTTGTAATAACAGCCTTTATTTTTAATGTAATTTGTTAAATATTTTTGTAGTTAATATTTTATTATTATTATTGTTGTTATTATTATTTTTTTAAGCTGCTCTCACCTGCTTTTTCACCTTTATTTGTGCTCCCTTCTCTTTCTTACCTGAGCCATAGGTGTGTTCTTTTGTATCGCGATCACTTTTAAATAGGTTCATTATAAAGTTCACAACTTTTTAGATAATATCATAAACGGTATAAAAAGTTATAGAAGGTTTGCTGACAGACCTCTGATTTAAGTATTTATTTTAAATAATTGTCTATTATTTAAAAAATTTGATATTTATAGAAAAACTGTATAGTAGTTTCGAAAGTAGATGCTTCAAAGTATTTTGTAGTAAATTTTCATTGAACTATATTAATTTCGAAAAAAAATATAATTGAATGAAGTCTGAAAAAAACAAGTAAAATTAAGCATGCAAAAAAACAGATTTTTAAGAAGCATTTGTTTAAAATTCTAAATATTGATGGCTTTGCTTTTATAATAATAATGTTTTATGCTGGAATAAGTATTAATTAAATAGGAATTATTATTGTTTATTGACTTTTTACTCTCGTTTTTTTTATAAATAAACTGATTCTACAGTTAGAAAATATACTTTTTCAAATTTGAAAGTATTTCTGTCAAAAAGTCGAGATCTTTCTCTACATTTTACATGAGTTTATTTAATTTTTCAGATTGTGATAAGCCCAAAATTATTAACTTTTAAGTCGAGCGGTTAATAAATTTGGCTCACGGGCCGATCGCGCGTAACCACGAATTGACTACCACTGAAATTAATATTATCTCGTAAATTTTTTAATTTGGAAGTTTTTCTGTATATTTATTATTTAAACAATTAGAGCGAAAAAACAAAAACTTTTACTCGGCGATTTTCCGGAAAATCGCATACCTAACATCGTAAAGTTTTTCTCATGTTAAACAAAACCCTTTTAAATACTCAATTGTCAAGTTTTTTGTATTTTTTGTGAGGTTTTATGTGTTCTTTGACCAGGCTAAAGGCATATTTGCTGACTTTAAACAAACTATTATTATAGCATTTATATTGTTTGTAGATTCCCAAACTTTATGGTTAGCATTATTACAAAATAGAAAAAGTACTTCCGGCGTTTCACTCAGGCATTTACTGCACGCAGCAGCTCCTCATGTTCCTCCTTCGCAAATGTTAAACCTAGTGTCTAATGCAAGTTTCGGAGATGTCAAAGGATTGCTTCAGGGGATGTTGAAAGATTACGCTTATGATATTACAATGTTGACAAGTACATTCAAATTGATGGACAAAGATTTACATCACGGTATGTCTACTATATATCAATATCAGTGTCCTCCGAGTTTTATTTTAAGACATCCAATACACTAGTCAAATCTTTAAATTAATAATGGACAACTTTTATACCATTCAATGCTGCCAACTAACAACTTATTCATACGCCCTTGCTTTATCTGTCATTTTCATTCGTTAGTTTGACTGCAATTGCCTTTTATACAATTAACTTGTCAAATCGACTAACTTTACTCAGAGAAATTGTTGTATGAAGAGCATTTAAATTTTTTTTTAATTTTTAGGTTTAGTAAAGTGCATATCGGCAAAAGGTAGGGGCGTGTCAGTTTCGAACCTCACGTGTACCTTGTGCCATAAATTGTTATTGCTTCGAAAGGAATCGGAAAGTAATGAATCGTTTTACGTTTGGAGTTGTGGACATTGTTTTCATTATTCGTGTCTTAAAGGTGGATATGTAAATAATTCATGTCCCCAGTGCAGGTTAAAAGGACCTATGTTACCAAAGTTAAAAAGACTTGCAACTAAAAAAGATGATACAAATGTAAATATCCAAAGTAGACCAGACCTCGAAGGTCATTTTTGATTAACTTATTGATATATATATTTATTATTTGAAATATTTTATTAAATTTATATTTCCAAATACGATTTTTATTTTCCTTTGATGCGTGGTTAGATTGCGGCAACTATTCAGAAAGTGGTAAGGATCAACTTGATGGAAGAGTATATATCTTATGAAACACTTGGTTGATCTTTCTCCAATCAAGTCCCAAAATTTAAGTAGGTACTTGAATAAGTGAAACTCAAAATAATAGGTCTTTATTCAATTTGAAAACGTACCATTTTTAAAGTTGTTGATTCAATGTTCTACAAGTTTAAAATGAGTTGTGAATTTATAAATTCAAAACGTTAATGCTACTGTAGTTTCCCTTGTTTAAAGATAATAATGTATTGAAAAAAAACATATTTTTTATGAAAAAAATTTATTCTGGTAAATATGACAAAATTAAAAAAATAATTGGTAATAACTAAGCTATCAAATTACTTAAATTAATACAATCAAAACAGTCTTTTGAAAAAAAATTACATTTTACTTAAATTACTTCTCCATTGGCTGCCCTTCTTCAGGTTTTTTCTTCTCAGCAGATCTAACGGGTTGTCCAGTTTGTGTTATTGGAATGGTCCTGTGCTCAGTTTTGTCACCCAGAGTAGGAGCAGTGATGGTTAGAACTCCATCTGTGGACAATCTGGATTCTAATTTTGATGCATCACAATTTTCTGGCAATGTATACTTTCTGACGAAATGTCTGTATATGTGACCATGCTCGTCTTGTTTCTCCTCATGTTTTGCTTCAATTGTGATAGAATTGTCGGATACTTTGACAGTTATTTCTTCAGGTTTGAAATGCTGTACATCGAAATTGGCTTGGAACTTATTTTTATCAATAGTTACCGAAGATGCAGGACGCTGTTGTAAAGTTGTACTTACATTTCTTGATTCGTGTTCATTTTCTGGGTCAAATAAAGCTTGCATCACTGCTAAGGGTGTAAAAACATCTCTTACCAAATCATTTTGAGTGCGGCGAGGGCAGCGGAAATGGGGACCCCAGTTATTAGAACCAAACATAGGAAGAAAAGCCATTTTTAAAATTTTTTCTTCAAATTTAAATCACAAACTGGTTTTCACTTTTTTTCACCAACTGAATAAGTACTTAAAGCAGTAAATTACTTCAATATTGCTTGGAAAAAACAGTTTTACTTCTCAATACAAACTCGTCGATTATTATACTGAGACTAACCAGAAAATCCTTCGCGCTGTTTATATACAAATTTGTTTTCAATCAATAAACTTCGAGAATTTGCTAGAATCATCTGGCACAAACTTCAATGTCATTGGTCGAATTGAAATAATCTCGAATTCTCGAGAACATGAAGGACACACAAAGATGAATCGATGATTAATACGATTATTTTGAAATTCTGAAAATTAAATAAATGGATTGATTTATGCTCATAGCTAAAATTAAATTTTATTGGTTGCAGTAACTTATTTTAAACTAGAATTCTTTTCACTTGTTTTCATGGTCCTATTTACATATATTTACAATATTTGGATATTTTACAAACCGATTTAATAATAATATCGTACATATTTTGAATTGGAATCGATCGTACTTATTTTGAATTGAAAGTAATCGATTATTTGCATCAGGGTCACTGGCCGTGGATAATCGTCCAGCTGTACGGGCATGGAGACTGTCTCCATGTGTAAGGGTTTGAATCATTTTCACTTAAAATGGCAGGAAGCCTTAATGTGGCTTCTCACAAATCTCAGATAAATAAGGTAGCTGAAAAGTTTGGTTTTATTTGAACACAAAGCTATTTCGGTGTGTTCGAACAATAATTTGCTGTTTACAAGTGGACACTTTTTCAACTAATCCCCCATACAAGACGTTTCTCCTTACTTCTACACTCCATACTTGAAATACATGGTTTTGCTATTATTATGGTGTTCTTTGTCACGCTTCATTACAAGTATTAAATTCAACACTTTACCTGTCCTCAACAAAAAAATCGTTTACTATATAATTTTTTCCACTAATTTTATTTAGAATGGACTGAACCTCCATACATAATATTATTTAACAACTAATCATTTTGAAATAATTTGTAGATTCAAAGGATCCTTAAAATACCGTGGAGCGATTGACGAAGCAGCAGTCAGTACCAATTTTTAAAATGTTTCTAGACAATTCGTGATGGGCTTTTGATGTGTTCGCTTATTGGTCCAGCGTACTTGATCGTTCCAGAAATTTCTCGAAACTCCTCCTCTAGCTATAAAACCAGTGCATTTCGATTATCAGTTTATTATTCAAATTGTGACACAAGTGAAAACTTGAGGAAGTGTAAAACGAAGTGAATAGTGTATTTTTGCCAAAGATTTAATAATGTCTCTAATTCCATTTTTGTTCGACGATTCGTACTTTGTAAGACCATCTAGAATATTTGATCAACAATTTGGAATGGTTTTGGATCCAGAGGATTTGGTCCAGCCAGTTTCTAGACATTTTCTACGTTGTCCTGCTGGTTATATGAGAAATTGGAAATCTGCTGCATCTGAAAGCGATTCAGGTTCCATTGTAAATTACGGAAAAGATCAATTTATGGCCAATTTAGATGTGCAGCAATTCAAACCTGAGGAAATCTCTGTAAAAGTCACCGGCGAAAACACTATTACAATCGAAGGTAAACATGAAGAGAAAGAAGACGAACATGGGCACATTTTTAGACATTTTCTCAGAAAGTATGTATTACCGAAAAATTATGATATGAGCAAACTTGAATCAAAGTTGTCTTCTGATGGAGTTCTTTCTATTACTGCCCCAAGAATTGATGCAGGACAAATAACGCATAAAGTTATACCGGTGGAACAAACGGGACAACCTGCCAAGGCTATCGAAAAAGATGGAGATGGTGATAAAAAGTAATTTTTTTTACTAAATGTTTTCATTTTTGATGTCTAGTTTGTAAGATTTTTTTGTACTGATTATTTTACAATATTCTGATGTATTCCTTGTAGGTACTGATTCATATCTGATATTATTTTTAAATTTAGTTTAGTATGATCAATGTTATAATATATTGGTTTCAATGTAAGACTGTTTAAGTACCTAAAATAAAAAATATTAAAAATAATTAAGTAGATTCTTAATATCCCTTCCCAATTATCTGATAGTTATATAGGTACTTATAATTTGTTGGTATTATTTACCATTAGTGGGTGCTGTGATTTTAGCTATATAGATTAAAAAACTGGTGCAACCAATAATTGATCTCAAGGCTGAAGACCAATTATTAATTTTGGGATGTGCATATAGTTTTGAGGAAAACATTCTGTGATTAAATAAGGGAAAGTACTTATTATTTGAAATACTTCATTAAATTTATAATTCGAAATATAACTTTTATTTTCCTTTGTTACATTGGTAGATTGTGGCAACTAAGGAGGAAGTGGTAAGGATCAACTTAGTGAAAAAATAGAATGGTTGGTGGGAACACCATCATCAGTGTATAAAATAATAACAGTCCAAGAGGTCTTATTATGAATATATTTTTGTTTATTATTATCCTTTACTGTATTCATCCAAAAAAAATTGTTATACAGTTTATATTTATTTACAGATAATTTTTTTATAAAATGGTTACAAATGCTATGCCATAAACTTAGTGCTTAGTTTTTAAATAAATTTAGCTGAAAACAAACAAGAGTCTCTTGTACATTATTTAAACATTGATTTAATCCCAGAAAAGTAGCAGTTTAGCTATATATATATATAAAAGAAAATATGGCATAATACATCAGTAACTAACTTATTTAAAAAAAACACACCTTGCCTATAGTTTAAATATTTGTACAATTAACTCAATACTAATAAGTATATATAAATATAAGGGAGCTAATTAGAAAATAAAATTCAGGTTAGTTTGAATTTTTCTATACCACATAGTAATCTTGACATTTGTTCATCTAGATCTTCTGGTGAATCAGAATTTAGTGATAATTTAATTATTTGCAAATCATCTACATCTGGATTGTTTAATTTTTCCATTTTTTTTTGCACATCTCTCATTAACATGGACATAAGTAAGTCTACTACCTGAAATTAATCTATTAATATTTTTTGCATTCATATTATCTCAGACACTTACATCTTTTAGTTCCTTTATCAGTTTAACCATTTCAATAGTTCCATCTTTCCAACCTCTCTGTAAAATTTGTAGTTTACTAGAAGCCAATTGGAATGGGTTACGACCATGTAAATCTAAACAAGCAACATCTGCATTTGCATTAATCAACATAGTTACAATTCTCAAGTTATGAACACAAGCTGCCAAATGTAATGGAGTGTTTTGTATAATATCTCTTTTGTTAGGATCTGCTCCATATTTTAGTAAGATTTCTACAATTTCTGCATATCCTCTACTAACTGCTACATGTAGGGCACTTCGCCTTTCTGTATCAGCACTATTTGGACTCACCCCTTGTTCTAAAAGTGCTGTTACTGATTCAATGTTATTAAAATTTACAGCTTTCACTAGCTTTATTTCCAGAATCGGAGCTAGTAGGTCTTTGAGTTTTCTGAATCTTTCTCTAGAAAATGGATGTCTATATTTTGCTTTAAAATCGCTCTTCAAGTGCTTTCGGGGTCTAATTTTTGGATCATCACTAATTTCGCTATCACTATGAGACATTCTTTGTATATTCTAATAAGACATTTAACTCAATTCAATTGCTTTATGGAAATGCTGCTGGTCTCAAGCAAAGATAACCTGTTTGGCTGGAGGTCTAGTAAACAAAACAATAAAACACAAGCGTCCACCATAGGACATGTCAACCAACTGACAGTTGACAATACCCCAAAGTTAGATCTTAGATTTGTAATTTTGTTGTTTTGTATTGATTTAATGTTTCTTTTTATTATAAAAATACCTAACAACAAAAAACAACGTCGAAAAAGCAAGGTAGCTAAAATCAGACCAAGTCATGCTTTAGCTTTATACTAGTCACCTATCGAAATGTTTACGTACTTATCATTGAAAACTGAAAAATTCATTTAGCAAAGGGGGTCTATTATCAAACAGTGACGTTTTTTGTCGTATGAGAAATAATTTTGTCTATGGTTGTGACCATTATATATTATTTATTATTTCTCTATGGTTGTGACCTTTTTGGAAACTAACAACTGGCTACAACAGATATGGCAATAGATGTTAGTTAGATTTGTAATTTGATTGTTTTGTATTGACTTAATGATCCTTTTTATTATAAAGAGTCAGATATAGCTTTTAAAATACCTGAGAGCTAAGTGACTTAAATAACGTCGAAAAGCACTAAATCAAAATGAAATGGACTACAACACGATTAAAATATCCATAGACCACTATTTCTCCTACCTAACCACGTGTTGTGCAAAGAACACACTTGTTTATCATATTCATCAGGGCGACTGTCACAGTGTCACATGAGGACACGTGGACTCCCCTCTAATCACATTTCAATTATTAAGGTTATGTTCTTTTTGCGCTTAGGTTAGTTTATTGAAGCATGTGTCGTGTCGTTTTATAAATAAATAACATAATGGTTCAACGACATAATAACCAATTACCCAATAACTTACCCCAACTACAAAATTTGATAAAAAGAGATCCAACTTCTTATCATGAAGAATTTATGCAGCAACTTAAACATTTTCACAACACCTTGGAAGTATTTAAATTGTCCTCTCATCAACACAATAAGACATTAGATGAATTGGTAATGTTTATGGCTCAAGTATCGCAATGTTATCCGAAAGAATTGGAAAGTTTTCCTCAGTTATTAATTGATTTGTTGCAGAGCCACAATACTGTTTTAGATAGTGACATGAGAATGACGTTATGCCGAGCTTTAATATTGCTCCGAAATAAAAACTTGTTAGCACCAACCGATTTATTAGAACTATTCTTTCAATTGTTACGGTGTCAGGATAAAACATTAAGAACTTTTTTGGAAAACCATATTATAACAGATATAAAAAATATAAATAGTAAGCATAAAAATGCAAAACTAAATACTACCTTACAAAATTTTATGTTTACAATGTTGAAAGATAGTAATGCTAGAGCTGCAAAAATGTCAGTTGATATTATGATTGAGTTATATAAAAAGAATGTCTGGAATGATGTAAAAACGGTAAATGTTATAGCTACAGGATGTTTTTCTAAAATAATGAAGGTATGTTCATATAAAATCAGTAAGGGACATCATGTATGCAAGAATTTATTTTTAGGTAATGGTTTCATGCTTAAAATTTTTCTTGGGAAAGGATCCTGATGAAAAAGATTCAGATGATTCTGATTCAGATAATGAAGTTGATCCCAAAGAAGTTATGATGGCTAATAAATTTAATAAAAAGACCAGAAAACGGGAGAAACAACTGGATAAAGTAAAAAAATTAGCCAAAAAACAGAAAAAGAAAAAATCTGAGGCAGCAACTTTTAATTTTTCTGCTATACATTTGATACATGATCCTCAAGGTAAGTTTTTTAATAAAATCAATTATTAGTATTTGCTATAATTTGCTTTTAATTAATAAGTTTAATCCTAGCCAGGTATTTCACCAAATGTTTTATTCTATATAATAACAAATAGTGAATATGTATAATGCTTGTAAACACAAATGAAATCATAGTATAGTTTATTTAATGAAATCTTTATTGTTTGATGGTATATAGAAATTTAAAATATTATTAGGTATGGCTGAAAAACTATTTAAGCTGTTAGAAACCACAAATAAGAGATTTGAAGTCAAACTTCTAACACTTGATGTAATATCCAGACTTATTGGTCTACATGATCTTTTCTTATTCAACTATTATCCATACATACAAAGATTTATGCAACCACATCAACGTGAAGTTACAAGAATTCTACAGTTTGCTGCTCAAGCTAGTCATGAGCTGGTACCACCAGATGTTATCCAACCGGTTCTAAAAACCTTAGCAAACAATTTTATAACCGAACGAAACTCCTCCGATGTCATAGCTATTGGACTGAATGCTGTTCGAGAAATTTGTTTAAGGTGTCCATTAGCTATGGATGAAGATTTATTGCAAGATTTGGCTCAATACAAAAATTATAGAGATCGGTCTGTTATGATGGCATCTAGGTAAGCAAAAAAATAATGTTTTGGATTTTTTTTGAACACTTGTATTTCAGATCATTAATTCAAATGTTCCGAACAGTTCGACCAGAACTTTTACATAAAAAAGACAGGGGTCGTCCAACAGAAGCCACTGAGGAACTGGGACAAATGGATTATGGAAAATCAACTGCAGCTGATTTTGTACCTGGTGCTGAAGTGTTGCTTACAGAACAATCCACCCACGTTAAAGTAAATTCAGATTCTGAATCTGCATCTGATGATGAAGAATGGATAGACATCCAACACTCCGATGATAACTTGGATATTGATAGTGGTGCTGAAGAAGAGGAAGAATCTGATGAGGGTGAAGAAGAAGGTGTAAGTGGAGAAACAAGTGAGAAAAAACCATCAAAAGTGGAAAAGAAAGCAGAAAAAGTTAAAAATAAAGCAGAAAATGAAAAATTGAAAAAAGAACAAGCCCAAAAAGTCAGTGTAGAAAAAATATTAACTGATGAAGACTTCAAAAAAATTGATGCTGCAAATCTAAGAAAACAAGTATTCACAGCAAAGAAAGGAATCAAAAGAAAGTTGGAAGAAACACCAGTGGCTGCTCCTTCGGAAATAGTAAAACTCAGCGATATTGAAAATATCTATAAAAAGAGAAAACATGACAAACAAGCTAGGATAGAAAGTGTTCGAAAGGGACAAGCTGACAGAGAAAAGTTTGGTTACAAAGATGGGAGGGTTAATGAACATTGTTCCAAAACAAACAGAGAGAAGAGGAAGAACAAAAACTTTCAGATGATAAGGCATAAAGTTAAAGGGAAGGTGAAGAGAAGTTTTAAAGATAAACAAATAGCTCTTAGGAATCATTTGTTGAAATTAAAGAAAATGAAATAAAGTTTATGTTGAGGTATTTTTAAAGCATTATTTTTGCCTTCTTTAATTCTTACACAATAAATCACAATTCTTGGAGGATGTTCCATTTGGTGAAACAAAAAGCAGGAGTTAGATAGTTAATTCTCAAATATTGAGTAACAACGACAAATTTGTTAAAAACGTATGTATTTATTCATTGCAATTACAGTTCTATTAAAAAACATTACAAATTATAATTGTCACCTTAAACAAGATTTCTTAAATTCTAATGGGTTCTTTATTTTTCTAATGGGGCATAATTTAGTAACTTTTCAATAAGATCGACGTGTCCTAAAAGCATTCTTCTGCAACAGTAGCGTTTGAGGCCAAGTGAATCTAAAGCATCACCTTCTGTGTATTCTGCTTGAAGAAGTCCTAAATAAGCCTCCCATTTATTTCCAATAACTTTTCCACAAGTGAAACATCTAACTGGAATAATCATATTGTACAGCTACGACTAAGCACGTCAGAAATAATAAATTATCTGATGAATAAAATGGACATTTAGAACAAAATGTTCGTAAATACTTTTGAGGTTATGTGAGATTTATGCAAGTTCGACATTCGATAGTTGACAACTTTGACGGATTCCACTAGCCAATATTGGGCGCGTTCAAGAGCTATAAATCTGTGTAAAAGTGCCTATTCTATCCACGGTAACTGAAAAGTATTTTCATGCATCCATCCTAGCGATAGTAGAAAAAACTATTGAAATAATTAAAAATTCTCATCACTATAAAATACACGAAACCAAACGAATTTCATAGAATACCAGCACCAGCATTTAACTGTGACGCGTAAGGTCATGGCCAATTTATTGGATTGTTGTAATTTGCGCTTGCGTGTTTTTTTATGAGAAGCAAAGTAGAGACAGGATTTATTTATTTACATCAGCTGTTTATTTGAATCGTTCGTGGTAAATACTTACAAAACGGTATGCCGTTTATTTCCAAAGATTGGAGATCTCCTGGAGAGGCATGGGTTAAAACCGAAGAAGGATGGGAAAAGAAAAAGGTGTTAGAAAACTGCAAGTCCTTGCAAAAGTAAGTCGAACTAATTTTCATTTATGTTACAACGCAATCGATCGTTTTCATCATGTCGACATGAATTTGATTTCTTTGTTCTCTTTTGATCTATGTCGTCATTAAATTTTGAATGTTTTTTTATCAAAAATAGTAACTAGATGTTGATATGTTTCAATCAAATTTAAAAATCAATAAATCATTAATATCATAATTAGTTAAATAACATTATAGTTTATAATAACAGATGTTTATTATTGTTTTTATATTTATGCATATGCGGATATACTACAACGCGCTTGTTTGATGATTGATAACAACTTCGTTTTTTACAGACTTTCAGACTTTAATAAATATCAAACCTCTGCTTTTTTGTAAAAAATATAGGTATGTGCGACACATATAGTTAGTTAATATAAAAAAAATTTAACGCAATCTAATTAATTTCATACTTTTACTTTTATTTGTAAATATAAATAATATTCAACCTACATAAAGGCGTTATGCAACGGTGAAATAATGTTGTTTTAATTAATCCTTTGTTTTAGTTTTATATAAGAAGTGTCATTGACCTGTGTAGTATTTACTTGATCACTCTATTTTTACCGTGCGCGAATTTTATTTTTAAGATATAGCTTTATAATTTCTCAAGTGTCAAATTTTCACTCTCACCATAAACATCCATTTTAAGCAGTAAAATACAAGTTAAGTACCTACTTTAAACATAGAAAAAGCAATGTTTATTTGCTCCTGTGATTCACATTTTTTTGTTAGCATTGAACATTTTGTACCAAAATAGTTCTAGTATCATAGCTACTGTTCCAAAAACATGCCCAGTCATTAAAATATGGTGTGCAAATTGAATGTCTGTATATGTCAGTGGCTTGTATATATTCCTTTCTTTCTGCTTAAGTATGCTTTCCAGTGCAATTTTAGTTGTTGCAGTTTGCCATTTATTAATAAGCCCCCCTTCCATAAGTCTCAACAGTATTTTATTGAATTCATCAACGTAAGGTGTCCTTAGCTGCATAGCATAACCCAAGAAAAACATTCTTGGACATTCATTAATTACGTGAAGTTTGGGATACCCAGTTTCATCCAAAAATTTAGTTGTAATAATATATTTTGAATCCGTTCTTCGTTCTAGGCCTGCAAACGTTCTTTGCTCTGCTACTTTATCCAAAGACCATACATTGTTTGAACTAGTATCTACTATTTTACTTCTAAGCTTCTTAAAGGTATCTGAATTGATGTTATTGAAAATATTTACATAACTAGTATGTATCGTGTACGAACTTTTAGCAAATTCAGCTAGTGTTTTCATATCATAGGATTCCTGAACGGTCCCAAACGATTTAATTAAGTTGCTTTGAAAAATGTTGTGTATTATCATTGAATATAAAATGTAAATACCTAGGAGATATTTGAATCTGAAACGTTTTGTGTTTGTTGGTACAGAATGTGAAATAGCGAACGTTTTAATCCAAGAATATTCCGGTTTCATATTAAAATACCAAAATAATGAACATACTATTTCTGTGAAGAGGATACACAACCAAACAGATACTGTGAAACATTTAAAAACGCTCATCCATTGTGGTTTTTTTAGAGCTTTTGGTAAAACTATACACATTTCGTCATTATAGATTGGCATGGTATACATGACTAGATTTGGTTGATCTACAAATCTAGCGTTTCCAGCAATGTCTACTTCTGCTCGTACTAATTTTCCCATTGCTCCTGTTATTCTTTCGGTGTTATAGACACTGCCAAAATTAACCTAAAAATAAAAGAAGTAATGTTACATCCTAATATCTATTCTTTTTCCCAGAAACGGTATATTTTGAAAAATATTTTATAAAAGGTCATAATCTTAGTACAACTTTGGTGAAAAAAATTTATAGACCAGGTAATCTGAAAATGTCGGGAACCAAATTACACATAAAAGTTGGATAAACCTAAAATATTGTGAACTAAATTACACATTTTCTCAGACCCTACTACCTACAATCCGATCCTAATATATTGCCGACAGCTGTTCTTATTTGCTCTTTCGGTACAAACCTGTGGATCTTGATCAATTTTTATTTCAAAATTCATATATTTGGCTATAGTTCCCAAAACTTGTGAATCAACTCCACAATTAAAACACGAATCGTTTATACTATCGGTAATATCGATCATCATACTGGGTTTTCTATTAAAAATGGACGCTCTCAGTGGCCATCCATTCATATTTTTAAGACTATTGAACTCTTCTATGGTGACAGATATTTCGTTTAACCAAGTTTTGGGTTTAGTGGTTTTAATAAGACCGAATTGTCCGTTTTTGTCTTTTTTAAACGGTTGATATAAATAGATGGTTTGGTTGCATGCACATGGAGCTTGTGAAAAGGCGTTGATAATGCTGTAATTCTTCCATAGTTTCGTTAGAATTTCTGTCATACCTTAAATGAGATTTTGCAAATTAATAAAAGTATATACAGTCAGTGGCGGATTTAGGCTTCCTGCCGCCCTAGACCCGGTTTGATGCGCTGCTCTTTTAGTGGAAGATTCTTACTAGCAGTACGAAACGATCTAAAATTTGGTACATTCCAAACAAACTGTTTCTATACGCTGTAATTTTCTCTGCAATCCTGTAGGTTCAAATCTCGTAGTAAGCATCAAGGGCCTAGGCCTAAATCCATCACTGCACACAGTTCAGTTGAACTAAAAATTAAAAAAAAAATTAAATGTGTATTACCTTCAACTATATGTTCGCAATGTTTGTTTTGTGTAAAAATTAGCACATAGGACAATCTTGGTGGCAGAAAACCTATTTTAAGAAATTCTTTAAAAACAAACACATCTTCAATAAAAATTAATGTGTAACTCCACGACAATTGATTGAATATATTATTTTCCAAAACTTTTTTTTGGAATTTCTCAAGGTTAAATTCTATAACAGTTGCTGGAACTTTAATAACTTCTGTTAAAAAAAAATTAGTGAAATAGTTGACTTGGTAATTTGTTTTTTCTTCGCTAATCTTTACGATTAAAACGTGAGTTGATTTTTTAAAAATTTCAAGATAAAATTTCTTTGTCGGGTCCTCTTCAAGGTCGCATAATGTGTTTTCTGATATTATCTTGGAATCGATTTTGTGCAGAAGTGTTAAAAATAATAAAAAAATGTCTATCCTGCTACCCATAGTCATCATCTCTGTAGTTTAACTAAATTGTATTTAACCGTGAAGTTTTATAATGGACAATTATTCATTGGAACATCCAATAAGTAAGTTTGTTGACTGTCAGGGGCGTATTTAATAAATTTCACAAAGAACTATTACAGGTAAATTGCACAAAAGTTGTTGTCTTAAACCCTGCAAATAGGTAATTTTTATGCCAAGCAGCACTCTGAAAGCTTGGGAAAAACCCCAAGTATATTTTCAAATCAGTAACAGAAAGAAGAAGAAGAATGACACGGAGGATTTAGATTTAGAAAGACAGGGAGTATTCAGGACCACATATTTATATTAAAGCAGATCATGGAACCAACAATAGAGCAAGACAAGAAGTGTATTTAGGTTTTATTCACATGGAAAAGGCCTTTGATTGAGTGCCAAGAAACAAACTATGAAAAGAGGAATAGAAAATAAAATGGTCCAAGTAATAAAAAATATATACAGTGGAAACGCTTACTCTATTATCCACCAAAATAGCATCTCAGAAGCTTTCACAACAAAAGAAGGATTGAAGCAAGGAGGAGGTCTCAGTCCTACACATTGTATATTGATGAGGTAGGTAATAAAGAAATGTAAAGTAAAAGTTGAAAAATTTAAGGTAGGATACAGATATATGGAAAAAGTACAAGTGTCTGAAGGAACATTTGCAGATTATATAGTCATTGTGACCGAAAAGGAGGTAGAGTTACAAAAGAACCTGGAGATTTGGAATGATGCTCTGCAACAATGTGGAATGAAATTAAATAAAAAGTTATGGCATTAGGAAACGAACACAAAAACATAGAGATAAGAGTAGACAATGTTATAATAATTGAACAAGTAACAACCTTCAAATATCTAGGTGTAGAACTACAAGAAAACGGGAGACATGAAAAAGAAATAAACGATAGAGAGCAAGAAACACTAAAATTGTTCTAAGCAATGAACCAGTGAATCAGTGAAGACAAAAATAAAAGTATATAAGACCATATACAGACCAATGTAGTAAAACACACGTTTTATACGATGAGCATTCCAAAAATTTGATTTTGAGACAAGCCTAAACTTATGTTTAAAAATTTGGGTAAAAGTTGTTCCGTAAAATACATGTAGATTTAAAGTCATGGCCATCTGAGTGTAGCTCAAGAGGGTTTAGGAGCAACAGGTCGGCAACAGACCAGGTTTTCACTTTAAAGGAAATTCAAATGACCTGTTATGAGTATAAAACGGAATTACATGCTTTATTTATAGATTTTAAGCAGGCGTATGATACAGTTAGCAGAGACCAACTTTTCGAAGCTATGACATGGTTAGGAGTACCAGGCAAATTGATCAGGTTAACAAAAATGACTCTTTTGAACACAGGTAACAAAATAACTTGGAATGGGTACAAATCAACGGTCTTCAGGGTCGGATATGGTGTAAGGCAAGGGGATCCGCTATCAACAGTTTTATTTAACTCAGCACTCGAAGCCATTATGAGAAGATCTAAAGTAAAAACAGATGGTACAATCTATAATAACGAACATCAGTACATTGCGTATGCAGATGACTTGACAGTATTGGCAAAATCAAAGAAAGAGCTCAGTAAAATTACAAAAAATCTCGCAGAACAAGCAAACATTTTAGGACTGCAAATTAATCAAGAAAAAACGAAATATATGGATAGTAAAAACGGCATGGGAAATGGACTACAGTTTCCAAAGGGTACATTAATTTATTTATTTAAAGGCAACATAAAATTTGGAATGCTCCAGTCACTGATGAAATCAAAATACTGTTCAAGAAAGATGAAGATAAGAATATATAATACCATTATAAAACCCACTGTAACATACGAAAGTGAAACATGGATTCTAACAAAAAAACAGGAAGAAAAGCTGGAGCGCTGGGAGCGTACAATTCTTAGAGCAATCTTCTGTGGAATGAAAACACCTGAAGGCTGGAGAAGGAGAAGGAATGAAGAAATAGACATGTTATATGGAGAATCAAAGATAACATCAAGAATAAAAACAAACAGGTTAAGGTGGTTGGGATACGTAGAAAGATTAATAAACAAAAAAAGAATGACAAAAATGGCTGTTTACAGGACTCTTATTGGCAAAAGAAGAAGAGGGCAGCCTAGAAAAAGATGGTTTGAAAGTGTGGTTTCAGATATGAATAAACTGAAAATACGAAACTGGAAACAGAAAGCCAAGAATAGAGAGGAGTGGAGAAAAATAACTGCCCTGGGTCTACAAGGCCTGTAGAGCATATATTTATATATATATATTTAGAAAAGTTGTTCCGTATTACAAAATACATGTAGATTTAAAGTCATGGCCATCTGAGTGTAGCTTTATTTTTTTACCAAATTTTTTTAAAATTGGGACTACGAGAAAAAAATTATCAAGAAAGTATGAAAAATACGGCCCACTGATATTATAGGTGAAAAGGTGGATAAAGGGACAATGTCTGTTTACATAATAATGCTTGAAATTATTTACTTAATTTATAGAGATTAAAACAAATACACTTGAAACTGTAAGCGACTGCTTTTAATGAACAATACCATTGTTTAATGGAAACTATATGTCACAGCTGACGTTTTCGTGAAACAAACACTTAATATTTATTATTTTTCGAAATGTTACGTCTAATTCTACACATCTATTTTCTTTTGATAAATATTTAACTAAAATGTCGAGTTTTTAGTAACTTGAAAGGTTTCTCGATAAAATAAAGTAAAGAAAAGTACGAATCTATTAACTTGTTAAAATAAGGGAAACTATATAATCACTATAAAGGTGCCTTTAGACCATAGGATTTTTCATTTTATTTTAACAAATCGAATGTAACCGTACTTTGTATTCGTTTACACTGTTCGATTTTCAATTTGATTTGGTCCGTCTGATTTTGCATTTGACAAATCATTCGAGTTTTGCAAAATAGAACCGTATCTATTTTGGTTCGATTTTTCATCTGATTTTTGCGATTAATCATGCGCATTGTGCATTATTTGCTATTGACTACAATCTCTTATTTATGATGCGGGCAAAAAAAGAAGATTAAAAATTTTGATTAGTGGTTTTTGTTGACATTGTGACGTACATAAAAATTAAATTCGAAATACCACGTTTATTTGCTTATTTTTGTCATTTTGCAGTTGTAATAATAATAAAAGATTTAAAGTTGCAACTGCAGCAGTTTCTGTGTTTCTCAAAGACATTTTAATTATGTCCACACTTAAAGCAAACAACTCAAAATTTGTGAAAACAAAATCATAACCTTACATTTTCTATTTCTATTTTCTATTGACACAAATGACAGTTGACATTTTCCAAGTCGGATCGAAAATCGAAAATCAGACAAATGTAAACGTTTATATTAGGTCCCAAGTTCGACTTTGATGTAAAATCAGATGTTTTATCAAATGTAAAATCCTATTAGCCTAGTCAAAGCACCTACACAAAATATCAGTAAAATGCCGCAAAAAACACAAAAAACTTGAAAATCTAAAATTGAGTATTTAAAAGGGTTGTGATTAACATGAGAAAAACTTAACAATGCTAGGCATGCGATTTTCCGGAAAATTGTCGAGTGAAAATTTTTGTTTTTTCGCTCTAATTGTTTAAATAATGAAAACACAGAAAAATGTTCAAATCAAAAATTGTAGCCAATACATTTATCTACAAAATTTGTCTGAACAATTTTTTTGTATCTGCATTAGTTTTTAAAACATATACGAAATTTCCATAGTAATATTTTTGAACATCATCAATTTTCATGTTTTTAATTTTATGATAGTAAATAATCAATGACATTTAGAAAAAAAAAATTTCATATGAAATGTGTTCTAAAATGGGGTATCTACAAATACATTGTAAATATTTTTTTTATTAAATTTTTTAATGTATTATCATCGATTTTCCACGCTCTCTCACCTGCTTTTTCACCTTTATTTGTGCTCCCTTCTCTTTCTTACCTGAGCCATAGGTGTGTTCTTTTGTATCGCGATCACTTCTTAATAGGTTAATTATAAAGTTCACACGATAATATCATAAACGGTATAAAAAGTGATAGGTTTGCTGACAGACCTCTGATTTAAGTATTTATATTAAATAATTGTCTATTATTTAAAAAATGTATTTGATATTTATAAAAAAACTGTATAGTAGTTTCGAAAGTAGATGCTTCAAAGTGTTTAGTAGTAAAGTTTCATTGAATTATATTAATTTCGAAAAAAGATTAATTGAATGAAGTCTAAAAAAAACAAGTAAAATTTAGCATGCAAAAAAAACAGATTTTTAAGAAGCATTCGTTTAAAATTCTAAATATTGATGGTTTTGCTTTTATAATAATAATGTTTTATGCTCATTTGCAATGCTAAATCCAAAAGGAATTTTCGCTGGGATAAGTATTAATTAAATAGGAATTATAATAAACTGATATTACAGTCAGAAAATCTACTTTTTCAAATTTGAAAGCATTTCTATCTAAAAGTTGAGATCTTTCTTTACATTTTACATGAGTTTATTTATTTTTTCAGAATGTTATAAGCCCAAAATTATTAACTTTTAAGTCGAGCGGTTAATAAATTTAGGCCGTTCGCGCGTAATTGATTACCACTAAAATTAATTTTATCTCGTAAACTTTTCAATTTACAGAAAAACTTTTTAGACAAAATTTGATTTAGAAGTTTTTCTGTATATTTATTATTTAAGCAACTAGAGCGAAAAAACAAAAATAAAAATTTTCACTCGACGATATTCCGGAAAATTGCATGCCTAACATCGTAAACTTTTTCTCGTGTTAAACACCACCCTTTTAAATACCCAATTTTCAAGTTTTTTGTATTTTTTGTGAGGTTTTATGTGTACTTTGATTAGGCTATATGGTCTAAACTCTAAAGGCACCTTAACGAAGAATAATACATTTCTATGTCAATTCGAGTGATATTGCTGCCGCAAACGTCTTCTGCTGATGAGGTCAGCATGAGAAAATTGGTTCAAGGTCAAATGTGTATCGATCTCCTTTGCCCTTTTCACTTTCAACAGACTTAAAAAAGTCTGAAATGGTTTCAATTTATTAGGAAAAAATTTACAAATATATACTGTACTTGGCCAGGCTTTACAATCGCTGAAGTGAAAATACTTAATCAATTTCGATAAACCTACGACAATAATTGTACTTCCGGAGATATGATTATAGAAAAAAAATTGGTCGAGTTTTGTTAAATTTTTATTATTACACATATCCGTGGAAAAAGGTTAAATTTTACATTTTATACATCCCCATCAATAACTATATTATTATATATAAGTTTATTCTTAGTTCAATTTTGTTCGACAAATAATTCCAAATATTATTTGAAAATGTTAATGTCTATATCTCATTTGAAATATTTTAAAAACTTTTTCATAGTCCAGTCATTGTATACATTTGGAAATGCAAATGAACCGAGAAAGCCAAATTTTGGATATTACGTGGGGGGGGCTAGAAAAGCTTAAGTTCAAATTGTCGACTCTGGCGACATTGTCCACTACTGTGCATTCAAATAACGGAGCAACTAATTCCTGCTTTCCTGCACCCACAAGCAGTCCGAATGGGGTTGGCGACAGACTAATTACGGACTTGAACCAATTTGCACCACAGCCGCACCCGCTCCACCTGAACTTTTAAAACTCATTTCGTGCAAATGTAAAGAAAAGTGTGGGACTGCTTGTGGGTGCAGGAAAGCTGGAATTAGTTTTTCCATTATTTGCCTGCACGGTAGTGGACAGACATGCAACAATGTCGCCAGAGTCGAGATTTTATTCAACGACGATCACGATGATGATGATTATGATTTTTCGACCGTCACAGCATAATTTCCTGCGATTGAAGAGTTTTCACGACTCAAAGAGTCTACCGAGGAAGAACTTCTACAGCCAGGACCATCAAAACGACGAAAAACATGTGAAAAAAATGACCACCTGTAATTATTATTTTTTGCTGCCTAAAAATTATTTCATCAATAAATTTCATGTGTTTGATTTATAATTTGGCTGGTTTATTAATTTACTTTGTATTGCAATAATTACCTGAACAACCATTCATCCATTTTGACGTGTGGATACAACCGTGCGAACGGCTTAATCAAAACCGGGCACAGTCTTACTGACTTTGCGGCGCGCTAGAGGTCGAAAATAAAAAATAAAAAAACTAATTTGTAGGTCTGAACACGCTCTACAAGTTTCATACTGGACATTTTTCGATATCTTTGACAAAAAAAAAGGAAAGAACGAAAAACAATTTTTTTCTCCCCAAATTTATGGTTTTTTTGATCGATATCTCGATAACGATGATCGATACGTGAAAAATGTGTGGGACCTTAATTGTAGATCGTACCAAGAGCAACAAAAAAGTTTTGTATAAAAATGTTCGCACAAGGTTATTCTGAACTTAAGCTTTTCTAGCCACGTAATATCCAAAATTTGGCTTTCTCGGTTCATTTGCATTTCTAACCCGATTTTTCCGACGCAATGACTGCATTTTTAAGGGATTTAAAAACAAAATTTTACATATTGAAAAATATCACTGGATTTCATTGTCTTCGTAAACGTATATATACGGGTGTCTCTCCAAAAGAACGATATCCTTTTCCAATTGTTTTAGATCAGCTTCCATTTTAGATTTTCGTAAAATTTTTGGGATTGTGTCTGTTAGTATCGGAAGACCTTGGTATTGTTGTTGAAGCTCTTCCCAGTTTTGTTTTAGACCCTACAACCATATCAAAATTTTAATTATAAATTTAGTTATCGGTAAAACTGCTATTCATCGGAAAAAGATAGTACATAAATCGCTAGTGCGTTGGTTTCTTTGCAATAATTAAAAATTATTGCTTCTGCTTATAGATTTTCTTATCTCGCCGACAAATTGTGAAACGATGCAAACTAATCCTGCTCACAACTATAATCGATTGCCTAGAGCAAGAAAAGAATATTTCCACTGCAAAAGCTGGTCAAATTATCCCTTCGTATATTACCCAATAAAGGAAAAAGAAGAGCTCAACCTAACTTCACTTACTACAGCATGACAATGACAGATAACGCTACAACACAACAGTGACAGGTGTCAGTTACGCTACCAAAAATGGTTATAGAATTGTTCACGTCAAAAATATTCCCCACCAATTTTATGATTATTTACTTACATTAAGTAATGCTTCTCGTTGATGTCTTGTAATATACGTACACAAAGGTCGTTCTACTCCGCTAGCATCCTTTTTCATTTGATATTCCTTCTCTTTTGTAGCAATAAATCTCTTTAAGTAAAAGGGGGTTTTTCCAAACGGTGGAATCTTTATGTAAATCGGCTCTAAACCGGCTTTTAATGGCTTCTTCGTACCTACAAATATTATGCTAAGTAGTAAAAATCATTTTTCACAAAATTTAACTATCTACTACAATTTTTAAATTTCTTACATCATATAATATGCACCATTGAACAAAATAAAATGAATAAAAAAAAATAATAAACGTCTTATAGTTTTGGTCTTCTCCTATCCATTTACCGTATCGATCTATGACTACTGTAGGTATCGGTTCTTTTGGTTTCATTTTACAAATTGTTTTTATATTATCAGCTACGTAATTTTTCCAAGGTCTGGATGGTTTTTCGTTTTTTAGACACTCTGCTGTTTTTGGTACAGCCATTTTCAATATACACGGTATTGTTTCTTTTTTTATTTTTTCCTTAACATAACAAGGTTTTCCTAAAATATTTAACAAGTTTTTATTTCAGCAATGCTGCTAACAGTAACCATAGAATTAAAATTTTGTTGCTTAAAATTTAACAAAATACGTTATTATTTATTTATTATATTGTTATCCTAAACTAATGGCTCTGTAGCAGAATAGCGCTGGACATAAATAGCGCTGGTCAAAACAGCGCTGGACATAAATAGCGCTGGTCAAAAGAGCGCTGGTCAAAAACAGTGCTGGACAAAAAAGCGCTGGACAAAAACAGCGCAGGACAAAATAGCGCTGGTCAAAATAGCGCTGGTCAAAAACAGCGCAGGACAAAAACAGCGCAGGACAAAATAGCGCTGGACAAAAACAGCGCAGGACAAAAACAGCACTTCATAAAATAGCACCGGTTGAAATATCCTTACACAATCAACTATTACAGTAGAATGTGATTGAAAAATCAAGTTTCACCGCTAAGCATCAACCTTCCTTTACAACAAACAATATCAGGATATAAGCAGCGGAAAACAAGTAAGAGCAACAATCAATATTTTTCATCATACTTCAACACATATCGCTTCCCGACCAACTGACACAGATCAAAGTGTAAACAACTACTTGTCAGTGTCATATCTATTTAAAGTCTAAAAAAATGCAATTTCACGTTGCTTGTCATTTCGGTAATTATATCCTTCGTGGAATAATGTATCACCTCCTTTCTGAGACTTGCCAAATTGCATTTTTTTAGACTTTATACAAATATGACACTGACAAGTAGTTGTTTACACTTTGATCTGTGTCAGTTGGTCGGGAAGCGATATGTGTTGAAGTATGATGAAAAATATTGATTGTTGTTCTTACTTGTTTTCCGTTCCTTATATTATGATATTGTTATAGACAGTTACCAATACTTTGATCACTGTCAGCTGGTCGGGAAGCGATGTTGAATTGACGAATTGAATTAGGAAAACTATTGTTATGACTGTAATTTATGAAAAATATGTTATTCCTAATTATGCTAATTCAGTACTATAGTCTATTTTTATGTATGAGGTAGTAGTAAAATAAAGAAGCATAATTATCTTTTGGCGGCGCTATTTTATGGAGCGCTGTTTTTGTCCAGCGCTATTTTGACCAGCGCTATTTTGTCCAGCGCTTTTTTTGACCAGCGCGATTTTGACCAGCGCTATACTGCTACAGAGCCTAATTAGGTACCTAATACTTATAAAAAAGTGTAAAATGATAATTTTTTGTTGTTAATAATAACAAATAATTACATGTACGTTGTATCGTTGTATTCCCAATAGAATAACACGCAATTCTCAATGACAATTTAAAGTGATAGGTGGTTGCACAAGCCTGTCAAATACAATAAAGTTTTTTCATAAGTCATTATGATGGTACTTTACTTTAATGCCATTCAAAACAGTTTTTACAATTTTTAAAGTATCTTGTTAAATAAGCGAGATATACGATATGTATACGATAATTTGGGACACCCGCTATAAACGAACATTATAAATTACAGGTTATAAACAATAATAATACATGAATAACATACAGTACAAGCCACTCAAGTGCTATCACGGAAACTATGGTAAAATGATGTTTCGCTTCTATTTTTCATAAAGGAGAAGGGAAAATAATTTTTTCATTCTACCAAGTTTTTCCGGAAAGGGAATGGTTAATGGAATTATTATTTTCCCTTCCCCTTCCAAATAACGCACATTATGTTCATAACATTAATTTTTTCAAGAAGGGGAAGGAAAATAACCACTCCATTCACCCTTCCCCTTTGAATTATTGAAAATTTGGCACCAGCACAACAGACAAACATACTAACTACTTTTTTTGTGGGTTGCTTAACAGTATATTTATGCAAGCTGATGAATTTATACTTTGATAGTTATGGTTCGTTGCTATAGACAGTATAGAATAAAAGGAGTCAAACTGTAAGTTGTTTTTTTTCAATATTAACTTTGGAACAGTGCAGTTCTTGATACTTTAGGAAGCTGAATAATCCCATCTCTACTAATAGTTTTGACATTTGACAAGCAAACATTATTTCATGTCACTTACTAATAAAAAATATATACGTTATAAAATACTATATTTAGATCAATATTAGAGGGAAGAAAAAGGAATTTTTTCGTGAAGAAAAAAAGAAAATATGACTTTGAATAGTTTCCTGTAGAGGAAACTGCTTTTTTGAAAATATCGGAAGAAATAGCTGCCATTACAAATCTTTTTTGGATTTTTCTCTGGAAATTCCGAGTTTACCGCAAATTTTTCAACGGGTAATCTTCAAAATAGGTGAGTAATGTCGATTTTTTGCCAAATCTCATGGTTACCTATTATTCTTACCTGTGTGTTTTCTAAGGTAATTGTGAGGATCAGGAGGATCTATTTCAGGTACTCCCATCGTCGCATGTCCCTTTTTCTGTACTACAAACAAAGGACTTTGTCGTTTCTCTTCTCCGCTTGGTAATTTTGATTTGTAAGGTTGTTTTTTCGGTTCACTCGGAGCTTTATAAATATTATATATATTTTCATTGTGGCTTGTTAACAAAATTACAGACATTTTTTCTATCTATTAAAAAAGTTGTCACTAAATTGACAACATGCGGACATTTGCTTCGGGTATTGACAAATCAAAAATTGCGTTACTATGGCAATGTTTATATCTTCGATTAGATAAATAAGAAGACACTTAGTCTCGAAGTAAGAAGTAAACTTCTCAGAGTTTAGAACAGTTTCAGAATGACGTTACTGATAGGTCGGCCATATTGTTCTGGGTCCTATGTAATTTTGTGTTTAGTTTTCGTTATTTACTTGGTAAACAACGGATGATAGTCAGACTTTAATCAATAATAAGTTCTTCAAATTATCTAAAATGCCTTCGTTTTGTAGTGTTGTTAAGTGTGAAATGCGGAGGGCAGGGGATAAGGTATTTTTTTTCGATTACAGGCTATTTTAACCCAGGGAGCTGACTATTTAATTAATCTCTCTGTGCATCTGAATCTGTTGCTTTTGACTTTCGTTGGAATCACATAACACGTCGTGTTGATTGCTATTTTCGTCGTTCAACATTTTAATTATTATTTAGTTCATTTTAGTGACTGACAACCACATGTCAAAACACAAACTTCACAATATAGCTGGCCTGTCAGAATCAGGTGTTTTGAATAGACTATTGTAAACACCACTTTTAAATGTAACCTCTTGTTTTTAGAGTATCAAGAAATGATAGTTCAGAAGAAGAAAGCGATACTGATACTGCCAATCAACCTCACTGTCATATTACTATAAAATGTACTAAAGAAGTAAGTAGGTAACTTCTTTATATTTAAATGCCACTAGCATTAACATAAAATATGGGAAGATATAAAACACTAGTAATTTTGTTAACAGAACCAATTTTGCATTTCATTAAAATGCCTTGTAGGTAAAAAAGGTCACTTTATAATACTGCTACTCCGGTTGCCTACTTTCCAGGAACTTGCTAAATTGAATTTGTTCTTTTATTTGAAAATATATAACTGGTATATTCGCTTGAGAGTACGCAAAAGGCTACTTTCAAAGATATCGAAGAATAAATCATTATTCTATCGCTTTACAAAGTTTTGAAAAACGATGGTTGACATTGTAACCTTAAATTCAGGAAAAGAAAATGTTTGGTGTTACTGGAAGGTAGGCAACCGTTTCCATCGTATAATAATTGTTGGTCTCATCTAGACACCACCACTTAAAAGTTACTGTTTTTTTTACAACTATAAGAAACATTAAATTTGATTTTTTTATGAACAAAAAGATGTTTTATTTTACAGATAGCAGGGTTTAACGAATTAGATGAAGCTGTAAAACGATTAGATTTTAGAAGTGCAGTAAGAGATGTCCGTAGATTTAATTATATTTGCGCTTTACTGGAATTGTTAATCGGCCAACAGATGACAGCTCTATCTGGATGCTCTCAAAAAGCTCTACTCGCCATGTTGGAAGAGGTCGCTAGTCACGCTACTAAAAGTCAACACAATCCAAGAGGTTTTCGGCAACTGCTCAGTAATTTACGAGCGTTGCGAACAGCCGAAAGGGATGCCTGTTGGGGAGGTAAGGTTGCAACTGTCTAATAGAATTGAACACACGGCAAGTTTGGTTTGGGTTACAACAGATTATGACATAATAAGCGGATGTTTGAGATTTTATCAGTTCTTTAGCTATCCAAAAATATTGTACACGTGAAACGTCTACGAGGCGAGATCTTTGTAATGCTGATACCACCAACGCATACGCATACGGTGGTTGGTACTCAGACGAAACAGGCCGGGATAGGAGGCCCCAAAACTGCAGCCGTTGTCCTGTTTGTCTGTTAGTCCGTGAGGAGATTTGTGACCTTGTTAAGATCTCAGTATCTCTTTTGGTGAGGTTGGATACAGGGTCATCCGGCCCTATCCGTCTATACCTCCACCAACGTAGAGCCTCACATTCGAAAATTATATGGGTGGCAGTTTCGTCCTCCTCACCACACAATCTACATATAGGTTCTTCTTGGAAGATCCCCATTGTGTGAAGGTGTTTTCTCAGGCCGCAGTGTCCGTTTATAAGGCCGGTTACCAGCCTATTTAATTTTAGGACTTTTCAGTAAGTTTTGGTATGGGTTGTTTAACCATCAGTTTACTGTGTTTGAGCTTCGGAGTTGTTTGCCAGTATTTGAGGTGTTGTTTGTGCACCAACTGGTTTAATGTGGTTCTTACCGAAGCCTTTGGTACACCGGTTGCCGGCTCAGGGCGGTAGGGCATCTGCTTTTTCATTCCCTTCAATTCCCTTTGTCACCTGGCACCCATTTCAGTGTTACTTTATTTGTGGCACGTAGTATACACTTTACTTTGTTGTTTGCAGGAAACGTTGGGAGTTTTATTGGTAGAACATTTGTTGGTATATTCTTCACAATACGTACCAATAATACCACAAACTAGTTTTTATGTTCTCTAGATTTTCATGGCGCCGATTTGTGCTTTTTTAAGTGACCGGTTCAGTTACAACATTTTCTAACAAAATAAAACGAGCAACATGAAAAATAAACTTTTGTCACTAATTGCACAATGCCTTGTTATTTCAGGTCCTTTAGGATCTCAAGTACTTTGGCATCAACATGCCACAAAAATAGAAAGGATATTAAACATGGCAGCCAAAATGCAAATCTGTGAACCGAATACTGAACCACAATTGATGCAATTACCAGAAGAATGTATTAGAGAAATTATCTTAAGGTATAATCCTGGTTGATATATTTTTATCGATTATAATTTGTAAGGTGTTTGTTTTAGATTATCGGACCATAAGGATTTACTAGCAAGTGCCGAATCTTGCGAACAAATGGCAACTATCGTCAACGAACAAAGAATTTGGCGAGAACTTACCAAATTTCATTTCGTCCCTCAACAAATAGATTTATTTATAACTAAAGATAATAATAATATCAATTGGAAAGGAGTTTATCATTCTTTAAAAAAGTAAGTAATAAAAGTGTAAAGCTTTGTATGTCAAGTTAACATGTGGATTTAATTCTATACTAACATTGAAATAAGTAAAAACTATTAAATTACATTTTATTGTTACAGGACTTTTGGTATAAACGAAGAAAGGCAATACGCCGAAATGCTGTCCTTATGTCGATACTGCCGTTGTTTATTCTGGAGGTCCTTGGGACATCCATGTATCGCCGATCAATCTCCGGAATTTCGTGCTCGCATCCAAGAAGCGGGTGGGGTTAGCGCTCCATGTCCAATACCACCGTCTGCGTTCCTCAAATTTTTTTCGTTGTAGAATTGCCTTTAACTCGATCCCCTTCTCGACAAATTTATTTAGGCATTTTTTGAAATTCAAAAGATTACGTTAGAAACGATCGAAATTTTTGGTTGAGTTACTATATATTTTTGAAACCAGTGTTATTATTTCCAAGTGACGTTTAATATACAACACATACATTTTATGTATAATTGTGAGTAAAATGAATTGGCACCGTTTCACAATTTGTAGCAGAAGCAGAACCGGATTCAGATAGATTTTTATTATTGCGGGATCCACACGCACTAGCGATTTCTTTATTCTCTTTTTCCGATGAAAAGCAGTTGTTTTACCGATGATTGTAATAATGGATCTTTTTGAAACTTTTGTCAATTTATGTATTCTTTCAGCAGCTCCATGCTTTGACCCATTATTTTCTTGTTACAGTTGCCTGTACATATTTTGTTTCACTATTAGGATAATACGTCTGTCTACTCTTCTAGTTAATTTTGATTATTACCGCAAATTAATTTTACTCACAACTATAATATGTATATCTATTTTTCCTACACATATAACAAAGTAATGCCTTTACCAAAAATTTCGTGAACAAAAACAAAACCGATTGATTTTTTTAATACTAAGTATTTAATTATATTTATAAGGATTTGAAACTACTTACTATTTGTTTTTTGTCATGGCTGCTTCTGAAAATACATGTTCCTGTGGTCAATTGTACCATACCAAAGATCTTTACTACTAGTCTAATATATCATGTGAGTACCGTCTTTGTCTGACTAGAAATACCCCCTCACAAATTCATATATCGGAGTGGTTCAATTACCCCCTTTTGGTCTTTGACAAATATTAACTGACAGATCTTTCTGAATTGAATCCTCTTAAGATTTAAGCACTAGATTTGCAGAATTGTATTCCTCAAAACTGTCTTCTAAAGGTAACCACAGTGGTAAATTATTTCATCACCTTTTTTTTTATCTCATTTTTGTCGCCAAAAATTGAATGACAGATGAAGAAACACACCTACAGTAGAAACGGTGGAGCTTTACCATCAGGTGACTGTTACGTCAGCAACAATATTCATATGAATCAAATCAAAACTTCTGTCAACTCAATAGAAATAATCGTTATGACTAATATTCCAAAGGTAGGTCTTTTACGTATGTCTTGTAGTTGGTCTTGTGAAGAAGACAATCGATCGTACGTTATTATATTTGATTTATATGGATAGAAGAAGATAGTATATAGAAAATATGTGCTGTGTAAATCGTAGATTGTGTCACGTGATGGTAAAGCTCCAATAAACAATAAACAGTAACCACTAATGGTATCACTACGATAACAATTTTTTTGTCTAGTCATTTCCTTGCTTGAACGTTTATATATATTTCAAATCCATTTTTTTCCCAATTTCAATCGTAAAAATCAAAGGTGCTCATATTTTGTGATTAATATTTTATCTCAACCTTTATAAGGTTATAAATAAGTTTAATATACACATGGATTCAAAAGTTTTGCATCACCCAATATCTCCAAAAGTAATTTTTCCAAACGATTGATTTCTTTGATTTCTTGATACTCATTTACAGCTTTGGTGCGACGAGGAAGGACGTTTTCGTCCATAAAAACGAAAGCGTCGAAAACAGCTGCTCGCCATAGTTTCACGTGAGTATGAAGAATCTTCCTGAGGTATCTATCACCAGTCGTTGTTGCCTAAAAATGGATTCATTCTGTGCAGCCCAAAACATAGCACTTCCTCCTCTAAAGGACAGCACCGAGCATACACGGGCGAGCTGAGCTGCTCTCGCTGTCTCTCTCCGGACACGGGCGAACTGAGCTGCTCTCACTGTCTCTCTCCGGACACGGGCGAGCTGAGCTGCTCTCACTGTCTCTCTCCGGACACGGTCGAGCTGAGCTGCTCTCGCTGTCTCTCTCCGGAAACGGGCGAGCTGAGCTGCCCTCGCTGTCTCTCTCCGGACACGGTCGAGCTGAGCTGCTCTCACTGTCTCTCTCCGGATACGGGCGAGCTGAGCTGCTCTCGCTGTCTCTCCGAACACGGGCGAGCTAGCTGCTCTCGCTGTCTCTCTCCGGAAACGGGCGAGCTGAGCTGATCTTGCTGTCTCTCCGAACACGGGCGAGCTAGCTGCTCTCGCTGTCTCTCCGAACACGGGCGAGCTAGCTGCTCTCGCTGTCTCTCTCCGGAAACGGGCGAGCTGAGCTGCTCTCGCTGTCTCTCCGAACACGGGCGAGCTAGCTGCTCTCGCTGTCTCTCTCCAGACACGTATTAATGGCTATTGCCATACAAATTCTTGTCTCATCAGAAAAATGCATAGAATTCCCATGATGTTTTTTATTACTTGAAACTAATCAATTAATTAGTATCCAGTCCATTATTGGCGAAGAAAAAACTACTTTTGGGTGATGCAAAACTTTTGAATCTATGTGTAGTTTGACTTCCAGAAGCGACATGACAAATGACATTTGCCGCTACTAAGGCAGCTAATACGTGAGCTTTATATCATTAGATAACAGCGGATGATGGTGTTTGATTTATTATTGACTGATTTGTTACACATTTAAAATATTTTTCTATTTAATTATAGTGTTTAGGTTTAACGATAATTTTTATTTAAAACTTACCAAACTAATTAATAAGGAGTGTATTTGATCACATGACTTTTTTATGTTTACAAATCCGCTAGGACTCGGGTACAAATCGCCAGATTCTTTATTCATATTTTTATTCACAAAAGTTAAGCTTGGTCAAATTCATGGTATGGAGTTAAGATCTACAAATATGTAAACTATACACCAACATTATAAATTGACGTTAATTTTATAATGGACCAATAGATTGTTCTTGTTTGTGTAGATATAATCCTTAGGTCCCATATCTACTTTTGTGCATGTTAATTTTATTTAGAAACTGGGTCCTAATAGGTTTGATAATGGCGAATAAAATCTTTAATGAATTTCAAAAAATGTCTTTCGTTGTGCTTCTTGTGCATTGTGATATATTTATCTTGTAATTACGAAATTATTTACTATATCGTGTGTTGTAATAATAGATGCTATATTTCTCATAGTGGTTATATGAAAAATCTGAATTGTGGTTAAAAATTAAAATTATTTTTACTTAAAAATTCGTTTTATTATTATTTCCTATTATTTCAAAATCGACTACCATTAAAAAGTAATAAGTGTAGTTTAGTCTAAAGTTATAGGAACAGAGGAATAGTGATAAAAAAGTACAAATTCAGGATCACTTCATGAGATCATAAACTACAGATTTGTAGCTTCGGTTAATGTCTAACTCTACCTTGAGATCAACTTTATCGACAGTTTTCCTATTTTTAATGGAGCTGCTGCAGGCATCCATTCCACACAATCTGCATACTTCCTTCTTCACTAGTTGGCTATTTTCGAGGTGGCACTGTCTTGTTGGAGCAACTGACAAGACTCTTCATGCATTTTTTTGAAATCGCTTTGATCGTAGTTTCACAGTAATATCTTTGATTGTCTTAGTCCTACTAGGTCTAATTCATATGGTATGATCTCCTTTCTGCTCATTTATTCCAATATTATTTTGGTGCAAACTGCAAGACGGTCCCCAAAAAGATGTTTCAGCATCTTCATTTGCTAATGCAGTTTGTCCACTGTAGATGATGTTCTTGTCTGGTACATAACATAAACTGCAAGAGGGTTCTAGTCCCCAAAAAACATGTTTCAGCATCTCCATTTGCTAATGCAGTTTGTCCACTGTAGATGATGTTCTTGTCTGGTTCATAACATAAACTGTAAGAGGGTTCTAGTCCCCAAAAAGATGTTTCAGTATCTCCATTTGCTAATGCAGTTTGTCCACTGTAGATGATGTTCTTGTCTGGTACATAACATAAACTGCAAGAGGGTTCTAGTCCCCAAAAAAGATGTTTCAGCATCTCCATTTGCTAATGCAGTTTGTCAACTGTAGATGATGTTCTTGTCTGGTTCATAACATAAACTGCAAGAGGGTTCTAGTCCCCAAAAAGATGTTTCAGTATCTCCATTTGCTAATGCAGTTTGTCCACTGTAGATGATGTTCTTGTCTGGTACATAACATAAACTGCAAGAGGGTTCTAGTCCCCAAAAAAGATGTTTCAGCATCTCCATTTGCTAATGCAGTTTGTCAACTGTAGATGATGTTCTTGTCTGGTTCATAACATAAACTGCAAGAGGGTTCTAGTCCCCAAAAAGATGTTTCAGCATCTCCATTTGCTAATGCAGTTTTTCCACTGTAGATGATGTTCTTGTCTGGTTTATAACATAAACTGCAAGAGGGTTCTAGTCCCCAAAAAGTTGTTTCAGCATTTCCATTTGCTAATCCAGTTTGTCCACTGTAGATGATGTTCTTGTTTGGTTCATAACATAAACTGCAAGAGGGCTCTAGTCCTCAAAAAGATGTTTCCATTTGCTAATGCAGTTTTTCCATTGTAGATGATGTTCACTTAAATAAATAGTTGAAGCTCTATGGTACTTCAGTGTAGCTCTTTTCCTGCGGACACCGATGCTCTTGATTGGTGATTTTTGGATAATACTGAATAAAAAACTAATAATAAATTTCATAATTTTATTTTATAATATTATTTGTGACCATGTGCGAGAATATGCTGAGGATTATTTTGCTTTAAAGTGATAAGATATTTCCGAACACATTCATGGTTCCTTCATCGAAAACTACAATTTAATTTTGGAAACAAAAGTGTAGATTGTAAAAGTTAGCTTGAGTACCTGAAAAATTAACACAATTGGCGATGATGGAAAAACAAAAATTTAAAGTATTTTTCACGTGCGGGTAGAAACATTGATAAGGCTTTTAAATTTACCTTTACATAAAAGTTCATGTCGATGTTATATAAATGGTAAGCGTTCAAATATGGAACATTTTGTGAATGGTGAAGTACAAACATAAAGTCTTTCCTAAGCTCCTTACTGCTAAAGTTATGCCAGTCAGACTGGTAAATAAATTGGGGTAATAAGCTGGCCTGTAACAAATGAATAGTATATACTCTTTTAAGAATTTATTTTCCGAGTATTAATACTTAGATATGCATTTTCAAGGACTAAAAAATGTATGAGGTCAAATAAATTATATAGCAGATAAAATGAAAAACTACATTTCTAAATAAAATTATTGGTAAAAACGGAATAAATCTAAAGATTTGCTAATGTACTTATATAAAAAATCAATAAACAATAATATAAAATTTAAAAAACAATGTTAATAGTAATTCTTATTTTAATTTGTCAAACTTGGAATTTGGAAATTTACTTGAGTGATTAATAATTATTCATATTACTAACCTGGTAGTGTAATTCATTTCCAACGGCACAATACAAACAAAGTTGACAAAGAAGAGCAACTATCATTGACAGTCTTAATACTGTTTGAGAAACGGCAACATTTTCCTAAAAATTATTTAACATCATCCAATAAAAATCACACAAAATGTTGTCGTATTTGGTATTTTGGTAATAACTTCTTTTAAAACGGATTTTGTAAAGTGTATAGAAGAGGATATACTGAGGAGAGCTGAAGTGGCACTGTAAACTTTTCACGAGTAGTTGTTCTGTCAACTCCAAGAATGACAAAAGAAAAATTAGAGTTAAATTGTTTGCTAAGCAGTTTTTACTTGTAGCGTGCTGGATTTTGCTCTCAAGGCTTTTCACTTCAACATAAGTAGGTACTTGTCTTTTGACAAGGGCAGTGAGATCTCATCTGTGGTAATTTGTAATTTTATAGAGGATTGAGTAGAGTCAGATATTAGTATACGTTGTTAAGAACTAATGAGTAGGTCGTGTTGAGATTAGCGTTTCTAAATTAAGACAGACTCGCTGTTTCAGAACAACCTTAACAGTAGCCGCAGTAGATAATAAGTGTCCTTGGGGACCTGCGAGAGTCTGGACCGGGAACAGTATAATATATAATAAGTGCATAATATTTTGGATACAATTTTTGAGAAAATATTAATTTTGTCATGTCTTGGTTGAAATATAATTACCATATTAGCGAGGAAATATACTTGTCCACATATGGTAGCTATGGAGGTTGTTATTTGAGACATTGCAATCCAGCTGAACCAACTGTTCATTTTCTTAATCAATCTGAAAAAAGCAGTGAATAGTTATGTAGACATTTATAGACAAAGACAAAGACAAAGACAAAGACAAAGAAAAAGACAAAGACAAAGACAAAGACAAAGACAAAGACAAAGACAAAGACAAAGACAAAGACAAAGACAAAGACAAAGACAAAGACAAAGACAAAGACAAAGACAAAGACAAAGACAAAGACAAAGACAAAGACAAAGACAAAGAAAGTCAAAGACAAAGACAAAGGCAAAGACAAAGACAAAGACAAAGACAAAGACAAAGACAAAGACAAAGACAAAGACAAAGACAAAGACAAAGACAAAGACAAAGACAAAGACAAAGACAAAGACAAAGACAAAGACAAAGACAAAGACAAAGACAAAGACAAAGACAAAGACAAAGACAAAGACAAAGACAAAGACAAAGACAAAGACAAAGACAAAGACAAAGACAAAGACAAGGGCAAGGACAAGGACAAGGACAAGGACAAGGACAAGGACAAGGACAAGGACAAGGACAAGGACAAGGACAAGGACAAGGACAAGGACAAGGACAAGGACAAGGACAAAGGCAAAAGCAACAAACAAACTTTTCTTTTCCTTTCTCTTTTTATTAATTATTTTTTTGTAGCAGTTGTGCCATGGTCGCTCAGTGTTTTCACCAACTAATATTGTATATCCTAAAACTTTTCTCTAAGTGTAAAGTACCAGTAGAACAAGATATAATATACATTACTTCAAAAGTAACTGATGGTGTAGCACACATCGAGTGAATGCTTCTTTATCTTCATTTTTGTATTTTTCTTCCAGCTTGTCGTTACCAATAAATCTTAGTTTCTCAATTACAACCGACATCTCAGGAGTATTAAATAATAGAAAGGTATTTTGTAGAATCTTATACTGGGTAATAATACATGTGGTTACTGCAAAAAACAAACAATCGCACCCCAATACTGTAAACGCCATCAGATATGGTATAGTTACAGCTTCTCCTAAAAATATTATTGGATAATATCGAGGGTTATCCGCGAAGCTCATTGGATAAGAAACTGGATATGGATATTCCCTGATTATCCAAGCTCTAACCAATAAGAATATTAAATAGAATGCCGAACAACTAATTAAGAATATCATTATTCCTGAAACTTCTCGAAAAATCTTTTTCAGTTCTTGTGCTAATTTCTCGTCGAGTAAATCGTATGGCCAGAATCTATTACGTATATCGTCTAAGATTGAATTTAGGTTGTCACTGTTGCATACGAGGACGATTACTTTTGATGCTGCCTAAAAGATATTACTACAATTAATCTAAAATAGTGTGTGTTAAAGGGAAAAGATGCTGTCTAATTTCCTTTTTAATGTGATGTTAATAAAGTTTTTGTTTTGTGAATAACAAGTTTGTGATTACAGTCTGCTACTATAACTGCTCGGAAAAGTTGATAAACTCCCTTTCCGGAACAGTTTCTAATATTTCTTAACCTTGACAGCTTTTCAAGACCTATACACCTCATGCATTCGATTTATCTGGAGCTGTGAAAGAAATGAGGCTGAAAACATATGTCCTAATATGTAGTGATGGTAATTCGAAAATAGACTTTTGATTATCAACAATATTTCAATAATAATTATACCTTAGTGCTTGTTTTATTGGATTTTGTTAGTTACGGAATATAAAAAGGTAGACATTTTTTCAAAGATAGGTTTCCTGCAACCCGCAACGCCGTGCGAAAACTCCTATCGAACTCATGGTGAAGATCTATCGTACTGCCTGTTGCTATGCAACATATAAGTACTTCATAAGAAAATTAGATAGATGATAACTGATATTTATAAGTTAGTAATAATTGTTTACTTTTTGGTAACTAATATAAATATGATGATATTGGAGATAGGTTAGACACACTTTCGTACTTATTGCATCTGATAATGGCTCTGTAGCAGAATAGCGGTGGTCAAAATCGCGTTGGTCAAAAAAAGCGCTGGATATAAATAGCGCTGGACAAAATAGCGCTGGACAAAAACAGCGCAGGATAGAAACAGCGCTCCATAGAATAGCGCCGCCCAAAGATAATTATGTTTCTTTATTTTACTACTATCTCATACATAAAAATAGACTATAGTACCGAATTAGCATAATTAGGAATAACATATTTTTCATAAATTACAGTCATAAACAATAGTTTTCCTAATTCAATTCGTCAATTCAACATCGCTTCCCGACCAGCTGACAGTGATCAAAGTGTTGGTAACTGTCTATAACAATATCAGAATATAAGGAACGGTAAACAAGTAAGAACAACAATCAATATTTTTCATCATACTTCAACACATATCGCTTCCCGACCAACTGACACAGATCAAAGTGTAAACAACTACTTGTCAGTGTCATATTTATTTAAAGTCTAAAAAAATGCAATTTGGCAAGTCTCAGAAAGGAGGTGATACATTATTCCACGAAGGATATAATTACAGAAATGACAAGCAACGTGAAATTGCATTTTTTTAGACTTTAAATAGATATGATACTGACAGGTAGTTGTTTACACTTTGATCTGTGTCAGTTGGTCGGGAAGCGATATGTGTTGAAGTATGATGAAAAATATTGATTGATGCTCTTACTTGTTTTCCGTTCCTTATATTCTGTTATTGTTTGTTGTAAAGGAAGGTTGATGCTTAGCGGTGAAACTTGATTTTTCAATCACATCCTACTTTAATAGTTGATTGTGTAAGGATATTTCAACCGGTGCTATTTTATGGAGTGCTGTTTTTGTCCTGCGCTGTTTTTGTCCAGCGCTATTTTGTCCAGCGCTTTTTTGTCCTGCGCTGTTTTTGACCAGTGCTATTTTGACCAGCGCTATTTTGACCATCGCTATTTATATCCAGCGCTATTCTGCTACAGAGCCCTGATAATATGACCAAACTGTTTCCATGATTGTTGATTGTAAAGTAACACGATACTCAAACACGTGCTCAATTGAAATTTCTGAGTATGTTAAGTAATTTAGTAAATTTAGTGCAACATTAATTTAATTTATTGTATCTGAGCAACAACAACTCGTGGCCGGGTTTGCCAATAAATTGTATTATATATAAACCATAGAGATACTACAGATAGAGGCAATAAGCCATAGGCCGCTGTGTAAGTGGGAATGTCCCACCGAATTCCGGTAAGAGAGAAAAAGATAGACGATCAGAGGTTTTTTTCTGTCTTTGTCTGTGTATATATCATGCGCGCCATTAGAGAAAGACAGCCTAAACCTCCGACTTTCTATCTCTCTCTTACATGCCGACGAGTTCCGAGCTGGCTTGTTGCCTCTATCTGTAGTATCTCTATGATATAAACACACTTGAAACAAAGCACCAGCGTTAATTATTTGAGTTGTCATATCATCATTTCCAGACAAAGTAATACATTTATATACCAGTCCGAATCCATAAAAACTATAAAAAGCAATTGCAACGGTAAACATAAATTTTCTCTTCCAAATTGTTTCTTGTCTAGGCCAAAAATGGATTGCTTGTAAGATTATTTGCGGCATACATAAAACCAGTATACCATAATCTCTTGTTCCGACGATTCGCCGTGCAGTACCTATAACAAATATTGGGATATAAAAATATAATTTCAATCAAGTACGAATGTACTGTTATAAAGCCATTTTAACCAACAATATGTGTTGTCAGATGCCATGCTTCTTATTTTTGTTTTTATAAATATCTCTCACTTTCTGAATCTCAAATTTATATAGGTTGGTGAAGGCTTCAGGTATTGGGTTTTATGGCGTGCCGTTTTGGTATTTAATTAAATCGTTTTAAAAAAGGAAAAAAAAATTTATCACTTCTTTCAAAAAATTTTATTCTGTTGAAGAATTAAAATTATGTTTTTCATAATAATAATACAGGAATTTTCATCATGAAAAACATAATAGAAATTGCAGATTTAAAATTATGAAAAACATAATAGAAATTCATGAATTAAAATTATGAAAAACATAATAGAAAGAAATTCAATTCCATTATGTATTGAGGATAGTAAATGTTTTAACGGCAACACTGCTTCTGGGACAAAGAAGAAGAAGAATCAAACTTCATTTGTTATGTTAATTTCTGTGGTTTTTTATTTACCTTATACCATTGTCTAAAAAAAGACAATGCTTATACTATGTAAACTGTAAACAGAGACAACCCTGTAAACTATTAAAATAATCACCATTGAAGTGAGCATCAATTGTTATATGTTACGGTATAAAAGTTCAATAAGTATGGGTTCCAGAGAGAAGTCGCAACTACACTGCTTAGAATTCGGCGTATTATTGGAGAATCTTGTAGAGTTTTTCAGTCAAGCAATCATGTTCCTCGTGATATTCTGTCATCTTGCTCAACGAATCTCGACAGAATTGAGAATCCCATTTCTTCTGATACTCTCAACCTGTTAAAACATACAATGAAAGAATTATTCTCTTGATTCCCAAAGTGAATATGGGTTGTTATAGGGTTTCGGGTCTAGCATACTTCCAGACCGGGAAGTGCTCTTCTCTTCAATTTTGGAAAGAGCCCTCTACTGCTCTAGTAATAACAATGGAAACAGTATCACAGATAGCCTACTTGGTCAGTACCAAAACACTGTACACTCTCATTGTCCGAGCCCCTTAAAAACGAAGAAGAGAAGGGTTAGCGGTGCTGCCGGTTGAACACCCAGTTTCGCACTTTCGGATGTATGCATTACTGCAGGATAGGCAACCTCAATACATAATGGAAATTGAATTTCTATTATGTTTTTAAGAATCCTAATTCTTGAATTTCTATTATGTGTTTCATAATTTTAAATCGGCAATTTCTATTATGTTTTTCATAATGGAAATTCCTGTATTATTATTATGAAATACATAATTTCAATTCATTGACAGAATAATTACGGAATAAAACTTTTTGAAAGGCGAGATATTTTTGTTTTTGTTTTTAAAACGATGTTATTAAATACCAAAACGACACGTCATAGGGTTTGCTCTTCCCCGTCTTTAGAATTTTATGTTTGAAAAGTTGTTAAAAACATAGTTTGTACGTTCTTTTGAAATGATTTCTTATCTTCCTTATTGCAAAATGGCTAACACCTTTTTCTTTTTGTGATTCCGGCATAATAACTTTTTCTAGTTCGGCATTTCGTTAGATGTCATGCATGTGCTCAAATAAACAGGGCCACATTTTGATTTCTTCCTCACACACCGAGAGTTTTTTAGATCGACTAATTAAAACTTTCCAGTCTCCTCAACCACTTGACAAATTTCTTTAGTTGCTGAGGTTTCTATGATCGTTTCACAAAGTTAAAATCTACATGTTAAGATACTACTTTTGTCACCACCCTTATGCAGTGGCACAATTTCAGTTGTTTTCAGTCAGTTAAAAGAGAAACTATTAAATGAAGAAAGCATTTAAATTATTTTCAATTCATTCCCTAGTTACGATATTCTTTACCTGCCAAGTAATTTATGCACAACGTTAGAGGTATTTTTGCAGCCATTTCTCCTTGAACTCAATATGCACATATAAAAGAGAGGCCTTAGGGGAGCATTCTATATTATATACACACATCAGGCTACAAAAATATTTTCATAGTAGGTAGAGAGACAAAAAGTATATTTTTTAAAAAATTTATCTGCGACATACTCAGCAGTTTTATACCGCGTTCTATATACCTCCACTAAATGTATTTTATCATTTATCAGTATGAGCAGACGGTTTTAGATATGGTAATTTAAGATAATATACCCTAGTTGGATATAAATTATTTTTATTTCACCTTACCATGAAAAAAAATATCTCATGGATTCAGTTTCTGCAGATGAATTATGAAGATTTATTTTAAAAAATGACGTTCTGTGATAAAAATTGTATAATAGGTTCAATCTAGTGGCTAACACCACACTAGAAGCAGATGCTGAATCTCTTTCGGAACTTTCTGACAAAGTTGGTGACCGTTCCCGTAATGGTGTTGCATGGTGTAGTAGGAATTCTTCAATAGTAAATCCTAATAAAACTGTGCGTATGCAATTTTCCCCTAAATATCAAAAATCTATCGACTTTACTATCAGTAGAGTCCGCTGATGTATAGTTTGTCTCAAAGTATATCGTCTGGGCTTTTGCCGGCAATCATAAAATTAATGGGCCAATTGCAACAAATCTTATGGTCAATAGCTGCTGTAGAAGAGATCGTCAGTGGCGGACTATTCAAAATTATTTTAAAAAGGATCAAATTCACAAATATCAATTTTAACCGTTTCAAAACTCTTTAAAAAAATATCTTATTGACCATAGTGTTGATTTTTTCCCTTAATTATTTGTCAACTATAATGTTCTATGTATTTCTCTATGACTTGTCCTTCATCATGTAAAATATGATTTGAAGGGATGAATAAATTTATTATTAATATTATTATTATTATTATTATATTACTGACCATAGCAAAATGTGGATATCTTGTTTACTGATCCTACGTGTTTTTCTATCCATAGCTTAGTTGGTTGGATAAATGACAGAGATTGAAATTAAGTAAAATAAACTAATCTAAATAGAATTTTTTTACATTTAAATTAGATTTAAAAAAATTTGTATATCAAACTTACGGTCTAGCAACATTTTTCTTGCTTATCGTTGGCTTTCAGGCCATTAAGTAATGCAGGAATGTATATAAGAATTAATCATAACCTATAATCTTATGAATTACCAATTCAAAATTGAATGGGCGGTTACAGAAATCGTATAGCATGAATTTTGAATAAGATAAATAATCAGACGTATATTATTCACATTTCTGATATACAGATATGTATATTTATTTAAAGTAAAATGGAAGGAGAACTAGAAAGGGTTGTCGATTGTAAAGTTGGTTGTTTTGTCTCTAAAAGTATTAACTAGTGAGGTTATAACACCTCGCAAATCAAAGTAGTCCATCAGCTGTTAAATAGTAGATTTTAGTTTTATTAATTAATGGTAGAGTCATCAAACACTTACAAATCTTAAATAATATTTATTTTAGAGTTATTAACAAATAGGAATGAAAAAATTGAATAGATGAGGCTTTTACTTGATGAAGATCCATACTAAACGATGGAATAAAACAATTTAATTTGTTCGAATCTTCATTATACTAGAACTACGTTCAATATGTATTCGTGACGCGTTTCGCTAACACAGTAGCTTTCACAAACGAGTGGAGGTATAATGACATTTTTTTTAATTTATACAGTGTATTAAAACGGAATTTTACGGATATTGACAAATCTATTTACATGGAAATAAAAAGCAAAAAAGTGTCTAAAGTATTGAACAAGTTTACTTAGAAATTCATTCAGAACAATCTTTCTAGGTAAAAAGGATTAATAAGGGAGAATTGTTGATATCTATTTGGGTGATCATGAACTGCGGACAACCGATGGGTTGAGAGCAGGTAGCGCACGAATTGCGGACAGGCCATGTCTAAACCGCTTAACCGCCGCAACCCTTCTTCTCAGAAATGTAATTGAATTGCATCGTTGGTGGTGGTGTGCTGAGTATCTAGTTCTAGTGGTACGGCGAGTTTTTTTACGAAATTTTGATACCTTTTATATCTTTTTATTTATTTTTTTGATTTTCCAATTAGATTTTTTTCTCCTAACAAATCGGTAAAATGGAAGTAATGTTGTGATAGAAATATGAATAATAATATTCAACTAACCTAACCTAACTCCCTAACCCTTTACCTGTTCATTTTACCTGACCGATCCTTGTTCGCAATTCGTGCAGTGATTAACGGTTCATGCATCTGTCCGCAATTCGTGCGCACATATCTATTTGGTCGTTAAGAAGATTATCTGAATATTTGTTTTTATTTCGATTTAATTCGAGGGATTTAGGTTCTATATGCAAAATTTCAAAATTTGAATCGAAAGTGTGTTGGTTTGCTAATAAATTTAATGATTTGAGTAGTTGGAATCTAATTTTTGGTTGTCATAGCTACGTTTGTTCTAAAATTCTAGTTTTAAAATCCCTAAAAGTGGTAATGACAACTGTGATAAAATTGATATATGTACAGCGGACAGATCGAGACGTGAACGGTGGGAAAACTTCGAGCTGCGTGAAGTCAGAGTCAGTGTTAGACAGAGAAAGTATTCGGAAAACAGAAAGGCAAACTGTTTATACGAGTCGGGTGATAATGCTAGCGACGATCGAATTTCGTGCGCATTTCGTGGGCGGTACTTCTGACCGTTCACGTCTCGATCTGTCCGCTGTAGAACTGTGCAAACTGAATCTCGTCCACTACTAGTTTTACATAATATATTTATGTATTCAGGTTTGTAATTATATACGAAATAAACACATTTATTGTTATTATTATTATAGACCTTCATACAGGACACTTTTTAATAAAATACCATATTTGTACTTTCTGTATATTGTATCCATTTCGAAATAAACTTGATCTAATCGATTATTCAATTAGATGATTACTTGAGAAGTTAACAAGTTATAAAATAATGATGAACATACGAAAAATAAAATATTTATTCCCATTTTTTTTCAATACTACGAATATACTCTACAATCGATATTTCCAAGCATTGAGGGAATTGATGGAAATCGCGAAATAAGGAGTCTCTTGGGAAAATCATTCTTTCGCCTTCAAGTAGACATAAAATTTTCGGAAATCTACTTTTGAAAACAAAAGATACTTATAACTAGATTAACTTTAACAATGGATAGTTCTAGTCTTCACCAATCGAATCAGGGAAAATTTTACATATTTCAGTGAATTTTGAGTCGCAATTTCCCAGCAATAAGGGAGTTACCAGATAGCAGTTTATATCGCAAAATATTTCCATACATACCCCTTCCTCAAAAATGTTCGAAAAAAAATTTGTTTTCGGCATGAAAAATGCTCAAAATTTGTATTAATGGTTTTTTTGGGACGAGAAATCAACTGGCACAGTTTTGTTTGGGATAAAATCATTTTTTCGCCTTCAAACAGTAATGATTTTTCCGAAAATCCACTTTTCAAAACAAAAGACACTCATAACTCGACTAATTGGAAAGATAGATAGTTCTAGTCTTCACCAATCGATTCAAGGGAACATTTTACACTATATGAGTGAATTTTGAGTCCATATTTTCAGGCATTAAGGAAGTTAGCAGAAAGCAATTTATATGGCAAAATATTTCCCTAGTTCAAATAGTGTAATGAAATTTTCGAAAAAACGCAGTTTAAACCTAAAAAGTCTTGTAAATACCAGAAAACCTTGAATTTTGAACTGGAATTTCACAAGTTTTTTCAAAAGCAAATCTACCAGGAAAAACTTGACAATTAGTCAAGTTTATTGTATTCCACATTAAATTTTTGAAGGAAAGGAGAGATAAATTCAATATTCCCTCACCATTCCAGTTTCTCTACTTTATTTGTAGTATTCATACTCGGTTACTGTACATTAGGCATTGTAAATTTATCTAACAAACAGCATTTCTCCTACAATTAAATCTTCCTTTTGATCCTCCCAATATTGAGTTCTAACTTTTCTTAATTTCTTCTTGCGAATCTCTCCACTGTCTTTGTACACTTTTATTGCATCCAATTTTAATAAACTTGTCATTTTTCTATGTAATTTCATTAATTTCTTTTTTTTTCTTATTTTTTTGGGAATCAAACCACAATAATGTTTTTTATTTTTTTATTTCGACGTTTCGGTAGCGTTGCAGCTACCGTTGTCAAGATTAACTAGTAATGAAATAATTTTTGACACAACGCTACCGAAACGTCGAAATAAAAAAATAAAAAACATTATTGTAGTTTGAGTCCCAAAAAAATAAGAGAAAAAAGAATAAGTAATGCCACAAGGAACTTACAGAAGATATCCATTAATTTATCATCATAATATTTTTTTTTGCTCTCGTCAATTCTCGAGATATTGATTAAAGATTCCTCCACAATTTCTATAGTGAATGCCTAGCAAAATAATCTAGATCTACTGATTAATTTAATTTTTTTCACTTTTCTTTACCTTTTGCTTCACCTTTAATTTCCACTCGAGATTTTATACTGGACTAATCTGGTTTAACGAAGTCATGATGTCTTTATAAAGTGTGTGATCGAAATCACATTAGTCGACTAAGATAGTTAATCAGATCCTCGGTATCTTTGAAGGGTTGAACGGGTCGTTAATACCTTGAAATATTTTAATTGGATTATGGCAAACTGAACAAAGCGATTGTACAAACCAAAGACGTACAGTTGTATTAAAAAAGGGTATACGTATTACAAGTAAACGTTGTCCTCTTTGCGTAAATCCGTCAAAGGTTGTGAAAATTATCTAGAGACCATTCCAGATTGACGTCACTGACAAGTCGGCCATATAGTTCAGGAGCCCAATTCTTCTTGACATCACTCGAATTCGAATTCGCGGTATAACGAGCAGTAGTTAGCGAAGGCATTACTACTATGCAATTCTTGAAGTGATTCGTTAAAGGGCGTCCTGAGAAATTTGGCAATACCGTAAATAAAGCATTCGCTCATCTTGACGCTGTCAAATTATTCCGATTTAAATTTAAATAAAATCCGCTTTATTCATTGTCGTGAAGGGATTCGATGGATTGCGTGGAACCAAGAAATTTTGAACTTCGATTTCCGCCAGCTCCAAACAGAGTTATAACTTTAACTTTTTTCAGCAAAAATAATATCAACCTATACGCGCGCTGTCACTTATATCTATCACTTTCAGTATGAATATAAAGATTATCACCTACAAAAATGTACTCGCTGCATAACGAACACTATCAAGCGAATGCGCAAAGCAGAGAGCGCTCAAGAATAGTATTTTAACGAATTCGTTAGGAAGCGAGTAACCTTGAGTGTTGCGAACGGTCAAGAATTGGGGCCCTGGGTCCTCACGTCGTATTCTATTCAGTTTTCACAGTTTACTGGTAAATACTGGATGACAGCTAGGCTTTAGCAAGTGAGTAATTGTCGTATATGCGAGGTTTAAATTTGTTGTGGTTAGGTTACATGTGAAAAACGTAACTTTTTTAAATTAACCATACTGCCACATGTACATACGTGACAAAATGTCGAAAGGTGACATTAATGTCGAAGGTGGTTTCGAGAGTTTTCGTACGACATTTTTGTTCGACAAATGTCGATTGCGTCCATTTTGACATTTTTGGAATAATTGATATTTTTTACATTCGACTCATTTGTCAGACTTTTAAAAACCTCCAGAATGTTTTCTGAATCCCCATCACAATCCGCCAGCAGCTTAACTAGAGAAAACAAAGCTGAACGAAAGCTTCGACTTCGTAGAAAATTCAAAGCAATAGTTCGCCTAGTTATTGCCAATTTGTATTGGATAGGAGATCCGGAAGATGCTAAAATAAGTGACAACGTAAAGAGAAATATCCGAATGTTAATGAGACGGAAGAAAGTTAGAAGCTTACTAACGATTAAAGAAAAGTCAATTTTGAACAAACCGAAAGAACTTCGAACGGAGGAAGAGCAGAAAATATTGGCCAAAAGTATAAGTGGTCTTAAATGTTTCAGGAAATACCCAGCCGATGTTAAAGATAAGCTAGCTGCTGTAACGTACTTTTGTTATTATCCAGCTGGAAGGATCGTTATTAGACAGGATCATATTCCAACGGGTGAGTTGGTATATAAAAGTTAATTTTCGTGATAAAGTCATTTTTGTCTTCACTAGAAATACTTTTCATTGTCCTCCATTTGAATATATCGTATATTATACATCAAAAAATATGAATTGGATTTATTTAGAGGGATCTATGTATGTATGTATGATGGGGTGACATTCACTGAGGCCTAAAAGATCTTTTGTGCCCTCTTACTTCTACTTAGTTCCTGAGGAACGTCTCAGAGACTAATAGCTCCTTTAGTCCTATTTCGCTGAGGAATTTTAGGATATCTGCAGGTTTCAACTTAGGTAAATGTCCCTCTTCTAGATGCTGTGCCCTAGGATTCTGAATTGCGGTCCAAATCGCAAGTATGTGGATGGTGGTTTCTCCTTCCATGCCACAGAATCTACATTCTTCTTCCTCCACTATTTTGAGCTTTTTCAGGTGCCCGTTCAGGCGGCAATGTCCCGTTAGGAACCCTGTTAAAACTCTTAGTGCAGTTTTACGTTGACTTATGAATTCATTTGATCTCTACGGGTTGTAGCCACCCATCAGAATCTTTGATTGTCTAAGCCCTACTAGATCTTTCTCCTCTTTTCTTCGGCTTTGCCTATTTCTTCTAATATTACATTGGGGCTGATACCGCAAAAGCATTCCGGTCCCCAAAAGTGTCTTTCAGTCCCCCCCTTTGCTAGTCCATCTGCTATTTCATTTCCCTCTATTCCAGTGTGTCCTGGAATCCACATAGTAAGGTTACTTTATTGTTCTCGCCTAGTTCATTGAGTTTGCCTAGGCATTCCCACACCATTTTGGAACTGATTACACAAGAACTCAGTGGTTTAATTGCTGCTTGCCTTCTTTATTCTTTGTCAATATTGAACTGGGTACACTTTCTTATGGCGTGAATTTTCGGCTGAAAGATACACTCCCATCCTACACTCCTATTTCAGTTCCTTCTATTGCTTTTGAGCCGTCTGTGTACCAGAGGGATCTAACTATATCTTCAATCAGAAGAAAACTCTGGCACGTACCCTTTGAGAAATTGAGAACGATAAATCATAACATCAACGTTCGTTATACGTTAAATAATAAATATATTTTACATTTTGATGGACTAAGAGTACCTCCAAGGTAAGATTCGAAGGGAGATATAGTAAGACCTGGAGCGAGAGTAAAGATGTAGAATGAAGTAAGCAATGAAGCGAGAGTAGAACGAAGAGGATAAATAAGAGCTGATGGAAGAGCATTAAAACCTACCGTTTTCTACATAGTGAGGGTTGAAACTATCAATTTGATAGCAATAAAAGAAAGTTATACTGCAGTTATCTAATATCAAATTCTTTCAGCCATGTACTTTATACTACAAGGAGAATGTGCCATTACTATCAGTCGTTATGACAATGTACTTCTTGAGTATGTAACAGAAGAAGTAGGAGTCGTGGGTGCAGGAATGATGTTTGGTGAAGTAGCATTATTACACGGTACCGGCAGACTAGCCACTGTTACCACCAATACTCATTGTGAATTTTTAATGATTAAAAAAGAAGATTTCGATGACATTCTCAAGGACACTGTACTGAAATTGTGGGAGTCGATTAAAACAGAAATTGATCGATTCAATTATTTTAAAAACTGGGATATTATAGCCAAAAGGGAGTGCTGCATTTTAGCCAAGACAAGAGTTTACGATTGTGGAGAGGTTGTTTTAGGCGATGATATGGGGCTTCCCAATTATGTATACTTCATAACAAAAGGTAATAAACACATGTTAACGTTAGGGTTGAAATAAAGTATGGGAAGGAAGTTAATAGTCTTCTAATCAACAAGTGTTAATTCTCGATAAAGCTCTTAAAAATTAATTGTAACAAAATATTCTTGAACTTCTTTGTTTATTGTGATTTAATTTATTTGTGTTCAAATAATTGTTTCGCGTTATTGAGCCCTTCCTATATAAACATACTCATCAAGATCATGTAATAGAATACTAAAAAATTTCAATACTTTGTTTATAATAAGTAATGGCCGATTCCAAGTCGATTCAACGATAGAAAAAAAATCGATATCTTTGATTTTTCTGAAACTCTGAGACCATATTTCACTTGCGATATCATGAGACACGTGTTTTTTCTTTTTATAATCCAGTAAATAAATACCGAGAAACCCCCCAACCTGTTCATCTCATTATTGTCGGACTTTTTTTTTGCAACTTGTAGGTATTCACGGGTAGATTACTCTCTGAAAATATGTCCTCCACGAAATTTGCGGAAGGGGCTGAAAAATGGCCATTAATCCCAAAAATTGAGTTTTCCGCCGATATCTCCGGAAATATGACACTTAGAGAAGTGGGGTTTTGCTAGGAATGGAGAGCAGTTTATTATCTACAAAAATGATCCTTATCATTTATCTCAAAAGTTCAACCGTTTTCGAGATAAACGGGCCCAAGCGTACCTTGCTGCGCGGCGTCTCCGGGAGCACGCTCCGTGAATGTAGGCATGGGAGGGCGGGCAAATTGGCCCATAACTTGAGTAAAAATGAATCTTTTTTCATGATTCAAAGTGCATATGAAAGTAGAGACCTGTACCTATAACATCGTGTAACTTTTTCGATTTTTTTATTTTCCAGGAATATTGAAAAAACTGGCCAAACTTTATTTTTCCTGAATATTTGACCGCCCTTATCAATCCGTTCATATTTTTTAAATTAAGCGTAGTTTTACCGAAACCTTTTGGATAATGGGACTTTGATAGGTGGTGAATGTATTCCGAAAAATGAATGAATAATTTTTGTGTATTTTTATAAACAACATGTTTTTCTTGAGACGTTTTTTTTTTTGATTTCCGGTGTTTTCTGAAAATTCTCGGAACTACCGCAAATTGATAAACAATGATTGGCAATATCGGTCTTTAATGCACACCATTGGAAAGCTGAAAATGTGCTCAATTCGATGGTTTTTAAAATTTTTGGCTAAGTTTTTTAGTTTTCCGGAAAATTTTTGCAAGCCTTTTTTTGCAAGAAATATTGATCCAGGGACAAAAATGATGGTTTCTAGCAAAACTTTCGGGATCATGGGCCATTTTCCAGCCCCTTCCGCAAATCCCGCGGAGGACATATTTTCAGAGAGTGATCTACACATGAATACCTACAAGTTGCAAAAAAAAGTCCGACAATAAGGAGATGAACAGGTTGCTGCCTTTATTTACTGGACTATTACCAAAAACGCCAAAGTATACATCGTATATTTTGAAAACTTAAAATTACCTTTTGCTTAAAATGGTCGTTATTTCGGCCCAAATAATCGCATTGAAACCATTTTTTTTCAAAATGTGCCTAATTTAATCAGATTTATCATGCTTTTTCCGGATTTCCAATACCTTGGAAAACGTTTCCGGAAAATCGTAAAATATTTAGTTACGGATTTTATACATAAAAAATGGTGAACTCACAGATTATAATTAAAATGGCGAATGCGCATAGTTTCGTCAAGTCAAGTTATTTTTGCATAGTAGAGTTACGTAAAAACGTCATAGCTAAATATAAATTTGGATAATATTTAATGCGTTTTAGGAGTCTGTGCTTTGATAGAGAATTTAAGAATATGGGTTAATGAGCAAAAGGAAGTGAAATCCTTTAAACTTGATACTTCCTCAACATGTTCCTCAGATGAAATAGACACTGTTTCAAGAATTTTCTCGAAATATTGGAAAAGTGAAGATAGATATTCGAAAGTTTCCACGATATTTTCAGGAAGATCCAAAGTAAGGAACTTTTTGAACTTTATGTGTAGTAACTTCAAATTTAAAACTACTTCCTTCAAAATTCATTCCTGTGGAATTTTCTGCTTCATAAATTTTAACGACAACGGAAAACGACATCTACTGTGGTGCCATCTACTAAACTTCTCCATATATACTCAAAATCATAAAATAAATAATACTGAATGATACAAGATACTTATAGCTGTTTAAATTTGAAAAGTTGTGTCTTTTTATATTTTTACATAACCAATAGTTAACTGGTTCCTCAGAGCAGCAATTGTAACAATTAATAATAAACAAACTTTCAATTAACAAAAATTGAATTAGCTCAATGGAAAATACTAAAAATGACTAATAATTAACAAGGACAAATGTTTAAGAAACAATGAAAATGTCCTTAAACCCGAACCTGTAGTCTTAGGATTTCTTGAGGCACCACTATTAATTGTAAGTTTCAATACCCTGATTTAAAACAGAAACTACCACATTTGGCGACGATTTATTCAAGGAATAATGAATTTAAATCGACAAGACTAGGTGTGGATATAAATTAACACAAAAGTTCCTATGCTACCATCCAACCTCTTATCAAAGGTACTCATTCGTAACCCCCTATAGGGTGAAGATCCAGAATAGAGAATTCTGGGAAAGGGAGGGAAATTCACAGGCTCATGGGATCGTCTGGTACACAGATGGTTCATGCTCCAGCGATGGGACGGGGGCTGGAATTTACTCCAGGAACCCAAGGTGTGCTCCATTAGGTAAGGGTGTGTCTGCATATCAGGCTAAGGTATATGCTATCTTGGAATGTGCGCAGATAAACCTAGACAAAGGTTATACGGATCGACGCATAACCATAAACACCGACAGTCACTGAGGCACTAAGTCGATATACCATCAACGCAGGGTTTGCTGCTGAATGTCGTGAACGCCTTGCTGATCCAGCAAGGCGGAACACAGTGTGGCTAAAATGGATTCCTGCCCACTCTGGTTTTGAAGGCAATGAAGGGGCGGACGCGCTGGCTGTGAAAGGGGCGGCTACTCCTTTTAACGGCCCTGGCCCGACCTTGGGCCTCACAAAACAAACAATCCGTAAGGAGACGAGGAACTGGTTGACAAACCACCACCTTGCTCACTAGAGGGCTCTACAGGGTCTCATGCATTCCAAGCTCCTATTGAGGGGATGGACTGATGGATATGCTAGAGCTGCTCTAGAACTACCAAGGAGTAGGTTAAAAAAGATAGCAGGACTCCTACCAGGGCACTGCTGTCTGAGGAAACTTCTCTGTAACCTAGGTTTAGAGGAAAGCCCCCTATGTAGGGGTTGCGGTATGGCTGACGAAACGTCGGACCATGTTCTCCTCGTATGTCCACATTGGGCTGAGCTACGCAGACGAGTCTTCGGAGTCCCTGTTATGGCCTATGGGGACATAAGCAGGCATCCACTGAAGAGGATTGAGTCCTTCATAGAGGGACTCGGCTTCATCGATGCATAAGTAGCAGGAATGGCACAATGGGCCCGCCAGTGGCCTCAGTGCCGGAACCTTGGCTTGAGTTTGTCTTGGCCAAGGTTCGCCTGACTAAATTAGTAGTAGAAGTAGATGTTTCTTTTTTAATAAAAATCTGATTTCAAAAACTACATAACTTGAACAATCATTCAAAAAATATATACACGGAGTGACCTTTTGTTATTTGAAAATAATATTTTGTTTTATTATTTTAAGGCTTCTACTATATCTAGAGCACCATCCTATTTATATGGCTGGAAGGAGTCTAAACAGTTTAAGCAAACAGGTATTTTATTACCGAAGAAACATTTATCGACTGTCTCCTCCACGCCATCTTACTTGTCAGAAGATTATCAGTTAGCATCGAAGCCAAGCTTAAATTTTGATGGAGAGAGTGACGTATCCACCTGCAATAGGTCGAATCACGGTTAGATCAAATAGTATATTTTTAAATTTTGTATTCTGTAAAAAGTTGTGTTCAACAGCACAGGCACTTGAACTGAATCTGTGTACCATGTTATATACTTCCATTCCAGAAGCTTCGTGTCTTCTACAGATTGCGAAAGGGCTTTTCGAACCAAACGATTTACACAAGAACGACAAGGCAAATATGAGAAAAACAGTTTGAAAGAGAGAGAAAGAACAACTGTGCGTGGCCAGCGAGGGCGTGTATTTAGTTCCAGAGGCCGGCCGAATCTCCACTGCCCCCCCCATTTCAACCGCTGTTGCCAGAAGCACAGACTAATTTGTACAAATGATATTTGTGAATTCTCTCTGTAAAGGACACTGTTGCCGGATGGAGGTGTTTGGTTTTGTCTAAATGTGCATGAGCTCGAAAAGTACTCAACGATGACGAGACAAAAATATCATTTTTTGTACAAATTAGTCTGCGCTTCTGGCAACAGCGGTTGAAATGGGGGGGGGCAATGGAGATTCGGCCGGCCTCTGGAACTAAATACACGCCCTCGCTGGCCACGCACAGTTGTTCTTTCTCTCTCTTTCAAACTGTTTTTCTCATATTTGCCTTGTCGTTCTTGTGTAAATCGTTTGGTTCGAAAAGCCCTTTCGCAATCTTTATATAGGCCACCAGTTTAACCGGAGAGATTTTTAGTAAATAATTGTAATGTTTGTATTATTTCCTCTCCAAAGTGCTTCCGTCTGAGTACATGTATAAGTTCTCACAGAAGCAGAGTAGGTGTTTCATAATAGAGTTCACATTTTCTGCACATAGGTTCACTTTGCCCATTTTGTGCAGATGTTTCCTCAAAGAAACCTTACCGCATAGTGTTATTTTATTGTGAAACAGTGCAAACTAATTTTAATCACAACTATATCTAAAATTTTTCCTAACGATCTACAATTCCCATAATTTACGACAAACCCTATATTATTAATACCAAGCTACACATTATGAAATTGTTTTTTGTTCAATTCAGAAGTGAGTTACAAAGACTTTAAGTTGGAAACTCATTTTATCCAGCTTTGTGAAATGCATGCAGGTGCCTGCTTCAATGTTGGAGAAAAATTGGACAGGAGAAGAATAGTGGCCCTAACTCCCGTTACCTGTTTGTTGATTCCACGGTATTTCGTATTAAGAAATAACACTGACAACGTATGGACCATGTAAGAAGTCTAAGTTATTTAACAATTGATCAATTCTGAATACGTTTGAAGTGATTTGAATGTTTTCAGAATCAAGCAATTCTTAAGCAACCACATCCCAGATACAAGAGGAGTGTTTGATTTTTTTATCAAAGAACAAAGATTTAAACTGTATAGAAAGTTACTAGTAAGGCAGTTATTGGATGAGAAGATGGTAAATAATGACAATTCTATTCATAACGTTCCTTATAGTATACGCTTGAGAGACGGCGTCGACGCTAATTATACCTGAAATATTATAAAATGTTTAATAAATAAAATATTTTTGTGAAATAACGTTTAAAATGTAATTTTGGAATAAGCTTGCATCAGGTGTTAAGATTTCCAGTAGCGTAGCGTCACACAGCTATTGTTTCTGCTTTGTACAATAAAGTGTTTGTAAAAATGTCAGCCGTTGATGAAGAAAATCGTAAATGTACTGAAGGACAAACTCGTCAAGTGATATATAGAGTGTTTAATTATTTTAAGATATTCTTAAAAATATACCAGCTTAAATGATTTCCCATTATCTTCTTTTATTCTCATTACTACCAGGAAGAAATTATTTAGTTTCTAACAAATTTTAATTATAGTCCGTCCGGAAATATTAGATCCTAACTTTATAATCTTCAATTAGATAAATAACATGTTATTGTAATGGGTACCTAATTGTTAAAATATTTTTTATGTACAGAATTCAGGTATAAAGCAGATCCGTTTCTGATAAAATCAATATACCAATAATTATAACAAATAATTTAATATTATTTATTAAGTTAGGATCATTTATTTCCGGACGGACTTTACTTTATTAATTGTACAAGTTGTGTTGATTTATAACAGAAAGTGTATCCTCAGAACTTGCACGGCACTGTTTACAGTTATCGGATGGGCGGCGTCCCTAGAAAGAGTTTGGGAAATCAAGTTAGTTGGCGAATACTGTACATACATGAATCATTTTTACAAGAGGAGGGAGGAGGTCACGCAATTTCAATCAACTTATGATACATTTTTGGAATCAGCTCAGCAAAGGAAAACCACAAATTGAACAAAAGGGGGGCTTCGTTAAAAGAAACTGGTGGTAAATAGATTACTATTTAAAAAATTCGTTTTAAAATTTTTTCCATATTATTATTCATTTTGATAATAATGAATTTTTAAGTTACTTTATAGACGGACTGTAGATCTTTATTAATTTGATTAGATTTATTGCAATTAAAAATTAAATTGACTTTAATTAATCGCGGACAGATAAGACAAAGTAAAAGTTGAATCAATAACTTGAAATTGACTATTATTTTCTTTAATTTGAGTGGTTAGTTTGTGGTTATTTATGTAAGTCACAAAAAAAATATATTATGCGACCGAAGATGACCGATATGATACCGGCATGGTCTGGGGCATGCCATGCCACACTCAACAGCAGCAGAGTAGAAGTTAGAAGTAGAAATTTCATGCAGTTCGATTTCGGCAAGCGAACGACGAGTCTGTGAAAGTTTGTCGCGTGAGCGTTTCTACACGTGGTGCACGTGCTATACGGCTACGAGAAAAAGGAGTGAAAGACGCCGACGTCGCGAGGATACCGAGGAAGGTGCCGGCATGTTGGACTGAGTGAATATTTCGAATTGTGCGCATGAGAAAAGGATGTCATAGGATTAAAGGACGGCATCATGGTTATTCACTTAAGGTAAGTTCGTAACCTTGACATTCGATGTACATAATTGTCGAAAGGGCGCATAATCAAATACCGGTAGACGGTTTTGTTAACTAGGGTTAATTATATTCAACGTTTCATAATATGTAAACTACTTGCTTGTAAATTATTATTTGAATTCAAGTTCTTTGATATATTAGTAGAATATTTGTATTATTTGACGCCAGTAGGCTATTCAAATTTTGCCTCCCTCACCGACATCTACAACTCGATACCCTGGTTTAGACGTAATGGATATACGTGTACAGTTCCTGCATTTCTAATGATGAAAGTAAAGCATGGGATTAGCAAAATAGTATATTGTTTTACGAGTGACGAAAGTAATATTTTTTGAAGCGAGTAGAACAGTTTTCGACGAGTGAAACACTATACTTTTTCTACAACCCTGTTTATATCATAATAATATACTAAAAAAGAACATTGAACAAATATTTTAATTGTTACATTCGAGCAACTATTCAAAATTATAGGAGTATAACAATCAAGATTTTTATGTATTGAAGTAGAAGATGTCACATCTGTTATGTTGTTAACTGATGTCACTCCTGATGATGATGCGCCGTAATCGGAGAGCGTTTTATTTTGTATGGATTGTAAAATTTTGGTTTGTATTTGATTTTTGTTAACTGATTGATCAATATATCCCTCTACAACGTTACTAGATTTCCAGCCTCCATATTTTTTTAATTGAAGGAAATCACCTCCTGCATCCACTAAGAGCGTTGCGGAAGTTCTGCGCAAACAATGCCCGGTATATTTTTGGGGATCAGGCAATTTTAAATATTGAGCTACTTGTATAGGAAATTTACAAAATTTATTTATTTTCACAACTTGTCGAGTACACTTTCCGTTTTGGTAGTTTATAAAGAATCTTGATTTTTTTTTGTCCGTATCTAGTGGACGAAGGTTCATATATATTTTAGAAATTTCGTAGAAGAATCCAGAAATGTGGAAGGAAAGCGGTACTTTTGTTTTTGTATTACGTACGTATACTGTTAGTATCTTTTACATCATTTACTGTCAAATCCTTTAATTCATGGCAACGACAAGCTCCCGAGATACCAAAAATTAAGACTACCTACAAACGTGAATTTAATATTAATATTAAGAATTTGTCACATTAATAAAGTAATTGTTACCTTAATCATTAAGTATTTGGAATTGGGTGCATTCTTAAAGAAAGTACGTATCTCAACGGAAGAAAAATTTTTAGAATTTTGATTTTTAAATCCATCTGATTTTCGTTTCAAAAAAGAACGTAACTTGGGATATTTACTTATTCTATATTAGTTTTAATCTATTAATACATAGACCATAGCGTAAATTTTTTTGATAACCATCCAAAGTACGCAAGCAGCACATTTTCCGAAAATGAATTAACATGATTGTTAACTACAATCCATGAATTTTTCACATATTTCTTCATATCTCTTTTTGGATTTTAATGGTAATAAATCCAAAGAGGTCTGCTCAGCTTAATTTGTTATTTCTGGTGGTGTATTTGGAAAATCTAAATCATTTTCCAATTCAGAAATCATGATAACTTACTCAAAAAACTAACAATGCTTTGAGTGTAAGTAAACAACTAAAGAGAAATGTCAAACCGAGTGTCAAACTAATAAAACCTGGCAACTAGATATAAAATGCATTCTTATTAAAGAAATGACTCCTATCTTTGTTTATTAATAAGCAAAAGTCGTCAAAACATTATATACGAAGGCGGACTTTCGTCACTAGAGACGAAAGTTAACGTTATGACACTTTCTCTTACTGGTGACGGAAATCACGTTTTCGCTAAAAGTATTCTATTACAAAATGACGACTTTTTGTATAGGGTTGTAGAAAAACATATTTATAAGTCATCCGAGTCCCACGCTCCCCTACGTATTGAATTATTTGTGTTTACTTAATAAGATTTAGGTAAGTATATATATTTTCTTCATTGTTGTGAGACATAAAAAAAATATTGATTTCAAATTTACCGCCCTAGGCTTCAGCCTACTAAGATTGGTGGTAAATCTGCCACCGCCTACCAATAATTTCATATGTATCTCCTCGTACTAATTTATTACTAATAATAATATCAATTTTGGGGTAGATAAACGTCAAACTATGGTATTATATTTAAGTTGAAGAATGAATTAAAGATAATGGTTCAACTATAATAAGAATATAATTAACAACTACATGAAAACACCATTAGTCGTTTATAATCTTATCTGTTAATTAAATTGAGAATTGTCAATTTAAAAGATGATCATCTTTCACTTTTCGAACCCAGTATTAACAATTAAATAAACTGTGGAGCGCATGCCTGCAGCAAAGGTTGACTCATGATTCATTGTCAGGGACTCTAATTTCTGTAAGGAAATGCGAGATCCTGCCAACATCCTTGAAACCCTATTTTTTGAGGATTATGCTGTCCTCTAAATAATATCCTTCAGCAACTGTGGTACTCTCCCATCCACCATGGCGATTCAGCGTAGTTATATTTGCTCCAGTTTCTGCTAAAAGAGTTGCCCGCGTTCGACGTAAACCATGACCAGTGTATTTTTCGGGGCTGTCAAACAAATATTTTGCAATAATACAAGGAACTTTCCCAAATGCGTTTTTTTCAACAGGTTGAACAGTACAGCGGCCTTGTCTGTAGCTTAAAAATAGTATTTTTTCCTGAGCCATGTGGCCGCAAAGGAATATAATCTCTTATAAGTTTCAAATTATTTATTTCGTCTTCATCAAGTATGGTGAAAACTCGTTTTGGTCAGTTTTTGTTTCTGGCAACGTTACAAAAAAGACTGATTTTCTATCTTCTCACATATTTACAAATTCTTGCCGCCGACATCCACCAAGTACACCTAATAATAATGCATTTAAAACATTTCAATTGGTGCCTCATGAATCAATTTTAGTAATAGATAAAACACTGGATTTTTTTGGACGAAAAATGAAGCGGATGGTCATTCCGTTCCAAATGATGGACAACATATGGATATAATACATTTTCTGTTAGAACGTTCCAGACAGTTTTGTGACTGAAATTTACTTATTGAGCAATTTTTCTGGTACTCGTTTGTGGATGTTCATAAATAGTTCGAAGAATCTGATCTTCCAGATGTGGAGATCTAGCAGTTATAAAATCTCCAATAGTATTACTTGATTTTACAAAAATTCCAGGTTCTTGTAAACGTTTCAGAACGTGGTTAGCGGTTATTTGGATAACGCAGGGCATACACGTCTGGCCTCTAAGGCATCACCATTGGCTAATCCATATAAAAAATAGTAGCATCAATAAACACAGTCGTTAGTAACTGAACACCAACGGAAGCAGAACTGGTACTACAACAAAATTAGGATAATGAAAATTGGTTTATTAATTGTTTGTTTTTGCGTTGGATTTTCAAAATGTAAAAGGATAATGACATTTTCTGGTTGGACAATACTGAATTATTCAAGTGTTTGACAATATTAAGTTTTAATTCAAAAAATGGTTGGGTAATAGCATCGTATAAACTTTATACAATGGTTATAGATACTCTCAAGCTTGTTATTATTAGAGTATAATCCCACAAAAATAATGTTGTGAATAGAGACGTAATGACTACTCATAAAATAATAGAGTGACTATTGTCTGAAATTTACGCAGGTCTTCTTTAAAGCAATGTATGCACTACTGATTGAACATTTAATCACGAATATGTTAATGTTTTTATAAAGGTAGAACAATAAATACATTCTCATTAGCGAGACATCCACTTCGGTAGCACAAGGGAAAATTTATTGAAGTCATTTAGGCCGTATTTATAAAAAGAAGCCTTACCTTTTGCTTTCAGAAAATAAAGCAATTCCTTCAAGGCATATGCATAAAAAAAAGTGAAGGAAAAGGTTTTGCTTCGAAGGCTTCGCTTTAAAGTGGAAGGTTTTACGTTTTTCGTATTTATAAAAGCATTTGCTTCTAAAAAAAGAATCTAGGTTCACAAGAATTTTTCTCACTTTTCCCAGTAGTTGCCCGGCTAACACAGAGCTTGTAATGTGAAAATAAGTGTATTTTAAGGAGTGTTTTCTTGTGTTGAACACTATCTGGAAGGGCTTGTATCCTTGGTTGTGTTTGTTAGGTTAATATGGTGTATTTACGTACAAGAAAATACTAAAAGCCAAGACGTACGCCACGTGAATCAGATTTCAAAACGTTATTTAGATTTGACGAGGGGAATGTGGTGTGGTTGGCGGACCACTTTCTTGGCGTGGGTCATGAAACTCGTGGAGCTGCCCTGTCACCTGTACAACAAACGAAACTATTTCTGCGTTATTGTGCGAACCCTGGTACAATTGCTGAAGAATTGGGATATACGCAGCCCACAGTGTCCAGTATTTCATGAGGTGCTTGAGCGGATTGTACAACAGGCCGGTGAATGGATCAGGTTCCCAAAAACAGAAAATCAAATCATGCAGGCCAAAGAGAAGTGGTTGACCAGGTTTAATTTCCCAACAGCTATTGGTGCTATTGACTGCACGCATATTCGTATTGAAAAGCCAGCCCAATTTGGAAACGAATATGTAAATCGAAAAGGTCTTAGCAGTATTAATGTGCAGGCTACATGCGACCACAATTGTGTCATAACTAGTATAGATGCAAGTTGGCCAGGATCAGTTCATGATTCTCGTATATGGAAGAATTCGGAAGTGTTAGAAGTCATGAAAAGGGCAAGAAAGACTATCCTACTAGGAGACAGTGGGTATGGTATAATGCAGTGTCTTATGAATCCCTACCCGAACCCTCACGAGGAATATCAGATAGCCCTCAACAGGCTGCTTACAACAGAGCGAGTTGTACCTTTTACTTTATTTATCAGAAGCATTTCCTTACAAGGAAAAGGTAGAGATTATAAATAGGAATTAGAGCAAAACCTTTTACTTCTACCTTTTGCTTCTACCTTTTGCTTCTACCTTTTACTTGAAAGTAAATGCTTTATTTTTATAAACACGGCCTTGGTCATTTTTCTGTTTACTTAATATTTTTGGTAGAACCAGTTATATTGAATGACATGAGTTGTTAAACCTTTTATAGAATATAATTTCACTAAACCCGTTTAAGCAATGTTTTTAGAAACTGACACATACCCGTATAAACTCGAAATATTTAATACAACATATTTTACCATCATCCAGTTAATGAATATAGATTTTTCTTGTCAATATATTGGGTGCTAAAATCAAGTAGATATTAATTATAACAAATTATCTTGAATGCAGTAGCATCAATTTACACTTTATGATGATTATGTTTGTTGAAATGAATGATTTGAACGTTTTATTCTTTGAAAATGCACCTAATTAATGCAACTTTTATTAACATCGCCAGTTATGCTACCCACTTAAATAGGTTTCCGGAATTACCGTGTTTAATACACATAATTAGATAAAAGTATGTTATTGACCTTATTATTAACTCTAGTAAATGAGAGTTCGGTGATAGTAGACGTAAAAATGATAAAATTGGTTAAAAAAAAGTTGTTATGTCAATTAATATGTACTACATGTAATAATTATAGTTACACTATCTCATGGTTATGATTTATTTGTATTGCAGTATGTTTTTTTCTTAATACAGTAATAATAATGAAATGCATATTTAAAGATAAAGTTATACTGGAACAATTAGAGTTACATAGCAGCTGACATTGTTTCTTTTACATTTTTGTGGCGTATATTGAGCTACGGTGGCCATTTTGGAGGCCATGTTTCGGATCCGGTCGATAATTTGCTGCTTTCAAATGGTATGATCCATTTTTTTCGGATATACCCTCCTTTTGGATTATTCGAAATATTAAATCCTAGGGGCAACCAGAAGCACATACGAGAAAGAAATGTGCTAAAGTACAAATAGGAGGAAGAATGGGATAAAACTGGAGGATAGCTTAGGTCCGCTTTTATTTATATTAATTATGGATCAAATAACGAAGCGGATAAAAAACAGAACTGAGCCATTGAACACGATAATTGGCTACAAAACTCTAAGACCAGTAAAAATGAATTAACAATATGCAGATGAAGTAGTATTGATAGCAAATACCAAAAATAAGAAATAGAAAACATGAAAATGGTAGTGAATTGATGATCATAAAATGTAAACAACAGGATCAAATTAATAATTATATAAAATGCAAAGACGAAACACTGGGAAGAGTACCGACGGATAAATATCTGGGAACTATATTGACAAAAAATGATGGGAAGACAGAAGCAGAAATAATAAATAGGGAGAATAAATCAAAGACATAGACATAGAGATATTGATATATGGAAGTGAAAATGAAGATCCACAAAACAATTATACTAATAATAACATACGCAAGTGAAAATTGGACATGGAGAAAGAAGGATGAAGCTAAGATGAACACAATTGATATGAAGCACCTAAGAAGAATAGCAGGAATAACAAACTGGGACAAATGTAGAAATGAAGAGATAAGACAAATAACAAAACAAGAACCAATAACGAGAAAAATAAAGAGAAAACAATTAAATTGGTATGGATATATTTTCAGTATGAATTAGACAGGATTACAAGAAAGGTGATGGAAACAGGAAGTACAGAAGAAAGAGTAGACCGAGAAGAAAGTGGAAACGGAAAGAGTGGAAATTGAATCATACAAAATATACTGCGGAGCTCGTTTGAGCCTTAGATAATTTGTATACGGATAGATTGGACTCTTCGATGTTAAGCTCTGAACTTGAATTTCAGCTCCATCCACCGGCTCTGAAAAAAACTAATTTGAAAAATAGCAGCAAATATAAACTTACACTTTATTATCTGGTATTTAGTATTCCACGTATGTTAACAAAAATTAAAATACTAATGAATTCTGAAGATATTTATTAATGTACTGTTTTAAATACATATACATACTAGTATTACATGGTATGAGATATTAATTGGTATACATTTTAAGTTGCTACAAGTTAAAACCAGTATAATATGTAGTTTTAATAAATATATGTTTATTTATCACTATGGCTTTGTAATATAACAGAAATTTGAAAAAAAAACATAAATATATATGTATGTATGTGTTTAGTTTAGTTTATTCTCGGAATTATTGCGCGCTACGGCAACAGTGTCATAACTCTAACACCACCACTTTCCGATACTCTTGTCTGCCGACCGTGTAGGTGGTTTGGACTTCGGGCGCCATCGAGTATCTCCGGTGGCGCTCGGCTTTCATGCGAAGCGCGCATGGTTCTAAAGCTTTTAACCTTCTATACGATATCATTAATGTGTGCAGAGATTAGCCCAGCGTAAGCGTGCTGGGCTCTCAACACAGAGGTACCAGGTTCGAGTCGTGTCCGAGTCAAGATATTTTTATTTTTATTTTCTTATTGTTTTTTTCAAAAATTGACTAAAAATACGAAGAATTTTTCGATTCGGATTAGGGTAGGGGGTAAGGTAGGGTGGTTTTAATTGGGTTATTATTGAAAATTATTATAATAATCTGTCAATTACACAATTCAATTTTTCGATTCGGATTAGGGTAGGGGGTAAGGTAGGGTGGTTTTGGTTGGGTTATTATTGAAAATTATTATAATAATCTGTCAATTACACAATTCAATTTTTCGATTCGGATTAGGGTAGGGGGTAAGGTAGGGTGGTTTAGTTAAAAAAGTGTATGGAAAGCGAGGAGATGTTCTTTTCATAGAGAGCAACACGGGGTGTTTGAACCGTGCGCGCTTCGCATGAAAGCCGAGCGCCACCGGAGATACTCGATGGCGCCCGAAGTCCAAACCACCTACACGGGCAGCAGACGCGAGTCTTTCCGATCACCCCTTTTCCGATTGCGAGACTCGGTGGCAGTGCGCAGAGGCAGACTTGTATCAACAACGAGAGAAAACGCATCAATTTTCATTTTCTAACATCTCTCATAATAATTATTGTATAAATCATATTATCAAGTTTCAGTTTTTTTTGTAAGTAAAAAAGGGCAAATTAAATATTAATGTATAAACGTGTAGGCCTTTTACTAACGTCAGCAGTGAGAAAATCACCAGTAACAAAATACAGTCCACTACAACCATAAAACATATTTGAACAGTATGTAACTTTATATACTATAGGTTTGTTCCAACAAGCTTGAGAATCAGTTCGTTTGCGTAGATTGAAATTATGGTTGCTAATTTTAATCTACGCAAACTCAGTAAAATTCCGAACTGATTCTCAAGCTTGTTGGAACAAACCTTATATTAAAATGTGTTACATACTTAATTAACTGAATTTACATCACTTTCTTTTCAACGTTTTTGCTAACTTAATCCTGTATCCATTGAAAGTAGCTGGAGCATTTTCAGGGATAACCATGTATCTAGAGATAAAAAAGGCTGAAGGTTATGAATGCATCCAAAACTCATAACATTATAGGCAACAATTCACGACAAAGTTTATAACACATTGTATAGTTACAAGATCTTGATATTAACGCCATCTATTTGTTTGGAAGAAACTAAAAACATGGTTTGACCTTGGCCATATAAACCCTCTGGTTTAAACAAGCAATTCTAGTCTCGAGTAGCGGGGATAGTTTTAGCAGGGATTTTTTCATAATGTTTCATATTAAGGAATCGTGAAGCAACAAAAAATTTACAACAAGATATGCTGAAGATAGAGTAAAATGGCTGCCGCAGCTAAATATCGCATAGTTTTACCTGGCACGGATGTTTTAGGATGTTTCACCTTGAGGCATCTTAAAGCTAAACGATTGCAGCAAAATATGTCGTGGAGCTCGTTTGAGCAGTTAATTATAGGCTTAAAGAAAATGTTTTCCTCTAACGCGAACGCTGTCTTAGTTTATTTCTTCTATTTGTAGGTCGAAGAATTAATAAATTTTACAATATTTTCATCTTTAAGCTAAAATACCAATCGACGTAATTAGGCTTATATTATTTAATCTCTAAATTTATTATACAAATGTCATATTCATAGCTATAAATAGTAACGGTTTTAAAATTGACGTAATACAATGAAAAGACTCTGCATGATGTCCCACTGAACTTATTAACAGAAGGATACATACAATATTTGTAATTAAGAGTGTTATTTTAAGTATTTAGCTTATGTACACAAAAAGTAGTAAACGTCGGTACATAAAGAAAGTTTCAGATGCATTCTATTAAGTACGTATTTTATTTGATCTTTTAATTGGAAAAAAAATATGTTTAGGAAATACAATGAAATTTGAATCAATCATGGCAAGATTAAGGACAGAAGAGACGGGAAGTTTGCTACTGGAAAAAGTCTCACTTGGCTGCAGCATCAACAACGAGAAAATTATTCACAATACTTTGATCAATTATTAGACACAAATGTAGCTTTCTGCCAAAGTTTTTTATCCTTCAAATCGTTAGGTAACGGAATAAAAAGTTTTTCAGGAGTTTTTACGGTTATACTTTGACAATCAAACTTGTATTTGCTCTTTTTGTCACTCATTTTATAATTATTATTGATTAAAAACAAACATAAACGTCAACTAACATGCAAAATTCGCCGAAAATACGGAATTAAACCAACATTCACACGTACTCGGCTATATGAAGCCGCAAGCTGCCGCCGCCGGGCTCGTCGCCAGTAGGCTGATTTGACGTCACAGCTTGAACACGCCCCGTTTCAAAGTTGGCCATATTTTAACATTGAATTTGAGGGTGAAATTGGTTGGATAAAATTGTGATTTTTTGGCAATTGTCTTTTCGAGCAGAGAACTTTTTAAAACAGATAAAATAATTATCGAAAATGGCCCCATTAACGAAGGTACTTGTCAGATCTTAGTTATCCTGACTTGAATTAACGACATTACTAGCCAGTTATCCTAATTGAATTTTATCAAGCGTCCTCTTCTAATTAATTTTATTTTCTTAATTCCCACTGACTTTTAATAAACAATAACCGTCGCCATATAGCTTTGTACAATAAGAGTCATAGTTATTTGTGTTTAATGTTTTTAATAATAATTTTTTCGCATAAATATTTATGCTACATATTTTTGATAACCTTCCGTGTACCTACAATGAGAATTATTGAATTTGATGGTTATTAAAACAACAAATACTTAACAAAGTAAAAGTAGCGTAACGCTTCGAATCAAGTTGTAATACTTTTTTCTGTTTACCTACTAAATGTCGACAACAGGTTCGGTTATTAAAATAATTACATAGTCGAAAAGTAAACGCGGTAGGTGTCAACCGTACACGACAAAAATCACCAAGCTGTCTGGTGAAATTAAATCTCTTCTCAGATGTTGGGTAGTTAAAAAAACGCGACTTCAACTCGGAATGACAGTAAATCATATGATTTATGGGGAAGAAAATGACATAACGGACTATGGATGTGTTTTTTATTTAGTTTTTGTACACCAAGAAAACATTTTTGTCATGGAATAATGGATATAGTGAATATGGTCGATTCAACGATAAAAAAAATCAATGTCTTTGATTTTTCTGAAACTTTGAGACCATATTATGTAAATGTATTTGAAGGAAAGGACATAAATAAACTTCTTGAAAAATCTATTGTTTTTTTTTTCTTCCTAAATTCCTAGAGATTTCACATTTCGCATTACGCATTACGCATTGCGCATTACGCATCACGCATTTCGCATTACGCATTGCGCATTACGCATTGCGCATTACGCATTACGCATCACGCATTTCGGTTGGTTGGTTGGTTGGGTAATTTTTTCGACTTTTCTGGCAAAAAATTAGTGATACTATTTATTCTGCTTCTTTTTTTGGCTGATTCGCTTTTTATTGTATTGTGACATTTTTATATAAACAACTTTCAATATAGGTGCTATCTATCCCCGTCATGTCTATTATCCACACTTATTCACTGGTGATTAATGTTCGTCATTAAACTCTGTAAAATATTAAAATTATCAATTAGTCGTGGACAAAGTGTTTTAGCACTTGTGAAATAAAGAACCAGTTATTAAACTGAATATAGATCGATAAAATTTTGTTTTTTGCGTGAACGAAGAAAAAAACCATCTAATAAACTAGTTATAATTTCTAGTAACTAATACTATTATGTAAATGTATTTAAAGGAAAGGACATAAATAAATTTCTTGAAAAATCTATTGTTTTTTTTTCCTAAATTCCTAGAAATTTCGCATCGCGCATTACGCATCGCGCATTACGCATCGCGCATTACGCATCGCGCATTACGCATCGAGCATTACGCATCGCGCATTACGCATCGCGCATTACGCATCGCGCATTACGCATCGCGCATTACGCATCGCGCATTACGCATCGCGTATTACGCAATGCGTAATGCGAAATTTCTAGGAATTAAGGAAAAAAAACAATAGATTTTTCAAGAAGTTTATTTATGTCCTTTCCTTTAAACACATTCACATAATAGTATTAGTTATTACAAATGCGAAATGCGAAATCTCTAGGAATTTAGGAATCAAAAAAAAATTGATTTTTCGAGAAGTTTATTTATGTCCTTTCCTTTAAATACATTTACATAAAAGTATTAGTTACTACAAATTGTAACTAGTTTATTATATGGTTTTTTTCTTCGTTCATGCAAAAAATAAAATTTTATCGATCTATATTTAGTTTAATAACTGGTTCTTTATTTCACAAGTGCTAAAACACTTTATCCACGACTAATTGATAATTTTAATATTTTACAGAGTTTAATGACGAACATCAATCACCAGTGAATAAGTGTGGATAATAGACATTACGGGGATAGATAGCACCTTTTTTTTATTCCTAGATTCCTGGAAATTTCGCATTACGCATCGCGCATTACGCAATGCGTAATGCGCGATGCGTAATGCGAAATTTCTAGGAATTTAGGAAAAAAAAACACTAGATTTTTCGAGAAGTTTATTTATGTCCTTTCCTTTAAATACATTTACATAATAGTATTAGTTACTACAAATTATAACTAGTTTATAATATGGTTTTTTTCTTCGTTCACGCAAAAAACAAAATTTTATCGATCCATATTTAGTTAAATAACTGGTTCTTTATTTCACAAGTGCTAAAACACTTTGTCCTGACTAATTGATAATTTTAATATTTTACAGAGTTTGCTGACGAACATTAATCACCAGTGAATAAGTGTGGATAATAGACATGACGGGGATAGATAGCACCTTTTTTTATTCCAAAATTCCTAGAGATTTCGCATTACGCATCACGCATTTCGCATTTGGGTTGGTTGGTTGGGTAATTTTTTCGACTTTTCTGGCAATAAATTTAGTGATACTATTTATTCTGCTTCTTTTTTTGGCTGATTCGCTTTTCATTGTATTGTGACATTTTTATATAAACAACTTTCAATATAGGTGCTATCTATCCCCGTCATGTCTATTATCCACACTTATTCACTGGTGATTAATGTTCGTCATTAAACTCTGTAAAATATTAAAATTATCAATTAGTCGTGGACAAAGTGTTTTGTTGTAATAACTAATACTATTATGTGAATGTATTTAAAGGAAAGGACATAAATAAACTTCTTGAAAAATCTATTGTTTTTTTCCTAAATTCCTAGAAATTTCGCATTACGCAGCGTAATGCGCTGCGTAATGCGCTGCGTAATGCGCGGTGCGTAATACGAAATGCGAAATCTCTAGGAATTTAGGAATAAAAAAAACAATTGATTTTTCGAGAAGTTTATTTATGTCCTTTCCTTTAAATACATTTACATAATAGTATTAGTTACTACAAATTATAACTAGTTTATAATATGGTTTTTTTCTTCGTTCACGCAAAAAACAAAATTTTATCGATCCATATTTAGTTTAATAACTGGCTCTTTATTTCACAAGTGCTAAAACACTTTGTCCACGACTAATTGATAATTTTAATATTTTACAGAATTTAATGACGAACATTAATCACCAGTGAATAAGTGTGGATAATAGACATGACGGGGATAGATAGCACCTATATTGAAAGTTGTTTATATAAAAATGTCACAATACAAAAAAAGGCGAATCAGCCAAAAAAAGAAGCAGAATAAATAGTATCACTAAATTTATTGCCAGAAAAGTCGAAAAAATTACCCAACCAACCAACCGAAATGCGAAATGCGTGATGCGTAATGCGAAATCTCTAGGAATTTAGGAATAAAAAAAGGTGCTATCTATCCCCGTCATGTCTATTATCCACACTTATTCACTGGTGATTAATGTTCGTCAGCAAACTCTGTTAAATATTAAAATTATCAATTAGTCAGGACAAAGTGTTTTAGCACTTGTGAAATAAAGAACCAGTTATTAAACTAAATATAGATCGATAAAATTTTGTTTTTTGCGTGAACGAAGAAAAAAACCATATAATAAACTAGTTACAATTTGTAGTAACTAATACTATTATGTAAATGTATTTAAAGGAAAGGACATAAATAAACTTCTCGAAAAATCAATTGTTTTTTTTATTCTTGAATTCCTAGAGATTTCGCATTTGTAATAACTAATACTATTATGTGAATGTATTTAAAGGAAAGGACATAAATAAACTTCTTGAAAAATCTATTGTTTTTTTCCATAAATTCCTAGAAATTTCGCATTACGCATCGCGCATTACGCGTAATGCGCTGCGTAATGCGCTGCGTAATGCGCTGCGTGATGCGCTGCGTAATGCGCGATGCGTAATACGAAATGCGAAATCTCTAGGAATTTAGGAATAAAAAAAACAATTGATTTTTCGAGAAGTTTATTTATGTCCTTTCCTTTAAATACATTTACATAATAGTATTAGTTACTACAAATTATAACTAGTTTATAATATGGTTTTTTTCTTCGTTCACGCAAAAAACAAAATTTTATCGATCCATATTTAGTTTAATAACTGGTTCTTTATTTCACAAGTGCTAAAACACTTTGTCCACGACTAATTGATAATTTTAATATTTTACAGAATTTAATGACGAACATTAATCACCAGTGAATAAGTGTGGATAATAGACATGACGGGGATAGATAGCACCTATATTGAAAGTTGTTTATATAAAAATGTCACAATACAATAAAAAGCGAATCAGCCAAAAAAAGAAGCAGAATAAATAGTATCACTAAATTTATTGCCAGAAAAGTCGAAAAAATTACCCAACCAACCAACCGAAATGCGAAATGCGTGATGCGTAATGCGAAATGCGAAATCTCTAGGAATTTAGGAATAAAAAAAGGTGCTATCTATCCCCGTCATGTCTATCATCCACACTTATTCACTGGTGATTAATGTTCGTCAGCAAACTCTGTAAAATATTAAAATTATCAATTAGTCAGGACAAAGTGTTTTAGCACTTGTGAAATAAAGAACCAGTTATTAAACTAAATATGGATCGATAAAATTTTGTTTTTTGCGTGAACGAAGAAAAAAACCATATTATAAACTAGTTATGATTTGTAGTAACTAATACTATTATGTAAATGTATTTAAAGGAAAGGACATAAATAAACTTCTCGAAAAATCTAGTGTTTTTTTCCTAAATTCCTAGAAATTTCGCATTACGCATCGCGCATTACGCAGCGCATTACGCAATGCGTAATGCGAAATTTCTAGGAATTTAGGGGAAAAAAACACTAGATTTTGCGAGAAGTTTATTTATGTCCTTTCCTTTAAATACATTTACATAATAGTATTAGTTACTACAAATTATAACTAGTTTATAATATGGTTTTTTTCTTCGTTCACGCAAAAAACAAAATTTTATCGATTCATATTTAGTTTAATAACTGGTACTTTATTTCACAAGTGCTAAAACACTTTGTCCTGACTAATTGATAATTTTAATATTTTACAGAGTTTGCTGACGAACATTAATCACCAGTGAATAAGTGTGGATAATAGACATGACATGGATAGATAGCACCTTTTTTTATTCCTAAATTCCTAGAGATTTCGCATTACGCATCACGCATTTCGCATTTCGGTTGGTTGGTTGGGTAATTTTTTCGACTTTTCTGGCAATAAATTTAGTGATACTATTTATTCTGCTTCTTTTTTTGGCTGATTCGCTTTTTATTGTATTGTGACATTTTTATATAAACAACTTTCAATATAGGTGCTATCTATCCCCGTCATGTCTATTATCCACACTTATTCACTGGTGATTAATGTTCGTCATTAAACTCTGTAAAATATTAAAATTATCAATTAGTCGTGGACAAAGTGTTTTGTTGTAATAACTAATACTATTATGTGAATGTATTTAAAGGAAAGGACATAAATAAACTTCTCGAAAAATCAATTGTTTTTTTTATTCCTAAATTCCTAGAGATTTCGCATTTCGTATTACGCACCGCGCATTACGCAGCGCATTACGCAGCGCATTACGCAGCGCATTACGCAGCACATTACGCAGCGCATTACGCAGCGCATTACGCAGCGCATTACGCAGCGCATTACGCAGCGCATTACGCAGCGCATTACGCAGCGCATTACGCAGCGCATTACGCAGCGCATTACGCAGCGCATTACGCAGCGCATTACGCAGCGCATTACGCAGCGCATTACGCAGCGCATTACGCAGCGCATTACGCAGCGCATTACGCAATGCGTAATGCGCTGCGTAATGCGAAATTTCTAGGAATTTAGGAAAAAAACAATAGATTTTTCAAGAAGTTTATTTATGTCCTTTCCTTTAAATACATTCACATAATAGTATTAGTTATTACAACAAAACACTTTGTCCACGACTAATTGATAATTTTAATATTTTACAGAGTTTAATGACGAACATTAATCACCAGTGAATAAGTGTGGATGATAGACATGACGGGGATAGATAGCACCTTTTTTGATTCCTAAATTCCTAGAGATTTCGCATTTCGCATTACGCATCACGCATTTCGCATTTCGGTTGGTTGGTTGGGTAATTTTTTCGACTTTTCTGGCAATAAATTTAGTGATACTATTTATTCTGCTTCTTTTTTTGGCTGATTCGCTTTTTATTGTATTGTGACATTTTTATATAAACAACTTTCAATATAGGTGCTATCTATCCCCGTCATGTCTATTATCCACACTTATTCACTGGTGATTAATGTTCGTCATTAAACTCTGTAAAATATTAACATTATCAATTAGTGGTGGACAAAGTGTTTTGTTGTAATAACTAATACTATTATGTGAATGTATTTAAAGGAAAGGACATAAATAAACTTCTTGAAAAATCTATTGTTTTTTTCCTAAATTCCTAGAAATTTCGCATTACGCAGCGCATTACGCATTGCGTAATGCGCTGCGTAATGCGCTGCGTAATGCGCTGCGTAATGCGCTGCGTAATGCGCTGCGTAATGCGCTGCGTAATGCGCTGCGTAATGCGCTGCGTAATGCGCTGCGTAATGCGCTGCGTAATGCGCTGCGTAATGCGCTGCGTAATGCGCTGCGTAATGCGCTGCGTAATGCGCTGCGTAATGCGCTGCGTAATGCGCTGCGTAATGCGGTGCGTAATACGGTGCGTAATACGCTGCGTAATGCGCTGCGTAATGCGCGGTGCGTAATACGAAATGCGAAATCTCTAGGAATTTAGGAATAAAAAAAACAATTGATTTTTCGAGAAGTGTATTTATGTCCTTTCCTTTAAATACATTTACATAATAGTATTAGTTACTACAAATTATAACTAGTTTATAATATGGTTTTTTTCTTCGTTCACGCAAAAAACAAAATTTTATCGATCCATATTTAGTTTAATAACTGGCTCTTTATTTCACAAGTGCTAAAACACTTTGTCCACGACTAATTGATAATTTTAATATTTTACAGAATTTAATGACGAACATTAATCACCAGTGAATAAGTGTGGATAATAGACATGACGGGGATAGATAGCACCTATATTGAAAGTTGTTTATAGAAAAATGTCACAATACAAAAAAAGGCGAATCAGCCAAAAAAAGAAGCAGAATAAATAGTATCACTAAATTTATTGCCAGAAAAGTCGAAAAAATTACCCAACCAACCAACCGAAATGCGAAATGCGTGATGCGTAATGCGAAATATCTAGGAATTTAGGAATAAAAAAAGGTGCTATCTATCCCCGTCATGTCTATTATCCACACTTATTCACTGGTGATTAATGTTCGTCAGCAAACTCTGTAAAATATTAAAATTATCAATTAGTCAGGACAAAGTGTTTTAGCACTTGTGAAATAAAGAACCAGTTATTAAACTAAATATAGATCGATAAAATTTTGTTTTTTGCGTGAACGAAGAAAAAAACCATATAAACTAGTTACAATTTGTAGTAACTAATACTATTATGTAAATGTATTTAAAGGAAAGGACATAAATAAACTTCTCGAAAAATCAATTGTTTTTTTTATTCTTGAATTCCTAGAGATTTCGCATTTGTAATAACTAATACTATCATGTGAATGTATTTAAAGGAAAGGACATAAATAAACTTCTTGAAAAATCTATTGTTTTTTTTCCTAAATTCCTAGAAATTTCGCATTACGCATCGCGCATTACGCATTGCGTAATGCGCGCTGCGTAATGCGCGCTGCGTAATGCGCTGCGTAATGCGCTGCGTAATGCGCGATGCGTAATACGAAATGCGAAATCTCTAGGAATTTAGGAATAAAAAAACAATTGATTTTTCGAGAAGTTTATTTATGTCCTTTCCTTTAAATACATTTACATAATAGTATTAGTTACTACAAATTATAACTAGTTTATAATATGGTTTTTTTCTTCGTTCACGCAAAAAACAAAATTTTATCGATCCATATTTAGTTTAATAACTGGTTCTTTATTTCACAAGTGCTAAAACACTTTGTCCACGACTAATTGATAATTTTAATATTTTACAGAGTTTGCTGACGAACATTAATCACCAGTGAATAAGTGTGGATAATAGACATGACGGGGATAGATAGCACCTATATTGAAAGTTGTTTATATAAAAATGTCACAATACAATAAAAAGCGAATCAGCCAAAAAAAGAAGCAGAATAAATAGTATCACTAAATTTATTGCCAGAAAAGTCGAAAAAATTACCCAACCAACCAACCGAAATGCGAAATGCGTGATGCGTAATGCGAAATGCGAAATCTCTAGGAATTTAGGAATAAAAAAAGGTGCTATCTATCCCCGTCATGTCTATCATCCACACTTATTCACTGGTGATTAATGTTCGTCAGCAAACTCTGTAAAATATTAAAATTATCAATTAGTCAGGACAAAGTGTTTTAGCACTTGTGAAATAAAGAACCAGTTATTAAACTAAATATGGATCGATAAAATTTTGTTTTTTGCGTGAACGAAGAAAAAAACCATATTATAAACTAGTTATGATTTGTAGTAACTAATACTATTATGTAAATGTATTTAAAGGAAAGGACATAAATAAACTTCTCGAAAAATCTAGTGTTTTTTTCCTAAATTCCTAGAAATTTCGCATTACGCATCGCGCATTACGCATCGCGCATTACGCAGCGCATTACGCAATGCGTAATGCGAAATTTCTAGGAATTTAGGGGAAAAAAACACTAGATTTTGCGAGAAGTTTATTTATGTCCTTTCCTTTAAATACATTTACATAATAGTATTAGTTACTACAAATTATAACTAGTTTATAATATGGTTTTTTTCTTCGTTCACGCAAAAAACAAAATTTTATCGATTCATATTTAGTTTAATAACTGGTACTTTATTTCACAAGTGCTAAAACACTTTGTCCTGACTAATTGATAATTTTAATATTTTACAGAGTTTGCTGACGAACATTAATCACCAGTGAATAAGTGTGGATAATAGACATGACGGGGATAGATAGCACCTTTTTTTATTCCTAAATTCCTAGAGATTTCGCATTACGCATCACGCATTTCGCATTTCGGTTGGTTGGTTGGGTAATTTTTTCGACTTTTCTGGCAATAAATTTAGTGATACTATTTATTCTGCTTCTTTTTTTGGCTGATTCGCTTTTTATTGTATTGTGACATTTTTATATAAACAACTTTCAATATAGGTGCTATCTATCCCCGTCATGTCTATTATCCACACTTATTCACTGGTGATTAATGTTCGTCATTAAACTCTGTAAAATATTAAAATTATCAATTAGTCGTGGACAAAGTGTTTTGTTGTAATAACTAATACTATTATGTGAATGTATTTAAAGGAAAGGACATAAATAAACTTCTCGAAAAATCAATTGTTTTTTTTATTCCTAAATTCCTAGAGATTTCGCATTTCGTATTACGCAGCGCATTACGCAGCGCATTACGCAGCGCATTACGCAGCGCATCACGCAGCGCATTACGCAGCGCATTACGCAGCGCATTACGCAGCGCATTACGCAGCGCATTACGCAGCGCATTACGCAGCGCATTACGCAGCGCATTACGCAGCGCATTACGCAGCGCATTACGCAGCGCATTACGCAGCGCATTACGCAGCGCATTACGCAGCGCATTACGCAGCGCATTACGCAGCGCATTACGCAGCGCATTACGCAGCGCATTACGCAGCGCATTACGCAATGCGTAATGCGCTGCGTAATGCGAAATTTCTAGGAATTTAGGAAAAAAGCAATAGATTTTTCAAGAAGTTTATTTATGTCCTTTCCTTTAAATACATTCACATAATAGTATTAGTTATTACAACAAAACACTTTGTCCACGACTAATTGATAATTTTAATATTTTACAGAGTTTAATGACGAACATTAATCACCAGTGAATAAGTGTGGATAATAGACATGACGGGGATAGATAGCACCTATATTGAAAGTTGTTTATATAAAAATGTCACAATACAATAAAAAGCGAATCAGCCAAAAAAAGAAGCAGAATAAATAGTATCACTAAATTTATTGCCAGAAAAGTCGAAAAAATTACCCAACCAACCAACCGAAATGCGAAATGCGTGATGCGTAATGCGAAATCTCTAGGAATTTAGGAATAAAAAAAGGTGCTATCTATCCCCGTCATGTCTATTATCCACACTTATTCACTGGTGATTAATGTTCGTCAGCAAACTCTGTAAAATATTAAAATTATCAATTAGTCAGGACAAAGTGTTTTAGCACTTGTGAAATAAAGTACCAGTTATTAAACTGAATATGAATCGATGAAATTTTGTTTTTTGCGTGAACGAAGAAAAAAACCATATTATAAACTAGTTATAATTTGTAGTAACTAATACTATTATGTAAATGTATTTAAAGGAAAGGACATAAATAAACTTCTCGCAAAATCTAGTGTTTTTTTTCCCTAAATTCCAACGCAGCGCGCATTACGCAATGCGTAATGCGCGATGCGTAATGCGAAATTTCTAGGAATTTAGGAAAAAAACAATAGATTTTTCAAGAAGTTTATTTATGTCCTTTCCTTTAAATACATTCACATAATAGTATTAGTTATTACAACAAAACACTTTGTCCACGACTAATTGATAATTTTAATATTTTACAGAGTTTAATGACGAACATTAATCACCAGTGAATAAGTGTGGATAATAAACATGACGGGGATAGATAGCACCTATATTGAAAGTTGTTTATATAAAAATGTCACAATACAATAAAAAGCGAATCAGCCAAAAAAAGAAGCAGAATAAATAGTATCACTAAATTTATTGCCAGAAAAGTCGAAAAAATTACCCAACCAACCAACCGAAATGCGAAATGCGTGATGCGAAATCTCTAGGAATTTAGGAATAAAAAAAGGTGCTATCTATCCCCGTCATGTCTATTATCCACACTTATTCACTGGTGATTAATGTTCGTCAGCAAACTCTGTAAAATATTAAAATTATCAATTAGTCAGGACAAAGTGTTTTAGCACTTGTGAAATAAAGTACCAGTTATTAAACTAAATATGGATCGATAAAATTTTGTTTTTTGCGTGAACGAAGAAAAAAACCATATTATAAACTAGTTATAATTTGTAGTAACTAATACTATTATGTAAATGTATTTAAAGGAAAGGACATAAATAAACTTCTCGCAAAATCTAGTGTTTTTTTCCCTAAATTCCTAGAAATTTCGCATTACGCATTGCGTAATGCGCTGCGTAATGCGCGGTGCGTAATACGAAATGCGAAATCTCTAGGAATTTAGGAATAAAAAAAACAATTGATTTTTCGAGAAGCTTATTTATGTCCTTTCTTTTAAATACATTTACATAATAGTATTAGTTACTACAAATTGTAACTAGTTTATTATATGGTTTTTTTCTTCGTTCACGCAAAAAACAAAATTTTATCGATCCATATTTAGTTTAATAACTGGTTCTTCATTTCACAAGTGCTAAAACACTTTGTCCACGACTAATTGATAATTTTAATATTTTACAGAGTTCAATGACGAACATTGATCACCAGTGAATAAGTGTGGATAATAGACATGACGGGGATAGATAGCACCTTTTTTTTATTCCTAAATTCCTAGAGATTTCGCATTACGCATTACGCATCACGCATCACGCATTTCGCATCACGCATTTCGCATTTCGCATTTCGGTTGGTTGGTTGGGTAATTTTTTCGACTTTTCTGGCAATAAATTTAGTGATACTATTTATTCTGCTTCTTTTTTTGGCTGATTCGCTTTTTATTGTATTGTTACATTTTTATATAAACAACTTTCAATATAGGTGCTATCTATCCCCGTCATGTCTATTATCCACACTTATTCACTGGTGATTAATGTTCGTCATTAAACTCTGTAAAATATTAAAATTATCAATTAGTCGTGGACAAAGTGTTTTGTTGTAATAACTAATACTATTATGTGAATGTATTTAAAGGAAAGGACATAAATAAACTTCTTGAAAAATCAATTGTTTTTTTCCTAAATTCCTAGAAATTTCGCATTACGCAGCGCATTACGCATTGCGTAATGCGCTGCGTAATGCGCTGCGTAATGCGCTGCGTAATGCGCTGCGTAATGCGCTGCGTAATGCGCTGCGTAATGCGCTGCGTAATGCGCTGCGTAATGCGCTGCGTAATGCGCTGCGTAATGCGCTGCGTAATGCGCTGCGTAATGCGCTGCGTAATGCGCTGCGTAATGCGCGGTGCGTAATGCGCGGTGCGTAATACGAAATGCGAAATCTCTAGGAATTCAAGAATAAAAAAAACAATTGATTTTTCGAGAAGTTTATTTATGTCCTTTCCTTTAAATACATTTACATAATAGTATTAGTTACTACAAATTATAACTAGTTTATAATATGGTTTTTTTCTTCGTTCACGCAAAAAACAAAATTTTATCGATCCATATTTAGTTTAATAACTGGCTCTTTATTTCACAAGTGCTAAAACACTTTGTCCACGACTAATTGATAATTTTAATATTTTACAGAATTTAATGACGAACATTAATCACCAGTGAATAAGTGTGGATAATAGACATGACGGGGATAGATAGCACCTATATTGAAAGTTGTTTATAGAAAAATGTCACAATACAAAAAAGGCGAATCAGCCAAAAAAAGAAGCAGAATAAATAGTATCACTAAATTTATTGCCAGAAAAGTCGAAAAAATTACCCAACCAACCAACCGAAATGCGAAATGCGTGATGCGTAATGCGAAATATCTAGGAATTTAGGAATAAAAAAAGGTGCTATCTATCCCCGTCATGTCTATTATCCACACTTATTCACTGGTGATTAATGTTCGTCAGCAAACTCTGTAAAATATTAAAATTATCAATTAGTCAGGACAAAGTGTTTTAGCACTTGTGAAATAAAGAACCAGTTATTAAACTAAATATAGATCGATAAAATTTTGTTTTTTGCGTGAACGAAGAAAAAAACCATATAAACTAGTTACAATTTGTAGTAACTAATACTATTATGTAAATGTATTTAAAGGAAAGGACATAAATAAACTTCTCGAAAAATCAATTGTTTTTTTTATTCTTGAATTCCTAGAGATTTCGCATTTGTAATAACTAATACTATTATGTGAATGTATTTAAAGGAAAGGACATAAATAAACTTCTCGAAAAATCAATTGTTTTTTTTATTCCTAAATTCCTAGAGATTTCGCATTTCGTATTACGCATCACGCATTACGCAGCGCATTACGCAGCGCATTACGCAGCGCATTACGCAATGCGTAATGCGAAATTTCTAGGAATTTAGGAAAAAAACACTAGATTTTTCGAGAAGTTTATTTATGTCCTTTCCTTTAAATACATTTACATAATAGTATTAATTACTACAAATTATAACTAGTTTATAATATGGTTTTTTTCTTCATTCACGCAAAAAACAAAATTTTATCGATCCATATTTAGTTTAATAACTGGTTCTTTATTTCACAAGTGCTAAAACACTTTGTCCACGACTAATTGATAATTTTAATATTTTACAGAGTTTGCTGACGAACATTAATCACCAGTGAATAAGTGTGGATAATAGACATGACGGGGATAGATAGCACCTTTTTTTATTCCTAAATTCCTAGAGATTTCGCATTTCGCATTACGCATCACGCATTTCGCATTTCGCATCACGCATTTCGCATTTCGCATTTCGGTTGGTTGGTTGGGTAATTTTTTCGACTTTTCTGGCAATAAATTTAGTGATACTATTTATTCTGCTTCTTTTTTTGGCTGATTCGCTTTTTATTGTATTGTGACATTTTTATATAAACAACTTTCAATATAGGTGCTATCTATCCCCGTCATGTCTATTATCCACACTTATTCACTGGTGATTAATGTTCGTCATTAAACTCTGTAAAATATTAAAATTATCAATTAGTCGTGGACAAAGTGTTTTGTTGTAATAACTAATACTATTATGTGAATGTATTTAAAGGAAAGGACATAAATAAACTTCTTGAAAAATCTATTGTTTTTTTCCTAAATTCCTAGAAATTTCGCATCACGCAGCGCATTACGCATTGCGTAATGCGCTGCGTAATGCGCTGCGTAATGCGCTGCGTAATGCGCTGCGTAATGCGCTGCGTAATGCGCTGCGTAATGCGCTGCGTAATGCGCTGCGTAATGCGCTGCGTAATGCGCTGCGTAATGCGCTGCGTAATGCGCTGCGTAATGCGCGATGCGTAATACGAAATGCGAAATCTCTAGGAATTTAGGAATAAAAAAAAAAATTGATTTTACGAGAAGTTTATTTATGTCCTTTCCTTTAAATACATTTACATAATAGTATTAGTTACTACAAATTATAACTAGTTTATAATATGGTTTTTTTCCTCGTTCACGCAAAAAACAAAATTTTATCGATCCATATTTAGTTTAATAACTGGTTCTTTATTTCACAAGTGCTAAAACACTTTGTCCACGACTAATTGATAATTTTAATATTTTACAGAATTTAATGACGAACATTAATCACCAGTGAATAAGTGTGGATAATAGACATGACGGGGATAGATAGCACCTATATTGAAAGTTGTTTATATAAAAATGTCACAATACAATAAAAAGCGAATCAGCCAAAAAAAGAAGCAGAATAAATAGTATCACTAAATTTATTGCCAGAAAAGTCGAAAAAATTACCCAACCAACCAACCGAAATGCGAAATGCGTGATGCGTAATGCGAAATGCGAAATCTCTAGGAATTTAGGAATAAAAAAAGGTGCTATCTATCCCCGTCATGTCTATCATCCACACTTATTCACTTGTGATTAATGTTCGTCAGCAAACTCTGTAAAATATTAAAATTATCAATTAGTCAGGACAAAGTGTTTTAGCACTTGTGAAATAAAGAACCAGTTATTAAACTAAATATGGATCGATAAAATTTTGTTTTTTGCGTGAACGAAGAAAAAAACCATATTATAAACTAATTATAATTTGTAGTAACTAATACTATTATGTAAATGTATTTAAAAGAAAGGACATAAATAAACTTCTCGAAAAATCAATTGTTTTTTTTATTCCTAAATTCCTAGAGATTTCGCATTTCGTATTACGCATCGCGCATTACGCAATGCGTAATGCGCGATGCGTAATGCGAAATTTCTAGGAATTTAGGAAAAAACACTAGATTTTGCGAGAAGTTTATTTATGTCCTTTCCTTTAAATACATTTACATAATAGTATTAGTTACTACAAATTATAACTAGTTTATAATATGGTTTTTTTCTTCGTTCACGCAAAAAACAAAATTTTATCGATCCATATTTAGTTTAATAACTGGTACTTTATTTCACAAGTGCTAAAACACTTTGTCCTGACTAATTGATAATTTTAATATTTTACAGAGTTTGCTGACGAACATTAATCACCAGTGAATAAGTGTGGATAATAGACATGACGGGGATAGATAGCACCTTTTTTTATTCCTAAATTCCTAGAGATTTCGCATTACGCATTACGCATCACGCATCACGCATCACGCATTTCGGTAGGTTGGTTGGGTAATTTTTTCGACTTTTCTGGCAATAAATTTAGTGATACTATTTATTCTGCTTCTTTTTTTGGCTGTTTCGCTTTTTATTGTATTGTGACATTGTGAACCATATAATAAACTAGTTATAATTTTATTTTTATTTTATTTTTATTTATTTTAGTATTTTATTAATTCAACCAGCTTTATCATGCTTTTTCCGGATTTGCAATATCTTGGAAAATGTTTCCGGAAAATCGGAAAAACTAAAAAAAAGTGCTTTTTTTCAAAACGTGATTTTTCAAAAACATCCACTCCGATTAACGCAAATGTTCGATATGTTATTCTCGAATACATAAGCTATTTCTTGGGCCAAACCGCAATATGTCAACTTTTTTCTTTCCAGAGATACAATCTTGCAAACACAAAATGTCATTTCTCCACTTTTTTCACGTAGTTTTTGGCTTCTAGCGCTTTTCAGGTACGCCCTATGAAACATCCAATATGGCGCCATGGTATTCTGTGTGGAGAAATAAGTATCATATGTTTAGCAGTAGTACTGAGTCGATCTCCATTTCGGAAGGAGTACTTTACCTTAATACATCGTGAGACAAGGCGCGGTGTTGTTATTGCGGTATGCGAAATTTTTGTAATTGTCAATTTTCAAGATCAACTAAATAACTTTTTCCAACATATTATACATGTTTCCGATGTATTTTTTTTAGTAGAATACGACGGGGCCATTAAATTTATTATAGAGCGTGCCTGAAAAGCGCTGGAAGCCAAAAACTACGTGAGAAAAGTGAAACAATTACATTTTGTGTTTGCAAGGTTGTATCTCTGGAAAGAAAAAACTTGGCATATTGCGGTTTGGCTCAAAAGATAGCTTATGTATTCGAGAATAACATATCGAAATTTCGTGTTAATCGAAGTGAGCGTTTCCGAGAAATCACATTTTGAAAAAAAGTACTTTTTTTTTCCGATTGTCCGGAGAAACTTTGGAAATCTGCAAAAAGCATGATAAAGCTGATTAAATTACGCACATTTTGAAAAAAAAAACGGTTCCCATACGATTATTTGTGCCGAAATGGCGACCATTTTAAGCAGAAGGAAAAAACATGTCTCTTATGAAATCACAAATGGAATATGGTCTCAAAATTTCGGAAAAATCAAAGACACCGAATTTTTTTGCTCGTTGAATCGACGTGAAATCGGCCATACACTACTGAACGTGAAGTTTGTTTATTGGATTTCTCTTCATAGGTATAAGCAATGATAAATACCTACTTTTTATTGTTTGCGCATAATTAGTTCATTTGTATAAGTATGCAAAACATGACATGAATAATTAACCGAGGAAATTTTTATAATCAGTCTTTGAATTATCTGCATTTGTGTTATTTATGTGACTATTTTAAGATGCTTGGCTGTATTATATTGAATAACCTGATTATAAATAAGAATTTATCGCGCTCTTAAGAGATAACAACGTTGTCCATTTAAATGCAAATAACAGATTGTTGAAAATGCAGGTATACTTTTATGTTCTTGAATTTATTAAACAAAACAAAAACACGAATCAGTCATCCATATTAGAAACTTCGACATCATATTTCTAAATTTTTGTTTATCTACAGGGTGTTGAGAAACGCTCCTGCCAAACGGAAACTACAGTTACTAGAGGTGATTTTAAGTCGATTTAGCTCAAATTACCTTAATCCGAAAATACTTCCTAAGGGAGCTACAGCCCTTTGAAGAAGACGTCCTCATATGAGTTTTCTTCAAATTATTCAAAAATACTGTTACTTAAAATATTCAAACTTGGTATAATCAATAGTTACAAACCAGTCGTTCGCTGTAAATAAATTTTTTTCAGATCCATCACAAGCGTGTTAGACGGGGGGACCAACAGGTATTTTTATTAAAAAAATTTTATTTTCAAGTTTTTTATGTATCCGACAACGAATTTGGAAAATTCTATTGATTATACCAAGTTTGAAAATTTTAAGTAACGGTATTTTTGCATAATTTGAAGAAAACTCATATGAGGACGTCTTCTTCAAAGGGCTGTAGCTCCCTTAGGAAGCATTTTCGGATTAAGGTGATTTGAGCTAAATCGACTTAAAATTACCTCTAGTAACTGTAGTTTCCATTTGGCAGGAGAGTTTCTGGATACTCTGTATAATATAATATATAAATACAGAGTGTCCTAGGACTAGTACCAAAAATGGGAGATGGTAGAGAGACTAGAAATACTTATATTACTTTTCATAAAATGTTTTCCATACTTCTCAGTTCTAGATGCTTCAATTAATATGTGTTTGGTACACCAACTTGGTACCTTCCCCGTTGCCTAAGCTATTTTTTATTTCCGATTTGCCTGTTTTCTATTATGTTTCAAACAAGGTCACAAACTAACGTTTAAAGGCGTATACTTCACTCCCAACATTATTTAACTCCGTTTCGGACTGACCCACGTAGTATTATCAATCTCACCAACCATTTTTTTTTTGAAATAACATTGATAACTGATTCTATTTTCAGAAGCCATCCAACAATTTGTCTGGAGAATCTTACAAAGATTAATACTGTAACAACTTCTTCTTAATTGCCTATTTTTAGACTGACCATGTTCACTTTATTTTATTCTATTTAAATATTTTTATAGTCTAGAGAATTGCAATTTCATAAAAGCACCTCTAGCTATTAACAGCGTATGAAAGAAAGGAAAAATTTACATTACGCAGATACGCTTGAAATTTTATGTATATATACAGTTCGGACAATTTGTTTGATCTTTCTGGAAAACGTTTACATAGTGGAACCACTGGAAAGTAAAATTGAAAGTTAGAGTAGTTCAAAATATTGGATTCATGTTGAAAATTATTAACTGTTTTATTCAAGGTTTTATCTGTATCTAATATTTTCAATGTTAACTTCCTTATCTTACTAATTTTGTTGTTGTTTGTGGTATTGGTATGATTGGGGCGGGTCATCTTCAGAAAGGAATTTTGGACGTGTTCCAAGTCAGTGAACAGTGAAAGAGTGTTCCGCGGCTTCTCCGTAGATATAGAGCAACTGGAAACGTGATAAAAAAGACCTAGAAGTGGACGACCCATGGTTCTTTGGGACGTCTTTGTATTTTAAATACGTGTACGACTTCCTCTCTTAGAATATCTTCACCTTCTTTCTTGCCTAGGCTCGTGTACTACCCGTTATTTATTCTATTTTGGGCAGTTAATTATTTGTATGATTTTCCTATTTATTATTTAAATAATATGGTAATGATACTTACAATGTCATGCAATTTGAATTCATTAAGAATAATAAATTTTTAATTGCTGATCATTTAAACATCTTTATTAAAAAAAAACTAACTAAGGAATGGATTAATTACACAATTTTTATTACCAAACAGGCGCCAATATTGTATTTCCATATATCGATGCCTAAAGATATTTTTATGTTAATTTTAAATTGGAATGCAGTACCTCTGGAGCTGCATATGGATGACAATATTGTGAAACATTATATTGTCCAAGACTATTTGAAAAAGTTTACATTTTTCGTGTGCTTCTTCACGTATAATTACGTAGATTATTCACCAGTGAATTTTTGGTGTGAATAATGAACAGGTCATATGACAGGGATAAATAGGAACTATTTTTAAGGTTATTTATTTAAATTATTACACTGAATTTAAATTATTAGAAAATATAATATGGAAAGAGATCAGAGACTGAAATGGATGATACCCTGCAAAAAATAAGAGATGCAAAATGAATGGTATACAACTCGACCAAATACGCGCATTTAGTACGCGTCGTCAGTTGTCATATGTCAAGTTTTTGGACGCAAACAATCCATTTTGGCTATTTTATTTACAAATGTTTTAGAAATATACTTGCTGTATTATTGTATTAATAATATATAACCATTACAAAGGTATGAACATGATATATTTATTATTACTTAACCAATTTAACACAATTATAAACGTTTGTTTGCATCCAAAAACTTGACATATGGCTGTCGTGACGTTTTCACTAAATGCGCGTATTCATTTCAACCGTGAGATTCGGATGCGCGTACGACAATGTCGGCAGCTACCAGTCCTAGGCAGAACGTTGCACTGTAAAGATCCATTTGAACTGATAGTGGTACAATCCGCGTAGGAATCTTAATACGGAATTTAAGTCGCTTCTAAAACACAAGATTTTAAGTGCACAAAGTCGTGAAATAGTGCATAATGTTTTTAAATTTATGACGTTGGAGGCGCAATCAAATTCTCAGGATTTTATTTAGGAAATATTTAACTAAGTAAACTTTTTCCACCTAGTGTACTTGCGTTTATTCCGCGAGACTGACATCTCTCCCTCCCGCTTCTTAGTTTGCGCATCTCAGAATTGAAATGAATTTGGTTAAGGTGTACTTAAATTTATACCCAAGAAAGTTGAAAGTATATGAAAGCCTATAATTGGAGAAAAGAGAAAAAAATTCATTTACAAACAGGTAATTAATAGTGGTGGACAAAATATAGTATTCTACTCGCATATAATGGCTAATATTCATTTTTTTCCAATGTATTTTTTACAATATTAGTTATTCTACGTAGTTATTGACTCTTTATTCGAAAAAATATACTTGGATGTGGATGGATGAAAGAAATAAAAAATGCTAAGTGGTATAAAGAACAAAACTTGATGAGGGAGAATTGTAAGTATATCTAGGGTGAATTAATTGCAGGAAAAGCGGATTTGAAGTGCACTTTGTTCAAGATAAAGTAAAATCGCTTAAATGGAGTATTACGAACGTATAAATATAGGGTGAAAATGATATGATTATATTTTTGAAAGCACTAGTTTGTATCTGTTTAAAAATCTTTGTAACCCGATCAAACAGGGTAATTCTAACATGCTTAAACGAAGAAAAATCCCTCGTGGAAAAATTGATCAGATATTTTTATAGTACAATATTTTATCAAGCTGTTTAATAGAATCGTTTTTTTCTAATTACCCGCATCAGGCTGAAGTTGAAGTTGGCGGCGTAACAAAAATGAAAAATTAAATTTTATTATACATGATGATTGTTTTTCACATAAAATTGAAATTAAACAAATTACTCATAAAATTCATTACGTTGCATTATATTCTACGCATGCATTTTTTAATAACACAAGTAGGTATTGGGTTTGGAGTTGATGCGAAAGAATAAAGCAATTTTAACAATTTTTTATTCTACTTTTACTCCTACTACCGTGGAATTTTAAGTGTTCAGTTTAAAAAAAAGATTCAAGATCATATAATGTAAGTAGCTTTTTGCTGGCCTATTTTTAAAAAGAAAAAAACTTTACGTCGAAAGTATTCCTTGCATCTAAATAATTGAGAATATGTAAATACCACAATTGCTTTGAAATATGCAGAACTTGTTTTTGAACGAAATAAAAGTATTGAAAGTAATGGGATAAAATCAGTTCAAGACTGAAACTATTCTATTCTTTACCCGTGAAGATAAGTAAACCGTAATTGGACACGTTTGCTTTTTTTTCTGTTAAATAATCTAATACAGAGCATTTTAATGAAAACTATTCACACCATATAGTTCTGAAGGCGTCACTTTTATGAAAAATTGAAAAAACACGTCAAAAATCATATAAAAGGGGGACGTCTTTATGCTCATTATGTAGACGTTATAACTTTATCCCTTTCCCCCCTATGGTGACCCCAACCCAAGCCATGTGGTATCCCAAAAATTAGTAGCCATTTTGTATATTAAATTATGGATTTTATTAGCTTTTAATCTACAAACAACTACAAAGCTACTAAATAACAATAAAACTGTATAACATACCAGTAATCCTAGTAAAATTTACAAGCGTCCACTAATAATATTTGTCCAAGACCACTTAATAATAAGTCAATATTTCACCTCCTAACAAAAGGTATATAGTACCCTTATATCTATTACAGTTAATTATGAGTTCATAATTCACTCTATTGAAATATGAACTCATAATTCAGGCTTCTGCATTTAAATAACATGCCATGACAACTCAACACTCTCAACATTTCGGTACAAAGGTGACTAGAGATGGGGGTACAAAATGAAATAAACTATAAAATCTGCGTATTTTGTTTAGGAAATTTGTTTCTGAAATATATCGTATCGATAAAATATCGAAATTTTTAGTATTGATTCTTTTCATAACTGTATTTTTTAATATCGATATTTTTAAAACAATATATTTATAACGGTACGGTGTATCGATACTTTACACAGTATCGTCCATCTCTATATGTCACATTTGACGTACTCCTGAAATTTATTAATTTTGACGTTAGAATTGTCAATAATACCAAATTATTACTTTCTGTTCTACACTCGCCTTATTTAATAAAGAAATCAAGGGTCATGGACAAAGTATAGTATTCTACTCGCAATTTATGGCCATTATTCACTCGGGTGAAACGTCACCCTGCGTGAATAATGGCTATCATAAATTGCTCGTTTAATAATATACAGTTTTAAGGAAATTATATTGATTTGTACTAGGAACTTCTTAGTTCTTTATTATTCTCTCACTTCAAAGCCAATGGCGAAGAGAAAGCCGGAAGCCTCTTCGTTCATATAAAATATGTAAAACGGAAATATATTAAATTTAGCGGTAGAGTTTAAAACCGGAACTATAATTATTTATTTTTGGACCTAATAGACCTGTTAGTTGTCTATTTCACCAAAAACAAAGAAAAAACCTTAAATCCAAATCGAATCTTGGGGAAACTAATTGGATCGCCTACTCCCACCTACAACCCACTTTTGGTCACAAAAAATAGAGACATGCTTCAAATCCTTAAGACTGATTATATACAATCCTTTGAATGAGAGAGTTAATTTTATTACCATAAATTACACACATTTTGAAATAACCAACATTTTTTTGATTCAATGTATGAATATTCATCATTGATCGAACCCTTTTAGATAATCTCTTAAATTCATTGGCACATTAAAAACGCTTTTTTATTAAAAATACTAAAAACTTGGAACGCAACTTTATTATAGCGTGGGAAAAGGTGAAAAACACTTTAATGTAAAAATTAAATTTTGATGACATAATTTGTGACTATCAAAACAACAAAAGATGTGTTCATATATAAAAAATATCGAAAATCTTGAATTCATTGGAATTAAACAAATATCTATGTTCATTTTGCACGTGTATATCTGTGTACTCTAAAGGACTGGACCGGTTTTGATATAATTTCGTGTGTGTAAGTACCTGAGAAAATCAGGAAACTATAATATTCCTTCAATATAATTAAACTTAACTACTCTCGAATTTTCCATTACAAAGTTTTCACCAGTTAACACCGTTTACTGAGGGTAGAAAATCATCAAACTCTCCATCAAAATGTCAAGCACCTACAGTTCACAAAAAAATAATGAAAATCAAATGAGTAGTTCCAGGTATTTGAAAAGATTTCCAAATTTTTGGATTCAGGATTTTTTTACTGTCAATGTATGATATTAATTTATATTTGTAACTAATCTAGAGATCGAGAAATTTCCTACGTTATGTCAAACGTCAAAATATGACCACCAGTTTGTCCAAGTTCAACATTTTGGCAATTAGTTTTTTAATGTTCGCATAAACAAAGTTTATAGAAGCATTAAAAAAACTTTTTGCAATTCACTTACGAAATGTCATCATTTTGACACTCATTTTAGTTGCAAAACGTGGTTCATTTTGTCACTCAGGGACAACAAATCCATTTATTTTTACTAAGAATACCTAGTTTTATTATGAAATTAATTAGACAACTACATATTATAATATTTTTATTGAGAAATCACTGTAATTTATTATAAATATTAAACGTACAGTTTTGAAACGTATTGCCACGGAATACTGCTGCCTTTTGTTCATTACTTGTAGACATAGATGAAACCCCAGATGATACATCATTGTTAAAAAACTCAGCCACGTTTGAATTCATTGTTATGCTTGTCGATGTACTTTGTTTCGGAACTGCGATATTGTCGATATTTGTCAATGTATTTTGCCCAAGTATCTTCACAGCTGTTTTTCTTTTATTATTGATAGATTCGTCAATATAATTTTCAGAAACAGCGTTGGACTTCCATCCACCATGCCTTTTCAACGTTTGTATATCAGCACCAGCATCTGACAGTAACGTTGCAGACGATCTGCGAAATGCATGGCTAGTGTATAATTTAGGATTTAGCAAGCCAAGGAATGTTGGGGGTGTCAGAAAATGTGTTGATGCCAACAGGTTGAATATTGCATTTTCCGTTTCGATATCCGAGGAAAAAACGATTATTTTTTACATGGTTTGGAAGCATTTGAATGTATTTTCGGACTAATGCAATCAGATTAATTCCATCAACATCACCTTCGGTTATTGTAAAAATTCTCTCAATCTTTGTCTTCGTATCTGGAATGCTTATTTTAATAAAAGAACCGCAGTCGCTAACATCCTCGGTCCGCATATTTAGTAATTCATTTCTTCGGCAACCTCCTGCTATCCCAACTATAAAAATTACTTTCAAACCTAAATAAATGTGATCATCAGCTTCTATTAAAAATCTACTGAAATCTTCCTTACTAAATGTTTTTGATTTTTTTGGCCGATATCCTTCCGCATTCCTTTTCAAAGAAGCAATCAAATTTGTAAACTTACTGATATCCACATTTTTATTGACATAGATTGTTGTACGTAACATCGAATAGAGACTCCACATCGTCGACGGTTGGAATATTTTGGCTTTGTATGAAAAATAAGCAAGAAGAACCTTTTCTGATACCGTTTTTTCAGTATTTATCTTCTTCACTTCGCACCACTTTTGGAAGTTAGAATAAGCTGTTTCATATGCTGCTTTTGACTTACTTGGCAGCAAATTTGCTACAACAGCTTTTGCAACTTCTTCAACGTCTGAAGGTAGGGACTCTTCAGATTCGCTCATTTTTAAAGACAGAATGGACAGAATTAACAAATAAATGTAGTTATTTTGACAAATATGTCTTAACATTTGAGATTTTGATCATTGTTGTAATGGTTATCTCCATAGAAACAAACAAGCATGGCTTTGATAGTATTTAAAATTTCAATGAAACGTAATGAAAATTTTCTTTTTTTATTTTCGTCAACTGAATTACAAGAAATCTTGTATATAAACACGATGCAAAACGCCGTGTTTTTTGCACACGATGTGTTGGACCACTCGCTACGCTCGTAGTCCAATCCTCACATCTAGTGCAAAAACACGTTCATTTTGCAACTAGTTGTATAAATAGCTATTAAAGTACTTTTATATGTGAATTTTTAAGTATACTATTAATAAATCATCTTCAATACAATATAAAACTTTTTTGATCTAATTCTTTGTTCTCACATATAGCTCGCTTATATTGCCAACTAATATTTCATCCGTATAAAACTTTTAAAGACGTTTAAACAAAAATAGCTTTCAATTTCAACTAAACAAGAATGAAATGTAAAACATTCTGTAAAAAATTTGTATAATGTGACGCTTACGTAAGATTTCTACATCTTTAGACAAGACATTAATGTTTTTTTGAGTAGAAATATCTTTTGTAATACGTATTTAGGAAACAGATGCTTTAAAAAATATTCTAAAATGATGTCAGGGACATAATTTCATGCACTATTTAGAAAATACAAAACTAATTGAATTATATACAGGACGTACTGAAAAAAACTGTGTTACAAATTATAGCTGAACATTTTAAACTAGAGAAAATGGATTGGCAGTAGAGCAGAAGGAAAAGGCATTTTAACTTTGTTGAATGAGGAATTGCTACTTTTTTTTATATGGAAAGTTGTATTACACCTGGTTGAGAACAACGACCAACCAGCAATTTTGCCTTATCCTAAATTATATATACAATCCTTAAAACTAAGTTATAATCCTTTGATGTCACTCAGTTCTCAACTGTGAGCTTTCACTTATCACTGTGCTCTACTTTCAACACTTTCACTTATCACGTACACCAGCTCTGAAGGTTTCGTCCTTTTCAATCTTCTCTTTAGGTTCGAGTAGTTGGAGCATCTCGATGTTAACATGGTTATGTAACCTGTCTGAATTGCTACTTGAACACCCTTCGTCGTACAAGAAATTTTTACGAATGCATAATGTCACATCTGAAAAACTTTTCTCTTTAGTGCGTTATTTCGAGCATGTTTATTTTTAAAATCATTAGGTATGTTTCACAGCATATAAACAAGGATATGATTTGTACAATTCAATTCGCAATTTCACTACTCAAATGCACGCCACAAAATAAAAGCACTTTTTATATTCGAGGCTAGCCGTACATAACCTTAAAATCAGATTTGGGCAACTACTACGCATGCTTAGTATTAGTGTATACAAGAAAACATGTTACAATTTCTTGCATGCAAGTTGACTGAAAATGCGCGCGCAACCACTTGTATTCAATTTAGGCTGAAATATTGTGCAGTGTCAAACGGCTTTTAGGCTACATTCGTAATCAATTCGCTGGCCAAGAGGCACTTTGGCACGCAAGTCAGCACGAAATTTGCCATTCACAATAACTTCAAAGTCGACTTTATAACGCAAGCGCGTTCGTACCTAAATAATTGTCAGGATTCCTTCAAGACATGGTACAAGCATGATTCTGTCTGTATTTAGTTCAGTCTGAGGTTAGAGGTTATGATATATAATTTGCATTTATTTTTTATAGCAGTTTACACTGGAATTTGGTAGTGATGGAAAGTGTGGTGTAGTAGTGAAGTTTAATAGTCGAAGTAAAAGTTTGCAAGACATTTCGACGACTTCAACTTCAACTCTGATGCCAAATTGCGTTGTGAACGATCACACTGAAATAGATTTGCTTAGCTTACGTGCCAAAATGCCACCTAGCCAGCGAATTAATTACGAGTGTAGCCTTACAGTTCGCAATTCTTCTTGCAATGTATTGTAGCAGCAATTTGACCTTGCAAGGTCCTGCTTGAACCTATTGACAATCGTTTTACACTCCACAATTATTGCAATAAGCAATTTCTAATGTGGATACCAACAAAAAAATTAAAGTTTATTTGTGAGGTTAGGTTAGTGTGTCATAAGATGTTGATATTGTTGATAAACTAACTTTGTATTAAAATTATTGATATGGTACCTATCTATGTTGCGTTTGAAAGTATACAGTCAACTTTTGCTATATTGGTGACAAAAAAAATTGCCAAAAAATGGCAAGAGGCTTGCCAAATGATAAGAATATTGCATGAAGAATTGCGAACTGTAAAGCGGGCTTTAGTGTTGGTGTGGTGATAGTGTGAACTGTGTGTAGTTCCAAGATTCCTAACTTACAGCCAGTTTCACAATCGGTGGTAAACTCTTATGGTTAAGTGACCTTAACCGAGACACTAACGAATAGAACTTGTTTCACAATGATCATTTAACTAATGGTCAGATCATTTATGAAATTGTATTCACTTTTGTTGCGTTGGTATGAAAACCATCGATACTTAGTATGGTGTTCTATGTTAAATGAAAGGAAAAAGAAGACATTTGGAGGTTATGTTTTTACACTGAAACTACCAACGTGCAGAAAGAGCATCATATCTGCAATAAAGGAGAATTTCAATGAAATTTTTTTTTATTCTTGATAAATTGATAAAACTTAGGTACCTTACTGTTGGATGGGAAATCTTCCAACAGACTTTCTGTCCTCCTAGACAGACGAAATCTGCAAAAAAATCATGATTATCGAATTAAACACGTCTTGGGCGAATAATTTTTGGCCGTCTTGCTTCATCGTCGCAGCTATAGGCATTAACAATGTAATCGTTCATATTTCTAGCTGTTTATAATTAAAAATAACAATAGTAGTATTTTTTTTACCGCTAAAAGATGCCACAACTCAGTCGAACTGAGCTTAGATTCTTCTAAGATCTAAGATAAATTCGGTATAATTTTCTGGCTAAAAAGAACATTCTGATTCAAATACATAACCTCATAAACTCGAGTGTTTACATTTTCTCATTGCTGAAATTACACTTATTTGTCAAACCTTTGATTCTTATTAAAATGAATGAACAGATACCTAGATTTCACAAATGTACTTGTGGTAAGTAAGCTGATATTGGTGAATTTTATTGTCATGTAGATCACTGTTATTAATTCTTTTGTGCAAAATAATTGAGTAAAACTGTTTTAGAGCAACATTTTTAACGAGGATTCCTCAGATAAAATAGGTACTCTAGTTACTAACCTACAATGCGTTGCAAAAGAATTGACTTTTCATCATTTCTTATGTACTTGTTATTTTCGTCAAACACAATGTTGTATGCGTGGGTAGAAATAATATATTTTGATGACATGACGGACTTCAGCACAAATTCGCCAAACCACAAACCACGGCCAGATGTTTTCTGACATGACCATAGATTCTTATGAGATTAATTTAAAAACAAAACACCCTAACCTCAAAAAGCTCTTTCTCAGTTGAAAGCTTCATAAAATACAACTTCAGCTGAAGTAAGTATCTCACTAAAATCTCAGTTCAAACTTAGTTGCTGAAGGTAAAAAGAATGGTCATTTTAAACTGAGCAACTAACTAACTAAGATTCTTACTTATTCTCAGTTAATTTGGGTAAAAAGAATACTACTAATATATAGTCTTAAAATTGGACAGTTGATGCAGTTGACAACCATAAATTAGGTTAGATTTCCAGCTACCTGTATTTTGGGTTGCAGTTGAATATTTTAATAGTTAACTTATACACTTATACCCTTGACCACATATTGTAAAACCCAAATTTTGTCGTAACCGATAGTTAATTCTTAACCATGTGGTAACCTAATATCGTGAAACTGTTTAAATTATTTGTTTAAAAATATTTGGTGATAGATAAAACGATTTAAACGGACAATACGATATAATTTTCATAAATATATACAAAGTGACTAATAGATAATATATTATTTAAACAATGAAGGATAACGTTATAATTATGGTTGAAGAAAGAATTTGAAATTTCAATATGATAAATAATTTAAGGCATGGTAAATTTAGATGTGTCCGTCACTAAACAAAAGCTTTAATTAATTCACTCGTATCTTATTCGTCGTCATAGAGAAAGCAATTTAAAATAAAATAAAATAATATGATTATCATTATGATCTTTATAAAAGTCGTTTTAAATTTAAATCTAATACTTTTCTTATCAATTAGGTCAACAAATACTCTATCAATTTAAACAAATTTAATGCCGAAATAAAAAACCTCTTTGTTATAGAAATTACGAGTGACGAAATATAATTTGACTGATATCATTTTTGTAACGAAGCTTTAGTTAAATAGGTTTGTAAATATAAATTCATTTCAAAGCAATAGCCGCTGAAATTTAAGTTGTGTTTGTTCCCGAAGATAAATAAAGTCAATTTCGCATAGTTCGCTGTAATTAATTACATATTGCTATTTTTAGTTTCTTTTAGTTCAAATTAAATATCAGTATTTTTGCTTTATATAAATTTATTTCCTCCTAAAAATATGTCATAAAAAGATGTCAGCTGTGTTTTTTTCTATTTTTATTGTGATAAACTTTCTAATTATCACTAAAAATTAACTAATAGTTTAAAATTAAACTACACGGAATAATTCTGTCAACATGAGTATATTTTATGTACGGGACAGTCCTCTTTATTATACATTATGATTGATCTATTTTTAAATAAGTCGATAGGGTCACTGAGCCACTACTTTGTTATTCTATTACAAACAAAATTGATAAGCATTGAAAAGTGTTGGACGTTGAGGCAATAGGCTACCGCGTAATGACAAGCTGACGCTTATGCCTGTCGTAATTGTGATTTATGGGAGACGGGGGTATTATAAAAACACGATAAATAATATTTACCAAGTGGTAGCCCAGCTAGCATTATAATGTGATGGCTGCGACAACGTTTTCGACACAATTATAAAACTACAATACTCTTAGGAACGTTTACGTTTACAATGTGTTTTCATAAGTGCAAAATTTGAGCCACTGTATATAATACTTCAGTTGATATTTTGTAAAACCTTTTCCAATCGTTATAAAACAATTTCATAAACATTTTGGCAGGTCTTGGAAAAATTTAATAGGATGATTATAAAACAGGTTTATTTGTCTCAAAATGATCCTTCATCTTTTTCCAAAAAACCAAAAATACATAAACAAAAATGTAGTGAATGAATGTGTTTTCACAACCAGATGATGCTGTTACTTTTATTCGAACAAGATACAGATTAAGTAGAGAGGGAATCGTTAAAAAGAAAACCACCTCTTCACTTCTTAGAAATCAGACAACCTGGGACATGCCACAAGATGGTATGATGAAAAAGTATAACTTTTCAAAAAAATTCGTTACGGAATTAAGCAACAATAAGGAATGGGATCCAAATACCATTACCAGACTTGGAAAAAATGCCATTCAATGGTACACAGACGGCTCAAAAGCAATAGAAGGAACTGGGATAGGAGTGTACGGGCCAGGAACCAAACAATCTGAAAGCTTGGGAAAAACCCCAAGTATCTTTCAAGCGGAAATTCACGCAATAAGGTGTGCCCAGTTCAATATTGACAAAGGATATAGAAGGCAAAGGATTATCATAATGTCTGATAGTCAAGCAGCCATTAGAGCGCTGAGTTCTTGTGTAATCAGTTCCAAAATGGTGTGGGAATACCTAGGTAAACTTAATGAACTAGGCGAGAACAATATAGTCACCCTACTGTGGATTCCAGGACACACTGGAATAAAAGGAAACGAAATAGCAGATGAACTAGCGGAGAGGGGGACTGAAATACCCATTTGGGACCGGAACCCTTTTGCGGAATCAGCTCCAATGTAATATTGGAAGAAATAGGTAAAGCCGAAGAAAAGAGAAGATCTGACCTTTGGAAAGATCTAGCAGGGCTTAGGCTATCTAAGATTTTTCTGGGTGATTACAACCTGTTGAGATCAAATGAATGCATAAGTCAAAGTAAAACTGCACTAAGAGTTTCGACAGCAATCCTAGCGGGACATTGTCGCCTGAATGGGCACCTTAAAAAGCTCAAAATAGTGGAGGAAGAAGATTGTAGATTTTGTGGAATGAAAGAAGAATCCTAGCAATTCAGAATCCTAGGGCACAGCACCTGGGAGACTACTGGATAAAAGAGGGACAGTTACCTAAGTTGAAGCCTGCAGATATCCTAAAATTCCTCCGGGAAATAGGACTAAAGGAGCTGTTAGTCTCTGAGGCTCTCCTCAGAAACTAAGTGGAAGTAAGGGAGTACAATAGATCTTTTAGGTCTCAGTGAATGTTACGCCAAAATACATACAAACATATACTTTTATTCGAACTTCCAGACAATTAATAATCTTTTATCCACAACTGTCATGTAACGGGTACGATTTGACACTATTTTCAGTGTCATAATAACGTATATTACCGCACTAGTGCGTTTTTGAATACATTACCACACTAGTGCGATAATAAGAATCAAGAAAAATATTAATACCAGAATTGAATATATATTTTATATTATGTAGTTTAGGGTACATATGATTAACTTATTTATTATATTATTATTTATTTTATTTCCACAGCTTTGTTTGTCTTTGTTGCTATGGTCACAAAATATGATCTACAGTACTTTATGTTTGCAGCCAATATTATCAACAATACGTTGGATTGAAATATTTTTTTTTTAAAACTTTATGATAAACAATATTAATAAACAGTGGTAGATAGAATTTTGTACGTAACACGTGGGATAGGAATTATTAACGCACTTATGTGAATAACTATAATTAAACGCAGTATTACTTTCTTCACTACTTTGGGTACAGTAAAATCGCATTCCTTTGAACTTTTTAAAAACATTTTATTAAAAATTAGGACACATGTGTGGTTGGCACGTTAATATTTTCAAAACTTATTTGTATATTCAGAAATTTAAATCGTTCTCTAAAAATACTTTTCAAAAGACAATTTTGTTGGTACAGAAGAGAAAAAAAATCACATCAAATACAAATGAATGTCATATATTTACTTAGTTTATGATGATGTTTGGATTCATATCCACTAATAGATTTTCTTGTGTTTACAGACACAAAGAAAACAATTTTCCACATCATAAAATCATTTAAATATTTAAATGTAATGGTTGACCAGTTTAACAAAACAACTCTCTTTTTGTATATAGTAAATTTATACATTCCGAACAATGTGTCCTGAGATCATTTGAATTTCGATAAAACCGTTAGGAATATAGGTGTGGAATATTTTTAATCCTATTTTAAAAAATGATGGTCGCTAGGGCAATAGGTATAAGAAGCTTTAGGGCACTACTACCTTTTAGACATCGACAAAAATTAATTTGAATACAAATAAAACCAATGAGACACCTCACATTAAGATAATATTTATTTGAACAAGTTAAAAATTCTCGTTATAGGACATGATCCCCTACAGCACTTACAGGATTCGAAATTAAAAAAAAAGGATTTAAAACATTCATTTTATCCTGCCAATGTGGAAAGACCAAGGATTGATATGAGGCCTATACATTTTTTGGTACTTTGCTTATGTATTTCCTCCAGATCCACTTTTCTGCCCACTCTTATAAATTATAATTTTGGACAAAGCAATATAAGCAAAAAATAGGCAATAAAAGGTAATTCGAAAGGAAGTACGTCTTGCGTTGCCAAAATTGAGACAGCCGTTGGCAGATGACAGTTGCCTTATGGTCAGGATTGGAGATTGGAAGTGGCTAGTGAGATGACGAGCGGGCTTTAAAGAAGGATTTGTCATATAAATTTAGAAGTCAGAACAGGTCGATAGATTTTTACCTCAAAATTTAAACTAATATTGGTAGTAGACCTCCGGGGTGTAAAACTATTTATATTATATTTCTTCTTCTCTAGAAGAATATTTTCCTGGATTTCCTCCAATAATTTCTGAAACAAAAAACATCTTATTAACCGAGACCAACTTTTTCCAAAACTTTCTAGATGCAATCACGTATTGAAAAACATGCTATATATTAAAAAATTGATGTTTTCTTACAAGGATTTAGTTAATTCATTTATAATCTGAAAAAAATTGCTGGCAGGGTTGATGTGGTGACAAAAATTACCCCTAAGTGTATCAAAATGCAAAATTACGATAAATATTGAAAAATTAAATGTTAGTTAATACATTTATAAAAATCTGAAAAAAATTGCTAGACAATTCCCTCGGTTACAAATATCTAAAAATGTATCAGCCAGACAATTTGGTTGGTTACAAACCTGTCAGATAAGCGAGAGAGAAAGATGTAGGTGCAAAAGCAAGAAAGATACATGTAAACTAGACTATTAGTGAAACATGTGTTGAATATGCCTTAAAAACTTATATATTAAACATAACATACCATTAAACAAAAATATAACAGTTGATCATACGACTTAACACATTTCCCAAATTAATTTAGTTTTCTGTTTTGTAATTTACACATATGGCACAATTTGTTTATAGACCGACAGCTCGTTCAACAGTCATACAGGAAATTTTTAAATAGTTTATTTCTATAGTTAATTGGGGGCAATTGTCGTCGTATAAATTGCATTGCACAAAGTGCTTTTCTTCATCAAAGATATTGTCGTTGGTGAATATTTAACCGATAAATGTTTCATTAACCTTCGCGGTTTCCTAACTACGATTATATGTTGTGTTCCTTTAACATGCAGCTTTGTGTGGAGGCACAACAGTAAACAGTGTATGCAATTTGAAGTGAACAAATCACCAGGGTAATCTGAGTATTGATTTGTAACGTCTGAATTAGGTACCAGTTTTTTCGTTGAAACAAAAAAATGAATTGAATGTCTTTAAATCAGTATCTACTGGTATTAAATTGAAAAACGTACATTATGATATCGGATAATAACAAAATTGTGCATCTGTAATCTAATCATAAATCAGTGCCGTGGAGAAAAATCTTAATAATTTGAAAAGTATTTTATAAAATCGATTTGATAAGAGTAAGAGAACAAGCACTTCTACGCCACTGATGTTATTGTATTTTGTTTGGATCTAGAATTGTTTGTAGTGGACTTACTGTAAGACTTTATAATTCTTGTAATGTCAAAGACAAGTAGATAGAATAATAGTTCCTTTTTTCTAGGAGACAAACTGTAGAAAAAACTTTTTTAACTGCTCCCTATCAATAATTTTCAAACTTGCTATACAAAAGGACGCTGGACAGATTTCGAGTAGGTACTTCATAATTTGGAAAAAGAAATTGGCAGTTATGGATGCTGCCGAAATAAGTGAAAATCTAAATAAATTAACCCCTTTTGAAAATTTTATTGTACGCCCATGGTAAATGGGAATTTTATAAAAATATTAGCCCCCTTTAAAAATGTTACAGTTCGCTCATGATAGAGAGATTTTGACACATATGTGAATCCAATACAAAAATTTTATTGTTGTTAGAAATAGGAAAGCATATTGGAAAACAGATTAAGATCCTTCAATAGATCTGGCTGGTTCACAAAGCGGATTTGGGAAGGGCACATTACCCAAGACCACATTTTCACTTTCGATAGTGTACCACAAAAAACAATTTGGAGTAGCCTAGACCAAAGATCCGTTCCAAAGAGTCTAACCAAATGAATAAGGAGCCCGTACAACCAAAATTACAGCTACGTAAGGAGAGATAACCTTGAATCCGATACATTCAGAGTCAAAGATAGACTCAGACAAGGTGGAGTACTAGTTCTCTATTGTTTATAATTCTAATGGACGACGTCATTAGGGCAACAAAAACGTACACTAAAAAGATACATATAGGTTGAAACATCACATTGTCTGAGTGTGCGTTTGCAGAGGACCCAATGATTTGTGCACGTAGCGAAAAGGACTAAAGAGGAAAATAAACATACAGAAAACAAAACTAATAACCACTGGACCAGAAACTAAATTAAGGATACAAGGAGAAGAAATCGAGCAGGTAGACGTATTTAAATACCTTGGTAAAAAGATAGATAAAAATGAAAATGAAGATATCGAAATAAATGAAAGGATTACCAATGCATCAAAACTTTATCATTCATTATCAAGATCATTTATAGGAAAAAAGGAAATCAGTACCAAAGCCAAAATTACAGTATATTAAACAGTTTACCGGCCAATCCTTACTTATGGAAGTGAAAGTTGGTTACTGTCACAGAAATCCAGAAGTCGAATCCAAGCAATGGAAATGAAATATTTGCGGAGAGTGAAGGGTATAACACAAAGAGATCGGATAAGAAATGGGGATGTGAGAAAGGAAGCCAATTCTCGGATTATTAGATAAGTGGTTCGGACATTTAACAAGAATGAGCAACAGACCAGCCAGGGATGTGTGAGAAGCCCGAGTTAATACAAAAAGGAAGAGAGAGAAGAAAACTTGGAACCAAGAAGTTACAGAAATACTAGAAAGAAGACATATAAAATGGGAAGAAGCAAAAAAGATGGCAAAAAATAAAAAGGAATTTCGCCTACATACAAAAAACTTAGATATAAATACATACCCTTACACCTTCGGAAATTAAAAGGGTTTTTGATTATATTATGTAGAAATAGGAAGTTACAACGATAACTCTGGTTTGATCCAAGAGTTGAGACTAAATATTTACTGCTATTTCAAACATACTGTAATGTAAGTTCAAGATCTTGGCTCTGATTTGTTTATTACCGTAACTTTCATGGCACTATTGTCATAATCATTTTTTGATGAATTTTAATAGACTTTGCGATGGCAGACATATTCGATACTTAAAGTTGAAATATTTCTCAATAATGAGAAAACGAACAGTTATTTTTACTTTTTAATAAGCAAGTACGCAAAGAAAATTTGAATTACAACTTCAGGTGTTCTTTTTCTCACCATCCTCTTTCGAGGCGGACAGCCACAAATAATCGAAAGGTTTGTGACGACGTAAATTAAATTTTAAGGCTCTCCAAATGGTTCTAGTACTCAGATTTTGATTTTAATTCGGTCCCTACTTGTCACGTTTGTTAGAAGAGATTACGAGTTAAAACTATCTGTATATGGCAAAATACTTATAGTAAAATCATGAAAATTTCTACGTTTGAGTTTTCGGATACGATCTTTTTAACTAAAATATTTTCAAAGATGGCCGACTTCCGGTTCTACCGGAAGTCGACTGTAACTTTGTTATTTTAAATGAAACACCCTGTATATTAATACATTTTTAAAATCTACGTAAAATTTTAGTATAATGTTGTCTGAAAACTTTTTTCGAAAAATGCATATTTTTTGAGTTATTAATTTTTTTGTAAAAAGTTTGACCGCTGCAGACCCTTATAAATTATTTTTTTACGAGGATACCCTTAAAGATATGAAAATGGTTTCTGTTCGGTTGCTTTTAGCAAGGTCAGACGTATTTGAATCTATGTTGAAAATGTTTTCATTTTATACAGGGTGTGTATAAAAAGTGTTCAAAGTTTAACTTCATAAATATCAAATTTCTTTATTTTTTAGCGCTAAGAAATAAAAAAGATCATTTAAATTTGCTTTTAATACATGGTAAATATGGCAAAGTTGTTATAAGAACATGTGCTTTATTTGCAGTAAGATTGTTAAAAGAATACTAACAATTTGAAGCTATTCGGTTCATTTTAAGCATCATCATCTTACTGCAAATGAAGCACATGTTCTTGTAACAACTTTGCCATATTTGCCATGTATTAAAAGCTAATTTACATAATTCTTTTTTATTTCTTAGTGCTTGTATCAACAGTTCAAAATAAAATTTAGATTATACCTAACAAATTACAAAAAACATTTAAAATCTGGATAACGGTAAGGTTTAGGTATTGAAAGTATACATGAATTTGCCTTATTTGTTAACCCTGAATGCATTAAAATAGAAAAAACCGGGTGGTTCTTTCTATTTAAAAAATTGAGAAATTTGATATTTATGAAGTTAAACTTTGAAAACTTTTTATACACACCCTGTATAAAAAGAAAAATATCTCAACATAGATTCAAATACGTCTTACCTTGCTAAAAGCAACCGAACAGAAACCATTTTCATATCTTTAAGGGTATCATCGTAAAAAAATAATTTATAAGGGTCTGCAACGGTCAAATTTTTTACAAAAAAATTAATAATTCAAAAAGTATGCATTTTTCGAAAAAAGTTTTCAGACAAAAGTATATTAAAATTTTACGTAGATTTTGAAAATATATTAATATATAGGGTGCCATAATTTTGATTATTACCAACAAAATAGTTTGAGTCAATAAACCAAAATCTCAATCACAGCAACATCTAAAAACACAATATCTCGTAATTAACAGAAATAAACTAAACCCACCCTGGGACGTTGACAGTCCATGTGGACTAACAATACAAGTAAATATTTCATAGACCAATCGGTTGCTACATTACACAAATGAGAATAAATTGATCGCTTGTGAGTAGGTCAAGATTAAAAATGATTTATGGCTTTTTAATCCTCAAACTAATTTTACTCACAACTATATCTAAAATAATATTCTATCTACTATAGGAAAACAGACCAAATATGGGATCACATTTCATGCTTACCCACTTTGTTGATAACTCCGGTGACATAATAATTATTGTAACATAATTTATAGCTAATATTAGCAGTACTTAATGAATGTTGAATATCCTAAATCATATTAAAAGCAATTCACAATTTAATAAATTATTACAATCCCACTCGTTCTACTTTGCAGTCAAAAATGCAAACTATGAATATTTACTAAGATTTCTAAAATATTCGTGTTTCCTAGTTTCGTAATTTAACTGGTTAAACACTTTTCTTACCGTTATTAGTTGAGAATTAAGTAAAATATTGGTAAAAGTTTGTATTGATAACAAAGACGTTTTTATTAGGATGGTAAATATGAGCTACCTATAGTACGCAAACAAACTTTAGTTGAGCTTTCGACTGGAAAACATGTTTCATTCTTTTCGTAATATAGTTTAGTTCAAAATGTATCTACAGCCATAAAGAACCTATCCACTTAAGCCCCATTGTGTAGGACCGATAATGTTTTAAATTCAATTAATGTTTACAGGGTCGGATCAGAAAGGAATTAAAGTGAATAATACTTTGTAATAAGTCAATATTTTACCTCTTATCAAAAGGTATATGGTACCCACATATCTACAAAAGGTACAGTCAACAGAAGCAAACATGAGCCTCGGTAATATGCGAACTAAAAGAAAGGTCATCGCAGCAAGTCAATCAGGAGCTAATGTTAACGATTGTACATTAGTAATTGTTAACATAATCGAAATAATATCACCGAGTGTATCAGTGTTGTCAATGCGAGGATAATAAATATCCGATTTTTACATGAAATTTGAAAATATAGACATTTAAGGCTGATGGTAGTTTTATTTTTGGTCCAATATAAATTTTTTTATTAATATTTAGAGTTAAATTTTTAGCAATTTTGACTTTGTTTACATATCTTTTGACACTCTTGACAGTTACACTTATGGTATCGATATTTGGTTATCGATCCAAAATATCGATTGATACTACAAAAATACAACTACAGCGACATGAACACGCCCACCCAGGGCTAATGTTTGCTTCTGCCGACTGTATATGATACCCATATATCTACTAGAGTGAATTATGCTTCATAATTTACGGTACGGTGTATTGATACTCTACACAGTATCGCCCATCTCGATATGTCACATTCGACGTACTCCTTAAATTTATTAATTTTGACGTTAGAATTGTCAATAATACCAAATTATTACTTTCCGATCTACACTCGCCTTATTTAATAAAGAAATCAAGGGTCGTGGACAAAGTATAGTATTCTACTCGCAATTTATGGCCATTATTCACTCGGGCAACTTGCGCCCCCCGCCTACTACACGGGAAGCAAACGTCATCATGCGTGAATAATGGCTATCATAAATTGCTCGTTTAATAATATACTATTAAAACAACTCGTTGCACTATTATAAATATGAATATATTTTTCTAATATACAAAAAGAGAGGTGATTTCAACATTTTTTATCTAGTCAAAAGTATTCTAATGTTACTTTTTGATTGATTAGCTATTAATAAGTTGAATATAGATCGGGATTGAAGAGTTTAATTTTTTTATTACTTGTTATCTAAAATAATAAACGGATTTTTTTTTTGACATTGAAAAATGAGATACTTGTTTATTTTTAGAAGTTTTCTAATCGTTCAATAAAATGCCATTGAAATATTTAGGATTTTTTAAAAGTTGCCAGAAGCTTCGAATATACAATTTAGATGTTCATATCTCCCACGCGAATTATTTAATGTGTTATTAAATTTTGTTATTTTAAGAAAATTAGTAACAATTTGTTATTAATTTCATAATAATTGTTTGAATCTGTTTTAAATGAGAAAAATTTGTTCCAAATAATTCAGTTAAAAACACCCTGTTTACTTAGTTTATGATTTTGAGATATTAAACGCTTTTTCCTACAACCACTATGCAAAACACGATTTTCTACACAAATTTCTATACGCAAAGCAGACCTTTTCTAAATTCTTTTGATAACCGTTGGAAAAGTAATGCGAAAAGTACACGCTATGGCAGTTTTCCGCACCGAAATGTCAAACAAAGCTACCTATGACCTGTCAACTTTTTTTGACAATTCAATTGAATTTCTTATTGGTGTACCAAAAGTAAATAAACTACTTATTTCATTATTTATTTTAATTTATTAATTATAAAAACATTAACACATTAAGCATTATTTTTGAATTATGACTCCTCTGTTGATTGCTTTGTCCGTCATCTGACATTTTAATTATTATTTAATTCAATTCAGAGACAGTTTACTGACTGCGCCATGTATTATTTGTGAAGTTTTTATTATTTAAATGAATAAAAATATACAACATCGAGATTGTTCTACAAAGTCTGTCTGACATCCAACTGACTTAAGCCACATGTCAAAACACACAAACTTCAATTCCAACTGATCCGGGGACCCACCACAATATGGCCGACCTGTCAAAGTCAGATGTTCTTTTAAATCTATTTTATGCATAGTCACGTTTTCTGTTTTTTTCTCATTTCGTATAATTCTGTTCGTTGAAATAACAAATTCCAACTAACTTTAATGATATAAAAGTTATAATGAAACAATTTTATGAACATATATAACTTATCCTCTATGGAATTTTGAATTCCTGGAATCAACGTGGTTAGGCGACGGATGTCATTTGAATTGAATAATTTACAACTTTTTCCGGAAGCAGCGAAATGGCGTAGAGTGTTTCTACTTAAATAAAAAATTCAAGTTATATCTGAGAAAACTCGAAGCCTTTATTTGCACGATCACGGCCAAGTTTACCGATGTTTAAGCAAATAAAAATAATAACTCAAACTATATTAGATTTTCATGAAAATTATGTTATCATCGCATTGACGCTCTCCCACAATCTGAATCTTAAATAATGTATAGTTGTGAGTAAAATGAAATAAGAAAATCTGTAATTAGAAGTAGAACCGGTTTCAGACAAACAAAATTCAAGAATTGATATTATGAAGAGCATAATAGAAATTCAATATCCATTATGTATTGAGGTTGCCTATTCTGTAGTACTGCATGTATCCAAAAGTGCAAAACTGGGTGTATAGCTGGCAAACCGCTAACCCTTTTCTTCTACGCTTTCAAAGTGCTCGGGCAGTTGAACTTTACAGTGGCACTAGACTGACCCAGTAGATTATTTTTTGTGGTACTGATTTCCAGTGCGGTTACTACAGCAGTGTAGGGCACTTTTCAAAAAATAGTTAACATTTAGGAAAACAAATAACCACAAAAATTAACAAACGACTTGCTTTCATTCAAATAATAGGAAAGGGGTGCTTCTATAGCCGGCGCCGGCTACTCAAAAACGAAAGGATGATAGCCAATATCTACCTTGTCACTGGCTTGTACATTACAATTCACAGATTTTTAGTGATCGTTATAGTTATTGTTGTAAAACTTCATTTTTTGTAAGCTATATTTCATGTTGCTGTGTCTCACACCTTCTGTGATTCATTGCGTTGACTGATTGATTGGTTCTGCACCACCCGTCAGAGGATAGAGTCCTCAGCACCTCAGCCTTTAGGCTTTTTGTGCTCTTGGTTGTGCCGTTTATGTGAAGAGGCCAGTGGCTCAACATAGGACCTTCTTGGAGAAATCCTCCCTTGGATGTTCTAGTCCTAGGAGTCTATATCTCCAATGAGATAAAGCTTCACAATCAAAGATAATATGAGGGCTGTTTCCAACTATTCCATGCACAACCGATAGGTTCCTTCCTATATATGCCAATTGTATGCATGTGCTTCCTTAAGGTATAGTTACCGATGAATAAACCCGTCACTATCCTTATCTTGCCCCTGCTAAGGTTTAGTATTTCGTTAGTCAGCGTCTCCGAGGGTTTTTTGACCAGGAGTTTGCTGTGTTCCTGTTTTGACATGTGTCTCCAGTACGACTGATGTTTAGTTTCAGTCCACTGAGATGTACAACCACGTGCAGCAGTTTTAGATATCCCAAATACCTGGTGAATGCAGTCTCAGACCCTAGCTTTGCTAGGATGTCTACCTTTTTATTCACTACAATGCCCTCGTTTCCCGGGACCCACTTAAGAGTAACTCTATTATGGTTAGTCTGGGTTAATAGTTTTTGTAGACACTGTAGGCAGTCTCAGACCAGCCTTGATCTGATATGGGACATGCTAAAGATTTTAGTGCTGCCTGACTATCAGCCTCTATACCCCCTATCGCGTAGATTTCTACCTGGAATACAGATGCAAGATTCCCCAACGATGCTTGGATATTGTACTTGGGTCTAGCACCATGAACTCCAGCTCCTGTTCCAATGTCAGTCTTAGATCCGTATCATTGCGTTTATTCACGTTGTATTTCCATTATGTTTCCTCTCTTCTTGGTAGATTAGATTAGATTTTATGAGGTGGCTTTTGGCCTAATCCACTGCGACCTTTTCAGATCTATTGTGGTCCTCTAAACTCTATATTACATTCTCCAGCCTGACTCTTTTTAAAAATTCTATTAGCGTGGGGACTGAACCTTTCATATAGCTCTCTGCCAATGGCTTTTCTTCGCCTAATGCGAAAAACCGCACATTTGCCAGGCTATCGCACTGAAATAGAATGTGTTCTGCCGTTTCTTCTTCTAGGTGACAAAACCTGCACATATCTTCGTTTGTCAATCCCATCAGCTTTAATTTAAATGCCTATTGAGCTTACAGTGCCCCGTTAACAAACCAACAACAGCTTTAACAGTTTTCCTGTCTTTGGCCAGATCTGCTGTAAATTTTGGCGAGTGTTCTAATATGAACTGTTTCGCTTACCTCTGTCCTGGTGAGTTCCTAGACCATTTCAGAGATTTGTGGGCGACCCACTTCTTTGTTTGTTTCCTTGTTATGGTTTTTGCAACGCCGCAGAAGGGTTCCGGCCCAACGAAAGGCATTGATGAGCCTGGCTTGGCCCTTTCATCTGATTTTTCGTTACCCTTATGCCCCTCATGCCCCGGTACACAGGCTACCGTAATATTGCTACGCTCACCCAGTGTGTTTAGTGCCCGCACACAATCCCATACTAGCTTAGAATTGACCTCTACGGAGTTGAGTGCCTTTAGCGCTGCTTGGCTGTCTGCGAAGATGGCAATTGAACGATATCTTCTCTTCTGCCTTTTAATTTCTTCCATACAGTGGTGAACCGCCGTCATTTCCGCCTGGAAAACTGTGACGTTTCTTGATAGGCTTACTGGGAAGGCTATCCTTTGCTTTTGCCCTACTATACCGGCTCTCTTCTTGGTAAATTTTATTATTATTATTGAAATATGTTTTTGTACCCTGCGTATTGGACTTTTTTTGGGCAAAAACTCAATCATCAAATTCTCGTTTTATCTGCAATAAAACACGACCATTTTGCAAGTAGATCCATAAATAGTTGTTTTAATACCTTTCGATTTCAGAAAATCACTAATAGCATCGTAAACTCCCGTTCCATGGGAAACACAAACTCGTGTGGTAATATAAGAAAAAATGCCAACTTCATCATCCTGCTAAATCTGTAAATAAACATAATAACTCGAACGGTTGTCTCAAATTGATAATGTCTTAAATTATATGTTGCAGTAGCAAATGAGACGTATACAATGAAGATTAAATGATAGGTTAGACGATACTTTAAACCAGCTTTAAATCTGATAGTAATGCAACGGAATTAAGAAAATTAAGAAGATATTTTAATGGCTAAAAAATGTAATCAGAGTGCTTTATACAAGTATAATATTAAAATGTCTCACGACGGTATAAACCCAGCTCACGTTTCCATTTAACGGGAAAAGCGGTATAAAGTAATTTGGTAGTAACAAAATTTCATAGGCTATTAAGTACATTAGTTTAATTAATGTATGAGGGTTAATCATGGCTTATCTTTTGACAGAAGCATAGTTAATATAACTGGACATTAAACATGATGAACCAGACTATAATATAACCTCACTTCTTGCTCTGTGAAAAGTATACCTGATACAATATAAATCCCAATCAACGTCATAGTTGGTTTTGGTTATCATAATTGGACAATGTTGCCAAGCCGCTGATATGATGTGAGAAAATGGTGAATGTCAAATAAAGATTAACTAATATTCTTCTTATTATTAATTATTGTATTAGGGTTAATCATGGTTTATCTTTTGACAGAAGCATAGTTAATATAACTGGACATTAAACATGATGAACCAGACTATAATATAACCTCACTTCTTGCTCTGTGAAAAGTATACCTGATACAATATAAATCCCAATCAACGTCATAGTTGGTTTTGGTTATCATAATTGGACAATGTTGCCAAGCCGCTGATATAATGTGAGAAAATGGTGAATGTCAAATAAAGATTAACTAATATTCTTCTTATTATTAATTATTGTATTAGGGTTAATCATGGTTTATCTTTTGACAGAATCATAGTTAATATAACTGGACATTAAACATAATGAACCAAACTATGTAACCTCACTTCTTGCTCTGTAGCAATGTTACGGTAGCACGAGGGGTATAAGGGCAACGAAAAAGCAGATGAAATGGCCAAGCAAGGCTCATCAATGCCATTCGTTGGGCCGGAACCCTTCTGCGGCGTTGCAAAAACCATTTGATGGGATTGACAAACGAAGATATGTGCAGGTTTTGTCACCTAGAAGAAGAAACGGCAGAACACATTCTATGTCAGTGCGACTGCCTGGCAAACGTGTGGTTTTTTGCATTAGGCGAAGAAAAGCCATTGGCAGAGAGCTATATGAAAGGTTTAGTCTCCACGCTAATAGACTTTTTAAAAAGAGTCAGGCTGGAAAATGTAATCTAGAGTTTAGAGGACCACAATAGATCTGAAAAGGTCGCAGTGGATTAGGCCAAAAGCCACCTCATAAAATCTAATCTAATCTATACCTGATACAATATAAATCCCAACCAACGTCATACTTGGTTTTTGTTATCATAATTGCCAAGCCGCTGATATAATGTAAGAAAATGGTAAATGTCAAATAAAGATTAACTAATATTCTTCTTATTCTGCAAGTTTGTGGATGGAGGTTTCTTCTTCCATTTTACAGAATCTACATTATAATAGCTCCTCTAGTTTGCACTTCTTAGGCTGTAGTGGATCTTTCCAATGGCTAGCTCTTTCTTCTAATATTATATTGGTGCTTATATCTCAAAAGGATTACGGTCAACAAAAGTTGTTTCAACTCCTCTTTGCTAGTTCATCTACTGTTTAATTTTGATCTATTTTAATGTGTCCTGGTACCCAATGACTGCTTGACTCTCTAACATGCCTTTTATCAAAATTAACTATAGCAAGAATTTCCGCTTGAAACATGCTTGGGAGATTTTCCAGCTTGATTGAAGGGCATTGATTATTGCTTTGTTCAAGTCCTCTATCAAGGATTATGTCTAGCCCTTCCCCTATGTGATAGGCTTCCTTTCAGATAAGTTTTTACCTTCTGAAGTTCACCACTGGCTTCCTAGCTCCAATTTCAATATAATAATGGTTCTCACGATACTCTCCTGTATTTTACTCTATAAGATGTTTTAGAACCGGTTTTTGCTGCCTCAAACAATGTTGTGTGTATTAGCATCCCACGCTAGAAGTGAATATTGTCTCTTTTTCTTGCATTATTCCACTAGCCTTAGCTCTAGCTTTTGTTGTCAAGAATCCTATCAATTATGGTCTATTTTTGTTGAAAACATTTAGCTAAACACTAGCTCAGTGGCTAGAGCGTATGTTTAATTTGTGTTATTTAAATGGAAAATCGAATTTTTGACTTAACGAAGCCTCTAATTAACTTAAAAATTTCTTTCCAACGGGAATATATTTTTTTTCTAGAAATTATCAGATTTTCAGGTAGGACTGAAAAAAAATATCGCATGAAAATGAAACACCCTAGTATAAATTGAGCCCTGTATATGGAATAATGACGATGTAAAATTGTAAAACCCATCATCAATTTCTTTTCGTCACAACAATTAAGTAATTTCTTTCAAATAAATAGAATTCACACCTAGGTAATTAACATAATTATTGTGCTAATGAAATTGTTTGAAGACCGTGAAGTTAGGTACTTAAAGTCAATTTTCTTTTCTTATTTTTTATTGTCGTTTGTTGACACGTCGTCGGAATCAACGGCCCATTGTATGTTATTGAATTTAATATCAGGTTTGAAGTTTTGTTTGTTGATTTTCGTGGGTGTGGTTATATTGCATAGAATGGAACATTGCTGACATCATCTCGTCCTCAGGGGCAGATCTAATACATTTTAAGGGGGTATCACGAAGATCTTACCGAATCCATCCCTCACATCAATTTCATAATTATCTTCTTATTTTTCCCGACCCGTCTGACAAGTCTCCGATAACACTGTAGCCTAATGGCTTATTGTATTTTTGCTCGTGCTTTCTCATAGCACCCAGTCCAGCACCTTGTCCCCTGTACCAGTTTGTACCAGTTCTTAGCTGGGTGTTTGCTATATAGCTCAGCGTTTCCCAAGTAATAATGCGATCAAGAGTCTCGCATGTAAACAGTATGTTTCACTGTCTCCGTTTCCCTACCGCATAATCTGCATGTAAGGTTTCCGTTGTATAGTTTTAATTTGTACAGGTTTTCCTTTACTGGTGCATGCATTTGCCTTGGGACGTTTACCCAGAAATTTTTATGCTGTTCTCTGATCCAGGTTTTTACAGACTCTCGTAAAGAATCTTTCCTTGTTCAGGCTATACGTATCCTCTGACCCTCTTTTTGCAAGTTCGACAGCTTTTTCAATGCCCTCGATACTCTGGTGACCTGTTACCCAGGTCAGCTTGACGTTATTCCGTTTGGCTAACGTCTTCAGCTCTTCGATACAATCTCACACTAGTCTAGAGGTCACTTTCTGGCTTGAGATTGCCTTAAGTGCCGCCTGACTATCTAACATGATATGGATTGGCTTGCCTTCGGCAGCTCTCCTGTTATTTTCTTTCGCGCATTGCAAGATTGCATATACCTTTGCCTGAAATACAGAGGTCTAGTTTCCCAGTGCATAGCTAGCTGTCACTTGGTTTTTTGGAGTACACTCCAGCCCCAGTGCCATTTACAGTTTTAGACCCATAATTATCTTTTACAAAATCTGTTTGTTTGAATTGGACAAATCCAAGTTGTGAAAATTTTTCAGCTAATGTTTAACTTTCTGTATCGTAGATTTTTTTGCTTTAGGTGCTTGTATTACATTTGTAAGGAATGTTATGGACCAGGTTTTCTGTATGAACCACGTCTAGGAATTTTATTAATGCTCGTTGGATTATTATAAAATACAGTCGAACTTTAGACGAAACAAAATCGTTGACATTTATCAAGCTCTTGTTATATCGATGCATTTTTGCCAATGTAACGTAAGTGACATTTCTGGTGAAAATCATGTTCTTTATTAACGTGAAGCTTCTATTGTTATGAAGGTACTGCCAAAGTGAAGTAAGCCTAAATTATATTTTAAACTTTATTTTTAACTATTTTAAAAACGTATGTCTATAATTTTTTTAATCATACCCGTAAAAGAAACGCGTTTTTTCTACTAATCTTTTTTGGTGACTTACGTTACTTTGGAAAATCCCTATAGTTTGGCAAGTTTATCTGAAGCTACACGGCATCGGTAAGGGGCGAGGAAACATGACGGATATCTGTCAAAAACGTACCAATGGTGTACGGTACCTGAAACTGATTTTTGCTTTGCTTCAAAGGTAAGGTATTTTTCAAAACACGGTATTTGTTCAAAACAAATAATGTTAAAAATAGTACTTGAATTCAATATGGATACGAAATAGTTCGAAATCTGACACTGACAATACCAACGCCACTGGATAATCAATGTCAGTCATTTGACAAAGTTAGAGGGAAGAACACACGCACGCGCTTGCCAATAGGAAGTCAGCTGGTCACTAATGCCTTTCGATAAATTTCACCAGTTGGGAGGGCGTGAAAATTATGGTTTTCGCACAACGCTGCCAGAGCTTGAAGAAGCCCATAACAAATTTGGAGAAGTGTTCATCTTTTAGTATTCATAAATTGAAAAAATAATGATATTGTTAATAATAAAAAGTCCATTTTCTAATTATTATCACTACATACTTAGCACTTTATCTTTGACATATTTAAACGTGGCAATATCGAATGTTTTCGACAGCATTCCATTCACGTCTTCAGATAAACTTGCCAAACTATATCGATATTCCTCTTGACTATACAGCTCTCGCTTTGCAGTCATTATTAAGATCAGAGCAATTTCGTAGCCTCATCTGCTTACTCTCCACCATGTAGAAATAATAAAAGAGGTTTTAAAACATATTGAAAGAGTTGGAACAAAGTTTGTGCTCAGCCTGTAGCGCATGGCGATTCACATCAACTAACTGAACTGACAACATTTGAATTTTAGTATTTACCTTAATAAAATAAAAATATAGAAATTAGTGGTGTAATTTTTGCAATTTTTTTTAGCAGGAAGTAGAAGACAAAATAATAGGATGTTCTGATAATATACTGATTCAATATAAAATTCGGCGTTTACTTATCTGACCACCAAAATTATCAATTAATATGATTTTTTTTCATGGACACAAGTCTGGCGTTTAGATAATTTAATGTTACAAAAAATAATCAAATATACCTACTCATTTGTTATATAATTATGGCAGTGGAAGATAAAATTGATTTCTTTAAACGTTTGGTGAAAAATTATATGTGAACTATTTAATGCTGTTTCGTCGTACCTGTACTGGTGAATATGTTAAGGATCATACAAAAAATAAGTAGTAAAGGTAATTTTAGATTAGACAATTTATTATGCAATATTTAGTTTTGAAACAATTCAAATTGTTTAGTGTAAAATTAAAAATGTTCGGTTGGTTCACCTAAATGACGTTCATTCAATAAATCTGGATTACTTTGAGGTACTGCTGGAAGCATTGGAACATTGAATGACTGAGTGGGTCCAAACGTTACTGTCTTTTTCCGGACTTATGTTAATTTCAATTGGTTAACATGTCTTTTTAATGTTCTTCCTGAGTCTAAAAGGACCAGATAATGGAGTTTACCAAGTTTCTTTTCTACATTTCCGAGCTGCCATCTGTCAATCTGTGAAGCTTTGCGATTACGATGTAAATACAGCTCTGCAGGAGATTCACCACAAACTAGTGATGTCGCGCGATACCGAAACAAAATGTTTTGGACTTTGTCTTGAATAGGTGTACTGTCATGCATACTCGCTTTTAATATATGCTTTAAAGTCTGCACGTTTCTTTCTCCGAGCCCATAATTAACTAGCGTAACGAAATTTTTGAAAAGGTTATGTCAGGTTATGTTTATATTATCATCAGCTCAAATCACTGCGCAGAATCTTGAACTAAATATTGTTCAATAAATTGGAATAGTCTAAAATAGCTTAAAACAGTTGGCTAATATTTCACACAAGAAATCTATTCCAAATATTGTTCCTAAACTTGAACTAAATATTGCACGACAAATTGTCTAATCTAAAATGACCTTGAAACATCTGGAGCAATCTAAAAGTGTCATAGAAAAGTTTAGAAGTGTGTGGAACATGTGAAAAGTATAAAAAGCTTAACGATTCATTAATAAATAATAAATTAAGTTATTATCTTCTTAATTTTCAACTATCCCTCGTAAATTTATTTCTATCGGTCGTTTAAATTTCAATTTTAAACTAAAATAAATGATTTTCAATTTAGCTCTAACCACTGCAATATCATGCTTTGATGTAAATAGCCACTAACATTACAAAAACCCAACGAAATGTTATTTTGTCTCTTTATTGTTAAATATACGATTTCCATTCAATAGGCTTCCTCATTTTACGACCTACAGTGTCTTCGTGTACAAGTACCACTTAAAAAAACAATCTTAAATATGCAGAGGGTGTGATTGATTTACGATTTAATGTTCAAAGTAGTTAACTAAAAGAAAAAGTTAAGTTTTTCAATGAAGTTTTTGTTACGAATGCTATGAGTTATGGATATATTAATTAAAAGGTTTAGGGACAACAGTAAATTATCTGGTCGTTTTGTATCAATTTCATCTCTTGTTATATCAGAATTGAATTATTACCGAAAATATTTCAAATTTCCAGTCAATAATACAAGAACTGAGTGAAATTTTTCAAACCAACGTCGTTTTAAAAACTTATTGTAACTAAGTAACGCGTAACATTCTTTATTAGTTAAATTAACAATATTATCAAAAATACTTATTGTCTAGCGGCAATTGGTTTAAATGTAACACCCTGTAGTTTGTTACATTTTTAGATTAATAAAAATGAATATGTTTGGTACTTGTGGCCTAGCAGACAGAATATGAAAGACATTATTTCTTATCAATTTAAAAAGAACATAGTCGTCTAGTTTTTTGTGAAATGTCATTATTTGTTTAGTAATTTATTGATGTTCAGTGACAGTTTAGTACTACAATATTTTTGGTATTCGTGAATGTTTTAATTATTGCTTAGATTTAATTTGAAGTAGAAATGGAGTTAAGTGTAAAACAAAAAAATTTAAGTACTTATGATGATTGGGTATGGAGACAGATCGCGAACTCAGATGGAAGTGTGCAATTTGTTTAATGATAAATATCCAGAAAGACCTATAACGCATTCAACAGTCAGTAAGATTGAAAAGAAAATTCGAGAAACTGGTACGGTTGAAAATGCATGCAAATCAGGTCGTCCCTCTGCAAATGCTGATACAGCATTAGATGTTTTAGAGTAGGTATTAGGTAGTAGGTAGGTAGTAGGTAGAAGTAGGTATTTGGGGGACGCTGAAATTTTCCTCAATACTTCTCCTATAATACTCAAACACAGAACCGCAGACTAGGCCGGGGGTTAACATACTTCAATTTACGTATAGCACTTTTCACGAATGCCAAACTTTCTCCACCATCTGGAAGTAGTTTGTGTCTCCAGCCGGTTTGTAGATCCCATGTTTGAAGAACCTGTGTATACGAGTATAACCGGTTTGTATGTAAGCCAGTTACGTTATTTTTATGTGAACTGTTTGTAAAACTGGTTGGTAATAGAACCAGTTACTGGCCACGAATGCCAAACTTTCTCCACCATCTGGAAGTAGTTTGTGTCTCCAGCCGGTTTGTAGATCCCATTTTTGAAGAACCTGTGTATAATTGCAAACCAGAATAGTCGGTTTTAAAATATCTTGTAGATATACCAACTCCGTTTGACTTTGAAGTGTAATTCAATATCCGTCGGTGCATAAGCACGGGAAGTAGTTGCTTCTTAGTTGAAGTGTCACTGTTTTTGAAAAATATTTTCAAAACTGTATAAAGCGTTAGAATTAAAATAATCATTCTTCGACAAAAATATAATCGTCTATCAAAATAAATCCCAGCCAGTTCTTGGAGATTTTGAACTTTATACGGATATAAAGTATTTTTATACAGAATAGTTTATATAGACTGCCTACAAATACCATAATTTCTTACTACTCATACATGAAAATACTCAAACTTCCTTTGATCAACTCTAGACAGTAAATTTAAATTTGCAAACTATCTTAAAAATCGCATACAAAGTACGGTTTGGTTGAAAGACCTTTTGGCCTACAACTATAATTATTATTCGGTGTTATATTTCATACATTTGTTATTTTAGAGAATATTACCTACTCGACTATTAGTAGTTATGAAGTTTATAATTCGTAATGCCGGAAGAGATTAATAATATATTCTGTTTTAATGCATTTCTTATTTTGCGTTTGAACGCACATCGTGTGTGAGTCAGTCGGATGTTTATTTCGTGTATTTAAATGAAGATAATTTATTTGAATATTTACGAGGTGGTTGTCGTTTGCCAAAAAATTTTAAAACCAAAACATTGTTGAGTTGCTCTTTTTTGTTTCGTGGCGAATTTATATTCATGTCATTGATTTGATTTCCATAGAAAAATGAGTAAAGCTCGAGGCCATCGTGATGTGAATACATTACATTTGGTGTTGGGTTTAAACGTAGATTTGTTCAATTTTTCAATTGAAAAAGTGGTATCATTTATACTACTTGAAGGTTGAAAGATTTCTTTATTAAAAGTAAGCAGCTGTTACGATAAGCTTCGAGCTAAGGACGGTTCCTACCTATCAATGTTCTGTTCGGTATTATAAGCTACCATTTAACCACAATGTAGTCTTACATTCGGCCATCCTGCTCCGTTCCTCGTCCTCGAGTTACCTTGAGTACTGGGCCTGACGTTTTGTGCGTACACCTCATTCATTCGCCCAGGAACTTGATCTGAATCTTTATACCAATTCCCATGTTATCTACTTCCATTCCAAAAGCTTTGTGTCTTCTATGTAGGCTACTAGTTTGACTGGAGGGATTTTCAGTAGTTGTAACGGTTGTATTATTTCCTCTCCAAAGTGCTTCCGTTTGAGTCCATGTAAGTTCTCGCAGAAGCAGAGTATGTGAGTAGGTGTTTCATCATAGAGTTCACATTTTCTGCACATAGGTTCACTAACTTTGCCCATTTTGAGCAGATGTTTCCTCAGGTCGCAGTGTCCAGTCACTGTCTTCAAATGTCTCTTACTCAGTTTCAATAGCTTAGTTGAGAGTTCCTTGTCTACCTTGTTCAGTAAACTCTTTGTATGGAGGTGCCCTTGTGTCGACCTCCATTTGAGTTGGTGTTCCCTTGTCCAGCCAACGTACACCTACCTCACCTACTCATTCGTGAGCCTGATGCCTTGCCTGGCAAGCCTGAGTCCTGCACGCCCATTCCAGTCACCCCTCTAAATTTCACATCCCATTATATCCTCATGTGGACTTTTCGTAGATCAAATCCCACTTCTGATATATAAGCTGAATATTCTGAAACTTGAAAATGCGAAACCATCGGGACTCAAACCCGGGACCCCTCAGTTACAATCCCTTACGCCAAGTTCTGCGCTACAGATGGTTCTTACCCATCAATGTTCTGTTTGGATTATAAGCTATCGTTTACCGCGACTGCGTCTTTCAGATTGTAAGAGCAGTTTTAACTGAATATAAATTAAGTATGCTATTATGATGAACTATTTCCTCCTTTAGAGGACTACAGAAAATAGCAAATGATTCGTTGAAGATGTGGATTTGTTTATGGTGGCATCAAAGAAGGATTAAAACTTATGAATCTTATTATTAATGTAAGGTCTCCACTGTATAACTTAAATTCCCCAGCGAAGTCTTCGAGGTAATGGTAGTCCTCCACTACACCTACTCGTATGGAGTATCTGATCTGATCTCAGAGTAATCGCAGGAATTCTCGCCACACTCGGAAAGTGTATTTACAGTGCTCGCATGGTTTCACTTGCATGCTCGCCACGTAAATAACTATTGAGAATCTTCGGAATATATTAAAGGTATTTGCCCCTTTTAATTCTAGTAGCTGATTGAATAATTTTTTGGCATTGAAAGTTATGGAGTTTTTTAACAGATCAGAGGTAAGCATTGCTAAATAAATACCGAAATGTTTTCTTCTCACAGTATTTCGAGGGCTTGGCAACTTAGTACAGTTACGACAGAAGTCAATGAAACTGAGGTTATGTGTATCAACTAATTTTTCAGTAAAAAGAACCCGATATTTCAAATTCCTTTCTTGTAGCTAATGTTAATCATTCGTAACAAGTATATATTTCATCCGCTTCAGTTATTTCATCCCCTTTGTAACATTAAATTTAACTTTAATTATTATTATAATTGAGGTTGTAAAATCATAGACACACTATTGCGCTCAATATTAAATTCTCCTCATAACAATATGAACATTCTTCATTGGGGTGGTGTGGTTAAATTTCAATTCCCTATTTCACCAACTTTATTCATTAACATGTCCAAATTTGCTAATTAATGTGTTTACTTTCAAAGAAAATAATGGGTCTGCTCAGAGTCCTTTTATTTCAACAAGTAAATTGGGGTAGAGCAGATGCCGGAATCTTCTTCTGTTTTCTCTTTAATTGGACCATAAAAGGTGAATAATAAGGAAGGGTGTCATACATAAAATAATTCTAGAGATGAATGATGTATTGTATAGGCTACCTCTCGAATATACGAGGATGTTTTGATATCTAGTTAGCCTAGGCCAGTTCCATGCATAAACAAAATATTGCGTTACCATAGCACCGAACAATAACTTATTAGAAGTGTCAGTGTGAAGTTTGACGTCAAAAAAGTAAACCAGAGTTACGCAATAAATTAAAAGAAAAAATATGTCCACCGAAATTGTGAAAATCGAAAAATTGGAGTATCGAGCCATCATCAAGTACCTGTATTTAAAAGGGATAAGAGGTAAGCAGATTTACGAAGATATGTTTATTACCATTGGTGATCAATGTCCTTCGTATGCGACCGTGAAAAATTGGACTTCAAGCTTCAAAAGAGGTAAATTTTCCATTGAAGATGATGACCGATCGGGAAGGCCAGTTTCTGTGTCAGTCCCCGAAAATATCGATGCAGTTCCTGACATGATTTTATCAGAACGTCGAATTGGGCTAAAACGGATATCTGAAGCACTGAATATTTCATACGAACGCGTTCATCATAAAGTTCACGTGCAAGGGTAGAAGCATCGCGTGCGATCTGTGCTCGATTTGAAAACGATGTAGACTTCTTAAACCGAATTGTTACTATGGATGAGACTTGGGTACATTTCTACGATCCAGAAACAATGCAACAATCGATGGAATGGCGACATTCTGGTTCTCCAAGACCTAAGAAGTTTCGTGTCCAAAAATCTGCTGGAAAAGTTCTTGCTTCAGTTTTTTGGGAATGCCATGATTGATTTTTTTGATGACTGTAGAACAATAACTGGAGATTACTATTCGACATTACTGACCACTCTACGGGAAAAAATTAAAGGGGAAAGACGCGGAAAGCTATCCAAAGGTGTTTTGTTTTTGCAGGACAACGCCCCTGCACACAAATCTCATGTTGCCATGCAAAAAATTCGTGATTTAGGGTTTGAATTAGTAGAACACCCCCCTTATTCACCAGATTTGGCTCTGGCCGACTATCATCTCTTTACTCAACTGAAAAAAAGTTTAAAAGGTCGTAAATTTTCTTCCAACGGGGAGGTAATAAAAGCTGTGGAGGTCTGGTTTGTAGAGTAAGAATAAACATTTTTTTTAAAAGGTCTAGAGACGTTGCAGGTTCGCCGTAATAAAATAAATAAATGTATCCAATTAAGAGGAGAATATGTTGGGTAATAAAATATTTTGACATTGAAATTTTGTTTGGTTCTATAGTAGGCTAAGAATTTTTCAATATATCCTCGTATCTTTAGCTTGGCATGCTGACATTTGGAAAGTACTACAGTGAATATTTCACAGAAATTAAATAATTTTTGTTTAGGGGGCATTCATTAATTACGTGAGTCATTTTAAAGGATTTTTTGGCCGTCCCTCCACCCTTGGTGAGATGTGACAAGATTTTTCTCGACTTTATATTGAATAATCTTACAATCAATTCAGTATACTGCATGAACAAAAAAGGTGTGTTCGAAAAAAGAGTTCTACTAACCGTTTATTAACTTTCGACATTGTGGTAGTCTGATGCTTAATAGATCAAACAGCTTTTAAATTCTCACCTATTAGCCGTCAAAACATTTTGTAACCTTCAAAAACTATCATGTTTTTGCTATATTTATTTGTTTAATCTAATGGAATGTGAGTACTATGCGATTAATCTCAATTTTTTTAATACACAACTAATTTAGCACACAACCTTGGTGTGAAGTACCGCCATAAGAGGTTGAATATATCAATTAGATATGCCAAAAAAATATTAATGGTCATTGCTTTGACGCCTCTTTAAATATTATTAATTGCTGTCTATATTAACCTTAAGAGAAACTCTAATTTGTTCAAGAAACGCACTTTACTGGATACGTATAAGCTTACGACGTACGTGTAGTGAAGTTATCAGAATAATAAAAATTTTGAGCCACTTGAAATAGAAAAAAGGGGTTTTTCTAACCTTGAGTCAGTGTTATATTTTTTTCTTGTTGTACAAAGTTATTTTTTTAACTCCTGCAATGGAGTTGGAACCGTTTATCGTACACCTAATTTTTTCCATACCCTTCACAATTGAAAACAAGTACTATAATGTATACCAAATTAATAGAGCCTGGAAGAAACAATACACATTTTCACTCCATATTTTCATCCAAAAAAAAACAACTATAGGAAAACCTAAGAAAATTAAAGTGAATTATCTTCAATTTTGAACTAACTACAGAAGGAAATCGAACAGGAAGGAGTCTGGATTTGAAAAATCAATTAGATCCACTCTAGGCACGGCGAAACAAATCCCATCTACATTTTAGAGCTAAATGTAAAAGAAAAACAGAAGATTAGGAAAATCCGACACGTGAGGGTAAGATGGGAAGAGGAAATGGATCGACACCACCACCGACAAACAGCATGGCAAGTAAGAACCAAGTACGAAGAGCCATACCGTTCCAACGAGTGCTTAAAATCGAGATACGAACCAACCACCTGCGCGACCTGTCAGAGAGAAGACATATCAAATTACAAAGGATGCCTGCCTCAAAGAACAGGTCCTAACCCCAAAATGAACGACACCAAGAGTCAGATACACCCAAGCGACAACCAAGAAAACAATGATGACTACTTTGATTTCGGTAAGAAAAATGCTATCTTATTGAAGTCACCAGGTGAAGGACTCAAGAAAGGAATATGGGACCCTTCTAGGCAAAGGTCCCAGAGTGAAGCACTCTATAAGGCCATCTTACGGAGATGGCACAAAGCACACGCAACAGAAGACAAAGAAAAAGACAGAGAAGACCACAAATAAAACCACCATGATAACAGTTAAAAGGAAGGCTGGTTAAAAGCCCGCAACTAGCTATTCAAGCCGTGGACGAAAATGAGGCGTGAAACGCTTCCCACCGGATGAGATGAAGTTTTTTCCAGGAATACATTACTTTTCAAGGACTCAAAGATTGTCTTATGCCACGATAACTTTGTGGACTTCGCTACAATCCAAATAGTAATGAATTGTCCTGGCTATTTGCGATAGAGCATTAGGAACAACCTCCTGAACACCACAAACAATCATTTTCTCTTTATTTGAAAGTAAATAACTTCGTTTGCATTTCTGCAATATTTGCCAGACATTATTTGTCCCATGGATGCAAAGCCGATGACTGATATTGCTTCTAATTTTTTTGTAAATTTATTATATTTTTGTCCCCAAGGGATTATCATGTTATTAACCAAGGATTATTAAAATTAATTTTCAACTTCTAATTATAGTTCCTCGATTCATTCCCTCAATTCGATTTCTATAAAAATAAATAAATATTATTTCAGGTTCAACGTCCTATCGTTGAAATTGTTTCCGGTATTGACCTTAAACCCACAACGAAAATGTTTATTGGGCGTTAACACGATGATGGATTATAAAATGTTACTTATTTGATAAAAATCATCCTAATTACTCATTTTATTTATGTACATACATTAAAAGACGATAGTGTCTAGATACCATCATTACCCACATTACAATTTATTATTAATATTCTTCTACGAAACGAATTATGCGAAACACATTAGTATGCATCCTCCCACTCGGAAGGTGTTTCCGTATATTGCAATTATTTACGTCTACTACTCGGTCTTCATTCATCCCAATTCATTCATAAAATGTAAATTAGTGATATCTTGCCGTCTTACTCAATATACTCATTATTTCAGGGTGATAAATAAACAGTGGTGTAGTAATATCTTAGTTTTACAATCGGATGCTATTTATTTTGAAAATTAATATCATGGAAAATCCGAAGTTTCTAGAGAGATGGGATGAAATCAAGGGATACAGTTTTGCCAGGATCACCCTGGGCGACCCTGGAAGCTGGAGTCGAAAAAATTGTAACACTGTTCTCTCCTCAAGAGACAGATCCCGGCTAGAGACTCTCTCAAGGGTGGATCGACTCCATGTTAATGTCACACTAGGTATGCCAGAGGGTTGACAGACTGTAAGAACTTAGGGCGCCACTACCTTTTTAGACATAATTTAAATTTAAGAAAAGAAACTAAGGTGAGAAAGGTAGAAACACCTTGTAGAATTTAAAGTTAAAAATAAAAAAAGTTACAAACTTACATGAACCCGGACACGATCCCCTACAGTTCTTACAGCCGGGTAGATAAAGAAATTAAAAAAAATAAATTCAAAATAGTAACTTTATTCTGCCATTGAGAGGAAAAACAAAAAGGAAAGAAACCTGTACTTTATATAGGTACTTAGCTTAGTTGAAACTGATGGAGAGGTCTTGTCGAAACAGAAGAAACGAAAGATGTCTTGAAGTTGAAGTAGAGATGTCTTGAAGTTGAAGTATAGATGTCTTGAAAGTGAAATTAGAGATGGCTTGAAATGGAAACTAGATGCCTAGGGGTATCCTAGTGGTGTAACAGTATCCTCCTAGCAGTGGCAGCTGTTACCTGGCAGTTGTAACTTGGCAGGGTATCTTGACAGCTTACCACAGCAATTTGGTAAAACTTAAGGTAAAATTGGAGAGACGATAAAGTATGCCTTTACTGTAAGACTGTCGGTAACGGAAAGAAAGGGCGATGGTTTTCAAAATGGAATCGTCCGTTGACATTATATGTCAATTGTCTTAACGGTCAACGAGTGTAGGAGAAATTTAGATCACAGAACTATATTGGGAGTGGTTACTATGACGGCGAGCGGTAATTAGGGAAATTATTTCGTAAAATCGAAACAGGTCGATAGACATGTTACAAAATATTTGGCGATGACCAGGAAAAACCTATGTGTGAACAGGAAGATGAATCTGTAAGGCATGTCTTATGATAGTGCCCGGAGTTATCGTCAATAAGAGAGTGTGTGTTTGGTGAGTCTTGGCCTACAACTGCCGATATAAAAGAGATGTGTCCTAGTGACCTGTCCACCTTCATGGAAAGGACAGGACGGACGATGACCTTGGAAGACAACTCCTCGGGAGGATGTACAATCGGTCACATGTGGCCTAAGTGCTGTGGGCCTAACTCCCCTCCCTACTCTACAGAGACAGAGATCCGAAGTTTCTAACTTAAAAATTGACATTTTCAATGTTTAAAGGTTTTGACTTGGTAGTGTTTAAAAAAATCTCCAATAAAAATCAAATTGGTTCGTAAAGATTTCCGAAAATTAATTCATCACTTTTCACTTAAAACACCATAAAAAACTTCATTTATAGGGGTGTGCAATATTGAATCACGCTGCCTGATAAAAAAATTGTTGGACATCCGGTTGTGCAAGTTTTTCTATTCATAACAAACGAATTCAAATACCCTGCTATGTACCTACAGACTCTCAAGTATCTGTTCAATCCTTGAAATATTCATATTATAATAAATTGTTCAGTTAATAGATCGAATTCTTAGTAATAAACTTCCATTTCCAGTAGTCACAAACACAATAATCTGGATTTAATCCCTTGTTGTAATTTCAGATCTGACTAAGCAGCAAAACAAGCTATGTACAATCTAAGAACTGGAAAAATCCAGCTCTAGGTGGACTTAAAGTGCTTCTTTGAGCGTAGAGCAGTTAGCTCTTGGCTGGAACGTTGGAACAGTTCTGGTATACGATGAGACATTAACCATATGGCTATTCCCAGAAAGAAAATTGTATCTGTCGAGAGATTTTAACATGAAAAATAGACTCCGAGGAAAATGGTCACCCCATTTTTCCACACAGCTGTACACATGCTTGAAAAACTTCCCAAGAATTTATTTCCAAAAGTAACCAGTCAAATAAGAAGAGAGTTTACTAAAGTAGCATAATTATTCTTCGTAAATGCATACTTCGCTGACCAAAATTTTAGTTTGATGGATCACCCTGAATAGATCTCTAATTTGACGTTAAGCTACTTCTTCTCATTCTCACAAACCAACCGTTGAACGTGTGATGAGGCTGTTCATGCTCAGACAATACCTCAATCGATGTTAAATAGCATATTATATACCTGTCAAAATTATTAACGTTTTCTAAAAAAGGAATTGAAGCCATGTAATTATTTATTGCTAGTCATCTCTGACGATTTAGATTTAGAATGGTTTTGTTTTTGATTTTTACCAATTAATTAGTGCCGTTAGTCCCTTTTGCCGCCACTGAACTGAAAGTTCAGGTAAACGTAGTTCAATAAACTTAATTTGCATCTGTCGTCTTACATAAACCTTTATTTTTAATACTCCTACAAATATTTGAAATTGCATATTTTGCGTAAGCAACATGCTGTGCATCGATCCTGTACCAGCTTGAAAGTCTGTATGATAAATGAAACAATCTGGAGGGTTCAGGTTGCTATTTTTTGTGAATAATTTATTCGGGGAAAGAAGTTGTCAAAGTGGCAATCAAGCATTCCAAATCCACTTAAATCAATACAATTACATCCGAGAGATGGAGCGATAATTCAGATATTAATAATGGAATAATTAAAAAGGAAATATTCATGAGTGACGTGGGTTATCCCTAGACTCTCTGGTATTTCCATTTATGTTTTCCATAATTGTGAAAGCTGATGTTGAATATCAGGATATATTCTGAACAGCTTTGCCAGGTAAGATTTGTTAAACATTTCATTTACGATGTTAGAGTCTGACTTAAATGTTCATGATCTAATTATTTATCCACAAATATATCCAGATTTATTATGTCAACCCTGTGGATTTTGTTAATTATGATTTTAAAAGTAAAATTACCTTATTTTCATTAGAAATCACACATTGTTTTGTTAAATTGATTAAATAGTCATAAATTCCGTATATTTACAATAATAATCCACAGTAGTATTATCAGTTATAATGTCACAAGAGCATAGACAATATTCGATTATTCACCGAGTCACGAGTATTTGGCGAAACATCACGAGAGCGCAGCTCGAGTGGTGTTTCGCGAAATACTCGTGACTCGATGAATAATCGAAAAATACTGTCTATGCTCGAGTTGGTATTCGTTACGATTATATAACGAATAATCTGGTGTTAAATTTTTAATTTCTTGATCAATATCACCACTTGAAGTGAAACCAAAGCGCTGCATTTTGAAGAATTAACTGACATTTCATTGAGCTTACCTTTTACTATGGAAATGATCACAATATATGGCAGGAGAAGAAACACCAAAACGATTATATCACGTCGTCAAGGGGTATATTCACTTATCAATACGTCGTGACTAAGGGAAATTCAAGGATTATATTGGTTCATTAGAACATGAGCTAGATAATCAACTTCCACAAATTTACTCTCCTACAAGCAATATTTGTTAGATGCTTTGAAGAAAGGTATCCAGGTAGATTTTGTCTATACGGATTTCTCCAAATCATTTGATAGAGTTAACCATTCGATACTTCTGGAAAAATTGAGAGCTTTAGGATTTGGGACTGACATTTTGAATTGGATTGAAAGCTTTCTAACTCATCGTTATCAATGTGTCAGAATAAACAATTATATTTCAAACACAATTCCTGTTGCCTCTGGTGTACCACAGGGCTCACATTGTGGTCCATTATTATTCAACCTGTTTGTGAACGATATTGGTGACCATCTTCAACATGCTGAATTTTTAATGTTTGCTGATGATCTTAAATTATTTTTTCCAATTACTGATATATTAGATAGTCAAATCCTCCAGAACGACTTAGATACATTATTTGATCTGAACTCAATATAGAGAAATGCCATATTATCACTTTTTCGAGATCAAAACATCTTCTTAACTATGATTATAACATCAATGGTATGGTTCTTGATAGAGTCAACGAAATAAAAGACCTTGGGAATACAATTATCATTCAAAGGTCACAAGAATAATGTATCTGCAAAGAGTAGTAAAGTGTTGGGGTTTCTGATGAGGAGTGGCAAACAATTCTCTTGTAATACTCTCAAAACATTGTACTGTTCTTTGGTACGACCTCACTTAGAGTATGCCTCTGTAGTGTGGTCTCCTTATTATAAATGTGACATTGTGAAAATTGAAAATGTTGAAATCAGATTTCTGAAATATATTTCATTCAAAATGTGTACGTATCTACAATTTAATTACCATAATATTTTAAACACTCTAAACCTAACTGATATCACAACACGTCGTTTTCACTCTGATTTGATGTTTATAAACCATAATTCACTTTAGTGGATATATGGGAACCATATACCTTTTGTAAGGAGGTAAAATATTGACTTATTATTAAGTGGTCGTGGACAAAGCAAATTATTAATAAAATCTGTGGTCAACAAATAAAATGTTCAAGCATTAGTTTAATCCATAATATAAAACAATAATTTGGTGAACCCTTGGAATACCCACATAAAAACATTCTACAACATTACCAAATCCTGGCGTTACAGACGACTAAAGCTGGGCTCAGACGACTCGTGTACTTGGCGAATAATCGTTACTTATGTATACTTGGCATGTCGTGTGAGTGGGTTACTTGTACCTGCTTGTACAAATAATTGTCACTCGTTGGTTTTCCATTTCGGGTCGGTAAAAATGGTCCCAGTCAAAGGGATCACGATTATTCGTACACTTGCCAAGTACATACTTGTCTATACTTGTAGAGGCGCTCAAACGAAATGCACAAATACTTTGCTTTTACTAGTGTGACTATTCATTTAGTTTTCAAATACTACCAGAAGCGTACAGACGTTTTTTTTTTATTGTTCTTTTTTCATTCAAATGGAGTGGACAAATGAGATTGTATTGGGATTTCTTGTTTTTTATGTAAATGAGCCGGTCATTTGGATGGCTGAACATAAGGAAGCGGAAGCAACAACTAAATTCTCCGGACGACCGCTATCCATAATGACAGTCACACCACTGTGCTCTATTCATTTGTACGTCAAGTTTTTTTTATTTAGCCAAATGTTCGCACTCACGTACTTGTAAACTGTACACGTCGTGTGAGCGCTCTGCTTGCTATCGGAATTCGCAAAGCTCGTATACTTGCCAAGTACGCAAATAATTGTGTATTCGCCAACTACACGAGTCGTCTGAGTCCGACTTAAGACGATTTTGATACCAGAACTTATTTTTGTGAAGATATTATTATAAAACAATTATTTTCTTTATTAAAATTAGTCCCGACACTCGGTGACAAACAGAAGAAATAAAAAATGTAAATAATTATACTACAGTTCTTGCTAAATTGATTAAATTTATTAGACGTATAGCAGAAGTTTCCGTTACTACCATTATTCCAAAGTTTCTAAATGGCTTTACAGATTCTGAAGTTCTCAGTGTCCATAAATATTTCTTACAAAACTCTAAGCCTTAAATGTGCAGGTAAACTCGAGAAGTGTACTCGATTTAAAAGATACACAAGATTCGTTGTTATAAAATCTAACTAAGTAACAAAATCAACGATGTAAAAAGAAAGACAAGGAATGGCTTAGAATTTCGTACGTTGTACTACTAGATATCACTATCGATACGTTGAAGCTTGACTATGTAAGAGATGGAATGAGAAACGTGTTTAGAAGGTTGGAAAGTTTCTTCTGGGAGCAGTATTTTCATTGTAGAAGATTCAGAGGTAGGAGTGCTTTGGAAGTTTAAGAATTAGAGTGGGATTTTGATGAAGAGAAGATAGATGAGGAGGGGGATTTTATGGCTCGGAAATAAGAGTGACAATGGTTCTCAGACTCTTCAAGAATGGTTTGTGCTGTAACACTGGAAAGTGACAGGATTACTAACCGGTAACTGTATAAGGAAGAGGAGGAAACACTGTCGCACTGGAGATATAGACTAGGACTAGAGCGCCCAGGGGAGGATTTCTACAAGGACCTAGTGAAAAGACTGTTGAGTCTGATAAGGGCTGTTGGTTTCTTCACATAAACGGTACAACTAAGACCACAAAAAGCCTTAAGGCTAAGGTACCGAGATCTCGAAGCGTTTGACTGGTGATGCCAAACCAACCAACCAACCAATCAATTATTTATTTATTTATTTAACCACCAATTACAAGTAATTACAATAATTATAATATTACAGTGAACCAATCAAAGAATCTGAGCATACATTTCTAATTGAGTTACTTAAAGGAGTTAACAAATGGATCAATATTATATTTATTAAACCATCTTAAACCTCTAGAAACAGGTGAGTTGTAACCGTGCATTGTGTTATGATTTTTTATTGAAAATAATGGAGGGTTTCTAGTTCTGTGACAAGTAACAAGAAATTTAATTTGATTCAAAAGAAATGGACAATTAGCTCCATCAGATAAGATTTTATGAACTAATATCAAATCAGAGTGAAAACGACGTGTTGTGATATCAGTAAGGTTTAGAGTGTTTAAAATATTACGGTAATTAAATTGTAGATACGTACCCATTTTGAATGAAATATATTTCAGAAATCTGATTTCAACATTTTCAATTTTCACAATGTCACATTTATAATAAGGAGACCACACTACAGATGCATAGGTACTCTAAGTGAGGCCGTACCAAAGAACAGTACAATGTTTTGAGAGTATTACAAGATAATTATTTGCTATTTCTCATCAGAAACTCCAACATTTACTACTCTTTGCAGAGACATTATTCATGTGCCTTTTGAATGACAATTACTGGTCAATTGTAGCCCCAAGGTCTTTTATTTCGTTGACTCTATCAAGAACCGTACCATTGATGTTATAATCATAGTTAGGAAGATGTTTTGGTCTCGAAAAAGTGATAATATGGCAGTTCTCTATATTGAGTTGGGGTTCTGCTATTGATTTTGTATAAACTTTACGCAGACTGTTATAATTATAAGTTTCTTCCAACGTTTGACAAGCAATTCTCCAGCGAAATAATGGGAATATATTTCACTTTTTACGCTAAGGCTATGAATTGTTTACCAGGAGCGTCAGATTCTTATCAGCCAATGTGCGTTGAAGACTAAAGCTGGATTTATAGATTGACGGACTGTGAACGTATACCACACGTAGACGCACTGGATACGTAACGAACGGTATGTGAAAATTGTTGCAGTTATAAATAAACGGAACGGAAATTTTGCGAATGGACAGAGGTAACGTACTGGCGACATTCAAGTTAACCTAGAAAGTATACAAATCATCTACATCCTGTGTCCTATGTTGTTTTGAGCTTTAAATTTTGTATTCTACATTCGAAAACACAACATTAAATGACAGCTGATAGCCACGCTGACATCACACAAAATTCTTTCCTTTGATTGGCCGGACGTAAGAACGCACTGTAAAAAGATAAAAGTTGGCCAACTCTTCCGTTCCAGTCCGTTCCCCTTACGTTACGTCATGCACTTACGTTCCTTTATAAACAAGGTACGTAAACTCTGATAGTTGATCTTTTCACAGTGCGTCTACGTTTACAGTACGTCAAACTATAAATCCCGCTTATCCGCTCCTGCAGAACGTACAATCATTATGACAGAAATACTATAAAAATCCAGGAAAACCTACAGCGATTATTAATGGCTTACGGATCCAAGTTCAGTTATTCTAAAGAAAACTGTTATTGCACGTACCAAAATAATTTCATTAGTAATTCCGTATCATAAACTGAAAAATAAGTTGTATTTATTTGCATACACAAGTGCGATATAATTACTGATTTGTATGCATAAGTGCATGTTAAACTCACGTCTACATACAAATTTATACTTGTTTGTTTATTATAAAATTGGTATGAATGTAGTTAGGGAGAAATAAACATGTAGGAAGCAAAGAAATATTTAGATACGCTGCCGTTTTAGCAACAAGAAAAATTATGTAGTGTACAGTGCACACGGTAATGTTTTAATAAATTCGACATGTTTCCATATAAAGATATTTTGAACAATTTGATTTTCAAATGCGGATCGTATACCACATATAAAAACGAATAATATGTTCTTATACAATACCTCAAGGATATTTTTTTTCGATTAGAACAGCAAATTCTCTTTTTGATTTAAATGTAGGTATGCAGACTTTTACGTTTTGTATTTATATAGCCAGGCGCTGTTTCTTAACATTCATAATGTAAAGAACGTTTCTCGTTACGTCATAACTCCTAAACATCCGAATCAAATCAATAAGACAGTTTTCACCAGCGGCGCATTATTGTTAGAGGGTTCGGCATGTATTTCTGTTGATCTAATTATGAGAGGAAGTATAGTTTGGCAAGTTTATCTGAAGCCGTGGAAGGAATGCAGTCAAAAACAATTGATATTGCCACGTTTAACTATGAAAAAGATAAAGTGCTAAGTATGTAGTGATAATAATTAGAATATGGACTTTTTATTATTTTTTCAATTTATGTTTTTTCAGTTTTACTTGGTATCTTGAACTCCTGTATTTTGTATTAAAAAACTTTTAGGTTATTTTGAATAGTGTAGTGTTTTGTGTTTGTTAATTTTTTTTTAATGAATCAATATACTCGTTGAAAGACAGAGTGACAAACCGATAAAGACGTAGTGGCGTAGCTTAATTCAGGCACAAAAGACATACGTACCTTTCCATTTGTATTAATTGCACATACGCGGTCAGTGATATCCACATAAAATTAGAGTGTCTTTGATACATTCAGGGAAGTATGACGTTACAAGAAACATTCGTGACTTTTACTGTAATTTTACATTCTTCCCAGTGTACATAATTCTAATATACGATGACATCAACTTCCTTTTAATAACAGGTGTTGTATTGGATGTCGGATACTACCCTATATCTCGAAAATCCTCTCGTATTACTTTCCTGAAACCCCTGAAATTAAATTATTACCTATCTATAGCATACATAGAAATGCTGAAATGTCGCCGGATTAAGGACAGAAAAAAGTAAGTAAATGTATAAATATATAAATTGAACCAATAACATTAAACAACCACTAAATCGTCGTGGGGATTTAGAAGAATGCTTACATACAGGATTAATTTCAAATAATAATATTCGCATTACAATATGGCTACGCTCAAATTCCACACCTGCTACTTATTCAATCGGGAAAAAAGGATATAAAATGTTATTTTATTCCAGACATAGGTTCACAAGCTGTAGTTTAAAATAATTGAAGATATTCTGTGCTAGATTGGTAGGTTGTACTGCGAGATTTGAATCGCTATATGCTCACAGCTGCTTCCTTGCAGGAAAAATTAAGAAAAAATGTGAAACTTCTCAATACTATCTCGGTTTTGTAGGTTATTTACTTGATTACAGTTTCCTGTACCATTCTGGTTTATAATTAGAAGGAATAATATCACTTGCAGACCAGTTTCGGCGTATTTGCGCCTCATCAGTGTACGGTCTATCCTTTGGAAATTAATTTGTTAAGAGTTTTAATAGTTTTACACTATTATTTTGACGTCTATTCATAACACGCTTCACTATGACAATTGATACAGGAAACTGTAATCAAGTAAATAACCTACAAAACCGAGATGGTTTTTTGTCAATATAGAATTTTGGTTTATATTTAGTTGTGGAGATGTCGCTATTATCACATTCTTGGCATTCCCTTCACTGTGTTTAATGTATTAATGTGATTTCAGCGTTGTCTTCAGTCCAGGATTATGCTCTTGGAGCTTCTGGACGAATAATATCTATTTTGTACTAATGAGGCGCAAATACGCCCAAACCGGTCTGCAAGTGATATTGTTCCTTCTAATTATAAACCAGAATGGTTGGTTCTATATTTTCATACATACCAACCCCGTTTGCCTTGGAAGAGTAATTCATTGTCTGACGGGGCACATTGCCCGAGAAGTAGATGTTGCTTCCTTGTGAACGGTCTATCCTTTGGAAAGTAATTTTCTAATTTGTAAAGCGTAGTTTTTCACTATTATTTTGACGTCTATTCTCAAGACTAGCTTTTCAATGAAAATCTCATCAACCTAACCTAATATTGAAAACTTCCAATCTTCTACTTTTAAATATATGACATCAATACTAATAATAATGAATATAAATAGTATAAAATTAAGCCGGAAAAGCCAACCCCCACTTTGGCATTTTCGTTCAAAATAACTTAAGGTACGTTTTCCTCCACATTCGCCAGTCACTAGTAGCCGCGAAAAAGTAGCGACCACTTATTCGCCAAGACACCTATTCATGTATTTAAACAGGAGTGTTTTCCTACGCGCTACTGAGTTGCTGCTACCAAAATGAAGTCGCTATTCGCTCAGTCGCCAGTCGTCAGACCTCTCTGGGAGCAGACAAGCGACTGATTCGTGACGATTTTTCAGGTAGGACAGTGTTTTTTTTATTTTTAGGCACAATGAAAGACCAACCAAATGTTTATTAATCAAAATAGAGTGAAATCCTTCATACTGCCTACTTTTAAACATTGGCAATACCTTTTCCCGCCTTCTTTCAGACTCTAGTGCTAATTCAAGAAGCAAATTTTCATTTTGAGTCTGATACTGCAGAAGCATTAAAATCACTGTTTCTTTAGAAATATTCATTTTATTATTATAGGTGTAGCAGAGAAATATAATAATACAATAATTATTAATATAAAAGCGACTGCTATAAAATGAAATTTGTTGAATATTTAACAAGATCCGATCGGAGGAAAACATCTCTATGCAAAATTCGTCGTTGAATATAATCGTTGCTACTTTGGTCGCAGTCGTTAACGACCTGCGAATGTGAAGGAAAACGTACCTTTAGATACTCTACAAGAACAAAATAGACTTTTCTAAAGGCACGTTTTCCTCCGCTTTGACCATTCGCTAGTAGCCGCGAAAAAGAAGCGACAGCTTATTTTCCAACTGTTCACGCATTTCACCTACGCGCTACTGAGTATCTACTACTCAAATTATTTCGCTATCCGCTCATTCGCCGGTCGTCGGACCTCTCTGACAAGCGACTGAGATTCGATCCGAGGAAAACATCTGTACAAAATTCGTCGACGAATAAAACCGCTGCTACTTTGGGCTAGCGATTGGCGAATGTGGAGGAAAACAAAACTTTTAACAAAGATATTTACTGTTCAACTGCTTGGGCATTTTGATTCGTTTAACTTGACACTGTAGATTTGTCTGAACAATTAGGCATGAAAATAACTGTTTTTTTTTCAAACCTCAAGAAACAATTAATTCAAAAGTGCTTGTGAATACCAAATCCATGAACGAATGTCAATAAAAATGTCAAACCAAACTGAAGAATTTTACCAACTGATCTGACAACGTTTTGAAGTTTTGCCAACCTGTAGACTGTAAATTACCCTATCTATTTAGTATAGGTACATTGTGTTTACGGTTGGTAAACTTATATTTTATTCTGATAAGCAGGAAAGTAACTAAGAATTACGTCATTGTCTTTTTATCTTAAATTAATCATACCAATCTGCTCCTTGCTTCAAGAGTACATTACGGATAATTTTGATTTAAACTTATGAAGCTAAAGATACGTTTTCGAAAGCCAGTACATGAACTGACTGGATTAGTGACAATACAATGTCAAATGACACCGGACATTGATGAAATTTTAAGCTACGTATTAAGATATTAAATTGAAAATTTATTTCGAGGATATTGAACATTATATTTAACAAAAATTGCAAGCTCGTCTTGTCTAATTACATGATACAGATAAAACACGTTTTACGATAAAATTTTAGTAGTATCTCGACAAGTACTTAAATATCCAGGCAATAAGGTTTTATGTTTATGCTGCTATAAACGCCTTCTGTCGTCTTACCCAAGTGCATGCCTTTATAGGACTATTTATCACGTTTGAAAGGTGCTTCGGAAGTTTCAATTCTTTTTGTAAAAAATATGCATTTCACATTACACTTAATTGTACATTGCAACTTTTGCCAGCCCCAATTTTCCAGTCAAGCATTTTTTTTATTTGCTATAACGAATCGAATGCCTCCTAAATCATAATTTTCCTGTACCCTGAACTTCAAAAATTAAGAGACGTACAGTGTTTGATAATTTATTTGGGAAAACAATTTCCACCGATTACATATTAGGCAGTTTGCAATTGATAGACGTTAATTACCAAAATTATCGAGATAGTTACAGTTGACAGCACATAACGTATTAGAACGCTTTATCATGCTCTCATCATTTATCAAGTAGTATCTACGAGTAGGTGAGGATGAGATCTTGGAAGAGTCATCCCTCGACATTATAAAAATTTGTGTCTCGTACAACTTGATATGAGGTTTAAGAAAATATGTCTATAGTCTAATTCGGAAAGGTATAGGGTAATATAATGGGGAATTCCGTCCAGTTCGGCTCAATTTCGGTGTCGGCCATAGGCGTAGGTCTTGAAATAGTATTGTCTGTAATATTAAAATTTCAAGTAATTGCGTAAGAGAATTAGGAAAAGTATGTTTTCTGGCCTGAAGTGTAGGGATTGTGTAGGGATTACTAGTTACGTTTTGCGTTTAACAGGTACCGTTAAACCTTCTATTAGTGCCTCTGCCTAATTCCAACCCTATTTCAGATTCGGCTTAACCATGCGCCGCAAGGTGCCTTACCCAAAATTTTTAGACCTTTATAAGTATATTTGTTTAGTTTAACGCATCAGTATTTGCTGTTAAGCCGTAAATAGTGTTCACAGTATTATAAGATTAGTAATAAAATGGCGACATTTACACCAACGAAAAGATGTTCCAATAATTCTCCACTATCATTGAATGAAAAACTTATTATTTGAAATGTACTCGATTGCATAAAATACGATTACCCGAAATTGCATTCCATGTAATTAATGCGGCATTCTTCCTTGTATTGCGATCCATATCAAAAAGGCCAGGGATCCAAATCAAAAGCAATCAATCTTCCAATTGAGGAGTATATTTTTAATGTTGAACTTTCATGTATCACATCTTTTTATAATGTATGTGTATTAAAATGGTTCTCATACACACAAACGTTTGATAAATAATGTTTTTTTCGCGGGAACTGCAGCAGTGTTTCTCACATGTGCAATTTCGGAATTATATTATGGTTTAATTACTGATAAAGTTTTAAACAAGAACATTAGTGGAGATCTACAAAATTACTTATTTTCTATTTTGACGTATCTTGCTGAAAGTAAATGCCTTGAATAATACAAAACATCGGTAACTGCGAACTTTAGGAAGCCTAACAGCATCTAAGGCTATTAAAATATTTAATGAAGTTCAAAATTATTCATAATTCTTTTAAACGTTCAATCCAGTGAGTTCAGTCAGACGTATTTGATGTCGAAATTATTCCCAGAAATCCAATTTTACTTCACAAAATTTGATAAATTAATTCTGCTTCGGTCTTAATCGAACCAACAAACAATAATTTAAATGAAAATAGTGAACAAACAAAAACTAAATCAGTGTCGACAATCTGAAAAACGAAAAAAATTGCTACGAATAATATCTATCAGATCAAGACATCTAAGAAAGCTTATTATCTGTTTTAGACCCAGGTCTGTAACTGAAATAGACTCAAAGTAGATCTGTTCCAGTTATTTAAGGCGTTGGCGAACATTAACCCTGCAATTGCAAATAATGTGTGCTGACGTCTCATCTATATCATCGCATCAAAAATAAAAATAGTTAAAAATTTCTTAATATTTTACCAAACCTCTTCCGTCTTTTATTTATGGGATGTCACCATTTACTTCTTTCTGTTAACGAATATAATAATAATAAGTCGTCATCACTATCACTACTCGACTGGTTCATCCACGGAACAGAAAACCCGGTCTCACACCAAGGAACTGGCGGAAAAGACATCTTTGCACTGACTGATCCTCATGAGAGAACAAGTAGACGTTTGGTACGTTGCTGGGCGGTGTGAAAAGGGCGCGTACTGGACGTCCGAATCGTTCCAAACGTCCAGGACATTCAGTACGCCGGTGTGCAAAGGCCTTAATACTGATACCTTTTTTTTTAATGCAACTTTTCGGTCGCTTTCTCTCCGTAAATAGCGCTCTTTTTTTAAAATTTTCTCAGCTTTGTAGTGGCACGCGCGCCACCTACTCGCACCTTACAACAAGGTGGACCAGTGGAGTTCAGCGAATAATTTTGCACGCACTTGGGCGACTGAGTTGGCTCTGGTCAATCATCGTCATATTTCTTGACGACCAGGGTAATTGCAAAAGTCGGAGGAAATAGGAAATTACCTAACAATATAAGAGATTTAAATAATTGAAAAAGTATATTTCAAAAACGTTTTGCTAATTTATTTCTTAGCTATTACAAATAAGTATGTTCGGTTTTTACACTTTCATGTATGCTTGCGTGCTTCTAATATGCATTTAAATCAGATACGATCAAGATTTTTTATCAAATTGCTAATTTCTAGATTGAATTAGTTGCCTACTTAAATCGGTCGGAGTACGAGAGATAATTATAACGTGTGTCATTCAAACTGTTCGAATCGAGTGAATTCCTTTCTGTTTAGACTGGCAAGCTTTAACATTGTTGATAGGCTGTCTCAATAACGAGCTTTGTAGCTTTAATTATATGAATCGAAGATTCTCACAAGATTTTTGTTTATAGATAAACGAAAGATATTAAATGAACTACTTAATTAGATTATGATTAGTTAATACTGGGTGTCCCAGAAGTTTCAGTTCCATTTTAAAAGAATTCAAAGGAAGGTTTTGTGAGCTAAGTATTTAGGAAAAAGTCAATTCCTAAAAATCGTATAAAAAAGTGGTACGCTGCATTTCTACAAAGTGGATTATTGGAAAGAAAGAAATATCAAACGCATGAAGCTGGTATCTTTTAAATTACATTATGTATTTTGGAAAGCTTAGAAGAACATAATAATCGAATATCGCTATCATGCACAACAAGAATTTCAAAGCTCGAAGTTCGAAGTTCAGAGATGTATGAAAATATTAAGCAAGAGATTTTCAAACCAGAATTCTTTTTTCGGAGATATTACTGGATTTATTTAGGGCAGTTCTACTTATAATGTCAGATGGCATTTAAACATGCAATGTAATAAACATAATTGTCGCTCTAAAAATCCAAGGGTAATCGAAGAATACGAATAGTCGGGGCAATGAAGCACTAAAAAGACCAAAGATAGGAAATCTTTTAGGAAAGGACGTATCAGAATGTGGTTTTTTGCATTCGCTTGCAAAAATTATTTATATCATTCGTACCTACTTTGTACCAATTACAAACCGGAAGTTCCATTGCTGCAGCCAAAAATGCATGCAAAAAATACATCTTTTAATAACTTCGTAAATAAGAGTCAGAATTGACTCAAGACGGGTACCCGGGAGTTTTCGAGGTCGCTGATCACGATTATGATGTTCAAATTGACCCCCCGAACACCTGGAGCTCAGGAACGCCGACGAACGTCATCTCCGGGGACTATCCCGAACTTTATGCGAGAGAGGAGAGAAACTGGGCACCCAGGGGTTTTTTGGGTCGCTGAATTCGAATATACCATCGGCGAACACCTCACGGGCACCTGGTGGGCCCCAACGCGGACGTCATCTTCGAGAATTTTTCTGGAAATATCGACAATAACGAACCGAAAATCGTTATGGGGACTTTTTGTGTGCGCTGAATCCGAATTTTATGTTGAAAACGACCACCCGAACACCTGGTGCACCCTAACCTGGCCCTGAAAGTCATACTCGAGGGTTTTCCAGACATAATTGAAAAAGACCAACCAAAAATCTTTACTGGGGGTTTTTCGGGTTACCCTGGCTCTGAGGGCGCACCAGGTGTCCGTGGGGTGTTTGTTTAAGAAGGAAAATTTTAAGGTTAGATCGAGACAAAACTTTTTACCTAACAGAATTTTCAATATTTGGAATGATTTAGATAGTGAAATTGTGTCAGCAACAAGCGTCAATATATTCAAAAATAAACTAGATCAGTGTAACTTATTTAACAACATTCAGAGCTTAATCGTAATTTCTATTTGTTTGTTTACTACTAGTAGGTATTTATTTTGAAATATATTTTTTTTCTGGGCACAATAGGAGCCAGCTCCTCTGTCCTCATCAATATGTGATAATAATAATATTATAAAACTCTATGCGTATTTCTTATTATTTGTTTTAGGATCAGATAACGCTAAAAAGAGCACTCAGTGTCAGATACAGGGTAGAAATACACGGTATTGAATTACATAAAGTATAATCTTCTTTAAAAATAGATCTAAACCAACTGATGTGATCAAGTTAGTGTTTGTCGGCGGAAATAGAAGCATTATCTCTAATCCTTTACCACCAATTGTTACTAGTCGTTCAAGCAGTAAAAGTGACAAGCTAGGTGCTTTTAATCTGACAACCGTCAAATATAAAAAAAAAACGTGACGACTAGAGTATTTGGATAACTAGATGTAACAGGAATATAAATGTGAAGCTATTCATTTTGTGAGGAATGTATTTTTAGTTTATCATATATCCTCCCTTGCTCGAGAAAAAAATGTTTCTTCTATTGGTATAGGATCTGTAGGGCTTATTGACAAAAGGTACATTTTTAGTACCTACATGGACATACGATAAAATTTTTATAAAAGGTTGATTTATTTGGGAAAATTTCTAAATCATGGACGTAAAAATATTTTTGAAGGGATTGACTTGTGACAGCAGGTATAATAAGTAATAGTATTTGGTCAACTATACCATTTCCAGCTGAACTGGGATAAATTGGGAGTATCCAGTCCAGAAGGAACCGGAGTGTGGTACACAGACGGATCTAAAACTGATATTGGAACAGGAGCTGGAGTCTACACTGCTAGAGCTAGGTGCAATGTTCATATATCGTTGTTTTTTTTGTAAACCTTGATGAGTAGAAATTAATAACAAATTTATTTTCATTTTAAAATTATTTCCGGATATTTTTTTAAAATATTCGTGTCCGAAAGAAAATTACCGGAAATAATTTAAGCTTGCGTGGTATTCGGTAAGAAAATGTCACACCTTAATTTGGAAAAAAATTATTAATCCAACCTGACACTTTATAGTATATTACGTAACAAGAGTTGTAAGTAACCCATTACGCACGAAGTGAAAAAGTTCACGCACGAAGCCACGTGTAACGTACTATACTTTTTCTACGTCCATCTATTTTCGTCTGCGAGTGCTCATAATTTCATCTTTTTCACTACTAACAGACATATTCGTAAGTAAAGTTGAGAACATGTTCGGATACTATAATTTGTCACAAAAATTGACAGCATAAATGAGATGACGTTTATTTCCATATCAAAAAGCGAATTATTATTTTTTGAAATTGTATAATGTGTTGCCGACATTTAGGGGCATCACTCTTTTAATCTAAAATGTATTTCACTAATGCTAAGAGCTTTTATGTTTTTCAATTGATTAAAAGTATGTAAATAAAGTATTACGTAAATAAAAATTTGATTGCAATTTGATTCAACAAAGAAATCTAAGTTTTTCTATCTAAAAAAAGCTCTTAGCATTAGTGAAATACATTTTAGATTAAAAGAGTGATGCCCCTAAATGTCGGCAACACATTTTACAATTTCCAAAAAAATAATTCGCTTTTTATTAATATGGGAAAAAACGTCATCTCATTTATGCTGTCAATTTTGGTAACAAATTATAGTATCCGAACATTTTCTCAACTTTACCTATGAATATGACTGTTAGTAATGAAAAAGATGAAATTATGAGCACTCAGAAGAAAATAGATGGGCGTAGAAAAAGTATAGTACGTTACACGAGTTGTAATCCCATTACGCACTCGTGAAATTTACTATGGGTTACTTACAACTCTTGTTACGTAATATACTATTAACTGCTTGTCAAGTTGGACAGGGTATTGTTGTTTTTGACATACGTTGATATGTCATTTATGTTTAACCGGTTCTGTCACAAAGCTTAATAATTACTAGTTTAAAACGTCAGTGTGTTGAGTTTAATAATTGTATAGCGAAATGTCGCGATTTGGTAAAGAAAATCAACAAGTAATTAGACAGAAATTTTGCATTATTCACAGGTATATCTACATTAGTCAATGGTTGTAAATCAGGCACTTGAACTGAATCTTTGTACCATTTCCCATGTTATCTACTTCCATTCAAGAAGCTTTGTGTATTCTAAGTAGGCTACTATAGTTTGACTGGAGGGATTTTCAGTAGTTGTAATGGTTGTATTATTTCCTCTCCAAAGTTTGACTGGAGGGATTTTCAGTAGTTGTAATGGTTGTATTATTTCCACTCCAAAGTAAGTAGTAACTATAGTCAAAATTAAGGCATCTTATTGGTTAAAAATTTTCCAAAAAATCTTGATTTTTTCACTACTTCATATTTATTTATTTTCCTTTTACCTTGTGGATATTTATTGTATAAAATGCTTATCGATAAATTAGTTTAATCAAAAAATGTATAAAACAAAATGAACTTTATCGATAGGTAATGAATATAATACAATATCCCAAGGGGTAAACGTCAATAAATTTGATTTAATGTCTTATACATATGTACGATAATGAAGCCCATTTCTCGATAAATTTTTTTTATTTGTTCTAGAAACAATTTTCAAGATGGGTGGCAGCTGCCACGTTAATGAAGTGCAGTCGCCTAAGGGGTACTGGCCCGTTCAGCAAATTGTTTAAATTATGACAATTAATTTGCATAATTTCACTGCACGTTGAATCTGGAGAATGAACTTATAATTATTTTCATTAAAGTGACTGACGCAACGTTTTTAACGAAATAATCATTCGGACATTGTTATGCACGGCCAATTTGTATTTCTTAAAACTTATTTAAAATAAGGGAATTTTTTTTTATTCTTAACTTTTTTAATTCAATGCTGTTTGATGTAGGTACAGAGTGTACGCGGTGAAATAAACGGTAGCATTTCTACAGGGTGATCGATAAAGCTCGGTTACAGTGTTTCACAGCGTTTCATGGATAAACGTTATGATTTTTTAAATGGAACACTCTATATTTTACTTTTAAACTATAATCTGCTTCACATCCCCATTATAAAGGAGTGTAATCTGTTAAATAGGGTATTTTAAAAGCTATAAACAATTTTCCGTCAAAGTCGTAACAAGTTCAACGCCCTGTATAGTAATAATATATTGAAAAGCCAAAGATTTTTATGATTATCAAAATTTTCAAATACGAATTATCTTGCAAATATTTATTAAATTAAATACATGGTGAGTTAAAACTCACGTACATTATTTTCTCAGTAATTTTGTACGTAATAGTTTACCAGATGTTAGTTTACAAGGTTTACAAAAAATTATAGGGTATAGTTTGTGGCGATTTTGATTTATATTTTAAACAAATACCTTACCTTAAAAAAAAGTACGTCGTTGGTACGTTTATGACAGATATCGGAAATGTTTCCTCAACACTTACCGATGCCGCGTAACTTCAGATACAATAGGTTTGCCAAACTATATACAGAGCGTCGAGCTTATGATTTTCACGGAAAATTGGTTATAGCTGTTCCATTGAAAAAATTACAACTTTTATCTGGCACCGTGCTATGGACCACCCTGTAACATTGTCACTTTTTTGGAAATATGAAGTGAAAGCTGTCCACAGTTTTTATTATCAACTTATGGTATCTTTGATAACAGACCTACTGAGCTTTATCACACTAATCAATAACCCTGTATATTCTCCATCCACATACTTCCAAATTACACAGTAATTCAGACACGTGCCAAAACAGGACCACAGCAAACTCCTGGTCAAAAAACCCTCGGAGACGGATACTAAAACTTAGCAGGGGCCAGTTAAGGATAGTGACGGGTTTACTCACCGGTCACTGTACCCTAAGGAGGCACATGCATACAATCGGCATATACAGGGAGGAACCTATCTGTCGGTTGTGCATGGAAGACCATTATATTCGATTGTGAAGCCAGTCGCATGGTTATTTTACTATATTCTTACCCCGTATTTCGAGCTAAAAACATTTGTCAGATTTCTTTACTAGATCTACTATAAAAAAGGTACTATCTGTTGAACTAGCTAAATAATTCCATTACAATACAGGATGTTTCAAGAATACGGGACTTTAAAAGCTGAACCCCTGTACGCGACGCCACTGCCTTATTAGAATTTCACAAAATAGATACTGTTAACGAGTTTCAGAAAGACCATAACCTACAAAATATTTTAAAATTGTATTTCCGTCCCTCTGGATGATATTCAAAAAAATATGTATTTCTTCTGCACCCTGTATCAGTCTGTATCTCACAAACCAAAAAGCTTAGAGAAAAGTTGTATTTAGGTATTTGAATTTTCTCTTAACGATAGATCTTATTAACGGAGCATCCTGTATAATACTACATTTTTCTATCAATTTAATATTCCTCAAATTATTTACTTTTCACGAGAAATGTGAGAAAATTTTCCAAAAAGTTAATTAATCCTTGTTCTCCACCAAAAAAAGCACTTAGTTGACAAAATAAACCTCCCTTTAGGTTTACTTTTCGGAAAACAGAAAAAATAAAATGAACGGTATTTGTTACTTCACTAAATCGTTAAAAAAGCTTTGCTGACCGAAACGTACTTCATCTGACACCCTTCAATTATCCCAAATCAACTATAAACGCAGTAAGCGCTCCTTTGAAGTTTTATCTTTAACTCTTAAAATACGATCCATTGTATTGTGATTTAACCTTTAAATGCCACATGTAGAACAAAAGCGTTCATTTATTGAACCATAACAATTTTAAACTTCATACATAAACTACACAGGTTGAGTGAAAAGGCATTATTATTTCAACGCCAATCCTCGAACTTGATAATGATCGTGATCTTATCGAACCAAGAAAAAAATTGTAAACGTGCGTCTGGGTGGCCGGTTCGGGATTTAGTACGCAGCGGCGCGTTTAACCCAAACAAAACAGGATTCAAAAAATTTCAATTCAATAGATCTAAAATCAATGTGGACTGTATTGTATGACACTTTACTTTATTAATTATATTTTAATTAACATAAAAATGGCGAAAAAACTAATCTGTAACAAATTTGCTTTTTTCTCCAAGCTTTTTGTTCACTATCTGCAGTTCTGTTTAACAAACTAATTCCTTGTGGTGGATTAGCTTTGTCCGCTAGAACTAGGATCTCTTGAACAACAAAATTTGACAATCCTTCAGTTTTTGATAAACATTCTGTCATTAAAGAGGTGGTAGCGACAGAATCAAGAATTGCCTTAACATTTAGTGGGCAGCCATTTTTGTCAAACACAGTTACCATTGCTGTAGCCAAAAGAGTCTCTCCATTTAAGGCTGAAGTTGACAAGACTGTTTGTTGTATAGTAGGTTGTATGGGTGTTAGTCATCAAGAATTATTATTCGAACTATTTGGTGCAAGTAAAGGTGTGAGTGGTTCTACTGCAGATGAATTTTGATGGTGGGTTCGATGCTGTTCTGTTTGTTCTATTTCCCTGGGGAATTTTAGGATATCTGCAGGCTTCAACTTAGGTAAATCCAATAATCTCCTAGGTATTGTGCCCGAGGATTCTGAATTGCTGTGCAATTCGCAAGTATGTGGATGGAGGTTTCTTCTTCCATGCCACAAAATCTACATTCTTCTTCCTCCACTATGAGCTTTTTCAGGTGCCCATTCAGGCGACAATGTCCCGTTAGTATCCCTGTTAAAACTCTTAGTGCAGTTTTACTTTGACGTATGCATTCATTTGATCTCAACGGGTTGTAGAATCAGAATCTTTGATCGTCTTAGCCCTATTAGATCTTTCCTATGGTTAGATCTTCTCTTTTATTCAGCTTTGCCCATTTCTTCCAGTATTACATTGGTGCTACCTCAAAAGGGTTCCGGCCCCCAAAAGGGTTTTTCATTCCCCCTATTTGCTAATCCATCTGCTATTCCATTTCCTTCTATTCCTGTGTGTCCTGGAATGCACAGTACAGTTTATTGAGTATACCTAGGTTTCTCACACCATTTTGAAACTGATTACACAAGAGCTTAGTGTAAATATGTTTATAATGCTAGCAAGTATGAAATCATTGTGTTTATAAACCTAAGACCACGTCCTAAAAATAACCTAATCCCTTCCTATTTTACAATGATGTCAACTGTTTAATTCCCTGGTCTCCCGTAATTGATATTTTCAAGAGCTTATGTCTTGGCTTGGCTACAATATTTCCTACCTTTATACTCTTGGGCATTCTTGCGAAACCCTTCACAAGAGCTCATCTGTTTGTTCATTTTGGCCTCATTCTAACTTCAGATTTCAGAGTAGTACCGGAATCTGACAAAAGCTTTTACAATTATGGAGAAAGGATTGAAGAACACACACATTTAACCTCAAATTAATAACGGAAACCCTTCCTATTTTACAATGAAGTCTACTGTTTAATTCCCTTGTCTCCCGTAATTGATATTTTCAAGAGCTTCAGTCTTGGCTTGGCTACAATATTTCCTACCTTTATACTCTTGGGCATTCATGCAAAACCCTTTACAAGAGCTCATCTATTTGTTCATTTTGGCCTCATTCTAACTTCAGAGTTCAGAGTATTACCGGAATCTGACAAAAGCTTTTACAATTATGGAGAAAAGATTGAAGAACACACACATTTAACCTCAAATTAATAACGGGAACCTGTGACCAGCTCTAATAACACAGATTAAGTTCGAGGTTAGGTTTGAGGTGACTGGGTCTATTTGGCCTTCCACTGCAACTCCCAAAAGTTTATTTCACCAAATGAATAAAACCGATTGGTATACTGGTAAATGATATTTTTGGTCTGAGAACAAAAGAGACATCAGAAATATGATTATTCACAAATATTAAACCTGTACCGTGCGCTGCGTTTAAACCAGCTCAAATGTTATGTTCATCCCTATGATGTATGAGGTCACTGTGGCTGTTTCTGGATTAAGAATTCTGGATAACTTATTCTTCATGGTACAACTAAATATTTGAATTGTAGAGGTATTTTATTGTAAACTGACGATAAGTACCTACTCCAAAATTGATGTCTTCTTCTAATATATTATTCATCAGTATCTGATGGTGTAGTTGGATACAGATCCCATATATGTGGTAGTACCGCCACTGATTAAGTGGGATTTTATTAAATAGTAAATTATAGCCACCGATTCTTAATAGATTGAATAAATTTGAGAGTTTGTTGAATGCTTTCAATTTACGTTTGCCGACTTACTACTTTCGGTTTCGATCACTATGTTGTTAAGCGGTTCTTAACCAGCGCTAATACTTTGAATATATCCAAGCGTAATATATCTACAGGGAAATGTCCATGTTGCGATTTAATTAACCAAATGTCCTAGAGTGCAGTGAAGTTTAACAGCTCCAGATCTTTTGCGAGTTTAGAGTTAATGTAGAAACCTGAAATCACGAGAGATGAAAACACTAGATTCCCACCAATATCAAAATTTATGCTTGTACCCTATTTACATCTAATTACCATCAGAGGCTCTCAAACTTTTTTATGTCGGAGACCCTTGCCATGTTTTTCGGTTTTTGGTAGACTCTCTACTTACCTGATATTGATTTCTTGTAAATTTCTAACTGTAGTGAAGTTTATATTTTTTAAAATATTTTCTTAGCACTCTCCTCTTCAAGATTCAGGAAACGAATAAACGTATTTGTCTCACATTCGTAGAGTGACGAATTGAACAAGTCAGTGCAAGTTCGAGAGGGCTCTGAGACAAAAATTGACAAGAATTTTTACTGCGCGTATGCTTGTAACAAGATGATACAGGTATATCGTTATGTGCAGGTTTTTACAAGTTTACACAATTTTATAAACATATATCCTTCCATCGTGGAACCCCATTTTCATTTTATGGATCACCAAATTTTTTTTTCGCTGACGTAGACTCCTTGCAGGTTTTCATAGACACTTGGGGGTCAATATCGACCACTTTGGGAATCACTGATCTACATAATCATCTTAAATTAATAATTTTACTGTTAATAACTCCACAGTTATTTGATTCATATACAGTGAAACATATGGCAGTGGCTCAGAATAGATTTTATTGTCCACAATATCAATTCGGTATTTAATTTTACGACTAATATAAATCATTTTCCAGTATACAAGCTCTAAAACTCGTGCAATGAGATTAAAGTTCATAAAAATATGCTACACACTACATCTACAAAGTGGTTAAGTTTAAATTTCATGCTAAATGGAATAATCGGTTAATCACCGCTTAACTGTTGAAAATGATTATTTTATTTCAAAATACTAAATATTTTGATTTATAACTCAGAAGGAGTATATGTTTGATAGTGGAATAGGGTTTTTAACAAAAATAGTGATGCGTTTAATGAGTGTAATTAATGGAAGTATGTTTTGACCTATCATCGTCAATATCGAAATAATTATCAAACATTTTCTGACAATTTTCATAATTTTTCTCAAAAGATGTCGAAAGAATAATTATTTATATTCACACTTGATATTTTTGAAAAATTTGACCGTTCAACTAAGTCCGGGATTAGGGACTCTCGGATGGATAGCACATATACCTTGTACTGATGAGGCGCAAATACGCCGAAACCGGTCTACAAGTTGTGTTGGAAACTGTAATATGCTTTATTGTTTCGAGCCCACGTGACCTGTTGTCAAAAATTTTCCGGATGTTGGTTTGCGATTGGAAGTGAAGATGTCGCTACTGTCACAATCTGTACATTTCCGTTACTGGAATACATGTATTGATTGTGATTGAAGTGTATTCTTCAGTCCGGGATTAGAGACTCTCGGACGGATAGCACATACCTTGTACTGATGGGACTGATAGGTATCGCTTGATTGGAAACAGTTAGTTGGTTGGTAAGACAAAACAAATTAGATTTTTCCCTAGAATTGCGCCTTACAGGCAATAGAAATGGCACCAAGCCAATTGCATCGAATAGAGGAGTTCAGTCTAAGGTTAGTGTGGCTAACAAAAAGTGGTTTTTCTGACAATAATGACAGTTAATGTCTACCATTCAAAACATGAGATTTTTGTACAGATTGCGAAAAAGTTTAATAGGTCATCCGATTTATACACGTACGACAAGGATAATATGATCAATATTATTTGAAAGAAAGAGACAAGAATTATCCAATGTGTGAAACTCACAATTAGATCACTCTCTTCTACCAAAACAAGTGGGGGTGTGTTCATTGCCCTTTTTACTTTTAACCGTTTTGTTTTGGTAGAGGGGACTGATCTAATTGTGAGTTCCACACATAGAACAATTCTTGTCTCTCTCTTTCAAGTAGTGCTGTTAATATGATCCTTGTTATACTTGTGTGAATCGCATGACCTATAAATCTTTTTCGCAATCTGTATGTATATAACCTAATTAAAACAATGAATGCACCCCCGAAAGCATAAATCTTTAAATTGAAAATGACGTTTTAGATGAATAGTCGAAGCATCTAGAAACTTTTGGCAAATCACCATTTTATTTCTGTTATTCTGTCACTAGCTATGTCAGATGTCAGTTTTATTTGTTTTTGTTGATATTCAATCTTTAATGTTTATTTTCAATTAGACTTTTGTAGTAGTTCTGAATAACAGAAATGAAATGGTGACTTGCCAAAAGCTGCTACTATTATTGGCCACCGATTATTCAGATAAAACGTCATTTTCAATTTTAAGATTTAAGCTTCATTGAATAAATCAATATGGATGTTCGCAATGATGAAAGCCTGCAAGAAACTTATGTTTGGAGTGGTAGGCATTAACTGTCACTATTGTCAGAAACATCACTTTTTGTTGAGCTTAGACTGAACTCCTCTATACGCGAATTTAGTGAAAACGTCTCGACTGCCATATGTCAAGTTTTCTGAATGCAAACAAACTTTTATAATTCTGTTAAATTAGTTATGTAATAATAAATATATCATGTTCAATACAGCAAATATATATCTAAAACACATGTAAATAGAATAGCCAAAATTGATTGTTTGCATCCCAAAACTTGACATATGACAACTGACGACGCGTACTAAATGCGCGTATTACAGAAATTGATCAGCTGGTTCCCATCTGCGCATGCTTTGGATCCAGACATATTGCGTCTTGCTGTATCACCAGAAAATTGAGAAAGTGCAACGAATGGGTGCTGGCCATGTCTCTGAGTAGAAATACCGAATCTCATGCAAAATACTTGACCAACAGAACAACGTCAACGTACAACAAGGAACCAAAATGGCGGACGAGAATACCTATCTCTACAGCGCTCTAACTATGATAGATGAATTAGGGAGGATAATGTTCCAGGACATTCTCAGTTTCTAGAGTAAAAAGATTCAAAATGCAGTCGTCTACAATTTTTCTACGTCTCTCGTAAACTTATTTATTCTAAAGGTAGAAGAATCGTCGACCTCGTGATCGGATTAAATTTCCTTGCAAAAAATAGTTAAGCTGCTTTGGGTATGTTATAGAAGCTGGTTTAAAATATCATTCCAAGCCACCTTATATTTTCCACGGAACACGTACCTATCACTGAATCAACGTTATTTTTAATATACTTTGTATATTTGATATCCACTCAACAATGTCTGCACAACCATTCTGTTTACGTTTCCCATTAAAATTGTGACTGTTGTCAAATTGTCAGAAGAAGTAACACGTGTAGGCAGCAATTATTTGAAATGGGATATATACAGCGTAGGTTGAGATTTCTTAGTTTGTATTTTTATTTGAATATACTTCATAGGCTGAATGGTTAAGTTTGCTTTTGCATTACATTAATGGTAGATTATGTTGATCGTATGGTGCTCGTCTTTACTCTATTATTGTCTTTTGAAACACACAATTTTCGCTTTAATACCGAGTGTCCCATTATATTTTCCGGTATTTCACGAGCTTATAACTTCTGAGCGAATAAAGACAAATACAAGCGATTAATGAAAACACTTTACAATGATACAAGTTGTGCTTTAACTGATAAAATTGTTTTCTCAATTTCCAGTTAATCCAAAAAAGTAAATTATTGTTTTTTGAAATTTTGTTTGCTTCTTGCTCCTCTAACTGTTTGAGTGAGTGTTTGAATCAGGCACGTATCCAGGATTTGGTCCAACGAGAAAAAGAAATGGCGCCGCCATTGAGGAGGTCAAGGTCAAAGGCCTTAGATGAAAAGTAAAAAATTGTCAAGGTACAAAACACGTTAAAATACAGGTTTTGTTAGAAACATTTTTTATTTTCTGTTAAAAATTGAGTTATTATTATTACCTATAGTTACAAACAATCTCATAATTATAAAAAGTATAACTAGGTAGTAAGAATAATGGTTACAAAGACAATCTTCGCTTTTTGTTATTAGCCATAATGTCAAGTATTTTATCAGTTAAAACATCGATGTCCCAGGGTACTTAGCCTTTCGTGTGATATTTTATTTCTTAGAAAGGTTTTTACCCTTTTAGGAGTCGAAAAAGATCTCTCGACACTGGCTGTAGCAACAGGTAAAGTAGAAAGAATAACCAGTAAATGATGATAAGAGCATGGAAAAAAATTTGTTACAGTGCTCCAAAACCTTTAGGGTTTCGCTATTTCTGTCTAAATCTTCACCCACTTTGAAAAGCTATTAGTTTGGTTGAGTTTTTTTCAAAACGATCTTGTAGATTCATTATAAGTTGATCGACGATAAGTTCCTCTGTGTTGCCAATAGTTAAGCAATTGTTTTTTATTTTTAAACTTAAAGACATTTTGAAAATAATACTTTCAAAACTGTATCCGTTCAGTACGTCTATACATTCTCACTTTACTGCTGTACCTACATTAAAATTATGGAATCATCGTTTTTCTAGTATGTGTTTGAAAACATTTCGGGGGGGTCCGGACCCCCCCTGGACCCCCCTGGATACGTGCCTGGTTTGAATACATTTTTGTTAATGTTGTAGTGACCGTTAATTATCGTCAAACGTACCTATTCACAAAATAAAATGGAACAGTATACAAATTGCCAAAAAATATATTTTCCTTCTAATCCTCTAAAAAGTACTTTCCTTTCTCATATTAGGAAGGAAACTCATACTTCCTACCATAGGGAGGACAGTAATATGGTAATAAATATTAATGAGAATTCACCAAGCCTGTGTTATTTTCATTCGATATTACAAGTAATGCTAATAATATGCTTGCCTGCTAGGAATCACATTATTTTGAGACGAAACGTCTGCAAATTTTTGCATATGATAAAACAGTCATCCCACGATGGTCCATTACACAGTTGGAACCTGATTTGTTTATTTTAAATGGCAACATCTTTAATTACTCAAACCGACCGACGCAATATAAATGCTTTTATGATTCACTTATACACGTCCGGGGTTTTAAAATTGTTCTGTATTCTGTCCTGATGTATTCCACCATCGAAAATTTTTCTCGATTATCATTGTAGATGTATTTTATAAAAAGTTAAGGTATTTTATACTGAAACAAACACAAATAAATTAACCCCTTATGATTTTTTTTTCGTACGCCTATGATATGAACATAATTACAAATTAATTAATTAACCCCCTTTAAATACTTTATCGTACGCCCACGGTAAATTGCCAATTTTACAAATAAATCAACCCCTTTTAAAAATTAAATCGTACGTCTATGGTAAACGGAAGTTGTTACGAATTATCTACCTTTTTAAAAATGTATCGTACGTTCATGATATTAAAGTTATTACGAATAAATTGATTCTTCATAAAAATGAATCCCTTATAAAAAATTTTCATCGTACGCCCGTGATAAAGAGTATTTCGACAAATGAATCAACCATCTCCATCTCATCCATCTCATAATTAAGAAATTTTTACAAATAAATACTTAGATCCCTTTTGCAAAATGTTTATCGTAGTTCCATAAAAATTAATATAAATTTTAAACCTTTTAAAAATTTTATTGTACGCACGAAGAAAATGGAAATATCTTCTGTATGTTCCTTGTGATATATAATAAGAAGATGGAAATTTGTACAAATAAACTAACCACTTCTATTTTAATATCATTAACTTGCTCCTATCACCCCCCACTAATAACTTATCTTTCATAGAAATTAATATTGTTCCCAATCAATCATACTTACTCCGGAAAAGTATTACCTATAACAAAGAATACACCAAACAACTGGTGTATAATTAGCCTCGCGCTTATCGATTTCAATGGTGTCGACAGTTGAACTCTACTCTGTGGTCAAGTGACATATGTCAACTAAAATTTAGAAGACAAAAATTCTGACAGCTTTCTTTCTTTCCAAGCAAAATGAAGTACCTACCTACAATGACTAATCGTAAAATTTTCTTGAAATTATCGACATGAATTTTGGTCATCCAGCGCTGGAAATACTCAATTTTCACGTTTAAAGAATTTTTACGCAATGTGATAATTGTAGTTTTGGATTCCTAGTAGATTTAGTCTTATTGCGAAGGCTATCGAAATGTCCAAGTTCACACCCTTTGAGATTATGTAATAGAAGACAATCGTAAGTATAATAGTCTGAGTTGTTGAATTATTTCTATTATTGTGGGTGTGTATTTCAATTTGGAAGTTTTTCAATGAAAATCGCTTTCCTGATGTTGTATGCAGTACGAGTTGGAAGGTGAGCAGGACAGGAAGTTGCTGGCTCTTCTGGAGAAAGGGAAATCTTCATTACTGTATGGTATGTAAACTTTAATACCTACTATTGTTCAAATAATTATATTGAACACAATATAGTTTTTATTATTCTTTTTGTTAATTATTTTGTGAACTACCGTTATCGAGAACAATCGAGTTTTTTTTATATTCTGGTCAATCAGTAATATTTTTAATATTAAGACTGCAAAAAATTTGTTGTCAAACTTTTAAGGTCTATTTACAATAGACTCTATTCTTGATAAAATGGAAGTAAGCAAAAAACCGTTCCTAGATCGTGCACTTCATTGGATCTCATTCCTAGTAGACCATAATATTATTAGAATGTCATACAAAAAAGATTTTATTTCACATTTAATCAAGAATATGATCTACTGTAAATGGGACTTAAAAGTTTGACAAGAAATATTTTGCAGTAGGTATTAAACTAGAAAATATTATTGATTGTCTAGTTGAGTCAGATAGGGACCAGAATTTAAAAATACTGAATTGTTCTTGATAACGGTAGCTGGAACGCTACCGAAACGTTGAATTAAAAAATATTGTGGTTTAATTTCCCAAAATAATTAACAAAAAGAATAATGACTACACCACAAGGAACATACAGAAATTATTGATTTCACAGTAAATCTCATTGGCTCACGCCTAATTTGTTTGACGTTAATTTTTTGGAGCTCGTGTTACTTTTTAACACACTTTTATTAGTTTTATCTCTAGGTATGTATGTATGTTTGTAACTGACTTCATTGCACTCACTTACAAACAGATTTAATTCAAACTTTGTACACTTGTCTAGGACCAATGACAATACAATATAGTATACCTAGAAAAATATAGGGTGTTCCATTTATAAAGCAATTATTGAACTCGATTTTTACCCACTTTGAACGCTAAGATTTATTTCAAACATTATACAGTTGTCAATGACCGATGATAATACGATATAGTGGTAAAGTATAGGGTGTTCCATTTATAACGCAACCTTTAAACTCGATTTTTACCCACTTTAAACTCTCAGATTTAATTCAAACATTGTACACTAGTTAAGGACCAATGACAATACAATATAGTAGTATAATATAGGGTGTTCCATTTATAAAGCAACTTGTAAACTTGATTTTTACCCAATTCAAACGCTCAGATTAACTCGAAATATTTTTTTTGCACACTTGTCAATGACCGATGACAATACAATACGAGTAAAATATAGGGTGTTCCATTTATAACGCAATCATTGAACTCGATTTTTACCCACTTTGAATGCTCAGATTTAATTCAAACTTTGTACACTTGTCAAGGACCGATGATAATACGATATAGTAGTAAAGTATAGGGTGTTCCATTTATAAAGCAACTTCTAAACTTGATTTTTACCCAATTTAAACGCTCAGATTTAATTCAAACTTTTTACACTTGTCAAGAACCAATGACAATACAATATAGTAGTAAAATATAGGGTGTTCCATTTATAAAGCAACTTGAAAACTTGATTTTTACCCAATTTAAACGCTCAGATTTAATTCAAACTTTTTACACTTGTCAATGACCGATGACAATACAATACGAGTAAAATATAGGGTGTTCCATTTATAACGCAATCATTGAACTCGATTTTTACCCACTTTGAATGCTCAGATTTAATTCAAACTTTGTACACTTGTCAAGGACCGATGATAATACGATATAGTAGTAAAGTATAGGGTGTTCCATTTATAAAGCAACTTCTAAACTTGATTTTTACCCAATTTAAACGCTCAGATTTAATTCAAACTTTTTACACTTGTCAAGAACCAATGACAATACAATATAGTAGTAAAATATAGGGTGTTCCATTTATAAAGCAACTTGAAAACTTGATTTTCACCCAATTTAAACACTCAGATTAACTCGAAATATTTTTTTTGCACACTTGTCAATGACCGATGACAATACAATACAGTAGTAAAATATAGGGTGTTCCATTTATAACGCAATCATTGAACTCGATTTTTACCCACTTTGAATGCTCACATTTATTTCAAACTTTGCACACTTGTCAAGGACCGATGATACGATATAGTAGTGAAATATAGGGTGCTCCATTTATAACGCAATCATTGAATTCGTTTTTTACCCACTTTAAACGTTCAGATTTAATTCAAACTTAGTACACTTGTTTAGGACCGATGATTATACGATATAGTAGTAATTTATAGGGTATTCCATTTATAACGGAGCCTTAAACGCTTAGATAAATTCGTAGTTCTGCACACTCGTCAATACAATACTATACAATATAGTAGTGAACTATAGGGTGGTCCATTGAAAAACTAATTTTGATCTGGCATCGAGTTTGGAAAAAAACTAAAAACAAACACACCTTAAACTAAAAAGTAAAAAATAAATTGTAGTTTGAAAAAACTAAAAAACACGCTTCATAGGTAATCGAACTGAAAAGTAGAGTATGAGAATTTCTCAAAAAACAAAAAGAACCGAAGACCGACACTTACAGACCACCCTATAGACTTTTTTAAAGACTTTCCTTTCAATAACTCATGTTTTCATATTCTCTTCTTTTCATAATCATATAAGTTAAAACCACAAACAGATATCTGTAGTGGAATATTTTATGATCAACTCTTATAACTATGAGATGGAACATTTTAAGATGTTTCATGAATGACGAGGAGCTCCAGGTGAGAATATAAGAATGACTCCGCAGGAGTTCCATTAGTTCAGCCAGCAAGGTGCCTTTCGATCTCAAAAAGAAACATTACTAATATTAAATCGTTTATATAGAATTTACTCATACAAAAAAAAATTATTTATGTGTACGTATACCACTTTAAGATCGTTTACGAATACGAAGATTTGATGGTCGTTTTTATCCATTCATCTGAACAATTCGGACACAATTTATTGTTTTATTACTGATGCTATTCGTGAACTATATAATAGTAAAATACAAGTTTGGTAGGTACGTCTTTACCGCATGTGCCGAAGGCTTGATCGATTGGTGAATGCTTTTGTTCAAATCCATATTGATAACCGGAATTGTTTTAGTTATTTGCATAAATGGCTTCAACTTTAGAAATAATTTTGATAAAATTGGTAAAAGAAAACAGCTTGAGAGGTAAATATTACCTTCTAGGTCAAAACCTAGATTCTTTTGAAGTAAATTTCAACTTTCTAGCTCATCCACTCCTAAATAGATTAGGAGAAAAAAAAAATAATGTGCGTGTTCTGATTTACTTATTCCCTTTTTTGAAATTTTCAATCAAGTCGTTAAAATTATTGCAAACCTACTGGAAACATTAAATCAACATGGTTAAATAGTGAAGGTAACATACAAAAGATAATTCACTGACCATATAAGATATAAATAATATTAATAAATAATAATTGGAATTGTGTCAGATGTTATGTCGATGTTTCAATGATCAAGGTGCGGTGAAATCAGTTGTAAATTTCATCGGTAATTGCAGTATAACGAGAACAAATTGACAGGAACAAATTCCAAATATTTCGACATGTTTTGTACAAAAATTGTGAATAATAAAAATTATTTCTCCATGGCATATAAATAATATTGGATATATGACAAAAGTTTTCAATTATGATCAACTTTGTTTGAAAACGATTGTCCATATTTTTAAAAATAAAGGTACTTTACTCTAGAGTAAAATCCATATTTTATGACAAACCTTGTATACGGCTCCAAAAATTGGATATCTGATGATTTTATTTTATGTTTTATACCATGCAGAACTTTTTATATAGAATGACTTTTTTTCATAATACTACTCGACTCTGCTGCACTGCGAAAAAAAAATTTAATCAGAATTTTATTTTTATTTTTGGTAAGAGTCAAGGTTGTAGATAATAAATAAAAGGTAATTAATTGATTTTTACATATTTTCATTGGAGAAAGGTATACAAAAAATTATATCTTAAAATTATAAATTAATCATCTGCGTCGGCAGCACTTATGTGGTTAATTTTTCGATACGAATTTCCTATTAAAACGTGAAATCTTGTGATTTTTAAAATCCTTCAAAAATATCAATAAACATGATCTCTGTTTTGTTTAATTATGTAGGTCAGGTTGAGACCTAGATTGACTTATTTTTTCCCTTTGAATTAATCAATTTAGAAATCAATTATTATTTGATTAATATTTTTTGGGTTTCGTAATAGTTTGAAAGAAACATGATGTATTTTTATTATAAAATTTATACATTAAATTAAAATAGACTACAGGTATTTATTTATACGTTTACATGTTAGTTATGTCTAGTAATGAAAATTATTCAGGCGAGGTATGAGAGAGGAACGAGATGTTATAAAAGTACCGTTCCAACGGAGTCACGAACAAATTTCAAACAATTATCAGGTACTTCTATGTTGCATCTGTTTATTAATGAATTGCAAATTATTTTGCTACGACCCTTTCAACATAACCTTCCACTGGTTGATTGTTTCAAAACATTTTTAAATACATTAAAATTAATGTCGAGTTCATGAGCGAACTTTCAAGTATTTCTTGTATCCAAATGTCTTAATTCCATCGCTTCTTGTGTACTTTTAAGGAAAGTAGACACGATCTGACGGCATTCCAATTTAAAAACTTTCAAATGATAATTTCCAGTAATGTTTATTTATTAAAATACAAAAAAATCAATTGTTGCATTTATTATTCCGGTTACTTGAAATATTATACAGTGAACCGATTCTCAAGGGCTTCCACTTAGTCAACTTTTGAATACTGTGTGATGAAAAGAAAGCCGATTTTTATTTTACAGTTATTTATTTAACTTATCTATAGATATTACAATTAATTCATATAAAGAAGGGAATTTACATAAAATATTTACGAGGATGTATTGATATCTAGTTCCATGCATAAACAAAATATTGCGTTACCATAGCAACGAACAATAACTTATTATAAGTGTCAGTGTGACGTCAAAAAAGTAAATCAGAGTTACGCAATAAATTAAAGGAGAAAATAATATGTCCACCGAAATTGTGAAAATCGAAAAATTGGAGTATCGAGCCATCATCAAGTACCTGTATTTAAAAGGGTTGAGAGGTAAGCAGATTTACGAAGATATGCTTAATACCCTTGGTGATCAATGTCCTTCGTATGCGACCGTGAAAAATTGGACTGCAAGCTTCAAAAGAGGTAAATTTTCCATTGAAGATGATAACCGATCGGGAAGGCCAGTTTGTGTGTCAGTTCCCGAAAATATCGATGCAGTTCATGACATGATTTTATCAGAACGTCGAATTGAGCTAAAAGGGATATCTGAAGTACTGAATATTTCATACGAACGCGTTCATGATATAGTTCACGTCAATTTGGACATGAGAAAAATTGCTGCAAAATGGATCCCCGAATGTTTCAATGTTGACCAAAAGCGTGCAACGGTAGAAGCATCGCGTTCGATCTGTGCTCGATTTAAAAACGATGTAGACTTCTTAAACCGAATTGTTACTATGGATGAGACTTGGGTACATTTTTACGATCCAGAAACGAAGCAACAATCGATGGAATGGCGACACTCTGGTTCTCCAAGACATAAGAAGTTTCGTGTCCAAAAATCTGCTGGAAAAGTTCTTGCTTCAGTTTTTTGTGATTGCCATGGAGTAATCATGATTGATTTTTTGGATAAGGGTGGAACAATAACTGGTGATTACTGACCACTCTACGGGAACAAATTAAAGAGAAAAGACGCGGAAAGCTATCCAAAGGTGTTTTGTTTTTGCAGGACAACGCCCCTGCACACAAAATTCGTGATTTAGGGTTTGAATTACTAGAACACCTCCCCTTATTCACCAGATTTGGCTCCGTCCGACTATCATCTCTTTCCACAACTGAAAAAAAGTTTAAAAGGTCGTAAATTTTCTTCCAACGGGGAGATAATAAATGCTGTGAAGGTCTGGTTTGCAGAGCAAGAAGAAACTTTTTTTTAAAAAAGTCTAGAGACGTTGCAGGTTAACTGTAATAAATGTAACCAATTAAGAGGATAATATGTAGGGTAATAAACTATTTCAACATTGAAATTTTGTTTGGTTCTATAGTAGGCTAAGAATTTTTCATATCCTCGTATTATTAATTTTTTTAGTTCGATAAAGATATGGGAGGTACTGAGTTAAAAATACCACCGCTTATCTCTATCACATTCTCTGAAGACATTAACATTTTTCAATTTTAATGAAAAATTATTTGTAATAAAACGGTGTGATAATTCTTAATAGTGCAGGGCATAGTGGCACTTTAGTTTGCAAAATTGTTTTAGTTTGTAATTTTTTTTTAAATGTACGGAATGATATTTTTTGGCATTTTTTTTTCAAAAGTAAAATTGAAAATGCTTGCCATGAATTATTTGTTTTTTAAATCAATCAAAAAAGTCACTACACTCATTACCGTCTCTTCAAACCATGAATTTTTATAAATTTCTGAAAATTGAAAATCGTGAATTTCTTGCATTAAATATTACACCTGTTAAAAAGGTAATCCGTGATTTATATTTTCTTATAAAATATTTACACTTTAATAAACAATATGGCGTAATCAGATATCACGCACAACACACGCACGCGCTTGCCAATAGGAAGTCAGCTGGTCGCTAAGCAACGATGGCCTTTCGATAAATTTCACCAATTGAGTTAGTTGGGAGGGCGTGAAAATTATGGTTTTCGCACAACGCTGCCAGAGCTTGAAGAAGCCCATAACAAATTTGGACAAGTTTTCATCTTTTAATATTCAGCACATTAAAGGATTAACGTTTAATCATATTGTTAATATTGTTAATAATAAAAAGTCCATTTTCTAATTATTATCACTACATACTTAGCACTTTATCTTTTTCATAGTTAAACGTGGCAATATCGAATGTTTTCGACTGCAGTCCTGTCACGTCTTCAGATAAACTTGCCAAACTATACTTTGTATTAGTATTCCTACCATTAAAGTTATTACTTTTCTTACATTCAAATTACCACTTCTTAAACGGATTCTACTTGAAAATTGTTTGAAAGTAACCACAAAATTAATCTCCAAATACCATCCTGTGATTTACAATCAATAAAAACTTTATAGTCCTGAAGGCAGTGGACATAACTACAAAATAACTGTGCTCAACACTAAAATTATACGTGTTTAAATTTGTGATTTTAGTGGCTGTTCCATAAAATTCACTTGGAAGATAGTTTGCGGTCTTTTAATGCCATTTGGGTTGTTAACTGCACGTAAGTGTTACAAAGCTAAAGTAACAATTTAAAAAATAATATAGGCTGTAGTCACTTTGGAATAAAATAGTTACTTTTCCACAATCGATATCCAAAGTAGGCGTTTGCGCTCGTAATTAACAACGCAAACGTCATATTTTTCGCTTATAAGCGACTAAATAAAAAAACGCTCGCTCTCCCAATTATTAACTATAAATCAAATATGTTCAGAGTATCCAATGTCAACGAGTAAATGACATCTTTCATTTGAATGAAAAATTTCCTAAATAATAATCGTATGTGAGCGTGAAGCAGCAAAAATGGAAGAAGAAAATGATTGTAGTGATTTTTCATGTACACCACCTGAAATTGCAAGCGCCGCTAAAGTCGTGACATTAAACCTATTGCCAGAAAAGTCACGGGGGAAGTATGAAAAGCAGTACGAACTCTTCATCACATGGTGTAATTCAAGGAAAGTTAGAAGATACACTGAAAACGTAATGATGGCTTACTTTAGCAAAAAACCTAAAACTATGAACTCTGCTACACTTTAGCCGGCGTACTCAATGCTACGATCTGTATTATCTGCAAGAAACAACATTGCCTTAGCCAATCAGAAAATCTTGGGTAAAGGTGAATCATCTAAAGTACAAATTGTTGAATCAGTAACAATGGTGGAACATACAATTTCAAACTCATCTAGACTTTCTTCGTCGTCTGGAATTGTCATAGAAATTCTAAAAACTGTACTTTTAATTTTCATTCATCAAATTAAATATTTTTTTGGAAATATGTGAACTCTAGATTGTGTGTAATTCGAGCGCAAATTCATTGTCGATTTCAAGAGATTGTTCCGCTCCTTCGTCGCGCGGCATTTGTCTCTTTCAATCGACAATCTAATATATCATTTTGCGCTCTTAATACACAAATAGGTATTGTTTAACTAGGCAGAAAAGTAACAGATTTACTGTCGCGGCTAGCATGAAACTAGCCAAGGCAGTAAATCTGATTCTCTGCTGTGTGAAACATAATTTTTTCACCGATAATAGTGTGTACTGTACAGTGAAGTTAGCCTATGTATATGTGACATAATGATTTTTTAATGTCAAGGCAGTAGAAGTTCTATGATCGATAAATGTCATTAAAACTGACGTTTAATGTCAATCGGAGAATAGTTATTTATGTATTAAGTGCGAAAAGTAAGGAATTATTGTTCGAAAGCAAGGGTTAATGCGCGACGCGAAGCGGAGCACAACAATTAAGCACGAAATCACAAAAAAAATTAATACGGTAACATCGCAATAGCACTAATTAATTATTTAAAACATTCAAAACTTAACAAAACAGCGATTTATTAGATTGTGAAAGATTTTCAGAAGACAAAAACACTCCCTAGCCTGGTTGCTCTATGATCCCCACTGTCACTGTCACTGTCAATACAATTGTGTTGGTAGTATCGGTTGTTATGGGCAACGAGCTTTTTGCAATTTTTTACGCTCGGCGAGCGTAAAGTAGCTCCCCTCAAGAAACGTCAACTTTTCGTTGTCAACGAAAAAGCCTACTTTTCAATGTGATTGTAGAAAAAAAACAATTCTCGCTGTTTAATTTAACACACTAGAAAAAAAATGATCAAGCGTATTGGTTACCGTCATTTAAGCTTCTTTCCGAAAATAAACAAATCGATGCATTAACTATGAAACGAAACAGGCCGCCGCTGCACCTACCAATTTATATTTTTGATCATTATTTATATTTATTTTTTCGTAATAAAAGTTTCGTAAGAAAATCAATGGATACGCGAGTTATAAAACATCTCGATAATATATCATTGGTGATGGTTCTTGTAAAATGTAAAGTCGCTTCGTTAAATTCGTTAATTGTATAAATCAAATAGCTGTACCCGTAATACGATACCATCAGTTGCTTGGTATACTCAGGCGTTGTCGTGATAGAACACCCTATAATTATGTAATAAAAAATTGATAAAAAAAAGAATGAAATGTTGGCTAGGAGGTAGGTAGGCACGCGAATGTTGTATTTGATTTAATGTTTTCAGTAGTTTGTTGTACTATGAGAGCTTTTAATTTATTGAATCTTATTAACATAACAAATAAGTGTGTAGTGTTAACAACATTTCAATAAAAATATGAATGCCTTGAATGAATAATAGCACATGTGAAGCAGTTTGGTGTTTTCTGTTGAAAATAAATAATATTTATAGGTAATTTATACTTATGTATTTTAAATAAATATCCTTACGATTTGTGCAAACAGGGTAAAGTGTCATTAATAAATGGAAAAAAAGCGTGAGTGATAATCAGACAGTTGATACACCTACAGTCTGGTGTTTCTATTTAGGATGTTAGTGGTGAATCCTAGTCTTTTCCATAGTTATAGAACAACACTGTAATTTGTATTTTAAGGAAAGATATAAAGAATAAGCAAACGAAAAGAATTGCTATACTTGTTTAGTGGTACTCTATAAGCGAAAAGCGAATCTCTATCGCCTCGGCTATAGTTCGACAAGATTCGGGATCGTCAATCGGATAGAGAATAATCTACTAATAATTCAGAAAACATCATGCAAATTTGACTATTTCAGGATAAAAATAAAAAAGAACAAGAAATTTGACATTTATCTGTTAGTTGTTAGGTTTAGTAACCTCACACTTTAATTATTTATTTGCTTGGTGCATAATTAATAATATTGTTTAGTAATTTTTTTTTAATAGCTGTGGCAAAGAGTAGACATTCTGTTCTGTTAATTTATTGGGTTTTGTTAAAAATCTTGTCAGTATAATGATTTCTTATAAATGAAATCAAAAACATTGCAAGAATGATGACACAACTAACTCTACAAAATTGAAATTAATAACAACAACAACATAACCTCTTTTCTTTTTTCATCGAACAGAGATAGAAAATCTTACACATTGAGTAGAATAAGACAGAACGATAACTCTTTTAAATAGAAAGACCCTTGGAGTTGTCGCTATTATTCGCTTCGCTATCGCATCTTCGGTCATGTTCAACTAGGCTCGGAAACGTCCGAACTCGGTTACAGAGTACGAAATAGCAAAGAGAAGAGAATCTTTATCGGTGTTTTGTTACAGAGTGCCTATCCTGGTGTTCGAAGGAAGGGCTGTCAGCTTATCCTAACAAAACGATACTTGTTGACAACATAATTTTTCCGTCTTTCTGAGGGTAATCTGTACACAAAATCCTTTTGAATTAAAAAAAAGCTGATGCCATAAGCTTTTCTGCTGATCGTGGGCTTTTTACCTGCGTTAATGCTGATCAACCAGCTCCTATTTCTATTTAGGATCTTAGTGGTTTGTATGTATGTATGATGGGGTTACATTCACTACGACCTGAAAAATCTATTGTGCCTCCTTACTACTCAGTTCCTGAGGAACGTCTCAGACTAGTAGCTCCTTTAGTCCTATTTCCCTGAGGAATATTAGGATATCTGCAGGTTTCAACTTAGGTAAATGTAGATGCAGAGTGTATTTTTAATACATGTATTTCTTAGTCTTTTTATAGATATGCTTCGGCATACATTTTTATGGATATTTACATCCACTAGGTTGCTAGGTAACTAAAAACAAAATTCATCACATTTCCATCGGGATTATCTTTGAAACTTTTCACTTTGTAATGTTTTAATATTTGAAACAAAAAGAAAGACAATTGGCATTTTTCAATATTTCGTATGCCCACCTCTAGCGGAAATAACTGCACGCAATCGCCGAGAAATCGAATAATGCGATCTTGCGAACTCGTCAAGCGTTCCGGGTAGCATAGGACGACGACGAATGTTTCTATGAATTTCATCCCACAGATGTTCAATCGCATTCAGATCCTGGCTACATGCTGGCCATTCTAATCGTTAGATATCAATCTCATCCAAATATTGGTTAACTAAAGATCCAGAGATCCAGTTTCAAAAAATAATAATTCGGTACGTGCTGCTCTTATCTCGGCGATTGCGTGCAGTTATTTCCGATAGAGGTGGGCATACGAAATATTGGAAAATGTCAATTATTTTTTTTTTCAAATTACTGTTGAATATTAAAACATTACAAATAAAATTTTTTCCCTGAAACAATTCCAGAAATCAAGATATGAAGATGAAATAAAAATGAAATATGGCGAAAAGGATGGTCTTTGTAATAAATTGAGGATAAACTCTACAAATTTCCCGAACTGTTCCGCAGAGTGTTAAGAAATTGGACTACAAATACATGTTTAGTTTTCTCCCTGTATAAATAAGCTATCAACATTATTGGAAAACTTTTCTGGAGTTTGTTTTAATACCAAAGAATTTATTTACAATTTGGCGTAAAAACAATTGAAATCGATGAAAAATTACGAAAGTTCTTGGACAACGAAGTTCAGCAAAATTTTAGGTTTCCGAGTTTTTTTGCCGGTGAGTGTAGTACATAAAAACTATTATTTTACCATAACCTAAAAGTGAGGAATGTGAAACATATTCTCTCCTAATTTAATATTAACATAAGGAATCAAGTTTTTAAATGGTTTTTGTAGAATAAGTAAATGTGAGTAACCGTTCAGTTATTAAAATACCTAATTGGCAGTTATTTATCATTGGGATCACGGACAAATATTCAAATATTTCCGTTATTTAATTAATCTCGATTTTCACATTTGTTACGTGATTATTGACAATTTAATCATTTTAAACAATTCAATTGATATTTTATTGACAGCACGTGGAAAATTTAGTGTATTATTACTATAATTTGATTGTTATAAATCACGATGTATGATGTGATATTGACATCAATAATTTACTGCTTTATATACCGTTTTACATTCAGTAGTACATTTACCAATGTTTAACTTTCCCACTTTACACCAAACCGAGCTTTTATTGCGTTTTAAATTTATTGAATTGGGAAAAGGAAAGAACAAAAGATTATTTTGTACATTATGAATGTTGTTATGTTATTCCGGTAATTATAAATACAATATTTTATTATTACTGAAAGCTTTGAAATTTAAAATTCCTTCAACATGCATATTGCCTGATGTTATAATAAATAATAAATTCAACCTTCTTTCTTTCAATTTTTGATTGATATCCTTTTTTTGGAACATGAAATTTCAGTTTTCATTGCCAGTTTTAATATAAAACATATTTGAATGTTTAATTCTATACAGTGTGTAAAAGCCAAACGGAATAAAGTTGTATTCACTGGAACTTGAGGATTTGTGAAATTTTTACAGATTTTTTCACAAAATTTTGTTATATGTTTCAATGACCTTTTCTGGGCTGTTATGCCGTGGATTTCTCTTCCAAATGTTTCGGCGACATCTCCATTGGTGTGTATGGATTACTCTTCTTGATGTACCAACTGAAACCGAGTTTTTTTGTTGATCCTGATGTGTTATTTGTACATTCATTTTAGCGCGTGTTTTCTTCTATCTGTGAACTGAATTTCGGCAGACTGTTCAAATAATGAAATGAGTGTAAACTAAAACATCGTCTTTTACCGACGTTTGGTTATAACATTTCTGCCAAATACTTACCCAGGCTATAAGTTGGTGATCTCCCTATGTATTTTGGATAGTCCGTGTAATCTTGGTGGACAGAAATCTTCTGGTACATCTCCGAAGGTAATGAAAAATCTTTTCAGTTGGACCATGCTGCAATTTCCTGTCTCACCAAGTTGTTGATCTTCTTGTAGGCTACGGTGTCCATGATTACTTTAGCAAAGGATAATGATGTTTTTATCCTTATTGAGGATTCTTATAGCTTTCCTAGCTCATTTTGAGACTCTATTTTTTGGCGTTTAAGGTTGTCGTAAAATTCTGTCAGCCTTGATTCCGTATTCCTTACGTAATTATACGTGATAAGAAATCATTGCTATCCAAAAATTGGTTTCCAGACTAAGCAACATATTTTTCTTTGTATTCAAAAGTGCTGAAACATGTTATTCAAATAATAAGTAATGACCTCTCGAAAATGTGAAGTTAACAACATTTTTTTAAAGAGTGAGATGATAGTAAACAAATTCGGCTTGTACAAAAACCATGGGGTTGGTGAAGCTTGTCCAGAAAAGAGGGTAGAAACGAATTTTGAGGCAGATTAAAATTGAGTAAGACCGAATCCCTAGTTCGTTACGTTTTGATAATTTAATATCAATTCATTTTAATCCCTTTTAATAATGGCTACCGAAATATCCATTCTGACGTATTTCAAAATTGATTAAAAATTCCTACGTTTAGCTAATTCATCATCCTATGAAAAATACACTGCTCTATACACCTTTCTCTCTATTACATAACCTCGAATTCTAATAGCTCCTTAAATCTTCATTCATTTTATTTATTTATGGTACCAATAACTGCTTATTTGGTAATCATTTTAATGATCTTTTAAATGGTTTCGCCTACTGGATCGATTGTAATTACCGCTACGTAGTCAAAATCTCTCTAAAATGATTTATCTTAATGTCTTTTCCTACAATTATAGTTCAAAACATAAACTTTGAATGGTGAATCAAAAATAAATTGTGATTTAAACATAGTAAAAACGATACTATTCCTACTGTTGATATGTTTAATAAAGATTTAACGAACCTACAATAATTCTTGAATGAAATATATAATAGTTTTCAATTCTGACCTAGAATATAAATTTTATTTTAGTTGTGAATATTTTCGCTATCTTTGTCTCCGAGTCTCTATAAGTTATCGTAACAATGATGCTCATTAATCGTTCTGCTCTACTTTACTCTACGCTACTATATTTTGCACTATGCTCCTCTACTCTACTGTATAGTCATCTACCCCACTTCATATTACTCTACTTTGCTTTACTCTACTGTATTTCGCTCTACTCTTTTCCAACCTACTATACTTTATACTACTATTCCCTACTCTACTCTAGTGTATTCTACTCTTTTTTACTCTACTTCAATATTCTTAACCCCACTACACATTACTTTACTTTGCTTTACTCTACTCTATTTCACTTTACTTTCATCTACTAGTATTTACTCCTTTTCACATTACTCTACTCTATTTCACTTTACTTCCATCTAAAAGTCTTCACTCCATTTTACTTTACTCTATATTTCACTTTACTTTCATCTACTAGTCTTTACACCATTTTACTTTACTCTTTTCCAATCAACTATACTTTACACTTCTATTCCCTACTCTTCTCTAGTGTACTCTACTCTTTTCTACGCTACTTCAATATTCTTTACTCTTTTCTACACTACTCAACTCTACTTTACGTTACTCCTACCCCAGTACACATTACTGTACTTTGCTTTACTTTACTCTATTTCAGTTTACTTTCATCAACTAGTCTTTACTTCATTTTACTTTACTCTTTTCCAATCAACTATACTTTACACTTCTATTCCCTACTCTTCTCTAGTGTACTCTACTCTTTTCTACGCTACTTCAATATTCTTTACTCTTTTCTACACTACTCAACTCTACTTTACGTTACTCCTACCCCAGTACACATTACTGTACTTTGCTTTACTTTACTCTATTTCAGTTTACTTTCATCAACTAGTCTTTACTTCATTTTACTTTACTGTTTTCCAATCAACTATACTTTACACTACTATTCCCTATTCTTCTCTAGTGTATTCGACTCTACCTCAATATTCTTTACTCTTTCCTACACTACTCAACTCTACGCTACTCCTACCCCACTAACATTACTTTATTTTGATTTAGGTACTCTACTCTATTTCACTTTACTTTCATTTACTAGTCTGTACTTCATTTTACTTTATTCTTTTCCACTCTATCATACTGTATACTACTATTCCCTAGTCTACTCTAGTGTACTGTATTATTTTCCATTCTACTCTACTCTATTATTCTTTTCTACACTGCTTAACTCTACTCTACGCTACTTCTACCCCACTTCACATTACTTTACTTTGCTTCACTCTACTCTATCAATGTTTAAAAATAGTCATTATTTTTAAACATTGATTTGTATGAATTTCACAGTGTTAGGGTTGAAACTATCAATTCACTTTACTCTATCTTACTTTACTTTCATCCACTAGTTTTTACTCCAATTTACTTTACTCTCAATCAACTATACTTTACACTACTATTCCCTACTCTTCTCTTGCGTACTCTTCTCTAGTGTACTCTACTCTTTTCTACTCTAATCTACTCTTATATTCTTTACTATTATCTACACCACTCAACTCTACTTCACAAAATTTATTTCTTTCAATTCGTTTTTCGTAATCCAATAATATTCATATTCATGATTTATACTGAAAATTATAACCAACGATTCAAAAGCACTCTTTGTAAAATAATTATAGAATCTCGATTATCTAATGAATACTTACCTTAAAGAATAATGGTAGAAATTGATTTTGGAGGCTTGTTAACACCTACGCGTACAATGTTAAGAAACCGTGTCCACTGGCCGACACACAGCCACATTTTTTTTGTAACCGTAAACCGTACTCATGCACTGTTAATCATATGCCGTTTTTGACAATTTATTCAATCGTAAAGCTACATTGGGATAAAAGTTACAAATTTATTAAGGAATTTGTTATTTTTATAAACGATATTGTGTGATTAACCGTCGTTTATGTTTGTAGCTTGCATTTTATCACCCAAAATATATGACAGACAGCTTTACTGATCGTATTGTGTATTAAATTATTGTCTGTATTTTTGTATATTGCAGTTAGAATCGACTATAATAAACACTTAAATCTCTTTAACTTTTGAGCTGCAAGACCGGATTGAAAGAAATTCAACAAACGTGAAAAAAAAAGTAGAATAACTGAAGATTGATGTCGTTGTCCGTATCCAATTATGCTTCAATACTTTCAATTCAACACTGGAAGTAATACCATAGTTTTCCGCTTGCGGCATTGTATGTTTACGTTTATATTGGCTGTAAGTGAATGATAAATTGGTAGTTTTTTAACGATCCGCCGCATAGTTTAACTTTTTATGACAAGTGGTGCAAGCAATTAATTATCTAGGTTACTGTTTATTAAAATCTATGGTGTAACTTTAGTATATTATTTGATATATAAGAAGCCGTTTGCCTATAGGCAAAAGGGTGGGCTGGTGCTATGTTATCAGTGGAGAAAAACGAAGTTTTTTGTGATTTATTACTGCAAAGGTAGAGATTACTAAAAACATTTGAGCAGTCCGAAAAGTGGGACTGAGTTATGATAACAATTTGTGTCTTCAGAATATTTTATTTTCACTGAACATCGAAAAAAATGTTTATAACCAATACTCTTCTACAGGAGTTTACTATGTAATTACTTTACTCTCATCCATCAATTTTGATGGTTTTGGTTTTGAGTTTTCTTTCTTAAATGAAGGCTAAGATGGTTTTGGTGGGATTGATGTTAAGTCCCACCTGCCTACTCCAGCTTTTAGTACAGTTCAGTTTCCTTTGACATGGTAGAAAGGGTATTCCCAATTTTTTCCCATGCTGTTTTGATAAGGTCACCGGCATATCCTTGCCAGGATATTCCGAGGTGAGTTCAACGGTTAGACTCCACATTAACGGGGATGCTACTCCTTCTTGTGGACATCTTTTGGAAGTGTAGATGGGGACGATCTCTTCAGTCTATGTTTAGGAGATTGCATCACATTTTTAATTATTGTACATATAGGTTAGGAAAATTCCGACTGTTTTTTTGCAAATTTGGCACTGACGAACCATGATTTTCACAAAAAAAATTGTTTTTAATTATATCTGTACGCACACACACAAATATCAGTTGAAATTACGAAAACAAGAGCTTCAATAAACTAGGAACGTTGAAATTTCGTAGTAAAATCAGGTAAAATTGATAGTAAAATGGTTTCCGCCCTTTTTTCGATGTTGCCATATTTCAGACAGACAAAATTATTAATACGCATTTATTTCGTTTAACCCTCAAAATTACATAAACTAAAAGTACATTTTTATTTTGTTTGTTTCTACCGTGTCCTATAATGCAATTCAAAGGAAAAGTAAGACATCTGGCAAAGGGTCGGCAAGTTACCTTTGGGTTCACTTTTAAATGTAAACAAATGTATCTTTTTAATGTATTAATCTGAGGTTAATAGTGTCAACTGTTTTCATATTTTTTTAATAGCATGTCGTTATTTGCCTCTTTCAAAACCTAATCTTTCGGAATGCTTAAAATTATGTCTTGTTGCAGGTGAGTCAAAATGAAGCAGATGCAAACGAAATAGGTAACGTAAAAACATTTTTTCACATCGCTGTGTCGTTGCACACATACTTATTTTGTATTGACATATAATGTACAGAGTGTTTCATTTTATTAATCTATGATTTTTTACCGAATCGCAACAGAAAATGATGGTTGTGTTTGAATTTTAACTTTTACTTTGAGTTTTTTTTTATTTTTACTGCTTCCATCTTGAAGTATGTTACGTCCAACAAAATCTAAATGACCAAAAACCGGAATGTTCAAAATCATTCCAAATAACTAATAGTCAACTGAAGTAAGCACGTGTATCGTGTTTGAGTTTAATCAGACTCGTGAGGAAGAAAATAGATACATCTTTTTAGAAAACATTTTTCTACTGACAGGCCCATAATTTAATATCAAAAACATAGATAAATCTTAAATACTATCAATTTAAATAACTTAGATTTGTATCAACATTTAACATGAAACTTATTTATGGTTTTATATCAACTTGTCAACACTTTTATCAATCTTCTACAAGTAACAACAGTGCGGTCCGTCAATAGTACAATTAGAAGGAATAATATCACTTAAATATGACAATTGATACACGAAACTGTAATCAAGTAAATAACCTACAAAACCGAGATGGTTTTTTGTCAATATAGAATTTTGGTTTATATTTGGTTGTGGAGATGTTGCTATTATCACATTCTTAGCATTCCCTTCACTGGGTTTAATGTATTAATGTGATTTCAGCGTTGTCTTCTGTCCAGGATTATGCTCTTAGAGCTTCTGGGCGGATAATATCTACCTTGTACTGACCGGCGATATTAGTGATATTATTCCTTCTAATTGTAAACCAGAATGGTTGGTTCTATATTTTCATAATATACCAACCCCGTTTAACTTGGAAGTGTAATACCGTTGATTGAGGAGTTTCCTCAATCAACGGTAATACATTGTCTGCGGGGCATAGAAGTAGATGTTGCGTCCTAGTGAACGGTCTATCCTTTGGGAATTAATTTTCTAATTTGTAAGGCGTTTTAATAGTTTTACACTATTATTTTAACTTATATTGATAACACGCTGTACTTAAATATGATAATTGATACAGGAAACTGTAATTAAGTAATTAATTTACAATTAGAGGTTTTTGTAACAAAATTCAATCATGGTTAAATAGAAAATATAATAAATGCTACTCTCCTGTATAATCCTATACTGAAATAATGCTTCAGTCATTGATGAAATGAAAATACTGTTCAAGGGAGATGTTAGATAAGAATCTATAATACCATTATTCACTGTGTACGAAAGTGAAACATAAACCCTAACAAAAAAATATAAAAAGCGATGCTGGAGTCATGGGCACGTAAAATGCTTAGAGAAATCTTCGGCGGCATAAAACCACCTGAAGGGTGAAGAAAGAGAACAAATAAAACACATGTTGCACGGATAACCAAAAGTAGCATCAATAATAAAAACACAGAGATTAGGCATAGAAAGAATGACAAAATTGGCATTCAATATGACTCTAATTGGGAAAAGAAGAAGAGGATGGCCGAGAAAAAGATGGTTCGAAATTTTTTGTCTCATATAATTAAAATGAAAATACTAACTACCCTTGGTCTGCGGAGCATGTATGTATACATTATTTTGATTTTAAATTATTCAATATTTTTAGTTGTATGTAAGATGCCCCAGCCAAAACTCCTCTCGGGTGGTGGTGGTTCAGCATTTTTTTAATAAAATTAATCAAATAATTTGTAAATTTCAATAAATTAAAATTTACTTCCCCCGTTTTTCTTTTCCGTTCTCTGCAACTCTAACTCTTCTTATCCGGAAATTTCTTGTCCATTGATTTTTTATTCTCATGAAAAATTTAAAGATCTGACTGAGTTTCTATCAACTTATATTCTGCATATTACTGGTTCCATATTCTTACCTATAATTTTGGTTTATGTAATCTATTTTGCTTTTGTATGAAAATAATCTTTTTTACCCCTCATAAATATTCCAAAATTTTTTTTACTCATTTATTTCGCAATTCTTTTAGAACATTTTTTTTTAAATCTAAATTTTTAAATTGGTTTATCCAAAATTTGACATGCGTCTTCCCAGCACTGTAGCCTCTGATGTGATAATTACAGTGAAGCAGTGTCGAGCGCGGTTAGTACTTGGATGGGTGACCCACTGGGAAGACCCTGTAAACAGCCCATACAGCCTGCAGCAGAGTAGCATATCACAGCTCTCAGCCAGTATACCAATGAGCACGAGGTATAATGCCGTCTTTCGGAGGTCCCGTGTTCATGGATGTTGGGCTCGATAAAGAACCCTACCACTGGTTAGGGGTAGAGTGCTCTTGGCGTTGGTGATTAGCCTCAGTTGCAGAAATAGAGCGACGTTAAATAACCAATTAAAAAAAATAATATTATGAATTTGACTTCATCTTCTTTTTTAAATAATTGACAGAAAACTTCATTATCTGTCTTATCTTGTAGATCAATTGCATACAGGTATTTATTTCTTTTATATATAAAATTTACAGTATTTTATTTTCTTCATGTCCAACAGTGTTTTCAGTATACTTGAAAAAAGAAAAATAATCGATTCTTTTTAAACAGTCTAATATATCTTATTATTTATTAACAGATGACGAAAGGAATAATTATAAATATTCAACACTCTATGAATTTTTTGAAAAATAGTATTTTTCAAAAACAGTGGCCGTTCAACTAAGGAGCAACAACTACTTCCCGTGCATATGCACCGCCGGATATTGAATTACACCCCAAAGTTAAACGGGGTTGGTATATCTACAAGATATTTGAAAACCAACCTTTCTGGTTTGCAATTAGAAGGGACAACACAACTTGAACGGCCACTGTTTTTGAAAAATATCATTTTTCAAAAAATTCATAGAGTGTTGAATATTTATAATTATTCCTTTCGACATCTGTTGATACATTCACTCTATTAAATACGACAATATTACAGGAAACTGTAATAAGATTTATTGTTTCGAGCCTACGTGGCTTGTCAAAAATTCAAGGTTTTTGGTTTGCGATTGGAAGTGAAGAGGTCGCTACCGTCACAATCTTTACATTTCCGTTACTGGAAGACATGTAGTGATTGTGATTGAAGTGTACTCTTCAGTCCGGGATTAGAGATTCTCGGACGGATACCACATACCTTGTACTGATGAGGCGCAAATACGCCGAAACCGGTCTACAAGTTGTGTTGTCCCTTCTAATTGCAAACCAGAAAGGTTGGTTTTAAAATATCTTGTAGATATACCAACGCCGTTTAACTTTGGGGTGTAATTCAATATCCGGCGGTGCATATGTACGGGAAGTAGTTGTTGCTCCTTAGTTGAACGGCCACTGTTTTTGAAAAATATTATTTTTCAAAAAATTCATAGTGTTGAATAATAATTATTATTCCTTTCGACTTCTGTTGATACATTCACTCTATTAAATACGACAATATTACAGGAAACTGTAATAAGATTTATTATTATTTATTCTCTAATTTTGTAGATAAGTAATATAACCTGTCTTATGGTAGTAATTCATCTACTTTCCGTTTTGTCTACAATAATTTTTTTGCTATCCTTTGACTTTTAACCCTTGCAAAATGAACTCTAGCTTTGTATCTTACGTTTTGAATCCTATTTGTGTCAAATACTGTTAAATAGACAAGCAAGTTCGTCAAAGATAGCGAGATAATATTAAATTCCTTAACCGGATTCAGGCGAAACTCCGTAATTAGTTTTAAACCAGATATACACTCTAGCGTATATGAACATAATATTACAAAATAGAACATACCTTTCAATTATACGAGGATGTATTGATATCTAGCTAGCCAGTTCCATGCATAAACAAAATATTGCGTTACCATAGCAACCAACAATAACTTATTAGAAGTGTCAGTTTGAAGATGACGTCAAAAAAGTAAATCGGAGTTACACAATAAATTAAAAGAAAAAAGATGTCTACCGAAATTGTGAAAATCGAAAAATTGGAGTATCGAGCCATCATCAAGTACCTGTATTTAAAAGGGTTAAGGGGTAAGCAGATTTACGAAGATATGCTTAATACACTTGATCAATGTCCTTCGTATGCGACCGTGAAAAATTGGACTGCAAGCTTCAAAAGAGGTAAATTTTCCATTGAAGATGATGACCGATCGGGAAGGCCAGTTTCTGTGTCAGTCCCCGAAAATATCGATGCAGTTCATGACATGATTTTATCAGACCGTCGAATTGGGCTAAAACGGATATCTGAAGCACTGAATATTTCATACGAACGCGTCAATTTGGACATGAGAAAAATTGCTGCAAAATGGATCCCCAAATGTTTGAATGTTGACCAAAAGCGAGCAAGGGTAGAAGCATCGCGTTCGATTTGTGCTCGATTTGAAAACGATGTAGACTTCTTAAACCGAATTATTACTATGGATGAGACTTGGGTACATTTCTACGATCCAGAAACAAAGCAACAATCGATCGAATGGCGACACTCTGGTTCTCCAAGACCTAAGAAGTTTCGTGTCCAAAACTCTGCTGGAAAAGTTCTTGTTTCAGTTGTTTGGGATTGCCATGGAGTAATCATGATTGATTTTTTGGATAAGGGTAGAACAATAACTGGAGATTACTATTCGACATTACTGACCACTCTACGGGAAAAAATTAAAGAGAAAAGACGGAGAAAGCTATCCAAAGGTGTTTTGTTTTTGCAGGACAACACCCCTGCACACAAATCTCATGTTGCCATGCAAAAAATTCGTGATTTAGGGTTTGAATTACCAGAACACCCCCCTTATTCACCAGATTTGGCTCCGTCCGACTATCATCTCTTTCCACAACTGAAAAAAAGTTTAAAAGGTCGTAAATTTTCTTCCAACGAAGAGGTAATAAAAGCTGTGGAGGTCTGGTTTGCAGAGCAAGAAAAAATATTTTTTTGAAAGATTTAGAGACGTTGCAGGTTCGCTGTAATAAATGTATTCAATTAAGAGGAGAATATGTTGGGTAATAAAGAATTTTCACATTGAAATTTTGTTTGGTTCTATAGTAGGCTAAGAATTTTTCAATATATCCTCGTAGTTGTAAACTCATTAAAATAAAACAACGAAAATAACGCTTTATTATAGGTTTCAATACCTTGAAACTTAATCTTTTTACTTCTCTTGAACGCAAAATTTATGAACAGCTTTTAAATAATTTCTGCATCAATCTCAATAATATGGAACTAGTTACGCTGCTGATCTTAGTTATATATAAGGTAAGTGGTATCTCGTATGAGTCGAGATGATAGCCACATTAAATGAATACAATGATGAAGTTATTTCTTGTAACATAACAATCTATAGACTCTAGTCTGGTGGCGATATTAATCATTTGGGATGTCGTAATATATTATGGAAGGTATACCCATACCAATTTCAAAAACAATAAATATGAACTGGAGAACGTTACGGAGAATGACTAATGTCAATTTCAGTTTGGTGTACACTGCGAAAAATGTTTAATTTTCAAGAAAATTTGTATTATTTGTCAATATAAACGTATTGGAATTATTGTGAAACTTGTTTGATCACTCTCCAGAAGATCCATACAGGAAAGTAACGCATGAGCTAAATTTTATTCATAAATGCGGTGGGGTAAAACAATACATGACTTAAGGACATGTAATTGGTATATGGTAGGTATCAAAACATTCAAATATATTCCCCTGTCTTCTACATCACTGATTATAAATTCGTCAAAACAACGACAAGCACCAAACACCTTCGTGCCATACATACGCTAGAACAAATATTTGAAAAAGCATGGGAACACAACAGGGAAGTTCATACCATTTTCATTGATTTTAAAAGTGCCTTTGACACTATTGACAGATTAATAGAGCTGCTGAAAATGATAATGGCTAACAACAAAGCAAAAGTACGATTCCAAGGATTCACATCGATGGAATTCCTCGTAAACAAGGAGACTCGATCTCCCCAACTTCAATTTGGCATTGGAGAGTATCCTAAGAACACCTAAACTAGAAAGCAAAAACATCATAACAGATCATATTCAAATCATAGCATAATCTGCAGACGATTTAACCATAGTAGCAAATTCAAGACAAGAACTTATAAAAGCAATTGAAAAGATAGGAGAAGAAGCAAAACAACTTGGAATGGAAATCAACGCGAACAAAACAAAATATATGATAGTAGGTAAAAAAACCAAAAATACCGAAGGGAACTCAAAAACGCAATGGCATTCATTTGAAAATGTAACAACGTTCAACTACTTAGGAGTGACGATGGGACAAACAGGAAAAAAGCGGGTGCAAGAAAGAATACTCAATGGAAAGCAAGCTTACTGCAGAAATAGAAAACTTCTGGAAAGTACAGCTATAAATAAAAACACCAAAATAAAAATATACAAAACACTAATAAAACCAGTGATCGCGTTTGGCTTAGAAACAACGGTAATAAACAAAAAAGAAGCAGAAGACTCAAAAATCATAGAAAGAAAGATTCTTAGAACGATACTGGGGCTATGTTCGGGGCCGAACATAACAAGAACTGGGGAAAGGAGACTCAAAACTAACAAATAAATAGAAAGCGAGTTAAGCATTGTGAGAAGAAGGGGAAGACCCAGAGAAAGTTGGAGGAATCAGATAGAAGAGGATACAAAAAGGAAGGGAATCAAAGAGTGGGAAGAAAAATGCAGACATAGAGCAGAATGGAAGAAAATAACTTTTGAAGCCAGGACATACTTACAAGAAATTGTAATAATAAGGAGTGAAAAGGGAGTAATCCACCCCAATAAATGGATTTAAAAGCGCATTAGCGCTAGCCACAATCTATTAGATTTAAATGCTTGATGATGATGTATAATATCTAAAAGGTTAAGGGATATTACCACAATCATCAAGTATTTTTTATCGCAAGCTCTTATCAAAAACTCTTCCAATACTGCAGCTTTTTTTTGCCCTGTACCCTTTCGAGTCACTCTTCAGATAGGCAGTGCTTACTATATTTTCCGATGTCTATGTCTTTATGGACCTTTATAACGACTACTTCGACCACATGGATAAAACTGCATACTTATTCTTCAAATTGAAGGAATACGATAGCAGAACTTTCTCATTTATTGTATTGCTTTTCTTTCCATTAATTAAATTCGGAAAATACCTTTTCATAAAGTTCCCAGGACTTCGTAGGCAATAATTGGAGAGCTGCTACGTCAGCTTCCTGAAGGAATAACTCGGGAACAAAATCGCTTTCTTGCGTTTTTCACAAACTTCACAAATGGAGTCGTTAAACAATGGAAACTAAATAGCAGCCATTAAATACCACCCAAAATCCTTTTAATTACTTTCAATAATTCTATCAGTTTATCATCAGTATCGTTATGATTAACATTACTTATTGATAGTAGCTAAATAACTATTAAATATACATTGAATATTCTAACAACTTTAAGTATTACAAAATACATTTTTTGATCGTTGTTAAGAAACGTGAAGATGCATTTTTACAGTGTGTGATTGCAAAGAAGAACAATAACGATGTACCAGCTGTATTTACAAGGTGGGAGCAGTTAACTTTTGTGATCGTTGTCGCTAAACTTAATAAAAATCTGGCATAAAATATTTGATACAATAGAGCTTGTTCGATTACATGCTTGTTCTATTGTCAGGTTGTCTTGTTATCTCGCGATTTTTAAAACGAGTTTTGATGAAGGATTTTAGATACAGCGCGTATCAGAGAAATTGAGTTAACTCAATATTGAGATAGGGTATTATATCAAATCAATTCATTTAGTTTTGCCATTGTTTTGATTGACTTGTGACACGGTGCTTTGTCTTGATAAAACAAAATTTTTTTCTTTGTCATATGCGGGCGTTTTTTTGCAATTTCTGCCTTCAAACGCTCCAATAAAGCTATATAATATTCACTGTTCCCTTTTCAAGATAATCGATGAATGTTACACCACGTACTTCCCAAAATACCGAGGCTATAACCTTTCAAGCTGATTGTTGTGGTTTCAGGCGCTTTGGACGAGGTTCTCCAGTTGCTGTTCACTCAGATGATGATCGTTTTGATTCCGGAGTTAGGTGATGGATTCATGTTTCCTCCATTGTCACATATGATGTAGCGGAGTCCCCATAACACTTTTCAAGCCATTGCTTTGCTTAAACGGTATTTCTTCCCATCAAGAAGCAATGTAAAAGTAAAACACGAAATTGTTTTTGATGCATTGTTTTGAAAATATTAAAGTAGTGTTATTCTTAGCACAATAACTCACGAACTAATGAATAGAATATCAAGAAATTTTGACAGCTGTCTTCTTAAGGTTAGTACTAACTGAAAAACAGGCGATTGAAATAAAACTAGAGCCACCTATGCGTTGGGCCCGGGACTTTTCAGCCCATGTGCTATAAGTCGTTTCATATCATGAGTAACGATAATAACATTCAAGTTTTCTGACCACATCTTGATTATTATTTCTTTCCTAGAATTATTTTTTTGCTATAAAGTCGCTGAAATCACAACCCCACCGTATCTATGGTAATATAATATTGGATGAATTCCCAATAGTTTATATTTTCCAACGTCGAAATGGAAACCCCTTTTTTTATGGGATTTGTACTCGCATCTTCCCTTATTAGATATTTTATTTGATTCAAAGGGTGATGGATTTTCGGTTTCTTCAACCATTTTATTATTTTAGCTCTTTCCGACTATGAAACAGGCGATACCTATACCTTGAAATGGTCCGAGTCCAATAAAGGGCGTATAAACTCCTTCCTTTGCGGGACCATCAGCAATCTCATTTCCGACAGTTGTTTTATGCTCTGGCAGTTATTTCGGTTTGTGTTAGGTTAGGTTAGGTTTATGGTGAGCTTCTTCACAAACCCGATTAGTTTATTTGGTGAATGATATTTCAGGTTCGAGGGCGAGAGGGAATCCCTGCCAAACATCAGATACCTGATTCGAGCCGCGGCGGGGCAGGCACAAATTATATGCTCTGCTGTTTCATCATCTTCCAGACAAAGACGACAGGTCGGATCTTCCGACAGTCCAAGTTTTAGCATGTGATGATTCAGATGACAGTGGCCTGTTAAAAGACCTATTAGACAGCTTAGATCATGCCTGCTATAGTCTTGTTTGGAGACATTCTTCGAAGGATGTATGAAAGCCTTTGAATGAACCAATCCTGGTAAATTATGCCAGAAGTCTAATGTTCTTCTTGCCGTCCAGGTATTCAGTGTTTGTTTGGCAAAACTTATTGCGATGCCAATTGTAGGTTCTGGTCCGATAGAAACACGTGTGGCACCCACCCTTGCAAGAGAGTCTGCCTTCTCGTTTCCTTCCATGCCAGAATGGCCAGGGATCCAGACCAGCAATACTTTATTGAGTTCTCGTGCTTTCAAAGCCGCTTGGTATTCGGTTTGTGTTAACTCGCGCTGGTTGATAACAATATCTAACGAAGTTCCAAATTCTGATTCGTAGATATAAAGCCCCCATGATCATCTTTATGGATGAGGCTGCTCCATCCTTTACATTTCTGGGTTTCAAACAGTTATCCTTTATGCATTTTCCAGAGTGATTCTACGTACATGTTTTAGCAGACAGAAACTGATAGACCGGGTAGCAAATGACACATGTAGGAACATGTTTTTTCTTTCACCTTTTTATCAATTTTTAACCCTCGCTTATCAACCCTTAGTATCATTTGGATTTGTATTCTGTTTTCGAATGAAAGGTATAGTACCCAAGATATACACACAAGTACACGGCATCCATCAGTTAATTATTCTAGTTTCGTGAAGGTTTCTAATGTCCACTGTAGTGTCGATCATCCAGTTTGTGCCATGGGGAACAACCTTATTTTCACATGAAACTCGAAGGTAAAGACGGCTTCCATTCGAAAAGTATCACGAGCTATCGGTCTATGACAATCTCTTTGGTTTGACCTCTCATATTAAATAAATTTCAAAAGTTGGTGTAATAGAGAAAACTATAGTGCTGTGCCAGAGCTGAATGCTTTTCCGTCTAAACTATCTCTGAGTAGACTATGATTTTGAAGGTTTCTAATAAAAGGTTTGCTTTGCATTACTCAAATTCAAACGGAATTTGTTTCGAGTTCGTATTCTGAAGTGAATAGTGAGCCAAAAGCTCGCCGTCTCATACATACATATACGTCTACTAACAAGTTCTCGGTTACCGTGAAAGCAAAGGCGAAATTTATATAAAGTGGGTTTATTACCTCACTAAATATAACTCTACACCAGAATAGACTCCTCGTATAAAAATGAATAAGTGCAGGGTTTATTGCTCTTTAGAGATAAGTGTTATGTTTAAGCTTCCGAGTGGCTTATGCGAAGTTTGGAGAAATAAGGCTACGGCTATGTTTACTCATTTTCCGTCTTCTTACTCGCTATAATGCGGAAGTGGTTTCGGATAATGGTATTTGGAAAGTTTTATAGACTTTATATCGTAGAACGCGATTCATTTATATGTAAAGTTTAAAAGTTTATCCGATATTTAAAAGAGTTTTATAATAGGTGAGCGTTACAATCGGAAATATTCATTACATTTTTAAAATTAAAAATAAACATCGTTCAGTGGCAGACGATGTGTGCATTTTAACGAGCGCTACCGATTTATGCATGAAATTATCTGTTACAAAGAAAAATTTTCTTTCCAGAGAAATTATTGATAGAAATAATTATTTCTTAGTACATAATATTTTCATTTATTAATAGGTTTAATTATAAAATGATTTACTAATAATTATTTTTTCATGTAATTTCCATAAAGATCCTACTAATTCAAAAAATATACGACGTCGTTGCCTTTTCAAGAGAACTATTTTTAAGCGTAATTTTGTAGTAAAAATTATATTATAGAATTATTCAGGTTTAATAGGAACATTTTGAAAAATTCAGAATACTTCGCACCTTAATTAACATCAATATGGCTCCAAAATATTATGAACTATTTTATAATACTTTGTTTTGAAATATTAGGATATTTATTATGAACTTATTTTCCATGAAGTACAAATTCAACCATAAATTTGCCTTTTCCTTTTATCGTAGTTCAGAAAACACATTTGTAACTTTTTTCAAAATTTCATGGATTAAAGAGAGGTTATTTTGCAAGTATACTTCGTGTAGTATACTCACCAAATAACAATATGCACATTTTTCAATCCCACTTCTTATAACTGGTTCCTATTTACTGCCAAGAACCAAATATTAATTCTGTGTTTCCCCAATGTATGTATAATGGGGTGACATTCACTGAGACCTGAAAGATCTATTGTGCCTCCTTACTTCTGCTTAGTTTCTGAGGAGAGTCTCAGAGACTAGTAGCTCCTTTAGTTCTATTTCCCGGAGGAATTTTCGGATATCTGCAGGCTTCAACTAAGGTAAATCTCCTAGGTGTTGTCCCCTAGGATTCTGAATTGCTGTGAAATCCGCAAGTATGTGGATGGAGCTTTCTTCTTCCATGCCACAGAATCTTACATTCTTCTTCCTCCTTTATTTTGAGTTTTTTCAGATGCCCGTTCATGCAACAATGTCCCATTCGGATCCATGTTAAAACTCTTAGTGTAGTTTAACTTTGACTTATGCATTCATTTGATCTCAACGATTTATAGCCACCCATTAGAATCTTTGATTGTCTAAGCCCTACAAGATATTTCCAATGGTCAGATCTTCTCTTTTCTACGTTTTTGTCTATTTCTTCCAATATTACATTGGGGCTGTTACCGCAAAAGGGTTCCTGTCCCCAAAAGGGTCTTTCACTCCCCCTCTTTGCTAGTCCATCTGGTATTTCATTTCGTTTTAATACTGGAATCCACAGTAAGATTACTATATTGTTCTCGCCTAGTTCATTGAGTTTGCCTAGGCATTCCCACACCATTTTGGAACTGATTACACAAGAGCTCAGTGCTTTAATGGCTGTGTTTCTCCAAAGGTACGACTTGTAGTCCAGTAAATTAAAGCACCAACCTGTTCATCTCATTATTGTCGGATTTTTTTTGCAACTTGTAGGTATTCATGTGTAGATTACTCTCTGAAAATATGTCCTCCGCGGGATTTGCGGAAGGGGCTGGAAAATGGCCCATGATCCCAAAAATTCAGTTTTTGGCCGATATTTCCCGAAATATGCTACTTAGAGAAGTGGGGTTTTGATAGAAATGAAGTACAGTTCATTACCTACAAAAATGGTCCCCATCATTTTTGTCCCTGGATCAATATTTCTTGCAAAAAAAGGATTGCAAAAATTTTCCGGAAAACTAAAAAACTTAGCCAAAAATTTTGAAAACCATCGAAAAGAGGACATTTTCAGCTTTCCAATGGTGTGCATTAAAGACCGATATTGCCAATAATTGTTTATCAATTTGCGGTAGACCCGAGAATTTTCAGAAAACTCCGGAAATAAAAAAAAAACGTCCCAAGAAAAACATGTTGTTTATAAAAATACACAAAAATTATTTATTCATTCTTTCGGAATACATTCACCACCTATCAAAGTCCCATTATCCAAAAGGTTTCGGTAAAACTACGCTTAATTTAAAAAATATGAAAAGATTGATAAGGGCGGTCAAATATTCAGGAAAAATAAAGTTTGGCCAGTTTTTTCAATATTCCTGGAAAATAAAAAAAACGAACAAGTTACACGATGTAATAGGTATAGGTCCCTCCTTTCATATGCACTTTGAATCATGAAAAAAGATTCATTTTTACTCAAGTTATGGGCCAATTTGCCCGCCCTCCCATGCCTACATTCACGGAGCGTGCTCCCGGAGACGCCGCGCAGCAGCTAGAAATCCAAGGTGTGCTTGGGCCCGTTTATCTCGAAAACGGTTAAACTTTTGACAAAAATGATGAGGGTCATTTTTGTAGATAATAAACTGCTCTCCATTCCTAGCAAAACCCCACTTCTCTAAGTGTCATATTTCCGGAGATATCGGCGGAAAACTCAATTTTTGGGATTATTGGCCATTTTTCAGCCCCTTCCGCAAATTTCGCAGAGGACATATTTTCAGAGAGTAATCTACCCGTGAATACCTACAAGTTGCAAAAAAAGTCCGACAATAATGAGATGAACAGGTTGGGGGGTTTCTCGGTATTTATTTACTGGAATATTGTAGCTTTCTTTTTCTCCTTCTGACCAAAATAAAACAATTAGTGAAGTATTGTTTGATGCAACAATGTGATTTTTGCTTGCAAGAAATAGCAAATTTTTTGGCTACTTAGCATTTTACAATATCCACATAAGCTGTGGACTTCATATAAGTTGATTTAATGCAGAATTTTTGTTTTGTCTTCTGGACTTAATTTATTCTTTTTTATATCTGGACACTTACAGATATAACATTATATTTCTATAATTCACTTAACAGCTCGAAATTATTTTAACTGTATTTTAATCAAGAAATAATCTATAAAAATATCTATAAATAAGGCAAATGATTGTCACATCGCATAGAAATAAGGAACAGGAGATGTCAGTTTATTTAATTGACTTATTGGATAACTATAAAAGTATCTACAGGATAGGCTTCAGTTTAATTTGGTAGAAAATAAAAAAATTCCAAATTCCGCAAATAAATTACTTGTCTTGTTAAGATGAAAACTGGATTTTTAGAATCGTCAAAAGCATAATGGTACCTCCATACTGCAGTGTATCTATTGTGGTGCGAACTACCGGCATTTGTCGAAAGTAGGTATGAGGTAGTAGAAATGTAAAAACGGTTTTATTTCATCCATCATGAGCCGGAAAAAAAAGAAGAGAGGTTGAGCCAAGGAGGGAGATAAACAGGAAAGAGGGACCCCTGATGCTGACGATATACTTTAAAAGGAAATACCAGAATTCTTGGAGTGAGCAGTGGAGACCGGGGTGGTTTTTGTGCAGCTTTATCTTGCGGAATGCCCAAGGGGGGCTGTGATCGTTTTTGGGGAGGAATCTCACACTACCGGGGAAAGGAGTAACAAGTACCCGGGCCTGTATGCAAGTCTCCATCCAGCAAAAAAAAGGTATGAGGTAGTGAAGTAGGTAGCCAGAAATTGTAATTAGTATGCAGCCATCTACATTTCACCCACTCAATTATGTCAATGCTGCCGTGTTTCAGTTATAAACTGGATATTCCATTTTTCTTGGGAAAAACAAATACAAACACACACCTCAACTATATTTGTAATATTAATAAAAGTTGAAAAATTGTTTTATCCAAATGTTTTTCATGTCCTGCAATATCTTAAAAAAAAAGAAAGGAAATCGTCACAAACATCTCCACTTCCATGTGCTATTTTTAACAAGATAAAATATATAGTCAAGTGTAGAAGATGGTGAATGGTTATCTTAATGAAGTGTGGGACTATTTTGTTTTGGTGATTTTATTAATAGCACAAATATATTTAAGGGTTTCCATAGGAACAATGAAACAATGTATCTAGTTTATAATTAAAGCTTGTCAGCATTAACATTATTTAGTGAGCGAAATGTAGATAGCTCCACATTAATTACAGTTTCTGGTTACCTTCTATTTTATCTCATAAAAACTTTCGACACACGCCGCTAGATCGCACCACTATTCGAGAAAGAGAAAGTACTACAGAAACTCTAACATCGTGAACGTCCTTTCTGGATCCAATTGACATAATAGGTTCGTTCCTACTGGCTATAGAACCGCTCTTGGTATCGTTCACGCAAGTGATGTATTTATTATCTGTATTTATTATTATAGTATCGTTCTTGGGATAGTACAAAAACTACTTTCTGGAATGATAAAGTTGTTGTGTCCATCCCTAATTTGAGTTTGCTATTAAGTACTCGATATGATTCCAGAACGGTTCTTACAAGCCAGTTAGAACAAACCTTATAATTACTCTCACATATCAAACTGTCAGATTTCTCTTTCACACCTATTCATCAACAAAATGTAAAATCCACAAGCAAAAAAATGATCCCGTTCATTCCACATAGTCGCGGATACTTTTTTAGTGCCATCCGCCTCGAGAACTTTTCAATTCTTGAAGCCATAAAATTTATAAAGAGAAACTACACGCTCCACATGACTTCGCGTACACATTTACACCTTCTAATAGAACATCACAAATACACAGTTTCACAGTATGGAAAGGGATATAAATCTTATTACACTATACAAGAATGTGGTAAAAACTTTTTTAACGAGCTGTTCTATTTTTGAATTTTTCTTATGTCACTTATAATATTTCGTGTACCAGAAATGGAAGTATAATTTCATTTCAATTATGTGATACTTAAAAAGAAAATAAGATTTATTATCATCATAAGTGCCGTCTCTGCCATAACGAATTCCAGAAACAAAGGCATCTACTGACCTTAACTGAAGCAAGAAGAAGAGAAATTAAACCTGTCACGAACAATTAAGAAGCATGATGATGATTTACAGACCATTCAACAGTTGTCGACTGTGCCAAGTGAGTAAATGATGAACGACTCATTTTTCTGCATGATTTAAAGGACTCTTAATATTGTAATTTAGGGTCTTTTCTCCATCTGCTTCGGAATCGTTTTTACTACCAAGTGAATCAAGAGGTTATGTTAATTCCACTCAATAATGTATTTATTTATTCAAGGTGATTCTTTAATATATCTATACAGGGTGCAGCATATAAATTGTTGATTAGAAAGAGGTGACTGAACTGAAAAAAGGCACATAGAGTTTCACCTTGGTGCTGTACTTATAAAAACTACGAAAACTTTAGGTTAATTTTGGATGATATTGAAGACAAATCCGAACTATGGTTTTTGGACAATAAATTTAAATTGAATTCAGAGAATACAGCAAATCTCTACTTTTTTCTTCTAACCAATACGCTAAAAGTGTTGAATGTTATACATTTTGTACCTTCGATCTGCTACAAACATTGTAAAACATATCAATGTTTAAAAATACTCATTATTTTTATTTCACAATATTTTTTATAAGTTTTACAAAAAACTTAGACCCGACCGGTTTCGATGTAATTGCTAACTTCTTAGGAACTAACAGACAACTAGATAATATGCTGCTTCCATTTATACACTTGAAATCGAACAAAACTCTTGCATAAACTTTTTAGATCTAACAATAAAACGTGTAAATAACAAACTAAATTATAACATATTATACAGAAAACCAACACATACTGATATGACTATACCATCAAGCTCCCATCACCCTTTTTCACATAAAATTTCAGCTTATAACTCTATGGTACACAGAGCTCTTTCGGTTCCAATGCCTCAAGCAGACTTCATACAAGAAATAAATAATATTAAACAAATAGCAATATCTAATAGATATACATACCAAATGATAGACGAAAACGTTACAAAATGGCAATATATTTGATCTATCCAAAACAACTCGCAGACAATTCAAATTATTTCTGTTTAACTGATTTAGGAGAAATTTCAAATGAAATTTCAGAAATTATTTCAAATGCTATTCCAACATCTAATGCAGCGTTTAAAACATATAAGAACGTTGGTTCAATTTTAAGTAATGTTAGAGAGTAGACGCCCTCACTTGAGAAATCTGGTGTCTATAAAATCAACTGCTCTGAATGTGATGCAGTATACGAGTATATTGGTCAAACAAGAAGAAATCTTAATATAAGGTATAGTGAGCATCTTGGAGCCTACAGAAACAAGCACCCTGACAGATCAAATTACGCAAAACATTTGCTAGAACACAACCACAAACCAAATTTGAACAATCAAATACAGTTACTACATGACTGTCAGAATTATACTAAACTTAACTTTTTAGAGTCTTTAGAAATAAGATAATCTTAATCTTTCCACTCGCCTCACCCAACTTATTCTTTGTGACTTAAGAATTTCTTGATTTCTTTATATAATTCTGCTAATTCTTGGCTCCCCTCCTTGGTTCTTATTCCACCAAGGAAAACTTGCAAATTCATACGCTCCCACGTTTGTATTTCTGTTTGCTTGCTTTATTTAAAATCCAGAAAACACTGGCATACACATTATGTTGCTGGTGTTCTTTTTATTGTAGAACATATTATCTTTTCTATAGCTAATGTTAAAATGTTGTTATAGCAACTGTTTTGAGTAGATAAAGTATCACTTTAACTGCAAAGGTTGATAAAATGTTTTAACTTTTTTTATCCAATTGAATTTACAAATTCAAAAATTTTCAAATTATTTACAGAAGGAATTAGACATCTACCCTCATAAATAACTAAACGCAACCAAAATGTTCTCACATAACAATCAAATTTCATATCAGTTGTAATCCTGATGATTTCAAAAATATTTTTGGCGTTGTATAGGTAAATATTAATGAATGTTTACCTGGTGTTGAGTATGCAAAGATATTTTCGGCATGTCTAATGCTAATTGAAATATGTGCGACAGGGAAGATTTGTGTTTGGTTCCCATTCACATAAATACGTAGATACAACCCGACGTAAAAGTGGCTTGTTTTGTAACCACTCGATGTTTGTCGTGTCTATAAATCATCATTTGCAATAACATGTGGCATTAACACGTACTATAGAATAAATCACTGAAAAATGTGTTATGTGATGTTGTAGTTCGCATGTGAAATATTACTTTTTTTTTTTTTTGAATTTTGCCGCTTTGACGAATTGACTGCAAAATTATATTAATATGTCGATACTTTGTTGACGAAATGTCGATATAGTGAATGTCTGCAATTTGTTGTTCATTACTTTTCCAGTTCCTATTTTTTTTTCATTTTATACGAATTATACGACGCTTGATATGTTTGTTATTTTTAAACGCTGCAGCAAATCTAGTCAATCATTATTATTCTATTGCAAAATTCTATTCTAAATTCAATTAATATTATCCTTACCCTGTCAATACACTTTCCGAGTGTGGCGCAAACAATATTTTTTGTGCCACCACCAATAATATAGGAACAGAATAGTAATTTACGTTACAAGACCGGAAAGTAGTGTTTTTCAGGTCGAGACAAGCAGAAGTTTTGAGAGACCTGAAAAACACTAATTTCCGGGTGCGTGATGTACAATATTTTTTTTTTGACAGACACTTCGATAAACATTTAATTCTTTATCGGATAATTCAAAATCTGAATTTATATTATTGTTAAATTTGTGCACTCGCGAATTAAGTTTGACATGAACGACAAATTAAAAATCATCGAACTGTCATCACTCGACAATATATCGAAACGTTGTCATAGTCACGAAATCAAGGTAGATTGTATTATAAAGCTTTTTCCTGTCCCTCGACCGGAAATAGTATATTGTGCAACTAGTGGAAAAATGCTTTTCCCACGTGATACACATTATACTTTTTCTACGACTGCAAATTAATGGATAATTTAACTATTTTAAAGTGGTATTTTTTCAATATAGAGGGTGTGTTTTCAAACTCACTGTCGTTAATGTCCATAATTTTTTTAAGCTTATAGAAACACCTTCTCTCTACTTTTAAAACACTACCATTTGGGTACTTTTTAACGTTGGACGTTTTATGACAGGAGTCCAAAGTATTCTATGATCGAGAATTGTGTTGATTCTCTATCGTACCGTGGGATAAGCCGTGGCAAAAATCTTTCCCACGGCTTAGGCAAAGTGACATTTTTTAGTTTCGTAAATTGTGTAAAAAGAACTATTTTCCATATCAGTCGTAGAAAAAAGCTTTTGCCGGTCCCTCACGTCCATTTTCCGGCCTTGATCGGCAAAACGTTATTTTCTGGACGAATAATTGTCCAGAAAGTGTATTTTTTCTTGTCGGTCTTAAAATTAAGAATTTTGTTTGCTGTTTTTACTTTGTTCTGAATAGAATATTGGGTACGGTCGAAGATTTCAATCCTCCGTGGCGTTTCAAACTTGTTAACTTTCCAACTGTGATATTTAACATACCCTTCGAAAATTCTTTCTGGCTAAATGCTGGTATATTGTCTTTGATAAAAATGTTTGATAAAAGAGCTCGGAAAAGTAGATACTTTGCCGAGCAGTTCTGTCACTTTTCCGAGGAGTTAAGTCAGAAAAACGCATTTTCTAAAGTGGCAGCATCAAATAGTAATTTATTTACATCGTCGCCATTTCAAAGCTGATCCAATTAGATATAAAATATGGATGGTCATGAATACTTGATGTCGTTCCTGACTTTGTAGTCAACCCTTTTCCATCAAATCGAGAATCTAACTATAGTTATACTGGGTCTTTTCTTCAGAGCACTCTTTACATATTTCCTTATTGCTAAAAATTAGGTTCTGTTGGGTTAAAAGTGAATGGGCCTGTTTAGCCATGACCTGTGGGATTCTATTATGGCTCACCAAAAACATGCTCTCTCAATGAAGTTGATCATTCCCGAAGGTGAGGTCTTATTTTCCAAGTTTTGTTTTTATTCAATGAGACGACAGTGTGGAAATTTTTTTATCTAATTTTGACATATAAAGTGACATTTTTCAAAACTGACTACCGTTAGCAAACGTCACATTTTTCGTAACCAGTTACATATAATAAAAAATATTATGTAACTGGTGATGAAAAATTAATTTTATCTCCAGTTAATAAAAACAAGAGAGAAAAGAAGAAGATTTCATTTTATTTTTGTATTTAAAAATTAATTTTAAAAAAATGTTGAATAGCTATTTTCGATTTTAATTTAATATTAATGTTAAAATAATAAAGAGAAGTCTGAAATTAATGTATAAAATAAATGTATTGTCTTGTGTAATATTGGTTGCATAACTTGTAGGAATCAAAAGTACTGTTTTCAAATCATAAAAATTAATTAAAAATTGTTAAAAAACACATAAAACAAATTAAATTTTCTTTTTGTCAAAATTAGATAAAATCTTGTATGAAACACGTTGTGAAATGCTTTTTTCAAGTTCACTTGTCTAGTATTTGCTTCACAAAATAAGCTGTTAATGGTGAGTTCTTTGCAAGGAAGTCTACCTAAATGTCGGAATTGCGAGGTATATTTGAATCATATATGAACTAACAGATTTTTGGATTCATTGGTTTTTTGTACAAGAGATGGTTTTATACATTTTACATAATGATTTATTCTCTCCTGAACATATTGCTTGATATTTAATTTTTAATGAGTTATTTGAATAAAATATCGAAAGAATGATTGGAATTGATTCAAATAAAAGAATTGAAAGAATGAGAAATGCCAGGTCTGGTAACTTGACATAAAAAATTCAAACATCACTTTGTCCATTTATTTTATTGATTATTATTAATTTATTATATGGAATTTATTACGAATAATTGTAGAAATATTTCATGTCAAATTAATTTTTTGAACTAAAAACATTGTATATAATAATTGGTTAAATGTATAAATGCTTTTCGTAAATTGCATATTTCAATAATTTATCTAATAATGAGATTGGATTATTATTAATTAGTTCTAGTAATTAGTGAAATTCGTTATAATAAACTATATGATAAAATCGATTAATTTTTAAATACTCTTGTCATTATAGTGTTTAAAAATGGTCATATGAATACTGCGTGTTCCTTTTAAACAGTTTTCTAAAACGTAAAAATATAAATTATTGAAAAATATATTTACTTTGCAGCAACGGCTACTGAAAACACTTAGTATCCGACAAAACTGAGTATATGAAAATTACATTATGTGCACGAACATTAGGGTGTGTCATTTTGAGGCGATATTTTTTTTTAACTGCTATACCAGAAAATCTGGTAGTATATAGAAAATAAAAAATTATGCCGCTGGGCTAAAGGTTTTAAGTGCAATAGCGGCTTAGCTCATCAAAAAATTCGATTTCCCATTTAAATAACACAGGAAAAATTTTGTTTTTTTTTCAAGTGGACTTTTCGTTATTAAAATTTTTTTTTTTCGAAAAACCTTCTTATGGCTTTTGTAGGTAATTAAATTCTCTACAAAAATGTCTCTTTGGTCGAAGACTGTAGAACCACTAGTTTCGAAGTTTGGAACTCCCAACTGATTTTTTAAATTTACATCCTGATCAGTGGATATCTGACAAAAGTTACAATACATGCCTAAAAGTTTACACGTTGTTAATGATATTGCGGAACGGGCGGTCCAACTGATTGAAGCCTACAATAAAAGCTTAACTGCTGATGAAGAGCAGAAACAGTACTTATTGCAAGTTGTAGCTATGCACAGGAAAAAATTTCCAAATGCTAACAAGCAGACGTTAATGTCACCATATTTAGATAAATGAAAAAATGGAATTTTTTGTAATTGTAACGAATAAATAATAATAATTTCACTTAGATTATTATATTGAAACGGGTCAATACTTAAATTAAAAATTTTAATGCTCAAAAATATACAATAAAATTAAATTATTAATGTAAGAGTAAATAAATTGAAATGGAATTTAATGTGTATTTTTTTAAATGTTACCGTTTAACGGGCTAAAACTTCGAAACTACTGGTTCTACAGTCTTCGACCAAAGAGACATTTTTGTAGAGAATTTAATTACCTACAAAAGCCATAAGAAGGTTTTTCGAAAAAAAAAATTTGTAATAACGAAAAGTCCACTTGAAAAAATACAAAATTTTTCCTGTTATTTAAATGGGAAATCGAATTTTTTGATGAGCTAAGCCGCTATTGGACTTAAAACCTTTAGCCCAGCGGCATAATTTTTTATTTTCTATATACTACCAGATTTTCTGGTATAGCAGTAAAAAAAAAATGTCGCCTCAAAATGACACACCCTAACGAACATGTTATGTTTCAAATACATACAACATCCCATATCATTGCCTGATAAAAGTTATAAATGTGATAAGTTTTTTATTAGGACAATATTTTTTCAATGTTGGTATGCATCTGGTGTGACGTACTTGGAATTCTAGACATATACGATACAACACGTAAGTCATAATGTATAAATGAGCTCTTACAGTATAGGATGTCCCAAGATGTAATACCAAAAACATGGTAGGTGATAGAGAGACTTCATATAAAAATTTTTCCCTAATCTTTCGTTAACAGGCTATAATATGGCTCTAAAGTTGGAGTTTAAAAATGCTTTTAGAAGTAGAATTTTAACAGTTTATAAACACCATACATGCACTGTTTTTGGAGTCATCAATACACTTGCAAACTCAGGAACGGGCTAAGTTCAATGCGACAATTTTTTGTTAGATATAATTTTGTCCAGCTTTTTTAAAAACATTTTTAGGGATAAATAGGTAGTTATTTGTTTAACTAGGCAACAGATTTACTTTCGCAGCAATCTAGTGCATTATTATTTCGAAAACAGGAAAGATCTGACAACACTGTAAATTCCACCATAATATCGTCCATATCACAAGATCCTTGCACTGTCAAATCTATAAAAATGTATACTTGTATACTTCCATATTCCGAAATATCGATATATCTTTCTCTTTTGATAGTAACGTCGATAAAGCACTTCAGAGCTCTAAGGTAACATCTCGGCTGGTATGGGAATGCGACGAAGAACTTAGAAGACTGGTGACTCGGAACAGTGTAGCACTGGAGTGGGTCCCAGGTCACAAAGGAATCGCTGGCAATGAAAAAGCTGACGAACTTGCAAGAGTAGGATCATCAACCCTGATGAACGGACCATTTGTGCACATTCCCAGATTCTACTAGGTCATGGTTAAAAGGGTGGGTGAAAGAACAACACAAAAAACACTGGAAGAATACGCCCAGGCAAACACATGGGACGAAATTTATAAAAGAACCATCAGAAAAAGTAGCGAAAGAACTGCTCTCAATGAGCAGGAACAAACTACGTACCATAACGGGGCTTCTTACGGGACACTTTCCCACAAAGGAGCACCTGAACAGAAAAGGGCTGTAGAACGGAGACCTTACATGCAGAAGATGCAAAAAGGACACCGAAACAGCTCTGCACATATTATGCAACTGTGAGACAGGAGGCAAAAACTGTATGGAAGACCCCAAATGACTCCAGAAGACTTCTACAACCGACCAGTAAAGAACCTGTATGAGCTAATACAGGTAACGGATTTGGCTGAATAGGCTGTAGTCAGAACATTAGGAGAATCCACAATAAGCCCATGAGACTGAGGTGGTGCCGGCGAAAGGACGGCTCCTTTTTTAAAAAAAAAAAGTCGATATATTAAGGACTCACACATATAATTTAACGAAAGTATATGAGTAATATTTAAAACTATAAATTTTTATAGAGGTATCACAGTACCTTTACTTCCTAACAGCAAATTAAATTATAATTTTCTTTGCTAGCAGGTACACACCCAACGATTAAGTATCATATTTGTTACAATTAATGTCCCGATAAATCGGTGTATATTATTAGGGATAGAAGCGATTATTACGATGGCGTGTGGTGGGTATATATCAAAATGTGAAATACAAGTATAATATGTACCTGGGTAATCGATAGGGGAACGTAATATCTGGCTATCTGGAGACGGAAAACTTTTTAGAGATAAGTTTTCAAGTTTAATTTCAGACCGCCGTGATAGAATCTATCGGACAGGTATTCGAGTTATTGATTCACTTATTACCTATTATCTCATAAATGAATAATATGCTTTTATATTCATAATTTTGACACTCATTGCAGTTAAAAAAAGCTGTTTATTTTGTCACTAGCTTACTTTCTTAAATGCAGGCTGTCCCAGGAATTCGTACCAAAAACTTGTGAGATGATAGGGATACTAATAGTAGAATTGTGTCACAAGGGCAGAAAATGAGCTTTAGCAGCACATGACTATTAGATGCACACGAGCGAGCGTAACTAAGCGAGGGCAGCTGATAGTTAAGGGTTGCTAAAGCGTTTCCTGCATGTGTGACATACAACTGCTTTTCGCCTACCGAATATACCAAAAAATAGGAAAATATACCAAAAAAACTACAAAATACTTTGACATACACTGACGTTTCATTAAAAAAATTAGGTGAAACGTCAAAATTACAAGTGACAGATGATGAAAAACTTCAAAAATCAGAACCTTGCACACTAAAACCTATACAAATCGTGGGATCCGTTTAAGAGATAATTGAAGCGTCTCATACTCAAAACTCACTCTGTATAATAATTCTTGTGTATAGGAAAATTAGTGGATGATACTGTCACCGATATGCTTATAGGAGTGCTGCGTCTCGACTGTATCATATGCATGCTGGACTCTTTTTGGATGGATAACGATAAAAATTTTATCAGGGGCTATTTTCTTGAATGTTTGCAGCCAACGTTATTGCAGTTGAAGGCTGTCAAAGCACACTTTGAGGCTAGAGTGATGGATATTTGTACAAGCTGAAGCATTTCACTCACGTGTTTCGCATAATATTAAATAAATTGCGGGCACTCTGAAAATCTCGATACAGCAAAATTCACGTTTTTTTACATTATTGTCCTTTAGATGTTCGGTGCCGCATTATACTTTAATTAGGAATCTGTGCGGTATTCGGGCACTCTCCTCGTAAATGTGTTTTGTTATATATTTTTATGTTCCACTAAACACCATAAACAACGCTTAATCTACACCGTATGGAGTCTGATACTAGTCTGTTAATTTATAAAATAAAATGTACTGGTCTGTCAATTTTATCTGATATTAGTGCCTCAGCAGTAGGATCCAATAGATTATGTGCAAATTAATAATCAAAATCAACTTATATTTACAAATATAGCATTTTTAAACGACAACACATCTATATGGAAATCGACACTCGATGTCGGAGACGTGTACGACCCAAGCGCTGTTGCCGCTTTGTTTTTAAAGTATAGAATATGAAGAATAATAATTTCCTGGAAAAAAATGTAACAATTTTAGCAGTCGAACCTAAAGGTTCGCATGTAATTAGTACATAATTGAACAATATTATATACTTGTTACATAAATAGCTTCTATATAGCCCCTAATGAAATATCTATTTCAATTATATTAAAAGATTCCTTTATAAAGATTCGAACACGAAATCAATTTCTAATCCTGATGATTCTGGCCACGACATTGATTGTCATCGATCATTGATGGTTGTGCAAAGTTTCAATTTAATCTTGTATAAGATTGAAAAGAGTACACACATATATATTGTTCTTTTAAAGCAATTAAATTATGCACTTACTATGCGCGAATTTGAAATGAGCAACTGTGGCAAACAACTTCTATCTATTTTGAATGTACATATCAGGTCTTGCCGGAAGTGTTTACTTAGTTGTTCGGAGGTTTCTGCAAGAACAGTTTTAGGAGTAGGCGCGGTTAACCTTATACATGCGACACTATAAGATATTGGGGTGAAATTTCGAGGAATAGTTTCGGGAAAATTTATTAAATAAATAACGCTTACATGCCCAATTTATTCACAAGAATTACGACAATATGATAATGTAACGGGGTTGGCGGTTATTTAACATTCAAACTGTTTAAATAACTTTCTAAAGGCCAGAATAATAGTCCTTTTGCACAAATCGGAATTCATTATTTAATAGTATATTAATCAACTAGCGTGTAATGATGGCTATTACTCATGAGAATGAAGTTTGTGACGTGAGCCGCAGGCGAACGTCGTAGTCATTCGAATTAGTAATAGCTATTACACGAAAGTAGAATACTTTACTTTTTCTATGACTGTGATGTGCTATGATTGTGCTCAAGAGCCCAGGCAGTTGAACTAAATCTTTTTACCATTTCCCATGTTATCTACTTCCATTCCAGAAGCTTTGTGTTTTCTATATAGGCCACTAGTTTGACTGTAGGAATTTTCAGTATTTGTAATGATTGTATTATTTCCTGAGTCAACTAAAATGGTGGCAGATGATGTATGTCCTGTATATAATTCTGAGTTCGGAAATTTTAGAAAAAGTGTTAACTGCTTTCCCATTGCTACGATTTTCTTGATTCCAATTTTGACCAGTACATTTACCATTCTGGAAATTGAGGAGGAATGAATTGGCTGAAACATTATTCGGCCGGAGCTCTATATACTTTTTACAAAGCGAATAGAAACATTCTCCGAAAACAAAGTTACACGTTTTGCTTTTCGTCAATCCATGAATATCTGGTAAACCATTTCATACTTTTTTTTGAGATTTTCCAGGCAAAAGGCTGATTTTACTTAAACAGGCAGCTTGTAGAACTTCTGGTGGAGTGCACTTGAATTCGTTTTCGCTTTCTGAATCCATTTTAACAAAAAGTCAGCTTTAAATCACCTCAGGTGGTAGGTTGTCAAATTATGGCATTTCATGGTCAGTCTGATTCAAACATTGCACTGCTCGCCCCATATTCCATTTCAAATGTGTACGACTGGTGTTAATTGTCTTGTAGGTAATGAATCTACTGGCTGGTCATAGCCGTTTTGTAATAGTATATTACGTAACGTGTGTGAAAAGAAGCATTTTACGCACGATGCCGCGTAGCATCTCATTTCGTGATATGAATCTTTACGACACTTATATCGTAAATATCTATTACACAACGGAACGTGGCTTGTTTTGTGTAATGCATCCAGCTACTCATAAAAAATGTTACATAAAAATGGTCCATTTTTCAACAGTCGTAGAAAAACACGTTGAAGTGTTCTGACTGTGAATAGAAAAAACAAAAACAAAAATCCATTGAACGCCTCGTTTTTATTTTCCTAAGCTTTTTGATTTTAGAAGGTAATCTTTACACCTACAATAACATCGACATTTACGAGCCAACCTGTGAATACTTCTTGAGATGTCTGTTATTTGTATTTTACTCCACCTAGCGTTCGTGGAGAGTTTATTTATCTGCTAATGACCTATTAATATGTTTTTGTATAAGTTTAAAACGGAGGGACAGAATGCAGTTAATTTTGCGTAACCGTGACTAAGAAAAATACGATAACGGAAATATTGTAATATTGAAATACCAGATGTTCTACTAGTGTTTTTAAGAACTACTCGAAACGATTATTATTTATTTGCTTTTGAGTAGCAGCGTAGTGTACAGGGAAGGTAGGTACTGATTGCTTTTTCTATTTATTTTTATTTAATAAAACAACAGTTCTAAATGTACCAGAACCACTTTGTTTTTATTTTACTTCCTTAATTTTAATAACACAAATTTTATTGAAAAACATCAGACGCGTGTAATTATTATTTTTTTTTGGATATGTTTTGAAAAAAATCATCGTTTTCGACACTAAACAATAAAATTTAGCAATAAAATTTTGGGATCCTATCTCTCTACTATAAGCAGATATTGGAGAAAATGGTAATAGGAAAAATGTAATACAATAAAAAGTGAATGTGACATGCAATTTACATACAAATCGAAAGAACCTCGCGATTTAAAAATGGAAAGATTGAATAGTAAAGATAGTATAATTTCAAAAATAAAAAGCGTTAAAATTAAAAAAGGGATGGCTCAGATAATAGGCATTTTTTCTTGAAAAACTGTTTTGAAACAGTTTCAAACTGTTTTAAAACGGTCTATTTTCTTGGTCAGTTAATGACGTCAGGAATAAAACTGTTAGTCAAGCAGTGTCACTACTGTCATTTTTGAAATTGTTTGTTGTTTTTATACAAAACAAATAGAATTTCCGTTTTTAATTTATATAGCACCGGTTTGTTTAATTTTTTGTAATGGAATAAATGGTGAAAATCACTTTGGGTGAATATGAAATAACACTGGAATAATCCACCGCTGTTCATTTAGAGAATTCTAAGACTGAACTAGACAATTTTCTCATTATTAAATTAAATATTATTGCCGATTTTAGATCCTGATTTTGCTCAAAAATGTTATGCCTAACTTCAACAAGTTCTAGAAAATAAAATTGTAATATCGAAGCTATACTCAGAAACAAACGTCAACAAAGCGAAACTGGCCTGGCAGATGACATATAGATACTGATCACGTGACGTTTTAAAACGTCTCATTTTTGCGATCGCCACTTACCATTACGTCACGACGAAACTGTATCAAAACGGTCTTTGAAACTGTTGTGTCAAGAAAAAATACCTAATGGTAGTTCAACTCAACCTAGAAATGCATCATAAGTCTAAAGAAACTATTTACAGAATGGACGGAAGAAAATATTGCAAAGCTCAAATCTCCTTAAATGGAAATACAATTATTTCCAAAATAATTTCTCAGTGTCAGAAGTGAGTTGAACTAAAGTTATAATAATTTTGGAAGTGAGCGCCTACCTTGGCTACAAGTATGAACTATCACTTAAGACGCGGGATTTTTGAATTTTTAAACTTTCAGGATACGCGCAATATTTTATAATATTTGCAATTAAATGATTTTGCCCTTTAATATTTGTTTTTTAGTTTTTTTTCTCAAGTCAGGTCTTAGGTATATAATAATATTATAGGAAATGATGTTGGGAGAATAAAAAAACCCCTTTTAAAGTGGGTAAAAATTATTAGCTTAACATTTTTCATAAAATAAAATAAGCACACAAATACAATGTTCAAAATATTAAATAGCTATTATCATTTCTTCACATAATGTCAGTAATAGGCACCTACATCCTAAATCACATTAATATATTCATATACCCCCTCTCTACGAAACTCCGTTATTCAAGACAAAGATGAAAAATCCTTGAACCCGTCAATTTTTATTTTGATCGAGGTGTTTTATGACTTATAAAAAATTGTCACCCTTTTTCCCACTACACTTGACAGCTACCCCCTCAGATTTCTTAAATAGCAAGGGGGGTCGAGCGATACTTCGTTGGAAATGGTTTGAAAAGCAGAAGGCAAAAATATATCACACAGCTTGAATCTCGATCATCTGTTTGTTAATAACGATTTATTGGTTTAAGGCCCCACTTTGCGATATAACAATACAAAAGCAGTTCACTGGTTTTACTTTAATTTGGGACAATAAATATTGTACCAATTTCTTTTTTCCAAATAATAATTAATAATTTTTTCAGTCCCTTCAATTTTAAATATATTAATGTAATACAATATTTTTTTGATAATTTTCATTAATGAATATTATTGTTTCATCCAAAATCTAAAACTTATGCATTTTTGAGTTTTGTTTTTCAAACCCTTTCCAACAAGGAATTGCACGACCTCTCTTGTTATTTAAAAAATCTGAGGGGGTAGCTGTCAAGTGTAAGGGGTAGAAGGAGTGACAATTTTTTATGTTATAAAATAAAAATTGACTGGTTCGAGGATTTTTCATTTTTGTTTTGAATAACGGAGTTTCATAGGGGGGGTAAGACTTAATATACCGTATAGTAGGTACCTACATATTATTTAGGTTCATGAACTTTTGGGGAATCTTCATTCTTGTTTCCAAAAAAAAGTAATTAAATTAAAAATAATATTTACATTATTTTATGAAAACCTAACCTCAAACGTATAAAATAAAGAATCTACTTTGTCAACTTGCCTACGATACATGATAATAATACCAATTATTTAAAAATGGCAGCGACCAACTTCAAATTGAAATAATGTTAAAAATTACAAGTTTCGTAGTGGGAGGCGGGGTTTATTAGTTCAATTAGTTGCTGTGAAGCGCCATGCGCTACAGGTTGCGCACAATCGTTATTCCAGCTCGTTTCATATGTTTTAAAACCTTTCTTATTTATTTTTCTATGGTTTTACTTGTATGCTAAACAAAAACTTTTTCAATCAAATGAAAAAGGATAATAATAGTGTCCAGAAAACGTCTTTGTTCTGAACTGACAGTCTCTGAAGGAGAAATCTTGGATGCTTATATTGAAACGCGCATAAGATATTGTAAACTATACTGTGCTTATTATTCCAATATTAAGCTCACGTTGTACGATTTAACCAAATCCAATTGAATTCGATTTGCTAATAAATAAAATTGTTATTATCAAATATTACTTGTTTCACTTACTAACCGTTTATTGCTTTTTAAAGATGATCTTCTCAATGAGGCTGAAGTGGAAAGGTTATTTAAGACAGTAAAAACCAATTATAACTGATATTGGTATGTAGTTTAGTATTGAAAATACCAATCCTACTTCTATTTTTTACTTTGAAGTATAATATAGCTGTTACTAGTTACTTACTTGATTGTTTTATGTATTTCAAAGGGAAGTTGTTGCGAATGTTGTCATGGCAGCATTCTAAGTGAAGTTTTGATGTATTTCCACTCGACTCTGACGGTGAGAAATGAGAAAACTTAGGTGAAAAGATGCATAGTGCTATTGCTTAACTCGAAATTATAATATTCCCAACAATTTAAATAACATGTCAAAACTTATTTAATTAATTTTTCATTTTTATGTTACTTTTTTTTACAGGATTATGCGATTGATCCATGCAATAGGTGGTTAACACGAGTGAAATTTTATGAAAAATGTGTAAATATCGGGTTGGCGAATATTGTTAAAAAAAACAAATATAACGACGTTATATGACGTTCCGGGGGCGGTAGTCATTAATTTTATTTTAAATCTAATCAACAAATTTGGATTACACTGCAAACAGCGAAATATTATTTTCATAGTGGAGGAATATGTAGTACGATTAACAGAAAGTTTTTTTTTTTAAATTATTGAAAATTGAAAAATACAAAAATAAACTCGTGTAATTTGAATAATATTTAATAATTTATATTCTGATAGAAAGTCTACTGTCAGTAGATTGTAAAAAAGTTTAACGAAACTGGTGCAGTAAAAGATGTATCCAAATCATGGTGCAGAAAAACCTACAGCAACAGAAGACAAATATTTGAATGTTTGTTTCATGCTGGAGGTGTGTCCACATGTGAGTAGTAGAAAAATTAGAAATTTTAAAAAAACATACATTAAAGGCGATCACAGCAGATGCTCAAAATGTTGTCTGTTTACTTCAATAAAACAAGCCATGCGATTTTTAAAACTTTGCAATACATTCTTCAACATCCCTGACTGCTCAACTCTCCTTTTCTCTGTGATAATCCTAATTTTTAATTTCAAAATGTAAACAAATACATTTCTTACGTACACCAAACGATAATCTTCCCTTTGTCATATATCTGTCTTCAGAAACAATAAACCAACATAAATATATAAATCACGCATTCTACATTCTTTTATTAACGCTCAGTTTGAAAATTAATCAATTCCATTGCGATAAAGATAAAACAATAATAAATAAGTCAGTGATCGCAGACATTGTTCCTGGATATTTTTATGATATCCTAACCATTTAGACCAGTCCTGAAGACATACGAAAGATATTTGTCCACGACCACTTAATAATAAGTGAATATTTTACCTCATAACAAAAGGTATATGGTAGAGTTTGTTTAACCGTCCTTTGCCGTTACGTCATAATCGGTGACGTATTCTGCTTTTTTACGTTTGTCTCATATTAGTTGAATGTTATTTTACACTTAACCTCAAAATTATAATCAATGACATTATGTTAAGGTGTGTTTGTATGAATAAATTAGTAATGCTAAAAATTGTATTTTGGTTTATGCGTTACGTACTTTTTTACATAATTTGTTTCAAATTTTCAGCTTGAGGATGTTTAACGCAGCTGAGCATGATTTTTTACTGAATTTAAAAAATTACGAATTACCGAATCGTGATTGATTGGCGAATTATATAATATATATTAACAATGTATTATACGATTTTTTTGGGGGGGTGAACCCAAAGGTTGTTTAAAATTAGATAGAATATCTATATGCTCATATTTTTGAAAATTGTATAGTAATTATTATGTGTCATTGTGAGAACCAATTTCGTAAGTATTCCTGAGAAATCCAGAAAAAAAAAACACATGTATAACAGGCAATAAATAAATTTATTTCTGAAAAAACTTAATGTTGGATGCATTTGAAAGCATAGAAATAGTTAAATGTAATAATAGTTTGAATAAAGATAAAGGACCTATTATACCTTATAGTCCGTTGTATAGTTTATTATAAAAAAGATCGTTTTGCCCTAGATAGGTTTGTCCCGCAGATTATCCAGTTTGGCGCAATAAAAATTGTATTATAAATTTGGATGACGAAGTACTACAGTGATAGTTTATCCTCAGCCTCCGAGTAAGATAACTTGGTGTTCGAACGCGTGTAAGATGGTGTTAGTGTTGGTATAATGGTAGTGTAAATAGTGCTCAGTATTAGTTTTTAATATATTATAGTACTATTTGAAAAATTGATATTCTCACTTTATTTTTTATTACCCCCTATTTTCTATTTGACTTAAATACCCCCGTACATAAATAATTGTTAGTAAACAAAGCCTTCTTTGTAATATTTCTGCGTAAGTAAATTTTACTGTGAATAACGATGCTTGTTGCCTAACAGGATTTCTGGTAATCACCGCTAGTTATCTTGCTATTTCTGTCTTTCGACAAAACTGGCCTACAGTGGTCGTGCACGATACAAAAATAGTAAATTCATTTTGGATCCATTCCAGACTGGAAGAATTTTCGGTATTTAATTGTATAATACATCACCATCACCAACACTTTTCCTTTGTCGACTAAATTCGTATTTTCAAAAAAGAAAACATGACTAAAGCAGGTCAGGATTGTGCGTGGAAATATCTTTAACTTCCGTATTGATGTTGTGGTTTTATTTCCATCTGTTGACGTCGATGGAACGATACGAAATTATGCTTCAAAGCGAAAAAGATAATAAATCCATGCGTTTAATATGAAACGTTGTTATTAAATTCATGAAAATACGTTTGAAGAAAAACCTTTTTAATACCTATAAATTAAATTGTTATGCAGTTGAGATAGTTTTTGTCGAGGTCCAGAAGTCTAATTTAATGTCTGTCGTGGCATATAGCCAGAGAAGTAGTTGTTGCCTCTTGCTGAACGGTCTGCTCTTTGAAAAGTGTCTTTCAAAAAGCGTTTAAATAGTATTGAACTATTATCTTTTCCACAGGAAACTATAATTAAGTAGATAATTACACAACCGTGTGAGGAAACATTAATAGTGTAATATTTAACGAGCGGTAAAGTAGTTGCATGTAGCAAACAGATGAAGTTTGCAGCACGAGCCACTGGCGAGTGCTGTAATTCATCAAGTGAGTTATCACCATTGCCGCAAGTTGAATACTATACTTTATCTTCGACTATAACAATAAATACTAAGATGCAAGTACAGAGAAAGAAATTCATCCACTATTCTTAATAATAACTATGATAAGGGTTTTAGTGTAATTACTCACTTAATCTTTATTTTCTATTGAGCAAGTTGTCGCTACATTTTTGGAAGACGTAGGGCTAGGTAGTATTTCTAAAATAACTATATTCGAAGTCGTAAATTGAGAAACGATTGTGGGCGGGGTCCAGTATTTCCTTCAAACATCTGGAATCATCGTTAGAAAGCAAGCAGATGGTTTTGCCAGGAATACTAATAGCGTGAGAGGGTTTCATCATTTTAAATTTCGTTCCACTAACAATTTAAAAATTTCTTGGCAAAATTTCAGTAGAAGTGGATTTCACGACAAATATATTGTTTTACCAGAGCAATGTCAGTTTTATAAGTTGACTATTCGACAAATTATTACTGTATACGAGGATATATTGAAAAATTCTTAGCCTGCTATAGAACCAAACAAAATTTCAATGTCAAAATATTTTATCACTCAACGTATTCTCCTCTTAATTGGATACATTTATTACCCGAAACTGCAACGTCTCTAGACCTTTCAAAAAAAATATTTATTCTTACTCTACAAACCGGACCTCCACAGCTTTTATTACCTTCTCGTTGAAAGAAAATTTACGACCTTTTAAACTTTTTTTCAGTTGAGGAAAGAGATGATAGTCGGCCGGAGCCAAATCTGGTGAATAAAGGAGGTGTTCTAGTAATTCAAACCGTAAATCACGAATTTTTTGCATGGAAACAGGAGATTTTTGTGTGCAGGGGCGTTGTCCTGTAAGAACAAAACACCTTTGGATAGCTTTCCGCGTCTTTTCTCTTTAATTTTTTCTCGTAAAGTGGTCAGTAATGACGAATAGTAATCTCCAGTTATTGTTCTACCCTTATCCAAAAAATCAATCATGATTACTCCATGGCAATCCCAAAAAACTGAAGCAAGAACTTTTCCAGCAGATTTTTGGACACGAAACTTCTTAGGTCTTGGAGAACCAGAGTGTCGTCATTCCATCGATTGTTGCTTTGTTTCTGGATCGTAGAAATGTACCCAAGTCTCATCCATAGTAATAATTCAGTTTAAGAAGTCTACATCGTTTTCAAATCGAACACAGATCGAATGCGATGCTTCTACCCTTGCACGCTTTTGGTCAACATTCAAATATTAGGGGATCCATTTTGCCGCAATTTTTCTCATGTCCAAATTGACGTGAACTACGAGCCCTGTCTCAGTGAAGTTGGCCCAACTATCAAAACTGCGTTTTTTTATAAAATTTGTGATATTAGCGAAAACCTATAAAAAACTAAAATGTATTTCTCATAACATACGATATTTTTATTTAATAGTAGCCTTAAATAACACATTTTTTTGTAACAGAAAAAAATATCTTACAAATCTAAAAACAGTGTCGATTATTGAAAATCAACGAAAGCAAATAACATCAAATCACCACTGCGTTACATCGCCTTTTCGACTGATTACGGCTTCGATACGTCTTGACATGGTGTCAACTAATGTTTGGCAGTCATCTACTGTAAAATTGTTCCAAATTTCTTGGAGATGGATTCGCAATTCTGGAACTGTTCTTGCGGGATTTGATCGGAGCTTTTTCTTCATGTTATGCCACAAGGTTTCAATCGGTGATAAATCTGGACTACTCGACGTCCATTTTAAAACTGGAATATTGTTTTCTAACATCCAATCTTTTACTTTTTTAGCTGTGTGGCAGGCGGCACCATCTTGTTGGAAGATACAGTCAATATTGTTTAAACGCATTTGTTCAATTTGGGTTTTAAGTTATTTTGAAGCACATTAATGTACTTTTCACCATTCATAATACCTTCCACGAAGTGTAAATTACCCACTCCACTTGCTGACATTGATCCCCAAACCATAACAGAAGCCGGAAACTTAACTTTTTGTTTAAGACAGTCATTTTGAAACACTTCTTCTTTGGTTCTTATAACACGACTCCTGCTATCACCAACGCATACTTCAAATCTGGCTTCGTCACTCCAAATAATGGAGTTCCATTGGTTCTGAGACCATAATTTGTGTTCCTTAGCCCACGCTAGTCGGTTTTTCTTCTGAATTTTTGTCAGTAAGGGCTTCTCTTTTGCCTAGAAATACTGAATTAAAAACGAATAATAAAATAATAATTTAAGCTTACCTTGTAAGTTTTAAATCCCAGTTTTTGGGCAGCTCTGTGACAAGTTGCTCTTGAAAACTCTTTTGTGGTTGCCTGATTCCATAATATTTTCAATTCGTTATAATTAGCACGCCGATTTCCTTTGACAATCCTTTTTAAGGCTCTCAAGTTGGTATTGGAATAACGCGGGCGACTTCCAGTTCTGGGCTTTTGAGCCACAGATCCCGTTGTTTTGTACAATTTAATAATATTTCGAACTGTATACCTCGATTTGTTAACACTGTCAGCAATTTGGGAAGCATTTTGGCCTTTTAAATGCAAGTGAACGATCACTTTTCTTATTTCGTCAGACACAGCTTTACCGCGAGCCATTCTTAATTATTGTTAGTAACACCAAACCATTGAAAGTTGATTCAAACGTCAAAATCGGCTTCTTAGCAACGTAAAAGATTATCATTTGTTTTACAAAGCCTACCTTTATTTTATCCAAGCGAATAAACAGACTATTCAATTTAAGTTGTACCCATCATGTATTTTGCTATACACAAAGCATTTTGCAAAGAAGACATTTTCGTAATGAAAACACTTTAAAAATAGCCGCATCGGTTACGTTATCTTTCCATAAACATTTAAAGAAACCAAATAGTATATTATATTTGAAATACAATTTTAATTTGCCGTCAAATAAATTCACAAATATCATGTTTCGGGGCGTTGGGCCAACTTCACTGAGACAGGGCTCGTATATGATGAACGCGTTCGTATGAAATATTCAGTGCTTCAGATATCCGTTTTAGCCCAATTCGACGGTCTGATAAAATCATATCATGAACTGCATCGATATTTTCGGGGACTGACACAGAAACTGGCCTTCCCGATCGATCATCATCTTCAATGGAAAATTTACCTCTTTTGAAGCTTGCAGTCCAATTTTTCGACGAAGGACATTGATTACCAAGGGTATTAAGCATATCTTCGTAAATCTGCTTACCTCTTGACCCTTTTACATACAGGTACTTGATGTTGGCTTGATACTCCAATTTTTCGATTTTCACAGTTTCGGTGGACATCTTTATTCTTTTAATTCATTGCGTAACTCTGGTTTACTTTTTTAACGTCAAACTTTACACTGACACTTCTAATAAGTTATTGTTCGTTGCTATGGTAACGCAATATTTTGTTTATGCATGGAACTGGTCTAGGCTAACTAGATATCAATACATCCTCGTATATTGTTTATATTCAGACTTCAAAAACAAGTTGGGATATCTGCGCGATATATTTGTATGCAATATATTTTCTTTTATTTCAGATTAGAAGTATTAGCAGTGATTTTGTTACCACTTATACAATATGTCTTCAGTGACGATCTTCTTGCACTACCACAATCATTCACAGACGGAGCAGACAGTGTATCAGAATTTGAAGGTGAGTTGTAGATAAAATTGTATTATTACGTTTAATATGGACACACATTTCCTTAATCAAAGCATAAAATTAATGTGAGCCAATATTATTACCAGTGATTGAGTTTAAAATTGAATTAATTTAGGTTTAATTTAAAATTTTGCCGTCTGAGATATTCAGTTGTCAACCTTGTTAATAATGAAGGTTTATTTTTAAAATAAGACACTTTCGTCTCGTACATTCGACAAAATTAACTTCCAATCTGACTTCTCTTCATTGAATATCGCCTTCTTCATTTATCCTTCCATAAACTTTATTGGCAATTTTATGGGTTATGAGTATATGGCATAGTTAAATTTCTCTAATTGACTCTCAAGCCGTTATTCGACACAGCAGCACAAAAAAAAAATTGAAGTATTAATGATTATTTTCTTGTTCTTTGTGTTATTTTTAAGTGGCCACCTTGAAAGTCTTCAGTAATGTTTCTTCACTTAATGATTACCTATCACTCTATTAATGTTAATTCAATTTTTTTGATACCCAAAAATTAACCCGAATTATATTTTTTCTTTTTTTGGTTTGCTCATATAATTTATGTATCATAAAAATGCCTGAGTTTGATAAACAATTCGGATACCGACACATAAAATGAAACGATTTTGAGTAAATCAATTTTATTGATTGTAAGACAGTTGGTTTTAATAGACTCTATCGTCGACTTTGATGTTTCTCTGGAGAAGATAACTTACACGTCTGTACTTTTAAACATTTAAAAATAATTATTCTTTTTATATTAACTACTTCTTTTTTCAATTATTATCTTCAATCTATTTCTTTGGCACTTTGCAATATGATTTTTTCGGTTATACACTTGCACTTGCACTCCCTTTGAAATATGATTGTGCTGATGATGGTATTTGGGTTAAAAATGGCTGCACATAATTGGTCTGGTTGATTAAAATGGTATATTACTTTAGTAGTATCTGAAATGTTTTTTCCTATGACCACAGATTACTATAAAAACAAAATAACAACTAACTAGAATAGCGTAGTCAAAGTACACAAAATATCCGTAAAATGCCGCAAAAAACTTGAAAGGGTTGTGATTAACATGAGAAATACTTAACGATGCTAGGCATGCGTTTTTCCGGAAAATCGTCGAGTGAAAATTTTTGTTTTTTCACTCTAATTGTTTAAATAATGAAACACAGAAAAATGTTCAAATCAAAAATTGTAGCTAATAGATTTATCTACAAAATTCGTCTGAACATTTTTTTTGTATCTGCATTAGTTTTTAAAATATATACGAAATCTCCATAGTAGTATTTTTGAACATCAATTTTCATGTTTTTGATTTTACGATAGTAAATAAAGAATGATATTTAGAAAAAAATGTTTCATATGAAATGTGTTCTAAAATGGGGTATCTACAAATACATTTAAAAAATTTTATTTTTTCAATGTTTTAATGTCTTATCGATTTCCCACGCTCTCTCACCTGCTTTTTCACCTTTATTTGTGCTCCCTTTTCTTTCTTACCTAAGCCATAGGTGTGTTCTTTTGTATCGCGATCACTTCTAAATAGGTTCATTATAAAGCTCACAAATTTTTAGATACTATCATAAACGGTATAAAAAGTTATAGAAGGTTTACTGACAGACCTCTGATTTAAGTATTTATTTTAAATAATTGTCTATTATTTAAAAAATTTGATATTTATAGAAAAACTGTATAGTAGTTTCGAAACTAGATGCTTCAAAGTGTTTAGTAGTAAAGTTTAATTGAATTATATTAAATTCGAAAAAAGATATAATTGAATGAAGTCTAAAAAAACAAGTAAAATTAAGCATGCAAAAAAACAGATTTTTAAGAAGCATTCGTTTAAAATTCCAAATATTGATGACTTTGCTTTTATAATAATAATGTTTTATGCTCATTTGCAATGCTAAATTCAAAAGGAATTTTCGCTGGGATAAGTATTAATTAAATAGGAATTATAATAAACTGATATTACAGTCAGAAAATCTACTTTTTCAAATTTGAAAGTATTTCTATCTAAAAGTTGAGATCTTTCCTTACTTTTTACATTAGTTTATTCATTTTTTCAGAATGTTATAAGCCCAAAATTATTAACTTTTAAGTCGAGCGGTTAATAAATTTGGCTCACGGGCCGTTCGCACGTAACCACGAATTGACTACCACTGAAATTAATTTTATCTCCTAAACGTTTTATTCACAGAAAAATTTTTCAGACAAAATTTGTAGATAAATGCATCAGCTACAAATTTGGAATTGGAAGTTTTTCTGTATATTCATTATTTAAACAATTAGAGCAAAAAAACAAAAATTATCACTCGACGATTTTCCGGAAAATCGCATGCCTAGGATCGTAAAATGTTTCTCATGTTAAACACAACCCTTTTAAATACCCAATTTTGAATTTTCAAGTTTTTTGTATTTTTTGTGAGGTTTTATGTGTTCTTTGACTAGGCTAGAATTGTAGAAATTAAAATTAAAAGTATTATTATTTCAATTGATTGATTGATTATTTCAATGGAGTTTGCAATAACGGGTGGTGCTATTTGTGGCTTGATGTTGCTTTCTTAACGAGGTGAGACGTTATTTGAAGTAGGTACAACTACTAACGTTAGGTACCCATAATTTTTTTAATATTCCATATTTAAAGCAAATAATTTTCTACAATTATATAATTAATTTGCTGTTCTTGAATCTTGAATAAATATTGTATAGCTATCGTCCACGGCTAGAAGACTAATGTCGAAGAGAATATATGCAGATTGTTTCACGGAGTTTTACAAAATACAAACAAATAAAACCAGAATGAGAACACATATAAAATTAATTTGGTAAATTGACTGAATTATTTACACTCGGCGAATAAGGCTTTTGAAGCAAAACCGCCGATTGAAACTCACTAATGCAATGTTTGTTATATTAAAAATCTGGTTTTAATAAAATTGTACAATTTCACACCGACCGAACTGCAATAAAGTCAACAGATTTTTCTTTGATCTGTTTAATGAATAGCTACAGTGTGATCACAAACATTCGGTAACAGATTATTGAATAGGTAAAAGTTTTGGAAATGGAAAAAAAACAATGTTTTAAATTGTAACTGTAATGGAAAATGAATCAATTACAGAAACAGTACAAATGATTCACTTATACAGGGTGAGTCAAAGTCAATTACGTGAAAGTTCGCATAGGTATAGGTATAAGGAAATCTAATTAACACATACATAATTAAAATCACTGCAATATGAAATGTCGAGATATTTATTGATTTATGATTAATTAAATAGGCACTACCAGTCAGAGACACCTTAGCACATCAGCTTTTAGGCTTTTTGTCCTCTAGGTTATACCGCTTATGAGAAGAGACCAGTAGGTCTTATCAGACTCAACAGTCCTTCCACTTGGTTCTTCTTATAGAAATACTCCCTTGGGTAATCTAGTCATAGGAGTCTTCACATTCCAAGATAATGTCTGAGGTCGTTTCCTCCTCTTCCATGCAGAACCGACAGATAGGTTCCTCCTTATACATTCATGAGTAATCCCATCACTTTCGTTATCTTGTCCCTATTGAGGTTTAATATTTCGTTAGTCAGTACCTCCGAGGGTTTTTTAACCAAATTTTGATGTGTTTCTGCTTTGGCACGTGACTAGAGTTTGAATCCCCCGAGATATACAACCACGAGTACAGCTTTTGATATTCCAAATACTGGTTAAGGACTGGTGAATGCAGTTTCAGACCCTAGCTTTGGTAATGTGTCTACCGTTCCATCGCCTACAATACTCTTGAACACTTTCCCACTTTCGATATCATTTGCAAACACGTGTCGTTAGAGTATATTTCCGCATGGAATACAGATGCAAGGTCCAGCTTCTGTTCCTATTGTAAATCCATCTGTGTACCACTTCAACGTTCTCTCCTGACTATATGCTTACAAGTTTACAGTTTAGAAGGATATTGTATGGTTGGTTATCTTTCAAGAAGCAAGCTTGTGATAACATCTGAGATTCTGGAATGACTATGGGTGTTGGTTCCTTCATGCCAGTTCCCATGGCATTCCAGTCTGCATGCTGCAGCTGGTCATCGTACATTATTATTGAGTATATTCTTATATTATGGATCGAAATAGATTTTTGTTTTAACTATATTTCAAAATAATTTTCGAAAAATAAACGCAGACACGAATCCCCGATCGTGACGCACTTGTGTACATCGAAATGAGTTGTTTGTCTTTTTAGGAACTTTTTGATAGACCTTGTGAATATAGAATATCGAATTGTATAGGGAACTAATATGCGCTTGCACTTGGAAAATATGTCATGCAAATCCCAACAGAATTATCTCGGCCTACTTGATATGCAGCCTGATCTAAAATAATGAAAAACACAAAAAGAATAAAAATGATTTGATCCTGTTCAAATTCCGCATTCAGTACACACTTCTAATCCAAATTAATTAATATCCGTGCTGATGATAATACTGTTATACAAAACAGAGTCTAGGTTTTAGGGGTTTATGAGGTATACATTTTTGAAGAGTCTTTATTTCAATACTAACGGGGTTCAAAATTGGTTAATGAAGGTGGGTATCAATTTTGTCTGAGGCTGAAGTTGTTAAATATTTACCATTATTAAGTGAAATATTATAAGAAAAAAATGCGAAATAGACTACATAGTTGGATGATTCAGAAACCGAATGGAACCAGCATGTTAACCGAATAAATAGTGACAGAGTAGTCAATATAGACGAAATAATATGCCATATGGAAAAATATCTACAGGACTATTATCAAGACGATAACGAGGTAGCTGACAATTAAAAAACAGCAAAAATCACAGAACGTAACCAATTTATGTTAATTATAAAAACTTTTCAGTGCTTGATGTTGAAATCTGCAGCATATCAGATTCGGCAAATAATTGTGTTCGGTATAGCCATTCTGTGAGTGGAAAAGAGGAAGCAATAGTGATAGAGAGGTAGGCGTTTCGTGGAAGGGGAGTATGCTGTTCTCTCTTGGACATATATAATTTAATTTATATTGCTTACTGTAGCTCTTATATGGAAGATAAATATTTGCCGAACCTGTATATCTATACCTTTAAAGAAACGAATGATTGAGGAGAATGATTCACTGGTACTTGGTACAGCTCAAGTCGAATGATTGGTATTAAAACGAAACTATTTATATTTTTCCATAAAAATATGTTAACTTTTTTCAACTATTCTATTACACAAAATTTTTATTGTTCAACCCTATATTCATCTACTATCTAAACCTGTCAGTACGCCCTTGTCGGCGACAGCATTTCGATGACTAAACAAAGCACGATAGTGCCAACAGCTACAATGTTCATTTCGTTAGTTTGCCGTTAATTAAATTTTTCATTCCAATTTTATAATTATATGATTGAATTGAGTGTTTGTTGCAAATTCGACAGTGATGTAAAATAATATTTAAATGTGATGTGACTTGAAAATCGAGCATTACGTTAAATTCAATTCAAAGGTGTCATATCCTGTTGAACTTTCAAAGTCGGATTTAACAAACTTATATATAAATACCCTCTATAACGTTAAGGTTGTTAACATAGTTTTAAAAGCTGAATTAGGAACTGTTTGTCCAATCAAGGGGTGATCCTAAAATGTGTGCAGCGTGTAGAATTGACATAGGTACGTTTGTGAACGAATTTTTTTATTCAAATCTTTATTTTAACAATAATCAACAGTTTAGGATGGTATTTTTGATATTTTGTCATAGAGGTAATTATTTTTGCGAAATTTTGGTACATTTTAGTGTATCAGGATTCCGCTCTCAGTTTTGGTTGTACTTTCAGCTTAGACAATCGAAAAATATTGAAATTCTACGAGAATTTAAAAGTGAAATTTTGGAGGCCTATAACTGGGAAATGAAATTAATAATAGAAAATCAGCGAAAATTGAAGAAAAAGGAGCCAGAATTTGTTGCCAAATAATCGATTTTGCTGCTTAAGCAGATATCGAGAAGTTATCAACAATAGTTAGCTAAAGAATGAATAAATCAGAGAGATACAATTTATTGCTGTGACAAGCCATTCATTGTGATGGAAGGTACCCAAAAAGTAGATGCTAGCTTACTGATCTGAAAAGCAAGCACACAATTTCATCAATTCAACCCGAAAATATCGAGAGTAACAAGTTCGATTTTTAGTGTTACCAGTCAGAAACTCATCCGATTTCTGGCTTACTATTTTGTTGCTGATTTTACATCGACTTAGCGAAATAAACGATTCTTTCGCAAGTGATCAGCCAAACTTTTTGGTGTTTATTTTTCAATTTCTGTTGATTTTCTACTACTAGTTTCACGGAGCTGAAACGATAGCCACTATTATAAAACATAATTATGAAGAGCTAGTACATTTTGTTCATAATACTGAGTTATTTACGTCAAGCTTTGCCGTTGCATTCTACGAAAATTTCACTCGTCGTTCGAGTTCTGGTATTATTTTATTATTCGGTATGTACAAGGAAATTATTGTGTCTGTCGAAAACGATGAATATCCAACGATGAATACACGACGATAGGATTAAAGGAATTCCATTGTGCTGTGCATATAACACTTTCATGTGAGTTTCAATTCGCCTCTTCTCCTAACAACTATTCCGTTGTTAATTTCAAATGTTTCATTTAGTTACAAAAACCATGAAATAATGTAGGTATAGAATTTGATTATTTGCTTGAAATTCTACATATCCAACGAAAATCCTGGCGCTACTGGATAGTGTTGCCGCAAGTCGAGCGGAAGTAAAATATTTGGGGATTATCCTAGATATGAAACTTACTTGGAATGCTCACTTGGAAAAAGTTATCCATAAGGGCAGACTATCCTTGTGGACATGTCGTAGGATCTGTGGAAAATCTTGGGGCTTGGGACCCAAACAAATCTATTGGATATATGTGATGATCGTTAGACCAATAATCACATATGAAGCTATTGCCTGCTAGCCAAAAACTTTACAGCGAACGGCCTAAGCAAAGCTCTCTGGTTTACAGAGACAGGCTTGCCTGGCAATTGCTGACAATTACTATCAGCTCCACACCGTCAGCAGCCATGGAAATCATTCTGGACCTACCTCCTCTCCATATATTTTTGGAAAGTGAGGCTGGATGGACAACGTACAGAATTGCGCATATTTCTAAATGCACAAATCAGGCTTATACAGAACGAAGCAGAATGCTAGTGGACACTGAAAGTCACAGTTTTCTGGGAATGACCTTTGACATAATGCCTCTAACAGTAAACTACGACCTGCCTTATACCGTCCATTCCAAATAGAGATGAATGGGTCCTCTGTAAGGATGAACTATTAAGAGCAGACAGCCGTTGGTACACAGACGGTTCAAAAACACCATCAGGCTCTGGTAATAATAATAATAATAATAATAATTTATTCTTAAGAAGCACAAAGATATATTACATTAAAATAAAATAAAATAAGAATAAATTGATACTCAATAAGTGCAAAGCACTTGTTTTGAGAATTAAGGGACTATGTCGTCTGGGCTACACATGAAACTTGGTTTAATATATTTATCACTATTTCATGAAATACAAATAGGAGAAATACAAGGGTGTATGTTATTTTCGTTACATGTTTGGTATTCCAAAGGTGTATGTTCATACATAGGACTCTATTTTATATGTATTGTTAATTGACCGGACAACAAAAATGTATGTTGAAACATACACCCTTGTTACCCTTCTCTTCCAGCTAAATAATAATATCAAGGTTCTACGTGACTCCCGAATCCCGAATTTGGAGAAATAATTCTCTGGAGTGGCAAAATAAATTCTTCATGAAATTGGCTGTAAATTGGTAACCGGGGGTTTTTTGGAACTAAAAATCGACTGGCACAGTCTGTTTTTTAATAAAATCATTCTTTCGCCTTCAAATGACGTAGAGCAATTTTCGAAAATCCACTTTCTAAAACCAAAAATACCCATAACTTGACTAATTGCAGAGATAGAACGTTCTAGACTTCGCCAATCGATTCAGGGGAACATTTTACATGAAGCAATGAATTTTTGGTTGATATGTCCAAGCATTAAGGGAGATAGCAGAGAGCAAATTAAGTCGTGAAAATATTCGAAAATCCACTTTCTGAAACTTTATGTACCAATAACTCGACTAATTGGAGAGATAGAACGTTCTAGTCTCCGCCAATCGATTCAAGGGAACATTTTACATATGTATATGAATATTGAGTTAATATTTGCAAGCATTAAGGGAGATAGCAGAGATACATTAAAATCGAGAAATATTTCCATACCTACCCCATTGCTCCAAAATTTCCTACAAAAAAAAAAATTTGCGTCATGAAATTGGCTATAAACTGGTAACCGGGGGTTTTTTGAAACGAAAAATCGACTGGCACAGTCTGTTTTTCAATAAAATCATTCTTTCAAATGACGTAATGCAATTCTCAAAAATCCACTATCTAAACCTAAAAATTCTCATAACTCGACTGATTGAGGAGTTAGAACGTTCTAGTCTTCGCCAGTCGATTCAGGGGAACATTTTACATATAGTCATGAATTTTCAGTTCATATTTCCAAGCATTAAGGGAGATACCAATTAGCAAATTAACTTGTGAAAATATGCGAAAATCCACTTTCTGAAATTTCATGTATCCATAACTCGACTAATTGAAGAGATAGAACGTTCTAGTCTTTGCCAATCGATTCAGAAGAGCATTTTACATACAGAAATAAGTTTTGAGTTTATATTTCCAAGTATTAAGTAAGATAACGGAGAGCAAATTAAATCGTGAAAATATTCTCTATGTATTTATAATTCGACTAATTGAAGAGATAGAACGTTCTAGTCTCCGCCAATCGATTCAGAAGAGCATTGTACATATAGATATAAATTTTGAGTTGATATTTACAAGTATTAAGGGAGATAGCAGAGATAAATTAAAATCGAGAAATATTTCCATAACTACCACTTGCTCCAAAATTTCCTACAAAAAAAAAATTTTGCGTCATGAAATTGGCTATAAATTGGTAACCGGGGGTTTTTTGAAACGAAAAATCGACTGGCACAGTCTGTTTTTCAATAAAATCATTCTTTGGCCTTCAAATGACGTAATGCAATTCTCAAAAATCCACTATCTAAACCTAAAAATTCTCATAACTCGACTAATTAAAGAGTTAGAACGTTCTAGTCTTCGCCATTCGATTCAGGGGAAAATTTTACATATAGATATGAATTTTCAGTTCATATTTCCAAGCATTAAGGGAGATACCAATTAGCAAATTAACTTGTGAAAATATGCAAAAATCCACTTTCTGAAATTTCATGTATCCATAACTCGACTAATTGGAAAGATAGAACGTTCTAGTCTTCGCCAATCGATTCAGAAGAGCATTTTACATACAGAAATAAGTTTTGAGTTTATATTTCCAAGTATTAAGTAAGATAACGGAGAGCAAATTAAATCGTGAAAATATTCTCTATGTATCCATAACTCGACTAATTGAAGAGATAGAACGTTCTAGTCTTCGCCAATCGATTCAGAAGAGCATTTTACATATAGATATGAATTTTGAGTTGATATTTACAAGTATTAAGGGAGATAGCAGAGATAAATTAAAATCGAGAAATATTTCCATAACTACCACTTGCTCCAAAATTTCCTACAAAAAAAAAATTTTGCGTCATGGAATTGGCTATAAATTGGTAACCGGGGGTTTTTTAAAACGAAAAATCGACTGGCACAGTCTGTTTTTCAATGAAATCATTCTTTGGCCTTCAAATGACGTAATGCAATTCTCAAAAATCCACTATCTAAACCTAAAAATTCTCATAACTCGACTAATTAAAGAGTTAGAACGTTCTAGTTTTCGCCATTCGATTCAGGGGAACATTTTACATATAGATATAAATTTTCAGTTCATATTTCCAAGCATTAAGGGAGATACCAATTAGCAAATTAACTTGTGAAAATATGCGAAAATCCACTTTCTGAAATTTCATGTATCCATAACTCGACTAATTGAAGAGTTAGAACGTTCTAGTCTTCGCCAATCGATTCAGAAGAGCATTTTACATACAGAAATAAGTTTTGAGTTTATATTTTCAAGTGTTAAAAAAAAAACGGAGAGCAAACTAAATCGTGAAAATATTCTCTATGTATTCATAACTCCACTAATTGGAGAGATAGAACGTTGTAGTCTTCGCCAATCGATTCAGAAGAGCATTTTACATATAGATATGAATTTTGAGTTGATATTTACAAGTATTAAGGGAGATAGCAGAGATAAATTAAAATCGAGAAATATTTCCATACCCCTTGCTCCAAAATTTCCTACAAAAAAAAAATTTTGCGTCATGAAATTGGCTATAAATTTGTAACCGGGGGTTTTTTGAAACGAAAAATTGACTGGCACAGTCTGTTTTTCAATAAAATCATTCTTTGGCCTTCAAATGACGTAATGCAATTCTCAAAAATCCACTTTCTAAACCTGAAAATTCCCATAACTCGACTAATTGAGGAGTTAGAACGTTCTAGTCTCCGCCAGTCGATTCAGAAGAGCATTTTACATACAAAAATAAGTTTTGAGTTTATATTTCCGAGTATTAAGTAAGATAACGGAGAGCAAACTAAATCGTGACAATATTCTCTATGTATTCATAACTCCACTAATTGGAGAGATAGAACGTTCTAGTCTTCGCCAATCGATTCAGAAGAGCATTTCACATATAGATTTGAATTTTCAGTTCATATTTCCAAGCATTAAGGGAGATAGCAGGGATACATTAAAATCGAGAAATATTTCCATACCTACCCCTTCCTCCAAAATTTCCTACAAAAAAAAAATTTTGCGTCATAAAATTGGCTATAAATTGGTAACCGGGGGTTTTTTGAAACGAAAAATTGACTGGCACAGTCTGTTTTTCAATAAAATCCTTTGGCCTTCAAATGACGTAATGCAATTCTCAAAAATCCACTATCTAAACCTGAAAATTCTCATAACTCGACTAATTGAAGAGTTAGAACGTTCTAGTCTTCGCCATTCGATTCAGGGGAACATTTTACATATAGATATGAATTTTCAGTTCATATTTCCAAGCATTAAGGGAGATACCAATTAGCAAATTAACTTGTGAAAATATGCGAAAATCCACTTTCTGAAATTTCATGTATCCATAACTCGACTAATTGAAGAGATAGAACGTTCTAGTCTTCGCCAATCGATTCAGAAGATCATTTTACATACAGAAATAAGTTTTGAGTTCATATTCCCAAGTATTAAGTAAGATAACGGAGAGCAAATTAAATCGTGAAAATATTCTCTATGTATTCATAACTCCACTAATTGGAGAGATAGAACGTTCTAGTCTTCGCCAATCGATTAAGAAGAGCATTTTACATATAGATATGAATTTTGAGTTGATATTTACAAGTATTAAGGGAGATAGCAGAGATAAATTAAAATCGAGAAATATTTCCATACCTACCCCTTGCTCCAAAATTTCCTACAAAAAAAAATTTTGCGTCATGAAATTGGCTATAAATTGGTAACCGGGAGTTTTTTGAAACGAAAAATCGACTGGCACAGTCTGTTTTTCAATAAAATCATTCTTTGGCCTTCAAATGACGTAATGCAATTCTCAAAAATCCTCTATCTAAACCTAAAAATTCTCATAACTTGACTAATTAGAGAGTTAGAACGTTCTAGTCTTCGCCAGTGGATTCAGGGGAACATTTTACATATAGATATAAATTTTCAGTTCATATTCCCAAGCATTAAGGGAGATACCAATTAGCAAATTAACTTGTGAAAATATGCGAAAATCCACTTTCTGAAATTTCATGTATCCATAACTCGACTAATTGAAGAGATAAAACGTTCTTGTCTTCGCCAATCGAATCAGAAGAGCATTTTACATACAGAAATAAGTTTTGAGTTTATATTTCCAAGTATTAAGTAAGATAACGGAGAGCAAATTAAATCGTGAGAATATTCTCTATGTATTTATAACTCCACTAATTGGAGAGATAGAACGTTCTAGTCTTCGCCAATCGATTCAGAAGAGCATTTTACATACAGAAATAAGTTTTGAGTTTATATTTCCAAGTATTAAGTAAGATAACGGAGAGCAAACTAAATCGTGAAAATATTCTCTATGTATTCATAACTCCACTAATTGGAGAGATAGAACGTCTTAAACTTCGCCAATCGATTCAGAAGAGCATTTTACATATAGATATAAATTTTGAGTTGATATTTACAAGTATTAAGGGAGATAGCAGAGATAAATTAAAATCGAGAAATATTTCCATACCTACCCCTTGCTCCAAAATTTCCTACAAAAAAAAAATTTTGCGTCATGAAATTGGCTATAAATTGGTAACCGGGGGTTTTTTGGAACGAAAAATCGACTGGCACAGTCTGTCTTTCAATAAAATCATTCTTTGGCCTTCAAATGACGTAATGCAATTCTCAAAAATCCACTATCTAAACCTAAAAATTCTCATAACTCGACTAATTGAGGAGTTAGAACGTTTTTGTCTTCGCCAGTCGATTCAGGGGAACATTTCACATATAGATATGAATTTTCAGTTCATATTTCCAAGCATTAAGGGAGATACCAATTAGCAAATTAACTTGTGAAAATATGCGAAAATCCACTTTCTGAAATTTCATGTATCCATAACTCGACTAATTGAAGAGATAGAACGTTCTAGTCTTCGCCAATCGATTCAGAAGAGCATTTTACATACAGAAATAAGTTTTGAGTTTATATTTCCAAGTATTAAGTAAGATAACGGAGAGCAAACTAAATCGTGAAAATATTCTCTATGTATTCATAACTCCACTAATTGGAGAGATAGAACGTTCTAAACTTCGCCAATCGATTCAGAAGAGCATTTTACATATAGATATAAATTTTGAGTTGATATTTACAAGTATTAAGGGAGATAGCAGAGATAAATTAAAATCGAGAAATATTTCCATACCTACCCCTTGCTCCAAAATTTCCTACAAAAAAAAATTTTGCGTCATGAAATTGGCTATAAATTGGTAACCGGGGGTTTTTTGAAACGAAAAATCGACTGGCACAGTCTGTTTTTCAATAAAATCATTCTTTGGCCTTCAAATGACGTAATGCAATTCTCAAAAATCCACTATCTAAACCTAAAAATTCTCATAACTCGACTAATTGAGAAGTTAGAACGTTTTTGTTTTCGCCAGTCGATTCAGGGGAACATTTCACATATAGATATGAATTTTCAGTTCATATTTCCAAGCATTAAGGGAGATACCAATTAGCAAATTAACTTGTGAAAATATGCGAAAATCCACTTTCTGAAATTTCATGTATCCATAACTCGACTAATTGAAGAGATAGAACGTTCTAGTCTTCGCCAATCGATTCAGAAGAGCATTTTACATACAGAAATAAGTTTTGAGTTTATATTCCCAAGTATTAAGTAAGATAACGGAGAGCAAACTAAATCGTGAAAATATTCTCTATGTATTCATAACTCCACTAATTGGAGAGATAGAACGTTCTAAACTTCGCCAATCGATTCAGAAGAGCATTTTACATATAGATATAAATTTTGAGTTGATATTTACAAGTATTAAGGGAGATAGCAGAGATAAATTAAAATCGAGAAATATTTCCATACCTACCCCTTGCTCCAAAATTTCCTACAAAAAAAAATTTTGCGTCATGAAATTGGCTATAAATTGGTAACCGGGGGTTTTTTGAAACGAAAAATCGACTGGCACAGTCTGTTTTTCAATAAAATCATTCTTTGGCCTTCAAATGACGTAATGCAATTCTCAAAAATCCTCTATCTAAACCTAAAAATTCTCATAACTTGACTAATTAGAGAGTTAGAACGTTTTAGTCTTCGCCAGTGGATTCAGGGGAACATTTTACATATAGATATAAATTTTCAGTTCATATTCCCAAGCATTAAGGGAGATACCAATTAGCAAATTAACTTATGAAAATATGCGAAAATCCACTTTCTGAAATTTCATGTATCCATAACTCGACTAATTGAAGAGATAGAACGTTCTAGTCTTCGCCAATCGATTCAGAAGATCATTTTACATACAGAAATAAGTTTTGAGTTTATATTTCCAAGTATTAAGTGAGATAACGGAGAGCAAACTAAATCGTGAAAATATTCTCTATGTATTCATAACTCCACTAATTGGAGAGATAGAACGTTCTAAACTTCGCCAATCGATTCAGAAGAGCATTTTACATATAGATATAAATTTTGAGTTGATATTTACAAGTATTAAGGGAGATAGCAGAGATAAATTAAAATCGAGAAATATTTCCATACCCCTTGCTCCAAAATTTCCTACAAAAAAAAATTTTGCGTCATGAAATTGGCTATAAATTGGTAACCGGGGGTTTTTTGAAACGAAAAATCGACTGGCACAGTCTGTTTTTCAATAAAATCATTCTTTGGCCTTCAAATGACGTAATGCAGTTCTCAAAAATCCTCTATCTAAACCTAAAAATTCTCATAACTTGACTAATTAGAGAGTTAGAACGTTCTAGTCTTCGCCAGTGGATTCAGGGGAACATTTTACATATAGATATAAATTTTCAGTTCATATTCCCAAGCATTAAGGGAGATACCAATTAGCAAATTAACTTGTGAAAATATGCGAAAATCCACTTTCTGAAATTTCATGTATCCATAACTCGACTAATTGAAGAGATAGAACGTTCTAAACTTCGCCAATCGATTCAGAAGAGCATTTTACATATAGATATAAATTTTGAGTTGATATTTACAAGTATTAAGGGAGATAGCAGAGATAAATTAAAATCGAGAAATATTTCCATACCTACCCCTTGCTCCAAAATTTCCTACAAAAAAAAATTTTGCGTCATGAAATTGGCTATAAATTGGTAACCGGGGGTTTTTTAAAACGAAAAATCGACTGGCACAGTCTGTTTTTCAATAAAATCATTCTTTGGCCTTCAAATGACGTAATGCAATTCTCAAAAATCCTCTATCTAAACCTAAAAATTCTCATAACTTGACTAATTAGAGAGTTAGAACGTTCTAGTCTTCGCCAGTGGATTCAGGGGAATATTTTACATATAGATATAAATTTTCAGTTCATATTCCCAAGCATTAAGGGAGATACCAATTAGCAAATTAACTTATGAAAATATGCGAAAATCCACTTTCTGAAATTTCATGTATCCATAACTCGACTAATTGAAGAGATAGAACGTTCTAGTCTTCGCCAATCGATTCAGAAGATCATTTAACATACAGAAATAAGTTTTGAGTTTATATTTCCAAGTATTAAGTGAGATAACGGAGAGCAAACTAAATCGTGAAAATATTCTCTATGTATTCATAACTCCACTAATTGGAGAGATAGAACGTTCTAAACTTCGCCAATCGATTCAGAAGAGCATTTTTCATATAGATATAAATTTTGAGTTGATATTTACAAGTATTAAGGGAGATAGCAGAGATAAATTAAAATCGAGAAATATTTCCATACCCCTTGCTCCAAAATTTCCTACAAAAAAAAATTTTGCGTCATGAAATTGGCTATAAATTGGTAACCGGGGGTTTTTTGGAACGAAAAATCGACTGGCACAGTCTGTTTTTCAATAAAATCATTCTTTGGCCTTCAAATGACGTAATGCAATTCTCAAAAATCCTCTATCTAAACCTAAAAATTCTCATAACTTGACTAATTAGAGAGTTAGAACGTTCTAGTCTTCGCCAGTGGATTCAGGGGAACATTTTACATATAGATATAAATTTTCAGTTCATATTCCCAAGCATTAAGGGAGATACCAATTAGCAAATTAACTTGTGAAAATATGCGAAAATCCACTTTCTGAAATTTCATGTATCCATAACTCGACTAATTGAAGAGATAGAACGTTCTAGTCTTCGCCAATCGATTCAGAAGAGCATTTTACATACAGAAATAAGTTTTGAGTTTATATTTCCAAGTATTAAGTAAGATAACGGAGAGCAAACTAAATCGTGAAAATATTCTCTATGTATTCATAACTCCACTAATTGGAGAGATAGAACGTTCTAAACTTCGCCAATCGATTCAGAAGAGCATTTTACATATAGATATGAATTTTGAGTTGATATTTACAAGTATTAAGGGAGATAGCAGAGATAAATTAAAATCGAGAAATATTTCCTTGCTCCAAAATTTCCTACAAAAAAAAATTTTGCGTCATGAAATTGGCTATAAATTGGTAACCAGGGGTTTTTTAAAACGAAAAATCGACTGGCACAGTCTGTTTTTTAATAAAATCATTCTTTGGCCTTCAAATGACGTAATGCAATTCTCAAAAATCCTCTATCTAAACCTAAAAATTCTCATAACTTGACTAATTAAAGAGTTAGAACGTTCTAGTCTTCGCCAGTGGATTCAGGGAAACATTTTACATATAGATATAAATTTTCAGTTAATATTTCCAAGCATTAAGGGAGATACCAATTAGCAAATTAACTTGTGAAAATATGCGAAAATCCACTTTCTGAAATTTCATGTATCCATAACTCGACTAATTGAAGAGATAGAACGTTCTAGTCTTCGCCAATCGATTCAGAAGATCATTTTACATACAGAAATAAGTTTTGAGTTTATATTCCCAAGTATTAAGTAAGATAACGGAGAGCAAATTAAATCGTGAAAATATTCTCTATGTATTCATAACTCCACTAATTGGAGAGATAGAACGTTCTAGTCTTCGCCAATCGATTAAGAAGAGCATTTTACATATAGATATGAATTTTGAGTTGATATTTACAAGTATTAAGGAAGATAGCAGAGATAAATTAAAATCGAGAAATATTTCCATACCTACCCCTTGCTCCAAAATTTCCTACAAAAAAAAAATTTTGCGTCATGAATTTGGCTATAAATTGGTAACCGGGGGTTTTTCGAAACGAAAAATCGACTGGCACAGTCTGTTTTTCAATAAAATCATTCTTTGGCCTTCAAATGACGTAATGCAATTCTCAAAAATCCACTATCTAAACCTAAAAGTTCTGATAACTCGACTAATTGGAGAGTTAGAACGTTCTAGTCTTCGCCAGTGGATTCAGGGGAACATTTTACATATAGATATAAATTTTCAGTTCATATTCCCAAGCATTAAGGGAGATACCAATTAGCAAATTAACTTGTGAAAATATGCGAAAATCCACTTTCTGAAATTTCATGTATCCATAACTCGACTAATTGAAGAGATAGAACGTTCTAGTCTTCGCCAATCGATTCAGAAGAGCATTTTACATACAGAAATAAGTTTTGAGTTTATATTTCCAAGTATTAAGTAAGATAACGGAGAGCAAACTAAATCGTGAAAATATTCTCTATGTATTCATAACTCCACTAATTGGAGAGATAGAACGTTCTAAACTTCGCCAATCGATTCAGAAGAGCATTTTACATATAGATATGAATTTTGAGTTGATATTTACAAGTATTAAGGGAGATAGCAGAGATAAATTAAAATCGAGAAATATTTCCTTGCTCCAAAATTTCCTACAAAAAAAAATTTTGCGTCATGAAATTGGCTATAAATTGGTAACCGGGGGTTTTTTAAAACGAAAAATCGACTGGCACAGTCTGTTTTTTAATAAAATCATTCTTTGGCCTTCAAATGACGTAATGCAATTCTCAAAAATCCTCTATCTAAACCTAAAAATTCTCATAACTTGACTAATTAAAGAGTTAGAACGTTCTAGTCTTCGCCAGTGGATTCAGGGAAACATTTTACATATAGATATAAATTTTCAGTTAATATTTCCAAGCATTAAGGGAGATACCAATTAGCAAATTAACTTGTGAAAATATGCGAAAATCCACTTTCTGAAATTTCATGTATCCATAACTCGACTAATTGAAGAGATAGAACGTTCTAGTCTTCGCCAATCGATTCAGAAGATCATTTTACATACAGAAATAAGTTTTGAGTTTATATTCCCAAGTATTAAGTAAGATAACGGAGAGCAAATTAAATCGTGAAAATATTCTCTATGTATTCATAACTCCACTAATTGGAGAGATAGAACGTTCTAGTCTTCGCCAATCGATTAAGAAGAGCATTTTACATATAGATATGAATTTTGAGTTGATATTTACAAGTATTAAGGAAGATAGCAGAGATAAATTAAAATCGAGAAATATTTCCATACCTACCCCTTGCTCCAAAATTTCCTACAAAAAAAAAATTTTGCGTCATGAATTTGGCTATAAATTGGTAACCGGGGGTTTTTCGAAACGAAAAATCGACTGGCACAGTCTGTTTTTCAATAAAATCATTCTTTGGCCTTCAAATGACGTAATGCAATTCTCAAAAATCCACTATCTAAACCTAAAAGTTCTGATAACTCGACTAATTGGAGAGATAGAACCCTCTAGTCTTCGCCAATCGATTCAGAAGAGCATTTTACATACAGAAATAAGTTTCGAGTTGATATTTCCAAGTATTAAGTAAGATAACGGAGAGCAAACTAAATCGTGACAATATTCTCTATGTATTCATAACTCCATTAATTGGAGAGATAGAACGTTCTAGTCTTCGCCAATCGATTCAGAAGAGCATTTTACATATAGATTTGAATTTTCAGTTCATATTTCCAAGCATTAAGGGAGATAGCAGAGATACATTAAAATCGAGAAATATTTCCATACCTACCCCTTCCTCCAAAATTTCCTACAAAAAAAAAATTTTGCGTCATAAAATTGGCTATAAATTGGTAACCGGGGGTTTTTTGAAACGAAAAATTGACTGGCACAGTCTGTTTTTCAATAAAATCCTTTGGCCTTCAAATGACGTAATGCAATTCTCAAAAATCCACTATCTAAACCTGAAAATTCTCATAACTCGACTAATTGAAGAGTTAGAACGTTCTAGTCTTCGCCATTCGATTCAGGGGAACATTTTACATATAGATATGAATTTTCAGTTCATATTTCCAAGCATTAAGGGAGATACCAATTAGCAAATTAACTTGTGAAAATATGCGAAAATCCACTTTCTGAAATTTCATGTATCCATAACTCGACTAATTGAAGAGATAGAACGTTCTAGTCTTCGCCAATCGATTCAGAAGATCATTTTACATACAGAAATAAGTTTTGAGTTTATATTCCCAAGTATTAAGTAAGATAACGGAGAGCAAATTAAATCGTGAAAATATTCTCTATGTATTCATAACTCCACTAATTGGAGAGATAGAACGTTCTAGTCTTCGCCAATCGATTAAGAAGAGCATTTTACATATAGATATGAATTTTGAGTTGATATTTACAAGTATTAAGGAAGATAGCAGAGATAAATTAAAATCGAGAAATATTTCCATACCTACCCCTTGCTCCAAAATTTCCTACAAAAAAAAAATTTTGCGTCATGAAATTGGCTATAAATTGGTAACCGGGGGTTTTTTGAAACGAAAAATCGACTGGCACAGTCTGTTTTTCAATAAAATCATTCTTTGGCCTTCAAATGACGTAATGCAATTCTCAAAAATCCTCTATCTAAACCTAAAAATTCTCATAACTTGACTAATTAGAGAGTTAGAACGTTCTAGTCTTCGCCAGTGGATTCAGGGGAACATTTTACATATAGATATAAATTTTCAGTTCATATTCCCAAGCATTAAGGGAGATACCAATTAGCAAATTAACTTGTGAAAATATGCGAAAATCCACTTTCTGAAATTTCATGTATCCATAACTCGACTAATTGAAGAGATAGAACGTTCTAGTCTTCGCCAATCGATTCAGAAGAGCATTTTACATACAGAAATAAGTTTTGAGTTTATATTTCCAAGTATTAAGTAAGATAACGGAGAGCAAACTAAATCGTGAAAATATTCTCTATGTATTCATAACTCCACTAATTGGAGAGATAGAACGTTCTAAACTTCGCCAATCGATTCAGAAGAGCATTTTACATATAGATATGAATTTTGAGTTGATATTTACAAGTATTAAGGGAGATAGCAGAGATAAATTAAAATCGAGAAATATTTCCATACCTACCCCTTGCTCCAAAATTTCCTACAAAAAAAAATTTTGCGTCATGAAATTGGCTATAAATTGGTAACCGGGGGTTTTTTAAAAAGAAAAATCGACTGGCACAGTCTGTTTTTTAATAAAATCATTCTTTGGCCTTCAAATGACGTAATGCAATTCTCAAAAATCCTCTATCTAAACCTAAAAATTCTCATAACTTGACTAATTAAAGAGTTAGAACGTTCTAGTCTTCGCCAGTGGATTCAGGGGAACATTTTACATATAGATATAAATTTTCAGTTAATATTTCCAAGCATTAAGGGAGATACCAATTAGCAAATTAACTTGTGAAAATATGCGAAAATCCACTTTCTGAAATTTCATGTATCCATAACTCGACTAATTGAAGAGATAGAACGTTCTAGTCTTCGCCAATCGATTCAGAAGATCATTTTACATACAGAAATAAGTTTTGAGTTTATATTCCCAAGTATTAAGTAAGATAACGGAGAGCAAATTAAATCGTGAAAATATTCTCTATGTATTCATAACTCCACTAATTGGAGAGATAGAACGTTCTAGTCTTCGCCAATCGATTAAGAAGAGCATTTTACATATAGATATGAATTTTGAGTTGATATTTACAAGTATTAAGGAAGATAGCAGAGATAAATTAAAATCGAGAAATATTTCCATACCTACCCCTTGCTCCAAAATTTCCTACAAAAAAAAAATTTTGCGTCATGAATTTGGCTATAAATTGGTAACCGGGGGTTTTTCGAAACGAAAAATCGACTGGCACAGTCTGTTTTTCAATAAAATCATTCTTTGGCCTTCAAATGACGTAATGCAATTCTCAAAAATCCACTATCTAAACCTAAAAGTTCTGATAACTCGACTAATTGGAGAGATAGAACCCTCTAGTCTTCGCCAATCGATTCAGAAGAGCATTTTACATACAGAAATAAGTTTCGAGTTGATATTTCCAAGTATTAAGTAAGATAACGGAGAGCAAACTAAATCGTGACAATATTCTCTATGTATTCATAACTCCATTAATTGGAGAGATAGAACGTTCTAGTCTTCGCCAATCGATTCAGAAGAGCATTTTACATATAGATTTGAATTTTCAGTTCATATTTCCAAGCATTAAGGGAGATAGCAGAGATACATTAAAATCGAGAAATATTTCCATACCTACCCCTTCCTCCAAAATTTCCTACAAAAAAAAAATTTTGCGTCATAAAATTGGCTATAAATTGGTAACCGGGGGTTTTTTGAAACGAAAAATTGACTGGCACAGTCTGTTTTTCAATAAAATCCTTTGGCCTTCAAATGACGTAATGCAATTCTCAAAAATCCACTATCTAAACCTGAAAATTCTCATAACTCGACTAATTGAAGAGTTAGAACGTTCTAGTCTTCGCCATTCGATTCAGGGGAACATTTTACATATAGATATGAATTTTCAGTTCATATTTCCAAGCATTAAGGGAGATACCAATTAGCAAATTAACTTGTGAAAATATGCGAAAATCCACTTTCTGAAATTTCATGTATCCATAACTCGACTAATTGAAGAGATAGAACGTTCTAGTCTTCGCCAATCGATTCAGAAGATCATTTTACATACAGAAATAAGTTTTGAGTTTATATTCCCAAGTATTAAGTAAGATAACGGAGAGCAAATTAAATCGTGAAAATATTCTCTATGTATTCATAACTCCACTAATTGGAGAGATAGAACGTTCTAGTCTTCGCCAATCGATTAAGAAGAGCATTTTACATATAGATATGAATTTTGAGTTGATATTTACAAGTATTAAGGAAGATAGCAGAGATAAATTAAAATCGAGAAATATTTCCATACCTACCCCTTGCTCCAAAATTTCCTACAAAAAAAAAATTTTGCGTCATGAAATTGGCTATAAATTGGTAACCGGGGGTTTTTTGAAACGAAAAATCGACTGGCACAGTCTGTTTTTCAATAAAATCATTCTTTGGCCTTCAAATGACGTAATGCAATTCTCAAAAATCCTCTATCTAAACCTAAAAATTCTCATAACTTGACTAATTAGAGAGTTAGAACGTTCTAGTCTTCGCCAGTGGATTCAGGGGAACATTTTACATATAGATATAAATTTTCAGTTCATATTCCCAAGCATTAAGGGAGATACCAATTAGCAAATTAACTTGTGAAAATATGCGAAAATCCACTTTCTGAAATTTCATGTATCCATAACTCGACTAATTGAAGAGATAGAACGTTCTAGTCTTCGCCAATCGATTCAGAAGAGCATTTTACATACAGAAATAAGTTTTGAGTTTATATTTCCAAGTATTAAGTAAGATAACGGAGAGCAAACTAAATCGTGAAAATATTCTCTATGTATTCATAACTCCACTAATTGGAGAGATAGAACGTTCTAAACTTCGCCAATCGATTCAGAAGAGCATTTTACATATAGATATGAATTTTGAGTTGATATTTACAAGTATTAAGGAAGATAGCAGAGATAAATTAAAATCGAGAAATATTTCCATACCTACCCCTTGCTCCAAAATTTCCTACAAAAAAAAATTTTGCGTCATGAAATTGGCTATAAATTGGTAACCGGGGGTTTTTTGAAACGAAAAATCGACTGGCACAGTCTGTTTTTCAATAAAATCATTCTTTGGCCTTCAAATGACGTAATGCAATTCTCAAAAATCCTCTATCTAAACCTAAAAATTCTCATAACTTGACTAATTAAAGAGTTAGAACGTTCTAGTCTTCGCCAGTGGATTCAGGGGAACATTTTACATATAGATATAAATTTTCAGTTCATATTTCCAAGCATTAAGGGAGATACCAATTAGCAAATTAACTTGTGAAAATATGCGAAAATCCACTTTCTGAAATTTCATGTATCCATAACTCGACTAATTGAAGAGATAGAACGTTCTAGTCTTCGCCAATCGATTCAGAAGATCATTTTACATACAGAAATAAGTTTTGAGTTTATATTTCCAAGTATTAAGTAAGATAACGGAGAGCAAATTAAATCGTGAAAATATTCTCTATGTATTCATAACTCCACTAATTGGAGAGATAGAACGTTCTACAAGTATTAAGGAAGATAGCAGAGATAAATTAAAATCGAGAAATATTTCCATACCTACCCCTTGCTCCAAAATTTCCTACAAAAAAAAAATTTTGCGTCATGAATTTGGCTATAAATTGGTAACCGGGGGTTTTTCGAAACGAAAAATCGACTGGCACAGTCTGTTTTTCAATAAAATCATTCTTTGGCCTTCAAATGACGTAATGCAATTCTCAAAAATCCACTATCTAAACCTAAAAGTTCTGATAACTCGACTAATTGGAGAGATAGAACCCTCTAGTCTTCGCCAATCGATTCAGAAGAGCATTTTACATACAGAAATAAGTTTCGAGTTGATATTTCCAAGTATTAAGTAAGATAACGGAGAGCAAACTAAATCGTGACAATATTCTCTATGTATTCATAACTCCATTAATTGGAGAGATAGAACGTTCTAGTCTTCGCCAATCGATTCAGAAGAGCATTTTACATATAGATTTGAATTTTCAGTTCATATTTCCAAGCATTAAGGGAGATAGCAGAGATACATTAAAATCGAGAAATATTTCCATACCTACCCCTTCCTCCAAAATTTCCTACAAAAAAAAAATTTTGCGTCATAAAATTGGCTATAAATTGGTAACCGGGGGTTTTTTGAAACGAAAAATTGACTGGCACAGTCTGTTTTTCAATAAAATCCTTTGGCCTTCAAATGACGTAATGCAATTCTCAAAAATCCACTATCTAAACCTGAAAATTCTCATAACTCGACTAATTGAAGAGTTAGAACGTTCTAGTCTTCGCCAGTGGATTCAGGGGAACATTTTACATATAGATATAAATTTTCAGTTCATAGTTCCAAGCATTAAGGGAGATACCAATTAGCAAATTAACTTGTGAAAATATGCGAAAATCCACTTTCTGAAATTTCATGTATCCATAACTCGACTAATTGAAGAGATAGAACGTTCTAGTCTTCGCCAATCGATTCAGAAGATCATTTTACATACAGAAATAAGTTTTGAGTTTATATTCCCAAGTATTAAGTAAGATAACGGAGAGCAAATTAAATCGTGAAAATATTCTCTATGTATTCATAACTCCACTAATTGGAGAGATAGAACGTTCTAGTCTTCGCCAATCGATTAAGAAGAGCATTTTACATATAGATATGAATTTTGAGTTGATATTTACAAGTATTAAGGAAGATAGCAGAGATAAATTAAAATCGAGAAATATTTCCATACCTACCCCTTGCTCCAAAATTTCCTACAAAAAAAAAATTTTGCGTCATGAAATTGGCTATAAATTGGTAACCGGGGGTTTTTTGAAACGAAAAATCGACTGGCACAGTCTGTTTTTCAATAAAATCATTCTTTGGCCTTCAAATGACGTAATGCAATTCTCAAAAATCCTCTATCTAAACCTAAAAATTCTCATAACTTGACTAATTAGAGAGTTAGAACGTTCTAGTCTTCGCCAGTGGATTCAGGGGAACATTTTACATATAGATATAAATTTTCAGTTCATATTCCCAAGCATTAAGGGAGATACCAATTAGCAAATTAACTTGTGAAAATATGCGAAAATCCACTTTCTGAAATTTCATGTATCCATAACTCGACTAATTGGAGAGATAGAACGTTCTAGTCTTCGCCAATCGATTCAGAAGAGCATTTTACATACAGAAATAAGTTTTGAGTTTATATTTCCAAGTATTAAGTAAGATAACGGAGAGCAAACTAAATCGTGAAAATATTCTCTATGTATTCATAACTCCACTAATTGGAGAGATAGAACGTTCTAGTCTTCGCCAATCGATTCAGAAGAGCATTCTACATATAGATATGAATTTTGAGTTGATATTTACAAGTATTAAGGAAGATAGCAGAGATAAATTAAAATCGAGAAATATTTCCATACCTACCCCTTGCTCCAAAATTTCCTACAAAAAAAAAATTTTGCGTCATGAAATTGGCTATAAATTGGTAACCGGGGGTTTTTTGAAACGAAAAATCGACTGGCACAGTCTGTTTTTCAATAAAATCATTCTTTGGCCTTCAAATGACGTAATGCAATTCTCAAAAATCCTCTATCTAAACCTAAAAATTCTCATAACTTGACTAATTAGAGAGTTAGAACGTTCTAGTCTTCGCCAGTGGATTCAGGGGAACATTTTACATATAGATATAAATTTTCAGTTCATATTCCCAAGCATTAAGGGAGATACCAATTAGCAAATTAACTTGTGAAAATATGCGAAAATCCACTTTCTGAAATTTCATGTATCCATAACTCGACTAATTGGAGAGATAGAACGTTCTAGTCTTCGCCAATCGATTCAGAAGAGCATTTTACATACAGAAATAAGTTTTGAGTTTATATTTCCAAGTATTAAGTAAGATAACGGAGAGCAAACTAAATCGTGAAAATATTCTCTATGTATTCATAACTCCACTAATTGGAGAGATAGAACGTTCTAGTCTTCGCCAATCGATTCAGAAGAGCATTCTACATATAGATATGAATTTTGAGTTGATATTTACAAGTATTAAGGGAGATAGCAGAGATAAATTAAAATCGAGAAATATTTCCATACCTACCCCTTGCTCCAAAATTTCCTACAAAAAAAAATTTTGCGTCATGAAATTGGCTATAAATTGGTAACCGGGGGTTTTTTAAAACGAAAAATCGACTGGCACAGTCTGTTTTTTAATAAAATCATTCTTTGGCCTTCAAATGACGTAATGCAATTCTCAAAAATCCTCTATCTAAACCTAAAAATTCTCATAACTTGACTAATTAAAGAGTTAGAACGTTCTAGTCTTCGCCAGTGGATTCAGGGGAACATTTTACATATAGATATAAATTTTCAGTTAATATTTCCAAGCATTAAGGGAGATACCAATTAGCAAATTAACTTGTGAAAATATGCGAAAATCCACTTTCTGAAATTTCATGTATCCATAACTCGACTAATTGAAGAGATAGAACGTTCTAGTCTTCGCCAATCGATTCAGAAGATCATTTTACATACAGAAATAAGTTTTGAGTTTATATTCCCAAGTATTAAGTAAGATAACGGAGAGCAAATTAAATCGTGAAAATATTCTCTATGTATTCATAACTCCACTAATTGGAGAGATAGAACGTTCTAGTCTTCGCCAATCGATTCAGAAGAGCATTTTACATATAGATATGAATTTTGAGTTGATATTTACAAGTATTAAGGGAGATAGCAGAGATAAATTAAAATCGAGAAATATTTCCATACCTACCCCTTGCTCCAAAATTTCCTACAAAAAAAAAATTTTGCGTCATGAAATTGGCTATAAATTGGTAACCGGGGGTTTTTTGAAACGAAAAATCGACTGGCACAGTCTGTTTTTCAATAAAATCATTCTTTGGCCTTCAAATGACGTAATGCAATTCTCAAAAATCCACTATCTAAACCTAAAAGTTCTGATAACTCGACTAATTGGAGAGATAGAACCCTCTAGTCTTCGCCAATCGATTCAGAAGAGCATTTTACATACAGAAATAAGTTCCGAGTTGATATTTCCAAGTATTAAGTAAGATAACGGAGAGCAAACTAAATCGTGACAATATTCTCTATGTATTCATAACTCCATTAATTGGAGAGATAGAACGTTCTAGTCTTCGCCAATCGATTCAGAAGAGCATTTTACATATAGATTTGAATTTTCAGTTTATATTTCCAAGCATTAAGGGAGATAGCAGAGATACATTAAAATCGAGAAATATTTCCATACCTACCCCTTCCTCCAAAATTTCCTACAAAAAAAAAATTTTGCGTCATAAAATTGGCTATAAATTGGTAACCGGGAGTTTTTTGAAACGAAAAATTGACTGGCACAGTCTGTTTTTCAATAAAATCCTTTGGCCTTCAAATGACGTAATGCAATTCTCAAAAATCCACTATCTAAACCTGAAAATTCTCATAACTCGACTAATTGAAGAGTTAGAACGTTCTAGTCTTCGCCATTCGATTCAGGGGAACATTTTACATATAGATATGAATTTTCAGTTCATATTTCCAAGCATTAGGGGAGATACCAATTAGCAAATTAACTTGTGAAAATATGCGAAAATCCACTTTCTGAAATTTCATGTATCCATAACTCGACTAATTGAAGAGATAGAACGTTCTAGTCTTCGCCAATCGATTCAGAAGATCATTTTACATACAGAAATAAGTTTTGAGTTTATATTCCCAAGTATTAAGTAAGATAACGGAGAGCAAATTAAATCGTGAAAATATTCTCTATGTATTCATAACTCCACTAATTGGAGAGATAGAACGTTCTAGTCTTCGCCAATCGATTAAGAAGAGCATTTTACATATAGATATGAATTTTGAGTTGATATTTACAAGTATTAAGGAAGATAGCAGAGATAAATTAAAATCGAGAAATATTTCCATACCTACCCCTTGCTCCAAAATTTCCTACAAAAAAAAAATTTTGCGTCATGAAATTGGCTATAAATTGGTAACCGGGGGTTTTTTGAAACGAAAAATCGACTGGCACAGTCTGTTTTTCAATAAAATCATTCTTTGGCCTTCAAATGACGTAATGCAATTCTCAAAAATCCTCTATCTAAACCTAAAAATTCTCATAACTTGACTAATTAGAGAGTTAGAACGTTCTAGTCTTCGCCAGTGGATTCAGGGGAACATTTTACATATAGATATAAATTTTCAGTTCATATTCCCAAGCATTAAGGGAGATACCAATTAGCAAATTAACTTGTGAAAATATGCGAAAATCCACTTTCTGAAATTTCATGTATCCATAACTCGACTAATTGAAGAGATAGAACGTTCTAGTCTTCGCCAATCGATTCAGAAGAGCATTTTACATACAGAAATAAGTTTTGAGTTTATATTTCCAAGTATTAAGTAAGATAACGGAGAGCAAACTAAATCGTGAAAATATTCTCTATGTATTCATAACTCCACTAATTGGAGAGATAGAACGTTCTAAACTTCGCCAATCGATTCAGAAGAGCATTTTACATATAGATATGAATTTTGAGTTGATATTTACAAGTATTAAGGGAGATAGCAGAGATAAATTAAAATCGAGAAATATTTCCATACCTACCCCTTGCTCCAAAATTTCCTACAAAAAAAAATTTTGCGTCATGAAATTGGCTATAAATTGGTAACCGGGGGTTTTTTGAAACGAAAAATCGACTGGCACAGTCTGTTTTTCAATAAAATCATTCTTTGGCCTTCAAATGACGTAATGCAATTCTCAAAAATCCTCTATCTAAACCTAAAAATTCTCATAACTTGACTAATTAAAGAGTTAGAACGTTCTAGTCTTCGCCAGTGGATTCAGGGGAACATTTTACATATAGATATAAATTTTCAGTTCATATTTCCAAGCATTAAGGGAGATACCAATTAGCAAATTAACTTGTGAAAATATGCGAAAATCCACTTTCTGAAATTTCATGTATCCATAACTCGACTAATTGAAGAGATAGAACGTTCTAGTCTTCGCCAATCGATTCAGAAGATCATTTTACATACAGAAATAAGTTTTGAGTTTATATTTCCAAGTATTAAGTAAGATAACGGAGAGCAAATTAAATCGTGAAAATATTCTCTATGTATTCATAACTCCACTAATTGGAGAGATAGAACGTTCTAGTCTTCGCCAATCGATTCAGAAGAGCATTTTACATATAGATATGAATTTTGAGTTGATATTTACAAGTATTAAGGGAGATAGCAGAGATAAATTAAAATCGAGAAATATTTCCATACCTACCCCTTGCTCCAAAATTTCCTACAAAAAAAAAATTTTGCGTCATGAAATTGGCTATAAATTGGTAACCGGGGGTTTTTTGAAACGAAAAATCGACTGGCACAGTCTGTTTTTCAATAAAATCATTCTTTGGCCTTCAAATGACGTAATGCAATTCTCAAAAATCCACTATCTAAACCTAAAAATTCTCATAACTCGACTAATTGAGGAGTTAAAACGTTCTAGTCTTCGCCAGTCGATTCAGGGGAACATTTTACATATAGATATGAATTTTCAGTTCATATTTCCAAGCATTAAGGGAGATACCAATTAGCAAATTAACTTGTGAAAATATGCGAAAATCCACTTTCTGAAATTTCATGTATCCATAACTCGACTAATTGAAGAGATAGAACGTTCTTGTCTTCGCCAATCGATTCAGAAGAGCATTTTACATACAGAAATAAGTTTTGAGTTTATATTTCCAAGTATGAAGTAAGATAACGGAGAGCAAATTAAATCGTGAAAATATTCTCTATGTATTCATAACTCCACTAATTGGAGAGATAGAACGTTCTAGTCTTCGCCAATCGATTCAGAAGAGCATTTTACATATAGATATGAATTTTTAGTTGATATTTACAAGTATTAAGGGAGATAGCAGAGATAAATTAAAATCGAGAAATATTTCCATACCCCTTGCTCCAAAATTTCCAACAAAAAAAAATTTTTCGTCATGAAATTGGCTATAAATTGGTAACCGGGGGTTTTTTGAAACGAAAAATCGACTGGCACAGTCTGTTTTTCAATAAAATCATTCTTTGGCCTTCAAATGACGTAATGCAATTCTCAAAAATCCACTATCTAAACCTAAATATTCTCATAACTTGACTAATTGAAGAGTTAGAACGTTCTAGTCTTCGCCAGTGGATTCAGGGGAACATTTTACATATAGATATAAATTTTCAGTTCATAGTTCCAAGCATTAAGGGAGATACCAATTAGCAAATTAACTTGTGAAAATATGCGAAAATCCACTTTCTGAAATTTCATGTATCCATAACTCGACTAATTGAAGAGATAGAACGTTCTAGTCTTCGCCAATCGATTCAGAAGAGCATTCTACATACAGAAATAAGTTTTGAGTTTATATTTCCAAGTATTAAGTAAGATAACGGAGAGCAAATTAAATCGGGAAAATATTCTCTATGTATTCACAACTCCACTAAATGGAGAGATAGAACGTTCTAGTCTTCGCCAATCGATTAAGAAGAGCATTTTACATATAGATATGAATTTTGAGTTGATATTCACAAGTATTAAGGGAGATAGCAGAGATAAATTAAAATCGAGAAATATTTCCATACCTACCCCTTGCTCCAAAATTTCCTACAAAAAAAAAATTTTGCGTCATGAAATTGGCTATAAATTGGTAACCGGGGGTTTTTTGAAACGAAAAATCGACTGGCACAGTCTGTTTTTCAATAAAATCATTCTTTGGCCTTCAAATGACGTAATGCAATTCTCAAAAATCCTCTATCTAAACCTAAAAATTCTCATAACTTGACTAATTAGAGAGTTAGAACGTTCTAGTCTTCGCCAGTGGATTCAGGGGAACATTTTACATATAGATATAAATTTTCAGTTCATATTCCCAAGCATTAAGGGAGATACCAATTAGCAAATTAACTTGTGAAAATATGCGAAAATCCACTTTCTGAAATTTCATGTATCCATAACTCGACTAATTGAAGAGATAGAACGTTCTAGTCTTCGCCAATCGATTCAGAAGAGCATTTTACATACAGAAATAAGTTTTGAGTTTATATTTCCAAGTATTAAGTGAGATAACAAAGAGCAAATTAGATCGTGAAAATATTCTCTATGTATTCATAACTCCACTAATTGGAGAGATAGAACGTTCTAGTCTTCGCCAATCGATTCAGAAGAGCATTCTACATATAGATATGATTTTTGAGTTGATATTTACAAGTATTAAGGGAGATAGCAGAGATAAATTAAAATCGAGAAATATTTCCATACCTACCCCTTGCTCCAAAATTTCCTACAAAAAAAAAATTTTGCGTCATGAAATTGGCTATAAATTGGTAACCGGGGGTTTTTTGAAACGAAAAATCGACTGGCACAGTCTGTTTTTCAATAAAATCATTCTTTGGCCTTCAAATGACGTAATGCAATTCTCAAAAATCCACTATCTAAACCTAAAAATTCTCATAACTCGACTAATTGAGGAGTTAGAACGTTCTAGTCTTCGCCAGTCGATTCAGGGGAACATTTTACATATAGATATGAATTTTCAGTTCATATTTCCAAGCATTAAGGGAGATACCAATTAGCAAATTAACTTGTGAAAATATGCGAAAATCCACCTTCTGAAATTTCATGTATCCATAACTCGACTAATTGACGAGATAGAACGTTCTAGTCTTCGCCAATCGATTCAGAAGAGCATTTTACATACAGAAATAAGTTTTGAGTTTATATTTCCAAGTATTAAGTAAGATAACGGAGAGCAAATTAAATCGTGAAAATATTCTCTATGTATTCATAACTCCACTAATTGGAGAGATAGAACGTTCTAGTCTTCGCCAATCGATTAAGAAGAGCATTTTACATATAGTTATGAATTTTGAGTTGATATTTACAAGTATTAAGGGAGATAGCAGAGATAAATTAAAATCGAGAAATATTTCCATACCTACCCCTTGCTCCAAAATTTCCTACAAAAAAAAAATTTTGCGTCATGAAATTGGCTATAAATTGGTAACCGGGGGTTTTTTGAAACGAAAAATCGACTGGCACAGTCTGTTTTTCAATAAAATCATTCTTTGGCCTTCAAATGACGTAATGCAATTCTCAAAAATCCACTATCTAAACCTAAAAATTCTCATAACTCGACTAATTGAGGAGTTAGAACGTTCTAGTCTTCGCCAGTCGATTCAGGGGAACATTTTACATATAGATATGAATTTTCAGTTCATATTTCCAAGCATTAAGGGAGATACCAATTAGCAAATTAACTTGTGAAAATATGCGAAAATCCACTTTCTGAAATTTCATGTATCCATAACTCGACTAATTGAAGAGATAGAACGTTCTTGTCTTCGCCAATCGATTCAGAAGAGCATTTTACATACAGAAATAAGTTTTGAGTTTATATTTCCAAGTATTAAGTAAGATAACGGAGAGCAAATTAAATCGTGAAAATATTCTCTATGTATTCATAACTCCATTAATTGGAGAGATAGAACGTTCTAGTCTTCGCCAATCGATTCAGAAGAGCATTTTACATATAGATATGGATTTTGAGTTGATATTTACAAGTATTAAGGGAGATAGCAGAGATAAATTAAAATCGAGAAATATTTCCATACCCCTTGCTCCAAAATTTCCAACAAAAAAAAATTTTTCGTCATGAAATTGGCTATAAATTGGTAACCGGGGGTTTTTTGAAACGAAAAATCGACTGGCACAGTCTGTTTTTCAATAAAATCATTCTTTGGCCTTCAAATGACGTAATGCAATTCTCAAAAATCCACTATCTAAACCTAAATATTCTCATAACTTGACTAATTGAAGAGTTAGAACGTTCTAGTCTTCGCCAGTGGATTCAGGGGAACATTTTACATATAGATATAAATTTTCAGTTCATAGTTCCAAGCATTAAGGGAGATACCAATTAGCAAATTAACTTGTGAAAATATGCGAAAATCCACTTTCTGAAATTTCATGTATCCATAACTCGACTAATTGAAGAGATAGAACGTTCTAGTCTTCGCCAATCGATTCAGAAGAGCATTCTACATACAGAAATAAGTTTTGAGTTTATATTTCCAAGTATTAAGTAAGATAACGGAGAGCAAATTAAATCGTGAAAATATTCTCTATGTATTCACAACTCCACTAATTGGAGAGATAGAACGTTCTAGTCTTCGCCAATCGATTAAGAAGAGCATTTTACATATAGATATGAATTTTGAGTTGATATTTACAAGTATTAAGGGAGATAGCAAAGATAAATTAAAATCGAGAAATATTTCCATACCTACCCCTTGCTCCAAAATTTCCTACAAAAAAAAAATTTTGCGTCATGAAATTGGCTATAAATTGGTAACCGGGGGTTTTTTGAAACGAAAAATCGACTGGCACAGTCTGTTTTTCAATAAAATCATTCTTTGGCCTTCAAATGACGTAATGCAATTCTCAAAAATCCACTATCTAAACCTAAAAATTCTCATAACTCGACTAATTGAGGAGTTAGAACGTTCTAGTCTTCGCCAGTCGATTCAGGGGAACATTTTACATATAGATATGAATTTTCAGTTCATATTTCCAAGCATTAAGGGAGATACCAATTAGCAAATTAACTTGTGAAAATATGCGAAAATCCACTTTCTGAAATTTCATGTATCCATAACTCGACTAATTGGAGAGATAGAACGTTCTAGTCTTCGCCAATCGATTCAGAAGAGCATTTTACATACAGAAATAAGTTTTGAGTTTATATTTCCAAGTATTAAGTGAGATAACAAAGAGCAAATTAGATCGTGAAAATATTCTCTATGTATTCATAACTCCACTAATTGGAGAGATAGAACGTTCTAGTCTTCGCCAATCGATTCAGAAGAGCATTCTACATATAGATATGATTTTTGAGTTGATATTTACAAGTATTAAGGGAGATAGCAGAGATAAATTAAAATCGAGAAATATTTCCATACCTACCCCTTGCTCCAAAATTTCCTACAAAAAAAAATTTTGCGTCATGAAATTGGCTATAAATTGGTAACCGGGGGTTTTTTGAAACGAAAAATCGACTGGCACAGTCTGTTTTTCAATAAAATCATTCTTTGGCCTTCAAATGACGTAATGCAATTCTCAAAAATCCACTATCTAAACCTAAAAATTCTCATAACTCGACTAATTGAGGAGTTAGAACGTTCTAGTCTTCGCCAGTCGATTCAGGGGAACATTTTACATATAGATATGAATTTTCATTTCATATTTCCAAGCATTAAGGGAGATACCAATTAGCAAATTAACTTGTGAAAATATGCGAAAATCCACTTTCTGAAATTTCATGTATCCATAACTCGACTAATTGACGAGATAGAACGTTCTAGTCTTCGCCAATCGATTCAGAAGAGCATTTTACATACAGAAATAAGTTTTGAGTTTATATTTCCAAGTATTAAGTAAGATAACGGAGAGCAAATTAAATCATGAAAATATTCTCTATGTAGTCATAATTCGACTAATTGAAGAGATAGAACGTTCTAGTCTTCGCCAATCGATTCAGAAGAGCATTTTACATATAAATATGAATTTTGAGTTGATATTTACAAGTATTAAGGGAGATAGCAGAGATAAATTAAAATCGAGAAATATTTCCATACCTACCCCTTGCTCCAAAATTTCCTACAAAAAAAAAATTTTGCGTCATGAAATTGGCTATAAATTGGTAACCGGGGGTTTTTTGAAACGAAAAATCGACTGGCACAGTCTGTTTTTCAATAAAATCATTCTTTGGCCTTCAAATGACGTAATGCAATTCTCAAAAATCCACTATCTAAACCTAAAAATTCTCATAACTCGACTAATTGAGGAGTTAGAACAGTCTAGTCTTCGCCAGTGGATTTAGGGGAACATTTTACATATAGATATGAATTTTCAGTTCATATTTCCAAGCATTAAGGGAGATACCAATTAGCAAATTAACTTGTGAAAATATGCGAAAATCCACTTTCTGAAATTTCATGTATCCATAACTCGACTAATTGAAGAGATAGAACGTTCTAGTCTTCGCCAATCGATTCAGAAGAGCATTCTACATACAGAAATAAGTTTTGAGTTTATATTTCCAAGTATTAAGTAAGATAACGGAGAGCAAATTAAATCGTGAAAATATTCTCTATGTATTCACAACTCCACTAATTGGAGAGATAGAACGTTCTAGTCTTCGCCAATCGATTAAGAAGAGCATTTTACATATAGATATGAATTTTGAGTTGATATTCACAAGTATTAAGGGAGATAGCAGAGATAAATTAAAATCGAGAAATATTTCCATACCTACCCCTTGCTCCAAAATTTCCTACAAAAAAAAAATTTTGCGTCATGAAATTGGCTATAAATTGGTAACCGGAGGTTTTTTGAAACGAAAAATCGACTGGCACAGTCTGTTTTTCAATAAAATCATTCTTTGGCCTTCAAATGACGTAATGCAATTCTCAAAAATCCACTATCTAAACCTAAAAATTCTCATAACTTGACTAATTGAAGAGTTAGAACGTTCTAGTCTTCGCCAGTGGATTCAGGGGAACATTTTACATATAGATATAAATTTTCAGTTCATAGTTCCAAGCATTAAGGGAGATACCAATTAGCAAATTAACTTGTGAAAATATGCGAAAATCCACTTTCTGAAATTTCATGTATCCATAACTCGACTAATTGACGAGATAGAACGTTCTAGTCTTCGCCAATCGATTCAGAAGAGCATTTTACATACAGAAATAAGTTTTGAGTTTATATTTCCAAGTATTAAGTAAGATAACGGAGAGCAAATTAAATCGTGAAAATATTCTCTATGTATTCATAATTCGACTAATTGAAGAGATAGAACGTTCTAGTCTTCGCCAATCGATTCAGAAGAGCATTTTACATATAGATATGAATTTTGAGTTGATATTTACAAGTATTAAGGGAGATAGCAGAGATAAATTAAAATCGAGAAATATTTCCATACCTACCCCTTGCTTCAAAATTTCCTACAAAAAAAAAATTTTGCGTCATGAAATTGGCTATAAATTGGTAACCAGGGGTTTTTTGAAACGAAAAATCGACTGGCACAGTCTGTTTTTCAATAAAATCATTCTTTGGCCTTCAAATGACGTAATGCAATTCTCAAAAATCCACTATCTAAACCTAAAAATTCTCATAACTCGACTAATTGAGGAGTTAGAACGTTCTAGTCTTCGCCAGTCGATTCAGGGGAACATTTTACATATAGATATGAATTTTCAGTTCATATTTCCAAGCATTAAGGGAGATACCAATTAGCAAATTAACTTGTGAAAATATGCGAAAATCCACTTTCTGAAATTTCATGTATCCATAACTCGACTAATTGACGAGATAGAACGTTCTAGTCTTCGCCAATCGATTCAGAAGAGCATTTTACATACAGAAATAAGTTTTGAGTTTATATTTCCAAGTATTAAGTAAGATAACGGAGAGCAAATTAAATCGTGAAAATATTCTCTATGTATTCATAATTCGACTAATTGAAGAGATAGAACGTTCTAGTCTTCGCCAATCGATTCAGAAGAGCATTTTACATATAGATATGAATTTTGAGTTGATATTTACAAGTATTAAGGGAGATAGCAGAGATAAATTAAAATCGAGAAATATTTCCATACCTACCCCTTGCTCCAAAATTTCCTACGAAAAAAAAATTTTGCGTCATGAAATTGGCTATAAATTGGTAACCGGGGGTTTTTTGAAACGAAAAATCGACTGGCACAGTCTGTTTTTCAATAAAATCATTCTTTGGCCTTCAAATGACGTAATGCAATTCTCAAAAATCCACTATCTAAACCTAAAAATTCTCATAACTCGACTAATTGAGGAGTTAGAACGTTCTAGTCTCCGCCAGTGGATTCAGGGGAACATTTTACATATAGATATGAATTTTCAGTTCATATTTCCAAGCATTAAGGGAGATACCAATTAGCAAATTAACTTGTGAAAATATGCGAAAATCCACTTTCTGAAATTTCATGTATCCATAACTCGACTAATTGACGAGATAGAACGTTCTAGTCTTCGCCAATCGATCCAGAAGAGCATTTTACATACAGAAATAAGTTTTGAGTTGATATTTACAAGTATTAAGGGAGATAGCAGAGATAAATTAAAATCGAGAAATATTTCCATACCTACCCCTTGCTCCAAAATTTCCTACAAAAAAAAATTTTGCGTCATGAAATTGGCTATAAATTGGTAACCGGGGGTTTTTTGAAAAGAAAAATCGACTGGCACAGTCTGTTTTTCAATAAAATCATTCTTTGGCCTTCAAATGACGTAATGCAATTCTCAAAAATCCACTATCTAAACCTAAAAATTCTCATAACTCGACTAATTGAGGAGTTAGAACGTTCTAGTCTTCGCCAGTCGATTCAGGGGAACATTTTACATATAGATATGAATTTTCAGTTCATATTTCCAAGCATTAAGGGAGATACCAATTAGCAAATTAACTTGTGAAAATATGCGAAAATCCACTTTCTGAAATTTCATGTATCCATAACTCGACTAATTGACGAGATAGAACGTTCTAGTCTTCGCCAATCGATTCAGAAGAGCATTTTACATACAGAAATAAGTTTTGAGTTTATATTTCCAAGTATTAAGTAAGATAACGGAGAGCAAATTAAATCGTGAAAATATTCTCTATGTATTCATAACTCCACTAATTGGAGAGATAGAACGTTCTAGTCTTCGCCAATCGATTCAGAAGAGCATTTTACATATAGATATGAATTTTGAGTTGATAGTCACAAGTATTAAGGGAGATAGCAGAGATAAATTAAAATCGAGAAATATTTCCATACCTACCCCTTGCTCCAAAATTTCCTACAAAAAAAAAATTTTGCGTCATGAAATTGGCTATAAATTGGTAACCGGGGGTTTTTTGAAACGAAAAATCGACTGGCTTAGTCTGTTTTTCAATAAAATCATTCTTTGGCCTTCAAATGACGTAATGCAATTCTCAAAAATCCACTATCTAAACCTAAAAATTCTCATAACTTGACTAATTGAAGAGTTAGAACGTTCTAGTCTTCGCCAGTGGATTCAGGGGAACATTTTACATATAGATATAAATTTTCAGTTCATAGTTCCAAGCATTAAGGGAGATACCAATTAGCAAATTAACTTGTGAAAATATGCGAAAATCCACTTTCTGAAATTTCATGTATCCATAACTCGACTAATTGAAGAGATAGAACGTTCTAGTCTTCGCCAATCGATTCAGAAGAGCATTTTACATATAGAAATAAGTTTTGAGTTTATATTTCCAAGTATTAAGTAAGATAACGGAGAGCAAATTAAATCGTGAAAATATTCTCTATGTATTCACAACTCCACTAATTGGAGAGATAGAACGTTCTAGTCTTCGCCAATCGATTAAGAAGAGCATTTTACATATAGATATGAATTTTGAGTTGATATTTACAAGTATTAAGGGAGATAGCAGAGATAAATTAAAATCGAGAAATATTTCCATACCTACCCCTTGCTCCAAAATTTTCTACAAAAAAAAAGTTTTGCGTCATGAAATTGGCTATAAATTGGTAACCGGGGGTTTTTTGAAACGAAAAATCGACTGGCACAGTCTGTTTTTCAATAAAATCATTCTTTGGCCTTCAAATGACGTAATGCAATTCTCAAAAATCCACTATCTAAACCTAAAAATTCTCATAACTCGACTAATTGAGGAGTTAGAACGTTCTAGTCTTCGCCAGTCGATTCAGGGGAACATTTTACATATAGATATGAATTTTCAGTTCATATTTCCAAGCATTAAGGGAGATACCAATTAGCAAATTAACTTGTGAAAATATGCGAAAATCCACTTTCTGAAATTTCATGTATCCATAACTCGACTAATTGACGAGATAGAACGTTCTAGTCTTCGCCAATCGATTCAGAAGAGCATTTTACATACAGAAATAAGTTTTGAGTTTATATTTCCAAGTATTAAGTAAGATAACGGAGAGCAAATTAAATCGTGAAAATATTCTCTATGTATTCATAATTCGACTAATTGAAGAGATAGAACGTTCTAGTCTTCGCCAATCGATTCAGAAGAGCATTTTACATATAGATATGAATTTTGAGTTGATATTTACAAGTATTAAGGGAGATAGCAGAGATAAATTAAAATCGAGAAATATTTCCAAAATTTCCTACAAAAAAAAAATTTTGCGTCATGAAATTGGCTATAAATTGGTAACCGGGGGTTTTTTGGAACGAAAAATCGACTGGCACAGTCTGTTTTTCAATAAAATCATTCTTTGGCCTTCAAATGACGTAATGCAATTCTCAAAAATCCACTATCTAAACCTAAAAATTCTCATAACTCGACTAATTGAGGAGTTAGAACGTTCTAGTCTTCGCCAGTCGATTCAGGGGAACATTTTACATATAGATATGAATTTTCAGTTCATATTTCCAAGCATTAAGGGAGATACCAATTAGCAAATTAACTTGTGAAAATATGCGAAAATCCACTTTCTGAAATTTCATGTATCCATAACTCGACTAATTGACGAGATAGAACGTTCTAGTCTTCGCCAATCGATTCAGAAGAGCATTTTACATACAGAAATAAGTTTTGAGTTTATATTTCCAAGTATTAAGTAAGATAACGGAGAGCAAATTAAATCGTGAAAATATTCTCTATGTATTCATAATTCGACTAATTGAAGAGATAGAACGTTCTAGTCTTCGCCAATCGATTCAGAAGAGCATTTTACATATAGATATGAATTTTGAGTTGATATTTACAAGTATTAAGGGAGATAGCAGAGATAAATTAAAATCGAGAAATATTTCCAAAATTTCCTACAAAAAAAAAATTTTGCGTCATGAAATTGGCTATAAATTGGTAACCGGGGGTTTTTTGGAACGAAAAATCGACTGGCACAGTCTGTTTTTCAATAAAATCATTCTTTGGCCTTCAAATGACGTAATGCAATTCTCAAAAATCCACTATCTAAACCTAAAAATTCTCATAACTCGACTAATTGAGGAGTTAGAACGTTCTAGTCTCCGCCAGTGGATTCAGGGGAACATTTTACATATAGATATGAATTTTCAGTTCATATTTCCAAGCATTAAGGGAGATACCAATTAGCAAATTAACTTGTGAAAATATGCGAAAATCCACTTTCTGAAATTTCATGTATCCATAACTCGACTAATTGACGAGATAGAACGTTCTAGTCTTCGCCAATCGATTCAGAAGAGCATTTTACATACAGAAATAAGTTTTGAGTTGATATTTACAAGTATTAAGGGAGATAGCAGAGATAAATTAAAATCGAGAAATATTTCCATACCTACCCCTTGCTCCAAAATTTCCTGCAAAAAAAAAATTTTGCGTCATGAAATTGGCTATAAATTGGTAACCGGGGGTTTTTTGAAAAGAAAAATCGACTGGCACAGTCTGTTTTTCAATAAAATCATTCTTTGGCCTTCAAATGACGTAATGCAATTCTCAAAAATCCACTATCTAAACCTAAAAATTCTCATAACTCGACTAATTGAGGAGTTAGAACGTTCTAGTCTTCGCCAGTCGATTCAGGGGAACATTTTACATATAGATATGAATTTTCAGTTCATATTTCCAAGCATTAAGGGAGATACCAATTAGCAAATTAACTTGTGAAAATATGCGAAAATCCACTTTCTGAAATTTCATGTATCCATAACTCGACTAATTGACGAGATAGAACGTTCTAGTCTTCGCCAATCGATTCAGAAGAGCATTTTACATACAGAAATAAGTTTTGAGTTTATATTTCCAAGTATTAAGTGAGATAACGGAGAGCAAATTAAATCGTGAAAATATTCTCTATGTATTCATAATTCGACTAATTGAAGAGATAGAACGTTCTAGTCTTCGCCAATCGATTCAGAAGAGCATTTTACATATAGATATGAATTTTGAGTTGATATTCACAAGTATTAAGGGAGATCGCAGAGATAAATTAAAATCGAGAAATATTTCCATACCTACCCCTTGCTCCAAAATTTCCTACAAAAAAAAAATTTTGCGTCATGAAATTGGCTATAAATTGGTAACCGGGGGTTTTTTGAGACGAAAAATCGACTGGCACAGTCTGTTTTTCAATAAAATCATTCTTTTGGCCTTCAAATGACGTAATGCAATTCTCAAAAATCCACTATCTAAACCTAAAAATTCTCATAACTCGACTAATTGAGGAGTTAGAACGTTCTAGTCGAACGCCAGTCGATTCAGGGGAACATTTTACATATAGATATATATTTTCAGTTCATATTTCCAAGCATTAGGGGAGATACCAATTAGCAAATTAACTTGTGAAAATATGCGAAAATCCACTTTCTGAAATTTCATGTATCCATAACTCGACTAATTGAAGAGATAGAACGTTCTAGTCTTCGCCAATCGATTCAGAAGATCATTTTACATACAGAAATAAGTTTTGAGTTTATATTCCCAAGTATTAAGTAAGATAACGGAGAGCAAATTAAATCGTGAAAATATTCTCTATGTATTCATAACTCCACTAATTGGAGAGATAGAACGTTCTAGTCTTCGCCAATCGATTAAGAAGAGCATTTTACATATAGATATGAATTTTGAGTTGATATTTACAAGTATTAAGGAAGATAGCAGAGATAAATTAAAATAGAGAAATATTTCCATACCTACCCCTTGCTCCAAAATTTCCTACAAAAAAAAAATTTTGCGTCATGAAATTGGCTATAAATTGGTAACCGGGGGTTTTTTGAAACGAAAAATCGACTGGCACAGTCTGTTTTTCAATAAAATCATTCTTTGGCCTTCAAATGACGTAATGCAATTCTCAAAAATCCTCTATCTAAACCTAAAAATTCTCATAACTTGACTAATTAGAGAGTTAGAACGTTCTAGTCTTCGCCAGTGGATTCAGGGGAACATTTTACATATAGATATAAATTTTCAGTTCATATTCCCAAGCATTAAGGGAGATACCAATTAGCAAATTAACTTGTGAAAATATGCGAAAATCCACTTTCTGAAATTTCATGTATCCATAACTCGACTAATTGAAGAGATAGAACGTTCTAGTCTTCGCCAATCGATTCAGAAGAGCATTTTACATACAGAAATAAGTTTTGAGTTTATATTTCCAAGTATTAAGTAAGATAACGGAGAGCAAACTAAATCGTGAAAATATTCTCTATGTATTCATAACTCCACTAATTGGAGAGATAGAACGTTCTAAACTTCGCCAATCGATTCAGAAGAGCATTTTACATATAGATATGAATTTTGAGTTGATATTTACAAGTATTAAGGGAGATAGCAGAGATAAATTAAAATCGAGAAATATTTCCATACCTACCCCTTGCTCCAAAATTTCCTACAAAAAAAAATTTTGCGTCATGAAATTGGCTATAAATTGGTAACCGGGGGTTTTTTGAAACGAAAAATCGACTGGCACAGTCTGTTTTTCAATAAAATCATTCTTTGGCCTTCAAATGACGTAATGCAATTCTCAAAAATCCTCTATCTAAACCTAAAAATTCTCATAACTTGACTAATTAAAGAGTTAGAACGTTCTAGTCTTCGCCAGTGGATTCAGGGGAACATTTTACATATAGATATAAATTTTCAGTTCATATTTCCAAGCATTAAGGGAGATACCAATTAGCAAATTAACTTGTGAAAATATGCGAAAATCCACTTTCTGAAATTTCATGTATCCATAACTCGACTAATTGAAGAGATAGAACGTTCTAGTCTTCGCCAATCGATTCAGAAGATCATTTTACATACAGAAATAAGTTTTGAGTTTATATTTCCAAGTATTAAGTAAGATAACGGAGAGCAAATTAAATCGTGAAAATATTCTCTATGTATTCATAACTCCACTAATTGGAGAGATAGAACGTTCTAGTCTTCGCCAATCGATTCAGAAGAGCATTTTACATATAGATATGAATTTTGAGTTGATATTTACAAGTATTAAGGGAGATAGCAGGGATAAATTAAAATCGAGAAATATTTCCATACCTACCCCTTGCTCCAAAATTTCCTACAAAAAAAAAATTTTGCGTCATGAAATTGGCTATAAATTGGTAACCGGGGGTTTTTTGAAACGAAAAATCGACTGGCACAGTCTGTTTTTCAATAAAATCATTCTTTGGCCTTCAAATGACGTAATGCAATTCTCAAAAATCCACTATCTAAACCTAAAAATTCTCATAACTCGACTAATTGAGGAGTTAAAACGTTCTAGTCTTCGCCAGTCGATTCAGGGGAACATTTTACATATAGATATGAATTTTCAGTTCATATTTCCAAGCATTAAGGGAGATACCAATTAGCAAATTAACTTGTGAAAATATGCGAAAATCCACTTTCTGAAATTTCATGTATCCATAACTCGACTAATTGAAGAGATAGAACGTTCTTGTCTTCGCCAATCGATTCAGAAGAGCATTTTACATACAGAAATAAGTTTTGAGTTTATATTTCCAAGTATGAAGTAAGATAACGGAGAGCAAATTAAATCGTGAAAATATTCTCTATGTATTCATAACTCCACTAATTGGAGAGATAGAACGTTCTAGTCTTCGCCAATCGATTCAGAAGAGCATTTTACATATAGATATGAATTTTTAGTTGATATTTACAAGTATTAAGGGAGATAGCAGAGATAAATTAAAATCGAGAAATATTTCCATACCCCTTGCTCCAAAATTTCCAACAAAAAAAAATTTTTCGTCATGAAATTGGCTATAAATTGGTAACCGGGGGTTTTTTGAAACGAAAAATCGACTGGCACAGTCTGTTTTTCAATAAAATCATTCTTTGGCCTTCAAATGACGTAATGCAATTCTCAAAAATCCACTATCTAAACCTAAATATTCTCATAACTTGACTAATTGAAGAGTTAGAACGTTCTAGTCTTCGCCAGTGGATTCAGGGGAACATTTTACATATAGATATAAATTTTCAGTTCATAGTTCCAAGCATTAAGGGAGATACCAATTAGCAAATTAACTTGTGAAAATATGCGAAAATCCACTTTCTGAAATTTCATGTATCCATAACTCGACTAATTGAAGAGATAGAACGTTCTAGTCTTCGCCAATCGATTCAGAAGAGCATTCTACATACAGAAATAAGTTTTGAGTTTATATTTCCAAGTATTAAGTAAGATAACGGAGAGCAAATTAAATCGTGAAAATATTCTCTATGTATTCACAACTCCACTAATTGGAGAGATAGAACGTTCTAGTCTTCGCCAATCGATTAAGAAGAGCATTTTACATATAGATATGAATTTTGAGTTGATATTCACAAGTATTAAGGGAGATAGCAGAGATAAATTAAAATCGAGAAATATTTCCATACCTACCCCTTGCTCCAAAATTTCCTACAAAAAAAAAATTTTGCGTCATGAAATTGGCTATAAATTGGTAACCGGGGGTTTTTTGAAACGAAAAATCGACTGGCACAGTCTGTTTTTCAATAAAATCATTCTTTGGCCTTCAAATGACGTAATGCAATTCTCAAAAATCCACTATCTAAACCTAAAAATTCTCATAACTCGACTAATTGAGGAGTTAGAAGGTTCTAGTCTTCGCCAGTCGATTCAGGGGAACATTTTACATATAGATATGAATTTTCAGTTCATATTTCCAAGCATTAAGGGAGATACCAATTAGCAAATTAACTTGTGAAAATATGCGAAAATCCACTTTCTGAAATTTCATGTATCCATAACTCGACTAATTGGAGAGATAGAACGTTCTAGTCTTCGCCAATCGATTCAGAAGAGCATTTTACATACAGAAATAAGTTTTGAGTTTATATTTCCAAGTATTAAGTGAGATAACAAAGAGCAAATTAGATCGTGAAAATATTCTCTATGTATTCATAACTCCACTAATTGGAGAGATAGAACGTTCTAGTCTTCGCCAATCGATTCAGAAGAGCATTCTACATATAGATATGATTTTTGAGTTGATATTTACAAGTATTAAGGGAGATAGCAGAGATAAATTAAAATCGAGAAATATTTCCATACCTACCCCTTGCTCCAAAATTTCCTACAAAAAAAAAATTTTGCGTCATGAAATTGGCTATAAATTGGTAACCGGGGGTTTTTTGAAACGAAAAATCGACTGGCACAGTCTGTTTTTCAATAAAATCATTCTTTGGCCTTCAAATGACGTAATGCAATTCTCAAAAATCCACTATCTAAACCTAAAAATTCTCATAACTCGACTAATTGAGGAGTTAGAACGTTCTAGTCTTCGCCAGTCGATTCAGGGGAACATTTTACATATAGATATGAATTTTCAGTTCATATTTCCAAGCATTAAGGGAGATACCAATTAGCAAATTAACTTGTGAAAATATGCGAAAATCCACCTTCTGAAATTTCATGTATCCATAACTCGACTAATTGACGAGATAGAACGTTCTAGTCTTCGCCAATCGATTCAGAAGAGCATTTTACATACAGAAATAAGTTTTGAGTTTATATTTCCAAGTATTAAGTAAGATAACGGAGAGCAAATTAAATCGTGAAAATATTCTCTATGTATTCATAATTCGACTAATTGAAGAGATAGAACGTTCTAGTCTTCGCCAATCGATTCAGAAGAGCATTTTACATATAAATATGAATTTTGAGTTGATATTTACAAGTATTAAGGGAGATAGCAGAGATAAATTAAAATCGAGAAATATTTCCATACCTACCCCTTGCTCCAAAATTTCCTACAAAAAAAAAATTTTGCGTCATGAAATTGGCTATAAATTGGTAACCGGGGGTTTTTTGAAACGAAAAATCGACTGGCACAGTCTGTTTTTCAATAAAATCATTCTTTGGCCTTCAAATGACGTAATGCAATTCTCAAAAATCCTCTATCTAAACCTAAAAATTCTCATAACTTGACTAATTAAAGAGTTAGAACGTTCTAGTCTTCGCCAGTGGATTCAGGGGAACATTTTACATATAGATATAAATTTTCAGTTCATATTTCCAAGCATTAAGGGAGATACCAATTAGCAAATTAACTTGTGAAAATATGCGAAAATCCACTTTCTGAAATTTCATGTATCCATAACTCGACTAATTGAAGAGATAGAACGTTCTAGTCTTCGCCAATCGATTCAGAAGATCATTTTACATACAGAAATAAGTTTTGAGTTTATATTCCCAAGTATTAAGTAAGATAACGGAGAGCAAATTAAATCGTGAAAATATTCTCTATGTATTCATAACTCCACTAATTGGAGAGATAGAACGTTCTAGTCTTCGCCAATCGATTAAGAAGAGCATTTTACATATAGTTATGAATTTTGAGTTGATATTTACAAGTATTAAGGGAGATAGCAGAGATAAATTAAAATCGAGAAATATTTCCATACCTACCCCTTGCTCCAAAATTTCCTACAAAAAAAAAATTTTGCGTCATGAAATTGGCTATAAATTGGTAACCGGGGGTTTTTTGAAACGAAAAATCGACTGGCACAGTCTGTTTTTCAATAAAATCATTCTTTGGCCTTCAAATGACGTAATGCAATTCTCAAAAATCCACTATCTAAACCTAAAAATTCTCATAACTCGACTAATTGAGGAGTTAGAACGTTCTAGTCTTCGCCAGTCGATTCAGGGGAACATTTTACATATAGATATGAATTTTCAGTTCAAATTTCCAAGCATTAAGGGAGATACCAATTAGCAAATTAACTTGTGAAAATATGCGAAAATCCACTTTCTGAAATTTCATGTATCCATAACTCGACTAATTGAAGAGATAGAACGTTCTTGTCTTCGCCAATCGATTCAGAAGAGCATTTTACATACAGAAATAAGTTTTGAGTTTATATTTCCAAGTATTAAGTAAGATAACGGAGAGCAAATTAAATCGTGAAAATATTCTCTATGTATTCATAACTCCATTAATTGGAGAGATAGAACGTTCTAGTCTTCGCCAATCGATTCAGAAGAGCATTTTACATATAGATATGGATTTTGAGTTGATATTTACAAGTATTAAGGGAGATAGCAGAGATAAATTAAAATCGAGAAATATTTCCATACCCCTTGCTCCAAAATTTCCAACAAAAAAAAATTTTTCGTCATGAAATTGGCTATAAATTGGTAACCGGGGGTTTTTTGAAACGAAAAATCGACTGGCACAGTCTGTTTTTCAATAAAATCATTCTTTGGCCTTCAAATGACGTAATGCAATTCTCAAAAATCCACTATCTAAACCTAAATATTCTCATAACTTGACTAATTGAAGAGTTAGAACGTTCTAGTCTTCGCCAGTGGATTCAGGGGAACATTTTACATATAGATATAAATTTTCAGTTCATAGTTCCAAGCATTAAGGGAGATACCAATTAGCAAATTAACTTGTGAAAATATGCGAAAATCCACTTTCTGAAATTTCATGTATCCATAACTCGACTAATTGAAGAGATAGAACGTTCTAGTCTTCGCCAATCGATTCAGAAGAGCATTCTACATACAGAAATAAGTTTTGAGTTTATATTTCCAAGTATTAAGTAAGATAACGGAGAGCAAATTAAATCGTGAAAATATTCTCTATGTATTCACAACTCCACTAATTGGAGAGATAGAACGTTCTAGTCTTCGCCAATCGATTAAGAAGAGCATTTTACATATAGATATGAATTTTGAGTTGATATTTACAAGTATTAAGGGAGATAGCAAAGATAAATTAAAATCGAGAAATATTTCCATACCTACCCCTTGCTCCAAAATTTCCTACAAAAAAAAAATTTTGCGTCATGAAATTGGCTATAAATTGGTAACCGGGGGTTTTTTGAAACGAAAAATCGACTGGCACAGTCTGTTTTTCAATAAAATCATTCTTTGGCCTTCAAATGACGTAATGCAATTCTCAAAAATCCACTATCTAAACCTAAAAATTCTCATAACTCGACTAATTGAGGAGTTAGAACGTTCTAGTCTTCGCCAGTCGATTCAGGGGAACATTTTACATATAGATATGAATTTTCAGTTCATATTTCCAAGCATTAAGGGAGATACCAATTAGCAAATTAACTTGTGAAAATATGCGAAAATCCACTTTCTGAAATTTCATGTATCCATAACTCGACTAATTGGAGAGATAGAACGTTCTAGTCTTCGCCAATCGATTCAGAAGAGCATTTTACATACAGAAATAAGTTTTGAGTTTATATTTCCAAGTATTAAGTGAGATAACAAAGAGCAAATTAGATCGTGAAAATATTCTCTATGTATTCATAACTCCACTAATTGGAGAGATAGAACGTTCTAGTCTTCGCCAATCGATTCAGAAGAGCATTCTACATATAGATATGATTTTTGAGTTGATATTTACAAGTATTAAGGGAGATAGCAGAGATAAATTAAAATCGAGAAATATTTCCATACCTACCCCTTGCTCCAAAATTTCCTACAAAAAAAAAATTTTGCGTCATGAAATTGGCTATAAATTGGTAACCGGGGGTTTTTTGAAACGAAAAATCGACTGGCACAGTCTGTTTTTCAATAAAATCATTCTTTGGCCTTCAAATGACGTAATGCAATTCTCAAAAATCCACTATCTAAACCTAAAAATTCTCATAACTCGACTAATTGAGGAGTTAGAACGTTCTAGTCTTCGCCAGTCGATTCAGGGGAACATTTTACATATAGATATGAATTTTCATTTCATATTTCCAAGCATTAAGGGAGATACCAATTAGCAAATTAACTTGTGAAAATATGCGAAAATCCACTTTCTGAAATTTCATGTATCCATAACTCGACTAATTGACGAGATAGAACGTTCTAGTCTTCGCCAATCGATTCAGAAGAGCATTTTACATACAGAAATAAGTTTTGAGTTTATATTTCCAAGTATTAAGTAAGATAACGGAGAGCAAATTAAATCATGAAAATATTCTCTATGTATTCATAATTCGACTAATTGAAGAGATAGAACGTTCTAGTCTTCGCCAATCGATTCAGAAGAGCATTTTACATATAAATATGAATTTTGAGTTGATATTTACAAGTATTAAGGGAGATAGCAGAGATAAATTAAAATCGAGAAATATTTCCATACCTACCCCTTGCTCCAAAATTTCCTACAAAAAAAAAATTTTGCGTCATGAAATTGGCTATAAATTGGTAACCGGGGGTTTTTTGAAACGAAAAATCGACTGGCACAGTCTGTTTTTCAATAAAATCATTCTTTGGCCTTCAAATGACGTAATGCAATTCTCAAAAATCCACTATCTAAACCTAAAAATTCTCATAACTCGACTAATTGAGGAGTTAGAACAGTCTAGTCTTCGCCAGTGGATTTAGGGGAACATTTTACATATAGATATGAATTTTCAGTTCATATTTCCAAGCATTAAGGGAGATACCAATTAGCAAATTAACTTGTGAAAATATGCGAAAATCCACTTTCTGAAATTTCATGTATCCATAACTCGACTAATTGAAGAGATAGAACGTTCTAGTCTTCGCCAATCGATTCAGAAGAGCATTCTACATACAGAAATAAGTTTTGAGTTTATATTTCCAAGTATTAAGTAAGATAACGGAGAGCAAATTAAATCGTGAAAATATTCTCTATGTATTCACAACTCCACTAATTGGAGAGATAGAACGTTCTAGTCTTCGCCAATCGATTAAGAAGAGCATTTTACATATAGATATGAATTTTGAGTTGATATTCACAAGTATTAAGGGAGATAGCAGAGATAAATTAAAATCGAGAAATATTTCCATACCTACCCCTTGCTCCAAAATTTCCTACAAAAAAAAAATTTTGCGTCATGAAATTGGCTATAAATTGGTAACCGGAGGTTTTTTGAAACGAAAAATCGACTGGCACAGTCTGTTTTTCAATAAAATCATTCTTTGGCCTTCAAATGACGTAATGCAATTCTCAAAAATCCACTATCTAAACCTAAAAATTCTCATAACTTCACTAATTGAAGAGTTAGAACGTTCTAGTCTTCGCCAGTGGATTCAGGGGAACATTTTACATATAGATATAAATTTTCAGTTCATAGTTCCAAGCATTAAGGGAGATACCAATTAGCAAATTAACTTGTGAAAATATGCGAAAATCCACTTTCTGAAATTTCATGTATCCATAACTCGACTAATTGACGAGATAGAACGTTCTAGTCTTCGCCAATCGATTCAGAAGAGCATTTTACATACAGAAATAAGTTTTGAGTTTATATTTCCAAGTATTAAGTAAGATAACGGAGAGCAAATTAAATCGTGAAAATATTCTCTATGTATTCATAATTCGACTAATTGAAGAGATAGAACGTTCTAGTCTTCGCCAATCGATTAAGAAGAGCATTTTACATATAGATATGAATTTTGAGTTGATATTCACAAGTATTAAGGGAGATAGCAGAGATAAATTAAAATCGAGAAATATTTCCATACCTACCCCTTGCTCCAAAATTTCCTACAAAAAAAAAATTTTGCGTCATGAAATTGGCTATAAATTGGTAACCGGGGGTTTTTTGAAACGAAAAATCGACTGGCACAGTCTGTTTTTCAATAAAATCATTCTTTGGCCTTCAAATGACGTAATGCAATTCTCAAAAATCCACTATCTAAACCTAAAAATTCTCATAACTCGACTAATTGAGGAGTTAGAAGGTTCTAGTCTTCGCCAGTCGATTCAGGGGAACATTTTACATATAGATATGAATTTTCAGTTCATATTTCCAAGCATTAAGGGAGATACCAATTAGCAAATTAACTTGTGAAAATATGCGAAAATCCACTTTCTGAAATTTCATGTATCCATAACTCGACTAATTGGAGAGATAGAACGTTCTAGTCTTCGCCAATCGATTCAGAAGAGCATTTTACATACAGAAATAAGTTTTGAGTTTATATTTCCAAGTATTAAGTGAGATAACAAAGAGCAAATTAGATCGTGAAAATATTCTCTATGTATTCATAACTCCACTAATTGGAGAGATAGAACGTTCTAGTCTTCGCCAATCGATTCAGAAGAGCATTCTACATATAGATATGATTTTTGAGTTGATATTTACAAGTATTAAGGGAGATAGCAGAGATAAATTAAAATCGAGAAATATTTCCATACCTACCCCTTGCTCCAAAATTTCCTACAAAAAAAAAATTTTGCGTCATGAAATTGGCTATAAATTGGTAACCGGGGGTTTTTTGAAACGAAAAATCGACTGGCACAGTCTGTTTTTCAATAAAATCATTCTTTGGCCTTCAAATGACGTAATGCAATTCTCAAAAATCCACTATCTAAACCTAAAAATTCTCATAACTCGACTAATTGAGGAGTTAGAACGTTCTAGTCTTCGCCAGTCGATTCAGGGGAACATTTTACATATAGATATGAATTTTCAGTTCATATTTCCAAGCATTAAGGGAGATACCAATTAGCAAATTAACTTGTGAAAATATGCGAAAATCCACCTTCTGAAATTTCATGTATCCATAACTCGACTAATTGACGAGATAGAACGTTCTAGTCTTCGCCAATCGATTCAGAAGAGCATTTTACATACAGAAATAAGTTTTGAGTTTATATTTCCAAGTATTAAGTAAGATAACGGAGAGCAAATTAAATCGTGAAAATATTCTCTATGTATTCATAATTCGACTAATTGAAGAGATAGAACGTTCTAGTCTTCGCCAATCGATTCAGAAGAGCATTTTACATATAAATATGAATTTTGAGTTGATATTTACAAGTATTAAGGGAGATAGCAGAGATAAATTAAAATCGAGAAATATTTCCATACCTACCCCTTGCTCCAAAATTTCCTACAAAAAAAAAATTTTGCGTCATGAAATTGGCTATAAATTGGTAACCGGGGGTTTTTTGAAACGAAAAATCGACTGGCACAGTCTGTTTTTCAATAAAATCATTCTTTGGCCTTCAAATGACGTAATGCAATTCTCAAAAATCCACTATCTAAACCTAAAAATTCTCATAACTCGACTAATTGAGGAGTTAGAACAGTCTAGTCTTCGCCAGTGGATTTAGGGGAACATTTTACATATAGATATGAATTTTCAGTTCATATTTCCAAGCATTAAGGGAGATACCAATTAGCAAATTAACTTGTGAAAATATGCGAAAATCCACTTTCTGAAATTTCATGTATCCATAACTCGACTAATTGAAGAGATAGAACGTTCTAGTCTTCGCCAATCGATTCAGAAGAGCATTCTACATACAGAAATAAGTTTTGAGTTTATATTTCCAAGTATTAAGTAAGATAACGGAGAGCAAATTAAATCGTGAAAATATTCTCTATGTATTCACAACTCCACTAATTGGAGAGATAGAACGTTCTAGTCTTCGCCAATCGATTAAGAAGAGCATTTTACATATAGATATGAATTTTGAGTTGATATTCACAAGTATTAAGGGAGATAGCAGAGATAAATTAAAATCGAGAAATATTTCCATACCTACCCCTTGCTCCAAAATTTCCTACAAAAAAAAAATTTTGCGTCATGAAATTGGCTATAAATTGGTAACCGGAGGTTTTTTGAAACGAAAAATCGACTGGCACAGTCTGTTTTTCAATAAAATCATTCTTTGGCCTTCAAATGACGTAATGCAATTCTCAAAAATCCACTATCTAAACCTAAAAATTCTCATAACTTGACTAATTGAAGAGTTAGAACGTTCTAGTCTTCGCCAGTGGATTCAGGGGAACATTTTACATATAGATATAAATTTTCAGTTCATAGTTCCAAGCATTAAGGGAGATACCAATTAGCAAATTAACTTGTGAAAATATGCGAAAATCCACTTTCTGAAATTTCATGTATCCATAACTCGACTAATTGACGAGATAGAACGTTCTAGTCTTCGCCAATCGATTCAGAAGAGCATTTTACATACAGAAATAAGTTTTGAGTTTATATTTCCAAGTATTAAGTAAGATAACGGAGAGCAAATTAAATCGTGAAAATATTCTCTATGTATTCATAATTCGACTAATTGAAGAGATAGAACGTTCTAGTCTTCGCCAATCGATTCAGAAGAGCATTTTACATATAGATATGAATTTTGAGTTGATATTTACAAGTATTAAGGGAGATAGCAGAGATAAATTAAAATCGAGAAATATTTCCATACCTACCCCTTGCTTCAAAATTTCCTACAAAAAAAAAATTTTGCGTCATGAAATTGGCTATAAATTGGTAACCAGGGGTTTTTTGAAACGAAAAATCGACTGGCACAGTCTGTTTTTCAATAAAATCATTCTTTGGCCTTCAAATGACGTAATGCAATTCTCAAAAATCCACTATCTAAACCTAAAAATTCTCATAACTCGACTAATTGAGGAGTTAGAACGTTCTAGTCTTCGCCAGTCGATTCAGGGGAACATTTTACATATAGATATGAATTTTCAGTTCATATTTCCAAGCATTAAGGGAGATACCAATTAGCAAATTAACTTGTGAAAATATGCGAAAATCCACTTTCTGAAATTTCATGTATCCATAACTCGACTAATTGACGAGATAGAACGTTCTAGTCTTCGCCAATCGATTCAGAAGAGCATTTTACATACAGAAATAAGTTTTGAGTTTATATTTCCAAGTATTAAGTAAGATAACGGAGAGCAAATTAAATCGTGAAAATATTCTCTATGTATTCATAATTCGACTAATTGAAGAGATAGAACGTTCTAGTCTTCGCCAATCGATTCAGAAGAGCATTTTACATATAGATATGAATTTTGAGTTGATATTTACAAGTATTAAGGGAGATAGCAGAGATAAATTAAAATCGAGAAATATTTCCATACCTACCCCTTGCTCCAAAATTTCCTACGAAAAAAAAATTTTGCGTCATGAAATTGGCTATAAATTGGTAACCGGGGGTTTTTTGAAACGAAAAATCGACTGGCACAGTCTGTTTTTCAATAAAATCATTCTTTGGCCTTCAAATGACGTAATGCAATTCTCAAAAATCCACTATCTAAACCTAAAAATTCTCATAACTCGACTAATTGAGGAGTTAGAACGTTCTAGTCTCCGCCAGTGGATTCAGGGGAACATTTTACATATAGATATGAATTTTCAGTTCATATTTCCAAGCATTAAGGGAGATACCAATTAGCAAATTAACTTGTGAAAATATGCGAAAATCCACTTTCTGAAATTTCATGTATCCATAACTCGACTAATTGACGAGATAGAACGTTCTAGTCTTCGCCAATCGATCCAGAAGAGCATTTTACATACAGAAATAAGTTTTGAGTTGATATTTACAAGTATTAAGGGAGATAGCAGAGATAAATTAAAATCGAGAAATATTTCCATACCTACCCCTTGCTCCAAAATTTCCTACAAAAAAAAATTTTGCGTCATGAAATTGGCTATAAATTGGTAACCGGGGGTTTTTTGAAAAGAAAAATCGACTGGCACAGTCTGTTTTTCAATAAAATCATTCTTTGGCCTTCAAATGACGCAATGCAATTCTCAAAAATCCACTATCTAAACCTAAAAATTCTCATAACTCGACTAATTGAGGAGTTAGAACGTTCTAGTCTTCGCCAGTCGATTCAGGGGAACATTTTACATATAGATATGAATTTTCAGTTCATATTTCCAAGCATTAAGGGAGATACCAATTAGCAAATTAACTTGTGAAAATATGCGAAAATCCACTTTCTGAAATTTCATGTATCCATAACTCGACTAATTGACGAGATAGAACGTTCTAGTCTTCGCCAATCGATTCAGAAGAGCATTTTACATACAGAAATAAGTTTTGAGTTTATATTTCCAAGTATTAAGTAAGATAACGGAGAGCAAATTAAATCGTGAAAATATTCTCTATGTATTCATAACTCCACTAATTGGAGAGATAGAACGTTCTAGTCTTCGCCAATCGATTCAGAAGAGCATTTTACATATAGATATGAATTTTGAGTTGATATTTACAAGTATTAAGGGAGATAGCAGAGATAAATTAAAATCGAGAAATATTTCCATACCTACCCCTTGCTCCGAAATTTCCTACAAAAAAAAAGTTTTGCGTCATGAAATTGGCTATAAATTGGTAACCGGGGGTTTTTTGAAACGAAAAATCGACTGGCACAGTCTGTTTTTCAATAAAATCATTCTTTGGCCTTCAAATGACGTAATGCAATTCTCAAAAATCCACTATCTAAACCTAAAAATTCTCATAACTCGACTAATTGAGGAGTTAGAACGTTCTAGTCTTCGCCAGTCGATTCAGGGGAACATTTTACATATAGATATGAATTTTCAGTTCATATTTCCAAGCATTAAGGGAGATACCAATTAGCAAATTAACTTGTGAAAATATGCGAAAATCCACTTTCTGAAATTTCATGTATCCATAACTCGACTAATTGACGAGATAGAACGTTCTAGTCTTCGCCAATCGATTCAGAAGAGCATTTTACATACAGAAATAAGTTTTGAGTTTATATTTCCAAGTATTAAGTAAGATAACGGAGAGCAAATTAAATCGTGAAAATATTCTCTATGTATTCATAATTCGACTAATTGAAGAGATAGAACGTTCTAGTCTTCGCCAATCGATTCAGAAGAGCATTTTACATATAGATATGAATTTTGAGTTGATATTTACAAGTATTAAGGGAGATAGCAGAGATAAATTAAAATCGAGAAATATTTCCATACCTACCCCTTGCTCCAAAATTTCCTACAAAAAAAAAATTTTGCGTCATGAAATTGGCTATAAATTGGTAACCGGGGGTTTTTTGGAACGAAAAATCGACTGGCACAGTCTGTTTTTCAATAAAATCATTCTTTGGCCTTCAAATGACGTAATGCAATTCTCAAAAATCCACTATCTAAACCTAAAAATTCTCATAACTCGACTAATTGAGGAGTTAGAACGTTCTAGTCTTCGCCAGTCGATTCAGGGGAACATTTTACATATAGATATGAATTTTCAGTTCATATTTCCAAGCATTAAGGGAGATACCAATTAGCAAATTAACTTGTGAAAATATGCGAAAATCCACTTTCTGAAATTTCATGTATCCATAACTCGACTAATTGACGAGATAGAACGTTCTAGTCTTCGCCAATCGATTCAGAAGAGCATTTTACATACAGAAATAAGTTTTGAGTTTATATTTCCAAGTATTAAGTAAGATAACGGAGAGCAAATTAAATCGTGAAAATATTCTCTATGTATTCATAATTCGACTAATTGAAGAGATAGAACGTTCTAGTCTTCGCCAATCGATTCAGAAGAGCATTTTACATATAGATATGAATTTTGAGTTGATATTTACAAGTATTAAGGGAGATAGCAGAGATAAATTAAAATCGAGAAATATTTCCATACCTACCCCTTGCTCCAAAATTTCCTACAAAAAAAAAATTTTGCGTCATGAAATTGGCTATAAATTGGTAACCGGGGGTTTTTTGGAACGAAAAATCGACTGGCACAGTCTGTTTTTCAATAAAATCATTCTTTGGCCTTCAAATGACGTAATGCAATTCTCAAAAATCCACTATCTAAACCTAAAAATTCTCATAACTCGACTAATTGAGGAGTTAGAACGTTCTAGTCTCCGCCAGTGGATTCAGGGGAACATTTTACATATAGATATGAATTTTCAGTTCATATTTCCAAGCATTAAGGGAGATACCAATTAGCAAATTAACTTGTGAAAATATGCGAAAATCCACTTTCTGAAATTTCATGTATCCATAACTCGACTAATTGACGAGATAGAACGTTCTAGTCTTCGCCAATCGATTCAGAAGAGCATTTTACATACAGAAATAAGTTTTGAGTTGATATTTACAAGTATTAAGGGAGATAGCAGAGATAAATTAAAATCGAGAAATATTTCCATACCTACCCCTTGCTCCAAAATTTCCTACAAAAAAAAAATTTTGCGTCATGAAATTGGCTATAAATTGGTAACCGGGGGTTTTTTGAAAAGAAAAATCGACTGGCACAGTCTGTTTTTCAATAAAATCATTCTTTGGCCTTCAAATGACGTAATGCAATTCTCAAAAATCCACTATCTAAACCTAAAAATTCTCATAACTCGACTAATTGAGGAGTTAGAACGTTCTAGTCTTCGCCAGTCGATTCAGGGGAACATTTTACATATAGATATGAATTTTCAGTTCATATTTCCAAGCATTAAGGGAGATACCAATTAGCAAATTAACTTGTGAAAATATGCGAAAATCCACTTTCTGAAATTTCATGTATCCATAACTCGACTAATTGAAGAGATAGAACGTTCTAGTCTTCGCCAATCGATTCAGAAGAGCATTCTACATACAGAAATAAGTTTTGAGTTTATATTTCCAAGTATTAAGTAAGATAACGGAGAGCAAATTAAATCGTGAAAATATTCTCTATGTATTCACAACTCCACTAATTGGAGAGATAGAACGTTCTAGTCTTCGCCAATCGATTAAGAAGAGCATTTTACATATAGATATGAATTTTGAGTTGATATTCACAAGTATTAAGGGAGATAGCAGAGATAAATTAAAATCGAGAAATATTTCCATACCTACCCCTTGCTCCAAAATTTCCTACAAAAAAAAAATTTTGCGTCATGAAATTGGCTATAAATTGGTAACCGGAGGTTTTTTGAAACGAAAAATCGACTGGCACAGTCTGTTTTTCAATAAAATCATTCTTTGGCCTTCAAATGACGTAATGCAATTCTCAAAAATCCACTATCTAAACCTAAAAATTCTCATAACTTGACTAATTGAAGAGTTAGAACGTTCTAGTCTTCGCCAGTGGATTCAGGGGAACATTTTACATATAGATATAAATTTTCAGTTCATATTTCCAAGCATTAAGGGAGATACCAATTAGCAAATTAACTTGTGAAAATATGCGAAAATCCACTTTCTGAAATTTCATGTATCCATAACTCGACTAATTGACGAGATAGAACGTTCTAGTCTTCGCCAATCGATTCAGAAGAGCATTTTACATACAGAAATAAGTTTTGAGTTTATATTTCCAAGTATTAAGTAAGATAACGGAGAGCAAATTAAATCGTGAAAATATTCTCTATGTATTCATAATTCGACTAATTGAAGAGATAGAACGTTCTAGTCTTCGCCAATCGATTCAGAAGAGCATTTTACATATAGATATGAATTTTGAGTTGATATTTACAAGTATTAAGGGAGATAGCAGAGATAAATTAAAATCGAGAAATATTTCCATACCTACCCCTTGCTCCAAAATTTCCTACAAAAAAAAAATTTTGCGTCATGAAATTGGCTATAAATTGGTAACCGGGGGTTTTTTGGAACGAAAAATCGACTGGCACAGTCTGTTTTTCAATAAAATCATTCTTTGGCCTTCAAATGACGTAATGCAATTCTCAAAAATCCACTATCTAAACCTAAAAATTCTCATAACTCGACTAATTGAGGAGTTAGAACGTTCTAGTCTTCGCCAGTCGATTCAGGGGAACATTTTACATATAGATATGAATTTTCAGTTCATATTTCCAAGCATTAAGGGAGATACCAATTAGCAAATTAACTTGTGAAAATATGCGAAAATCCACTTTCTGAAATTTCATGTATCCATAACTCGACTAATTGACGAGATAGAACGTTCTAGTCTTCGCCAATCGATTCAGAAGAGCATTTTACATACAGAAATAAGTTTTGAGTTTATATTTCCAAGTATTAAGTAAGATAACGGAGAGCAAATTAAATCGTGAAAATATTCTCTATGTATTCATAATTCGACTAATTGAAGAGATAGAACGTTCTAGTCTTCGCCAATCGATTCAGAAGAGCATTTTACATATAGATATGAATTTTGAGTTGATATTTACAAGTATTAAGGGAGATAGCAGAGATAAATTAAAATCGAGAAATATTTCCATACCTACCCCTTGCTCCAAAATTTCCTACAAAAAAAAAATTTTGCGTCATGAAATTGGCTATAAATTGGTAACCGGGGGTTTTTTGGAACGAAAAATCGACTGGCACAGTCTGTTTTTCAATAAAATCATTCTTTGGCCTTCAAATGACGTAATGCAATTCTCAAAAATCCACTATCTAAACCTAAAAATTCTCATAACTCGACTAATTGAGGAGTTAGAACGTTCTAGTCTCCGCCAGTGGATTCAGGGGAACATTTTACATATAGATATGAATTTTCAGTTCATATTTCCAAGCATTAAGGGAGATACCAATTAGCAAATTAACTTGTGAAAATATGCGAAAATCCACTTTCTGAAATTTCATGTATCCATAACTCGACTAATTGACGAGATAGAACGTTCTAGTCTTCGCCAATCGATTCAGAAGAGCATTTTACATACAGAAATAAGTTTTGAGTTGATATTTACAAGTATTAAGGGAGATAGCAGAGATAAATTAAAATCGAGAAATATTTCCATACCTACCCCTTGCTCCAAAATTTCCTACAAAAAAAAAATTTTGCGTCATGAAATTGGCTATAAATTGGTAACCGGGGGTTTTTTGAAAAGAAAAATCGACTGGCACAGTCTGTTTTTCAATAAAATCATTCTTTGGCCTTCAAATGACGTAATGCAATTCTCAAAAATCCACTATCTAAACCTAAAAATTCTCATAACTCGACTAATTGAGGAGTTAGAACGTTCTAGTCTTCGCCAGTCGATTCAGGGGAACATTTTACATATAGATATGAATTTTCAGTTCATATTTCCAAGCATTAAGGGAGATACCAATTAGCAAATTAACTTGTGAAAATATGCGAAAATCCACTTTCTGAAATTTCATGTATCCATAACTCGACTAATTGACGAGATAGAACGTTCTAGTCTTCGCCAATCGATTCAGAAGAGCATTTTACATACAGAAATAAGTTTTGAGTTTATATTTCCAAGTATTAAGTAAGATAACGGAGAGCAAATTAAATCGTGAAAATATTCTCTATGTATTCATAATTCGACTAATTGAAGAGATAGAACGTTCTAGTCTTCGCCAATCGATTCAGAAGAGCATTTTACATATAGATATGAATTTTGAGTTGATATTTACAAGTATTAAGGGAGATAGCAGAGATAAATTAAAATCGAGAAATATTTCCATACCTACCCCTTGCTCCAAAATTTCCTACAAAAAAAAAAATTTTGCGTCATGAAATTGGCTATAAATTGGTAACCGGGGGTTTTTTGGAACGAAAAATCGACTGGCACAGTCTGTTTTTCAATAAAATCATTCTTTGGCCTTCAAATGACGTAATGCAATTCTCAAAAATCCACTATCTAAACCTAAAAATTCTCATAACTCGACTAATTGAGGAGTTAGAACGTTCTAGTCTTCGCCAGTCGATTCAGGGGAACATTTTACATATAGATATGAATTTTCAGTTCATATTTCCAAGCATTAAGGGAGATACCAATTAGCAAATTAACTTGTGAAAATATGCGAAAATCCACTTTCTGAAATTTCATGTATCCATAACTCGACTAATTGACGAGATAGAACGTTCTAGTCTTCGCCAATCGATTCAGAAGAGCATTTTACATACAGAAATAAGTTTTGAGTTTATATTTCCAAGTATTAAGTAAGATAACGGAGAGCAAATTAAATCGTGAAAATATTCTCTATGTATTCATAATTCGACTAATTGAAGAGATAGAACGTTCTAGTCTTCGCCAATCGATTCAGAAGAGCATTTTACATATAGATATGAATTTTGAGTTGATATTTACAAGTATTAAGGGAGATAGCAGAGATAAATTAAAATCGAGAAATATTTCCATACCTACCCCTTGCTCCAAAATTTCCTACAAAAAAAAAATTTTGCGTCATGAAATTGGCTATAAATTGGTAACCGGGGGTTTTTTGGAACGAAAAATCGACTGGCACAGTCTGTTTTTCAATAAAATCATTCTTTGGCCTTCAAATGACGTAATGCAATTCTCAAAAATCCACTATCTAAACCTAAAAATTCTCATAACTCGACTAATTGAGGAGTTAGAACGTTCTAGTCTCCGCCAGTGGATTCAGGGGAACATTTTACATATAGATATGAATTTTCAGTTCATATTTCCAAGCATTAAGGGAGATACCAATTAGCAAATTAACTTGTGAAAATATGCGAAAATCCACTTTCTGAAATTTCATGTATCCATAACTCGACTAATTGACGAGATAGAACGTTCTAGTCTTCGCCAATCGATTCAGAAGAGCATTTTACATACAGAAATAAGTTTTGAGTTGATATTTACAAGTATTAAGGGAGATAGCAGAGATAAATTAAAATCGAGAAATATTTCCATACCTACCCCTTGCTCCAAAATTTCCTACAAAAAAAAAATTTTGCGTCATGAAATTGGCTATAAATTGGTAACCGGGGGTTTTTTGAAAAGAAAAATCGACTGGCACAGTCTGTTTTTCAATAAAATCATTCTTTGGCCTTCAAATGACGTAATGCAATTCTCAAAAATCCACTATCTAAACCTAAAAATTCTCATAACTCGACTAATTGAGGAGTTAGAACGTTCTAGTCTTCGCCAGTCGATTCAGGGGAACATTTTACATCTAGATATGAATTTTCAGTTCATATTTCCAAGCATTAAGGGAGATACCAATTAGCAAATTAACTTGTGAAAATATGCGAAAATCCACTTTCTGAAATTTCATGTATCCATAACTCGACTAATTGACGAGATAGAACGTTCTAGTCTTCGCCAATCGATTCAGAAGAGCATTTTACATACAGAAATAAGTTTTGAGTTTATATTTCCAAGTATTAAGTGAGATAACGGAGAGCAAATTAAATCGTGAAAATATTCTCTATGTATTCATAATTCGACTAATTGAAGAGATAGAACGTTCTAGTCTTCGCCAATCGATTCAGAAGAGCATTTTACATATAGATATGAATTTTGAGTTGATATTCACAAGTATTAAGGGAGATCGCAGAGATAAATTAAAATCGAGAAATATTTCCATACCTACCCCTTGCTCCAAAATTTCCTACAAAAAAAAAATTTTGCGTCATGAAATTGGCTATAAATTGGTAACCGGGGGTTTTTTGAGACGAAAAATCGACTGGCACAGTCTGTTTTTCAATAAAATCATTCTTTTGGCCTTCAAATGACGTAATGCAATTCTCAAAAATCCACTATCTAAACCTAAAAATTCTCATAACTCGACTAATTGAGGAGTTAGAACGTTCTAGTCGAACGCCAGTCGATTCAGGGGAACATTTTACATATAGATATATATTTTCAGTTCATATTTCCAAGCATTAAGGGAGATACCAATTAGCAAATTAACTTGTGAAAATATGCGAAAATCCACTTTCTGAAATTTCATGTATCCATAACTCGACTAATTGAAGAGATAGAACGTTCTAGTCTTCACCAATCGATTTAGAAGAGCATTTTACATACAGAAATAAGTTTTGAGTTTATATTTCCAAGTATTAAGTAAGATAACGGAGAGCAAATTAAATCGTGAAAATATTCTCTATGTATTCATAACTCCACTAATTGGAGAGATAGAACGTTCTAGTCTTCGCCAATCGATTCAGAAGAGCATTTTACATATAGATATGAATTTTGAGTTGATATTCACAAGTATTAAGGGAGATCGCAGAGATAAATTAAAATCGAGAAATATTTCCATACCTACCCCTTGCTCCAAAATTTCCTACAAAAAAAAAATTTTGCGTCATGAAATTGGCTATAAATTGGTAACCGGGGGTTTTTTGAGACGAAAAATCGACTGGCACAGTCTGTTTTTCAATAAAATCATTCTTTGGCCTTCAAATGACGTAATGCAATTCTCAAAAATCCACTATCTAAACCTAAAAATTCTCATAACTCGAGTAATTGAGGAGTTAGAACGTTCTAGTCGAACGCCAGTCGATTCAGGGGAACATTTTACATATAGATATATATTTTCAGTTCATATTTCCAAGCATTAAGGGAGATACCAATTAGCAAATTAACTTTGAAAATATGCGAAAATCCACTTTCTGAAATTTCATGTATCCATAACTCGACTAATTGAAGAGATAGAACGTTCTAGTCTTCACCAATCGATTTAGAAGAGCATTTTACATACAGAAATAAGTTTTGAGTTTATATTTCCAAGTATTAAGTAAGATAACGGAGAGCAAATTAAATCGTGAAAATATTCTCTATGTATTCATAACTCCACTAATTGGAGAGATAGAACGTTCTAGTCTTCGCCAATCGATTCAGAAGAGCATTTTACATATAGATATGAATTTTGAGTTGATATTTACAAGTATTAACGGAGATAACAGAGATAAATTAAAATCGAGAAATATTTCCATACCTACCCCTTGCTCCAAAATTTCCTACAAAAAAAAAATTTTGCGTCATGAAATTGGCTATAAATTGGTAACCGGGGGTTTTTTGAAACGAAAAATCGACTGGAACAGTCTGTTTTTCAATAAAATCATTCTTTGGCCTTCAAATGACGTAATGCAATTCTCAAAAATCCACTATCTAAACCTAAAAATTCTCATAACTCGACTAATTGAGGAGTTAGAACGTTCTAGTCTTCGCCAGTCGATTCAGGGGAACATTTTACATATAGATATGAATTTTCAGTTCATATTTCCAAGCATTAAGGGAGATACCAATTAGCAAATTAAATTGTGAAAATATGCGAAAATCCACTTTCTGAAATTTCATGTATCCATAACTCGACTAATTGGAGAGATAGAACGTTCTAGTCTTCGCCAATCGATTCAGAAGAGCATTTTACATACAGAAATAGGTTTTGAGTTTATATTTCCAAGTATTAAGTGAGATAACAAAGAGCAAATTAAATCGTGAAAATATTCTCTATGTATTCATAACTCCACTAATTGGAGAGATAGAACGTTCTAGTCTTCGCCAATCGATTCAGAAGAGCATTCTACATATAGATATGATTTTTGAGTTGATATTTACAAGTATTAAGGGAGATAGCAGAGATAAATTAAAATCGAGAAATATTTCCATACCTACCCCTTGCTCCAAAATTTCCTACAAAAAAAAAATTTTGCGTCATGAAATTGGCTATAAATTGGTAACCGGGGGTTTTTTGAAACGAAAAATCGACTGGCACAGTCTGTTTTTCAATAAAATCATTCTTTGGCCTTCAAATGACGTAATGCAATTCTCAAAAATCCACTATCTAAACCTAAAAATTCTCATAACTCGACTAATTGAGGAGTTAGAACGTTCTAGTCTTCGCCAGTCGATTCAGGGGAACATTTTACATATAGATATGAATTTTCAGTTCATATTTCCAAGCATTAAGGGAGATACCAATTAGCAAATTAAATTGTGAAAATATGCGAAAATCCACTTTCTGAAATTTCATGTATCCATAACTCGACTAATTGGAGAGATAGAACGTTCTAGTCTTCGCCAATCGATTCAGAAGAGCATTTTACATACAGAAATAAGTTTTGAGTTTATATTTCCAAGTATTAAGTAAGATAACGGAGAGCAAATTAAATCGTGAAAATATTCTCTATGTACTCATAACTCCACTAATTGGAGAGATAGAACGTTCTAGTCTTCGCCAATCGATTCAGAAGAGCATTTTACATATAGATATGAATTTTGAGTTGATATTTACAAGTATTAACGGAGATAACAGAGATAAATTAAAATCGAGAAATATTTCCATACCTACCCCTTGCTCCAAAATTTCCTACAAAAAAAAAATTTTGCGTCATGAAATTGGCTATAAATTGGTAACCGGGGGTTTTTTGAAACGAAAAATCGACTGGAACAGTCTGTTTTTCAATAAAATCATTCTTTGGCCTTCAAATGACGTAATGCAATTCTCAAAAATCCACTATCTAAACCTAAAAATTCTCATAACTCGACTAGCTGAGGAGTTAGAACGTTCTAGTCTCCGCCAGTGGATTCAGGGGAACATTTTACATATAGATATGAATTTTCAGTTCATATTTCCAAGCATTAAGGGAGATACCAATTAGCAAATTAACTTGTGAAAATATGCGAAAATCCACTTTCTGAAATTTCATGTATCCATAACTCGACTAATTGACGAGATAGAACGTTCTAGTCTTCGCCAATCGATTCAGAAGAGCATTTTACATACAGAAATAAGTTTTGAGTTTAAATTTCCAAGTATTAAGTAAGATAACGGAGAGCAAATTAAATCGTGAAAATATTCTCTATGTATTCATAACTCCACTAATTGGAGAGATAGAACGTTCTAGTCTTCGCCAATCGATTCAGAAGAGCATTTTACATACAGAAATAGGTTTTGAGTTTATATTTCCAAGTATTAAGTGAGATAACAAAGAGCAAATTAAATCGTGAAAATATTCTCTATGTATTCATAACTCCACTAATTGGAGAGATAGAACGTTCTAGTCTTCGCCAATCGATTCAGAAGAGCATTCTACATATAGATATGATTTTTGAGTTGATATTTACAAGTATTAAGGGAGATAGCAGAGATAAATTAAAATCGAGAAATATTTCCATACCTACCCCTTGCTCCAAAATTTCCTACAAAAAAAAAATTTTGCGTCATGAAATTGGCTATAAATTGGTAACCGGGGGTTTTTTGAAACGAAAAATCGACTGGCACAGTCTGTTTTTCAATAAAATCATTCTTTGGCCTTCAAATGACGTAATGCAATTCTCAAAAATCCACTATCTAAACCTAAAAATTCTCATAACTCGACTAATTGAGGAGTTAGAACGTTCTAGTCTTCGCCAGTCGATTCAGGGGAACATTTTACATATAGATATGAATTTTCAGTTCATATTTCCAAGCATTAAGGGAGATACCAATTAGCAAATTAACTTGTGAAAATATGCGAAAATCCACTTTCTGAAATTTCATGTATCCATAACTCGACTAATTGACGAGATAGAACGTTCTAGTCTTCGCCAATCGATTCAGAAGAGCATTTTACATACAGAAATAAGTTTTGAGTTTATATTTCCAAGTATTAAGTAAGATAACGGAGAGCAAATTAAATCGTGAAAATATTCTCTATGTATTCATAACTCCACTAATTGGAGAGATAGAACGTTCTAGTCTTCGCCAATCGATTCAGAAGAGCATTTTACATATAGATATGAATTTTGAGTTGATATTTACAAGTATTAACGGAGATAACAGAGATAAATTAAAATCGAGAAATATTTCCATACCTACCCCTTGCTCCAAAATTTCCTACAAAAAAAAAATTTTGCGTCATGAAATTGGCTATAAATTGGTAACCGGGGGTTTTTTGAAACGAAAAATCGACTGGAACAGTCTGTTTTTCAATAAAATCATTCTTTGGCCTTCAAATGACGTAATGCAATTCTCAAAAATCCACTATCTAAACCTAAAAATTCTCATAACTCGACTAGCTGAGGAGTTAGAACGTTCTAGTCTCCGCCAGTGGATTCAGGGGAACATTTTACATATAGATATGAATTTTCAGTTCATATTTCCAAGCATTAAGGGAGATACCAATTAGCAAATTAACTTGTGAAAATATGCGAAAATCCACTTTCTGAAATTTCATGTATCCATAACTCGACTAATTGACGAGATAGAACGTTCTAGTCTTCGCCAATCGATTCAGAAGAGCATTTTACATACAGAAATAAGTTTTGAGTTTATATTTCCAAGTATTAAGTAAGATAACGGAGAGCAAATTAAATCGTGAAAATATTCTCTATGTATTCATAACTCCACTAATTGGAGAGATAGAACGTTCTAGTCTTCGCCAATCGATTCAGAAGAGCATTTTACATATAGATATGAATTTTGAGTTGATATTTACAAGTATTAACGGAGATAACAGAGATAAATTAAAATCGAGAAATATTTCCATACCTACCCCTTGCTCCAAAATTTCCTACAAAAAAAAAATTTTGCGTCATGAAATTGGCTATAAATTGGTAACCGGGGGTTTTTTGAAACGAAAAATCGACTGGAACAGTCTGTTTTTCAATAAAATCATTCTTTTGCCTTCAAATGACGTAATGCAATTCTCAAAAATCCACTATCTAAACCTAAAAATTCTCATAACTCGACTAATTGAGGAGTTAGAACGTTCTAGTCTCCGCCAGTGGATTCAGGGGAACATTTTACATATAGATATGAATTTTCAGTTCATATTTCCAAGCATTAAGGGAGATACCAATTAGCAAATTAACTTGTGAAAATATGCGAAAATCCACTTTCTGAAATTTCATGTATCCATAACTCGACTAATTGACGAGATAGAACGTTCTAGTCTTCGCCAATCGATTCAGAAGAGCATTTTACATACAGAAATAAGTTTTGAGTTTATATTTCCAAGTATTAAGTAAGATAACGGAGAGCAAATTAAATCGTGAAAATATTCTCTATGTATTCATAACTCCACTAATTGGAAAGATAGAACGTTCTAGTCTTCGCCAATCGATTCAGAAGAGCATTTTACATATAGATATGAATTTTGAGTTGATATTTACAAGTATTAAGGGAGATAGCAGAGATAAATTAAAATCGAGAAATATTTCCATACCTACCCCTTGCTCCAAAATTTCCTACAAAAAAAAAAATTTTGCGTCATGAAATTGGCTATAAATTGGTAACCGGGGGTTTTTTGAAACGAAAAATCGACTGGCACAGTCTGTTTTTCAATAAAATCATTCTTTGGTCTTCAAATGACGTAATGCAATTCTCAAAAATCCACTATCTAAACCTAAAAATTCTCATAACTCTACTAATTGAGGAGTTAGAACGTTCTAGTCTTCGCCAGTCGATTCAGGGGAACATTTTACATATAGATATGAATTTTCAGTTCATATTTCCAAGCATTAAGGGAGATACCAATTAGCAAATTAACTTGTGAAAATATGCGAAAATCCACTTTCTGAAATTTCATGTATCCATAACTCGACTAATTGACGAGATAGAACGTTCTAGTCTTCGCCAATCGATTCAGAAGAGCATTTTACATACAGAAATAAGTTTTGAGTTTATATTTCCAAGTATTAAGTAAGATAACGGAGAGCAAATTAAATCGTGAAAATATTCTCTATGTATTCATAATTCGACTAATTGAAGAGATAGAACGTTCTAGTCTTCGCCAATCGATTCAGAAGAGCATTTTACATATAGATATGAATTTTGAGTTGATATTTACAAGTATTAAGGGAGATAGCAGAGATAAATTAAAATCGAGAAATATTTCCATACCTACCCCTTGCTCCAAAATTTCCTACAAAAAAAAAATTTTGCGTCATGAAATTGGCTATAAATTGGTAACCGGGGGTTTTTTGAAACGAAAAATCGACTGGAACAGTCTGTTTTTCAATAAAATCATTCTTTGGCCTTCAAATGACGTAATGCAATTCTCAAAAATCCACTATCTAAACCTAAAAATTCTCATAACTCGACTAATTGAGGAGTTAGAACGTTCTAGTCTCCGCCAGTGGATTCAGGGGAACATTTTACATATAGATATGAATTTTCAGTTCATATTTCCAAGCATTAAGGGAGATACCAATTAGCAAATTAACTTGTGAAAATATGCGAAAATCCACTTTCTGAAATTTCATGTATCCATAACTCGACTAATTGACGAGATAGAACGTTCTAGTCTTCGCCAATCGATTCAGAAGAGCATTTTACATACAGAAATAAGTTTTGAGTTTATATTTCCAAGTATTAAGTAAGATAACGGAGAGCAAATTAAATCGTGAAAATATTCTCTATGTATTCATAACTCCACTAATTGGAGAGATAGAACGTTCTAGTCTTCGCCAATCGATTCAGAAGAGCATTTTACATATAGATATGAATTTTGAGTTGATATTTACAAGTATTAACGGAGATAACAGAGATAAATTAAAATCGAGAAATATTTCCATACCTACCCCTTGCTCCAAAATTTCCTACAAAAAAAAAATTTTGCGTCATGAAATTGGCTATAAATTGGTAACCGGGGGTTTTTTGAAACGAAAAATCGACTGGAACAGTCTGTTTTTCAATAAAATCATTCTTTGGCCTTCAAATGACGTAATGCAATTCTCAAAAATCCACTATCTAAACCTAAAAATTCTCATAACTCGACTAATTGAGGAGTTAGAACGTTCTAGTCTCCGCCAGTGGATTCAGGGGAACATTTTACATATAGATATGAATTTTCAGTTCATATTTCCAAGCATTAAGGGAGATACCAATTAGCAAATTAACTTGTGAAAATATGCGAAAATCCACTTTCTGAAATTTCATGTATCCATAACTCGACTAATTGACGAGATAGAACGTTCTAGTCTTCGCCAATCGATTCAGAAGAGCATTTTACATACAGAAATAAGTTTTGAGTTTATATTTCCAAGTATTAAGTAAGATAACGGAGAGCAAATTAAATCGTGAAAATATTCTCTATGTATTCATAACTCCACTAATTGGAAAGATAGAACGTTCTAGTCTTCGCCAATCGATTCAGAAGAGCATTTTACATATAGATATGAATTTTGAGTTGATATTCACAAGTATTAAGGGAGATAGCAGAGATAAATTAAAATCGAGAAATATTTCCATACCTACCCCTTGCTCCAAAATTTCCTACAAAAAAAAAAATTTTGCGTCATGAAATTGGCTATAAATTGGTAACCGGGGGTTTTTTGAAACGAAAAATCGACTGGCACAGTCTGTTTTTCAATAAAATCATTCTTTGGCCTTCAAATGACGTAATGCAATTCTCAAAAATCCACTATCTAAACCTAAAAATTCTCATAACTCGACTAATTGAGGAGTTAGAACGTTCTAGTCTTCGCCAGTCGATTCAGGGGAACATTTTACATATAGATATGAATTTTCAGTTCATATTTCCAAGCATTAAGGGAGATACCAATTAGCAAATTAACTTGTGAAAATATGCGAAAATCCACTTTCTGAAATTTCATGTATCCATAACTCGACTAATTGACGAGATAGAACGTTCTAGTCTTCGCCAATCGATTCAGAAGAGCATTTTACATACAGAAATAAGTTTTGAGTTTATATTTCCGAGTATTAAGTAAGATAACGGAGAGCAAATTAAATCGTGAAAATATTCTCTATGTATTCATAATTCGACTAATTGAAGAGATAGGACGTTCTAGTCTTCGCCAATCGATTCAGAAGAGCATTTTACATATAGATATGAATTTTGAGTTGATATTTACAAGTATTAAGGGAGATAGCAGAGATAAATTAAAATCGAGAAATATTTCCATACCTACCCCTTGCTCCAAAATTTCCTACAAAAAAAAAATTTTGCGTCATGAAATTGGCTATAAATTGGTAACCGGGGGTTTTTTGAAACGAAAAATCGACTGGAACAGTCTGTTTTTCAATAAAATCATTCTTTGGCCTTCAAATGACGTAATGCAATTCTCAAAAATCCACTATCTAAACCTAAAAATTCTCATAACTCGACTAATTGAGGAGTTAGAACGTTCTAGTCTCCGCCAGTGGATTCAGGGGAACATTTTACATATAGATATGAATTTTCAGTTCATATTTCCAAGCATTAAGGGAGATACCAATTAGCAAATTAACTTGTGAAAATATGCGAAAATCCACTTTCTGAAATTTCATGTATTCATAACTCGACTAATTGACGAGATAGAACGTTCTAGTCTTCGCCAATCGATTCAGAAGAGCATTTTACATACAGAAATAAGTTTTGAGTTTATATTTCCAAGTATTAAGTAAGATAACGGAGAGCAAATTAAATCGTGAAAATATTCTCTATGTATTCATAACTCCACTAATTGGAGAGATAGAACGTTCTAGTCTTCGCCAATCGATTCAGAAGAGCATTTTACATATAGATATGAATTTTGAGTTGATATTTACAAGTATTAACGGAGATAACAGAGATAAATTAAAATCGAGAAATATTTCCATACCTACCCCTTGCTCCAAAATTTCCTACAAAAAAAAAATGTTGCGTCATGAAATTGGCTATAAATTGGTAACCGGGGGTTTTTTGAAACGAAAAATCGACTGGAACAGTCTGTTTTTCAATAAAATCATTCTTTGGCCTTCAAATGACGTAATGCAATTCTCAAAAATCCACTATCTAAACCTAAAAATTCTCATAACTCGACTAATTGAGGAGTTAGAACGTTCTAGTCTCCGCCAGTGGATTCAGGGGAACATTTTACATATAGATATGAATTTTCAGTTCATATTTCCAAGCATTAAGGGAGATACCAATTAGCAAATTAACTTGTGAAAATATGCGAAAATCCACTTTCTGAAATTTCATGTATCCATAACTCGACTAATTGACGAGATAGAACGTTCTAGTCTTCGCCAATCGATTCAGAAGAGCATTTTACATACAGAAATAAGTTTTGAGTTTATATTTCCAAGTATTAAGTAAGATAACGGAGAGCAAATTAAATCGTGAAAATATTCTCTATGTATTCATAATTCGACTAATTGAAGAGATAGAACGTTCTAGTCTTCGCCAATCGATTCAGAAGAGCATTTTACATATAGATATGAATTTTGAGTTGATATTCACAAGTATTAAGGGAGATAGCAGAGATAAATTAAAATCGAGAAATATTTCCATACCTACCCCTTGCTCCAAAATTTCCTACAAAAAAAAAATTTTGCGTCATGAAATTGGCTATAAATTGGTAACCGGGGGTTTTTTGAAACGAAAAATCGACTGGAACAGTCTGTTTTTCAATAAAATCATTCTTTGGCCTTCAAATGACGTAATGCAATTCTCAAAAATCCACTATCTAAACCTAAAAATTCTCATAACTCGACTAATTGAGGAGTTAGAACGTTCTAGTCTCCGCCAGTGGATTCAGGGGAACATTTTACATATAGATATGAATTTTCAGTTCATATTTCCAAGCATTAAGGGAGATACCAATTAGCAAATTAACTTGTGAAAATATGCGAAAATCCACTTTCTGAAATTTCATGTATCCATAACTCGACTAATTGACGAGATAGAACGTTCTAGTCTTCGCCAATCGATTCAGAAGAGCATTTTACATACAGAAATAAGTTTTGAGTTTATATTTCCAAGTATTAAGTAAGATAACGGAGAGCAAATTAAATCGTGAAAATATTCTCTATGTATTCATAACTCCACTAATTGGAGAGATAGAACGTTCTAGTCTTCGCCAATCGATTCAGAAGAGCATTTTACATATAGATATGAATTTTGAGTTGATATTCACAAGTATTAAGGGAGATAGCAGAGATAAATTAAAATCGAGAAATATTTCCATACCTACCCCTTGCTCCAAAATTTCCTACAAAAAAAAAAATTTTGCGTCATGAAATTGGCTATAAATTGGTAACCGGGGGTTTTTTGAAACGAAAAATCGACTGGTACAGTCTGTTTTTCAATAAAATCATTCTTTGGTCTTCAAATGACGTAATGCAATTCTCAAAAATCGACTATCTAAACCTAAAAATTCTCATAACTCTACTAATTGAGGAGTTAGAACGTTCTAGTCTTCGCCAGTCGATTCAGGGGAACATTTTACATATAGATATGAATTTTCAGTTCATATTTCCAAGCATTAAGGGAGATACCAATTAGCAAATTAACTTGTGAAAATATGCGAAAATCCACTTTCTGAAATTTCATGTATCCATAACTCGACTAATTGACGAGATAGAACGTTCTAGTCTTCGCCAATCGATTCAGAAGAGCATTTTACATACAGAAATAAGTTTTGAGTTTATATTTCCAAGTATTAAGTAAGATAACGGAGAGCAAATTAAATCGTGAAAATATTCTCTATGTATTCATAATTCGACTAATTGAAGAGATAGAACGTTCTAGTCTTCGCCAATCGATTCAGAAGAGCATTTTACATATAGATATGAATTTTGAGTTGATATTTACAAGTATTAAGGGAGATAGCAGAGATAAATTAAAATCGAGAAATATTTCCATACCTACCCCTTGCTCCAAAATTTCCTACAAAAAAAAAATTTTGCGTCATGAAATTGGCTATAAATTGGTAACCGGGGGTTTTTTGAAACGAAAAATCGACTGGAACAGTCTGTTTTTCAATAAAATCATTCTTTGGCCTTCAAATGACGTAATGCAATTCTCAAAAATCCACTATCTAAACCTAAAAATTCTCATAACTCGACTAATTGAGGAGTTAGAACGTTCTAGTCTCCGCCAGTGGATTCAGGGGAACATTTTACATATAGATATGAATTTTCAGTTCATATTTCCAAGCATTAAGGGAGATACCAATTAGCAAATTAACTTGTGAAAATATGCGAAAATCCACTTTCTGAAATTTCATGTATCCATAACTCGACTAATTGACGAGATAGAACGTTCTAGTCTTCGCCAATCGATTCAGAAGAGCATTTTACATACAGAAATAAGTTTTGAGTTTATATTTCCAAGTATTAAGTAAGATAACGGAGAGCAAATTAAATCGTGAAAATATTCTCTATGTATTCATAACTCCACTAATTGGAGAGATAGAACGTTCTAGTCTTCGCCAATCGATTCAGAAGAGCATTTTACATATAGATATGAATTTTGAGTTGATATTTACAAGTATTAACGGAGATAACAGAGATAAATTAAAATCGAGAAATATTTCCATACCTACCCCTTGCTCCAAAATTTCCTACAAAAAAAAAATTTTGCGTCATGAAATTGGCTATAAATTGGTAACCGGGGGTTTTTTGAAACGAAAAATCGACTGGAACAGTCTGTTTTTCAATAAAATCATTCTTTGGCCTTCAAATGACGTAATGCAATTCTCAAAAATCCACTATCTAAACCTAAAAATTCTCATAACTCGACTAATTGAGGAGTTAGAACGTTCTAGTCTCCGCCAGTGGATTCAGGGGAACATTTTACATATAGATATGAATTTTCAGTTCATATTTCCAAGCATTAAGGGAGATACCAATTAGCAAATTAACTTGTGAAAATATGCGAAAATCCACTTTCTGAAATTTCATGTATCCATAACTCGACTAATTGACGAGATAGAACGTTCTAGTCTTCGCCAATCGATTCAGAAGAGCATTTTACATACAGAAATAAGTTTTGAGTTTATATTTCCAAGTATTAAGTAAGATAACGGAGAGCAAATTAAATCGTGAAAATATTCTCTATGTATTCATAACTCCACTAATTGGAGAGATAGAACGTTCTAGTCTTCGCCAATCGATTCAGAAGAGCATTTTACATATAGATATGAATTTTGAGTTGATATTTACAAGTATTAACGGAGATAACAGAGATAAATTAAAATCGAGAAATATTTCCATACCTACCCCTTGCTCCAAAATTTCCTACAAAAAAAAAATTTTGCGTCATGAAATTGGCTATAAATTGGTAACCGGGGGTTTTTTGAAACGAAAAATCGACTGGAACAGTCTGTTTTTCAATAAAATCATTCTTTGGCCTTCAAATGACGTAATGCAATTCTCAAAAATCCACTATCTAAACCTAAAAATTCTCATAACTCGACTAATTGAGGAGTTAGAACGTTCTAGTCTCCGCCAGTGGATTCAGGGGAACATTTTACATATAGATATGAATTTTCAGTTCATATTTCCAAGCATTAAGGGAGATACCAATTAGCAAATTAACTTGTGAAAATATGCGAAAATCCACTTTCTGAAATTTCATGTATCCATAACTCGACTAATTGACGAGATAGAACGTTCTAGTCTTCGCCAATCGATTCAGAAGAGCATTTTACATACAGAAATAAGTTTTGAGTTTATATTTCCAAGTATTAAGTAAGATAACGGAGAGCAAATTAAATCGTGAAAATATTCTCTATGTATTCATAACTCCACTAATTGGAGAGATAGAACGTTCTAGTCTTCGCCAATCGATTCAGAAGAGCATTTTACATATAGATATGAATTTTGAGTTGATATTTACAGGTATTAACGGAGATAACAGAGATAAATTAAAATCGAGAAATATTTCCATACCTACCCCTTGCTCCAAAATTTCCTACAAAAAAAAAATGTTGCGTCATGAAATTGGCTATAAATTGGTAACCGGGGGTTTTTTGAAACGAAAAATCGACTGGAACAGTCTGTTTTTCAATAAAATCATTCTTTGGCCTTCAAATGACGTAATGCAATTCTCAAAAATCCACTATCTAAACCTAAAAATTCTCATAACTCGACTAATTGAGGAGTTAGAACGTTCTAGTCTCCGCCAGTGGATTCAGGGGAACATTTTACATATAGATATGAATTTTCAGTTCATATTTCCAAGCATTAAGGGAGATACCAATTAGCAAATTAACTTGTGAAAATATGCGAAAATCCACTTTCTGAAATTTCATGTATCCATAACTCGACTAATTGACGAGATAGAACGTTCTAGTCTTCGCCAATCGATTCAGAAGAGCATTTTACATACAGAAATAAGTTTTGAGTTTATATTTCCAAGTATTAAGTAAGATAACGGAGAGCAAATTAAATCGTGAAAATATTCTCTATGTATTCATAATTCGACTAATTGAAGAGATAGAACGTTCTAGTCTTCGCCAATCGATTCAGAAGAGCATTTTACATATAGATATGAATTTTGAGTTGATATTCACAAGTATTAAGGGAGATAGCAGAGATAAATTAAAATCGAGAAATATTTCCATACCTACCCCTTGCTCCAAAATTTCCTACAAAAAAAAAATTTTGCGTCATGAAATTGGCTATAAATTGGTAACCGGGGGTTTTTTGAAACGAAAAATCGACTGGAACAGTCTGTTTTTCAATAAAATCATTCTTTGGCCTTCAAATGACGTAATGCAATTCTCAAAAATCCACTATCTAAACCTAAAAATTCTCATAACTCGACTAATTGAGGAGTTAGAACGTTCTAGTCTCCGCCAGTGGATTCAGGGGAACATTTTACATATAGATATGAATTTTCAGTTCATATTTCCAAGCATTAAGGGAGATACCAATTAGCAAATTAACTTGTGAAAATATGCGAAAATCCACTTTCTGAAATTTCATGTATCCATAACTCGACTAATTGACGAGATAGAACGTTCTAGTCTTCGCCAATCGATTCAGAAGAGCATTTTACATACAGAAATAAGTTTTGAGTTTATATTTCCAAGTATTAAGTAAGATAACGGAGAGCAAATTAAATCGTGAAAATATTCTCTATGTATTCATAATTCGACTAATTGAAGAGATAGAACGTTCTAGTCTTCGCCAATCGATTCAGAAGAGCATTTTACATATAGATATGAATTTTGAGTTGATATTCACAAGTATTAAGGGAGATAGCAGAGATAAATTAAAATCGAGAAATATTTCCATACCTACCCCTTGCTCCAAAATTTCCTACAAAAAAAAAATTTTGCGTCATGAAATTGGCTATAAATTGGTAACCGGGGGTTTTTTGAAACGAAAAATCGACTGGAACAGTCTGTTTTTCAATAAAATCATTCTTTGGCCTTCAAATGACGTAATGCAATTCTCAAAAATCCACTATCTAAACCTAAAAATTCTCATAACTCGACTAATTGAGGAGTTAGAACGTTCTAGTCTCCGCCAGTGGATTCAGGGGAACATTTTACATATAGATATGAATTTTCAGTTCATATTTCCAAGCATTAAGGGAGATACCAATTAGCAAATTAACTTGTGAAAATATGCGAAAATCCACTTTCTGAAATTTCATGTATCCATAACTCGACTAATTGACGAGATAGAACGTTCTAGTCTTCGCCAATCGATTCAGAAGAGCATTTTACATACAGAAATAAGTTTTGAGTTTATATTTCCAAGTATTAAGTAAGATAACGGAGAGCAAATTAAATCGTGAAAATATTCTCTATGTATTCATAATTCGACTAATTGAAGAGATAGAACGTTCTAGTCTTCGCCAATCGATTCAGAAGAGCATTTTACATATAGATATGAATTTTGAGTTAATATTCACAAGTATTAAGGGAGATCGCAGAGATAAATTAAAATCGAGAAATATTTCTATACCTACCCCTTGCTCCAAAATTTCCTACAAAAAAAAAATTTTGCGTCATGAAATTGGCTATAAATTGGTAACCGGGGGTTTTTTGAGACGAAAAATCGACTGGCACAGTCTGTTTTTCAATAAAATCATTCTTTGGCCTTCAAATGACGTAATGCAATTCTCAAAAGACCACTATCTAAACCTAAAAATTCTCATAACTCGACTAATTGAGGAGTTAGAACGTTCTAGTCTTCGCCAGTCGATTCAGGGGAACATTTTACATATAGATATGAATTTTCAGTTCATATTTCCAAGCATTAAGGGAGATACCAATTAGCAAATTAACTTGTGAAAATATGCGAAAATCCACTTTCTGAAATTTCATGTATCCATAACTCGACTAATTGACGAGATAGAACGTTCTAGTCTTCGCCAATCGATTCAGAAGAGCATTTTACATACAGAAATAAGTTTTGAGTTTATATTTCCAAGTATTAAGTAAGATAACGGAGAGCAAATTAAATCGTGAAAATATTCTCTATGTATTCATAATTCGACTAATTGAAGAGATAGAACGTTCTAGTCTTCGCCAATCGATTCAGAAGAGCATTTTACATATAGATATGAATTTTGAGTTGATATTTACAAGTATTAAGGGAGATAGCAGAGATAAATTAAAATCGAGAAATATTTCCATACCTACCCCTTGCTCCAAAATTTCCTACAAAAAAAAAATTTTGCGTCATGAAATTGGCTATAAATTGGTAACCGGGGGTTTTTTGAAACGAAAAATCGACTGGAACAGTCTGTTTTTCAATAAAATCATTCTTTGGCCTTCAAATGACGTAATGCAATTCTCAAAAATCCACTATCTAAACCTAAAAATTCTCATAACTCGACTAATTGAGGAGTTAGAACGTTCTAGTCTCCGCCAGTGGATTCAGGGGAACATTTTACATATAGATATGAATTTTCAGTTCATATTTCCAAGCATTAAGGGAGATACCAATTAGCAAATTAACTTGTGAAAATATGCGAAAATCCACTTTCTGAAATTTCATGTATCCATAACTCGACTAATTGACGAGATAGAACGTTCTAGTCTTCGCCAATCGATTCAGAAGAGCATTTTACATACAGAAATAAGTTTTGAGTTTATATTTCCAAGTATTAAGTAAGATAACGGAGAGCAAATTAAATCGTGAAAATATTCTCTATGTATTCATAATTCGACTAATTGAAGAGATAGAACGTTCTAGTCTTCGCCAATCGATTCAGAAGAGCATTTTACATATAGATATGAATTTTGAGTTGATATTCACAAGTATTAAGGGAGATAGCAGAGATAAATTAAAATCGAGAAATATTTCCATACCTACCCCTTGCTCCAAAATTTCCTACAAAAAAAAAATTTTGCGTCATGAAATTGGCTATAAATTGGTAACCGGGGGTTTTTTGAAACGAAAAATCGACTGGAACAGTCTGTTTTTCAATAAAATCATTCTTTGGCCTTCAAATGACGTAATGCAATTCTCAAAAATCCACTATCTAAACCTAAAAATTCTCATAACTCGACTAATTGAGGAGTTAGAACGTTCTAGTCTCCGCCAGTGGATTCAGGGGAACATTTTACATATAGATATGAATTTTCAGTTCATATTTCCAAGCATTAAGGGAGATACCAATTAGCAAATTAACTTGTGAAAATATGCGAAAATCCACTTTCTGAAATTTCATGTATCCATAACTCGACTAATTGACGAGATAGAACGTTCTAGTCTTCGCCAATCGATTCAGAAGAGCATTTTACATACAGAAATAAGTTTTGAGTTTATATTTCCAAGTATTAAGTAAGATAACGGAGAGCAAATTAAATCGTGAAAATATTCTCTATGTATTCATAATTCGACTAATTGAAGAGATAGAACGTTCTAGTCTTCGCCAATCGATTCAGAAGAGCATTTTACACATGGAGACTAGATATAAGGAGCACAAACTCTGTATATAAAAAGTGTCCGTCGAAATTAGGAAAATAGTGGTGGCGCTGGGGAGGCTAGAGATTAAAATCATGTTTGACGTGTTAAATTTTAGGTTATGTAAATGGTGGGTTTGTTTATTTTCATTCGGTTACCTTTTATGCTTGGTTTTAGCAAATTTCAAGGAAAAAATAAGTATTTCCCGTAGCTGGTGCTATGTTTGGTTAAAGGTAAGTTTCTTCAATATCGTTATATAGACAATTGTGTTGCAAAATTGTAATGAAAACAATAAACCTAGCCCGAGAGTCCTACATCAACTACTTACTGTTGCTCGAAAATAAGACAGGGGCTGGGGTGTGTAATTTTTTTTATTTTTAACTTTACTTCTAGTTGGACAACTTTTCACGACACACGTTTTTCACATTGTAAATTTTTATAAAAACTTCTATAAAAATAAACACTATTTTCATTTTTTGTTAGGTTAACTTGTTCAGCAAACTTCACTCTGTAATTTTAATCGCTAGCTACTCTCGCGCCATCTACTATTTGTACCTTACCGCTGGACACTTTTTCGAGATTTTTCCTATACAAGTTTGTGCTCCTTATATCTAGTCTCCATGATTTTACATATAGATATGAATTTTGAGTTAATATTCACAAGTATTAAGGGAGATCGCAGAGATAAATTAAAATCGAGAAATATTTCTATACCTACCCCTTGCTCCAAAATTTCCTACAAAAAAAAAATTTTGCGTCATGAAATTGGCTATAAATTGGTAACCGGGGGTTTTTTGAGACGAAAAATCGACTGGCACAGTCTGTTTTTCAATAAAATCATTCTTTGGCCTTCAAATGACGTAATGCAATTCTCAAAAGACCACTATCTAAACCTAAAAATTCTCATAACTCGACTAATTGAGGAGTTAGAACGTTCTAGTCTTCGCCAGTCGATTCAGGGGAACATTTTACATATAGATATGAATTTTCAGTTCATATTTCCAAGCATTAAGGGAGATACCAATTAGCAAATTAACTTGTGAAAATATGCGAAAATCCACTTTCTGAAATTTCATGTATCCATAACTCGACTAATTGACGAGATAGAACGTTCTAGTCTTCGCCAATCGATTCAGAAGAGCATTTTACATACAGAAATAAGTTTTGAGTTTATATTTCCAAGTATTAAGTAAGATAACGGAGAGCAAATTAAATCGTGAAAATATTCTCTATGTATTCATAATTCGACTAATTGAAGAGATAGAACGTTCTAGTCTTCGCCAATCGATTCAGAAGAGCATTTTACATATAGATATGAATTTTGAGTTGATATTTACAAGTATTAAGGGAGATAGCAGAGATAAATTAAAATCGAGAAATATTTCCATACCTACCCCTTGCTCCAAAATTTCCTACAAAAAAAAAATTTTGCGTCATGAAATTGGCTATAAATTGGTAACCGGGGGTTTTTTGAGACGAAAAATCGACTGGCACAGTCTGTTTTTCAATAAAATCATTCTTTGGCCTTCAAATGACGTAATGCAATTCTCAAAAGACCACTATCTAAACCTAAAAATTCTCATAACTCGACTAATTGAGGAGTTAGAACGTTCTAGTCTTCGCCAGTCGATTCAGGGGAACATTTTACATATAGATATGAATTTTCAGTTCATATTTCCAAGCATTAAGGGAGATACCAATTAGCAAATTATCTTGTGAAAATATGCGAAAATCCACTTTCTGAAATTTCATGTATCCATAACTCGACTAATTGACGAGATAGAACGTTCTAGTCTTCGCCAATCGATTCAGAAGAGCATTTTACATACAGAAATAAGTTTTGAGTTTATATTTCCAAGTATTAAGTAAGATAACGGAGAGCAAATTAAATCGTGAAAATATTCTCTATGTATTCATAATTCGACTAATTGAAGAGATAGAACGTTCTAGTCTTCGCCAATCGATTCAGAAGAGCATTTTACATATAGATATGAATTTTGAGTTGATATTTACAAGTATTAAGGGAGATAGCAGAGATAAATTAAAATCGAGAAATATTTCCATACCTACCCCTTGCTCCAAAATTTCCTACAAAAAAAAAATTTTGCGTCATGAAATTGGCTATAAATTGGTAACCGGGGGTTTTTTGAAACGAAAAATCGACTGGCACAGTCTGTTTTTCAATAAAATCATTCTTTGGCCTTCAAATGACGTAATGCAATTCTCAAAAATCCACTATCTAAACCTAAAAATTCTCATAACTCGACTAATTGAAAAGTAAGAACGTTCTAGTCTTCGCCAGTGTATTCAGGGGAACATTTTACATATAGATATGAATTTTCAGTTCATATTTCCAAGCATTAAGGGAGATACCAATTAGCAAATTAACTTGTGAAAATATGCGGAAATCCACTTTCTGAAATTTCATGTATCCATAACTCGACTAATTGACGAGATAGAACGTTCTAGTCTTCGCCAATCGATTCAGAAGAGCATTTTACATACAGAAATAAGTTTTGAGTTTATATTTCCAAGTATTAAGTAAGATAACGGAGAGCAAATTAAATCGTGAAAATATTCTCTATGTATTCATAACTCCACTAATTGGAGAGATAGAACGTTCTAGTCTTCGCCAATCGATTCAGAAGAGCATTCTACATATAGATATGATTTTTGAGTTGATATTTACAAGTATTAAGGGAGATAGCAGAGATAAATTAAAATCGAGAAATATTTCCATACCTACCCCTTGCTCCAAAATTTCCTACAAAAAAAAAATTTTGCGTCATGAAATTGGCTATAAATTGGTAACCGGGGGTTTTTTGAAACGAAAAATCGACTGGCACAGTCTGTTTTTCAATAAAATCATTCTTTGGCCTTCAAATGACGTAATGCAATTCTCAAAAATCCACTATCTAAACCTAAAAATTCTCATAACTCGACTAATTGAGAAGTTAGAACGTTCTAGTCTTCGCCAGTCGATTCAGGGGAACATTTTACATATAGATATGAATTTTCAGTTCATATTTCCAAGCATTAAGGGAGATACCAATTAGCAAATTAACTTGTGAAAATATGCGAAAATCCACTTTCTGAAATTTCGTGTATCCATAACTCGACTAATTGACGAGATAGAACGTTCTAGTCTTCGCCAATCGATTCAGAAGAGCATTTTACATACAGAAATAAGTTTTGAGTTTATATTTCCAAGTATTAAGTAAGATAACGGAGAGCAAATTAAATCGTGAAAATATTCTCTATGTATTCATAACTCCACTAATTGGAGAGATAGAACGTTCTAGTCTTCGCCAATCGATTCAGAAGAGCATTTTACATATAGATATAAATTTTGAGTTGATATTTACAAGTATTAACGGAGATAACAGAGATAAATTAAAATCGAGAAATATTTCCATACCTACCCCTTGCTCCAAAATTTCCTACAAAAAAAAAATTTTGCGTCATGAAATTGGCTATAAATTGGTAACCGGGGGTTTTTTGAAACGAAAAATCGACTGGCACAGTCTGTTTTTCAATAAAATCATTCTTTGGCCTTCAAATGACGTAATGCAATTCTCAAAAATCCACTATCTAAACCTAAAAATTCTCATAACTCGACTAATTGAAAAGTAAGAACGTTCTAGTCTTCGCCAGTGTATTCAGGGGAACATTTTACATATAGATATGAATTTTCAGTTCATATTTCCAAGCATTAAGGGAGATACCAATTAGCAAATTAACTTGTGAAAATATGCGGAAATCCACTTTCTGAAATTTCATGTATCCATAACTCGACTAATTGACGAGATAGAACGTTCTAGTCTTCGCCAATCGATTCAGAAGAGCATTTTACATACAGAAATAAGTTTTGAGTTTATATTTCCAAGTATTAAGTAAGATAACGGAGAGCAAATTAAATCGTGAAAATATTCTCTATGTATTCATAACTCCACTAATTGGAGAGATAGAACGTTCTAGTCTTCGCCAATCGATTCAGAAGAGCATTCTACATATAGATATGATTTTTGAGTTGATATTTACAAGTATTAAGGGAGATAGCAGAGATAAATTAAAATCGAGAAATATTTCCATACCTACCCCTTGCTCCAAAATTTCCTACAAAAAAAAAATTTTGCGTCATGAAATTGGCTATAAATTGGTAACCGGGGGTTTTTTGAAACGAAAAATCGACTGGCACAGTCTGTTTTTCAATAAAATCATTCTTTGGCCTTCAAATGACGTAATGCAATTCTCAAAAATCCACTATCTAAACCTAAAAATTCTCATAACTCGACTAATTGAGAAGTTAGAACGTTCTAGTCTTCGCCAGTCGATTCAGGGGAACATTTTACATATAGATATGAATTTTCAGTTCATATTTCCAAGCATTAAGGGAGATACCAATTAGCAAATTAACTTGTGAAAATATGCGAAAATCCACTTTCTGAAATTTCGTGTATCCATAACTCGACTAATTGACGAGATAGAACGTTCTAGTCTTCGCCAATCGATTCAGAAGAGCATTTTACATACAGAAATAAGTTTTGAGTTTATATTTCCAAGTATTAAGTAAGATAACGGAGAGCAAATTAAATCGTGAAAATATTCTCTATGTATTCATAACTCCACTAATTGGAGAGATAGAACGTTCTAGTCTTCGCCAATCGATTCAGAAGAGCATTTTACATATAGATATAAATTTTGAGTTGATATTTACAAGTATTAACGGAGATAACAGAGATAAATTAAAATCGAGAAATATTTCCATACCTACCCCTTGCTCCAAAATTTCCTACAAAAAAAAAATTTTGCGTCATGAAATTGGCTATAAATTGGTAACCGGGGGTTTTTTGAAACGAAAAATCGACTGGCACAGTCTGTTTTTCAATAAAATCATTCTTTGGCCTTCAAATGACGTAATGCAATTCTCAAAAATCCACTATCTAAACCTAAAAATTCTCATAACTCGACTAATTGAAAAGTAAGAACGTTCTAGTCTTCGCCAGTGTATTCAGGGGAACATTTTACATATAGATATGAATTTTCAGTTCATATTTCCAAGCATTAAGGGAGATACCAATTAGCAAATTAACTTGTGAAAATATGCGAAAATCCACTTTCTGAAATTTCATGTATCCATAACTCGACTAATTGACGAGATAGAACGTTCTAGTCTTCGCCAATCGATTCAGAAGAGCATTTTACATACAGAAATAAGTTTTGAGTTTATATTTCCAAGTATTAAGTAAGATAACGGAGAGCAAATTAAATCGTGAAAATATTCTCTATGTATTCATAACTCCACTAATTGGAGAGATAGAACGTTCTAGTCTTCGCCAATCGATTCAGAAGAGCATTCTACATATAGATATGATTTTTAAGTTGATATTTACAAGTATTAAGGGAGATAGCAGAGATAAATTAAAATCGAGAAATATTTCCATACCTACCCCTTGCTCCAAAATTTCCTACAAAAAAAAAATTTTGCGTCATGAAATTGGCTATAAATTGGTAACCGGGGGTTTTTTGAAACGAAAAATCGACTGGCACAGTCTGTTTTTCAATAAAATCATTCTTTGGCCTTCAAATGACGTAATGCAATTCTCAAAAATCCACTATCTAAACCTAAAAATTCTCATAACTCGACTAATTGAGAAGTTAGAACGTTCTAGTCTTCGCCAGTCGATTCAGGGGAACATTTTACATATAGATATGAATTTTCAGTTCATATTTCCAAGCATTAAGGGAGATACCAATTAGCAAATTAACTTGTGAAAATATGCGAAAATCCACTTTCTGAAATTTCATGTATCCATAACTCGACTAATTGACGAGATAGAACGTTCTAGTCTTCGCCAATCGATTCAGAAGAGCATTTTACATACAGAAATAAGTTTTGAGTTTATATTTCCAAGTATTAAGTAAGATAACGGAGAGCAAATTAAATCGTGAAAATATTCTCTATGTATTCATAATTCGACTAATTGAAGAGATAGAACGTTCTAGTCTTCGCCAATCGATTCAGAAGAGCATTTTACATATAGATATGAATTTTGAGTTGATATTTACAAGTATTAAGGGAGATAGCAGAGATAAATTAAAATCGAGAAATATTTCCATACCTAACCCTTGCTCCAAAATTTCCTACAAAAAAAACATTTTGCGTCATGAAATTGGCTATAAATTGGTAACCGGGGGTTTTTTGAAACGAAAAATCGACTGGCACAGTCTGTTTTTCAATAAAATCATTCTTTGGCCTTCAAATGACGTAATGCAATTCTCAAAAATCCACTATCTAAACCTAAAAATTCTCATAACTCGACTAATTGAAAAGTAAGAACGTTCTAGTCTCCGCCAGTCGATTCAGGGGAACATTTTACATATAGATATACATTTTCAGTTCATATTTCCAAGCATTAAGGGAGATACCAATTAGCAAATTAACTTGTGAAAATATGCGAAAATCCACTTTCTGAAATTTCATGTATCCATAACTCGACTAATTGAAGAGATAGAACGTTCTAGTCTTCGCCAATCGATTCAGAAGAGCATTTTACATACAGAAATAAGTTTTGAGTTTATATTTCCAAGTATTAAGTAAGATAACGGAGAGCAAATTAAATCGTGAAAATATTCTCTATGTATTCATAACTCCACTAATTGGAGAGATAGAACGTTCTAGTCTTCGCCAATCGATTCAGAAGAGCATTTTACATATAGATATGATTTTTGAGTTGATATTTACAAGTATTAAGGGAGATAGCAGAGATAAATTAAAATCGAGAAATATTTCCATACCTACCCCTTGCTCCAAAATTTCCTACAAAAAAAAAATTTTGCGTCATGAAATTGGCTATAAATTGGTAACCGGGGGTTTTTTGAAACGAAAAATCGACTGGCACAGTCTGTTTTTCAATAAAATCATTCTTTGGCCTTCAAATGACGTAATGCAATTCTCAAAAATCCACTATCTAAACCTAAAAATTCTCATAACTCGACTAATTGAGGAGTTAGAACGTTCTAGTCTTCGCCAGTCGATTCAGGGGAACATTTTACATATAGATATGAATTTTCAGTTCATATTTCCAAGCATTAAGGGAGATACCAATTAGCAAATTAACTTGTGAAAATATGCGAAAATCCACTTTCTGAAATTTCATGTATCCATAACTCGACTAATTGGAGAGATAGAACGTTCTAGTCTTCGCCAATCGATTCAGAAGAGCATTTTACATACAGAAATAAGTTTTGAGTTTATATTTCCAAGTATTAAGTGAGATAACAAAGAGCAAATTAAATCGTGAAAATATTCTCTATGTATTCATAACTCCACTAATTGGAGAGATAGAACGTTCTAGTCTTCGCCAATCGATTCAGAAGAGCATTCTACATATAGATATGATTTGTGAGTTGATATTTACAAGTATTAAGGGAGATAGCAGAGATAAATTAAAATCGAGAAATATTTCCATACCTACCCCTTGCTCCAAAATTTCCTACAAAAAAAAAATTTTGCGTCATGAAATTGGCTATAAATTGGTAACCGGGGGTTTTTTGAAACGAAAAATCGACTGGCACAGTCTGTTTTTCAATAAAATCATTCTTTGGCCTTCAAATGACGTAATGCAATTCTCAAAAATCCACTATCTAAACCTAAAAATTCTCATAACTCGACTAATTGAGGAGTTAGAACGTTCTAGTCTCCGCCAGTGGATTCAGGGGAACATTTTACATATAGATATGAATTTTCAGTTCATATTTCCAAGCATTAAGGGAGATACCAATTAGCAAATTAACTTGTGAAAATATGCGAAAATCCACTTTCTGAAATTTCATGTATCCATAACTTGACTAATTGACGAGATAGAACGTTCTAGTCTTCGCCAATCGATTCAGAAGAGCATTTTACATACAGAAATAAGTTTTGAGTTTATATTTCCAAGTATTAAGTAAGATAACGGAGAGCAAATTAAATCGTGAAAATATTCTCTATGTATTCATAATTCGACTAATTGAAGAGATAGAACGTTCTAGTCTTCGCCAATCGATTCAGAAGAGCATTTTACATATAGATATGAATTTTGAGTTGATATTTACAAGTATTAAGGGAGATAGCAGAGATAAATTAAAATCGAGAAATATTTCCATACCTAACCCTTGCTCCAAAATTTCCTACAAAAAAAAATTTTGCGTCATGAAATTGGCTATAAATTGGTAACCGGGGGTTTTTTGAAACGAAAAATCGACTGGCACAGTCTGTTTTTCAATAAAATCATTCTTTGGCCTTCAAATGACGTAATGCAATTCTCAAAAATCCACTATCTAAACCTAAAAATTCTCATAACTCGACTAATTGAAAAGTTAGAACGTTCTAGTCTTCGCCAGTCGATTCAATGGAACATTTTACATATAGATATGAATTTTCAGTTCATATTTCCAAGCATTAACGGAGATACCAATTAGCAAATTAACTTGTGAAAATATGCGAAAATCGACTTTCTGAAATTTCATGTATCCATAACTCGACTAATTAAAGAGATAGAACGTTCTAGTCTTCGCCAATCGATTCAGAAGAGCATTTTACATACAGAAATAAGTTTTGAGTTTATATTTCCAAGTATTAAGTAAGATAACGGAGAGCAAATTAAATCGGGAAAATATTCTCTATGTATTCATAACTCCACTAATTGGAGAGATAGAACGTTCTAGTCTTCGCCAATCGATTCAGAAGAGCATTTTACATATAGATATAAATTTTGAGTTGATATTTACAAGTATTAAGGGAGATAGCAGAGATAAATTAAAATCGAGAAATATTTCCATACCTACCCCTTGCTCCAAAATTTCCTACAAAAAAAAAATTTTGCGTCATGAAATTGGCTATAAATTGGTAACCGGGGGTTTTTTGAAACGAAAAATCGATTGGCACAGTCTGTTTTTCAATAAAATCATTCTTTGGCCTTCAAATGACGTAATGCAATTCTCAAAAATCCACTATCTAAACTTAAAAATTCTCATAACTCGACTAATTGAGGAGTTAGAACGTTCTAGTCTTCACCAGTCGATTCAGGGGAACATTTTACATATAGATATGAATTTTCAGTTCATATTTCCAAGCATTAAGGGAGATACCAATTAGCAAATTAACTTGTGAAAATATGCGAAAATCCACTTTCTGAAATTTCATGTATCCATAACTCGACTAATTGACGAGATAGAACGTTCTAGTCTTCGCCAATCGATTCAGAAGAGCATTTTACATACAGAAATAAGTTTTGAGTTTATATTTCCAAGTATTAAGTAAGATAACGGAGAGCAAATTAAATCGTGAAAATATTCTCTATGTATTCATAATTCGACTAATTGAAGAGATAGAACGTTCTAGTCTTCGCCAATCGATTCAGAAGAGCATTTTACATATAGATATGAATTTTGAGTTGATATTTACAAGTATTAAGGGAGATAGCAGAGATAAATTAAAATCGAGAAATATTTCCATACCTAACCCTTGCTCCAAAATTTCCTACAAAAAAAAATTTTGCGTCATGAAATTGGCTATAAATTGGTAACCGGGGGTTTTTTGAAACGAAAAATCGACTGGCACAGTCTGTTTTTCAATAAAATCATTCTTTGGCCTTCAAATGACGTAATGCAATTCTCAAAAATCCACTATCTAAACCTAAAAATTCTCATAACTCGACTAATTGAGGAGTTAGAACGTTCTAGTCTTCACCAGTCGATTCAGGGGAACATTTTACATATAGATAGGAATTTTCAGTTCATAATTCCAAGCATTAAGGGAGATACCAATTAGCAAATTAACTTGTGAAAATATGCGAAAATCCACTTTCTGAAATTTCATGTATCCATAACTCGACTAATTGAAGAGATAGAACGTTCTAGTCTTCGCCAATCGATTCAGAAGAGCATTTTACATACAGAAATAAGTTTTGAGTTTATATTTCCAAGTATTAAGTGAGATAACGGAGAGCAAATTAAATCGTGAAAATATTCTCTATGTATTCATAACTCCACTAATTGGAGAGATAGAACGTTCTAGTCTTCGCCAATCGATTCAGAAGAGCATTTTACATATAGATATGAATTTTGAGTTGATATTTACAAGTATTAAGGGAGATAGCAGAGATAAATTAAAATCGAGAAATATTTCCATACCTACCCCTTGCTCCAAAATTTCCTACAAAAAAAAAATTTTGCGTCATGAAATTGGCTAGAAATTGGTAACCGGGGGTTTTTTGAAACGAAAAATCGATTGGCACAGTCTGTTTTTCAATAAAAATCATTCTTTGGCCTTCAAATGACGTAATGCAATTCTCAAAAATCCACTATCTAAACTTAAAAATTCTCATAACTCGACTAATTGAGGAGTTAGAACGTTCTAGTCTTCACCAGTCGATTCAGGGGAACATTTTACATATAGATAGGAATTTTCAGTTCATAATTCCAAGCATTAAGGGAGATACCAATTAGCAAATTAACTTGTGAAAATATGCGAAAATCCACTTTCTGAAATTTCATGTATCCATAACTCGACTAATTGAAGAGATATAACGTTCTAGTCTTCGCCAATCGATTCAGAAGAGCATTTTACATACAGAAATAAGTTTTGAGTTTATATTTCCAAGTATTAAGTGAGATAACGGAGAGCAAATTAAATCGTGAAAATATTCTCTATGTATTCATAATTCGACTAATTGAAGAGATAGAACGTTCTAGTCTTCGCCAATCGATTCAGAAGAGCATTTTACATATAGATATGAATTTTGAGTTGATATTTACAAGTATTAAGGGAGATAGCAGAGATAAATTAAAATCGAGAAATATTTCCATACCTAACCCTTGCTCCAAAATTTCCTACAAAAAAAAATTTTGCGTCATGAAATTGGCTATAAATTGGTAACCGGGGGTTTTTTGAAACGAAAAATCGACTGGCACAGTCTGTTTTTCAATAAAATCATTCTTTGGCCTTCAAATGACGTAATGCAATTCTCAAAAATCCACTATCTAAACCTAAAAATTCTCATAACTCGACTAATTGAGAAGTTAGAACGTTCTAGTCTTCGCCAGTCGATTCAGGGGAACATTTTACATATAGATATGAATTTTCAGTTCATATTTCCAAGCATTAAGGGAGATACCAATTAGCAAATTAACTTGTGAAAATATGCGAAAATCCACTTTCTGAAATTTCATGTATCCATAACTCGACTAATTGACGAGATAGAACGTTCTAGTCTTCGCCAATCGATTCAGAAGAGCATTTTACATACAGAAATAAGTTTTGAGTTTATATTTCCAAGTATTAAGTAAGATAACGGAGAGCAAATTAAATCGTGAAAATATTCTCTATGTATTCATAATTCGACTAATTGAAGAGATAGAACGTTCTAGTCTTCGCCAATCGATTCAGAAGAGCATTTTACATACAGAAATAAGTTTTGAGTTTATATTTCCAAGTATTAAGTGAGATAACGGAGAGCAAATTAAATCGTGAAAATATTCTCTATGTATTCATAATTCGACTAATTGAAGAGATAGAACGTTCTAGTCTTCGCCAATCGATTCAGAAGAGCATTTTACATATAGATATGAATTTTGAGTTGATATTTACAAGTATTAAGGGAGATAGCAGAGATAAATTAAAATCGAGAAATATTTCCATACCTAACCCTTGCTCCAAAATTTCCTACAAAAAAAACATTTTGCGTCATGAAATTGGCTATAAATTGGTAACCGGGGGTTTTTTGAAACGAAAAATCGACTGGCACAGTCTGTTTTTCAATAAAATCATTCTTTGGCCTTCAAATGACGTAATGCAATTCTCAAAAATCCACTATCTAAACCTAAAAATTCTCATAACTCGACTAATTGAAAAGTAAGAACGTTCTAGTCTCCGCCAGTCGATTCAGGGGAACATTTTACATATAGATATACATTTTCAGTTCATATTTCCAAGCATTAAGGGAGATACCAATTAGCAAATTAACTTGTGAAAATATGCGAAAATCCACTTTCTGAAATTTCATGTATCCATAACTCGACTAATTGAAGAGATAGAACGTTCTAGTCTTCGCCAATCGATTCAGAAGAGCATTTTACATACAGAAATAAGTTTTGAGTTTATATTTCCAAGTATTAAGTAAGATAACGGAGAGCAAATTAAATCGTGAAAATATTCTCTATGTATTCATAACTCCACTAATTGGAGAGATAGAACGTTCTAGTCTTCGCCAATCGATTCAGAAGAGCATTTTACATATAGATATGATTTTTGAGTTGATATTTACAAGTATTAAGGGAGATAGCAGAGATAAATTAAAATCGAGAAATATTTCCATACCTACCCCTTGCTCCAAAATTTCCTACAAAAAAAAAATTTTGCGTCATGAAATTGGCTATAAATTGGTAACCGGGGGTTTTTTGAAACGAAAAATCGACTGGCACAGTCTGTTTTTCAATAAAATCATTCTTTGGCCTTCAAATGACGTAATGCAATTCTCAAAAATCCACTATCTAAACCTAAAAATTCTCATAACTCGACTAATTGAGGAGTTAGAACGTTCTAGTCTTCGCCAGTCGATTCAGGGGAACATTTTACATATAGATATGAATTTTCAGTTCATATTTCCAAGCATTAAGGGAGATACCAATTAGCAAATTAACTTGTGAAAATATGCGAAAATCCACTTTCTGAAATTTCATGTATCCATAACTCGACTAATTGGAGAGATAGAACGTTCTAGTCTTCGCCAATCGATTCAGAAGAGCATTTTACATACAGAAATAAGTTTTGAGTTTATATTTCCAAGTATTAAGTGAGATAACAAAGAGCAAATTAAATCGTGAAAATATTCTCTATGTATTCATAACTCCACTAATTGGAGAGATAGAACGTTCTAGTCTTCGCCAATCGATTCAGAAGAGCATTCTACATATAGATATGATTTGTGAGTTGATATTTACAAGTATTAAGGGAGATAGCAGAGATAAATTAAAATCGAGAAATATTTCCATACCTACCCCTTGCTCCAAAATTTCCTACAAAAAAAAAATTTTGCGTCATGAAATTGGCTATAAATTGGTAACCGGGGGTTTTTTGAAACGAAAAATCGACTGGCACAGTCTGTTTTTCAATAAAATCATTCTTTGGCCTTCAAATGACGTAATGCAATTCTCAAAAATCCACTATCTAAACCTAAAAATTCTCATAACTCGACTAATTGAGGAGTTAGAACGTTCTAGTCTCCGCCGGTGGATTCAGGGGAACATTTTACATATAGATATGAATTTTCAGTTCATATTTCCAAGCATTAAGGGAGATACCAATTAGCAAATTAACTTGTGAAAATATGCGAAAATCCACTTTCTGAAATTTCATGTATCCATAACTCGACTAATTGACGAGATAGAACGTTCTAGTCTTCGCCAATCGATTCAGAAGAGCATTTTACATACAGAAATAAGTTTTGAGTTTATATTTCCAAGTATTAAGTAAGATAACGGAGAGCAAATTAAATCGTGAAAATATTCTCTATGTATTCATAATTCGACTAATTGAAGAGATAGAACGTTCTAGTCTTCGCCAATCGATTCAGAAGAGCATTTTACATATAGATATGAATTTTGAGTTGATATTTACAAGTATTAAGGGAGATAGCAGAGATAAATTAAAATCGAGAAATATTTCCATACCTAACCCTTGCTCCAAAATTTCCTACAAAAAAAAATTTTGCGTCATGAAATTGGCTATAAATTGGTAACCGGGGGTTTTTTGAAACGAAAAATCGACTGGCACAGTCTGTTTTTCAATAAAATCATTCTTTGGCCTTCAAATGACGTAATGCAATTCTCAAAAATCCACTATCTAAACCTAAAAATTCTCATAACTCGACTAATTGAAAAGTTAGAACGTTCTAGTCTTCGCCAGTCGATTCAATGGAACATTTTACATATAGATATGAATTTTCAGTTCATATTTCCAAGCATTAACGGAGATACCAATTAGCAAATTAACTTGTGAAAATATGCGAAAATCGACTTTCTGAAATTTCATGTATCCATAACTCGACTAATTAAAGAGATAGAACGTTCTAGTCTTCGCCAATCGATTCAGAAGAGCATTTTACATACAGAAATAAGTTTTGAGTTTATATTTCCAAGTATTAAGTAAGATAACGGAGAGCAAATTAAATCGGGAAAATATTCTCTATGTATTCATAACTCCACTAATTGGAGAGATAGAACGTTCTAGTCTTCGCCAATCGATTCAGAAGAGCATTTTACATATAGATATAAATTTTGAGTTGATATTTACAAGTATTAAGGGAGATAGCAGAGATAAATTAAAATCGAGAAATATTTCCATACCTACCCCTTGCTCCAAAATTTCCTACAAAAAAAAAATTTTGCGTCATGAAATTGGCTATAAATTGGTAACCGGGGGTTTTTTGAAACGAAAAATCGATTGGCACAGTCTGTTTTTCAATAAAATCATTCTTTGGCCTTCAAATGACGTAATGCAATTCTCAAAAATCCACTATCTAAACTTAAAAATTCTCATAACTCGACTAATTGAGGAGTTAGAACGTTCTAGTCTTCACCAGTCGATTCAGGGGAACATTTTACATATAGATATGAATTTTCAGTTCATATTTCCAAGCATTAAGGGAGATACCAATTAGCAAATTAACTTGTGAAAATATGCGATAATCCACTTTCTGAAATTTCATGTATCCATAACTCGACTAATTGACGAGATAGAACGTTCTAGTCTTCGCCAATCGATTCAGAAGAGCATTTTACATACAGAAATAAGTTTTGAGTTTATATTTCCAAGTATTAAGTAAGATAACGGAGAGCAAATTAAATCGTGAAAATATTCTCTATGTATTCATAATTCGACTAATTGAAGAGATAGAACGTTCTAGTCTTCGCCAATCGATTCAGAAGAGCATTTTACATATAGATATGAATTTTGAGTTGATATTTACAAGTATTAAGGGAGATAGCAGAGATAAATTAAAATCGAGAAATATTTCCATACCTAACCCTTGCTCCAAAATTTCCTACAAAAAAAAATTTTGCGTCATGAAATTGGCTATAAATTGGTAACCGGGGGTTTTTTGAAACGAAAAATCGACTGGCACAGTCTGTTTTTCAATAAAATCATTCTTTGGCCTTCAAATGACGTAATGCAATTCTCAAAAATCCACTATCTAAACCTAAAAATTCTCATAACTCGACTAATTGAGGAGTTAGAACGTTCTAGTCTTCACCAGTCGATTCAGGGGAACATTTTACATATAGATATACATTTTCAGTTCATATTTCCAAGCATTAAGGGAGATACCAATTAGCAAATTAACTTGTGAAAATATGCGAAAATCCACTTTCTGGAATTTCATGTATCCATAACTCGACTAATTGAAGAGATATAACGTTCTAGTCTTCGCCAATCGATTCAGAAGAGCATTTTACATACAGAAATAAGTTTTGAGTTTATATTTCCAAGTATTAAGTGAGATAACAAAGAGCAAATTAAATCGTGAAAATATTCTCTATGTATTCATAACTCCACTAATTGGAGAGATAGAACGTTCTAGTCTTCGCCAATCGATTCAGAAGAGCATTCTACATATAGATATGATTTGTGAGTTGATATTTACAAGTATTAAGGGAGATAGCAGAGATAAATTAAAATCGAGAAATATTTCCATACCTACCCCTTGCTCCAAAATTTCCTACAAAAAAAAAATTTTGCGTCATGAAATTGGCTATAAATTGGTAACCGGGGGTTTTTTGAAACGAAAAATCGACTGGCACAGTCTGTTTTTCAATAAAATCATTCTTTGGCCTTCAAATGACGTAATGCAATTCTCAAAAATCCACTATCTAAACCTAAAAATTCTCATAACTCGACTAATTGAGGAGTTAGAACGTTCTAGTCTTCGCCAGTCGATTCAGGGGAACATTTTACATATAGATATGAATTTTCAGTTCATATTTCCAAGCATTAAGGGAGATACCAATTAGCAAATTAACTTGTGAAAATATGCGAAAATCCACTTTCTGAAATTTCATGTATCCATAACTCGACTAATTGGAGAGATAGAACGTTCTAGTCTTCGCCAATCGATTCAGAAGAGCATTTTACATACAGAAATAAGTTTTGAGTTTATATTTCCAAGTATTAAGTGAGATAACAAAGAGCAAATTAAATCGTGAAAATATTCTCTATGTATTCATAACTCCACTAATTGGAGAGATAGAACGTTCTAGTCTTCGCCAATCGATTCAGAAGAGCATTCTACATATAGATATGATTTGTGAGTTGATATTTACAAGTATTAAGGGAGATAGCAGAGATAAATTAAAATCGAGAAATATTTCCATACCTACCCCTTGCTCCAAAATTTCCTACAAAAAAAAAATTTTGCGTCATGAAATTGGCTATAAATTGGTAACCGGGGGTTTTTTGAAACGAAAAATCGACTGGCACAGTCTGTTTTTCAATAAAATCATTCTTTGGCCTTCAAATGACGTAATGCAATTCTCAAAAATCCACTATCTAAACCTAAAAATTCTCATAACTCGACTAATTGAGGAGTTAGAACGTTCTAGTCTCCGCCGGTGGATTCAGGGGAACATTTTACATATAGATATGAATTTTCAGTTCATATTTCCAAGCATTAAGGGAGATACCAATTAGCAAATTAACTTGTGAAAATATGCGAAAATCCACTTTCTGAAATTTCATGTATCCATAACTCGACTAATTGACGAGATAGAACGTTCTAGTCTTCGCCAATCGATTCAGAAGAGCATTTTACATACAGAAATAAGTTTTGAGTTTATATTTCCAAGTATTAAGTAAGATAACGGAGAGCAAATTAAATCGTGAAAATATTCTCTATGTATTCATAATTCGACTAATTGAAGAGATAGAACGTTCTAGTCTTCGCCAATCGATTCAGAAGAGCATTTTACATATAGATATGAATTTTGAGTTGATATTTACAAGTATTAAGGGAGATAGCAGAGATAAATTAAAATCGAGAAATATTTCCATACCTAACCCTTGCTCCAAAATTTCCTACAAAAAAAAATTTTGCGTCATGAAATTGGCTATAAATTGGTAACCGGGGGTTTTTTGAAACGAAAAATCGACTGGCACAGTCTGTTTTTCAATAAAATCATTCTTTGGCCTTCAAATGACGTAATGCAATTCTCAAAAATCCACTATCTAAACCTAAAAATTCTCATAACTCGACTAATTGAGGAGTTAGAACGTTCTAGTCTTCACCAGTCGATTCAGGGGAACATTTTACATATAGATAGGAATTTTCAGTTCATAATTCCAAGCATTAAGGGAGATACCAATTAGCAAATTAACTTGTGAAAATATGCGAAAATCCACTTTCTGGAATTTCATGTATCCATAACTCGACTAATTGAAGAGATATAACGTTCTAGTCTTCGCCAATCGATTCAGAAGAGCATTTTACATACAGAAATAAGTTTTGAGTTTATATTTCCAAGTATTAAGTGAGATAACAAAGAGCAAATTAAATCGTGAAAATATTCTCTATGTATTCATAACTCCACTAATTGGAGAGATAGAACGTTCTAGTCTTCGCCAATCGATTCAGAAGAGCATTCTACATATAGATATGATTTGTGAGTTGATATTTACAAGTATTAAGGGAGATAGCAGAGATAAATTAAAATCGAGAAATATTTCCATACCTACCCCTTGCTCCAAAATTTCCTACAAAAAAAAAATTTTGCGTCATGAAATTGGCTATAAATTGGTAACCGGGGGTTTTTTGAAACGAAAAATCGACTGGCACAGTCTGTTTTTCAATAAAATCATTCTTTGGCCTTCAAATGACGTAATGCAATTCTCAAAAATCCACTATCTAAACCTAAAAATTCTCATAACTCGACTAATTGAGGAGTTAGAACGTTCTAGTCTCCGCCAGTGGATTCAGGGGAACATTTTACATATAGATATGAATTTTCAGTTCATATTTCCAAGCATTAAGGGAGATACCAATTAGCAAATTAACTTGTGAAAATATGCGAAAATCCACTTTCTGAAATTTCATGTATCCATAACTCGACTAATTGACGAGATAGAACGTTCTAGTCTTCGCCAATCGATTCAGAAGAGCATTTTACATACAGAAATAAGTTTTGAGTTTATATTTCCAAGTATTAAGTAAGATAACGGAGAGCAAATTAAATCGTGAAAATATTCTCTATGTATTCATAATTCGACTAATTGAAGAGATAGAACGTTCTAGTCTTCGCCAATCGATTCAGAAGAGCATTTTACATATAGATATGAATTTTGAGTTGATATTTACAAGTATTAAGGGAGATAGCAGAGATAAATTAAAATCGAGAAATATTTCCATACCTAACCCTTGCTCCAAAATTTCCTACAAAAAAAAATTTTGCGTCATGAAATTGGCTATAAATTGGTAACCGGGGGTTTTTTGAAACGAAAAATCGACTGGCACAGTCTGTTTTTCAATAAAATCATTCTTTGGCCTTCAAATGACGTAATGCAATTCTCAAAAATCCACTATCTAAACCTAAAAATTCTCATAACTCGACTAATTGAGGAGTTAGAACGTTCTAGTCTTCACCAGTCGATTCAGGGGAACATTTTACATATAGATAGGAATTTTCAGTTCATAATTCCAAGCATTAAGGGAGATACCAATTAGCAAATTAACTTGTGAAAATATGCGAAAATCGACTTTCTGAAATTTCATGTATCCATAACTCGACTAATTAAAGAGATAGAACGTTCTAGTCTTCGCCAATCGATTCAGAAGAGCATTTTACATACAGAAATAAGTTTTGAGTTTATATTTCCAAGTATTAAGTGAGATAACAAAGAGCAAATTAAATCGTGAAAATATTCTCTATGTATTCATAACTCCACTAATTGGAGAGATAGAACGTTCTAGTCTTCGCCAATCGATTCAGAAGAGCATTCTACATATAGATATGATTTGTGAGTTGATATTTACAAGTATTAAGGGAGATAGCAGAGATAAATTAAAATCGAGAAATATTTCCATACCTACCCCTTGCTCCAAAATTTCCTACAAAAAAAAAATTTTGCGTCATGAAATTGGCTATAAATTGGTAACCGGGGGTTTTTTGAAACGAAAAATCGATTGGCACAGTCTGTTTTTCAATAAAATCATTCTTTGGCCTTCAAATGACGTAATGCAATTCTCAAAAATCCACTATCTAAACTTAAAAATTCTCATAACTCGACTAATTGAGGAGTTAGAACGTTCTAGTCTTCACCAGTCGATTCAGGGGAACATTTTACATATAGATATGAATTTTCAGTTCATATTTCCAAGCATTAAGGGAGATACCAATTAGCAAATTAACTTGTGAAAATATGCGAAAATCCACTTTCTGAAATTTCATGTATCCATAACTCGACTAATTGACGAGATAGAACGTACTAGTCTTCGCCAATCGATTCAGAAGAGCATTTTACATACAGAAATAAGTTTTGAGTTTATATTTCCAAGTATTAAGTAAGATAACGGAGAGCAAATTAAATCGTGAAAATATTCTCTATGTATTCATAATTCGACTAATTGAAGAGATAGAACGTTCTAGTCTTCGCCAATCGATTCAGAAGAGCATTTTACATATAGATATGAATTTTGAGTTGATATTTACAAGTATTAAGGGAGATAGCAGAGATAAATTAAAATCGAGAAATATTTCCATACCTAACCCTTGCTCCAAAATTTCCTACAAAAAAAAATTTTGCGTCATGAAATTGGCTATAAATTGGTAACCGGGGGTTTTTTGAAACGAAAAATCGACTGGCACAGTCTGTTTTTCAATAAAATCATTCTTTGGCCTTCAAATGACGTAATGCAATTCTCAAAAATCCACTATCTAAACCTAAAAATTCTCATAACTCGACTAATTGAGGAGTTAGAACGTTCTAGTCTTCACCAGTCGATTCAGGGGAACATTTTACATATAGATAGGAATTTTCAGTTCATAATTCCAAGCATTAAGGGAGATACCAATTAGCAAATTAACTTGTGAAAATATGCGAAAATCCACTTTCTGGAATTTCATGTATCCATAACTCGACTAATTGAAGAGATATAACGTTCTAGTCTTCGCCAATCGATTCAGAAGAGCATTTTACATACAGAAATAAGTTTTGAGTTTATATTTCCAAGTATTAAGTGAGATAACGGAGAGCAAATTAAATCGTGAAAATATTCTCTATGTATTCATAACTCCACTAATTGGAGAGATAGAACGTTCTAGTCTTCGCCAATCGATTCAGAAGAGCATTTTACATATAGATATGAATTTTGAGTTGATATTTACAAGTATTAAGGGAGATAGCAGAGATAAATTAAAATCGAGAAATATTTCCATACCTACCCCTTGCTCCAAAATTTCCTACAAAAAAAAAATTTTGCGTCATGAAATTGGCTAGAAATTGGTAACCGGGGGTTTTTTGAAACGAAAAATCGATTGGCACAGTCTGTTTTTCAATAAAAATCATTCTTTGGCCTTCAAATGACGTAATGCAATTCTCAAAAATCCACTATCTAAACTTAAAAATTCTCATAACTCGACTAATTGAGGAGTTAGAACGTTCTAGTCTTCACCAGTCGATTCAGGGGAACATTTTACATATAGATATGAATTTTCAGTTCATATTTCCAAGCATTAAGGGAGATACCAATTAGCAAATTAACTTGTGAAAATATGCGAAAATCCACTTTCTGAAATTTCATGTATCCATAACTCGACTAATTGACGAGATAGAACGTACTAGTCTTCGCCAATCGATTCAGAAGAGCATTTTACATACAGAAATAAGTTTTGAGTTTATATTTCCAAGTATTAAGTAAGATAACGGAGAGCAAATTAAATCGTGAAAATATTCTCTATGTATTCATAATTCGACTAATTGAAGAGATAGAACGTTCTAGTCTTCGCCAATCGATTCAGAAGAGCATTTTACATATAGATATGAATTTTGAGTTGATATTTACAAGTATTAAGGGAGATAGCAGAGATAAATTAAAATCGAGAAATATTTCCATACCTAACCCTTGCTCCAAAATTTCCTACAAAAAAAAATTTTGCGTCATGAAATTGGCTATAAATTGGTAACCGGGGGTTTTTTGAAACGAAAAATCGACTGGCACAGTCTGTTTTTCAATAAAATCATTCTTTGGCCTTCAAATGACGTAATGCAATTCTCAAAAATCCACTATCTAAACCTAAAAATTCTCATAACTCGACTAATTGAGGAGTTAGAACGTTCTAGTCTTCACCAGTCGATTCAGGGGAACATTTTACATATAGATAGGAATTTTCAGTTCATAATTCCAAGCATTAAGGGAGATACCAATTAGCAAATTAACTTGTGAAAATATGCGAAAATCCACTTTCTGGAATTTCATGTATCCATAACTCGACTAATTGAAGAGATATAACGTTCTAGTCTTCGCCAATCGATTCAGAAGAGCATTTTACATACAGAAATAAGTTTTGAGTTTATATTTCCAAGTATTAAGTGAGATAACGGAGAGCAAATTAAATCGTGAAAATATTCTCTATGTATTCATAACTCCACTAATTGGAGAGATAGAACGTTCTAGTCTTCGCCAATCGATTCAGAAGAGCATTTTACATATAGATATGAATTTTGAGTTGATATTTACAAGTATTAAGGGAGATAGCAGAGATAAATTAAAATCGAGAAATATTTCCATACCTACCCCTTGCTCCAAAATTTCCTACAAAAAAAAAATTTTGCGTCATGAAATTGGCTAGAAATTGGTAACCGGGGGTTTTTTGAAACGAAAAATCGATTGGCACAGTCTGTTTTTCAATAAAAATCATTCTTTGGCCTTCAAATGACGTAATGCAATTCTCAAAAATCCACTATCTAAACTTAAAAATTCTCATAACTCGACTAATTGAGGAGTTAGAACGTTCTAGTCTTCACCAGTCGATTCAGGGGAACATTTTACATATAGATAGGAATTTTCAGTTCATAATTCCAAGCATTAAGGGAGATACCAATTAGCAAATTAACTTGTGAAAATATGCGAAAATCCACTTTCTGAAATTTCATGTATCCATAACTCGACTAATTGAAGAGATAGAACGTTCTAGTCTTCGCCAATCGATTCAGAAGAGCATTTTACATACAGAAATAAGTTTTGAGTTTATATTTCCAAGTATTAAGTGAGATAACGGAGAGCAAATTAAATCGTGAAAATATTCTCTATGTATTCATAATTCGACTAATTGAAGAGATAGAACGTTCTAGTCTTCGCCAATCGATTCAGAAGAGCATTTTACATATAGATATGAATTTTGAGTTGATATTTACAAGTATTAAGGGAGATAGCAGAGATAAATTAAAATCGAGAAATATTTCCATACCTAACCCTTGCTCCAAAATTTCCTACAAAAAAAAATTTTGCGTCATGAAATTGGCTATAAATTGGTAACCGGGGGTTTTTTGAAACGAAAAATCGACTGGCACAGTCTGTTTTTCAATAAAATCATTCTTTGGCCTTCAAATGACGTAATGCAATTCTCAAAAATCCACTATCTAAACCTAAAAATTCTCATAACTCGACTAATTGAAAAGTTAGAACGTTCTAGTCTTCGCCAGTCGATTCAGGGGAACATTTTACATATAGATATGAATTTTCAGTTCATATTTCCAAGCATTAAGGGAGATACCAATTAGCAAATTAACTTGTGAAAATATGCGAAAATCGACTTTCTGAAATTTCATGTATCCATAACTCGACTAATTAAAGAGATAGAACGTTCTAGTCTTCGCCAATCGATTCAGAAGAGCATTTTACATACAGAAATAAGTTTTGAGTTTATATTTCCAAGTATTAAGTAAGATAACGGAGAGCAAATTAAATCGGGAAAATATTCTCTATGTATTCATAACTCCACTAATTGGAGAGATAGAACGTTCTAGTCTTCGCCAATCGATTCAGAAGAGCATTTTACATATAGATATAAATTTTGAGTTGATATTTACAAGTATTAAGGGAGATAGCAGAGATAAATTAAAATCGAGAAATATTTCCATACCTACCCCTTGCTCCAAAATTTCCTACAAAAAAAAAATTTTGCGTCATGAAATTGGCTAGAAATTGGTAACCGGGGGTTTTTTGAAACGAAAAATCGATTGGCACAGTCTGTTTTTCAATAAAATCATTCTTTGGCCTTCAAATGACGTAATGCAATTCTCAAAAATCCACTATCTAAACTTAAAAATTCTCATAACTCGACTAATTGAGGAGTTAGAACGTTCTAGTCTTCACCAGTCGATTCAGGGGAACATTTTACATATAGATATGAATTTTCAGTTCATATTTCCAAGCATTAAGGGAGATACCAATTAGCAAATTAACTTGTGAAAATATGCGAAAATCCACTTTCTGAAATTTCATGTATCCATAACTCGACTAATTGACGAGATAGAACGTTCTAGTCTTCGCCAATCGATTCAGAAGAGCATTTTACATACAGAAATAAGTTTTGAGTTTATATTTCCAAGTATTAAGTAAGATAACGGAGAGCAAATTAAATCGTGAAAATATTCTCTATGTATTCATAATTCGACTAATTGAAGAGATAGAACGTTCTAGTCTTCGCCAATCGATTCAGAAGAGCATTTTACATATAGATATGAATTTTGAGTTGATATTTACAAGTATTAAGGGAGATAGCAGAGATAAATTAAAATCGAGAAATATTTCCATACCTAACCCTTGCTCCAAAATTTCCTACAAAAAAAAATTTTGCGTCATGAAATTGGCTATAAATTGGTAACCGGGGGTTTTTTGAAACGAAAAATCGACTGGCACAGTCTGTTTTTCAATAAAATCATTCTTTGGCCTTCAAATGACGTAATGCAATTCTCAAAAATCCACTATCTAAACCTAAAAATTCTCATAACTCGACTAATTGAGGAGTTAGAACGTTCTAGTCTTCACCAGTCGATTCAGGGGAACATTTTACATATAGATAGGAATTTTCAGTTCATAATTCCAAGCATTAAGGGAGATACCAATTAGCAAATTAACTTGTGAAAATATGCGAAAATCCACTTTCTGAAATTTCATGTATCCATAACTCGACTAATTGAAGAGATAGAACGTTCTAGTCTTCGCCAATCGATTCAGAAGAGCATTTTACATACAGAAATAAGTTTTGAGTTTATATTTCCAAGTATTAAGTGAGATAACGGAGAGCAAATTAAATCGTGAAAATATTCTCTATGTATTCATAACTCCACTAATTGGAGAGATAGAACGTTCTAGTCTTCGCCAATCGATTCAGAAGAGCATTTTACATATAGATATGAATTTTGAGTTGATATTTACAAGTATTAAGGGAGATAGCAGAGATAAATTAAAATCGAGAAATATTTCCATACACCCCTTGCTCCAAAATTTCCTACAAAAAAAAAATTTTGCGTCATGAAATTGGCTAGAAATTGGTAACCGGGGGTTTTTTGAAACGAAAAATCGATTGGCACAGTCTGTTTTTCAATAAAAATCATTCTTTGGCCTTCAAATGACGTAATGCAATTCTCAAAAATCCACTATCTAAACTTAAAAATTCTCATAACTCGACTAATTGAGGAGTTAGAACGTTCTAGTCTTCACCAGTCGATTCAGGGGAACATTTTACATATAGATAGGAATTTTCAGTTCATAATTCCAAGCATTAAGGGAGATACCAATTAGCAAATTAACTTGTGAAAATATGCGAAAATCCACTTTCTGAAATTTCATGTATCCATAACTCGACTAATTGAAGAGATAGAACGTTCTAGTCTTCGCCAATCGATTCAGAAGAGCATTTTACATACAGAAATAAGTTTTGAGTTTATATTTCCAAGTATTAAGTGAGATAACGGAGAGCAAATTAAATCGTGAAAATATTCTCTATGTATTCATAACTCCACTAATTGGAGAGATAGAACGTTCTAGTCTTCGCCAATCGATTCAGAAGAGCATTTTACATATAGATATGAATTTTGAGTTGATATTTACAAGTATTAAGGGAGATAGCAGAGATAAATTAAAATCGAGAAATATTTCCATACCTACCCCTTGCTCCAAAATTTCCTACAAAAAAAAAATTTTGCGTCATGAAATTGGCTATAAATTGGTAACCGGGGGTTTTTTGAAACGAAAAATCGACTGGCACAGTCTGTTTTTCAATAAAATCATTCTTTGGCCTTCAAATGACGTAATGCAATTCTCAAAAATCCACTATCTAAACCTAAAAATTCTCATAACTCGACTAATTGAGGAGTTAGAACGTTCTAGTCTTCGCCAGTCGATTCAGGGGAACATTTTACATATAGATATGAATTTTCAGTTCATATTTCCAAGCATTAAGGGAGATACCAATTAGCAAATTAACTTGTGAAAATATGCGAAAATCCACTTTCTGAAATTTCATGTATCCATAACTCGACTAATTGACGAGATAGAACGTTCTAGTCTTCGCCAATCGATTCAGAAGAGCATTTTACATACAGAAATGAGTTTTGAGTTTATATTTCCAAGTATTAAGTAAGATAACGGAGAGCAAATTAAATCGTGAAAATATTCTCTATGTATTCATAACTCCACTAATTGGAGAGATAGAACGTTCTAGTCTTCGCCAATCGATTCAGAAGAGCATTTTACATATAGATATGAATTTTGAGTTGATATTTACAAGTATTAAGGGAGATAGCAGAGATAAATTAAAATCGAGAAATATTTCCATACCTACCCCTTGCTCCAAAATTTCCTACAAAAAAAAAATTTTGCGTCATGAAATTGGCTAGAAATTGGTAACCGGGGGTTTTTTGAAACGAAAAATCGATTGGCACAGTCTGTTTTTCAATAAAATCATTCTTTGGCCTTCAAATGACGTAATGCAATTCTCAAAAATCCACTATCTAAACCTAAAAATTCTCATAACTCGACTAATTGAGGAGTTAGAACGTTCTAGTCTTCACCAGTCGATTCAGGGGAACATTTTACATATAGATAGGAATTTTCAGTTCATAATTCCAAGCATTAAGGGAGATACCAATTAGCAAATTAACTTGTGAAAATATGCGAAAATCCACTTTCTGAAATTTCATGTATCCATAACTCGACTAATTGAAGAGATAGAACGTTCTAGTCTTCGCCAATCGATTCAGAAGAGCATTTTACATACAGAAATAAGTTTTGAGTTTATATTTCCAAGTATTAAGTGAGATAACGGAGAGCAAATTAAATCGTGAAAATATTCTCTATGTATTCATAACTCCACTAATTGGAGAGATAGAACGTTCTAGTCTTCGCCAATCGATTCAGAAGAGCATTTTACATATAGATATGAATTTTGAGTTGATATTTACAAGTATTAAGGGAGATAGCAGAGATAAATTAAAATCGAGAAATATTTCCATACACCCCTTGCTCCAAAATTTCCTACAAAAAAAAAATTTTGCGTCATGAAATTGGCTAGAAATTGGTAACCGGGGGTTTTTTGAAACGAAAAATCGATTGGCACAGTCTGTTTTTCAATAAAAATCATTCTTTGGCCTTCAAATGACGTAATGCAATTCTCAAAAATCCACTATCTAAACTTAAAAATTCTCATAACTCGACTAATTGAGGAGTTAGAACGTTCTAGTCTTCACCAGTCGATTCAGGGGAACATTTTACATATAGATAGGAATTTTCAGTTCATAATTCCAAGCATTAAGGGAGATACCAATTAGCAAATTAACTTGTGAAAATATGCGAAAATCCACTTTCTGAAATTTCATGTATCCATAACTCGACTAATTGAAGAGATAGAACGTTCTAGTCTTCGCCAATCGATTCAGAAGAGCATTTTACATACAGAAATAAGTTTTGAGTTTATATTTCCAAGTATTAAGTGAGATAACGGAGAGCAAATTAAATCGTGAAAATATTCTCTATGTATTCATAACTCCACTAATTGGAGAGATAGAACGTTCTAGTCTTCGCCAATCGATTCAGAAGAGCATTTTACATATAGATATGAATTTTGAGTTGATATTTACAAGTATTAAGGGAGATAGCAGAGATAAATTAAAATCGAGAAATATTTCCATACCTACCCCTTGCTCCAAAATTTCCTACAAAAAAAAAATTTTGCGTCATGAAATTGGCTATAAATTGGTAACCGGGGGTTTTTTGAAACGAAAAATCGACTGGCACAGTCTGTTTTTCAATAAAATCATTCTTTGGCCTTCAAATGACGTAATGCAATTCTCAAAAATCCACTATCTAAACCTAAAAATTCTCATAACTCGACTAATTGAGGAGTTAGAACGTTCTAGTCTTCGCCAGTCGATTCAGGGGAACATTTTACATATAGATATGAATTTTCAGTTCATATTTCCAAGCATTAAGGGAGATACCAATTAGCAAATTAACTTGTGAAAATATGCGAAAATCCACTTTCTGAAATTTCATGTATCCATAACTCGACTAATTGACGAGATAGAACGTTCTAGTCTTCGCCAATCGATTCAGAAGAGCATTTTACATACAGAAATGAGTTTTGAGTTTATATTTCCAAGTATTAAGTAAGATAACGGAGAGCAAATTAAATCGTGAAAATATTCTCTATGTATTCATAACTCCACTAATTGGAGAGATAGAACGTTCTAGTCTTCGCCAATCGATTCAGAAGAGCATTTTACATATAGATATGAATTTTGAGTTGATATTTACAAGTATTAAGGGAGATAGCAGAGATAAATTAAAATCGAGAAATATTTCCATACCTACCCCTTGCTCCAAAATTTCCTACAAAAAAAAAATTTTGCGTCATGAAATTGGCTAGAAATTGGTAACCGGGGGTTTTTTGAAACGAAAAATCGATTGGCACAGTCTGTTTTTCAATAAAAATCATTCTTTGGCCTTCAAATGACGTAATGCAATTCTCAAAAATCCACTATCTAAACTTAAAAATTCTCATAACTCGACTAATTGAGGAGTTAGAACGTTCTAGTCTTCACCAGTCGATTCAGGGGAACATTTTACATATAGATAGGAATTTTCAGATCATAATTCCAAGCATTAAGGGAGATACCAATTAGCAAATTAACTTGTGAAAATATGCGAAAATCCACTTTCTGAAATTTCATGTATCCATAACTCGACTAATTGAAGAGATAGAACGTTCTAGTCTTCGCCAATCGATTCAGAAGAGCATTTTACATACAGAAATAAGTTTTGAGTTTATATTTCCAAGTATTAAGTGAGATAACGGAGAGCAAATTAAATCGTGAAAATATTCTCTATGTATTCATAACTCCACTAATTGGAGAGATAGAACGTTCTAGTCTTCGCCAATCGATTCAGAAGAGCATTTTACATATAGATATGAATTTTGAGTTGATATTTACAAGTATTAAGGGAGATAGCAGAGATAAATTAAAATCGAGAAATATTTCCATACCTACCCCTTGCTCCAAAATTTCCTACAAAAAAAAAATTTTGCGTCATGAAATTGGCTATAAATTGGTAACCGGGGGTTTTTTGAAACGAAAAATCGACTGGCACAGTCTGTTTTTCAATAAAATCATTCTTTGGCCTTCAAATGACGTAATGCAATTCTCAAAAATCCACTATCTAAACCTAAAAATTCTCATAACTCGACTAATTGAGGAGTTAGAACGTTCTAGTCTTCGCCAGTCGATTCAGGGGAACATTTTACATATAGATATGAATTTTCAGTTCATATTTCCAAGCATTAAGGGAGATACCAATTAGCAAATTAACTTGTGAAAATATGCGAAAATCCACTTTCTGAAATTTCATGTATCCATAACTCGACTAATTGACGAGATAGAACGTTCTAGTCTTCGCCAATCGATTCAGAAGAGCATTTTACATACAGAAATAAGTTTTGAGTTTATATTTCCAAGTATTAAGTAAGATAACGGAGAGCAAATTAAATCGTGAAAATATTCTCTATGTATTCATAATTCGACTAATTGAAGAGATAGAACGTTCTAGTCTTCGCCAATCGATTCAGAAGAGCATTTTACATATAGATATGAATTTTGAGTTGATATTTACAAGTATTAAGGGAGATAGCAGAGATACATTAAAATCGAGAAATATTTCCATACCTAACCCTTGCTCCAAAATTTCCTACAAAAAAAAATTTTGCGTCATGAAATTGGCTATAAATTGGTAACCGGGGGTTTTTTGAAACGAAAAATCGACTGGCACAGTCTGTTTTTCAATAAAATCATTCTTTGGCCTTCAAATGACGTAATGCAATTCTCAAAAATCCACTATCTAAACCTAAAAATTCTCATAACTCGACTAATTGAAAAGTTAGAACGTTCTAGTCTTCGCCAGTCGATTCAATGGAACATTTTACATATAGATATGAATTTTCAGTTCATATTTCCAAGCATTCACGGAGATACCAATTAGCAAATTAACTTGTGAAAATATGCGAAAATCGACTTTCTGAAATTTCATGTATCCATAACTCGACTAATTAAAGAGATAGAACGTTCTAGTCTTCGCCAATCGATTCAGAAGAGCATTTTACATACAGAAATAAGTTTTGAGTTTATATTTCCAAGTATTAAGTAAGATAACGGAGAGCAAATTAAATCGGGAAAATATTCTCTATGTATTCATAACTCCACTAATTGGAGAGATAGAACGTTCTAGTCTTCGCCAATCGATTCAGAAGAGCATTTTACATATAGATATAAATTTTGAGTTGATATTTACAAGTATTAAGGGAGATAGCAGAGATAAATTAAAATCGAGAAATATTTCCATACCTACCCCTTGCTCCAAAATTTCCTACAAAAAAAAAATTTTGCGTCATGAAATTGGCTATAAATTGGTAACCGGGGGTTTTTTGAAACGAAAAATCGATTGGCACAGTCTGTTTTTCAATAAAATCATTCTTTGGCCTTCAAATGACGTAATGCAATTCTCAAAAATCCACTATCTAAACTTAAAAATTCTCATAACTCGACTAATTGAGGAGTTAGAACGTTCTAGTCTTCACCAGTCGATTCAGGGGAACATTTTACATATAGATATGAATTTTCAGTTCATATTTCCAAGCATTAAGGGAGATACCAATTAGCAAATTAACTTGTGAAAATATGCGAAAATCCACTTTCTGAAATTTCATGTATCCATAACTCGACTAATTGAAGAGATAGAACGTTCTAGTCTTCGCCAATCGATTCAGAAGAGCATTTTACATACAGAAATAAGTTTTGAGTTTATATTTCCAAGTATTAAGTAAGATAACGGAGAGCAAATTAAATCGTGAAAATATTCTCTATGTATTCATAATTCGACTAATTGAAGAGATAGAACGTTCTAGTCTTCGCCAATCGATTCAGAAGAGCATTTTACATATAGATATGAATTTTGAGTTGATATTTACAAGTATTAAGGGAGATAGCAGAGATAAATTAATATCGAGAAATATTTCCATACCTAACCCTTGCTCCAAAATTTCCTACAAAAAAAAAATTTTGCGTCATGAAATTGGCTATAAATTGGTAACCGAGGGTTTTTTGAAACGAAAAATCGACTGGCACAGTCTGTTTTTCAATAAAATCATTCTTTGGCCTTCAAATGACGTAATGCAATTCTCAAAAATCCACTATCTAAACCTAAAAATTCTCATAACTCGACTAATTGAAAAGTTAGAACGTTCTAGTCTTCGCCAGTCGATTCAATGGAACATTTTACATATAGATATGAATTTTCAGTTCATATTTCCAAGCATTAACGGAGATACCAATTAGCAAATTAACTTGTGAAAATATGCGAAAATCGACTTTCTGAAATTTCATGTATCCATAACTCGACTAATTAAAGAGATAGAACGTTCTAGTCTTCGCCAATCGATTCAGAAGAGCATTTTACATACAGAAATAAGTTTTGAGTTTATATTTCCAAGTATTAAGGGAGATAGCAGAGATAAATTAAATCGTGAAAATATTCTCTATGTATTCACAACTCCACTAATTGGAGAGATAGAACGTTCTAGTCTTCGCCAATCGATTAAGAAGAGCATTTTACATATAGATATAAATTTTGAGTTGATATTTACAAGTATTAAGGGAGATAGCAGAGATAAATTAAAATCGAGAAATATTTCCATACCTACCCCTTGCTCCAAAATTTCCTACAAAAAAAAAATTTTGCGTCATGAAATTGGCTATAAATTGGTAACCGGGGGTTTTTTGAAACGAAAAATCGATTGGCACAGTCTGTTTTTCAATAAAATCATTCTTTGGCCTTCAAATGACGTAATGCAATTCTCAAAAATCCACTATCTAAACTTAAAAATTCTCATAACTCGACTAATTGAGGAGTTAGAACGTTCTAGTCTTCACCAGTCGATTCAGGGGAACATTTTACATATAGATATGAATTTTCAGTTCATATTTCCAAGCATTAAGGGAGATACCAATTAGCAAATTAACTTGTGAAAATATGCGAAAATCCACTTTCTGAAATTTCATGTATCCATAACTCGACTAATTGAAGAGATAGAACGTTCTAGTCTTCGCCAATCGATTCAGAAGAGCATTTTACATACAGAAATAAGTTTTGAGTTTATATTTCCAAGTATTAAGTGAGATAACGGAGAGCAAATTAAATCGTGAAAATATTCTCTATGTATTCATAACTCCACTAATTGGAGAGATAGAACGTTCTAGTCTTCGCCAATCGATTCAGAAGAGCATTTTACATATAGATATGAATTTTGAGTTGATATTTACAAGTATTAAGGGAGATAGCAGAGATAAATTAATATCGAGAAATATTTCCATACCTAACCCTTGCTCCAAAATTTCCTACAAAAAAAAAATTTTGCGTCATGAAATTGGCTATAAATTGGTAAACGGGGGTTTTTTGAAACGAAAAATCGATTGGCACAGTCTGTTTTTCAATAAAATCATTCTTTGGCCTTCAAATGACGTAATGCAATTCTCAAAAATCCACTATCTAAACTTAAAAATTCTCATAACTCGACTAATTGAGGAGTTAGAACGTTCTAGTCTTCACCAGTCGATTCAGGGGAACATTTTACATATAGATATGAATTTTCAGTTCATATTTCCAAGCATTAAGGGAGATACCAATTAGCAAATTAACTTGTGAAAATATGCGAAAATCCACTTTCTGAAATTTCATGTATCCATAACTCGACTAATTGAAGAGATAGAACGTTCTAGTCTTCGCCAATCGATTCAGAAGAGCATTTTACATACAGAAATAAGTTTTGAGTTTATATTTCCAAGTATTAAGTGAGATAACGGAGAGCAAATTAAATCGTGAAAATATTCTCTATGTATTCATAACTCCACTAATTGGAGAGATAGAACGTTCTAGTCTTCGCCAATCGATTCAGAAGAGCATTTTACATATAGATATGAATTTTGAGTTGATATTTACAAGTATTAAGGGAGATAGCAGAGATAAATTAATATCGAGAAATATTTCCATACCTACCCCTTGCTCCAAAATTTCCTACAAAAAAAAAATTTTGCGTCATGAAATTGGCTATAAATTGGTAACCGGGGGTTTTTTGAAACGAAAAATCGACTGGCACAGTCTGTTTTTCAATAAAATCATTCTTTGGCCTTCAAATGACGTAATGCAATTCTCAAAAATCCACTATCTAAACCTAAAAATTCTCATAACTCGACTAATTGAAAAGTTAGAACGTTCTAGTCTTCGCCAGTGGATTCAGGGGAACATTTTACATATAGATATGAATTTTCAGTTCATATTTCCAAGCATTAAGGAAGATACCAATTAGCAAATTAACTTGTGAAAATATGCGAAAATCCACTTTCTGGAATTTCATGTATCCATAACTCGACTAATTGAAGAGATAGAACGTTCTAGTCTTCGCCAATCGATTCAGAAGAGCATTTTACATATAGAAATAAGTTTTGAGTTTATATTTCCAAGTATTAAGTAAGATAACGGAGAGCAAATTAAATCGTGAAAATATTCTCTATGTATTCACAACTCCACTAATTGGAGAGATAGAACGTTCTAGTCTTCGCCAATCGATTAAGAAGAGCATTTTACATATAGATATAAATTTTGAGTTGATATTTACAAGTATTAAGGGAGATAGCAGAGATAAATTAAAATCGAGAAATATTTCCATACCTACCCCTTGCTCCAAAATTTCCTACAAAAAAAAAAATTTGCGTCATGAAATTGGCTATAAATTGGTAACCGGGGGTTTTTTGAAACGAAAAATCGATTGGCACAGTCTGTTAGTCAATAAAATCATTCTTTGGCCTTCAAATGACGTAATGCAATTCTCAAAAATCCACTATCTAAACTTAAAAATTCTCATAACTCGACTAATTGAGGAGTTAGAACGTTCTAGTCTTCACCAGTCGATTCAGGGGAACATTTTACATATAGATATGAATTTTCAGTTCATATTTCCAAGCATTAAGGGAGATACCAATTAGCAAATTAACTTGTGAAAATATGCGAAAATCCACTTTCTGAAATTTCATGTATCCATAACTCGACTAATTGAAGAGATAGAACGTTCTAGTCTTCGCCAATCGATTCAGAAGAGCATTTTACATACAGAAATAAGTTTTGAGTTTATATTTCCAAGTATTAAGTGAGATAACGGAGAGCAAATTAAATCGTGAAAATATTCTCTATGTATTCATAACTCCACTAATTGGAGAGATAGAACGTTCTAGTCTTCGCCAATCGATTCAGAAGAGCATTTTACATATAGATATGAATTTTGAGTTGATATTTACAAGTATTAAGGGAGATAGCAGAGATAAATTAAAATCGAGAAATATTTCCATACCTACCCCTTGCTCCAAAATTTCCTACAAAAAAAAAATTTTGCGTCATGAAATTGGCTATAAATTGGTAACCAGGGGTTTTTTGAAACGAAAAATCGACTGGCACAGTCTGTTTTTCAATAAAATCATTCTTTGGCCTTCAAATGACGTAATGCAATTCTCAAAAATCCACTATCTAAACCTAAAAATTCTCATAACTCGACTAATTGGAAAGTTAGAACGTTCTAGTCTTCGCCAGTGGATTCAGGGGAACATTTTACATATAGATAGGAATTTTCAGTTCATAATTCCAAGCATTAAGGGAGATACCAATTAGCAAATTAACTTGTGAAAATATGCGAAAATCCACTTTCTGAAATTTCATGTATCCATAACTCGACTAATTGAAGAGATAGAACGTTCTAGTCTTCGCCAATCGATTCAGAAGAGCATTTTACATATAGATATGAATTTTGAGTTGATATTTACAAGTATTAAGGGAGATAGCAGAGATAAATTAATATCGAGAAATATTTCCATACCTACCCCTTGCTCCAAAATTTCCTACAAAAAAAAAATTTTGCGTCATGAAATTGGCTATAAATTGGTAACCTAGGGTTTTTTGAAACGAAAAATCGACTGGCACAGTCTGTTTTTCAATAAAATCATTCTTTGGCCTTCAAATGACGTAATGCAATTCTCAAAAATCCACTATCTAAACCTAAAAATTCTCATAACTCGACTAATTGAAAAGTTAGAACGTTCTAGTCTTCGCCAGTCGATTCAATGGAATATTTTACATATAGATATGAATTTTCAGTTCATATTTCCAAGCATTAACGGAGATACCAATTAGCAAATTAACTTGTGAAAATATGCGAAAATCCACTTTCTGAAATTTCATGTATCCATAACTCGACTAATTAAAGAGATAGAACGTTCTAGTCTTCGCCAATCGATTCAGAAGAGCATTTTACATACAGAAATAAGTTTTGAGTTTATATTTCCAAGTATTAAGTAAGATAACGGAGAGCAAATTAAATCGGGAAAATATTCTCTATGTATTCATAACTCCACTAATTGGAGAGATAGAACGTTCTAGTCTTCGCCAATCGATTCAGAAGAGCATTTTACATATAGATATAAATTTTGAGTTGATATTTACAAGTATTAAGGGAGATAGCAGAGATAAATTAAAATCGAGAAATATTTCCATACCTACCCCTTGCTCCAAAATTTCCTACAAAAAAAAAATTTTGCGTCATGGAATTGGCTATAAATTGGTAACCGGGGGTTTTTTGAAACGAAAAATCGATTGGCACAGTCTGTTTTTCAATAAAATCATTCTTTGGCCTTCAAATGACGTAATGCAATTCTCAAAAATCCACTATCTAAACTTAAAAATTCTCATAACTCGACTAATTGAGGAGTTAGAACGTTCTAGTCTTCACCAGTCGATTCAGGGGAACATTTTACATATAGATATGAATTTTCAGTTCATATTTCCAAGCATTAAGGGAGATACCAATTAGCAAATTAACTTGTGAAAATATGCGAAAATCCACTTTCTGAAATTTCATGTATCCATAACTCGACTAATTGAAGAGATAGAACGTTCTAGTCTTCGCCAATCGATTCAGAAGAGCATTTTACATACAGAAATAAGTTTTGAGTTTATATTTCCAAGTATTAAGTGAGATAACGGAGAGCAAATTAAATCGTGAAAATATTCTCTATGTATTCATAACTCCACTAATTGGAGAGATAGAACGTTCTAGTCTTCGCCAATCGATTCAGAAGAGCATTTTACATATAGATATGAATTTTGAGTTGATATTTACAAGTATTAAGGGAGATAGCAGAGATAAATTAAAATCGAGAAATATTTCCATACCTACCCCTTGCTCCAAAATTTCCTACAAAAAAAAAATTTTGCGTCATGAAATTGGCTATAAATTGGTAACCGGGGGTTTTTTGGAACGAAAAATCGACTGGCACAGTCTGTTTTTCAATAAAATCATTCTTTGGCCTTCAAATGACGTAATGCAATTCTCAAAAATCCACTATCTAAACCTAAAAATTCTCATAACTCGACTAATTGGAAAGTTAGAACGTTCTAGTCTTCGCCAGTGGATTCAGGGGAACATTTTACATATAGATAGGAATTTTCAGTTCATAATTCCAAGCATTAAGGGAGATACCAATTAGCAAATTAACTTGTGAAAATATGCGAAAATCCACTTTCTGAAATTTCATGTATCCATAACTCGACTAATTGAAAAGATAGAACGTTCTATTCAATGTAATACCGGCGGCCGTTAGTCACCAATATGATAACCAATGAAATAACCGGTAAAAGAGAGACTAAAAATCGACTGGTCCACCGTAAATGCTGCTACTTCAGAGAACACCTTGGTGCCGAATTTCACGAGCCGGAACCTGAAAAAAAAGTAAAATTCTCCTGGTGTGTCCCTGAAAATAACAAGAAGGCAGCGTAGCTGGCTGTCACCACCCACGAGTACGTGGGAAACAGGAATCAACGACTCCTGTAAGAAAAGTCCGAAAGGATAGATCCGGCCTCCGCTGCTATCAGTTGTTGTTGATAATGAGAGGTCTTTGTGTGTAGGGTTACGTCTGGCATAAAGTTCAGGATAAGGTAATACTGCTATGTATGAAAGCAAACTAAGCGTTATAGAATTTAAGTGGGTTTATTATAAAAAGAAATCCAAGAATAGAAAAATAAATAATGAACTATAATATTAAATAATTAATAGAAACTTAATAATGATAATACTAATGATATTAAATACTGATAATATAAAAAAATATAGTTATGCTTATAAATTCAGTTAATTGAGAATGGGCGAGAGTCGTAATTATAGGTTACGTATGAAAACTTAATAACTTTCATAGAAATATGAATCCTCTATTTTCAAACTTTTCGGTGTGGGCTAAATGCTCCTCACACCTCAGTTTTGGGGATTACCACTGAATCCTTTATAACAGTAAATATCGAGTAAAAATAAAGTTCCAAAATAAATTATAAAAATTAATATGTGCATGAGGCGGCAATAAAATACGGGCTAACCAAACTACAAAAATATTTGTTTCACAGTTAGTATAATATCAATCAGACTCACCAAATGCAGGTAGGATGCTCTCCAATGATGCTGGAGACTTCTTATCCGGCTTATTAACTGACACCAACACTGTATCGGATAGGGTAGACTTTTTATCGAAGCCTGTTCGCCTCTAGCAAATCTTACTTGGCCGTTCGCTACCCTCTTTACCGAATTACCCTTTAAGCGCTACAGTAGACGCTCTCTCGAAGCAATTACTCCGGTGTCGAAACGAAAATTATTTTGACTCCGCGCTACTTCCGTCTTACAAGTCAAAATATAACTCTGGATTTTTCCAGATGACCGCTAACCGCGAATACTATGAGGCAACCGCTCGCAACCGTGCTCGGGACCCAACATTTTACATATAGATAGGAATTTTCAGTTCATAATTCCAAGCATTAAGGGAGATACCAATTAGCAAATTAACTTGTGAAAATATGCGAAAATCCACTTTCTGAAATTTCATGTATCCATAACTCGACTAATTGAAAAGATAGAACGTTCTAGTCTTCGCCAATCGATTCAGAAGAGCATTTTACATACAGAAATAAGTTTTGAGTTTATATTTCCAAATATTAAGTGAGATAACGGAGAGCAAATTAAATCGTGAAAATATTCTCTATGTATTCATAACTCCACTAATTGGAGAGATAGAACGTTCTAGTCTTCGCCAATCGATTCAGAAGAGCATTTTACATATAGATATGAATTTTGAGTTGATATTTACAAGTATTAAGGGAGATAGCAGAGATAAATTAAAATCGAGAAATATTTCCATACCTACCCCTTGCTCCAAAATTTCTTACAAAAAAAAAATTTTGCGTCATGAAATTGGCTATAAATTGGTAACCGGGGGTTTTTTGAAACGAAAAATCGACTGGCACAGTCTGTTTTTTAATAAAATCATTCTTTGGCCTTCAAATGACGTAATGCAATTCTCAAAAATCCACTATCTAAACCTAAAAATTCTCATAACTCGACTAATTGAAAAGTTAGAACGTTCTAGTCTTCGCCAGTGGATTCAGGGGAACATTTTACATATAGATATGAATTTTCAGTTCATATTTCCAAGCATTAAGGAAGATACCAATTAGCAAATTAACTTGTGAAAATATGCGAAAATCCACTTTCTGGAATTTCATGTATCCATAACTCGACTAATTGAAGAGATAGAACGTTCTAGTCTTCGCCAATCGATTCAGAAAAGCATTTTACATACAGAAATAAGTTTTGAGTTTATATTTCCCAGTATTAAGTAAGATAACGGAGAGCAAATTAAATCGTGAAAATATTCTCTATGTATTCATAATTCGACTAATTGAAGAGATAGAACGTTCTAGTCTTTGCTAATCGATTCAGAAGAGCATTTTACATATAGATATGAATTTTGAGTTGATATTTACAAGTATTAAGGGAGATAGCAGAGATAAATTAAAATCGAGAAATATTTCCATACCTACCCCTTGCTCCAAAATTTCCTACAAAAAAAAAATTTTGCGTCATGGAATTGGCTATAAATTGGTAACCGGGGGTTTTTTGAAACGAAAAATCGACTGGCACAGTCTGTTTTTCAATAAAATCATTCTTTGGCCTTCAAATGACGTAATGCAATTCTCAAAAATCCACTATCTAAACTTAAAAATTCTCATAACTCGACTAATTGAGGAGTTAGAACGTTCTAGTCTTCACCAGTCGATTCAGGGGAACATTTTACATATAGATATGAATTTTCAGTTCATATTTCCAAGCATTAAGGGAGATACCAATTAGCAAATTAACTTGTGAAAATATGCGAAAATCCACTTTCTGAAATTTCATGTATCCATAACTCGACTAATTGAAGAGATAGAACGTTCTAGTCTTCGCCAATCGATTCAGAAGAGCATTTTACATACAGAAATAAGTTTTGAGTTTATATTTCCAAGTATTAAGTGAGATAACGGAGAGCAAATTAAATCGTGAAAATATTCTCTATGTATTTATAACTCCACTAATTGGAGAGATAGAACGTTCTAGTCTTCGCCAATCGATTCAGAAGAGCATTTTACATATAGATATGAATTTTGAGTTGATATTTACAAGTATTAAGGGAGATAGCAGAGATAAATTAAAATCGAGAAATATTTCCATACCTACCCCTTGCTCCAAAATTTCTTACAAAAAAAAAAATTTGCGTCATGAAATTGGCTATAAATTGGTAACCGGGGGTTTTTTGAAACGAAAAATCGACTGGCACAGTCTGTTTTTTAATAAAATCATTCTTTGGCCTTCAAATGACGTAATGCAATTCTCAAAAATCCACTATCTAAACCTAAAAATTCTCATAACTCGACTAATTGAAAAGTTAGAACGTTCTAGTCTTCGCCAGTGGATTCAGGGGAACATTTTACATATAGATATGAATTTTCAGTTCATATTTCCAAGCATTAAGGAAGATACCAATTAGCAAATTAACTTGTGAAAATATGCGAAAATCCACTTTCTGGAATTTCATGTATCCATAACTCGACTAATTGAAGAGATATAACGTTCTAGTCTTCGCCAATCGATTCAGAAGAGCATTTTACATACAGAAATAAGTTTTGAGTTTATATTTCCAAGTATTAAGTGAGATAACGGAGAGCAAATTAAATCGTGAAAATATTCTCTATGTATTCATAACTCCACTAATTGGAGAGATAGAACGTTCTAGTCTTCGCCAATCGATTCAGAAGAGCATTTTACATATAGATATGAATTTTGAGTTGATATTTACAAGTATTAAGGGAGATAGCAGAGATAAATTAAAATCGAGAAATATTTCCATACCTACACCCCTTGCTCCAAAATTTCCTACAAAAAAAAAATTTTGCGTCATGAAATTGGCTATAAATTGGTAACCGGGGGTTTTTTGAAACGAAAAATCGACTGGCACAGTCTGTTTTTCAATAAAATCATTCTTTGGCCTTCAAATGACGTAATGCAATTCTCAAAAATCCACTATCTAAACCTAAAAATTCTCATAACTCGACTAATTGAGGAGTTAGAACGTTCTAGTCTTCGCCAGTCGATTCAGGGGAACATTTTACATATAGATATGAATTTTCAGTTCATATTTCCAAGCATTAAGGGAGATACCAATTAGCAAATTAACTTGTGAAAATATGCGAAAATCCACTTTCTGAAATTTCATGTATCCATAACTCGACTAATTGAAGAGATAGAACGTTCTAGTCTTCGCCAATCGATTCAGAAGAGCATTTTACATACAGAAATAAGTTTTGAGTTTATATTTCCAAGTATTAAGTAAGATAACGGAGAGCAAATTAAATCGTGAAAATATTCTCTATGTATTCATAACTCCACTAATTGGAGAGATAGAACGTTCTAGTCTTCGCCAATCGATTCAGAAGAGCATTTTACATATAGATATGAATTTTGAGTTGATATTTACAAGTATTAAGGGAGATAGCAGAGATAAATTAAAATCGAGAAATATTTCCATACCTACCCCTTGCTCCAAAATTTCTTACAAAAAAAAAATTTTGCGTCATGAAATTGGCTATAAATTGGTAACCGGGGGTTTTTTGAAACGAAAAATCGACTGGCACAGTCTGTTTTTCAATAAAATCATTCTTTGGCCTTCAAATGACGTAATGCAATTCTCAAAAATCCACTATCTAAACCTAAAAATTCTCATAACTCGACTAATTGAAAAGTTAGAACGTTCTAGTCTTCGCCAGTTGATTCAGGGGAACATTTTACATATAGATATGAATTTTCAGTTCATATTTCCAAGCATTAAGGGAGATACCAATTAGCAAATTAACTTGTGAAAATATGCGAAAATCCACTTTCTGAAATTTCATGTATCCATAACTCGACTAATTGAAGAGATAGAACGTTCTAGTCTTCGCCAATCGATTCAGAAGAGCATTTTACATACAGAAATAAGTTTTGAGTTTATATTTCCAAGTATTAAGTAAGATAACGGAGAGCAAATTAAATCGTGAAAATATTCTCTATGTATTCATAACTCCACTAATTGGAGAGATAGAACGTTCTAGTCTTCGCCAATCGATTCAGAAGAGCATTTTACATATAGATATGAATTTTGAGTTGATATTTACAAGTATTAAGGGAGATAGCAGAGATAAATTAAAATCGAGAAATATTTCCATACCTACCCCTTGCTCCAAAATTTCTTACAAAAAAAAAATTTTGCGTCATGAAATTGGCTATAAATTGGTAACCGGGGGTTTTTTGAAACGAAAAATCGACTGGCACAGTCTGTTTTTCAATAAAATCATTCTTTGGCCTTCAAATGACGTAATGCAATTCTCAAAAATCCACTATCTAAACCTAAAAATTCTCATAACTCGACTAATTGAAAAGTTAGAACGTTCTAGTCTTCGCCAGTTGATTCAGGGGAACATTTTACATATAGATATGAATTTTCAGTTCATATTTCCAAGCATTAAGGGAGATACCAATTAGCAAATTAACTTGTGAAAATATGCGAAAATCCACTTTCTGAAATTTCATGTATCCATAACTCGACTAATTGAAGAGATAGAACGTTCTAGTCTTCGCCAATCGATTCAGAAGAGCATTTTACATATAGATATGAATTTTGAGTTGATATTTACAAGTATTAAGGGAGATAGCAGAGATAAATTAAAATCGAGAAATATTTCCATACCTACCCCTTGCTCCAAAATTTCTTACAAAAAAAAAATTTTGCGTCATGAAATTGGCTATAAATTGGTAACCGGGGGTTTTTTGAAACGAAAAATCGACTGGCACAGTCTGTTTTTCAATAAAATCATTCTTTGGCCTTCAAATGACGTAATGCAATTCTCAAAAATCCACTATCTAAACCTAAAAATTCTCATAACTCGACTAATTGAAAAGTTAGAACGTTCTAGTCTTCGCCAGTTGATTCAGGGGAACATTTTACATATAGATATGAATTTTCAGTTCATATTTCCAAGCATTAAGGGAGATACCAATTAGCAAATTAACTTGTGAAAATATGCGAAAATCCACTTTCTGAAATTTCATGTATCCATAACTCGACTAATTGAAGAGATAGAACGTTCTAGTCTTCGCCAATCGATTCAGAAGAGCATTTTACATACAGAAATAAGTTTTGAGTTTATATTTCCAAGTATTAAGTAAGATAACGGAGAGCAAATTAAATCGTGAAAATATTCTCTATGTATTCATAACTCCACTAATTGGAGAGATAGAACGTTCTAGTCTTCGCCAATCGATTCAGAAGAGCATTTTACATATAGATATGAATTTTGAGTTGATATTTACAAGTATTAAGGGAGATAGCAGAGATAAATTAAAATCGAGAAATATTTCCATACCTACCCCTTGCTCCAAAATTTCTTACAAAAAAAAAATTTTGCGTCATGAAATTGGCTATAAATTGGTAACCGGGGGTTTTTTGAAACGAAAAATCGACTGGCACAGTCTGTTTTTCAATAAAATCATTCTTTGGCCTTCAAATGACGTAATGCAATTCTCAAAAATCCACTATCTAAACCTAAAAATTCTCATAACTCGACTAATTGAAAAGTTAGAACGTTCTAGTCTTCGCCAGTTGATTCAGGGGAACATTTTACATATAGATATGAATTTTCAGTTCATATTTCCAAGCATTAAGGGAGATACCAATTAGCAAATTAACTTGTGAAAATATGCGAAAATCCACTTTCTGAAATTTCATGTATCCATAACTCGACTAATTGAAGAGATAGAACGTTCTAGTCTTCGCCAATCGATTCAGAAGAGCATTTTACATATAGATATGAATTTTGAGTTGATATTTACAAGTATTAAGGGAGATAGCAGAGATAAATTAAAATCGAGAAATATTTCCATACCTACCCCTTGCTCCAAAATTTCTTACAAAAAAAAAATTTTGCGTCATGAAATTGGCTATAAATTGGTAACCGGGGGTTTTTTGAAACGAAAAATCGACTGGCACAGTCTGTTTTTCAATAAAATCATTCTTTGGCCTTCAAATGACGTAATGCAATTCTCAAAAATCCACTATCTAAACCTAAAAATTCTCATAACTCGACTAATTGAAAAGTTAGAACGTTCTAGTCTTCGCCAGTGGATTCAGGGGAACATTTTACATATAGATATGAATTTTCAGTTCATATCTCCAAGCATTAAGGAAGATACCAATTAGCAAATTAACTTGTGAAAATATGCGAAAATCCACTTTCTGGAATTTCATGTATCCATAACTCGACTAATTGAAGAGATAGAACGTTCTAGTCTTCGCCAATCGATTCAGAAGAGCATTTTACATACAGAAATAAGTTTTAAGTTTATATTTCCAAGTATTAAGTAAGATAACGGAGAGCAAATTAAATCGTGAAAATATTCTCTATGTATTCATAACTCCACTAATTGGAGAGATAGAACGTTCTAGTCTTCGCCAATCGATTCAGAAGAGCATTTTACATATAGATATGAATTTTGAGTTGATATTTACAAGTATTAAGGGAGATAGCAGAGATAAATTAAAATCGAGAAATATTTCCATACCTACCCCTTGCTCCAAAATTTCCTACAAAAAAAAAATTTTGCGTCATGAAATTGGCTATAAATTGGTAACCGAGGGTTTTTTGAAACGAAAAATCGACTGGCACAGTCTGTTTTTCAATAAAATCATTCTTTGGCCTTCAAATGACGTAATGCAATTCTCAAAAATCCACTATCTAAACCTAAAAATTCTCATAACTCGACTAATTGAGGAGTTGGAAAGTTCTAGTCTTCGCCAGTTGATTCAGGGGAACATTTTACATATAGATATGAATTTTCAGTTCATATTTCCAAGCATTAAGGGAGATACCAATTAGCAAATTAACTTGTGAAAATATGCGAAAATCCACTTTCTGGAATTTCATGTATCCATAACTCGACTAATTGAAGAGATATAACGTTCTAGTCTTCGCCAATCGATTCAGAAGAGCATTTTACATACAGAAATAAGTTTTGAGTTTATATTTCCAAGTATTAAGTGAGATAACGGAGAGCAAATTAAATCGTGAAAATATTCTCTATGTATTCATAACTCCACTAATTGGAGAGATAGAACGTTCTAGTCTTCGCCAATCGATTCAGAAGAGCATTTTACATATAGATATGAATTTTGAGTTGATATTTACAAGTATTAAGGGAGATAGCAGAGATAAATTAAAATCGAGAAATATTTCCATACCTACACCCCTTGCTCCAAAATTTCCTACAAAAAAAAAATTTTGCGTCATGAAATTGGCTATAAATTGGTAACCGGGGGTTTTTTGAAACGAAAAATCGACTGGCACAGTCTGTTTTTCAATAAAATCATTCTTTGGCCTTCAAATGACGTAATGCAATTCTCAAAAATCCACTATCTAAACCTAAAAATTCTCATAACTCGACTAATTGAGGAGTTAGAACGTTCTAGTCTTCGCCAGTCGATTCAGGGGAACATTTTACATATAGATATGAATTTTCAGTTCATATTTCCAAGCATTAAGGGAGATACCAATTAGCAAATTAACTTGTGAAAATATGCGAAAATCCACTTTCTGAAATTTCATGTATCCATAACTCGACTAATTGAAGAGATAGAACGTTCTAGTCTTCGCCAATCGATTCAGAAGAGCATTTTACATACAGAAATAAGTTTTGAGTTTATATTTCCAAGTATTAAGTAAGATAACGGAGAGCAAATTAAATCGTGAAAATATTCTCTATGTATTCATAACTCCACTAATTGGAGAGATAGAACGTTCTAGTCTTCGCCAATCGATTCAGAAGAGCATTTTACATATAGATATGAATTTTGAGTTGATATTTACAAGTATTAAGGGAGATAGCAGAGATAAATTAAAATCGAGAAATATTTCCATACCTACCCCTTGCTCCAAAATTTCTTACAAAAAAAAAATTTTGCGTCATGAAATTGGCTATAAATTGGTAACCGGGGGTTTTTTGAAACGAAAAATCGACTGGCACAGTCTGTTTTTCAATAAAATCATTCTTTGGCCTTCAAATGACGTAATGCAATTCTCAAAAATCCACTATCTAAACCTAAAAATTCTCATAACTCGACTAATTGAAAAGTTAGAACGTTCTAGTCTTCGCCAGTTGATTCAGGGGAACATTTTACATATAGATATGAATTTTCAGTTCATATTTCCAAGCATTAAGGGAGATACCAATTAGCAAATTAACTTGTGAAAATATGCGAAAATCCACTTTCTGAAATTTCATGTATCCATAACTCGACTAATTGAAGAGATAGAACGTTCTAGTCTTCGCCAATGGATTCAGAAGAGCATTTTACATATAGATATGAATTTTGAGTTGATATTTACAAGTATTAAGGGAGATAGCAGAGATAAATTAAAATCGAGAAATATTTCCATACCTACCCCTTGCTCCAAAATTTCTTACAAAAAAAAAATTTTGCGTCATGAAATTGGCTATAAATTGGTAACCGGGGGTTTTTTGAAACGAAAAATCGACTGGCACAGTCTGTTTTTCAATAAAATCATTCTTTGGCCTTCAAATGACGTAATGCAATTCTCAAAAATCCACTATCTAAACCTAAAAATTCTCATAACTCGACTAATTGAAAAGTTAGAACGTTCTAGTCTTCGCCAGTGGATTCAGGGGAACATTTTACATATAGATATGAATTTTCAGTTCATATCTCCAAGCATTAAGGAAGATACCAATTAGCAAATTAACTTGTGAAAATATGCGAAAATCCACTTTCTGGAATTTCATGTATCCATAACTCGACTAATTGAAGAGATAGAACGTTCTAGTCTTCGCCAATCGATTCAGAAGAGCATTTTACATACAGAAATAAGTTTTAAGTTTATATTTCCAAGTATTAAGTAAGATAACGGAGAGCAAATTAAATCGTGAAAATATTCTCTATGTATTCATAACTCCACTAATTGGAGAGATAGAACGTTCTAGTCTTCGCCAATCGATTCAGAAGAGCATTTTACATATAGATATGAATTTTGAGTTGATATTTACAAGTATTAAGGGAGATAGCAGAGATAAATTAAAATCGAGAAATATTTCCATACCTACCCCTTGCTCCAAAATTTCCTACAAAAAAAAAATTTTGCGTCATGAAATTGGCTATAAATTGGTAACCGAGGGTTTTTTGAAACGAAAAATCGACTGGCACAGTCTGTTTTTCAATAAAATCATTCTTTGGCCTTCAAATGACGTAATGCAATTCTCAAAAATCCACTATCTAAACCTAAAAATTCTCATAACTCGACTAATTGAGGAGTTGGAAAGTTCTAGTCTTCGCCAGTTGATTCAGGGGAACATTTTACATATAGATATGAATTTTCAGTTCATATTTCCAAGCATTAAGGGAGATACCAATTAGCAAATTAACTTGTGAAAATATGCGAAAATCCACTTTCTGAAATTTCATGTATCCATAACTCGACTAATTAAAGAGATAGAACGTTCTAGTCTTCGCCAATCGATTCAGAAGAGCATTTTACATACAGAAATAAGTTTTGAGTTTATATTTCCAAGTATTAAGTAAGATAACGGAGAGCAAATTAAATCGTGAAAATATTCTCTATGTATTCATAACTCCACTAATTGGAGAGATAGAACGTTCTAGTCTTCGCCAATCGATTCAGAAGAGCATTTTACATATAGATATGAATTTTGAGTTGATATTTACAAGTATTAAGGGAGATAGCAGAGATAAATTAAAATCGAGAAATATTTCCATACCTACCCCTTGCTCCAAAATTTCTTACAAAAAAAAAATTTTGCGTCATGAAATTGGCTATAAATTGGTAACCGGGGGTTTTTTGAAACGAAAAATCGACTGGCACAGTCTGTTTTTCAATAAAATCATTCTTTGGCCTTCAAATGACGTAATGCAATTCTCAAAAATCCACTATCTAAACCTAAAAATTCTCATAACTCGACTAATTGAAAAGTTAGAACGTTCTAGTCTTCGCCAGTTGATTCAGGGGAACATTTTACATATAGATATGAATTTTCAGTTCATATTTCCAAGCATTAAGGGAGATACCAATTAGCAAATTAACTTGTGAAAATATGCGAAAATCCACTTTCTGAAATTTCATGTATCCATAACTCGACTAATTGAAGAGATAGAACGTTCTAGTCTTCGCCAATCGATTCAGAAAAGCATTTTACATACAGAAATAAGTTTTGAGTTTATATTTCCAAGTATTAAGTGAGATAACGGAGAGCAAATTAAATCGTGAAAATATTCTCTATGTATTCATAACTCCACTAATTGGAGAGATAGAACGTTCTAGTCTTCGCCAATCGATTCAGAAGAGCATTTTACATATAGATATGAATTTTGAGTTGATATTTACAAGTATTAAGGGAGATAGCAGAGATAAATTAAAATCGAGAAATATTTCCATACCTACCCCTTGCTCCAAAATTTCTTACAAAAAAAAAATTTTGCGTCATGAAATTGGCTATAAATTGGTAACCGGGGGTTTTTTGAAACGAAAAATCGACTGGCACAGTCTGTTTTTCAATAAAATCATTCTTTGGCCTTCAAATGACGTAATGCAATTCTCAAAAATCCACTATCTAAACCTAAAAATTCTCATAACTCGACTAATTGAAAAGTTAGAACGTTCTAGTCTTCGCCAGTGGATTCAGGGGAACATTTTACATATAGATATGAATTTTCAGTTCATATCTCCAAGCATTAAGGAAGATACCAATTAGCAAATTAACTTGTGAAAATATGCGAAAATCCACTTTCTGGAATTTCATGTATCCATAACTCGACTAATTGAAGAGATAGAACGTTCTAGTCTTCGCCAATCGATTCAGAAGAGCATTTTACATACAGAAATAAGTTTTAAGTTTATATTTCCAAGTATTAAGTAAGATAACGGAGAGCAAATTAAATCGTGAAAATATTCTCTATGTATTCATAACTCCACTAATTGGAGAGATAGAACGTTCTAGTCTTCGCCAATCGATTCAGAAGAGCATTTTACATATAGATATGAATTTTGAGTTGATATTTACAAGTATTAAGGGAGATAGCAGAGATAAATTAAAATCGAGAAATATTTCCATACCTACCCCTTGCTCCAAAATTTCCTACAAAAAAAAAATTTTGCGTCATGAAATTGGCTATAAATTGGTAACCGAGGGTTTTTTGAAACGAAAAATCGACTGGCACAGTCTGTTTTTCAATAAAATCATTCTTTGGCCTTCAAATGACGTAATGCAATTCTCAAAAATCCACTATCTAAACCTAAAAATTCTCATAACTCGACTAATTGAAAAGTTAGAACGTTCTAGTCTTCGCCAGTGGATTCAGGGGAACATTTTACATATAGATATGAATTTTCAGTTCATATTTCCAAGCATTAAGGAAGATACCAATTAGCAAATTAACTTGTGAAAATATGCGAAAATCCACTTTCTGGAATTTCATGTATCCATAACTCGACTAATTGAAGAGATAGAACGTTCTAGTCTTCGCCAATCGATTCAGAAGAGCATTTTACATACAGAAATAAGTTTTGAGTTTATATTTCCAAGTATTAAGTGAGATAACGGAGAGCAAATTAAATCGTGAAAATATTCTCTATGTATTCATAACTCCACTAATTGGAGAGATAGAACGTTCTAGTCTTCGCCAATCGATTCAGAAGAGCATTTTACATATAGATATGAATTTTGAGTTGATATTTACAAGTATTAAGGGAGATAGCAGAGATAAATTAAAATCGAGAAATATTTCCATACCTACCCCTTGCTCCAAAATTTCCTACAAAAAAAAAATTTTGCGTCATGAAATTGGCTATAAATTGGTAACCGGGGGTTTTTTGAAACGAAAAATCGACTGGCACAGTCTGTTTTTCAATAAAATCATTCTTTGGCCTTCAAATGACGTAATGCAATTCTCAAAAATCCACTATCTAAACCTAAAAATTCTCATAACTCGACTAATTGAAAAGTTAGAACGTTCTAGTCTTCGCCAGTGGATTCAGGGGAACATTTTACATATAGATATGAATTTTCAGTTCATATCTCCAAGCATTAAGGAAGATACCAATTAGCAAATTAACTTGTGAAAATATGCGAAAATCCACTTTCTGGAATTTCATGTATCCATAACTCGACTAATTGAAGAGATAGAACGTTCTAGTCTTCGCCAATCGATTCAGAAGAGCATTTTACATACAGAAATAAGTTTTAAGTTTATATTTCCAAGTATTAAGTAAGATAACGGAGAGCAAATTAAATCGTGAAAATATTCTCTATGTATTCATAACTCCACTAATTGGAGAGATAGAACGTTCTAGTCTTCGCCAATCGATTCAGAAGAGCATTTTACATATAGATATGAATTTTGAGTTGATATTTACAAGTATTAAGGGAGATAGCAGAGATAAATTAAAATCGAGAAATATTTCCATACCTACCCCTTGCTCCAAAATTTCCTACAAAAAAAAAATTTTGCGTCATGAAATTGGCTATAAATTGGTAACCGAGGGTTTTTTGAAACGAAAAATCGACTGGCACAGTCTGTTTTTCAATAAAATCATTCTTTGGCCTTCAAATGACGTAATGCAATTCTCAAAAATCCACTATCTAAACCTAAAAATTCTCATAACTCGACTAATTGAAAAGTTAGAACGTTCTAGTCTTCGCCAGTGGATTCAGGGGAACATTTTACATATAGATATGAATTTTCAGTTCATATTTCCAAGCATTAAGGAAGATACCAATTAGCAAATTAACTTGTGAAAATATGCGAAAATCCACTTTCTGGAATTTCATGTATCCATAACTCGACTAATTGAAGAGATAGAACGTTCTAGTCTTCGCCAATCGATTCAGAAGAGCATTTTACATACAGAAATAAGTTTTGAGTTTATATTTCCAAGTATTAAGTGAGATAACGGAGAGCAAATTAAATCGTGAAAATATTCTCTATGTATTCATAACTCCACTAATTGGAGAGATAGAACGTTCTAGTCTTCGCCAATCGATTCAGAAGAGCATTTTACATATAGATATGAATTTTGAGTTGATATTTACAAGTATTAAGGGAGATAGCAGAGATAAATTAAAATCGAGAAATATTTCCATACCTACCCCTTGCTCCAAAATTTCCTACAAAAAAAAAATTTTGCGTCATGAAATTGGCTATAAATTGGTAACCGGGGGTTTTTTGAAACGAAAAATCGACTGGCACAGTCTGTTTTTCAATAAAATCATTCTTTGGCCTTCAAATGACGTAATGCAATTCTCAAAAATCCACTATCTAAACCTAAAAATTCTCATAACTCGACTAATTGAGGAGTTAGAACGTTCTAGTCTTCGCCAGTCGATTCAGGGGAACATTTTACATATAGATATGAATTTTCAGTTCATATTTCCAAGCATTAAGGGAGATACCAATTAGCAAATTAACTTGTGAAAATATGCGAAAATCCACTTTCTGAAATTTCATGTATCCATAACTCGACTAATTGAAGAGATAGAACGTTCTAGTCTTCGCCAATCGATTCAGAAGAGCATTTTACATACAGAAATAAGTTTTGAGTTTATATTTCCAAGTATTAAGTGAGATAACGGAGAGCAAATTAAATCGTGAAAATATTCTCTATGTATTCATAACTCCACTAATTGGAGAGATAGAACGTTCTAGTCTTCGCCAATCGATTCAGAAGAGCATTTTACATATAGATATGAATTTTGAGTTGATATTTACAAGTATTAAGGGAGATAGCAGAGATAAATTAAAATCGAGAAATATTTCCATACCTACCCCTTGCTCCAAAATTTCCTACAAAAAAAAAATTTTGCGTCATGAAATTGGCTATAAATTGGTAACCGGGGGTTTTTTGAAACGAAAAATCGACTGGCACAGTCTGTTTTTCAATAAAATCATTCTTTGGCCTTCAAATGACGTAATGCAATTCTCAAAAATCCACTATCTAAACCTAAAAATTCTCATAACTCGACTAACTGCAGAGTTAGAACGTTCTAGTCTTCGCCAGTCGATTCAGGGGAACATTTCACATATAGATATGAATTTTCAGTTCATATTTCCAAGCATTAAGGGAGATACCAATTAGCAAATTAACTTGTGAAAATATGCGAAAATCCACTTTCTGAAATTTCATGTATCCATAACTCGACTAATTGAAGAGATAGAACGTTCTAGTCTTCGCCAATCGATTCAGAAGAGCATTTTACATATAGATATGAATTTTGAGTTGATATTTACAAGTATTAAGGGAGATAGCAGAGATAAATTAAAATCGAGAAATATTTCCATACCTACCCCTTGCTCCAAAATTTCCTACAAAAAAAAAATTTTGCGTCATGAAATTGGCTATAAATTGGTAACCGGGGGTTTTTTGAAACGAAAAATCGACTGGCACAGTCTGTTTCTCAATAAAATCATTCTTTGGCCTTCAAATGACGTAATGCAATTCTCAAAAATCCACTATCTAAACCTAAAAATTCTCATAACTCGACTAATTGGAGAGATAGAACGTTCTAGTCTTCGCCAATCGATTCAGAAGAGCATTTTACATATAGATATGAATTTTGAGTTGATATTTACAAGTATTAAGGGAGATAGCAGAGATAAATTAAAATCGAGAAATATTTCCATACCTACCCCTTGCTCCAAAATTTCCTACAAAAAAAAAATTTTGCGTCATGAAATTGGCTATAAATTGGTAACCGAGGGTTTTTTGAAACGAAAAATCGACTGGCACAGTCTGTTTTTCAATAAAATCATTCTTTGGCCTTCAAATGACGTAATGCAATTCTCAAAAATCCACTATCTAAACCTAAATATTCTCATAACTTGACTAATTGAAGAGTTAGAACGTTCTAGTCTTCGCCAGTGAATTCAGGGGAACATTTTACATATAGATATAAATTTTCAGTTCATAGTTCCAAGCATTAAGGGAGATACCAATTAGCAAATTAACTTGTGAAAATATGCGAAAATCCACTTTCTGAAATTTCATGTATCCATAACTCGACTAATTGAAGAGATAGAACGTTCTAGTCTTCGCCAATCGATTCAGAAGAGCATTTTACATACAGAAATAAGTTTTGAGTTTATATTTCCAAGTATTAAGTGAGATAACGGAGAGCAAATTAAATCGTGAAAATATTCTCTATGTATTCATAACTCCACTAATTGGAGAGATAGAACGTTCTAGTCTTCGCCAATCGATTCAGAAGAGCATTTTACATATAGATATGAATTTTGAGTTGATATTTACAAGTATTAAGGGAGATAGCAGAGATAAATTAAAATCGAGAAATATTTCCATACCTACCCCTTGCTCCAAAATTTCCTACAAAAAAAAAATTTTGCGTCATGAAATTGGCTATAAATTGGTAACCGAGGGTTTTTTGAAACGAAAAATCGACTGGCACAGTCTGTTTTTCAATAAAATCATTCTTTGGCCTTCAAATGACGTAATGCAATTCTCAAAAATCCACTATCTAAACCTAAATATTCTCATAACTTGACTAATTGAAGAGTTAGAACGTTCTAGTCTTCGCCAGTGAATTCAGGGGAACATTTTACATATAGATATAAATTTTCAGTTCATAGTTCCAAGCATTAAGGGAGATACCAATTAGCAAATTAACTTGTGAAAATATGCGAAAATCCACTTTCTGAAATTTCATGTATCCATAACTCGACTAATTGAAGAGATAGAACGTTCTAGTCTTCGCCAATCGATTCAGAAGAGCATTTTACATACAGAAATAAGTTTTGAGTTTATATTTCCAAGTATTAAGTGAGATAACGGAGAGCAAATTAAATCGTGAAAATATTCTCTATGTATTCATAACTCCACTAATTGGAGAGATAGAACGTTCTAGTCTTCGCCAATCGATTCAGAAGAGCATTTTACATATAGATATGAATTTTGAGTTGATATTTACAAGTATTAAGGGAGATAGCAGAGATAAATTAATATCGAGAAATATTTCCATACCTACCCCTTGCTCCAAAATTTCCTACAAAAAAAAAATTTTGCGTCATGAAATTGGCTATAAATTGGTAACCGGGGGTTTTTTGAAACGAAAAATCGACTGGCACAGTCTGTTTTTCAATAAAATCATTCTTTGGTCTTCAAATGACGTAATGCAATTCTCAAAAATCCACTATCTAAACCTAAAAATTCTCATAACTCGACTAATTGAAAAGTTAGAACGTTCTAGTCTTCGCCAGTGGATTCAGGGGAACATTTTACATATAGATATGAATTTTCAGTTCATATTTCCAAGCATTAAGGAAGATACCAATTAGCAAATTAACTTGTGAAAATATGCGAAAATCCACTTTCTGGAATTTCATGTATCCATAACTCGACTAATTGAAGAGATAGAACGTTCTAGTCTTCGCCAATCGATTCAGAAGAGCATTTTACATATAGAAATAAGTTTTGAGTTTATATTTCCAAGTATTAAGTAAGATAACGGAGAGCAAATTAAATCGTGAAAATATTCTCTATGTATTCACAACTCCACTAATTGGAGAGATAGAACGTTCTAGTCTTCGCCAATCGATTAAGAAGAGCATTTTACATATAGATATAAATTTTGAGTTGATATTTACAAGTATTAAGGGAGATAGCAGAGATAAATTAAAATCGAGAAATATTTCCATACCTACCCCTTGCTCCAAAATTTCCTACAAAAAAAAAAATTTGCGTCATGAAATTGGCTATAAATTGGTAACCGGGGGTTTTTTGAAACGAAAAATCGATTGGCACAGTCTGTTAGTCAATAAAATCATTCTTTGGCCTTCAAATGACGTAATGCAATTCTCAAAAATCCACTATCTAAACTTAAAAATTCTCATAACTCGACTAATTGAGGAGTTAGAACGTTCTAGTCTTCACCAGTCGATTCAGGGGAACATTTTACATATAGATATGAATTTTCAGTTCATATTTCCAAGCATTAAGGGAGATACCAATTAGCAAATTAACTTGTGAAAATATGCGAAAATCCACTTTCTGAAATTTCATGTATCCATAACTCGACTAATTGAAGAGATAGAACGTTCTAGTCTTCGCCAATCGATTCAGAAGAGCATTTTACATACAGAAATAAGTTTTGAGTTTATATTTCCAAGTATTAAGTGAGATAACGGAGAGCAAATTAAATCGTGAAAATATTCTCTATGTATTCATAACTCCACTAATTGGAGAGATAGAACGTTCTAGTCTTCGCCAATCGATTCAGAAGAGCATTTTACATATAGATATGAATTTTGAGTTGATATTTACAAGTATTAAGGGAGATAGCAGAGATAAATTAAAATCGAGAAATATTTCCATACCTACCCCTTGCTCCAAAATTTCCTACAAAAAAAAAATTTTGCGTCATGAAATTGGCTATAAATTGGTAACCAGGGGTTTTTTGAAACGAAAAATCGACTGGCACAGTCTGTTTTTCAATAAAATCATTCTTTGGCCTTCAAATGACGTAATGCAATTCTCAAAAATCCACTATCTAAACCTAAAAATTCTCATAACTCGACTAATTGGAAAGTTAGAACGTTCTAGTCTTCGCCAGTGGATTCAGGGGAACATTTTACATATAGATAGGAATTTTCAGTTCATAATTCCAAGCATTAAGGGAGATACCAATTAGCAAATTAACTTGTGAAAATATGCGAAAATCCACTTTCTGAAATTTCATGTATCCATAACTCGACTAATTGAAGAGATAGAACGTTCTAGTCTTCGCCAATCGATTCAGAAGAGCATTTTACATATAGATATGAATTTTGAGTTGATATTTACAAGTATTAAGGGAGATAGCAGAGATAAATTAATATCGAGAAATATTTCCATACCTACCCCTTGCTCCAAAATTTCCTACAAAAAAAAAATTTTGCGTCATGAAATTGGCTATAAATTGGTAACCTAGGGTTTTTTGAAACGAAAAATCGACTGGCACAGTCTGTTTTTCAATAAAATCATTCTTTGGCCTTCAAATGACGTAATGCAATTCTCAAAAATCCACTATCTTCTCCTAAAAATTCTCATAACTCGACTAATTGAAAAGTTAGAACGTTCTAGTCTTCGCCAGTCGATTCAATGGAATATTTTACATATAGATATGAATTTTCAGTTCATATTTCCAAGCATTAACGGAGATACCAATTAGCAAATTAACTTGTGAAAATATGCGAAAATCCACTTTCTGAAATTTCATGTATCCATAACTCGACTAATTAAAGAGATAGAACGTTCTAGTCTTCGCCAATCGATTCAGAAGAGCATTTTACATACAGAAATAAGTTTTGAGTTTATATTTCCAAGTATTAAGTAAGATAACGGAGAGCAAATTAAATCGGGAAAATATTCTCTATGTATTCATAACTCCACTAATTGGAGAGATAGAACGTTCTAGTCTTCGCCAATCGATTCAGAAGAGCATTTTACATATAGATATAAATTTTGAGTTGATATTTACAAGTATTAAGGGAGATAGCAGAGATAAATTAAAATCGAGAAATATTTCCATACCTACCCCTTGCTCCAAAATTTCCTACAAAAAAAAAATTTTGCGTCATGGAATTGGCTATAAATTGGTAACCGGGGGTTTTTTGAAACGAAAAATCGATTGGCACAGTCTGTTTTTCAATAAAATCATTCTTTGGCCTTCAAATGACGTAATGCAATTCTCAAAAATCCACTATCTAAACTTAAAAATTCTCATAACTCGACTAATTGAGGAGTTAGAACGTTCTAGTCTTCACCAGTCGATTCAGGGGAACATTTTACATATAGATATGAATTTTCAGTTCATATTTCCAAGCATTAAGGGAGATACCAATTAGCAAATTAACTTGTGAAAATATGCGAAAATCCACTTTCTGAAATTTCATGTATCCATAACTCGACTAATTGAAGAGATAGAACGTTCTAGTCTTCGCCAATCGATTCAGAAGAGCATTTTACATACAGAAATAAGTTTTGAGTTTATATTTCCAAGTATTAAGTGAGATAACGGAGAGCAAATTAAATCGTGAAAATATTCTCTATGTATTCATAACTCCACTAATTGGAGAGATAGAACGTTCTAGTCTTCGCCAATCGATTCAGAAGAGCATTTTACATATAGATATGAATTTTGAGTTGATATTTACAAGTATTAAGGGAGATAGCAGAGATAAATTAAAATCGAGAAATATTTCCATACCTACCCCTTGCTCCAAAATTTCCTACAAAAAAAAAATTTTGCGTCATGAAATTGGCTATAAATTGGTAACCGGGGGTTTTTTGGAACGAAAAATCGACTGGCACAGTCTGTTTTTCAATAAAATCATTCTTTGGCCTTCAAATGACGTAATGCAATTCTCAAAAATCCACTATCTAAACCTAAAAATTCTCATAACTCGACTAATTGGAAAGTTAGAACGTTCTAGTCTTCGCCAGTGGATTCAGGGGAACATTTTACATATAGATAGGAATTTTCAGTTCATAATTCCAAGCATTAAGGGAGATACCAATTAGCAAATTAACTTGTGAAAATATGCGAAAATCCACTTTCTGAAATTTCATGTATCCATAACTCGACTAATTGAAGAGATAGAACGTTCTAGTCTTCGCCAATCGATTCAGAAGAGCATTTTACATATAGATATGAATTTTGAGTTGATATTTACAAGTATTAAGGGAGATAGCAGAGATAAATTAATATCGAGAAATATTTCCATACCTACCCCTTGCTCCAAAATTTCCTACAAAAAAAAAATTTTGCGTCATGAAATTGGCTATAAATTGGTAACCTAGGGTTTTTTGAAACGAAAAATCGACTGGCACAGTCTGTTTTTCAATAAAATCATTCTTTGGCCTTCAAATGACGTAATGCAATTCTCAAAAATCCACTATCTTCTCCTAAAAATTCTCATAACTCGACTAATTGAAAAGTTAGAACGTTCTAGTCTTCGCCAGTCGATTCAATGGAATATTTTACATATAGATATGAATTTTCAGTTCATATTTCCAAGCATTAACGGAGATACCAATTAGCAAATTAACTTGTGAAAATATGCGAAAATCCACTTTCTGAAATTTCATGTATCCATAACTCGACTAATTAAAGAGATAGAACGTTCTAGTCTTCGCCAATCGATTCAGAAGAGCATTTTACATACAGAAATAAGTTTTGAGTTTATATTTCCAAGTATTAAGTAAGATAACGGAGAGCAAATTAAATCGGGAAAATATTCTCTATGTATTCATAACTCCACTAATTGGAGAGATAGAACGTTCTAGTCTTCGCCAATCGATTCAGAAGAGCATTTTACATATAGATATAAATTTTGAGTTGATATTTACAAGTATTAAGGGAGATAGCAGAGATAAATTAAAATCGAGAAATATTTCCATACCTACCCCTTGCTCCAAAATTTCCTACAAAAAAAAAATTTTGCGTCATGGAATTGGCTATAAATTGGTAACCGGGGGTTTTTTGAAACGAAAAATCGATTGGCACAGTCTGTTTTTCAATAAAATCATTCTTTGGCCTTCAAATGACGTAATGCAATTCTCAAAAATCCACTATCTAAACTTAAAAATTCTCATAACTCGACTAATTGAGGAGTTAGAACGTTCTAGTCTTCACCAGTCGATTCAGGGGAACATTTTACATATAGATATGAATTTTCAGTTCATATTTCCAAGCATTAAGGGAGATACCAATTAGCAAATTAACTTGTGAAAATATGCGAAAATCCACTTTCTGAAATTTCATGTATCCATAACTCGACTAATTGAAGAGATAGAACGTTCTAGTCTTCGCCAATCGATTCAGAAGAGCATTTTACATACAGAAATAAGTTTTGAGTTTATATTTCCAAGTATTAAGTGAGATAACGGAGAGCAAATTAAATCGTGAAAATATTCTCTATGTATTCATAACTCCACTAATTGGAGAGATAGAACGTTCTAGTCTTCGCCAATCGATTCAGAAGAGCATTTTACATATAGATATGAATTTTGAGTTGATATTTACAAGTATTAAGGGAGATAGCAGAGATAAATTAAAATCGAGAAATATTTCCATACCTACCCCTTGCTCCAAAATTTCCTACAAAAAAAAAATTTTGCGTCATGAAATTGGCTATAAATTGGTAACCGGGGGTTTTTTGGAACGAAAAATCGACTGGCACAGTCTGTTTTTCAATAAAATCATTCTTTGGCCTTCAAATGACGTAATGCAATTCTCAAAAATCCACTATCTAAACCTAAAAATTCTCATAACTCGACTAATTGGAAAGTTAGAACGTTCTAGTCTTCGCCAGTGGATTCAGGGGAACATTTTACATATAGATAGGAATTTTCAGTTCATAATTCCAAGCATTAAGGGAGATACCAATTAGCAAATTAACTTGTGAAAATATGCGAAAATCCACTTTCTGAAATTTCATGTATCCATAACTCGACTAATTGAAAAGATAGAACGTTCTAGTCTTCGCCAATCGATTCAGAAGAGCATTTTACATACAGAAATAAGTTTTGAGTTTATATTTCCAAATATTAAGTGAGATAACGGAGAGCAAATTAAATCGTGAAAATATTCTCTATGTATTCATAACTCCACTAATTGGAGAGATAGAACGTTCTAGTCTTCGCCAATCGATTCAGAAGAGCATTTTACATATAGATATGAATTTTGAGTTGATATTTACAAGTATTAAGGGAGATAGCAGAGATAAATTAAAATCGAGAAATATTTCCATACCTACCCCTTGCTCCAAAATTTCTTACAAAAAAAAAATTTTGCGTCATGAAATTGGCTATAAATTGGTAACCGGGGGTTTTTTGAAACGAAAAATCGACTGGCACAGTCTGTTTTTTAATAAAATCATTCTTTGGCCTTCAAATGACGTAATGCAATTCTCAAAAATCCACTATCTAAACCTAAAAATTCTCATAACTCGACTAATTGAAAAGTTAGAACGTTCTAGTCTTCGCCAGTGGATTCAGGGGAACATTTTACATATAGATATGAATTTTCAGTTCATATTTCCAAGCATTAAGGAAGATACCAATTAGCAAATTAACTTGTGAAAATATGCGAAAATCCACTTTCTGGAATTTCATGTATCCATAACTCGACTAATTGAAGAGATAGAACGTTCTAGTCTTCGCCAATCGATTCAGAAAAGCATTTTACATACAGAAATAAGTTTTGAGTTTATATTTCCCAGTATTAAGTAAGATAACGGAGAGCAAATTAAATCGTGAAAATATTCTCTATGTATTCATAATTCGACTAATTGAAGAGATAGAACGTTCTAGTCTTTGCTAATCGATTCAGAAGAGCATTTTACATATAGATATGAATTTTGAGTTGATATTTACAAGTATTAAGGGAGATAGCAGAGATAAATTAAAATCGAGAAATATTTCCATACCTACCCCTTGCTCCAAAATTTCCTACAAAAAAAAAATTTTGCGTCATGGAATTGGCTATAAATTGGTAACCGGGGGTTTTTTGAAACGAAAAATCGACTGGCACAGTCTGTTTTTCAATAAAATCATTCTTTGGCCTTCAAATGACGTAATGCAATTCTCAAAAATCCACTATCTAAACTTAAAAATTCTCATAACTCGACTAATTGAGGAGTTAGAACGTTCTAGTCTTCACCAGTCGATTCAGGGGAACATTTTACATATAGATATGAATTTTCAGTTCATATTTCCAAGCATTAAGGGAGATACCAATTAGCAAATTAACTTGTGAAAATATGCGAAAATCCACTTTCTGAAATTTCATGTATCCATAACTCGACTAATTGAAGAGATAGAACGTTCTAGTCTTCGCCAATCGATTCAGAAGAGCATTTTACATACAGAAATAAGTTTTGAGTTTATATTTCCAAGTATTAAGTGAGATAACGGAGAGCAAATTAAATCGTGAAAATATTCTCTATGTATTTATAACTCCACTAATTGGAGAGATAGAACGTTCTAGTCTTCGCCAATCGATTCAGAAGAGCATTTTACATATAGATATGAATTTTGAGTTGATATTTACAAGTATTAAGGGAGATAGCAGAGATAAATTAAAATCGAGAAATATTTCCATACCTACCCCTTGCTCCAAAATTTCTTACAAAAAAAAAAATTTGCGTCATGAAATTGGCTATAAATTGGTAACCGGGGGTTTTTTGAAACGAAAAATCGACTGGCACAGTCTGTTTTTTAATAAAATCATTCTTTGGCCTTCAAATGACGTAATGCAATTCTCAAAAATCCACTATCTAAACCTAAAAATTCTCATAACTCGACTAATTGAAAAGTTAGAACGTTCTAGTCTTCGCCAGTGGATTCAGGGGAACATTTTACATATAGATATGAATTTTCAGTTCATATTTCCAAGCATTAAGGAAGATACCAATTAGCAAATTAACTTGTGAAAATATGCGAAAATCCACTTTCTGGAATTTCATGTATCCATAACTCGACTAATTGAAGAGATATAACGTTCTAGTCTTCGCCAATCGATTCAGAAGAGCATTTTACATACAGAAATAAGTTTTGAGTTTATATTTCCAAGTATTAAGTGAGATAACGGAGAGCAAATTAAATCGTGAAAATATTCTCTATGTATTCATAACTCCACTAATTGGAGAGATAGAACGTTCTAGTCTTCGCCAATCGATTCAGAAGAGCATTTTACATATAGGTATGAATTTTGAGTTGATATTTACAAGTATTAAGGGAGATAGCAGAGATAAATTAAAATCGAGAAATATTTCCATACCTACCCCTTGCTCCAAAATTTCTTACAAAAAAAAAATTTTGCGTCATGAAATTGGCTATAAATTGGTAACCGGGGGTTTTTTGAAACGAAAAATCGACTGGCACAGTCTGTTTTTCAATAAAATCATTCTTTGGCCTTCAAATGACGTAATGCAATTCTCAAAAATCCACTATCTAAACCTAAAAATTCTCATAACTCGACTAATTGAAAAGTTAGAACGTTCTAGTCTTCGCCAGTGGATTCAGGGGAACATTTTACATATAGATATGAATTTTCAGTTCATATCTCCAAGCATTAAGGAAGATACCAATTAGCAAATTAACTTGTGAAAATATGCGAAAATCCACTTTCTGGAATTTCATGTATCCATAACTCGACTAATTGAAGAGATAGAACGTTCTAGTCTTCGCCAATCGATTCAGAAGAGCATTTTACATACAGAAATAAGTTTTAAGTTTATATTTCCAAGTATTAAGTAAGATAACGGAGAGCAAATTAAATCGTGAAAATATTCTCTATGTATTCATAACTCCACTAATTGGAGAGATAGAACGTTCTAGTCTTCGCCAATCGATTCAGAAGAGCATTTTACATATAGATATGAATTTTGAGTTGATATTTACAAGTATTAAGGGAGATAGCAGAGATAAATTAAAATCGAGAAATATTTCCATACCTACCCCTTGCTCCAAAATTTCTTACAAAAAAAAAATTTTGCGTCATGAAATTGGCTATAAATTGGTAACCGGGGGTTTTTTGAAACGAAAAATCGACTGGCACAGTCTGTTTTTTAATAAAATCATTCTTTGGCCTTCAAATGACGTAATGCAATTCTCAAAAATCCACTATCTAAACCTAAAAATTCTCATAACTCGACTAATTGAAAAGTTAGAACGTTCTAGTCTTCGCCAGTGGATTCAGGGGAACATTTTACATATAGATATGAATTTTCAGTTCATATTTCCAAGCATTAAGGAAGATACCAATTAGCAAATTAACTTGTGAAAATATGCGAAAATCCACTTTCTGGAATTTCATGTATCCATAACTCGACTAATTGAAGAGATAGAACGTTCTAGTCTTCGCCAATCGATTCAGAAAAGCATTTTACATACAGAAATAAGTTTTGAGTTTATATTTCCCAGTATTAAGTAAGATAACGGAGAGCAAATTAAATCGTGAAAATATTCTCTATGTATTCATAATTCGACTAATTGAAGAGATAGAACGTTCTAGTCTTTGCTAATCGATTCAGAAGAGCATTTTACATATAGATATGAATTTTGAGTTGATATTTACAAGTATTAAGGGAGATAGCAGAGATAAATTAAAATCGAGAAATATTTCCATACCTACCCCTTGCTCCAAAATTTCCTACAAAAAAAAAATTTTGCGTCATGGAATTGGCTATAAATTGGTAACCGGGGGTTTTTTGAAACGAAAAATCGACTGGCACAGTCTGTTTTTCAATAAAATCATTCTTTGGCCTTCAAATGACGTAATGCAATTCTCAAAAATCCACTATCTAAACTTAAAAATTCTCATAACTCGACTAATTGAGGAGTTAGAACGTTCTAGTCTTCACCAGTCGATTCAGGGGAACATTTTACATATAGATATGAATTTTCAGTTCATATTTCCAAGCATTAAGGGAGATACCAATTAGCAAATTAACTTGTGAAAATATGCGAAAATCCACTTTCTGAAATTTCATGTATCCATAACTCGACTAATTGAAGAGATAGAACGTTCTAGTCTTCGCCAATCGATTCAGAAGAGCATTTTACATACAGAAATAAGTTTTGAGTTTATATTTCCAAGTATTAAGTGAGATAACGGAGAGCAAATTAAATCGTGAAAATATTCTCTATGTATTTATAACTCCACTAATTGGAGAGATAGAACGTTCTAGTCTTCGCCAATCGATTCAGAAGAGCATTTTACATATAGATATGAATTTTGAGTTGATATTTACAAGTATTAAGGGAGATAGCAGAGATAAATTAAAATCGAGAAATATTTCCATACCTACCCCTTGCTCCAAAATTTCTTACAAAAAAAAAAATTTGCGTCATGAAATTGGCTATAAATTGGTAACCGGGGGTTTTTTGAAACGAAAAATCGACTGGCACAGTCTGTTTTTTAATAAAATCATTCTTTGGCCTTCAAATGACGTAATGCAATTCTCAAAAATCCACTATCTAAACCTAAAAATTCTCATAACTCGACTAATTGAAAAGTTAGAACGTTCTAGTCTTCGCCAGTGGATTCAGGGGAACATTTTACATATAGATATGAATTTTCAGTTCATATTTCCAAGCATTAAGGAAGATACCAATTAGCAAATTAACTTGTGAAAATATGCGAAAATCCACTTTCTGGAATTTCATGTATCCATAACTCGACTAATTGAAGAGATATAACGTTCTAGTCTTCGCCAATCGATTCAGAAGAGCATTTTACATACAGAAATAAGTTTTGAGTTTATATTTCCAAGTATTAAGTGAGATAACGGAGAGCAAATTAAATCGTGAAAATATTCTCTATGTATTCATAACTCCACTAATTGGAGAGATAGAACGTTCTAGTCTTCGCCAATCGATTCAGAAGAGCATTTTACATATAGATATGAATTTTGAGTTGATATTTACAAGTATTAAGGGAGATAGCAGAGATAAATTAAAATCGAGAAATATTTCCATACCTACACCCCTTGCTCCAAAATTTCCTACAAAAAAAAAATTTTGCGTCATGAAATTGGCTATAAATTGGTAACCGGGGGTTTTTTGAAACGAAAAATCGACTGGCACAGTCTGTTTTTCAATAAAATCATTCTTTGGCCTTCAAATGACGTAATGCAATTCTCAAAAATCCACTATCTAAACCTAAAAATTCTCATAACTCGACTAATTGAGGAGTTAGAACGTTCTAGTCTTCGCCAGTCGATTCAGGGGAACATTTTACATATAGATATGAATTTTCAGTTCATATTTCCAAGCATTAAGGGAGATACCAATTAGCAAATTAACTTGTGAAAATATGCGAAAATCCACTTTCTGAAATTTCATGTATCCATAACTCGACTAATTGAAGAGATAGAACGTTCTAGTCTTCGCCAATCGATTCAGAAGAGCATTTTACATACAGAAATAAGTTTTGAGTTTATATTTCCAAGTATTAAGTAAGATAACGGAGAGCAAATTAAATCGTGAAAATATTCTCTATGTATTCATAACTCCACTAATTGGAGAGATAGAACGTTCTAGTCTTCGCCAATCGATTCAGAAGAGCATTTTACATATAGATATGAATTTTGAGTTGATATTTACAAGTATTAAGGGAGATAGCAGAGATAAATTAAAATCGAGAAATATTTCCATACCTACCCCTTGCTCCAAAATTTCTTACAAAAAAAAAATTTTGCGTCATGAAATTGGCTATAAATTGGTAACCGGGGGTTTTTTGAAACGAAAAATCGACTGGCACAGTCTGTTTTTCAATAAAATCATTCTTTGGCCTTCAAATGACGTAATGCAATTCTCAAAAATCCACTATCTAAACCTAAAAATTCTCATAACTCGACTAATTGAAAAGTTAGAACGTTCTAGTCTTCGCCAGTTGATTCAGGGGAACATTTTACATATAGATATGAATTTTCAGTTCATATTTCCAAGCAATAAGGGAGATACCAATTAGCAAATTAACTTGTGAAAATATGCGAAAATCCACTTTCTGAAATTTCATGTATCCATAACTCGACTAATTGAAGAGATAGAACGTTCTAGTCTTCGCCAATCGATTCAGAAGAGCATTTTACATATAGATATGAATTTTGAGTTGATATTTACAAGTATTAAGGGAGATAGCAGAGATAAATTAAAATCGAGAAATATTTCCATACCTACCCCTTGCTCCAAAATTTCTTACAAAAAAAAAATTTTGCGTCATGAAATTGGCTATAAATTGGTAACCGGGGGTTTTTTGAAACGAAAAATCGACTGGCACAGTCTGTTTTTCAATAAAATCATTCTTTGGCCTTCAAATGACGTAATGCAATTCTCAAAAATCCACTATCTAAACCTAAAAATTCTCATAACTCGACTAATTGAAAAGTTAGAACGTTCTAGTCTTCGCCAGTGGATTCAGGGGAACATTTTACATATAGATATGAATTTTCAGTTCATATCTCCAAGCATTAAGGAAGATACCAATTAGCAAATTAACTTGTGAAAATATGCGAAAATCCACTTTCTGGAATTTCATGTATCCATAACTCGACTAATTGAAGAGATAGAACGTTCTAGTCTTCGCCAATCGATTCAGAAGAGCATTTTACATACAGAAATAAGTTTTAAGTTTATATTTCCAAGTATTAAGTAAGATAACGGAGAGCAAATTAAATCGTGAAAATATTCTCTATGTATTCATAACTCCACTAATTGGAGAGATAGAACGTTCTAGTCTTCGCCAATCGATTCAGAAGAGCATTTTACATATAGATATGAATTTTGAGTTGATATTTACAAGTATTAAGGGAGATAGCAGAGATAAATTAAAATCGAGAAATATTTCCATACCTACCCCTTGCTCCAAAATTTCCTACAAAAAAAAAATTTTGCGTCATGAAATTGGCTATAAATTGGTAACCGAGGGTTTTTTGAAACGAAAAATCGACTGGCACAGTCTGTTTTTCAATAAAATCATTCTTTGGCCTTCAAATGACGTAATGCAATTCTCAAAAATCCACTATCTAAACCTAAAAATTCTCATAACTCGACTAATTGAGGAGTTGGAAAGTTCTAGTCTTCGCCAGTTGATTCAGGGGAACATTTTACATATAGATATGAATTTTCAGTTCATATTTCCAAGCATTAAGGGAGATACCAATTAGCAAATTAACTTGTGAAAATATGCGAAAATCCACTTTCTGAAATTTCATGTATCCATAACTCGACTAATTAAAGAGATAGAACGTTCTAGTCTTCGCCAATCGATTCAGAAGAGCATTTTACATACAGAAATAAGTTTTGAGTTTATATTTCCAAGTATTAAGTAAGATAACGGAGAGCAAATTAAATCGTGAAAATATTCTCTATGTATTCATAACTCCACTAATTGGAGAGATAGAACGTTCTAGTCTTCGCCAATCGATTCAGAAGAGCATTTTACATATAGATATGAATTTTGAGTTGATATTTACAAGTATTAAGGGAGATAGCAGAGATAAATTAAAATCGAGAAATATTTCCATACCTACCCCTTGCTCCAAAATTTCTTACAAAAAAAAAATTTTGCGTCATGAAATTGGCTATAAATTGGTAACCGGGGGTTTTTTGAAACGAAAAATCGACTGGCACAGTCTGTTTTTCAATAAAATCATTCTTTGGCCTTCAAATGACGTAATGCAATTCTCAAAAATCCACTATCTAAACCTAAAAATTCTCATAACTCGACTAATTGAAAAGTTAGAACGTTCTAGTCTTCGCCAGTTGATTCAGGGGAACATTTTACATATAGATATGAATTTTCAGTTCATATTTCCAAGCATTAAGGGAGATACCAATTAGCAAATTAACTTGTGAAAATATGCGAAAATCCACTTTCTGAAATTTCATGTATCCATAACTCGACTAATTGAAGAGATAGAACGTTCTAGTCTTCGCCAATCGATTCAGAAAAGCATTTTACATACAGAAATAAGTTTTGAGTTTATATTTCCAAGTATTAAGTGAGATAACGGAGAGCAAATTAAATCGTGAAAATATTCTCTATGTATTCATAACTCCACTAATTGGAGAGATAGAACGTTCTAGTCTTCGCCAATCGATTCAGAAGAGCATTTTACATATAGATATGAATTTTGAGTTGATATTTACAAGTATTAAGGGAGATAGCAGAGATAAATTAAAATCGAGAAATATTTCCATACCTACCCCTTGCTCCAAAATTTCTTACAAAAAAAAAATTTTGCGTCATGAAATTGGCTATAAATTGGTAACCGGGGGTTTTTTGAAACGAAAAATCGACTGGCACAGTCTGTTTTTCAATAAAATCATTCTTTGGCCTTCAAATGACGTAATGCAATTCTCAAAAATCCACTATCTAAACCTAAAAATTCTCATAACTCGACTAATTGAAAAGTTAGAACGTTCTAGTCTTCGCCAGTGGATTCAGGGGAACATTTTACATATAGATATGAATTTTCAGTTCATATCTCCAAGCATTAAGGAAGATACCAATTAGCAAATTAACTTGTGAAAATATGCGAAAATCCACTTTCTGGAATTTCATGTATCCATAACTCGACTAATTGAAGAGATAGAACGTTCTAGTCTTCGCCAATCGATTCAGAAGAGCATTTTACATACAGAAATAAGTTTTAAGTTTATATTTCCAAGTATTAAGTAAGATAACGGAGAGCAAATTAAATCGTGAAAATATTCTCTATGTATTCATAACTCCACTAATTGGAGAGATAGAACGTTCTAGTCTTCGCCAATCGATTCAGAAGAGCATTTTACATATAGATATGAATTTTGAGTTGATATTTACAAGTATTAAGGGAGATAGCAGAGATAAATTAAAATCGAGAAATATTTCCATACCTACCCCTTGCTCCAAAATTTCCTACAAAAAAAAAATTTTGCGTCATGAAATTGGCTATAAATTGGTAACCGAGGGTTTTTTGAAACGAAAAATCGACTGGCACAGTCTGTTTTTCAATAAAATCATTCTTTGGCCTTCAAATGACGTAATGCAATTCTCAAAAATCCACTATCTAAACCTAAAAATTCTCATAACTCGACTAATTGAAAAGTTAGAACGTTCTAGTCTTCGCCAGTGGATTCAGGGGAACATTTTACATATAGATATGAATTTTCAGTTCATATTTCCAAGCATTAAGGAAGATACCAATTAGCAAATTAACTTGTGAAAATATGCGAAAATCCACTTTCTGGAATTTCATGTATCCATAACTCGACTAATTGAAGAGATAGAACGTTCTAGTCTTCGCCAATCGATTCAGAAGAGCATTTTACATACAGAAATAAGTTTTGAGTTTATATTTCCAAGTATTAAGTGAGATAACGGAGAGCAAATTAAATCGTGAAAATATTCTCTATGTATTCATAACTCCACTAATTGGAGAGATAGAACGTTCTAGTCTTCGCCAATCGATTCAGAAGAGCATTTTACATATAGATATGAATTTTGAGTTGATATTTACAAGTATTAAGGGAGATAGCAGAGATAAATTAAAATCGAGAAATATTTCCATACCTACCCCTTGCTCCAAAATTTCCTACAAAAAAAAAATTTTGCGTCATGAAATTGGCTATAAATTGGTAACCGGGGGTTTTTTGAAACGAAAAATCGACTGGCACAGTCTGTTTTTCAATAAAATCATTCTTTGGCCTTCAAATGACGTAATGCAATTCTCAAAAATCCACTATCTAAACCTAAAAATTCTCATAACTCGACTAATTGAAAAGTTAGAACGTTCTAGTCTTCGCCAGTGGATTCAGGGGAACATTTTACATATAGATATGAATTTTCAGTTCATATCTCCAAGCATTAAGGAAGATACCAATTAGCAAATTAACTTGTGAAAATATGCGAAAATCCACTTTCTGGAATTTCATGTATCCATAACTCGACTAATTGAAGAGATAGAACGTTCTAGTCTTCGCCAATCGATTCAGAAGAGCATTTTACATACAGAAATAAGTTTTAAGTTTATATTTCCAAGTATTAAGTAAGATAACGGAGAGCAAATTAAATCGTGAAAATATTCTCTATGTATTCATAACTCCACTAATTGGAGAGATAGAACGTTCTAGTCTTCGCCAATCGATTCAGAAGAGCATTTTACATATAGATATGAATTTTGAGTTGATATTTACAAGTATTAAGGGAGATAGCAGAGATAAATTAAAATCGAGAAATATTTCCATACCTACCCCTTGCTCCAAAATTTCCTACAAAAAAAAAATTTTGCGTCATGAAATTGGCTATAAATTGGTAACCGAGGGTTTTTTGAAACGAAAAATCGACTGGCACAGTCTGTTTTTCAATAAAATCATTCTTTGGCCTTCAAATGACGTAATGCAATTCTCAAAAATCCACTATCTAAACCTAAAAATTCTCATAACTCGACTAATTGAAAAGTTAGAACGTTCTAGTCTTCGCCAGTGGATTCAGGGGAACATTTTACATATAGATATGAATTTTCAGTTCATATTTCCAAGCATTAAGGAAGATACCAATTAGCAAATTAACTTGTGAAAATATGCGAAAATCCACTTTCTGGAATTTCATGTATCCATAACTCGACTAATTGAAGAGATAGAACGTTCTAGTCTTCGCCAATCGATTCAGAAGAGCATTTTACATACAGAAATAAGTTTTGAGTTTATATTTCCAAGTATTAAGTGAGATAACGGAGAGCAAATTAAATCGTGAAAATATTCTCTATGTATTCATAACTCCACTAATTGGAGAGATAGAACGTTCTAGTCTTCGCCAATCGATTCAGAAGAGCATTTTACATATAGATATGAATTTTGAGTTGATATTTACAAGTATTAAGGGAGATAGCAGAGATAAATTAAAATCGAGAAATATTTCCATACCTACCCCTTGCTCCAAAATTTCCTACAAAAAAAAAATTTTGCGTCATGAAATTGGCTATAAATTGGTAACCGAGGGTTTTTTGAAACGAAAAATCGACTGGCACAGTCTGTTTTTCAATAAAATCATTCTTTGGCCTTCAAATGACGTAATGCAATTCTCAAAAATCCACTATCTAAACCTAAAAATTCTCATAACTCGACTAATTGAAAAGTTAGAACGTTCTAGTCTTCGCCAGTGGATTCAGGGGAACATTTTACATATAGATATGAATTTTCAGTTCATATTTCCAAGCATTAAGGAAGATACCAATTAGCAAATTAACTTGTGAAAATATGCGAAAATCCACTTTCTGAAATTTCATGTATCCATAACTCGACTAATTGACGAGATAGAACGTTCTAGTCTTCGCCAATCGATTCAGAAGAGCATTTTACATACAGAAATAAGTTTTGAGTTTATATTTCCAAGTATTAAGTGAGATAACGGAGAGCAAATTAAATCGTGAAAATATTCTCTATGTATTCATAACTCCACTAATTGGAGAGATAGAACGTTCTAGTCTTCGCCAATCGATTCAGAAGAGCATTTTACATATAGATATGAATTTTGAGTTGATATTTACAAGTATTAAGGGAGATAGCAGAGATAAATTAAAATCGAGAAATATTTCCATACCTACCCCTTGCTCCAAAATTTCTTACAAAAAAAAAATTTTGCGTCATGAAATTGGCTATAAATTGGTAACCGGGGGTTTTTTGAAACGAAAAATCGACTGGCACAGTCTGTTTTTCAATAAAATCATTCTTTGGCCTTCAAATGACGTAATGCAATTCTCAAAAATCCACTATCTAAACCTAAAAATTCTCATAACTCGACTAATTGAAAAGTTAGAACGTTCTAGTCTTCGCCAGTGGATTCAGGGGAACATTTTACATATAGATATGAATTTTCAGTTCATATCTCCAAGCATTAAGGAAGATACCAATTAGCAAATTAACTTGTGAAAATATGCGAAAATCCACTTTCTGGAATTTCATGTATCCATAACTCGACTAATTGAAGAGATAGAACGTTCTAGTCTTCGCCAATCGATTCAGAAGAGCATTTTACATACAGAAATAAGTTTTAAGTTTATATTTCCAAGTATTAAGTAAGATAACGGAGAGCAAATTAAATCGTGAAAATATTCTCTATGTATTCATAACTCCACTAATTGGAGAGATAGAACGTTCTAGTCTTCGCCAATCGATTCAGAAGAGCATTTTACATATAGATATGAATTTTGAGTTGATATTTACAAGTATTAAGGGAGATAGCAGAGATAAATTAAAATCGAGAAATATTTCCATACCTACCCCTTGCTCCAAAATTTCCTACAAAAAAAAAATTTTGCGTCATGAAATTGGCTATAAATTGGTAACCGAGGGTTTTTTGAAACGAAAAATCGACTGGCACAGTCTGTTTTTCAATAAAATCATTCTTTGGCCTTCAAATGACGTAATGCAATTCTCAAAAATCCACTATCTAAACCTAAAAATTCTCATAACTCGACTAATTGAAAAGTTAGAACGTTCTAGTCTTCGCCAGTCGATTCAGGGGAACATTTCACATATAGATATTAATTTTCAGTTCATATTTCCAAGCATTAAGGGAGATACCAATTAGCAAATTAACTTGTGAAAATATGCGAAAATCCACTTTCTGAAATTTCATGTATCCATAACTCGACTAATTGAAGAGATAGAACGTTCTAGTCTTCGCCAATCGATTCAGAAGAGCATTTTACATATAGATATGAATTTTGAGTTGATATTTACAAGTATTAAGGGAGATAGCAGAGATAAATTAAAATCGAGAAATATTTCCATACCTACCCCTTGCTCCAAAATTTCCTACAAAAAAAAAATTTTGCGTCATGAAATTGGCTATAAATTGGTAACCGGGGGTTTTTTGAAACGAAAAATCGACTGGCACAGTCTGTTTTTCAATAAAATCATTTTTTGGCCTTCAAATGACGTAATGCAATTCTCAAAAATCCACTATCTAAACCTAAAAATTCTCATAACTCGACTAATTGAAAAGTTAGAACGTTCTAGTCTTCGCCAGTGGATTCAGGGGAACATTTTACATATAGATATGAATTTTCAGTTCATATTTCCAAGCATTAAGGAAGATACCAATTAGCAAATTAACTTGTGAAAATATGCGAAAATCCACTTTCTGGAATTTCATGTATCCATAACTCGACTAATTGAAGAGATAGAACGTTCTAGTCTTCGACAATCGATTCAGAAGAGCATTTTACATACAGAAATAAGTTTTGAGTTTATATTTCCAAGTATTAAGTGAGATAACGGAGAGCAAATTAAATCGTGAAAATATTCTCTATGTATTCATAACTCCACTAATTGGAGAGATAGAACGTTCTAGTCTTCGCCAATCGATTCAGAAGAGCATTTTACATATAGATATGAATTTTGAGTTGATATTTACAAGTATTAAGGGAGATAGCAGAGATAAATTAAAATCGAGAAATATTTCCATACCTACACCCCTTGCTCCAAAATTTCCTACAAAAAAAAAATTTTGCGTCATGAAATTGGCTATAAATTGGTAACCGGGGGTTTTTTGAAACGAAAAATCGACTGGCACAGTCTGTTTTTCAATAAAATCATTCTTTGGCCTTCAAATGACGTAATGCAATTCTCAAAAATCCACTATCTAAACCTAAAAATTCTCATAACTCGACTAATTGAAAAGTTAGAACGTTCTAGTCTTCGCCAGTGGATTCAGGGGAACATTTTACATATAGATATGAATTTTCAGTTCATATCTCCAAGCATTAAGGAAGATACCAATTAGCAAATTAACTTGTGAAAATATGCGAAAATCCACTTTCTGGAATTTCATGTATCCATAACTCGACTAATTGAAGAGATAGAACGTTCTAGTCTTCGCCAATCGATTCAGAAGAGCATTTTACATATAGATATGAATTTTGAGTTGATATTTACAAGTATTAAGGGAGATAGCAGAGATAAATTAAAATCGAGAAATATTTCCATACCTACACCCCTTGCTCCAAAATTTCCTACAAAAAAAAAATTTTGCGTCATGAAATTGGCTATAAATTGGTAACCGGGGGTTTTTTGAAACGAAAAATCGACTGGCACAGTCTGTTTTTCAATAAAATCATTCTTTGGCCTTCAAATGACGTAATGCAATTCTCAAAAATCCACTATCTAAACCTAAAAATTCTCATAACTCGACTAATTGAAAAGTTAGAACGTTCTAGTCTTCGCCAGTGGATTCAGGGGAACATTTTACATATAGATATGAATTTTCAGTTCATATCTCCAAGCATTAAGGAAGATACCAATTAGCAAATTAACTTGTGAAAATATGCGAAAATCCACTTTCTGGAATTTCATGTATCCATAACTCGACTAATTGAAAAGTTAGAACGTTCTAGTCTTCGCCAGTCGATTCAGGGGAACATTTCACATATAGATATTAATTTTCAGTTCATATTTCCAAGCATTAAGGGAGATACCAATTAGCAAATTAACTTGTGAAAATATGCGAAAATCCACTTTCTGAAATTTCATGTATCCATAACTCGACTAATTGAAGAGATAGAACGTTCTAGTCTTCGCCAATCGATTCAGAAGAGCATTTTACATATAGATATGAATTTTGAGTTGATATTTACAAGTATTAAGGGAGATAGCAGAGATAAATTAAAATCGAGAAATATTTCCATACCTACCCCTTGCTCCAAAATTTCCTACAAAAAAAAAATTTTGCGTCATGAAATTGGCTATAAATTGGTAACCGGGGGTTTTTTGAAACGAAAAATCGACTGGCACAGTCTGTTTTTCAATAAAATCATTTTTTGGCCTTCAAATGACGTAATGCAATTCTCAAAAATCCACTATCTAAACCTAAAAATTCTCATAACTCGACTAATTGAAAAGTTAGAACGTTCTAGTCTTCGCCAGTGGATTCAGGGGAACATTTTACATATAGATATGAATTTTCAGTTCATATTTCCAAGCATTAAGGAAGATACCAATTAGCAAATTAACTTGTGAAAATATGCGAAAATCCACTTTCTGGAATTTCATGTATCCATAACTCGACTAATTGAAGAGATAGAACGTTCTAGTCTTCGACAATCGATTCAGAAGAGCATTTTACATACAGAAATAAGTTTTGAGTTTATATTTCCAAGTATTAAGTGAGATAACGGAGAGCAAATTAAATCGTGAAAATATTCTCTATGTATTCATAACTCCACTAATTGGAGAGATAGAACGTTCTAGTCTTCGCCAATCGATTCAGAAGAGCATTTTACATATAGATATGAATTTTGAGTTGATATTTACAAGTATTAAGGGAGATAGCAGAGATAAATTAAAATCGAGAAATATTTCCATACCTACACCCCTTGCTCCAAAATTTCCTACAAAAAAAAAATTTTGCGTCATGAAATTGGCTATAAATTGGTAACCGGGGGTTTTTTGAAACGAAAAATCGACTGGCACAGTCTGTTTTTCAATAAAATCATTCTTTGGCCTTCAAATGACGTAATGCAATTCTCAAAAATCCACTATCTAAACCTAAAAATTCTCATAACTCGACTAATTGAAAAGTTAGAACGTTCTAGTCTTCGCCAGTGGATTCAGGGGAACATTTTACATATAGATATGAATTTTCAGTTCATATCTCCAAGCATTAAGGAAGATACCAATTAGCAAATTAACTTGTGAAAATATGCGAAAATCCACTTTCTGGAATTTCATGTATCCATAACTCGACTAATTGAAGAGATAGAACGTTCTAGTCTTCGCCAATCGATTCAGAAGAGCATTTTACATACAGAAATAAGTTTTAAGTTTATATTTCCAAGTATTAAGTAAGATAACGGAGAGCAAATTAAATCGTGAAAATATTCTCTATGTATTCATAACTCCACTAATTGGAGAGATAGAACGTTCTAGTCTTCGCCAATCGATTCAGAAGAGCATTTTACATATAGATATGAATTTTGAGTTGATATTTACAAGTATTAAGGGAGATAGCAGAGATAAATTAAAATCGAGAAATATTTCCATACCTACCCCTTGCTCCAAAATTTCCTACAAAAAAAAAATTTTGCGTCATGAAATTGGCTATAAATTGGTAACCGAGGGTTTTTTGAAACGAAAAATCGACTGGCACAGTCTGTTTTTCAATAAAATCATTCTTTGGCCTTCAAATGACGTAATGCAATTCTCAAAAATCCACTATCTAAACCTAAAAATTCTCATAACTCGACTAATTGAAAAGTTAGAACGTTCTAGTCTTCGCCAGTCGATTCAGGGGAACATTTCACATATAGATATTAATTTTCAGTTCATATTTCCAAGCATTAAGGGAGATACCAATTAGCAAATTAACTTGTGAAAATATGCGAAAATCCACTTTCTGAAATTTCATGTATCCATAACTCGACTAATTGAAGAGATAGAACGTTCTAGTCTTCGCCAATCGATTCAGAAGAGCATTTTACATATAGATATGAATTTTGAGTTGATATTTACAAGTATTAAGGGAGATAGCAGAGATAAATTAAAATCGAGAAATATTTCCATACCTACCCCTTGCTCCAAAATTTCCTACAAAAAAAAAATTTTGCGTCATGAAATTGGCTATAAATTGGTAACCGGGGGTTTTTTGAAACGAAAAATCGACTGGCACAGTCTGTTTTTCAATAAAATCATTTTTTGGCCTTCAAATGACGTAATGCAATTCTCAAAAATCCACTATCTAAACCTAAAAATTCTCATAACTCGACTAATTGAAAAGTTAGAACGTTCTAGTCTTCGCCAGTGGATTCAGGGGAACATTTTACATATAGATATGAATTTTCAGTTCATATTTCCAAGCATTAAGGAAGATACCAATTAGCAAATTAACTTGTGAAAATATGCGAAAATCCACTTTCTGGAATTTCATGTATCCATAACTCGACTAATTGAAGAGATAGAACGTTCTAGTCTTCGACAATCGATTCAGAAGAGCATTTTACATACAGAAATAAGTTTTGAGTTTATATTTCCAAGTATTAAGTGAGATAACGGAGAGCAAATTAAATCGTGAAAATATTCTCTATGTATTCATAACTCCACTAATTGGAGAGATAGAACGTTCTAGTCTTCGCCAATCGATTCAGAAGAGCATTTTACATATAGATATGAATTTTGAGTTGATATTTACAAGTATTAAGGGAGATAGCAGAGATAAATTAAAATCGAGAAATATTTCCATACCTACACCCCTTGCTCCAAAATTTCCTACAAAAAAAAAATTTTGCGTCATGAAATTGGCTATAAATTGGTAACCGGGGGTTTTTTGAAACGAAAAATCGACTGGCACAGTCTGTTTTTCAATAAAATCATTCTTTGGCCTTCAAATGACGTAATGCAATTCTCAAAAATCCACTATCTAAACCTAAAAATTCTCATAACTCGACTAATTGAGGAGTTAGAACGTTCTAGTCTTCGCCAGTCGATTCAGGGGAACATTTTACATATAGATATGAATTTTCAGTTCATATTTCCAAGCATTAAGGGAGATACCAATTAGCAAATTAACTTGTGAAAATATGCGAAAATCCACTTTCTGAAATTTCATGTATCCATAACTCGACTAATTGAAGAGATAGAACGTTCTAGTCTTCGCCAATCGATTCAGAAGAGCATTTTACATACAGAAATAAGTTTTGAGTTTATATTTCCAAGTATTAAGTGAGATAACGGAGAGCAAATTAAATCGTGAAAATATTCTCTATGTATTCATAACTCCACTAATTGGAGAGATAGAACGTTCTAGTCTTCGCCAATCGATTCAGAAGAGCATTTTACATACAGAAATAAGTTTTGAGTTTATATTTCCAAGTATTAAGTGAGATAACGGAGAGCAAATTAAATCGTGAAAATATTCTCTATGTATTCATAACTCCACTAATTGGAGAGATAGAACGTTCTAGTCTTCGCCAATCGATTCAGAAGAGCATTTTACATATAGATATGAATTTTGAGTTGATATTTACAAGTATTAAGGGAGATAGCAGAGATAAATTAAAATCGAGAAATATTTCCATACCTACCCCTTGCTCCAAAATTTCCTACAAAAAAAAAATTTTGCGTCATGAAATTGGCTATAAATTGGTAACCGGGGGTTTTTTGAAACGAAAAATCGACTGGCACAGTCTGTTTTTCAATAAAATCATTCTTTGGCCTTCAAATGACGTAATGCAATTCTCAAAAATCCACTATCTAAACCTAAAAATTCTCATAACTCGACTAACTGCAGAGTTAGAACGTTCTAGTCTTCGCCAGTCGATTCAGGGGAACATTTCACATATAGATATGAATTTTCAGTTCATATTTCCAAGCATTAAGGGAGATACCAATTAGCAAATTAACTTGTGAAAATATGCGAAAATCCACTTTCTGAAATTTCATGTATCCATAACTCGACTAATTGAAGAGATAGAACGTTCTAGTCTTCGCCAATCGATTCAGAAGAGCATTTTACATATAGATATGAATTTTGAGTTGATATTTACAAGTATTAAGGGAGATAGCAGAGATAAATTAAAATCGAGAAATATTTCCATACCTACCCCTTGCTCCAAAATTTCCTACAAAAAAAAAATTTTGCGTCATGAAATTGGCTATAAATTGGTAACCGGGGGTTTTTTGAAACGAAAAATCGACTGGCACAGTCTGTTTCTCAATAAAATCATTCTTTGGCCTTCAAATGACGTAATGCAATTCTCAAAAATCCACTATCTAAACCTAAAAATTCTCATAACTTGACTAATTGAGGAGTTAGAACGTTCTAGTCTTCGCCAGTCGATTCAGGAGAACATTTTACATATAGATATGAATTTTCAGTTCATATTTCCAAGCATTAAGGGAGATACCAATTAGCAAATTAACTTGTGAAAATATGCGAAAATCCACTTTCTGAAATTTCATGTATCCATAACTCGACTAATTGAAGAGATAGAACGTTCTTGTCTTCGCCAATCGATTCAGAAGAGCATTTTACATACAGAAATAAGTTTTGAGTTTATATTTCCAAGTATTAAGTAAGATAACGGAGAGCAAATTAAATCGTGAAAATATTCTCTATGTATTCATAACTCCACTAATTGGAGAGATAGAACGTTCTAGTCTTCGCCAATCGATTCAGAAGAGCATTTTACATATAGATATGAATTTTGAGTTGATATTTACAAGTATTAAGGGAGATAGCAGAGATAAATTAAAATCGAGAAATATTTCCATACCTACCCCTTGCTCCAAAATTTCCTACAAAAAAAAAATTTTGCGTCATGAAATTGGCTATAAATTGGTAACCGGGGGTTTTTTGAAACGAAAAATCGACTGGCACAGTCTGTTTTTCAATAAAATCATTCTTTGGCCTTCAAATGACGTAATGCAATTCTCAAAAATCCACTATCTAAACCTAAAAATTCTCATAACTCGACTAATTGAGGAGTTAGATTGTTCTAGTCTTCGCCAGTCGATTCAGGGGAACATTTTACATATAGATATGAATTTTCAGTTCATATTTCCAAGCATTAAGGAAGATACCAATTAGCAAATTAACTTGTGAAAATATGCGAAAATCCACTTTCTGGAATTTCATGTATCCATAACTCGACTAATTGAAGAGATATAACGTTCTAGTCTTCGCCAATCGATTCAGAAGAGCATTTTACATACAGAAATAAGTTTTGAGTTTATATTTCCAAGTATTAAGTGAGATAACGGAGAGCAAATTAAATCGTGAAAATATTCTCTATGTATTCATAACTCCACTAATTGGAGAGATAGAACGTTCTAGTCTTCGCCAATCGATTCAGAAGAGCATTTTACATATAGATATGAATTTTGAGTTGATATTTACAAGTATTAAGGGAGATAGCAGAGATAAATTAAAATCGAGAAATATTTCCATACCTACCCCTTGCTCCAAAATTTCCTACAAAAAAAAAATTTTGCGTCATGAAATTGGCTATAAATTGGTAACCGGGGGTTTTTTGAAACGAAAAATCGACTGGCACAGTCTGTTTTTCAATAAAATCATTCTTTGGCCTTCAAATGACGTAATGCAATTCTCAAAAATCCACTATCTAAACCTAAAAATTCTCATAACTCGACTAATTGGAGAGATAGAACGTTCTAGTCTTCGCCAATCGATTCAGAAGAGCATTTTACATATAGATATGAATTTTGAGTTGATATTTACGAGTATTAAGGGAGATAGCAGAGATAAATTAAAATCGAGAAATATTTCCATACCTACCCCTTGCTCCAAAATTTCCTACAAAAAAAAAATTTTGCGTCATGAAATTGGCTATAAATTGGTAACCGGGGGTTTTTTGAAACGAAAAATCGACTGGCACAGTCTGTTTTTCAATAAAATCATTCTTTGGCCTTCAAATGACGTAATGCAATTCTCAAAAATCCACTATCTAAACCTAAAAATTCTCATAACTCGACTAATTGAGGAGTTAGATTGTTCTAGTCTTCGCCAGTCGATTCAGGGGAACATTTTACATATAGATATGAATTTTCAGTTCATATTTCCAAGCATTAAGGAAGATACCAATTAGCAAATTAACTTGTGAAAATATGCGAAAATCCACTTTCTGGAATTTCATGTATCCATAACTCGACTAATTGAAGAGATATAACGTTCTAGTCTTCGCCAATCGATTCAGAAGAGCATTTTACATACAGAAATAAGTTTTGAGTTTATATTTCCAAGTATTAAGTGAGATAACGGAGAGCAAATTAAATCGTGAAAATATTCTCTATGTATTCATAACTCCACTAATTGAAGAGTTAGAACGTTCTAGTCTTCGCCAGTCGATTCAGAAGAGCATTTTACATATAGATATGAATTTTGAGTTGATATTTACAAGTATTAAGGGAGATAGCAGAGATAAATTAAAATCGAGAAATATTTCCATACCTACCCCTTGCTCCAAAATTTCCTACAAAAAAAAAATTTTGCGTCATGAAATTGGCTATAAATTGGTAACCGGGGGTTTTTTGAAACGAAAAATCGACTGGCACAGTCTGTTTTTCAATAAAATCATTTTTTGGCCTTCAAATGACGTAATGCAATTCTCAAAAATCCACTATCTAAACCTAAAAATTCTCATAACTCGACTAATTGAAAAGTTAGAACGTTCTAGTCTTCGCCAGTGGATTCAGGGGAACATTTTACATATAGATATGAATTTTCAGTTCATATTTCCAAGCATTAAGGAAGATACCAATTAGCAAATTAACTTGTGAAAATATGCGAAAATCCACTTTCTGGAATTTCATGTATCCATAACTCGACTAATTGAAGAGATAGAACGTTCTAGTCTTCGCCAATCGATTCAGAAGAGCATTTTACATACAGAAATAAGTTTTGAGTTAATATTTCCAAGTATTAAGTAAGATAACGGAGAGCAAATTAAATCGTGAAAATATTCTCTATGTATTCATAACTCCACTAATTGGAGAGATAGAACGTTCTAGTCTTCGCCAATCGATTCAAAAGAGCATTTTACATATAGATATGAATTTTGAGTTGATATTTACAAGTATTAAGGGAGATAGCAGAGATAAATTAAAATCGAGAAATATTTCCATACCTACCCCTTGCTCCAAAATTTCCTACAAAAAAAAAATTTTGCGTCATGAAATTGGCTATAAATTGGTAACCGAGGGTTTTTTGAAACGAAAAATCGACTGGCACAGTCTGTTTTTCAATAAAATCATTCTTTGGCCTTCAAATGACGTAATGCAATTCTCAAAAATCCACTATCTAAACCTAAATATTCTCATAACTTGACTAATTGAAGAGTTAGAACGTTCTAGTCTTCGCCAGTGAATTCAGGGGAACATTTTACATATAGATATAAATTTTCAGTTCATAGTTCCAAGCATTAAGGGAGATACCAATTAGCAAATTAACTTGTGAAAATATGCGAAAATCCACTTTCTGAAATTTCATGTATCCAGTACTCGACTAATTGAAGAGATAGAACGTTCTAGTCTTCGCCAATCGATTCAGAAGAGCATTTTACATACAGAAATAAGTTTTGAGTTTATATTTCCAAGTATTAAGTGAGATAACGGAGAGCAAATTAAATCGTGAAAATATTCTCTATGTATTCATAACTCCACTAATTGGAGAGATAGAACGTTCTAGTCTTCGCCAATCGATTCAGAAGAGCATTTTACATATAGATATGAATTTTGAGTTGATATTTACAAGTATTAAGGGAGATAGCAGAGATAAATTAAAATCGAGAAATATTTCCATACCTACCCCTTGCTCCAAAATTTCTTACAAAAAAAAAATTTTGCGTCATGAAATTGGCTATAAATTGGTAACCGGGGGTTTTTTGAAACGAAAAATCGACTGGCACAGTCTGTTTTTCAATAAAATCATTCTTGGGCCTTCAAATGACGTAATGCAGTTCTCAAAAATCCACTATCTAAACCTAAAAATTCTCATAACTCGACTAATTGAAAAGTTAGAACGTTCTAGTCTTCGCCAGTGGATTCAGGGGAACATTTTACATATAGATATGAATTTTCAGTTCATATCTCCAAGCATTAAGGAAGATACCAATTAGCAAATTAACTTGTGAAAATATGCGAAAATCCACTTTCTGGAATTTCATGTATCCATAACTCGACTAATTGAAGAGATAGAACGTTCTAGTCTTCGCCAATCGATTCAGAAGAGCATTTTACATACAGAAATAAGTTTTAAGTTTATATTTCCAAGTATTAAGTAAGATAACGGAGAGCAAATTAAATCGTGAAAATATTCTCTATGTATTCATAACTCCACTAATTGGAGAGATAGAACGTTCTAGTCTTCGCCAATCGATTCAGAAGAGCATTTTACATATAGATATGAATTTTGAGTTGATATTTACAAGTATTAAGGGAGATAGCAGAGATAAATTAAAATCGAGAAATATTTCCATACCTACCCCTTGCTCCAAAATTTCCTACAAAAAAAAAATTTTGCGTCATGAAATTGGCTATAAATTGGTAACCGAGGGTTTTTTGAAACGAAAAATCGACTGGCACAGTCTGTTTTTCAATAAAATCATTCTTTGGCCTTCAAATGACGTAATGCAATTCTCAAAAATCCACTATCTAAACCTAAATATTCTCATAACTTGACTAATTGAAGAGTTAGAACGTTCTAGTCTTCGCCAGTGAATTCAGGGGAACATTTTACATATAGATATAAATTTTCAGTTCATAGTTCCAAGCATTAAGGGAGATACCAATTAGCAAATTAACTTGTGAAAATATGCGAAAATCCACTTTCTGAAATTTCATGTATCCAGTACTCGACTAATTGAAGAGATAGAACGTTCTAGTCTTCGCCAATCGATTCAGAAGAGCATTTTACATACAGAAATAAGTTTTGAGTTTATATTTCCAAGTATTAAGTGAGATAACGGAGAGCAAATTAAATCGTGAAAATATTCTCTATGTATTCATAACTCCACTAATTGGAGAGATAGAACGTTCTAGTCTTCGCCAATCGATTCAGAAGAGCATTTTACATATAGATATGAATTTTGAGTTGATATTTACAAGTATTAAGGGAGATAGCAGAGATAAATTAAAATCGAGAAATATTTCCATACCTACCCCTTGCTCCAAAATTTCTTACAAAAAAAAATTTTGCGTCATGAAATTGGCTATAAATTGGTAACCGGGGGTTTTTTGAAACGAAAAATCGACTGGCACAGTCTGTTTTTCAATAAAATCATTCTTTGGCCTTCAAATGACGTAATGCAATTCTCAAAAATCCACTATCTAAACCTAAAAATTCTCATAACTCGACTAATTGAAAAGTTAGAACGTTCTAGTCTTCGCCAGTGGATTCAGGGGAACATTTTACATATAGATATGAATTTTCAGTTTATATTTCCAAGCATTAAGGAAGATACCAATTAGCAAATTAACTTGTGAAAATATGCGAAAATCCACTTTCTGGAATTTCATGTATCTATAACTCGACTAATTGAAAAGATAGAACGTTCTAGTCTTCGCCAATTGATTCAGAAGATCATTTTACATACAGAAATAAGTTTTAAGTTTATATTTCCAAGTATTAAGTAAGATAACGGAGAGCAAATTAAATCGTGAAAATATTCTCTATGTATTCATAACTCCACTAATTGGAGAGATAGAACGTTCTAGTCTTCGCCAATCGATTCAGAAGAGCATTTTACATATAGATATGAATTTTGAGTTGATATTTACAAGTATTAAGGGAGATAGCAGAGATAAATTAAAATCGAGATATATTTCCATACCCCTTGCTCCAAAATTTCCTACAAAAAAAAAATTTTGCGTCATGAAATTGGCTATAAATTGGTAACCGAGGGTTTTTTGAAACGAAAAATCGACTGGCACAGTCTGTTTTTCAATAAAATCATTCTTTGGCCTTCAAATGACGTAATGCAATTCTCAAAAATCCACTATCTAAACCTGAAAATTCTCATAACTCGACTAATTGAGGAGTTAGAACGTTCTAGTCTTCGCCAGTCGATTCAGGGGAACATTTTACATATAGATATGAATTTTCAGTTCATATTTCCAAGCATTAACGGAGATACCAATTAGCAAATTAACTTGTGAAAATATGCGAAAATCCACTTTCTGAAATTTCATGTATCCATGACTCGACTAATTAAAGAGATAGAACGTTCTAGTCTTCGCCAATCGATTCAGAAGAGCATTTTACATACAGAAATAAGTTTTGAGTTTATATTTCCCAGTATTAAGTAAGATAACGGAGAGCAAATTAAATCGTGAAAATATTCTCTATGTATTCATAATTCGACTAATTGAAGAGATAGAACGTTCTAGTCTTTGCTAATCGATTCAGAAGAGCATTTTACATATAGATATGAATTTTGAGTTGATATTTACAAGTATTAAGGGAGATAGCAGAGATAAATTAAAATCGAGAAATATTTCCATACCTACCCATTGCTCCAAAATTTCCTACAAAAAAAAAATTTTGCGTCATGAAATTGGCTATAAATTGGTAACCGGGGGTTTTTTGAAACGAAAAATCGACTGGCACAGTCTGTTTTTCGATAAAATCATTCTTTGGCCTTCAAATGACGTAATGCAATTCTCAAAAATCCACTATCTAAACCTAAAAATTCTCATAACTCGACTAATTGAAGAGTTAGAACGTTCTAGTCTTCGCCAATCGATTCAGGGGAACATTTTACATATAGATATGAATTTTCAGTTCATATTTCCAAGCATTAACGGAGATACCAATTAGCAAATTAACTTGTGAAAATATGCGAAAATCCACTTTCTGGAATTTCATGTATCCATAACTCGACTAATTGAAAAGATAGAACGTTCTAGTCTTCGCAAATCGATTCAGAAGATCATTTTACATACAGAAATAAGTTTTAAGTTTATATTTCCAAGTATTAAGTAAGATAACGGAGAGCAAATTAAATCGTGAAAATATTCTCTATGTATTCATAACTCCACTAATTGGAGAGATAGAACGTTCTAGTCTTCGCCAATCGATTAAGAAGAGCATTTTACATATAGATATGAATTTTGAGTTGATATTTACAAGTATTAAGGGAGATAGCAGAGATAAATTAAAATCGAGATATATTTCCATACCTACCCCTTGCTCCAAAATTTCCTACAAAAAAAAAATTTTGCGTCATGAAATTGGCTATAAATTGGTAACCGAGGGTTTTTTGAAACGAAAAATCGACTGGCACAGTCTGTTTTTCAATAAAATCATTCTTTGGCCTTCAAATGACGTAATGCAATTCTCAAAAATCCACTATCTAAACCTGAAAATTCTCATAACTCGACTAATTGAGGAGTTAGAACGTTCTAGTCTTCGCCAGTCGATTCAGGGGAACATTTTACATATAGATATGAATTTTCAGTTCATATTTCCAAGCATTAACGGAGATACCAATTAGCAAATTAACTTGTGAAAATATGCGAAAATCCACTTTCTGAAATTTCATGTATCCATAACTCGACTAATTAAAGAGATAGAACGTTCTAGTCTTCGCCAATCGATTCAGAAGAGCATTTTACATACAGAAATAAGTTTTGAGTTTATATTTCCCAGTATTAAGTAAGATAACGGAGAGCAAATTAAATCGTGAAAATATTCTCTATGTATTCATAATTCGACTAATTGAAGAGATAGAACGTTCTAGTCTTTGCTAATCGATTCAGAAGAGCATTTTACATATAGATATGAATTTTGAGTTGATATTTACAAGTATTAAGGGAGATAGCAGAGATAAATTAAAATCGAGAAATATTTCCATACCTACCCCTTGCTCCAAAATTTCCTACAAAAAAAAAATTTTGCGTCATGAAATTGGCTATAAATTGGTAACCGGGGGTTTTTTGAAACGAAAAATCGACTGGCACAGTCTGTTTTTCGATAAAATCATTCTTTGGCCTTCAAATGACGTAATGCAATTCTCAAAAATCCACTATCTAAACCTAAAAATTCTCATAACTCGACTAATTGAAGAGTTAGAACGTTCTAGTCTTCGCCAGTCGATTCAGGGGAACATTTTACATATAGATATGAATTTTCAGTTCATATTTCCAAGCATTAAGGGAGATACCAATTAGCGAATTAACTTGTGAAAATATGCGAAAATCCACTTTCTGAAATTTCATGTATCCATAACTCGACTAATTGAAGAGATAGAACGTTCTAGTCTTCGCCAATCGATTCAGAAGAGCATTTTACATATAGATATGAATTTTGAGTTGATATTTACGAGTATTAAGGGAGATAGCAGAGACAAATTAAAATCGAGAAATATTTCCATACCTACCCCTTGCTCCAAAATTTCCTACAAAAAAAAAATTTTGCGTCATGAAATTGGCTATAAATTGGTAACCGGGGGTTTTTTGAAACGAAAAATCGACTGGCACAGTCTGTTTTTCAATAAAATCATTCTTTGGCCTTCAAATGACGTAATGCAATTCTCAAAAATCCACTATCTAAACCTAAAAATTCTCATAACTCGACTAATTGAAGAGTTAGAACGTTCTAGACTTCGCCAGTCGATTCAGGGGAACATTTTACATATAGATATGAATTTTCAGTTCATATTTCCAAGCATTAACGGAGATACCAATTAGCAAATTAACTTGTGAAAATATGCGAAAATCCACTTTCTGAAATTTCATGTATCCATAACTCGACTAATTGAAGAGATAGAACGTTCTAGTCTTCGCCAATCGATTCAGAAGAGCATTTTACATATAGATATGAATTTTGAGTTGATATTTACAAGTATTAAGGGAGATAGCAGAGACAAATTAAAATCGAGAAATATTTCCATACCTACCCCTTGCTCCAAAATTTCCTACAAAAGAAAAATTTTGCGTCATGAAATTGGCTATAAATTGGTAACCGGGGGTTTTTTGAAACGAAAAATCGACTGGCACAGTCTGTTTTTCAATAAAATCATTCTTTGGCCTTCAAATGACGTAATGCAATTCTCAAAAATCCACTATCTAAACCTAAAAATTCTCATAACTCGACTAATTGAAAAGTTAGAACGTTCTATTCTTCGCCAGTGGATTCAGGGGAACATTTTACATATAGATATGAATTTTCAGTTCATATTTCCAAGCATTAAGGAAGATACCAATTAGCAAATTAACTTGTGAAAATATGCGAAAATCCACTTTCTGAAATTTCATGTATCCATAACTCGACTAATTAAAGAGATAGAACGTTCTAGTCTTCGCCAATCGATTCAGAAGAGCATTTTACATACAGAAATAAGTTTTGAGTTTATATTTCCCAGTATTAAGTAAGATAACGGAGAGCAAATTAAATCGTGAAAATATTCTCTATGTATTCATAATTCGACTAATTGAAGAGATAGAACGTTCTAGTCTTTGCTAATCGATTCAGAAGAGCATTTTACATATAGATATGAATTTTGAGTTGATATTTACAAGTATTAAGGGAGATAGCAGAGATAAATTAAAATCGAGAAATATTTCCATACCTACCCCTTGCTCCAAAATTTCCTACAAAAAAAAAATTTTGCGTCATGAAATTGGCTATAAATTGGTAACCGGGGGTTTTTTGAAACGAAAAATCGACTGGCACAGTCTGTTTTTCAATAAAATCATTCTTCGGCCTTCAAATGACGTAATGCAATTCTCAAAAATCCACTATCTAAACCTAAAAATTCTCATAACTCGACTAATTGAGGAGTTAGAACGTTCTAGTCTTCGCCAGTCGATTCAGGGGAAAATTTTACATATAGATTTGAATTTTCAGTTCATATTTCCAAGCATTAACGGAGATACCAATTAGCAAATTAACTTGTGAAAATATGCGAAAATCCACTTTCTGAAATTTCATGTATCCATAACTCGACTAATTGACGAGATAGAACGTTCTAGTCTTCGCCAATCGATTCAGAAGAGCATTTTACATACAGAAATAAGTTTTGAGTTTATATTTCCCAGTATTAAGTAAGATAACGGAGAGCAAATTAAATCGTGAAAATATTCTCTATGTATTCATAATTCGACTAATTGAAGAGATAGAACGTTCTAGTCTTTGCTAATCGATTCAGAAGAGCATTTTACATATAGATATGAATTTTGAGTTGATATTTACAAGTATTAAGGGAGATAGCAGAGACAAATTAAAATCGAGAAATATTTCCATACCTACCCCTTGCTCCAAAATTTCCTACAAAAGAAAAATTTTGCGTCATGAAATTGGCTATAAATTGGTAACCGGGGGTTTTTTGAAACGAAAAATCGACTGGCACAGTCTGTTTTTCAATAAAATCATTCTTTGGCCTTCAAATGACGTAATGCAATTCTCAAAAATCCACTATCTAAACCTAAAAATTCTCATAACTCGACTAATTGAAAAGTTAGAACGTTCTAGTCTTCGCCAGTGGATTCAGGGGAACATTTTACATATAGATATGAATTTTCAGTTCATATCTCCAAGCATTAAGGAAGATACCAATTAGCAAATTAACTTGTGAAAATATGCGAAAATCCACTTTCTGAAATTTCATGTATCCATAACTCGACTAATTGAAAAGATAGAACGTTCTAGTCTTCGCCAATCGATTCAGAAGAGCATTTTACATACAGAAATAAGTTTTTAGTTTATATTTCCCAGTATTAAGTAAGATAACGGAGAGCAAATTAAATCGTGAAAATATTCTCTATGTATTCATAATTCGACTAATTGAAGAGATAGAACGTTCTAGTCTTTGCTAATCGATTCAGAAGAGCATTTTACATATAGATATGAATTTTGAGTTGATATTTACAAGTATTAAGGGAGATAGCAGAGATAAATTAAAATCGAGAAATATTTCCATACCTACCCCTTGCTCCAAAATTTCCTACAAAAAAAAAATTTTGCGTCATGGAATTGGCTATAAATTGGTAACCGGGGGTTTTTTGAAACGAAAAATCGACTGGCACAGTCTGTTTTTCAATAAAATCATTCTTTGGCCTTCAAATGACGTAATGCAATTCTCAAAAATCCACTATCTAAACCTAAAAATTCTCATAACTCGACTAATTGAGGAGTTAGAACGTTCTAGTCTTCGCCAGTTGATTCAGGGGAACATTTTACATATAGATATGAATTTTCAGTTCATATTTCCAAGCATTAAGGGAGATACCAATTAGCAAATTAACTTGTGAAAATATGCGAAAATCCACTTTCTGAAATTTCATGTATCCATAACTCGACTAATTGAAGAGATAGAACGTTCTAGTCTTCGCCAATCGATTCAGAAAAGCATTTTACATACAGAAATAAGTTTTGAGTTTATATTTCAAAGTATTAAGTGAGATAACAAAGAGCAAATTAAATCGTGAAAATATTCTCTACGTATTCATAATTCGACTAATTGAAGAGATAGAACGTTCTAGTCTTTGCTAATCGATTCAGAAGAGCATTTTACATATAGATATGAATTTTGAGTTGATATTTACAAGTATTAAGGGAGATAGCAGAGATAAATTAAAATCGAGAAATATTTCCATACCTACCCCTTGCTCCAAAATTTCCTACAAAAAAAAAATTTTGCGTCATGAAATTGGCTATAAATTGGTAACCGGGGGTTTTTTGAAACGAAAAATCGACTGGCACAGTCTGTTTTTCAATAAAATCATTCTTCGGCCTTCAAATGACGTAATGCAATTCTCAAAAATCCACTATCTAAACCTAAAAATTCTCATAACTCGACTAATTGAGGAGTTAGAACGTTCTAGTCTTCGCCAGTCGATTCAGGGGAAAATTTTACATATAGATTTGAATTTTCAGTTCATATTTCCAAGCATTAACGGAGATACCAATTAGCAAATTAACTTGTGAAAATATGCGAAAATCCACTTTCTGAAATTTCATGTATCCATAACTCGACTAATTGACGAGATAGAACGTTCTAGTCTTCGCCAATCGATTCAGAAGAGCATTTTACATACAGAAATAAGTTTTGAGTTTATATTTCCCAGTATTAAGTAAGATAACGGAGAGCAAATTAAATCGTGAAAATATTCTCTATGTATTCATAATTCGACTAATTGAAGAGATAGAACGTTCTAGTCTTTGCTAATCGATTCAGAAGAGCATTTTACATATAGATATGAATTTTGAGTTGATATTTACAAGTATTAAGGGAGATAGCAGAGACAAATTAAAATCGAGAAATATTTCCATACCTACCCCTTGCTCCAAAATTTCCTACAAAAGAAAAATTTTGCGTCATGAAATTGGCTATAAATTGGTAACCGGGGGTTTTTTGAAACGAAAAATCGACTGGCACAGTCTGTTTTTCAATAAAATCATTCTTTGGCCTTCAAATGACGTAATGCAATTCTCAAAAATCCACTATCTAAACCTAAAAATTCTCATAACTCGACTAATTGAAAAGTTAGAACGTTCTAGTCTTCGCCAGTGGATTCAGGGGAACATTTTACATATAGATATGAATTTTCAGTTCATATCTCCAAGCATTAAGGAAGATACCAATTAGCAAATTAACTTGTGAAAATATGCGAAAATCCACTTTCTGAAATTTCATGTATCCATAACTCGACTAATTGAAGAGATAGAACGTTCTAGTCTTCGCCAATCGATTCAGAAGAGCATTTTACATACAGAAATAAGTTTTTAGTTTATATTTCCCAGTATTAAGTAAGATAACGGAGAGCAAATTAAATCGTGAAAATATTCTCTATGTATTCATAATTCGACTAATTGAAGAGATAGAACGTTCTAGTCTTTGCTAATCGATTCAGAAGAGCATTTTACATATAGATATGAATTTTGAGTTGATATTTACAAGTATTAAGGGAGATAGCAGAGATAAATTAAAATCGAGAAATATTTCCATACCTACCCCTTGCTCCAAAATTTCCTACAAAAAAAAAATTTTGCGTCATGGAATTGGCTATAAATTGGTAACCGGGGGTTTTTTGAAACGAAAAATCGACTGGCACAGTCTGTTTTTCAATAAAATCATTCTTTGGCCTTCAAATGACGTAATGCAATTCTCAAAAATCCACTATCTAAACCTAAAAATTCTCATAACTCGACTAATTGAGGAGTTAGAACGTTCTAGTCTTCGCCAGTTGATTCAGGGGAACATTTTACATATAGATATGAATTTTCAGTTCATATTTCCAAGCATTAAGGGAGATACCAATTAGCAAATTAACTTGTGAAAATATGCGAAAATCCACTTTCTGAAATTTCATGTATCCATAACTCGACTAATTGAAGAGATAGAACGTTCTAGTCTTCGCCAATCGATTCAGAAAAGCATTTTACATACAGAAATAAGTTTTGAGTTTATATTTCAAAGTATTAAGTGAGATAACAAAGAGCAAATTAAATCGTGAAAATATTCTCTATGTATTCATAATTCGACTAATTGAAGAGATAGAACGTTCTAGTCTTTGCTAATCGATTCAGAAGAGCATTTTACATATAGATATGAATTTTGAGTTGATATTTACGAGTATTAAGGGAGATAGCAGAGACAAATTAAAATCGAGAAATATTTCCATACCTACCCCTTGCTCCAAAATTTCCTACAAAAAAAAAATTTTGCGTCATGAAATTGGCTATAAATTGGTAACCGGGGGTTTTTTGAAACGAAAAATCGACTGGCACAGTCTGTTTTTCAATAAAATCATTCTTTGGCCTTCAAATGACGTAATGCAATTCTCAAAAATCCACTATCTAAACCTAAAAATTCTCATAACTCGACTAATTGAGGAGTTAGAACGTTCTAGTCTTCGCCAGTCGATTCAGGGGAACATTTTACATATAGATATGAATTTTCAGTTCATATTTCCAAGCATTAACGGAGATACCAATTAGCAAATTAACTTGTGAAAATATGCGAAAATCCACTTTCTGAAATTTCATGTATCCATAACTCGACTAATTGACGAGATAGAACGTTCTAGTCTTCGCCAATCGATTCAGAAGAGCATTTTACATACAGAAATAAGTTTTGAGTTTATATTTCCAAGTATTAAGTAAGATAACGGAGAGCAAATTAAATCGTGAAAATATTCTCTATGTATTCATAATTCGACTAATTGAAGGGATAGAACGTTCTAGTCTTTGCCAATCGATTCAGAAGAGCATTTTACATATAGATATGAATTTTGAGTTGATAATTACAAGTATTAAGGGAGATAGCAGAGATAAATTAAAATCGAGAAATATTTCCATACCTACCCCTTGCTCCAAAATTTCCTACAAAAAAAAAATTTTGCGTCATGAAATTGGCTATAAATTGGTAACCGGGGGTTTTTTGAAACGAAAAAATCGACTGGCACAGTCTGTTTTTCAATAAAATCATTCTTTGGCCTTCAAATGACGTAATGCAATTCTCAAAAATCCACTATCTAAACCTAAAAATTCTTATAACTCGACTAATTGAGGAGTTAGAACGTTCTAGTCTTCGCCAGTCGATTCAGGGGAACATTTTACATATAGATATGAATTTTCAGTTCATATTTCCAAGCATTAACGGAGATACCAATTAGCAAATTAACTTGTGAAAATATGCGAAAATCCACTTTCTGAAATTTCATGTATCCATAACTCGACTAATTAAAGAGATAGAACGTTCTAGTCTTCGCCAATCGATTCAGAAGAGCATTTTACATACAGAAATAAGTTTTGAGTTTATATTTCCAAGTATTAAGTGAGATAACGGAGAGCAAATTAAATCGTGAAAATATTCTCTATGTATTCATAATTCGACTAATTGAAGGGATAGAACGTTCTAGTCTTTGCCAATCGATTCAGAAGAGCATTTTACATATAGATATGAATTTTGAGTTGATAATTACAAGTATTAAGGGAGATAGCAGAGATAAATTAAAATCGAGAAATATTTCCATACCTACCCCTTGCTCCAAAATTTCCTACAAAAAAAAAATTTTGCGTCATGAAATTGGCTATAAATTGGTAACCGGGGGTTTTTTGAAACGAAAAAATCGACTGGCACAGTCTGTTTTTCAATAAAATCATTCTTTGGCCTCCAAATGACGTAATGCAATTCTCAAAAATCCACTATCTAAACCTAAAAATTCTTATAACTCGACTAATTGAGGAGTTAGAACGTTCTAGTCTTCGCCAGTCGATTCAGGGGAACATTTTACATATAGATATGAATTTTCAGTTCATATTTCCAAGCATTAACGGAGATACCAATTAGCAAATTAACTTGTGAAAATATGCGAAAATCCACTTTCTGAAATTTCATGTATCCATAACTCGACTAATTAAAGAGATAGAACGTTCTAGTCTTCGCCAATCGATTCAGAAGAGCATTTTACATACAGAAATAAGTTTTGAGTTTATATTTCCAAGTATTAAGTGAGATAACGGAGAGCAAATTAAATCGTGAAAATATTCTCTATGTATTCATAATTCGACTAATTGAAGAGATAGAACGTTCTAGTCTTTGCTAATCGATTCAGAAGAGCATTTTACATATAGATATGAATTTTGAGTTGATATTTACGAGTATTAAGGGAGATAGCAGAGACAAATTAAAATCGAGAAATATTTCCATACCTACCCCTTGCTCCAAAATTTCCTACAAAAAAAAAATTTTGCGTCATGAAATTGGCTATAAATTGGTAACCGGGGGTTTTTTGAAACGAAAAATCGACTGGAACAGTCTGTTTTTCAATAAAATCATTCTTTGGCCTTCAAATGACGTAATGCAATTCTCAAAAATCCACTATCTAAACCTAAAAATTCTCATAACTCGACTAATTGAGGAGTTAGAACGTTCTAGTCTTCGCCAGTCGATTCAGGGGAACATTTTACATATAGATATGAATTTTCAGTTCATATTTCCAAGCATTAACGGAGATACCAATTAGCAAATTAACTTGTGAAAATATGCGAAAATCCACTTTCTGAAATTTCATGTATCCATAACTCGACTAATTGACGAGATAGAACGTTCTAGTCTTCGCCAATCGATTCAGAAGAGCATTTTACATACAGAAATAAGTTTTGAGTTTATATTTCCAAGTATTAAGTAAGATAACGGAGAGCAAATTAAATCGTGAAAATATTCTCTATGTATTCATAATTCGACTAATTGAAGGGATAGAACGTTCTAGTCTTTGCCAATCGATTCAGAAGAGCATTTTACATATAGATATGAATTTTGAGTTGATAATTACAAGTATTAAGGGAGATAGCAGAGATAAATTAAAATCGAGAAATATTTCCATACCTACCCCTTGCTCCAAAATTTCCTACAAAAAAAAAATTTTGCGTCATGAAATTGGCTATAAATTGGTAACCGGGGGTTTTTTGAAACGAAAAATCGACTGGCACAGTCTGTTTTTCAATAAAATCATTCTTTGGCCTTCAAATGACGTAATGCAATTCTCAAAAATCCACTATCTAAACCTAAAAATTCTCATAACTCGACTAATTGAGGAGTTAGAACGTTCTAGTCTTCGCCAGTCGATTCAGGGGAACATTTTACATATAGATATGAATTTTCAGTTCATATTTCCAAGCATTAACGGAGATACCAATTAGCAAATTAACTTGTGAAAATATGCGAAAATCCACTTTCTGAAATTTCATGTATCCATAACTCGACTAATTAAAGAGATAGAACGTTCTAGTCTTCGCCAATCGATTCAGAAGAGCATTTTACATACAGAAATAAGTTTTGAGTTTATATTTCCAAGTATTAAGTAAGATAACGGAGAGCAAATTAAATCGTGAAAATATTCTCTATGTATTCATAATTCGACTAATTGAAGGGATAGAACGTTCTAGTCTTTGCCAATCGATTCAGAAGAGCATTTTACATATAGATATGAATTTTGAGTTGATAATTACAAGTATTAAGGGAGATAGCAGAGATAAATTAAAATCGAGAAATATTTCCATACCTACCCCTTGCTCCAAAATTTCCTACAAAAAAAAAATTTTGCGTCATGAAATTGGCTATAAATTGGTCACCGGGGGTTTTTTGAAACGCAAAATCGACTGGCACAGTCTGTTTTTCAATAAAATCATTCTTTGGCCTTCAAATGACGTAATGCAATTCTCAAAAATCCACTATCTAAACCTAAAAATTCTCATAACTCGACTAATTGAAAAGTTAGAACGTTCTAGTCTTCGCCAGTGGATTCAGGGGAACATTTTACATATAGATATGAATTTTCAGTTCATATCTCCAAGCATTAAGGAAGATACCAATTAGCAAATTAACTTGTGAAAATATGCGAAAATCCACTTTCTGAAATTTCATGTATCCATAACTCGACTAATTAAAGAGATAGAACGTTCTAGTCTTCGCCAATCGATTCAGAAGAGCATTTTACATACAGAAATAAGTTTTGAGTTTATATTTCCCAGTATTAAGTAAGATAACGGAGAGCAAATTAAATCGTGAAAATATTCTCTATGTATTCATAATTCGACTAATTGAAGAGATAGAACGTTCTAGTCTTTGCTAATCGATTCAGAAGAGCATTTTACATATAGATATGAATTTTGAGTTGATATTTACAAGTATTAAGGGAGATAGCAGAGATAAATTAAAATCGAGAAATATTTCCATACCTACCCCTTGCTCCAAAATTTCCTACAAAAAAAAAATTTTGCGTCATGGAATTGGCTATAAATTGGTAACCGGGGGTTTTTTGAAACGAAAAATCGACTGGCACAGTCTGTTTTTCAATAAAATCATTCTTTGGCCTTCAAATGACGTAATGCAATTCTCAAAAATCCACTATCTAAACCTAAAAATTCTCATAACTCGACTAATTGAGGAGTTAGAACGTTCTAGTCTTCGCCAGTTGATTCAGGGGAACATTTTACATATAGATATGAATTTTCAGTTCATATCTCCAAGCATTAAGGAAGATACCAATTAGCAAATTAACTTGTGAAAATATGCGAAAATCCACTTTCTGAAATTTCATGTATCCATAACTCGACTAATTAAAGAGATAGAACGTTCTAGTCTTCGCCAATCGATTCAGAAGAGCATTTTACATACAGAAATAAGTTTTGAGTTTATATTTCCCAGTATTAAGTAAGATAACGGAGAGCAAATTAAATCGTGAAAATATTCTCTATGTATTCATAATTCGACTAATTGAAGAGATAGAACGTTCTAGTCTTTGCTAATCGATTCAGAAGAGCATTTTACATATAGATATGAATTTTGAGTTGATATTTACGAGTATTAAGGGAGATAGCAGAGACAAATTAAAATCGAGAAATATTTCCATACCTACCCCTTGCTCCAAAATTTCCTACAAAAAAAAAATTTTGCGTCATGAAATTGGCTATAAATTGGTAACCGGGGGTTTTTTGAAACGAAAAATCGACTGGCACAGTCTGTTTTTCAATAAAATCATTCTTTGGCCTTCAAATGACGTAATGCAATTCTCAAAAATCCACTATCTAAACCTAAAAATTCTCATAACTCGACTAATTGAGGAGTTAGAACGTTCTAGTCTTCGCCAGTCGATTCAGGGGAACATTTTACATATAGATATGAATTTTCAGTTCATATTTCCAAGCATTAACGGAGATACCAATTAGCAAATTAACTTGTGAAAATATGCGAAAATCCACTTTCTGAAATTTCATGTATCCATAACTCGACTAATTAAAGAGATAGAACGTTCTAGTCTTCGCCAATCGATTCAGAAGAGCATTTTACATACAGAAATAAGTTTTGAGTTTATATTTCCCAGTATTAAGTAAGATAACGGAGAGCAAATTAAATCGTGAAAATATTCTCTATGTATTCATAATTCGACTAATTGAAGAGATAGAACGTTCTAGTCTTTGCTAATCGATTCAGAAGAGCATTTTACATATAGATATGAATTTTCAGTTCATATTTCCAAGCATTAACGGAGATACCAATTAGCAAATTAACTTGTGAAAATATGCGAAAATCCACTTTCTGAAATTTCATGTATCCATAACTCGACTAATTGAAGAGATAGAACGTTCTAGTCTTCGCCAATCGATTCAGAAGAGCATTTTACATACAGAAATAAGTTTTTAGTTTATATTTCCCAGTATTAAGTAAGATAACGGAGAGCAAATTAAATCGTGAAAATATTCTCTATGTATTCATAATTCGACTAATTGAAGAGATAGAACGTTCTAGTCTTTGCTAATCGATTCAGAAGAGCATTTTACATATAGATATGAATTTTGAGTTGATATTTACAAGTATTAAGGGAGATAGCAGAGATAAATTAAAATCGAGAAATATTTCCATACCTTGCTCCAAAATTTCCTACAAAAAAAAAATTTTGCGTCATGGAATTGGCTATAAATTGGTAACCGGGGGTTTTTTGAAACGAAAAATCGACTGGCACAGTCTGTTTTTCAATAAAATCATTCTTTGGCCTTCAAATGACGTAATGCAATTCTCAAAAATCCACTATCTAAACCTAAAAATTCTCATAACTCGACTAATTGAGGAGTTAGAACGTTCTAGTCTTCGCCAGTTGATTCAGGGGAACATTTTACATATAGATATGAATTTTCAGTTCATATTTCCAAGCATTAAGGGAGATACCAATTAGCAAATTAACTTGTGAAAATATGCGAAAATCCACTTTCTGAAATTTCATGTATCCATAACTCGACTAATTGAAGAGATAGAACGTTCTAGTCTTCGCCAATCGATTCAGAAAAGCATTTTACATACAGAAATAAGTTTTGAGTTTATATTTCAAAGTATTAAGTGAGATAACAAAGAGCAAATTAAATCGTGAAAATATTCTCTATGTATTCATAATTCGACTAATTGAAGAGATAGAACGTTCTAGTCTTTGCTAATCGATTCAGAAGAGCATTTTACATATAGATATGAATTTTGAGTTGATATTTACGAGTATTAAGGGAGATAGCAGAGACAAATTAAAATCGAGAAATATTTCCATACCTACCCCTTGCTCCAAAATTTCCTACAAAAAAAAAATTTTGCGTCATGAAATTGGCTATAAATTGGTAACCGGGGGTTTTTTGAAACGAAAAATCGACTGGCACAGTCTGTTTTTCAATAAAATCATTCTTTGGCCTTCAAATGACGTAATGCAATTCTCAAAAATCCACTATCTAAACCTAAAAATTCTCATAACTCGACTAATTGAGGAGTTAGAACGTTCTAGTCTTCGCCAGTCGATTCAGGGGAACATTTTACATATAGATATGAATTTTCAGTTCATATTTCCAAGCATTAACGGAGATACCAATTAGCAAATTAACTTGTGAAAATATGCGAAAATCCACTTTCTGAAATTTCATGTATCCATAACTCGACTAATTGACGAGATAGAACGTTCTAGTCTTCGCCAATCGATTCAGAAGAGCATTTTACATACAGAAATAAGTTTTGAGTTTATATTTCCAAGTATTAAGTAAGATAACGGAGAGCAAATTAAATCGTGAAAATATTCTCTATGTATTCATAATTCGACTAATTGAAGGGATAGAACGTTCTAGTCTTTGCCAATCGATTCAGAAGAGCATTTTACATATAGATATGAATTTTGAGTTGATAATTACAAGTATTAAGGGAGATAGCAGAGATAAATTAAAATCGAGAAATATTTCCATACCTACCCCTTGCTCCAAAATTTCCTACAAAAAAAAAATTTTGCGTCATGAAATTGGCTATAAATTGGTAACCGGGGGTTTTTTGAAACGAAAAAATCGACTGGCACAGTCTGTTTTTCAATAAAATCATTCTTTGGCCTTCAAATGACGTAATGCAATTCTCAAAAATCCACTATCTAAACCTAAAAATTCTTATAACTCGACTAATTGAGGAGTTAGAACGTTCTAGTCTTCGCCAGTCGATTCAGGGGAACATTTTACATATAGATATGAATTTTCAGTTCATATTTCCAAGCATTAACGGAGATACCAATTAGCAAATTAACTTGTGAAAATATGCGAAAATCCACTTTCTGAAATTTCATGTATCCATAACTCGACTAATTAAAGAGATAGAACGTTCTAGTCTTCGCCAATCGATTCAGAAGAGCATTTTACATACAGAAATAAGTTTTGAGTTTATATTTCCAAGTATTAAGTGAGATAACGGAGAGCAAATTAAATCGTGAAAATATTCTCTATGTATTCATAATTCGACTAATTGAAGAGATAGAACGTTCTAGTCTTTGCTAATCGATTCAGAAGAGCATTTTACATATAGATATGAATTTTGAGTTGATATTTACGAGTATTAAGGGAGATAGCAGAGACAAATTAAAATCGAGAAATATTTCCATACCTACCCCTTGCTCCAAAATTTCCTACAAAAAAAAAATTTTGCGTCATGAAATTGGCTATAAATTGGTAACCGGGGGTTTTTTGAAACGAAAAATCGACTGGAACAGTCTGTTTTTCAATAAAATCATTCTTTGGCCTTCAAATGACGTAATGCAATTCTCAAAAATCCACTATCTAAACCTAAAAATTCTCATAACTCGACTAATTGAGGAGTTAGAACGTTCTAGTCTTCGCCAGTCGATTCAGGGGAACATTTTACATATAGATATGAATTTTCAGTTCATATTTCCAAGCATTAACGGAGATACCAATTAGCAAATTAACTTGTGAAAATATGCGAAAATCCACTTTCTGAAATTTCATGTATCCATAACTCGACTAATTGACGAGATAGAACGTTCTAGTCTTCGCCAATCGATTCAGAAGAGCATTTTACATACAGAAATAAGTTTTGAGTTTATATTTCCAAGTATTAAGTAAGATAACGGAGAGCAAATTAAATCGTGAAAATATTCTCTATGTATTCATAATTCGACTAATTGAAGGGATAGAACGTTCTAGTCTTTGCCAATCGATTCAGAAGAGCATTTTACATATAGATATGAATTTTGAGTTGATAATTACAAGTATTAAGGGAGATAGCAGAGATAAATTAAAATCGAGAAATATTTCCATACCTACCCCTTGCTCCAAAATTTCCTACAAAAAAAAAATTTTGCGTCATGAAATTGGCTATAAATTGGTCACCGGGGGTTTTTTGAAACGCAAAATCGACTGGCACAGTCTGTTTTTCAATAAAATCATTCTTTGGCCTTCAAATGACGTAATGCAATTCTCAAAAATCCACTATCTAAACCTAAAAATTCTCATAACTCGACTAATTGAAAAGTTAGAACGTTCTAGTCTTCGCCAGTGGATACAGGGGAACATTTTACATATAGATATGAATTTTCAGTTCATATCTCCAAGCATTAAGGAAGATACCAATTAGCAAATTAACTTGTGAAAATATGCGAAAATCCACTTTCTGAAATTTCATGTATCCATAACTCGACTAATTAAAGAGATAGAACGTTCTAGTCTTCGCCAATCGATTCAGAAGAGCATTTTACATACAGAAATAAGTTTTGAGTTTATATTTCCCAGTATTAAGTAAGATAACGGAGAGCAAATTAAATCGTGAAAATATTCTCTATGTATTCATAATTCGACTAATTGAAGAGATAGAACGTTCTAGTCTTTGCTAATCGATTCAGAAGAGCATTTTACATATAGATATGAATTTTGAGTTGATATTTACAAGTATTAAGGGAGATAGCAGAGATAAATTAAAATCGAGAAATATTTCCATACCTACCCCTTGCTCCAAAATTTCCTACAAAAAAAAAATTTTGCGTCATGGAATTGGCTATAAATTGGTAACCGGGGGTTTTTTGAAACGAAAAATCGACTGGCACAGTCTGTTTTTCAATAAAATCATTCTTTGGCCTTCAAATGACGTAATGCAATTCTCAAAAATCCACTATCTAAACCTAAAAATTCTCATAACTCGACTAATTGAGGAGTTAGAACGTTCTAGTCTTCGCCAGTTGATTCAGGGGAACATTTTACATATAGATATGAATTTTCAGTTCATATCTCCAAGCATTAAGGAAGATACCAATTAGCAAATTAACTTGTGAAAATATGCGAAAATCCACTTTCTGAAATTTCATGTATCCATAACTCGACTAATTAAAGAGATAGAACGTTCTAGTCTTCGCCAATCGATTCAGAAGAGCATTTTACATACAGAAATAAGTTTTGAGTTTATATTTCCCAGTATTAAGTAAGATAACGGAGAGCAAATTAAATCGTGAAAATATTCTCTATGTATTCATAATTCGACTAATTGAAGAGATAGAACGTTCTAGTCTTTGCTAATCGATTCAGAAGAGCATTTTACATATAGATATGAATTTTGAGTTGATATTTACGAGTATTAAGGGAGATAGCAGAGACAAATTAAAATCGAGAAATATTTCCATACCTACCCCTTGCTCCAAAATTTCCTACAAAAAAAAAATTTTGCGTCATGAAATTGGCTATAAATTGGTAACCGGGGGTTTTTTGAAACGAAAAATCGACTGGCACAGTCTGTTTTTCAATAAAATCATTCTTTGGCCTTCAAATGACGTAATGCAATTCTCAAAAATCCACTATCTAAACCTAAAAATTCTCATAACTCGACTAATTGAGGAGTTAGAACGTTCTAGTCTTCGCCAGTCGATTCAGGGGAACATTTTACATATAGATATGAATTTTCAGTTCATATTTCCAAGCATTAACGGAGATACCAATTAGCAAATTAACTTGTGAAAATATGCGAAAATCCACTTTCTGAAATTTCATGTATCCATAACTCGACTAATTGACGAGATAGAACGTTCTAGTCTTCGCCAATCGATTCAGAAGAGCATTTTACATACAGAAATAAGTTTTGAGTTTATATTTCCCAGTATTAAGTAAGATAACGGAGAGCAAATTAAATCGTGAAAATATTCTCTATGTATTCATAATTCGACTAATTGAAGAGATAGAACGTTCTAGTCTTTGCTAATCGATTCAGAAGAGCATTTTACATATAGATATGAATTTTGAGTTGATAATTACAAGTATTAAGGGAGATAGCAGAGATAAATTAAAATCGAGAAATATTTCCATACCTACCCCTTGCTCCAAAATTTCCTACAAAAAAAAAATTTTGCGTCATGAAATTGGCTATAAATTGGTAACCGGGGGTTTTTTGAAACGAAAAATCGACTGGCACAGTCTGTTTTTCAATAAAATCATTCTTTGGCCTTCAAATGACGTAATGCAATTCTCAAAAATCCACTATCTAAACCTAAAAATTCTCATAACTCGACTAATTGAGGAGTTAGAACGTTCTAGTCTTCGCCAGTCGATTCAGGGGAACATTTTACATATAGATATGAATTTTCAGTTCATATTTCCAAGCATTAACGGAGATACCAATTAGCAAATTAACTTGTGAAAATATGCGAAAATCCACTTTCTGAAATTTCATGTATCCATAACTCGACTAATTAAAGAGATAGAACGTTCTAGTCTTCGCCAATCGATTCAGAAGAGCATTTTACATACAGAAATAAGTTTTGAGTTTATATTTCCAAGTATTAAGTAAGATAACGGAGAGCAAATTAAATCGTGAAAATATTCTCTATGTATTCATAATTCGACTAATTGAAGGGATAGAACGTTCTAGTCTTTGCCAATCGATTCAGAAGAGCATTTTACATATAGATATGAATTTTGAGTTGATATTTACGAGTATTAAGGGAGATAGCAGAGACAAATTAAAATCGAGAAATATTTCCATACCTACCCCTTGCTCCAAAATTTCCTACAAAAAAAAAATTTTGCGTCATGAAATTGGCTATAAATTGGTAACCGGGGGTTTTTTGAAACGAAAAATCGACTGGCACAGTCTGTTTTTCAATAAAATCATTCTTTGGCCTTCAAATGACGTAATGCAATTCTCAAAAATCCACTATCTAAACCTAAAAATTCTCATAACTCGACTAATTGAGGAGTTAGAACGTTCTAGTCTTCGCCAGTCGATTCAGGGGAACATTTTACATATAGATATGAATTTTCAGTTCATATTTCCAAGCATTAACGGAGATACCAATTAGCAAATTAACTTGTGAAAATATGCGAAAATCCACTTTCTGAAATTTCATGTATCCATAACTCGACTAATTGACGAGATAGAACGTTCTAGTCTTCGCCAATCGATTCAGAAGAGCATTTTACATACAGAAATAAGTTTTGAGTTTATATTTCCAAGTATTAAGTAAGATAACGGAGAGCAAATTAAATCGTGAAAATATTCTCTATGTATTCATAATTCGACTAATTGAAGGGATAGAACGTTCTAGTCTTTGCCAATCGATTCAGAAGAGCATTTTACATATAGATATGAATTTTGAGTTGATAATTACAAGTATTAAGGGAGATAGCAGAGATAAATTAAAATCGAGAAATATTTCCATACCTACCCCTTGCTCCAAAATTTCCTACAAAAAAAAAATTTTGCGTCATGAAATTGGCTATAAATTGGTAACCGGGGGTTTTTTGAAACGAAAAATCGACTGGCACAGTCTGTTTTTCAATAAAATCATTCTTTGGCCTTCAAATGACGTAATGCAATTCTCAAAAATCCACTATCTAAACCTAAAAATTCCTATAACTCGACTAATTGAGGAGTTAGAACGTTCTAGTCTTCGCCAGTCGATTCAGGGGAACATTTTACATATAGATATGAATTTTCAGTTCATATTTCCAAGCATTAACGGAGATACCAATTAGCAAATTAACTTGTGAAAATATGCGAAAATCCACTTTCTGAAATTTCATGTATCCATAACTCGACTAATTAAAGAGATAGAACGTTCTAGTCTTCGCCAATCGATTCAGAAGAGCATTTTACATACAGAAATAAGTTTTGAGTTTATATTTCCAAGTATTAAGTAAGATAACGGAGAGCAAATTAAATCGTGAAAATATTCTCTATGTATTCATAATTCGACTAATTGAAGGGATAGAACGTTCTAGTCTTTGCCAATCGATTCAGAAGAGCATTTTACATATAGATATGAATTTTGAGTTGATAATTACAAGTATTAAGGGAGATAGCAGAGATAAATTAAAATCGAGAAATATTTCCATACCTACCCCTTGCTCCAAAATTTCCTACAAAAAAAAAATTTTGCGTCATGAAATTGGCTATAAATTGGTAACCGGGGGTTTTTTGAAACGAAAAATCGACTGGCACAGTCTGTTTTTCAATAAAATCATTCTTTGGCCTTCAAATGACGTAATGCAATTCTCAAAAATCCACTATCTAAACCTAAAAATTCTCATAACTCGACTAATTGAGGAGTTAGAACGTTCTAGTCTTCGCCAGTCGATTCAGGGGAACATTTTACATATAGATATGAATTTTCAGTTCATATTTCCAAGCATTAACGGAGATACCAATTAGCAAATTAACTTGTGAAAATATGCGAAAATCCACTTTCTGAAATTTCATGTATCCATAACTCGACTAATTAAAGAGATAGAACGTTCTAGTCTTCGCCAATCGATTCAGAAGAGCATTTTACATACAGAAATAAGTTTTGAGTTTATATTTCCAAGTATTAAGTAAGATAACGGAGAGCAAATTAAATCGTGAAAATATTCTCTATGTATTCATAATTCGACTAATTGAAGGGATAGAACGTTCTAGTCTTTGCCAATCGATTCAGAAGAGCATTTTACATATAGATATGAATTTTGAGTTGATAATTACAAGTATTAAGGGAGATAGCAGAGATAAATTAAAATCGAGAAATATTTCCATACCTACCCCTTGCTCCAAAATTTCCTACAAAAAAAAAATTTTGCGTCATGAAATTGGCTATAAATTGGTCACCGGGGGTTTTTTGAAACGCAAAATCGACTGGCACAGTCTGTTTTTCAATAAAATCATTCTTTGGCCTTCAAATGACGTAATGCAATTCTCAAAAATCCACTATCTAAACCTAAAAATTCTCATAACTCGACTAATTGAGGAGTTAGAACGTTCTAGTCTTCGCCAGTCGATTCAGGGGAACATTTTACATATAGATATGAATTTTCAGTTCATATTTCCAAGCATTAACGGAGATACCAATTAGCAAATTAACTTGTGAAAATATGCGAAAATCCACTTTCTGAAATTTCATGTATCCATAACTCGACTAATTAAAGAGATAGAACGTTCTAGTCTTCGCCAATCGATTCAGAAGAGCATTTTACATACAGAAATAAGTTTTGAGTTTATATTTCCCAGTATTAAGTAAGATAACGGAGAGCAAATTAAATCGTGAAAATATTCTCTATGTATTCATAATTCGACTAATTGAAGAGATAGAACGTTCTAGTCTTTGCTAATCGATTCAGAAGAGCATTTTACATATAGATATGAATTTTGAGTTGATATTTACAAGTATTAAGGGAGATAGCAGAGATAAATTAAAATCGAGAAATATTTCCATACCTACCCCTTGCTCCAAAATTTCCTACAAAAAAAAAATTTTGCGTCATGGAATTGGCTATAAATTGGTAACCGGGGGTTTTTTGAAACGAAAAATCGACTGGCACAGTCTGTTTTTCAATAAAATCATTCTTTGGCCTTCAAATGACGTAATGCAATTCTCAAAAATCCACTATCTAAACCTAAAAATTCTCATAACTCGACTAATTGAGGAGTTAGAACGTTCTAGTCTTCGCCAGTTGATTCAGGGGAACATTTTACATATAGATATGAATTTTCAGTTCATATCTCCAAGCATTAAGGAAGATACCAATTAGCAAATTAACTTGTGAAAATATGCGAAAATCCACTTTCTGAAATTTCATGTATCCATAACTCGACTAATTAAAGAGATAGAACGTTCTAGTCTTCGCCAATCGATTCAGAAGAGCATTTTACATACAGAAATAAGTTTTGAGTTTATATTTCCCAGTATTAAGTAAGATAACGGAGAGCAAATTAAATCGTGAAAATATTCTCTATGTATTCATAATTCGACTAATTGAAGAGATAGAACGTTCTAGTCTTTGCTAATCGATTCAGAAGAGCATTTTACATATAGATATGAATTTTGAGTTGATATTTACGAGTATTAAGGGAGATAGCAGAGACAAATTAAAATCGAGAAATATTTCCATACCTACCCCTTGCTCCAAAATTTCCTACAAAAAAAAAATTTTGCGTCATGAAATTGGCTATAAATTGGTAACCGGGGGTTTTTTGAAACGAAAAATCGACTGGCACAGTCTGTTTTTCAATAAAATCATTCTTTGGCCTTCAAATGACGTAATGCAATTCTCAAAAATCCACTATCTAAACCTAAAAATTCTCATAACTCGACTAATTGAGGAGTTAGAACGTTCTAGTCTTCGCCAGTTGATTCAGGGGAACATTTTACATATAGATATGAATTTTCAGTTCATATCTCCAAGCATTAAGGAAGATACCAATTAGCAAATTAACTTGTGAAAATATGCGAAAATCCACTTTCTGAAATTTCATGTATCCATAACTCGACTAATTAAAGAGATAGAACGTTCTAGTCTTCGCCAATCGATTCAGAAGAGCATTTTACATACAGAAATAAGTTTTGAGTTTATATTTCCCAGTATTAAGTAAGATAACGGAGAGCAAATTAAATCGTGAAAATATTCTCTATGTATTCATAATTCGACTAATTGAAGAGATAGAACGTTCTAGTCTTTGCTAATCGATTCAGAAGAGCATTTTACATATAGATATGAATTTTGAGTTGATATTTACAAGTATTAAGGGAGATAGCAGAGATAAATTAAAATCGAGAAATATTTCCATACCTACCCCTTGCTCCAAAATTTCCTACAAAAAAAAAATTTTGCGTCATGGAATTGGCTATAAATTGGTAACCGGGGGTTTTTTGAAACGAAAAATCGACTGGCACAGTCTGTTTTTCAATAAAATCATTCTTTGGCCTTCAAATGACGTAATGCAATTCTCAAAAATCCACTATCTAAACCTAAAAATTCTCATAACTCGACTAATTGAGGAGTTAGAACGTTCTAGTCTTCGCCAGTTGATTCAGGGGAACATTTTACATATAGATATGAATTTTCAGTTCATATCTCCAAGCATTAAGGAAGATACCAATTAGCAAATTAACTTGTGAAAATATGCGAAAATCCACTTTCTGAAATTTCATGTATCCATAACTCGACTAATTAAAGAGATAGAACGTTCTAGTCTTCGCCAATCGATTCAGAAGAGCATTTTACATACAGAAATAAGTTTTGAGTTTATATTTCCCAGTATTAAGTAAGATAACGGAGAGCAAATTAAATCGTGAAAATATTCTCTATGTATTCATAATTCGACTAATTGAAGAGATAGAACGTTCTAGTCTTTGCTAATCGATTCAGAAGAGCATTTTACATATAGATATGAATTTTGAGTTGATATTTACGAGTATTAAGGGAGATAGCAGAGACAAATTAAAATCGAGAAATATTTCCATACCTACCCCTTGCTCCAAAATTTCCTACAAAAAAAAAATTTTGCGTCATGAAATTGGCTATAAATTGGTAACCGGGGGTTTTTTGAAACGAAAAATCGACTGGCACAGTCTGTTTTTCAATAAAATCATTCTTTGGCCTTCAAATGACGTAATGCAATTCTCAAAAATCCACTATCTAAACCTAAAAATTCTCATAACTCGACTAATTGAGGAGTTAGAACGTTCTAGTCTTCGCCAGTTGATTCAGGGGAACATTTTACATATAGATATGAATTTTCAGTTCATATCTCCAAGCATTAAGGAAGATACCAATTAGCAAATTAACTTGTGAAAATATGCGAAAATCCACTTTCTGAAATTTCATGTATCCATAACTCGACTAATTAAAGAGATAGAACGTTCTAGTCTTCGCCAATCGATTCAGAAGAGCATTTTACATACAGAAATAAGTTTTGAGTTTATATTTCCCAGTATTAAGTAAGATAACGGAGAGCAAATTAAATCGTGAAAATATTCTCTATGTATTCATAATTCGACTAATTGAAGAGATAGAACGTTCTAGTCTTTGCTAATCGATTCAGAAGAGCATTTTACATATAGATATGAATTTTGAGTTGATATTTACGAGTATTAAGGGAGATAGCAGAGACAAATTAAAATCGAGAAATATTTCCATACCTACCCCTTGCTCCAAAATTTCCTACAAAAAAAAAATTTTGCGTCATGAAATTGGCTATAAATTGGTAACCGGGGGTTTTTTGAAACGAAAAATCGACTGGCACAGTCTGTTTTTCAATAAAATCATTCTTTGGCCTTCAAATGACGTAATGCAATTCTCAAAAATCCACTATCTAAACCTAAAAATTCTCATAACTCGACTAATTGAGGAGTTAGAACGTTCTAGTCTTCGCCAGTCGATTCAGGGGAACATTTTACATATAGATATGAATTTTCAGTTCATATTTCCAAGCATTAACGGAGATACCAATTAGCAAATTAACTTGTGAAAATATGCGAAAATCCACTTTCTGAAATTTCATGTATCCATAACTCGACTAATTGACGAGATAGAACGTTCTAGTCTTCGCCAATCGATTCAGAAGAGCATTTTACATACAGAAATAAGTTTTGAGTTTATATTTCCAAGTATTAAGTAAGATAACGGAGAGCAAATTAAATCGTGAAAATATTCTCTATGTATTCATAATTCGACTAATTGAAGGGATAGAACGTTCTAGTCTTTGCCAATCGATTCAGAAGAGCATTTTACATATAGATATGAATTTTGAGTTGATAATTACAAGTATTAAGGGAGATAGCAGAGATAAATTAAAATCGAGAAATATTTCCATACCTACCCCTTGCTCCAAAATTTCCTACAAAAAAAAAATTTTGCGTCATGAAATTGGCTATAAATTGGTAACCGGGGGTTTTTTGAAACGAAAAATCGACTGGCACAGTCTGTTTTTCAATAAAATCATTCTTTGGCCTTCAAATGACGTAATGCAATTCTCAAAAATCCACTATCTAAACCTAAAAATTCTCATAACTCGACTAATTGAGGAGTTAGAACGTTCTAGTCTTCGCCAGTCGATTCAGGGGAACATTTTACATATAGATATGAATTTTCAGTTCATATTTCCAAGCATTAACGGAGATACCAATTAGCAAATTAACTTGTGAAAATATGCGAAAATCCACTTTCTGAAATTTCATGTATCCATAACTCGACTAATTGACGAGATAGAACGTTCTAGTCTTCGCCAATCGATTCAGAAGAGCATTTTACATACAGAAATAAGTTTTGAGTTTATATTTCCAAGTATTAAGTAAGATAACGGAGAGCAAATTAAATCGTGAAAATATTCTCTATGTATTCATAATTCGACTAATTGAAGGGATAGAACGTTCTAGTCTTTGCCAATCGATTCAGAAGAGCATTTTACATATAGATATGAATTTTGAGTTGATAATTACAAGTATTAAGGGAGATAGCAGAGATAAATTAAAATCGAGAAATATTTCCATACCTACCCCTTGCTCCAAAATTTCCTACAAAAAAAAAATTTTGCGTCATGAAATTGGCTATAAATTGGTAACCGGGGGTTTTTTGAAACGAAAAATCGACTGGCACAGTCTGTTTTTCAATAAAATCATTCTTTGGCCTTCAAATGACGTAATGCAATTCTCAAAAATCCACTATCTAAACCTAAAAATTCTCATAACTCGACTAATTGAAAAGTTAGAACGTTCTAGTCTTCGCCAGTGGATTCAGGGGAACATTTTACATATAGATATGAATTTTCAGTTCATATCTCCAAGCATTAAGGAAGATACCAATTAGCAAATTAACTTGTGAAAATATGCGAAAATCCACTTTCTGAAATTTCATGTATCCATAACTCGACTAATTAAAGAGATAGAACGTTCTAGTCTTCGCCAATCGATTCAGAAGAGCATTTTACATACAGAAATAAGTTTTGAGTTTATATTTCCCAGTATTAAGTAAGATAACGGAGAGCAAATTAAATCGTGAAAATATTCTCTATGTATTCATAATTCGACTAATTGAAGAGATAGAACGTTCTAGTCTTTGCTAATCGATTCAGAAGAGCATTTTACATATAGATATGAATTTTGAGTTGATATTTACAAGTATTAAGGGAGATAGCAGAGATAAATTAAAATCGAGAAATATTTCCATACCTACCCCTTGCTCCAAAATTTCCTACAAAAAAAAAATTTTGCGTCATGGAATTGGCTATAAATTGGTAACCGGGGGTTTTTTGAAACGAAAAATCGACTGGCACAGTCTGTTTTTCAATAAAATCATTCTTTGGCCTTCAAATGACGTAATGCAATTCTCAAAAATCCACTATCTAAACCTAAAAATTCTCATAACTCGACTAATTCAGGAGTTAGAACGTTCTAGTCTTCGCCAGTTGATTCAGGGGAACATTTTACATATAGATATGAATTTTCAGTTCATATTTCCAAGCATTAAGGGAGATACCAATTAGCAAATTAACTTGTGAAAATATGCGAAAATCCACTTTCTGAAATTTCATGTATCCATAACTCGACTAATTGAAGAGATAGAACGTTCTAGTCTTCGCCAATCGATTCAGAAAAGCATTTTACATACAGAAATAAGTTTTGAGTTTATATTTCAAAGTATTAAGTGAGATAACAAAGAGCAAATTAAATCGTGAAAATATTCTCTATGTATTCATAATTCGACTAATTGAAGAGATAGAACGTTCTAGTCTTTGCTAATCGATTCAGAAGAGCATTTTACATATAGATATGAATTTTGAGTTGATATTTACAAGTATTAAGGGAGATAGCAGAGATAAATTAAAATCGAGAAATATTTCCATACCTACCCCTTGCTCCAAAATTTCCTACAAAAAAAAAATTTTGCGTCATGAAATTGGCTATAAATTGGTAACCGGGGGTTTTTTGAAACGAAAAATCGACTGGCACAGTCTGTTTTTCAATAAAATCATTCTTTGGCCTTCAAATGACGTAATGCAATTCTCAAAAATCCACTATCTAAACCTAAAAATTCTCATAACTCGACTAATTGAAAAGTTAGAACGTTCTAGTCTTCGCCAGTGGATTCAGGGGAACATTTTACATATAGATATGAATTTTCAGTTCATATCTCCAAGCATTAAGGAAGATACCAATTAGCAAATTAACTTGTGAAAATATGCGAAAATCCACTTTCTGAAATTTCATGTATCCATAACTCGACTAATTAAAGAGATAGAACGTTCTAGTCTTCGCCAATCGATTCAGAAGAGCATTTTACATACAGAAATAAGTTTTGAGTTTATATTTCCCAGTATTAAGTAAGATAACGGAGAGCAAATTAAATCGTGAAAATATTCTCTATGTATTCATAATTCGACTAATTGAAGAGATAGAACGTTCTAGTCTTTGCTAATCGATTCAGAAGAGCATTTTACATATAGATATGAATTTTGAGTTGATATTTACAAGTATTAAGGGAGATAGCAGAGATAAATTAAAATCGAGAAATATTTCCATACCTACCCCTTGCTCCAAAATTTCCTACAAAAAAAAAATTTTGCGTCATGGAATTGGCTATAAATTGGTAACCGGGGGTTTTTTGAAACGAAAAATCGACTGGCACAGTCTGTTTTTCAATAAAATCATTCTTTGGCCTTCAAATGACGTAATGCAATTCTCAAAAATCCACTATCTAAACCTAAAAATTCTCATAACTCGACTAATTGAGGAGTTAGAACGTTCTAGTCTTCGCCAGTTGATTCAGGGGAACATTTTACATATAGATATGAATTTTCAGTTCATATTTCCAAGCATTAAGGGAGATACCAATTAGCAAATTAACTTGTGAAAATATGCGAAAATCCACTTTCTGAAATTTCATGTATCCATAACTCGACTAATTAAAGAGATAGAACGTTCTAGTCTTCGCCAATCGATTCAAAAGAGCATTTTACATACAGAAATAAGTTTTGAGTTTATATTTCCAAGTATTAAGTAAGATAACGGAGAGCAAATTAAATCGTGAAAATATTCTCTATGTATTCATAATTCGACTAATTGAAGAGATAGAACGTTCTAGTCTTTGCTAATCGATTCAGAAGAGCATTTTACATATAGATATGAATTTTGAGTTGATATTTACAAGTATTAAGGGAGATAGCAGAGATAAATTAAAATCGAGAAATATTTCCATACCTACCCCTTGCTCCAAAATTTCCTACAAAAAAAAAATTTTGCGTCATGGAATTGGCTATAAATTGGTAACCGGGGGTTTTTTGAAACGAAAAATCGACTGGCACAGTCTGTTTTTCAATAAAATCATTCTTTGGCCTTCAAATGACGTAATGCAATTCTCAAAAATCCACTATCTAAACCTAAAAATTCTCATAACTCGACTAATTGAGGAGTTAGAACGTTCTAGTCTTCGCCAGTTGATTCAGGGGAACATTTTACATATAGATATGAATTTTCAGTTCATATTTCCAAGCATTAAGGGAGATACCAATTAGCAAATTAACTTGTGAAAATATGCGAAAATCCACCTTCTGAAATTTCATGTATCCATAACTCGACTAATTGAAGAGATAGAACGTTCTAGTCTTCGCCAATCGATTCAGAAAAGCATTTTACATACAGAAATAAGTTTTGAGTTTATATTTCAAAGTATTAAGTGAGATAACAAAGAGCAAATTAAATCGTGAAAATATTCTCTATGTATTCATAATTCGACTAATTGAAGAGATAGAACGTTCTAGTCTTTGCTAATCGATTCAGAAGAGCATTTTACATATAGATATGAATTTTGAGTTGATATTTACAAGTATTAAGGGAGATAGCAGAGATAAATTAAAATCGAGAAATATTTCCATACCTACCCCTTGCTCCAAAATTTCCTACAAAAAAAAAATTTTGCGTCATGAAATTGGCTATAAATTGGTAACCGGGGGTTTTTTGAAACGAAAAATCGACTGGCACAGTCTGTTTTTCAATAAAATCATTCTTTGGCCTTCAAATGAAGTAATGCATTTCTCAAAAATCCACTATCTAAACCTAAAAATTCTCATAACTCGACTAATTGAAGAGTTAGAACGTTCTAGTCTTCGCCAGTCGATTCAGGGGAACATTTTACATATAGATATGAATTTTCAGTTCATATTTCCAAGCATTAAGGGAGATACCAATTAGCGAATTAACTTGTGAAAATATGCGAAAATCCACTTTCTGAAATTTCATGTATCCATAACTCGACTAATTGAAGAGATAGAACGTTCTAGTCTTCGCCAATCGATTCAGAAGAGCATTTTACATATAGATATGAATTTTGAGTTGATAATTACAAGTATTAAGGGAGATAGCAGAGATAAATTAAAATCGAGAAATATTTCCATACCTACCCCTTGCTCCAAAATTTCCTATAAAAAAAAAATTTGCGTCATGAAATTGGCTATAAATTGGTAACCGGGGGTTTTTTGAAACGAAAAATCGACTGGCACAGTCTGTTTTTCAATAAAATCATTCTTTGGCCTTCAAATGAAGTAATGCAATTCTCAAAAATCCACTATCTAAACCTAAAAATTCTCATAACTCGACTAATTGAGGAGTTAGAACGTTCTAGTCTTCGCCAGTCGATTCAGGGGAACATTTTACATATAGATATGAATTTTCAGTTCATATTTCCAAGCATTAAGGGAGATACCAATTAGCAAATTAACTTGTGAAAATATGCGAAAATCCACTTTCTGAAATTTCATGTATCCATAACTCGACTAATTGAAGAGATAGAACGTTCTAGTCTTCGCCAATCGATTCAGAAGATCATTTTACATACAGAAATAAGTTTTGAGTTTATATTTCTAAGTATTAAGTGAGATAACGGAGAGCAAATTAAATCGTGAAAATATTCTCTATGTATTCATAACTCCACTAATTGGAGAGATAGAACGTTCTAGTCTTCGCCAATCGATTCAGAAGAGCATTTTACATATAGGTATGAATTTTGAGTTGATATTTACAAGTATTAAGGGAGATAGCAGAGATAAATTAAAATCGAGAAATATTCCCATACCTACCCCTTGCTCCAAAATTTCCTACAAAAAAAAAATTTTGCGTCATGAAATTGGCTATAAATTGGTAACCGGGGGTTTTTTGAAACGAAAAATCGACTGGCACAGTCTGTTTTTCAATAAAATCATTCTTTGGCCTTCAAATGACGTAATGCAATTCTCAAAAATCCACTATCTAAACCTAAAAATTCTCATAACTCGACTAATTGAGGAGTTAGAACGTTCTAGTCTTCGCCAATCGATTCAGGGGAACATTTTACATATAGATATGAATTTTCAGTTCATATTTCCAAGCATTAACGGAGATACCAATTAGCAAATTAACTTGTGAAAATATGCGAAAATCCACTTTCTGAAATTTCATGTATCCATAACTCGACTAATTGACGAGATAGAACGTTCTAGTCCTCGCCAATCGATTCAGAAGAGCATTTTACATACAGAAATTAGTTTTGAGTTTATATTTCCAAGTATTAAGTAAGATAACGGAGAGCAAATTAAATCGTGAAAATATTCTCTATGTATTCATAATTCGACTAATTGAAGGGATAGAACGTTCTAGTCTTTGCCAATCGATTCAGAAGAGCATTTTACATATAGATATGAATTTTGAGTTGATAATTACAAGTATTAAGGGAGATAGCAGAGATAAATTAAAATCGAGAAATATTTCCATACCTACCCCTTGCTCCAAAATTTCCTATAAAAAAAAAAATTTGCGTCATGAAATTGGCTATAAATTGGTAACCGGGGGTTTTTTGAAACGAAAAATCGACTGGCACAGTCTGTTTTTCAATAAAATCATTCTTTGGCCTTCAAATGAAGTAATGCAATTCTCAAAAATCCACTATCTAAACCTAAAAATTCTCATAACTCGACTAATTGAGGAGTTAGAACGTTCTAGTCTTCGCCAGTCGATTCAGGGGAACATTTTACATATAGATATGAATTTTCAATTCATATTTCCAAGCATTAAGGGAGATACCAATTAGCAAATTAACTTGTGAAAATATGCGAAAATCCACTTTCTGAAATTTCATGTATCCATAACTCGACTAATTGAAGAGATAGAACGTTCTAGTCTTCGCCAATCGATTCAGAAGATCATTTTACATACAGAAATAAGTTTTGAGTTTATATTTCTAAGTATTAAGTGAGATAACGGAGAGCAAATTAAATCGTGAAAATATTCTCTATGTATTCATAACTCCACTAATTGGAGAGATAGAACGTTCTAGTCTTCGCCAATCGATTCAGAAGAGCATTTTACATATAGGTATGAATTTTGAGTTGATATTTACAAGTATTAAGGGAGATAGCAGAGATAAATTAAAATCGAGAAATATTCCCATACCTACCCCTTGCTCCAAAATTTCCTACAAAAAAAAAATTTTGCGTCATGAAATTGGCTATAAATTGGTAACCGGGGGTTTTTTGAAACGAAAAATCGACTGGCACAGTCTGTTTTTCAATAAAATCATTCTTTGGCCTTCAAATGACGTAATGCAATTCTCAAAAATCCACTATCTAAACCTAAAAATTCTCATAACTCGACTAATTGAGGAGTTAGAACGTTCTAGTCTTCGCCAATCGATTCAGGGGAACATTTTACATATAGATATGAATTTTCAGTTCATATTTCCAAGCATTAACGGAGATACCAATTAGCAAATTAACTTGTGAAAATATGCGAAAATCCACTTTCTGAAATTTCATGTATCCATAACTCGACTAATTGACGAGATAGAACGTTCTAGTCCTCGCCAATCGATTCAGAAGAGCATTTTACATACAGAAATAAGTTTTGAGTTTATATTTCCCAGTATTAAGTAAGATAACGGAGAGCAAATTAAATCGTGAAAATATTCTCTATGTATTCATAATTCGACTAATTGAAGAGATAGAACGTTCTAGTCTTTGCTAATCGATTCAGAAGAGCATTTTACATATAGATATGAATTTTGAGTTGATATTTACAAGTATTAAGGGAGATAGCAGAGACAAATTAAAATCGAGAAATATTTCCATACCTACCCCTTGCTCCAAAATTTCCTACAAAAAAAAAACTTTGCGTCATGAAATTGGCTATAAATTGGTAACCGGGGGTTTTTTGAAACGAAAAATCGACTGGCACAGTCTGTTTTTCAATAAAATCATTCTTTGGCCTTCAAATGACGTAATGCAATTCTCAAAAATCCACTATCTAAACCTAAAAATTCTCATAACTCGACTAATTGAGGAGTTAGAACGTTCTAGTCTTCGCCAGTCGATTTAGGAGAACATTTTACATATAGATATGAATTTTCAGTTCATATTTCCAAGCATTAACGGAGATACCAATTAGCAAATTAACTTGTGAAAATATGCGAAAATCCAGTTTCTGAAATTTCATGTATCCATAACTCGACTAATTAAAGAGATAGAACGTTCTAGTCTTCGCCAATCGATTCAGAAGAGCATTTTACATACAGAAATTAGTTTTGAGTTTATATTTCCAAGTATTAAGTAAGATAACGGAGAGCAAATTAAATCGTGAAAATATTCTCTATGTATTCATAATTCGACTAATTGAAGGGATAGAACGTTCTAGTCTTTGCCAATCGATTCAGAAGAGCATTTTACATATAGATATGAATTTTGAGTTGATAATTACAAGTATTAAGGGAGATAGCAGAGATAAATTAAAATCGAGAAATATTTCCATACCTACCCCTTGCTCCAAAATTTCCTATAAAAAAAAAAATTTGCGTCATGAAATTGGCTATAAATTGGTAACCGGGGGTTTTTTGAAACGAAAAATCGACTGGCACAGTCTGTTTTTCAATAAAATCATTCTTTGGCCTTCAAATGAAGTAATGCAATTCTCAAAAATCCACTATCTAAACCTAAAAATTCTCATAACTCGACTAATTGAGGAGTTAGAACGTTCTAGTCTTCGCCAGTCGATTCAGGGGAACATTTTACATATAGATATGAATTTTCAGTTCATATTTCCAAGCATTAAGGGAGATACCAATTAGCAAATTAACTTGTGAAAATATGCGAAAATCCACTTTCTGAAATTTCATGTATCCATAACTCGACTAATTGAAGAGATAGAACGTTCTAGTCTTCGCCAATCGATTCAGAAGATCATTTTACATACAGAAATAAGTTTTGAGTTTATATTTCTAAGTATTAAGTGAGATAACGGAGAGCAAATTAAATCGTGAAAATATTCTCTATGTATTCATAACTCCACTAATTGGAGAGATAGAACGTTCTAGTCTTCGCCAATCGATTCAGAAGAGCATTTTACATATAGGTATGAATTTTGAGTTGATATTTACAAGTATTAAGGGAGATAGCAGAGATAAATTAAAATCGAGAAATATTCCCATACCTACCCCTTGCTCCAAAATTTCCTACAAAAAAAAAATTTTGCGTCATGAAATTGGCTATAAATTGGTAACCGGGGGTTTTTTGAAACGAAAAATCGACTGGCACAGTCTGTTTTTCAATAAAATCATTCTTTGGCCTTCAAATGACGTAATGCAATTCTCAAAAATCCACTATCTAAACCTAAAAATTCTCATAACTCGACTAATTGAGGAGTTAGAACGTTCTAGTCTTCGCCAATCGATTCAGGGGAACATTTTACATATAGATATGAATTTTCAGTTCATATTTCCAAGCATTAACGGAGATACCAATTAGCAAATTAACTTGTGAAAATATGCGAAAATCCACTTTCTGAAATTTCATGTATCCATAACTCGACTAATTGACGAGATAGAACGTTCTAGTCCTCGCCAATCGATTCAGAAGAGCATTTTACATATAGATATGAATTTTGAGTTGATAATTACAAGTATTAAGGGAGATAGCAGAGATAAATTAAAATCGAGAAATATTTCCATACCTACCCCTTGCTCCAAAATTTCCTATAAAAAAAAAATTTGCGTCATGAAATTGGCTATAAATTGGTAACCGGGGGTTTTTTGAAACGAAAAATCGACTGGCACAGTCTGTTTTTCAATAAAATCATTCTTTGGCCTTCAAATGAAGTAATGCAATTCTCAAAAATCCACTATCTAAACCTAAAAATTCTCATAACTCGACTAATTGAGGAGTTAGAACGTTCTAGTCTTCGCCAGTCGATTCAGGGGAACATTTTACATATAGATATGAATTTTCAGTTCATATTTCCAAGCATTAAGGGAGATACCAATTAGCAAATTAACTTGTGAAAATATGCGAAAATCCACTTTCTGAAATTTCATGTATCCATAACTCGACTAATTGAAGAGATAGAACGTTCTAGTCTTCGCCAATCGATTCAGAAGATCATTTTACATACAGAAATAAGTTTTGAGTTTATATTTCTAAGTATTAAGTGAGATAACGGAGAGCAAATTAAATCGTGAAAATATTCTCTATGTATTCATAACTCCACTAATTGGAGAGATAGAACGTTCTAGTCTTCGCCAATCGATTCAGAAGAGCATTTTACATATAGGTATGAATTTTGAGTTGATATTTACAAGTATTAAGGGAGATAGCAGAGATAAATTAAAATCGAGAAATATTCCCATACCTACCCCTTGCTCCAAAATTTCCTACAAAAAAAAAATTTTGCGTCATGAAATTGGCTATAAATTGGTAACCGGGGGTTTTTTGAAACGAAAAATCGACTGGCACAGTCTGTTTTTCAATAAAATCATTCTTTGGCCTTCAAATGACGTAATGCAATTCTCAAAAATCCACTATCTAAACCTAAAAATTCTCATAACTCGACTAATTGAGGAGTTAGAACGTTCTAGTCTTCGCCAATCGATTCAGGGGAACATTTTACATATAGATATGAATTTTCAGTTCATATTTCCAAGCATTAACGGAGATACCAATTAGCAAATTAACTTGTGAAAATATGCGAAAATCCACTTTCTGAAATTTCATGTATCCATAACTCGACTAATTGACGAGATAGAACGTTCTAGTCCTCGCCAATCGATTCAGAAGAGCATTTTACATACAGAAATTAGTTTTGAGTTTATATTTCCAAGTATTAAGTAAGATAACGGAGAGCAAATTAAATCGTGAAAATATTCTCTATGTATTCATAATTCGACTAATTGAAGGGATAGAACGTTCTAGTCTTTGCCAATCGATTCAGAAGAGCATTTTACATATAGATATGAATTTTGAGTTGATAATTACAAGTATTAAGGGAGATAGCAGAGATAAATTAAAATCGAGAAATATTTCCATACCTACCCCTTGCTCCAAAATTTCCTATAAAAAAAAAAATTTGCGTCATGAAATTGGCTATAAATTGGTAACCGGGGGTTTTTTGAAACGAAAAATCGACTGGCACAGTCTGTTTTTCAATAAAATCATTCTTTGGCCTTCAAATGAAGTAATGCAATTCTCAAAAATCCACTATCTAAACCTAAAAATTCTCATAACTCGACTAATTGAGGAGTTAGAACGTTCTAGTCTTCGCCAGTCGATTCAGGGGAACATTTTACATATAGATATGAATTTTCAATTCATATTTCCAAGCATTAAGGGAGATACCAATTAGCAAATTAACTTGTGAAAATATGCGAAAATCCACTTTCTGAAATTTCATGTATCCATAACTCGACTAATTGAAGAGATAGAACGTTCTAGTCTTCGCCAATCGATTCAGAAGATCATTTTACATACAGAAATAAGTTTTGAGTTTATATTTCTAAGTATTAAGTGAGATAACGGAGAGCAAATTAAATCGTGAAAATATTCTCTATGTATTCATAACTCCACTAATTGGAGAGATAGAACGTTCTAGTCTTCGCCAATCGATTCAGAAGAGCATTTTACATATAGGTATGAATTTTGAGTTGATATTTACAAGTATTAAGGGAGATAGCAGAGATAAATTAAAATCGAGAAATATTCCCATACCTACCCCTTGCTCCAAAATTTCCTACAAAAAAAAAATTTTGCGTCATGAAATTGGCTATAAATTGGTAACCGGGGGTTTTTTGAAACGAAAAATCGACTGGCACAGTCTGTTTTTCAATAAAATCATTCTTTGGCCTTCAAATGACGTAATGCAATTCTCAAAAATCCACTATCTAAACCTAAAAATTCTCATAACTCGACTAATTGAGGAGTTAGAACGTTCTAGTCTTCGCCAATCGATTCAGGGGAACATTTTACATATAGATATGAATTTTCAGTTCATATTTCCAAGCATTAACGGAGATACCAATTAGCAAATTAACTTGTGAAAATATGCGAAAATCCACTTTCTGAAATTTCATGTATCCATAACTCGACTAATTGACGAGATAGAACGTTCTAGTCCTCGCCAATCGATTCAGAAGAGCATTTTACATACAGAAATAAGTTTTGAGTTTATATTTCCCAGTATTAAGTAAGATAACGGAGAGCAAATTAAATCGTGAAAATATTCTCTATGTATTCATAATTCGACTAATTGAAGAGATAGAACGTTCTAGTCTTTGCTAATCGATTCAGAAGAGCATTTTACATATAGATATGAATTTTGAGTTGATATTTACAAGTATTAAGGGAGATAGCAGAGACAAATTAAAATCGAGAAATATTTCCATACCTACCCCTTGCTCCAAAATTTCCTACAAAAAAAAAACTTTGCGTCATGAAATTGGCTATAAATTGGTAACCGGGGGTTTTTTGAAACGAAAAATCGACTGGCACAGTCTGTTTTTCAATAAAATCATTCTTTGGCCTTCAAATGACGTAATGCAATTCTCAAAAATCCACTATCTAAACCTAAAAATTCTCATAACTCGACTAATTGAGGAGTTAGAACGTTCTAGTCTTCGCCAGTCGATTTAGGAGAACATTTTACATATAGATATGAATTTTCAGTTCATATTTCCAAGCATTAACGGAGATACCAATTAGCAAATTAACTTGTGAAAATATGCGAAAATCCAGTTTCTGAAATTTCATGTATCCATAACTCGACTAATTAAAGAGATAGAACGTTCTAGTCTTCGCCAATCGATTCAGAAGAGCATTTTACATACAGAAATTAGTTTTGAGTTTATATTTCCAAGTATTAAGTAAGATAACGGAGAGCAAATTAAATCGTGAAAATATTCTCTATGTATTCATAATTCGACTAATTGAAGGGATAGAACGTTCTAGTCTTTGCCAATCGATTCAGAAGAGCATTTTACATATAGATATGAATTTTGAGTTGATAATTACAAGTATTAAGGGAGATAGCAGAGATAAATTAAAATCGAGAAATATTTCCATACCTACCCCTTGCTCCAAAATTTCCTATAAAAAAAAAAATTTGCGTCATGAAATTGGCTATAAATTGGTAACCGGGGGTTTTTTGAAACGAAAAATCGACTGGCACAGTCTGTTTTTCAATAAAATCATTCTTTGGCCTTCAAATGAAGTAATGCAATTCTCAAAAATCCACTATCTAAACCTAAAAATTCTCATAACTCGACTAATTGAGGAGTTAGAACGTTCTAGTCTTCGCCAGTCGATTCAGGGGAACATTTTACATATAGATATGAATTTTCAGTTCATATTTCCAAGCATTAAGGGAGATACCAATTAGCAAATTAACTTGTGAAAATATGCGAAAATCCACTTTCTGAAATTTCATGTATCCATAACTCGACTAATTGAAGAGATAGAACGTTCTAGTCTTCGCCAATCGATTCAGAAGATCATTTTACATACAGAAATAAGTTTTGAGTTTATATTTCTAAGTATTAAGTGAGATAACGGAGAGCAAATTAAATCGTGAAAATATTCTCTATGTATTCATAACTCCACTAATTGGAGAGATAGAACGTTCTAGTCTTCGCCAATCGATTCAGAAGAGCATTTTACATATAGGTATGAATTTTGAGTTGATATTTACAAGTATTAAGGGAGATAGCAGAGATAAATTAAAATCGAGAAATATTCCCATACCTACCCCTTGCTCCAAAATTTCCTACAAAAAAAAAATTTTGCGTCATGAAATTGGCTATAAATTGGTAACCGGGGGTTTTTTGAAACGAAAAATCGACTGGCACAGTCTGTTTTTCAATAAAATCATTCTTTGGCCTTCAAATGACGTAATGCAATTCTCAAAAATCCACTATCTAAACCTAAAAATTCTCATAACTCGACTAATTGAGGAGTTAGAACGTTCTAGTCTTCGCCAATCGATTCAGGGGAACATTTTACATATAGATATGAATTTTCAGTTCATATTTCCAAGCATTAACGGAGATACCAATTAGCAAATTAACTTGTGAAAATATGCGAAAATCCACTTTCTGAAATTTCATGTATCCATAACTCGACTAATTGACGAGATAGAACGTTCTAGTCCTCGCCAATCGATTCAGAAGAGCATTTTACATACAGAAATAAGTTTTGAGTTTATATTTCCCAGTATTAAGTAAGATAACGGAGAGCAAATTAAATCGTGAAAATATTCTCTATGTATTCATAATTCGACTAATTGAAGAGATAGAACGTTCTAGTCTTTGCTAATCGATTCAGAAGAGCATTTTACATATAGATATGAATTTTGAGTTGATATTTACAAGTATTAAGGGAGATAGCAGAGACAAATTAAAATCGAGAAATATTTCCATACCTACCCCTTGCTCCAAAATTTCCTACAAAAAAAAAACTTTGCGTCATGAAATTGGCTATAAATTGGTAACCGGGGGTTTTTTGAAACGAAAAATCGACTGGCACAGTCTGTTTTTCAATAAAATCATTCTTTGGCCTTCAAATGACGTAATGCAATTCTCAAAAATCCACTATCTAAACCTAAAAATTCTCATAACTCGACTAATTGAGGAGTTAGAACGTTCTAGTCTTCGCCAGTCGATTTAGGAGAACATTTTACATATAGATATGAATTTTCAGTTCATATTTCCAAGCATTAACGGAGATACCAATTAGCAAATTAACTTGTGAAAATATGCGAAAATCCAGTTTCTGAAATTTCATGTATCCATAACTCGACTAATTAAAGAGATAGAACGTTCTAGTCTTCGCCAATCGATTCAGAAGAGCATTTTACATACAGAAATTAGTTTTGAGTTTATATTTCCAAGTATTAAGTAAGATAACGGAGAGCAAATTAAATCGTGAAAATATTCTCTATGTATTCATAATTCGACTAATTGAAGGGATAGAACGTTCTAGTCTTTGCCAATCGATTCAGAAGAGCATTTTACATATAGATATGAATTTTGAGTTGATAATTACAAGTATTAAGGGAGATAGCAGAGATAAATTAAAATCGAGAAATATTTCCATACCTACCCCTTGCTCCAAAATTTCCTACAAAAAAAAAATTTTGCGTCATGAAATTGGCTATAAATTGGTAACCGGGGGTTTTTTGAAACGAAAAATCGACTGGCACAGTCTGTTTTTCAATAAAATCATTCTTTAGCCTTCAAATGACGTAATGCAATTCTCAAAAATCCACTATCTAAACCTAAAAATTCTCATAACTCGACTAATTGAAGAGTTAGAACGTTCTAGTCTTCGCCAGTGGATTCAGGGGAACATTTTACATATAGATATGAATTTTCAGTTCATATCTCCAAGCATTAAGGAAGATACCAATTAGCAAATTAACTTGTGAAAATATGCGAAAATCCACTTTCTGAAATTTCATGTATCCATAACTCGACTAATTGAAGAGATAGAACGTTCTAGTCTTTGCTAATCGATTCAGAAGAGCATTTTACATATAGATATGAATTTTGAGTTGATATTTACAAGTATTAAGGGAGATAGCAGAGACAAATTAAAATCGAGAAATATTTCCATACCTACCCCTTGCTCAAAAATTTCCTGCAAAAGAAAAATTTTGCGTCATGAAATTGGCTATAAATTGGTAACCGGGGGTTTTTTGAAACGAAAAATCGACTGGCACAGTCTGTTTTTCAATAAAATCATTCTTTGGCCTTCAAATGACGTAATGCAATTCTCAAAAATCCACTATCTAAACCTAAAAATTCTCATAACTCGACTAATTGAAAAGTTAGAACGTTCTAGTCTTCGCCAGTGGATTCAGGGGAACATTTTACATATGGATATGAATTTTCAGTTCATATTTCCAAGCATTAACGGAGATACCAATTAGCAAATTAACTTGTGAAAATATGCGAAAATCCACTTTCTGAAATTTCATGTATCCATAACTCGACTAATTAAAGAGATAGAACGTTCTAGTCTTCGCCAATCGATTCAGAAGAGCATTTTACATACAGAAATAAGTTTTGAGTTTATATTTCCCAGTATTAAGTGAGATAACGGAGAGCAAATTAAATCGTGAAAATATTCTCTATGTATTCATAATTCGACTAATTGAAGAGATAGAACGTTCTAGTCTTTGCTAATCGATTCAGAAGAGCATTTTACATATAGATATGAATTTTGAGTTGATATTTACAAGTATTAAGGGAGATAGCAGAGACAAATTAAAATCGAGAAATATTTCCATACCTACCCCTTGCTCCAAAATTTCCTACAAAAGAAAAATTTTGCGTCATGAAATTGGCTATAAATTGGTAACCGGGGGTTTTTTGAAACGAAAAATCGACTGGCACAGTCTGTTTTTCAATAAAATCATTCTTTGGCCTTCAAATGACGTAATGCAATTCTCAAAAATCCACTATCTAAACCTAAAAATTCTCATAACTCGACTAATTGAAAAGTTAGAACGTTCTAGTCTTCGCCAGTGGATTCAGGGGAACATTTTACATATGGATATGAATTTTCAGTTCATATTTCCAAGCATTAACGGAGATACCAATTAGCAAATTAACTTGTGAAAATATGCGAAAATCCACTTTCTGAAATTTCATGTATCCATAACTCGACTAATTAAAGAGATAGAACGTTCTAGTCTTCGCCAATCGATTCAGAAGAGCATTTTACATACAGAAATAAGTTTTGAGTTTATATTTCCCAGTATTAAGTAAGATAACGGAGAGCAAATTAAATCGTGAAAATATTCTCTATGTATTCATAATTCGACTAATTGAAGAGATAGAACGTTCTAGTCTTTGCTAATCGATTCAGAAGAGCATTTTACATATAGATATGAATTTTGAGTTGATATTTACAAGTATTAAGGGAGATAGCAGAGACAAATTAAAATCGAGAAATATTTCCATACCTACCCCTTGCTCCAAAAATCGACTGGCACAGTCTGTTTTTCAATAAAATCATTCTTTGGCCTTCAAATGACGTAATGCAATTCTCAAAAATCCACTATCTAAACCTAAAAATTCTCATAACTCGACTAATTGAAAAGTTAGAACGTGGATTCAGGGGAACATTTTACATATAGATATGAATTTTCAGTTCATATTTCCAAGCATTAACGGAGATACCAATTAGCAAATTAACTTGTGAAAATATGCGAAAATCCACTTTCTGAAATTTCATGTATCCATAACTCGACTAATTAAAGAGATAGAACGTTCTAGTCTTCGCCAATCGATTCAGAAGAGCATTTTACATACAGAAATAAGTTTTGAGTTTATATTTCCCAGTATTAAGTGAGATAACGGAGAGCAAATTAAATCGTGAAAATATTCTCTATGTATTCATAATTCGACTAATTGAAGAGATAGAACGTTCTAGTCTTTGCTAATCGATTCAGAAGAGCATTTTACATATAGATATGAATTTTGAGTTGATATTTACAAGTATTAAGGGAGATAGCAGAGACAAATTAAAATCGAGAAATATTTCCATACCTACCCCTTGCTCCAAAATTTCCTACAAAAGAAAAATTTTGCGTCATGAAATTGGCTATAAATTGGTAACCGGGGGTTTTTTGAAACGAAAAATCGACTGGCACAGTCTGTTTTTCAATAAAATCATTCTTTGGCCTTCAAATGACGTAATGCAATTCTCAAAAATCCACTATCTAAACCTAAAAATTCTCATAACTCGACTAATTGAGGAGTTAGAACGTTCTAGTCTTCGCCAGTCGATTCAGGGGAACATTTTACATATAGATATGAATTTTCAGTTCATATTTCCAAGCATTAACGGAGATACCAATTAGCAAATTAACTTGTGAAAATATGCGAAAATCCACTTTCTGAAATTTCATGTATCCATAACTCGACTAATTAAAGAGATAGAACGTTCTAGTCTTCGCCAATCGATTCAGAAGAGCATTTTACATACAGAAATAAGTTTTGAGTTTATATTTCCCAGTATTAAGTAAGATAACGGAGAGCAAATTAAATCGTGAAAATATTCTCTATGTATTCATAATTCGACTAATTGAAGAGATAGAACGTTCTAGTCTTTGCTAATCGATTCAGAAGAGCATTTTACATATAGATATGAATTTTGAGTTGATATTTACAAGTATTAAGGGAGATAGCAGAGACAAATTAAAATCGAGAAATATTTCCATACCTACCCCTTGCTCAAAAATTTCCTACAAAAGAAAAATTTTGCGTCATGAAATTGGCTATAAATTGGTAACCGGGGGTTTTTTGAAACGAAAAATCGACTGGCACAGTCTGTTTTTCAATAAAATCATTCTTTGGCCTTCAAATGACGTAATGCAATTCTCAAAAATCCACTATCTAAACCTAAAAATTCTCATAACTCGACTAATTGAAAAGTTAGAACGTTCTAGTCTTCGCCAGTGGATTCAGGGGAACATTTTACATATGGATATGAATTTTCAGTTCATATTTCCAAGCATTAACGGAGATACCAATTAGCAAATTAACTTGTGAAAATATGCGAAAATCCACTTTCTGAAATTTCATGTATCCATAACTCGACTAATAGTCGCGTCAACCCTTGCGGAAATGGATACCAAGTTCCTAAATTGGCTCCACAGGTCGGATCGGGATGCGGTTTTCTGCATTCTCTTCCAAAACGATTATCTCGGAATGTGCCTGGATAGATTTTTCCCGGAGACCGAAAATTGCATCGCTGCAGGCCAAAGTGCACGCGAAAAATGCATTATCTGGGAGGTTTTTAACCTTCTATACGATATCATTAATGTGTGCAGAGATTAGCCCAGCGTAAGTGTGCTGGGCTCCTAACACAGAGGTACCAGGTTCGAGTCGTGTCCGAGTCAAGATATTTTTATTTTTATTTTTATTTTCTTATTGTTTTTTTCAAAAATCAGCGGCCTCGAAAACCCCCGAGTACCCGATCCGGGCGAGTTCTGACCCTTATTTATCAAATTTGAAAATCTTCCAAAAGGCCTCCCAGATAATGCATTTTTCGCGTGCACTTTGGCCTGCAGCGATGCAATTTTCGGTCTCCGGGAAAAATCTATCCAGGCACATTCCGAGATAATCGTTTTGGAAGAGAATGCAGAAAACCGCATCCCGATCCGACCTGTGGAGCCAATTTAGGAACTGTTCGCAAGGGTTGACGCGACTATAATTAAAGAGATAGAACGTTCTAGTCTTCGCCAATCGATTCAGAAGAGCATTTTACATACAGAAATAAGTTTTGAGTTTATATTTCCCAGTATTAAGTAAGATAACGGAGAGCAAATTAAATCGTGAAAATATTCTCTATGTATTCATAATTCGACTAATTGAAGAGATAGAACGTTCTAGTCTTTGCTAATCGATTCAGAAGAGCATTTTACATATAGATATGAATTTTGAGTTGATATTTACAAGTATTAAGGGAGATAGCAGAGACAAATTAAAATCGAGAAATATTTCCATACCTACCCCTTGCTCAAAAATTTCCTACAAAAGAAAAATTTTGCGTCATGAAATTGGCTATAAATTGGTAACCGGGGGTTTTTTGAAACGAAAAATCGACTGGCACAGTCTGTTTTTCAATAAAATCATTCTTTGGCCTTCAAATGACGTAATGCAATTCTCAAAAATCCACTATCTAAACCTAAAAATTCTCATAACTCGACTAATTGAAAAGTTAGAACGTTCTAGTCTTCGCCAGTGGATTCAGGGGAACATTTTACATATGGATATGAATTTTCAGTTCATATTTCCAAGCATTAACGGAGATACCAATTAGCAAATTAACTTGTGAAAATATGCGAAAATCCACTTTCTGAAATTTCATGTATCCATAACTCGACTAATTAAAGAGATAGAACGTTCTAGTCTTCGCCAATCGATTCAGAAGAGCATTTTACATACAGAAATAAGTTTTGAGTTTATATTTCCCAGTATTAAGTAAGATAACGGAGAGCAAATTAAATCGTGAAAATATTCTCTATGTATTCATAATTCGACTAATTGAAGAGATAGAACGTTCTAGTCTTTGCTAATCGATTCAGAAGAGCATTTTACATATAGATATGAATTTTGAGTTGATATTTACAAGTATTAAGGGAGATAGCAGAGACAAATTAAAATCGAGAAATATTTCCATACCTACCCCTTGCTCCAAAATTTCCTACAAAAGAAAAATTTTGCGTCATGAAATTGGCTATAAATTGGTAACCGGGGGTTTTTTGAAACGAAAAATCGACTGGCACAGTCTGTTTTTCAATAAAATCATTCTTTGGCCTTCAAATGACGTAATGCAATTCTCAAAAATCCACTATCTAAACCTAAAAATTCTCATAACTCGACTAATTGAGGAGTTAGAACGTTCTAGTCTTCGCCAGTCGATTCAGGGGAACATTTTACATATAGATATGAATTTTCAGTTCATATTTCCAAGCATTAACGGAGATACCAATTAGCAAATTAACTTGTGAAAATATGCGAAAATCCACTTTCTGAAATTTCATGTATCCATAACTCGACTAATTAAAGAGATAGAACGTTCTAGTCTTCGCCAATCGATTCAGAAGAGCATTTTACATACAGAAATAAGTTTTGAGTTTATATTTCCCAGTATTAAGTAAGATAACGGAGAGCAAATTAAATCGTGAAAATATTCTCTATGTATTCATAATTCGACTAATTGAAGAGATAGAACGTTCTAGTCTTTGCTAATCGATTCAGAAGAGCATTTTACATATAGATATGAATTTTGAGTTGATATTTACAAGTATTAAGGGAGATAGCAGAGACAAATTAAAATCGAGAAATATTTCCATACCTACCCCTTGCTCAAAAATTTCCTACAAAAGAAAAATTTTGCGTCATGAAATTGGCTATAAATTGGTAACCGGGGGTTTTTTGAAACGAAAAATCGACTGGCACAGTCTGTTTTTCAATAAAATCATTCTTTGGCCTTCAAATGACGTAATGCAATTCTCAAAAATCCACTATCTAAACCTAAAAATTCTCATAACTCGACTAATTGAAAAGTTAGAACGTTCTAGTCTTCGCCAGTGGATTCAGGGGAACATTTTACATATGGATATGAATTTTCAGTTCATATTTCCAAGCATTAACGGAGATACCAATTAGCAAATTAACTTGTGAAAATATGCGAAAATCCACTTTCTGAAATTTCATGTATCCATAACTCGACTAATTAAAGAGATAGAACGTTCTAGTCTTCGCCAATCGATTCAGAAGAGCATTTTACATACAGAAATAAGTTTTGAGTTTATATTTCCCAGTATTAAGTAAGATAACGGAGAGCAAATTAAATCGTGAAAATATTCTCTATGTATTCATAATTCGACTAATTGAAGAGATAGAACGTTCTAGTCTTTGCTAATCGATTCAGAAGAGCATTTTACATATAGATATGAATTTTGAGTTGATATTTACAAGTATTAAGGGAGATAGCAGAGACAAATTAAAATCGAGAAATATTTCCATACCTACCCCTTGCTCCAAAATTTCCTACAAAAGAAAAATTTTGCGTCATGAAATTGGCTATAAATTGGTAACCGGGGGTTTTTTGAAACGAAAAATCGACTGGCACAGTCTGTTTTTCAATAAAATCATTCTTTGGCCTTCAAATGACGTAATGCAATTCTCAAAAATCCACTATCTAAACCTAAAAATTCTCATAACTCGACTAATTGAGGAGTTAGAACGTTCTAGTCTTCGCCAGTCGATTCAGGGGAACATTTTACATATAGATATGAATTTTCAGTTCATATTTCCAAGCATTAACGGAGATACCAATTAGCAAATTAACTTGTGAAAATATGCGAAAATCCACTTTCTGAAATTTCATGTATCCATAACTCGACTAATTAAAGAGATAGAACGTTCTAGTCTTCGCCAATCGATTCAGAAGAGCATTTTACATACAGAAATAAGTTTTGAGTTTATATTTCCCAGTATTAAGTAAGATAACGGAGAGCAAATTAAATCGTGAAAATATTCTCTATGTATTCATAATTCGACTAATTGAAGAGATAGAACGTTCTAGTCTTTGCTAATCGATTCAGAAGAGCATTTTACATATAGATATGAATTTTGAGTTGATATTTACAAGTATTAAGGGAGATAGCAGAGACAAATTAAAATCGAGAAATATTTCCATACCTACCCCTTGCTCAAAAATTTCCTACAAAAGAAAAATTTTGCGTCATGAAATTGGCTATAAATTGGTAACCGGGGGTTTTTTGAAACGAAAAATCGACTGGCACAGTCTGTTTTTCAATAAAATCATTCTTTGGCCTTCAAATGACGTAATGCAATTCTCAAAAATCCACTATCTAAACCTAAAAATTCTCATAACTCGACTAATTGAGGAGTTAGAACGTTCTAATCTTCGCCAGTCGATTCAGGGGAACATTTTACATATAGATATGAATTTTCAGTTCATATTTCCAAGCATTAACGGAGATACCAATTAGCAAATTAACTTGTGAAAATATGCGAAAATCCACTTTCTGAAATTTCATGTATCCATAACTCGACTAATTAAAGAGATAGAACGTTCTAGTCTTCGCCAATCGATTCAGAAGAGCATTTTACATACAGAAATAAGTTTTGAGTTTATATTTCCAAGTATTAAGTAAGATAACGGAGAGCAAATTAAATCGTGAAAATATTCTCTATGTATTCATAATTCGACTAATTGAAGAGATAGAACGTTCTAGTCTTTGCTAATCGATTCAGAAGAGCATTTTACATATAGATATGAATTTTGAGTTGATATTTACAAGTATTAAGGGAGATAGCAGAGACAAATTAAAATCGAGAAATATTTCCATACCTACCCCTTGCTCCAAAATTTCCTACAAAAGAAAAATTTTGCGTCATGAAATTGGCTATAAATTGGTAACCGGGGGTTTTTTGAAACGAAAAATCGACTGGCACAGTCTGTTTTTCAATAAAATCATTCTTTGGCCTTCAAATGACGTAATGCAATTCTCAAAAATCCACTATCTAAACCTAAAAATTCTCATAACTCGACTAATTGAGGAGTTAGAACGTTCTAATCTTCGCCAGTCGATTCAGGGGAACATTTTACATATAGATATGAATTTTCAGTTCATATTTCCAAGCATTAACGGAGATACCAATTAGCAAATTAACTTGTGAAAATATGCGAAAATCCACTTTCTGAAATTTCATGTATCCATAACTCGACTAATTAAAGAGATAGAACGTTCTAGTCTTCGCCAATCGATTCAGAAGAGCATTTTACATACAGAAATAAGTTTTGAGTTTATATTTCCCAGTATTAAGTAAGATAACGGAGAGCAAATTAAATCGTGAAAATATTCTCTATGTATTCATAATTCGACTAATTGAAGAGATAGAACGTTCTAGTCTTTGCTAATCGATTCAGAAGAGCATTTTACATATAGATATGAATTTTGAGTTGATATTTACAAGTATTAAGGGAGATAGCAGAGACAAATTAAAATCGAGAAATATTTCCATACCTACCCCTTGCTCAAAAATTTCCTACAAAAGAAAAATTTTGCGTCATGAAATTGGCTATAAATTGGTAACCGGGGGTTTTTTGAAACGAAAAATCGACTGGCACAGTCTGTTTTTCAATAAAATCATTCTTTGGCCTTCAAATGACGTAATGCAATTCTCAAAAATCCACTATCTAAACCTAAAAATTCTCATAACTCGACTAATTGAAAAGTTAGAACGTTCTAGTCTTCGCCAGTGGATTCAGGGGAACATTTTACATATAGATATGAATTTTCAGTTCATATCTCCAAGCATTAAGGAAGATACCAATTAGCAAATTAACTTGTGAAAATATGCGAAAATCCACTTTCTGGAATTTCATGTATCCATAACTCGACTAATTGAAGAGATAGAACGTTCTAGTCTTCGCCAATCGATTCAGAAGAGCATTTTACATACAGAAATAAGTTTTGAGTTTATATTTCCAAGTATTAAGTGAGATAACGGAGAGCAAATTAAATCGTGAAAATATTCTCTATGTATTCATAACTCCACTAATTGGAGAGATAGAACGTTCTAGTCTTCGCCAATCGATTCAGAAGAGCATTTTACATATAGATATGAATTTTGAGTTGATATTTACAAGTATTAAGGGAGATAGCAGAGATAAATTAAAATCGAGAAATATTTCCATACCTACCCCTTGCTCCAAAATTTCCTACAAAAAAAAAATTTTGCGTCATGAAATTGGCTATAAATTGGTAACCGGGGGTTTTTTGAAACGAAAAATCGACTGGCACAGTCTGTTTTTCAATAAAATCATTCTTTGGCCTTCAAATGACGTAATGCAATTCTCAAAAATCCACTATCTAAACCTAAAAATTCTCATAACTCGACTAATTGAAGAGTTAGAACGTTCTAGTCTTCGCCAGTCGATTCAGGGGAACATTTTACATATAGATATGAATTTTCAGTTCATATTTCCAAGCATTAAGGGAGATACCAATTAGCGAATTAACTTGTGAAAATATGCGAAAATCCACTTTCTGGAATTTCATGTATCCATAACTCGACTAATTGAAGAGATAGAACGTTTTAGTCTTCGCCAATCGATTCAGAAGAGCATTTTACATACAGAAATAAGTTTTGAGTTTATATTTCCAAGTATTAAGTGAGATAACGGAGAGCAAATTAAATCGTGAAAATATTCTCTATGTATTCATAACTCCACTAATTGAAGAGATAGAACGTTCTAGTCTTTGCCAATCGATTCAGAAGAGCATTTTACATATAGATATGAATTTTGAGTTGATATTTACAAGTATTAAGGGAGATAGCAGAGATAAATTAAAATCGAGAAATATTTCCATACCTACCCCTTGCTCCAAAATTTCCTACAAAAAAAAAATTTTGCGTCATGAAATTGGCTATAAATTGGTAACCGGGGGTTTTTTGAAACGAAAAATCGACTGGCACAGTCTGTTTCTCAATAAAATCATTCTTTGGCCTTCAAATGACGTAATGCAATTCTCAAAAATCCACTATCTAAACCTAAAAATTCTCATAACTTGACTAATTGAGGAGTTAGAACGTTCTAGTCTTCGCCAGTCGATTCAGGAGAACATTTTACATATAGATATGAATTTTCAGTTCATATTTCCAAGCATTAAGGGAGATACCAATTAGCAAATTAACTTGTGAAAATATGCGAAAATCCACTTTCTGAAATTTCATGTATCCATAACTCGACTAATTGAAGAGATAGAACGTTCTAGTCTTCGCCAATCGATTCAGAAGAGCATTTTACATACAGAAATAAGTTTTGAGTTTATATTTCCAAGTATTAAGTGAGATAACGGAGAGCAAATTAAATCGTGAAAATATTCTCTATGTATTCATAACTCCACTAATTGGAGAGATAGAACGTTCTAGTCTTCGCCAATCGATTCAGAAGAGCATTTTACATATAGATATGAATTTTGAGTTGATATTTACAAGTATTAAGGGAGATAGCAGAGATAAATTAAAATCGAGAAATATTTCCATACCTACCCCTTGCTCCAAAAATCGACTGGCACAGTCTGTTTTTCAATAAAATCATTCTTTGGCCTTCAAATGACGTAATGCAATTCTCAAAAATCCACTATCTAAACCTAAAAATTCTCATAACTCGACTAATTGAAGAGTTAGAACGTTCTAGTCTTCGCCAGTGGATTCAGGGGAACATTTTACATATAGATATGAATTTTCAGTTCATATCTCCAAGCATTAAGGAAGATACCAATTAGCAAATTAACTTGTGAAAATATGCGAAAATCCACTTTCTGGAATTTCATGTATCCATAACTCGACTAATTGAAGAGATAGAACGTTCTAGTCCTCGCCAATCGATTCAGAAGAGCATTTTACATACAGAAATAAGTTTTGAGTTTATATTTCCCAGTATTAAGTAAGATAACGGAGAGCAAATTAAATCGTGAAAATATTCTCTATGTATTCATAACTCCACTAATTGGAGAGATAGAACGTTCTAGTCTTCGCCAATCGATTCAGAAGAGCATTTTACATATAGATATGAATTTTGAGTTGATATTTACAAGTATTAAGGGAGATAGCAGAGATAAATTAAAATCGAGAAATATTTCCATACCTACCCCTTGCTCCAAAAATCGACTGGCACAGTCTGTTTTTCAATAAAATCATTCTTTGGCCTTCAAATGACGTAATGCAATTCTCAAAAATCCACTATCTAAACCTAAAAATTCTCATAACTCGACTAATTGAAGAGTTAGAACGTTCTAGTCTTCGCCAGTGGATTCAGGGGAACATTTTACATATAGATATGAATTTTCAGTTCATATCTCCAAGCATTAAGGAAGATACCAATTAGCAAATTAACTTGTGAAAATATGCGAAAATCCACTTTCTGGAATTTCATGTATCCATAACTCGACTAATTGAAGAGATAGAACGTTCTAGTCTTCGCCAATCGATTCAGAAGAGCATTTTACATACAGAAATAAGTTTTGAGTTTATATTTCCAAGTATTAAGTGAGATAACGGAGAGCAAATTAAATCGTGAAAATATTCTCTATGTATTCATAACTCCACTAATTGAAGAGATAAAACGTTCTAGTCTTTGCCAATCGATTCAGAAGAGCATTTTACATATAGATATGAATTTTGAGTTGATATTTACAAGTATTAAGGGAGATAGCAGAGATAAATTAAAATCGAGAAATATTTCCATACCTACCCCTTGCTCCAAAAATTCCTACAAAAAAAAAATTTTGCGTCATGAAATTGGCTATAAATTGGTAACCGGGGGTTTTTTGAAACGAAAAATCGACTGGCACAGTCTGTTTCTCAATAAAATCATTCTTTGGCCTTCAAATGACGTAATGCAATTCTCAAAAATCCACTATCTAAACCTAAAAATTCTCATAACTTGACTAATTGAGGAGTTAGAACGTTCTAGTCTTCGCCAGTCGATTCAGGAGAACATTTTACATATAGATATGAATTTTCAGTTCATATTTCCAAGCATTAAGGGAGATACCAATTAGCAAATTAACTTGTGAAAATATGCGAAAATCCACTTTCTGAAATTTCATGTATCCATAACTCGACTAATTGAAGAGATAGAACGTTCTAGTCTTCGCCAATCGATTCAGAAGAGCATTTTACATACAGAAATAAGTTTTGAGTTTATATTTCCAAGTATTAAGTGAGATAACGGAGAGCAAATTAAATCGTGAAAATATTCTCTATGTATTCATAACTCCACTAATTGGAGAGATAGAACGTTCTAGTCTTCGCCAATCGATTCAGAAGAGCATTTTACATATAGATATGAATTTTGAGTTGATATTTACAAGTATTAAGGGAGATAGCAGAGATAAATTAAAATCGAGAAATATTTCCATACCTACCCCTTGCTCCAAAAATCGACTGGCACAGTCTGTTTTTCAATAAAATCATTCTTTGGCCTTCAAATGACGTAATGCAATTCTCAAAAATCCACTATCTAAACCTAAAAATTCTCATAACTCGACTAATTGAAGAGTTAGAACGTTCTAGTCTTCGCCAGTGGATTCAGGGGAACATTTTACATATAGATATGAATTTTCAGTTCATATCTCCAAGCATTAAGGAAGATACCAATTAGCAAATTAACTTGTGAAAATATGCGAAAATCCACTTTCTGGAATTTCATGTATCCATAACTCGACTAATTGAAGAGATAGAACGTTCTAGTCCTCGCCAATCGATTCAGAAGAGCATTTTACATACAGAAATAAGTTTTGAGTTTATATTTCCCAGTATTAAGTAAGATAACGGAGAGCAAATTAAATCGTGAAAATATTCTCTATGTATTCATAACTCCACTAATTGGAGAGATAGAACGTTCTAGTCTTCGCCAATCGATTCAGAAGAGCATTTTACATATAGATATGAATTTTGAGTTGATATTTACAAGTATTAAGGGAGATAGCAGAGATAAATTAAAATCGAGAAATATTTCCATACCTACCCCTTGCTCCAAAAATCGACTGGCACAGTCTGTTTTTCAATAAAATCATTCTTTGGCCTTCAAATGACGTAATGCAATTCTCAAAAATCCACTATCTAAACCTAAAAATTCTCATAACTCGACTAATTGAAGAGTTAGAACGTTCTAGTCTTCGCCAGTGGATTCAGGGGAACATTTTACATATAGATATGAATTTTCAGTTCATATCTCCAAGCATTAAGGAAGATACCAATTAGCAAATTAACTTGTGAAAATATGCGAAAATCCACTTTCTGGAATTTCATGTATCCATAACTCGACTAATTGAAGAGATAGAACGTTCTAGTCTTCGCCAATCGATTCAGAAGAGCATTTTACATACAGAAATAAGTTTTGAGTTTATATTTCCAAGTATTAAGTGAGATAACGGAGAGCAAATTAAATCGTGAAAATATTCTCTATGTATTCATAACTCCACTAATTGAAGAGATAAAACGTTCTAGTCTTTGCCAATCGATTCAGAAGAGCATTTTACATATAGATATGAATTTTGAGTTGATATTTACAAGTATTAAGGGAGATAGCAGAGATAAATTAAAATCGAGAAATATTTCCATACCTACCCCTTGCTCCAAAATTTCCTACAAAAAAAAAATTTTGCGTCATGAAATTGGCTATAAATTGGTAACCGGGGGTTTTTTGAAACGAAAAATCGACTGGCACAGTCTGTTTCTCAATAAAATCATTCTTTGGCCTTCAAATGACGTAATGCAATTCTCAAAAATCCACTATCTAAACCTAAAAATTCTCATAACTTGACTAATTGAGGAGTTAGAACGTTCTAGTCTTCGCCAGTCGATTCAGGAGAACATTTTACATATAGATATGAATTTTCAGTTCATATTTCCAAGCATTAAGGGAGATACCAATTAGCAAATTAACTTGTGAAAATATGCGAAAATCCACTTTCTGAAATTTCATGTATCCATAACTCGACTAATTGAAGAGATAGAACGTTCTAGTCTTCGCCAATCGATTCAGAAGAGCATTTTACATACAGAAATAAGTTTTGAGTTTATATTTCCAAGTATTAAGTGAGATAACGGAGAGCAAATTAAATCGTGAAAATATTCTCTATGTATTCATAACTCCACTAATTGGAGAGATAGAACGTTCTAGTCTTCGCCAATCGATTCAGAAGAGCATTTTACATATAGATATGAATTTTGAGTTGATATTTACAAGTATTAAGGGAGATAGCAGAGATAAATTAAAATCGAGAAATATTTCCATACCTACCCCTTGCTCCAAAATTTCCTACAAAAAAAAAATTCTGCGTCATGAAATTGGCTATAAATTGGTAACCGGGGGTTTTTTGAAACGAAAAATCGACTGGCACAGTCTGTTTTTCAATAAAATCATTCTTTGGCCTTCAAATGACGTAATGCAATTCTCAAAAATCCACTATCTAAACCTAAAAATTCTCATAACTCGACTAATTGAAGAGTTAGAACGTTCTAGTCTTCGCCAGTCGATTCAGGGGAACATTTTACATATAGATATGAATTTTCAGTTCATATTTCCAAGCATTAAGGGAGATACCAATTAGCGAATTAACTTGTGAAAATATGCGAAAATCCACTTTCTGGAATTTCATGTATCCATAACTCGACTAATTGAAGAGATAGAACGTTTTAGTCTTCGCCAATCGATTCAGAAGAGCATTTTACATACAGAAATAAGTTTTGAGTTTATATTTCCAAGTATTAAGTGAGATAACGGAGAGCAAATTAAATCGTGAAAATATTCTCTATGTATTCATAACTCCACTAATTGAAGAGATAGAACGTTCTAGTCTTTGCCAATCGATTCAGAAGAGCATTTTACATATAGATATGAATTTTGAGTTGATATTTACAAGTATTAAGGGAGATAGCAGAGATAAATTAAAATCGAGAAATATTTCCATACCTACCCCTTGCTCCAAAATTTCCTACAAAAAAAAAATTTTGCGTCATGAAATTGGCTATAAATTGGTAACCGGGGGTTTTTTGAAACGAAAAATCGACTGGCACAGTCTGTTTCTCAATAAAATCATTCTTTGGCCTTCAAATGACGTAATGCAATTCTCAAAAATCCACTATCTAAACCTAAAAATTCTCATAACTTGACTAATTGAGGAGTTAGAACGTTCTAGTCTTCGCCAGTCGATTCAGGAGAACATTTTACATATAGATATGAATTTTCAGTTCATATTTCCAAGCATTAAGGGAGATACCAATTAGCAAATTAACTTGTGAAAATATGCGAAAATCCACTTTCTGAAATTTCATGTATCCATAACTCGACTAATTGAAGAGATAGAACGTTCTAGTCTTCGCCAATCGATTCAGAAGAGCATTTTACATACAGAAATAAGTTTTGAGTTTATATTTCCAAGTATTAAGTGAGATAACGGAGAGCAAATTAAATCGTGAAAATATTCTCTATGTATTCATAACTCCACTAATTGGAGAGATAGAACGTTCTAGTCTTCGCCAATCGATTCAGAAGAGCATTTTACATATAGATATGAATTTTGAGTTGATATTTACAAGTATTAAGGGAGATAGCAGAGATAAATTAAAATCGAGAAATATTTCCATACCTACCCCTTGCTCCAAAAATCGACTGGCACAGTCTGTTTTTCAATAAAATCATTCTTTGGCCTTCAAATGACGTAATGCAATTCTCAAAAATCCACTATCTAAACCTAAAAATTCTCATAACTCGACTAATTGAAGAGTTAGAACGTTCTAGTCTTCGCCAGTGGATTCAGGGGAACATTTTACATATAGATATGAATTTTCAGTTCATATCTCCAAGCATTAAGGAAGATACCAATTAGCAAATTAACTTGTGAAAATATGCGAAAATCCACTTTCTGGAATTTCATGTATCCATAACTCGACTAATTGAAGAGATAGAACGTTCTAGTCCTCGCCAATCGATTCAGAAGAGCATTTTACATACAGAAATAAGTTTTGAGTTTATATTTCCCAGTATTAAGTAAGATAACGGAGAGCAAATTAAATCATGAAAATATTCTCTATGTATTCATAACTCCACTAATTGGAGAGATAGAACGTTCTAGTCTTCGCCAATCGATTCAGAAGAGCATTTTACATATAGATATGAATTTTGAGTTGATATTTACAAGTATTGAGGGAGATAGCAGAGATAAATTAAAATCGAGAAATATTTCCATACCTACCCCTTGCTCCAAAAATCGACTGGCACAGTCTGTTTTTCAATAAAATCATTCTTTGGCCTTCAAATGACGTAATGCAATTCTCAAAAATCCACTATCTAAACCTAAAAATTCTCATAACTTGACTAATTGAGGAGTTAGAACGTTCTAGTCTTCGCCAGTCGATTCAGGAGAACATTTTACATATAGATATGAATTTTCAGTTCATATTTCCAAGCATTAAGGGATATACCAATTAGCAAATTAACTTGTGAAAATATGCGAAAATCCACTTTCTGAAATTTCATGTATCCATAACTCGACTAATTGAAGAGATAGAACGTTCTAGTCTTCGCCAATCGATTCAGAAGAGCATTTTACATACAGAAATAAGTTTTGAGTTTATATTTCCAAGTATTAAGTGAGATAACGGAGAGCAAATTAAATCGTGAAAATATTCTCTATGTATTCATAACTCCACTAATTGGAGAGATAGAACGTTCTAGTCTTCGCCAATCGATTCAGAAGAGCATTTTACATATAGATATGAATTTTGAGTTGATATTTACAAGTATTAAGGGAGATAGCAGAGATAAATTAAAATCGAGAAATATTTCCATACCTACCCCTTGCTCCAAAAATCGACTGGCACAGTCTGTTTTTCAATAAAATCATTCTTTGGCCTTCAAATGACGTAATGCAATTCTCAAAAATCCACTATCTAAACCTAAAAATTCTCATAACTCGACTAATTGAAGAGTTAGAACGTTCTAGTCTTCGCCAGTGGATTCAGGGGAACATTTTACATATAGATATGAATTTTCAGTTCATATCTCCAAGCATTAAGGAAGATACCAATTAGCAAATTAACTTGTGAAAATATGCGAAAATCCACTTTCTGGAATTTCATGTATCCATAACTCGACTAATTGAAGAGATAGAACGTTCTAATCCTCGCCAATCGATTCAGAAGAGCATTTTACATACAGAAATAAGTTTTGAGTTTATATTTCCCAGTATTAAGTAAGATAACGGAGAGCAAATTAAATCGTGAAAATATTCTCTATGTATTCATAACTCCACTAATTGGAGAGATAGAACGTTCTAGTCTTCGCCAATCGATTCAGAAGAGCATTTTACATATAGATATGAATTTTGAGTTGATATTTACAAGTATTAAGGGAGATAGCAGAGATAAATTAAAATCGAGAAATATTTCCATACCTACCCCTTGCTCCAAAAATCGACTGGCACAGTCTGTTTTTCAATAAAATCATTCTTTGGCCTTCAAATGACGTAATGCAATTCTCAAAAATCCACTATCTAAACCTAAAAATTCTCATAACTCGACTAATTGAAGAGTTAGAACGTTCTAGTCTTCGCCAGTGGATTCAGGGGAACATTTTACATATAGATATGAATTTTCAGTTCATATCTCCAAGCATTAAGGAAGATACCAATTAGCAAATTAACTTGTGAAAATATGCGAAAATCCACTTTCTGGAATTTCATGTATCCATAACTCGACTAATTGAAGAGATAGAACGTTCTAGTCTTCGCCAATCGATTCAGAAGAGCATTTTACATACAGAAATAAGTTTTGAGTTTATATTTCCAAGTATTAAGTGAGATAACGGAGAGCAAATTAAATCGTGAAAATATTCTCTATGTATTCATAACTCCACTAATTGAAGAGATAAAACGTTCTAGTCTTTGCCAATCGATTCAGAAGAGCATTTTACATATAGATATGAATTTTGAGTTGATATTTACAAGTATTAAGGGAGATAGCAGAGATAAATTAAAATCGAGAAATATTTCCATACCTACCCCTTGCTCCAAAATTTCCTACAAAAAAAAAATTTTGCGTCATGAAATTGGCTATAAATTGGTAACCGGGGGTTTTTTGAAACGAAAAATCGACTGGCACAGTCTGTTTCTCAATAAAATCATTCTTTGGCCTTCAAATGACGTAATGCAATTCTCAAAAATCCACTATCTAAACCTAAAAATTCTCATAACTTGACTAATTGAGGAGTTAGAACGTTCTAGTCTTCGCCAGTCGATTCAGGAGAACATTTTACATATAGATATGAATTTTCAGTTCATATTTCCAAGCATTAAGGGAGATACCAATTAGCAAATTAACTTGTGAAAATATGCGAAAATCCACTTTCTGAAATTTCATGTATCCATAACTCGACTAATTGAAGAGATAGAACGTTCTAGTCTTCGCCAATCGATTCAGAAGAGCATTTTTCATACAGAAATGAGTTTTGAGTTCATATTTCCAAGTATTAAGTGAGATAACGGAGAGCAAATTAAATCGTGAAAATATTCTCTATGTATTCATAACTCCACTAATTGGAGAGATAGAACGTTCTAGTCTTCGCCAATCGATTCAGAAGAGCATTTTACATATAGATATGAATTTTGAGTTGATATTTACAAGTATTAAGGGAGATAGCAGAGATAAATTAAAATCGAGAAATATTTCCATACTACCCCTTGCTCCAAAATTTCCTACAAAAAAAAAATTTTGCGTCATGAAATTGGCTATAAATTGGTAACCGGGGGTTTTTTGAAACGAAAAATCGACTGGCACAGTCTGTTTTTCAATAAAATCATTCTTTGGCCTTCAAATGACGTAATGCAATTCTCAAAAATCCACTATCTAAACTTAAAAATTCTCATAACTCGACTAATTGAGGAGTTAGAACGTTCTAGTCTTCGCCAGTCGATTCAGGGGAACATTTTACATATAGATATGAATTTTCAGTTCATATTTCCAAGCATTAAGGAAGATACCAATTAGCAAATTAACTTGTGAAAATATGCGAAAATCCACTTTCTGGAATTTCATGTATCCATAACTCGACTAATTGAAGAGATAGAACGTTCTAGTCTTCGCCAATCGATTCAGAAGAGCATTTTACATACAGAAATAAGTTTTGAGTTTATATTTCCAAGTATTAAGTAAGATAACGGAGAGCAAATTAAATCGTGAAAATATTCTCTATGCATTTTACATACAGAAATAAGTTTTGAGTTTATATTTCCAAGTATTAAGTGAGATAACGGAGAGCAAATTAAATCGTGAAAATATTCTCTATGTATTCATAACTCCACTAATTGGAGAGATAGAACGTTCTAGTCTTCGCCAATCGATTCAGAAGAGCATTTTACATATAGATATGAATTTTGAGTGGATATTTACAAGTATTAAGGGAGATAGCAGAGATAAATTAAAATCGAGAAATATTTCCATACCTACCCCTTGCTCCAAAATTTCCTACAAAAAAAAAATTTTGCGTCATGAAATTGGCTATAAATTGGTAACCGGGGGTTTTTTGAAACGAAAAATCGACTGGCACAGTCTGTTTTTCAATAAAATCATTCTTTGGCCTTCAAATGACGTAATGCAATTCTCAAAAATCCACTATCTAAACCTAAAAATTCTCATAACTCGACTAATTGAGGAGTTAGAACGTTCTAGTCTTCGCCAGTCGATTCAGGGGAACATTTTACATATAGATATGAATTTTCAGTTCATATTTCCGAGCATTAAGGGAGATACCAATTAGCAAATTAACTTGTGAAAATATGCGAAAATCCACTTTCTGAAATTTCATGTATCCATAACTCGACTAATTAAAGAGATAGAACGTTCTAGTCTTCGCCAATCGATTCAGAAGAGCATTTTACATACAGAAATAAGTTTTGAGTTTATATTTCCCAGTATTAAGTAAGATAACGGAGAGCAAATTAAATCGTGAAAATATTCTCTATGTATTCATAATTCGACTAATTGAAGAGATAGAACGTTCTAGTCTTTGCTAATCGATTCAGAAGAGCATTTTACATATAGATATGAATTTTGAGTTGATATTTACAAGTATTAAGGGAGATAGCAGAGACAAATTAAAATCGAGAAATATTTCCATACCTACCCCTTGCTCCAAAAATCGACTGGCACAGTCTGTTTTTCAATAAAATCATTCTTTGGCCTTCAAATGACGTAATGCAATTCTCAAAAATCCACTATCTAAACCTAAAAATTCTCATAACTCGACTAATTGAAAAGTTAGAACGTTCTAGTCTTCGCCAGTGGATTCAGGGGAACATTTTACATATAGATATGAATTTTCAGTTCATATTTCCAAGCATTAACGGAGATACCAATTAGCAAATTAACTTGTGAAAATATGCGAAAATCCACTTTCTGAAATTTCATGTATCCATAACTCGACTAATTAAAGAGATAGAACGTTCTAGTCTTCGCCAATCGATTCAGAAGAGCATTTTACATACAGAAATAAGTTTTGAGTTTATATTTCCCAGTATTAAGTGAGATAACGGAGAGCAAATTAAATCGTGAAAATATTCTCTATGTATTCATAATTCGACTAATTGAAGAGATAGAACGTTCTAGTCTTTGCTAATCGATTCAGAAGAGCATTTTACATATAGATATGAATTTTGAGTTGATATTTACAAGTATTAAGGGAGATAGCAGAGATAAATTAAAATCGAGAAATATTTCCATACCTACCCCTTGCTCCAAAATTTCCTACAAAAAAAAAATTTTGCGTCATGAAATTGGCTATAAATTGGTAACCGGGGGTTTTTTGAAACGAAAAATCGACTGGCACAGTCTGTTTTTCAATAAAATCATTCTTTGGCCTTCAAATGACGTAATGCAATTCTCAAAAATCCACTATCTAAACCTAAAAATTCTCATAACTCGACTAATTGAAGAGTTAGAACGTTCTAGTCTTCGCCAGTCGATTCAGGGGAAGATTTCACATATAGATATGAATTTTCAGTTCATATTTCCAAGCATTAAGGGAGATACCAATTAGCAAATTAACTTGTGAAAATATGCGAAAATCCACTTTCTGAAATTTCATGTATCCATAACTCCACTAATTGAAGAGATAGAACGTTCTAGTCTTCGCCAATCGATTCAGAAGAGCATTTTACATACAGAAATTAGTTTTGAGTTTATATTTCCAAGTGTTAAGTAAGATAACGGAGAGCAAATTAAATCGTGAAAATATTCTCTATGTATTCATAATTCGACTAATTGAAGGGATAGAACGTTCTAGTCTTTGCCAATCGATTCAGAAGAGCATTTTACATATAGATATGAATTTTGAGTTGATATTTACAAGTATTAAGGGAGATAGCAGAGATAAATTAAAATCGAGAAATATTTCCATACCTACCCCTTGCTCCAAAATTTCCTACAAAAAAAAAATTTTGCGTCATGAAATTGGCTATAAATTGGTAACCGGGGGTTTTTTTAAACGAAAAATCGACTGGCACAGTCTGTTTTTCAATAAAATCATTTTTTGGCCTTCAAATGACGTAATGCAATTCTCAAAAATCCACTATCTAAACCTAAAAATTCTCATAACTCGACTAATTAAAAAGTTAGAACGTTCTAGTCTTCGCCAGTGGATTCAGGGGAACATTTTACATATAGATATGAATTTTCAGTTCATATTTCCAAGCATTAAGGAAGATACCAATTAGCAAATTAACTTGTGAAAATATGCGAAAATCCACTTTCTGGAATTTCATGTATCCATAACTCGACTAATTGAAGAGATAGAACGTTCTAGTCTTCGCCAATCGATTCAGAAGAGCATTTTACATACAGAAATAAGTTTTGAGTTTATATTTCCAAGTATTAAGTGAGATAACGGAGAGCAAATTAAATCGTGAAAATATTCTCTATGTATTCATAACTCCACTAATTGGAGAGATAGAACGTTCTAGTCTTCGCCAATCGATTCAGAAGAGCATTTTACATATAGATATGAATTTTGAGTTGATATTTACAAGTATTAAGGGAGATAGCAGAGATAAATTAAAATCGAGAAATATTTCCATACCTACACCCCTTGCTCCAAAATTTCCTACAAAAAAAAAATTTTGCGTCATGAAATTGGCTATAAATTGGTAACCGGGGGTTTTTTGAAACGAAAAATCGACTGGCACAGTCTGTTTTTCAATAAAATCATTCTTTGGCCTTCAAATGACGTAATGCAATTCTCAAAAATCCACTATCTAAACCTAAAAATTCTCATAACTCGACTAATTGAGGAGTTAGAACGTTCTAGTCTTCGCCAATCGATTCAGGGGAACATTTTACATATAGATATGAATTTTCAGTTCATATTTCCAAGCATTAAGGGAGATACCAATTAGCAAATTAACTTGTGAAAATATGCGAAAATCCACTTTCTGAAATTTCATGTATCCATAACTCGACTAATTGAAGAGATAGAACGTTCTAGTCTTCGCCAATCGATTCAGAAGAGCATTTTACATACAGAAATAAGTTTTCAGTTTATATTTCCAAGTATTAAGTGAGATAACAAAGAGCAAATTAAATCGTGAAAATATTCTCTATGTATTCATAACTCCACTAATTGGAGAGATAGAACGTTCTAGTCTTCGCCAATCGATTCAGAAGAGCATTTTACATATAGATATGAATTTTGAGTTGATATTTACAAGTATTAAGGGAGATAGCAGAGATAAATTAAAATCGAGAAATATTTCCATACCTACCCCTTGCTCCAAAATTTCCTACAAAAAAAAAATTTTGCGTCATGAAATTGGCTATAAATTGGTAACCGGGGGTTTTTTGAAACGAAAAATCGACTGGCACAGTCTGTTTCTCAATAAAATCATTCTTTGGCCTTCAAATGACGTAATGCAATTCTCAAAAATCCACTATCTAAACCTAAAAATTCTCATAACTTGACTAATTGAGGAGTTAGAACGTTCTAGTCTTCGCCAGTCGATTCAGGAGAACATTTTACATATAGATATGAATTTTCAGTTCATATTTCCAAGCATTAAGGGAGATACCAATTAGCAAATTAACTTGTGAAAATATGCGAAAATCCACTTTCTGAAATTTCATGTATCCATAACTCGACTAATTGAAGAGATAGAACGTTCTAGTCTTCGCCAATCGATTCAGAAGAGCATTTTACATACAGAAATAAGTTTTGAGTTTATATTTCCAAGTATTAAGTAAGATAACGGAGAGCAAATTAAATCGTGAAAATATTCTCTATGTATTCATAACTCCACTAATTGGAGAGATAGAACGTTCTAGTCTTCGCCAATCGATTCAGAAGAGCATTTTACATATAGATATGAATTTTGAGTTGATATTTACAAGTATTAAGGGAGATAGCAGAGATAAATTAAAATCGAGAAATATTTCCATACCTACCCCTTGCTCCAAAATTTCCTACAAAAAAAAAATTTTGCGTCATGAAATTGGCTATAAATTGGTAACCGGGGGTTTTTTGAAACGAAAAATCGACTGGCACAGTCTGTTTTTCAATAAAATCATTCTTTGGCCTTCAAATGACGTAATGCAATTCTCAAAAATCCACTATCTAAACCTAAAAATTCTCATAACTCGACTAATTGAGGAGTTAGATTGTTCTAGTCTTCGCCAGTCGATTCAGGGGAACATTTTACATATAGATATGAATTTTCAGTTCATATTTCCAAGCATTAAGGAAGATACCAATTAGCAAATTAACTTGTGAAAATATGCGAAAATCCACTTTCTGGAATTTCATGTATCCATAACTCGACTAATTGAAGAGATAGAACGTTCTAGTCTTCGCCAATCGATTCAGAAGAGCATTTTACATACAGAAATAAGTTTTGAGTTTATATTTCCAAGTATTAAGTGAGATAACGGAGAGCAAATTAAATCGTGAAAATATTCTCTATGTATTCATAACTCCACTAATTGGAGAGATAGAACGTTCTAGTCTTCGCCAATCGATTCAGAAGAGCATTTTACATATAGATTTGAATTTTGAGTTGATATTTACAAGTATTAAGGGAGATAGCAGAGATAAATTAAAATCGAGAAATATTTCCATACCTACACCCCTTGCTCCAAAATTTCCTACAAAAAAAAAATTTTGCGTCATGACATTGGCTATAAATTGGTAACCGGGGGTTTTTTGAAACGAAAAATCGACTGGCACAGTCTGTTTTTCAATAAAATCATTCTTTGGCCTTCAAATGACGTAATGCAATTCTCAAAAATCCACTATCTAAACCTAAAAATTCTCATAACTCGACTAATTGAGGAGTTAGAACGTTCTAGTCTTCGCCAATCGATTCAGGGGAACATTTTACATATAGATATGAATTTTCAGTTCATATTTCCAAGCATTAAGGGAGATACCAATTAGCAAATTAACTTGTGAAAATATGCGAAAATCCACTTTCTGAAATTTCATGTATCCATAACTCGACTAATTGAAGAGATAGAACGTTCTAGTCTTCGCCAATCGATTCAGAAGAGCATTTTACATACAGAAATAAGTTTTCAGTTTATATTTCCAAGTATTAAGTGAGATAACAAAGAGCAAATTAAATCGTGAAAATATTCTCTATGTATTCATAACTCCACTAATTGGAGAGATAGAACGTTCTAGTCTTCGCCAATCGATTCAGAAGAGCATTTTACATATAGATATGAATTTTGAGTTGATATTTACAAGTATTAAGGGAGATAGCAGAGATAAATTAAAATCGAGAAATATTTCCATACCTACCCCTTGCTCCAAAATTTCCTACAAAAAAAAAATTTTGCGTCATGAAATTGGCTATAAATTGGTAACCGGGGGTTTTTTGAAACGAAAAATCGACTGGCACAGTCTGTTTCTCAATAAAATCATTCTTTGGCCTTCAAATGACGTAATGCAATTCTCAAAAATCCACTATCTAAACCTAAAAATTCTCATAACTTGACTAATTGAGGAGTTAGAACGTTCTAGTCTTCGCCAGTCGATTCAGGAGAACATTTTACATATAGATATGAATTTTCAGTTCATATTTCCAAGCATTAAGGGAGATACCAATTAGCAAATTAACTTGTGAAAATATGCGAAAATCCACTTTCTGAAATTTCATGTATCCATAACTCGACTAATCAAAGAGATAGAACGTTCTAGTCTTCGCCAATCGATTCAGAAGAGCATTTTACATACAGAAATAAGTTTTGAGTTTATATTTCCAAGTATTAAGTAAGATAACGGAGAGCAAATTAAATCGTGAAAATATTCTCTATGTATTCATAACTCCACTAATTGGAGAGATAGAACGTTCTAGTCTTCGCCAATCGATTCAGAAGAGCATTTTACATATAGATATGAATTTTGAGTTGATATTTACAAGTATTAAGGGAGATAGCAGAGATAAATTAAAATCGAGAAATATTTCCATACCTACCCCTTGCTCCAAAATTTCCTACAAAAAAAAAATTTTGCGTCATGAAATTGGCTATAAATTGGTAACCGGGGGTTTTTTGAAACGAAAAATCGACTGGCACAGTCTGTTTCTCAATAAAACCATTCTTTGGCCTTCAAATGACGTAATGCAATTCTCAAAAATCCACTATCTAAACCTAAAAATTCTCATAACTTGACTAATTGAGGAGTTAGAACGTTCTAGTCTTCGCCAGTCGATTCAGGAGAACATTTTACATATAGATATGAATTTTCAGTTCATATTTCCAAGCATTAAGGGAGATACCAATTAGCAAATTAACTTGTGAAAATATGCGAAAATCCACTTTCTGGAATTTCATGTATCCATAACTCGACTAATTGAAGAGATAGAACGTTCTAGTCTTCGCCAATCGATTCAGAAGAGCATTTTACATACAGAAATAAGTTTTCAGTTTATATTTCCAAGTATTAAGTGAGATAACAAAGAGCAAATTAAATCGTGAAAATATTCTCTATGTATTCATAACTCCACTAATTGGAGAGATAGAACGTTCTAGTCTTCGCCAATCGATTCAGAAGAGCATTTTACATATAGATATGAATTTTGAGTTGATATTTACAAGTATTAAGGGAGATAGCAGAGATAAATTAAAATCGAGAAATATTTCCATACCTACCCCTTGCTCCAAAATTTCCTACAAAAAAAAAATTTTGCGTCATGAAATTGGCTATAAATTGGTAACCGGGGGTTTTTTGAAACGAAAAATCGACTGGCACAGTCTGTTTCTCAATAAAATCATTCTTTGGCCTTCAAATGACGTAATGCAATTCTCAAAAATCCACTATCTAAACCTAAAAATTCTCATAACTTGACTAATTGAGGAGTTAGAACGTTCTAGTCTTCGCCAGTCGATTCAGGAGAACATTTTACATATAGATATGAATTTTCAGTTCATATTTCCAAGCATTAAGGGAGATACCAATTAGCAAATTAACTTGTGAAAATATGCGAAAATCCACTTTCTGGAATTTCATGTATCCATAACTCGACTAATTGAAGAGATAGAACGTTCTAGTCTTCGCCAATCGATTCAGAAGAGCATTTTACATACAGAAATAAGTTTTGAGTTTATATTTCCAAGTATTAAGTGAGATAACGGAGAGCAAATTAAATCGTGAAAATATTCTCTATGTATTCATAACTCCACTAATTGGAGAGATAGAACGTTCTAGTCTTCGCCAATCGATTCAGAAGAGCATTTTACATATAGATATGAATTTTGAGTTGATATTTACAAGTATTAAGGGAGATAGCAGAGATAAATTAAAATCGAGAAATATTTCCATACCTACACCCCTTGCTCCAAAATTTCCTACAAAAAAAAAATTTTGCGTCATGAAATTGGCTATAAATTGGTAACCGGGGGTTTTTTGAAACGAAAAATCGACTGGCACAGTCTGTTTTTCAATAAAATCATTCTTTGGCCTTCAAATGACGTAATGCAATTCTCAAAAATCCACTATCTAAACCTAAAAATTCTCATAACTCGACTAATTGAGGAGTTAGAACGTTCTAGTCTTCGCCAGTCGATTCAGGGGAACATTTTACATATAGATATGAATTTTCAGTTCATATTTCCAAGCATTAAGGGAGATACCAATTAGCAAATTAACTTGTGAAAATATGCGAAAATCCACTTTCTGAAATTTCATGTATCCATAACTCGACTAATTGAAGAGATAGAACGTTCTAGTCTTCGCCAATCGATTCAGAAGAGCATTTTACATATAGATATGAATTTTGAGTTGATATTTACAAGTATTAAGGGAGATAGCAGAGATAAATTAAAATCGAGAAATATTTCCATACCTACCCCTTGCTCCAAAATTTCCTACAAAAAAAAAATTTTGCGTCATGAAATTGGCTATAAATTGGTAACCGGGGGTTTTTTGAAACGAAAAATCGACTGGCACAGTCTGTTTTTCAATAAAATCATTCTTTGGCCTTCAAATGACGTAATGCAATTCTCAAAAATCCACTATCTAAACCTAAAAATTCTCATAACTCGACTAATTGAGGAGTTAGATTGTTCTAGTCTTCGCCAGTCGATTCAGGGGAACATTTTACATATAGATATGAATTTTCAGTTCATATTTCCAAGCATTAAGGAAGATACCAATTAGCAAATTAACTTGTGAAAATATGCGAAAATCCACTTTCTGGAATTTCATGTATCCATAACTCGACTAATTGAAGAGATAGAACGTTCTAGTCTTCGCCAATCGATTCAGAAGGGCATTTTACATACAGAAATAAGTTTTGAGTTTATATTTCCAAGTATTAAGTGAGATAACGGAGAGCAAATTAAATCGTGAAAATATTCTCTATGTATTCATAACTCCACTAATTGGAGAGATAGAACGTTCTAGTCTTCGCCAATCGATTCAGAAGAGCATTTTACATATAGATATGAATTTTGAGTTGATATTTACAAGTATTAAGGGAGATAGCAGAGATAAATTAAAATCGAGAAATATTTCCATACCTACACCCCTTGCTCCAAAATTTCCTACAAAAAAAAAATTTTGCGTCATGAAATTGGCTATAAATTGGTAACCGGGGGTTTTTTGAAACGAAAAATCGACTGGCACAGTCTGTTTTTCAATAAAATCATTCTTTGGCCTTCAAATGACGTAATGCAATTCTCAAAAATCCACTATCTAAACCTAAAAATTCTCATAACTCGACTAATTGAGGAGTTAGAACGTTCTAGTCTTCGCCAGTCGATTCAGGGGAACATTTTACATATAGATATGAATTTTCAGTTCATATTTCCAAGCATTAAGGGAGATACCAATTAGCAAATTAACTTGTGAAAATATGCGAAAATCCACTTTCTGAAATTTCATGTATCCATAACTCGACTAATTGAAGAGATAGAACGTTCTAGTCTTCGCCAATCGATTCAGAAGAGCATTTTACATACAGAAATAAGTTTTGAGTTTATATTTCCAAGTATTAAGTGAGATAACGGAGAGCAAATTAAATCGTGAAAATATTCTCTATGTATTCATAACTCCACTAATTGGAGAGATAGAACGTTCTAGTCTTCGCCAATCGATTCAGAAGAGCATTTTACATACAGATATGAATTTTGAGTTGATATTTACAAGTATTAAGGGAGATAGCAGAGATAAATTAAAATCGAGAAATATTTCCATACCTACACCCCTTGCTCCAAAATTTCCTACAAAAAAAAAATTTTGCGTCATGAAATTGGCTATAAATTGGTAACCGGGGGTTTTTTGAAACGAAAAATCGACTGGCACAGTCTGTTTTTCAATAAAATCATTCTTTGGCCTTCAAATGACGTAATGCAATTCTCAAAAATCCACTATCTAAACCTAAAAATTCTCATAACTCGACTAATTGAGGAGTTAGAACGTTCTAGTCTTCGCCAGTCGATTCAGGGGAACATTTTACATATAGATATGAATTTTCAGTTCATATTTCCAAGCATTAAGGGAGATACCAATTAGCAAATTAACTTGTGAAAATATGCGAAAATCCACTTTCTGAAATTTCATGTATCCATAACTCGACTAATTGAAGAGATAGAACGTTCTAGTCTTCGCCAATCGATTCAGAAGAGCATTTTACATACAGAAATAAGTTTTCAGTTTATATTTCCAAGTATTAAGTGAGATAACAAAGAGCAAATTAAATCGTGAAAATATTCTCTATGTATTCATAACTCCACTAATTGGAGAGATAGAACGTTCTAGTCTTCGCCAATCGATTCAGAAGAGCATTTTACATATAGATATGAATTTTGAGTTGATATTTACAAGTATTAAGGGAGATAGCAGAGATAAATTAAAATCGAGAAATATTTCCATACCTACCCCTTGCTCCAAAATTTCCTACAAAAAAAAAATTTTGCGTCATGAAATTGGCTATAAATTGGTAACCGGGGGTTTTTTGAAACGAAAAATCGACTGGCACAGTCTGTTTCTCAATAAAACCATTCTTTGGCCTTCAAATGACGTAATGCAATTCTCAAAAATCCACTATCTAAACCTAAAAATTCTCATAACTTGACTAATTGAGGAGTTAGAACGTTCTAGTCTTCGCCAGTCGATTCAGGAGAACATTTTACATATAGATATGAATTTTCAGTTCATATTTCCAAGCATTAAGGGAGATACCAATTAGCAAATTAACTTGTGAAAATATGCGAAAATCCACTTTCTGGAATTTCATGTATCCATAACTCGACTAATTGAAGAGATAGAACGTTCTAGTCTTCGCCAATCGATTCAGAAAAGCATTTTACATACAGAAATAAGTTTTCAGTTTATATTTCCAAGTATTAAGTGAGATAACAAAGAGCAAATTAAATCGTGAAAATATTCTCTATGTATTCATAACTCCACTAATTGGAGAGATAGAACGTTCTAGTCTTCGCCAATCGATTCAGAAGAGCATTTTACATATAGATATGAATTTTGAGTTGATATTTACAAGTATTAAGGGAGATAGCAGAGATAAATTAAAATCGAGAAATATTTCCATACCTACCCCTTGCTCCAAAATTTCCTACAAAAAAAAAATTTTGCGTCATGAAATTGGCTATAAATTGGTAACCGGGGGTTTTTTGAAACGAAAAATCGACTGGCACAGTCTGTTTCTCAATAAAATCATTCTTTGGCCTTCAAATGACGTAATGCAATTCTCAAAAATCCACTATCTAAACCTAAAAATTCTCATAACTTGACTAATTGAGGAGTTAGAACGTTCTAGTCTTCGCCAGTCGATTCAGGAGAACATTTTACATATAGATATGAATTTTCAGTTCATATTTCCAAGCATTAAGGGAGATACCAATTAGCAAATTAACTTGTGAAAATATGCGAAAATCCACTTTCTGAAATTTCATGTATCCATAACTCGACTAATTGAAGAGATAGAACGTTCTAGTCTTCGCCAATCGATTCAGAAGAGCATTTTACATATAGATATGAATTTTGAGTTGATATTTACAAGTATTAAGGGAGATAGCAGAGATAAATTAAAATCGAGAAATATTTCCATACCTACCCCTTGCTCCAAAATTTCCTACAAAAAAAAAATTTTGCGTCATGAAATTGGCTATAAATTGGTAACCGGGGGTTTTTTGAAACGAAAAATCGACTGGCACAGTCTGTTTTTCAATAAAATCATTCTTTGGCCTTCAAATGACGTAATGCAATTCTCAAAAATCCACTATCTAAACCTAAAAATTCTCATAACTCGACTAATTGAGGAGTTAGATTGTTCTAGTCTTCGCCAGTCGATTCAGGGGAACATTTTACATATAGATATGAATTTTCAGTTCATATTTCCAAGCATTAAGGGAGATACCAATTAGCAAATTAACTTGTGAAAATATGCGAAAATCCACTTTCTGAAATTTCATGTATCCATAACTCGACTAATTGAAGAGATAGAACGTTCTAGTCTTCGCCAATCGATTCAGAAGAGCATTTTACATACAGAAATAAGTTTTCAGTTTATATTTCCAAGTATTAAGTGAGATAACAAAGAGCAAATTAAATCGTGAAAATATTCTCTATGTATTCATAACTCCACTAATTGGAGAGATAGAACGTTCTAGTCTTCGCCAATCGATTCAGAAGAGCATTTTACATATAGATATGAATTTTGAGTTGATATTTACAAGTATTAAGGGAGATAGCAGAGATAAATTAAAATCGAGAAATATTTCCATACCTACCCCTTGCTCCAAAATTTCCTACAAAAAAAAAATTTTGCGTCATGAAATTGGCTATAAATTGGTAACCGGGGGTTTTTTGAAACGAAAAATCGACTGGCACAGTCTGTTTCTCAATAAAACCATTCTTTGGCCTTCAAATGACGTAATGCAATTCTCAAAAATCCACTATCTAAACCTAAAAATTCTCATAACTTGACTAATTGAGGAGTTAGAACGTTCTAGTCTTCGCCAGTCGATTCAGGAGAACATTTTACATATAGATATGAATTTTCAGTTCATATTTCCAAGCATTAAGGGAGATACCAATTAGCAAATTAACTTGTGAAAATATGCGAAAATCCACTTTCTGGAATTTCATGTATCCATAACTCGACTAATTGAAGAGATAGAACGTTCTAGTCTTCGCCAATCGATTCAGAAAAGCATTTTACATACAGAAATAAGTTTTCAGTTTATATTTCCAAGTATTAAGTGAGATAACAAAGAGCAAATTAAATCGTGAAAATATTCTCTATGTATTCATAACTCCACTAATTGGAGAGATAGAACGTTCTAGTCTTCGCCAATCGATTCAGAAGAGCATTTTACATATAGATATGAATTTTGAGTTGATATTTACAAGTATTAAGGGAGATAGCAGAGATAAATTAAAATCGAGAAATATTTCCATACCTACCCCTTGCTCCAAAATTTCCTACAAAAAAAAAATTTTGCGTCATGAAATTGGCTATAAATTGGTAACCGGGGGTTTTTTGAAACGAAAAATCGACTGGCACAGTCTGTTTCTCAATAAAATCATTCTTTGGCCTTCAAATGACGTAATGCAATTCTCAAAAATCCACTATCTAAACCTAAAAATTCTCATAACTTGACTAATTGAGGAGTTAGAACGTTCTAGTCTTCGCCAGTCGATTCAGGAGAACATTTTACATATAGATATGAATTTTCAGTTCATATTTCCAAGCATTAAGGGAGATACCAATTAGCAAATTAACTTGTGAAAATATGCGAAAATCCACTTTCTGGAATTTCATGTATCCATAACTCGACTAATTGAAGAGATAGAACGTTCTAGTCTTCGCCAATCGATTCAGAAGAGCATTTTACATACAGAAATAAGTTTTGAGTTTATATTTCCAAGTATTAAGTGAGATAACGGAGAGCAAATTAAATCGTGAAAATCTTCTCTATGTATTCATAACTCCACTAATTGGAGAGATAGAACGTTCTAGTCTTCGCCAATCGATTCAGAAGAGCATTTTACATATAGATATGAATTTTGAGTTGATATTTACAAGTATTAAGGGAGATAGCAGAGATAAATTAAAATCGAGAAATATTTCCATACCTACACCCCTTGCTCCAAAATTTCCTACAAAAAAAAAATTTTGCGTCATGAAATTGGCTATAAATTGGTAACCGGGGGTTTTTTGAAACGAAAAATCGACTGGCACAGTCTGTTTTTCAATAAAATCATTCTTTGGCCTTCAAATGACGTAATGCAATTCTCAAAAATCCACTATCTAAACCTAAAAATTCTCATAACTCGACTAATTGAGGAGTTAGAACGTTCTAGTCTTCGCCAGTCGATTCAGGGGAACATTTTACATATAGATATGAATTTTCAGTTCATATTTCCAAGCATTAAGGGAGATACCAATTAGCAAATTAACTTGTGAAAATATGCGAAAATCCACTTTCTGGAATTTCATGTATCCATAACTCGACTAATTGAAGAGATAGAACGTTCTAGTCTTCGCCAATCGATTCAGAAGAGCATTTTACATACAGAAATAAGTTTTCAGTTTATATTTCCAAGTATTAAGTGAGATAACAAAGAGCAAATTAAATCGTGAAAATATTCTCTATGTATTCATAACTCCACTAATTGGAGAGATAGAACGTTCTAGTCTTCGCCAATCGATTCAGAAGAGCATTTTACATATAGATATGAATTTTGAGTTGATATTTACAAGTATTAAGGGAGATAGCAGAGATAAATTAAAATCGAGAAATATTTCCATACCTACCCCTTGCTCCAAAATTTCCTACAAAAAAAAAATTTTGCGTCATGAAATTGGCTATAAATTGGTAACCGGGGGTTTTTTGAAACGAAAAATCGACTGGCACAGTCTGTTTCTCAATAAAACCATTCTTTGGCCTTCAAATGACGTAATGCAATTCTCAAAAATCCACTATCTAAACCTAAAAATTCTCATAACTTGACTAATTGAGGAGTTAGAACGTTCTAGTCTTCGCCAGTCGATTCAGGAGAACATTTTACATATAGATATGAATTTTCAGTTCATATTTCCAAGCATTAAGGGAGATACCAATTAGCAAATTAACTTGTGAAAATATGCGAAAATCCACTTTCTGGAATTTCATGTATCCATAACTCGACTAATTGAAGAGATAGAACGTTCTAGTCTTCGCCAATCGATTCAGAAGAGCATTTTACATACAGAAATAAGTTTTCAGTTTATATTTCCAAGTATTAAGTGAGATAACAAAGAGCAAATTAAATCGTGAAAATATTCTCTATGTATTCATAACTCCACTAATTGGAGAGATAGAACGTTCTAGTCTTCGCCAATCGATTCAGAAGAGCATTTTACATATAGATATGAATTTTGAGTTGATATTTACAAGTATTAAGGGAGATAGCAGAGATAAATTAAAATCGAGAAATATTTCCATACCTACCCCTTGCTCCAAAATTTCCTACAAAAAAAAAATTTTGCGTCATGAAATTGGCTATAAATTGGTAACCGGGGGTTTTTTGAAACGAAAAATCGACTGGCACAGTCTGTTTCTCAATAAAATCATTCTTTGGCCTTCAAATGACGTAATGCAATTCTCAAAAATCCACTATCTAAACCTAAAAATTCTCATAACTTGACTAATTGAGGAGTTAGAACGTTCTAGTCTTCGCCAGTCGATTCAGGAGAACATTTTACATATAGATATGAATTTTCAGTTCATATTTCCAAGCATTAAGGGAGATACCAATTAGCAAATTAACTTGTGAAAATATGCGAAAATCCACTTTCTGGAATTTCATGTATCCATAACTCGACTAATTGAAGAGATAGAACGTTCTAGTCTTCGCCAATCGATTCAGAAGAGCATTTTACATACAGAAATAAGTTTTGAGTTTATATTTCCAAGTATTAAGTGAGATAACGGAGAGCAAATTAAATCGTGAAAATCTTCTCTATGTATTCATAACTCCACTAATTGGAGAGATAGAACGTTCTAGTCTTCGCCAATCGATTCAGAAGAGCATTTTACATATAGATATGAATTTTGAGTTGATATTTACAAGTATTAAGGGAGATAGCAGAGATAAATTAAAATCGAGAAATATTTCCATACCTACACCCCTTGCTCCAAAATTTCCTACAAAAAAAAAATTTTGCGTCATGAAATTGGCTATAAATTGGTAACCGGGGGTTTTTTGAAACGAAAAATCGACTGGCACAGTCTGTTTTTCAATAAAATCATTCTTTGGCCTTCAAATGACGTAATGCAATTCTCAAAAATCCACTATCTAAACCTAAAAATTCTCATAACTCGACTAATTGAGGAGTTAGAACGTTCTAGTCTTCGCCAGTCGATTCAGGGGAACATTTTACATATAGATATGAATTTTCAGTTCATATTTCCAAGCATTAAGGGAGATACCAATTAGCAAATTAACTTGTGAAAATATGCGAAAATCCACTTTCTGAAATTTCATGTATCCATAACTCGACTAATTGAAGAGATAGAACGTTCTAGTCTTCGCCAATCGATTCAGAAGAGCATTTTACATACAGAAATAAGTTTTGAGTTTATATTTCCAAGTATTAAGTGAGATAACGGAGAGCAAATTAAATCGTGAAAATATTCTCTATGTATTCATAACTCCACTAATTGGAGAGATAGAACGTTCTAGTCTTCGCCAATCGATTCAGAAGAGCATTTTACATATAGATATGAATTTTGAGTTGATATTTACAAGTATTAAGGGAGATAGCAGAGATAAATTAAAATCGAGAAATATTTCCATACCTACACCCCTTGCTCCAAAATTTCCTACAAAAAAAAAATTTTGCGTCATGAAATTGGCTATAAATTGGTAACCGGGGGTTTTTTGAAACGAAAAATCGACTGGCACAGTCTGTTTTTCAATAAAATCATTCTTTGGCCTTCAAATGACGTAATGCAATTCTCAAAAATCCACTATCTAAACCTAAAAATTCTCATAACTCGACTAATTGAGGAGTTAGAACGTTCTAGTCTTCGCCAGTCGATTCAGGGGAACATTTTACATATAGATATGAATTTTCAGTTCATATTTCCAAGCATTAAGGGAGATACCAATTAGCAAATTAACTTGTGAAAATATGCGAAAATCCACTTTCTGAAATTTCATGTATCCATAACTCGACTAATTGAAGAGATAGAACGTTCTAGTCTTCGCCAATCGATTCAGAAGAGCATTTTACATACAGAAATAAGTTTTGAGTTTATATTTCCAAGTATTAAGTGAGATAACGGAGAGCAAATTAAATCGTGAAAATATTCTCTATGTATTCATAACTCCACTAATTGGAGAGATAGAACGTTCTAGTCTTCGCCAATCGATTCAGAAGAGCATTTTACATATAGATATGAATTTTGAGTTGATATTTACAAGTATTAAGGGAGATAGCAGAGATAAATTAAAATCGAGAAATATTTCCATACCTACCCCTTGCTCCAAAATTTCCTACAAAAAAAAAATTTTGCGTCATGAAATTGGCTATAAATTGGTAACCGGGGGTTTTTTGAAACGAAAAATCGACTGGCACAGTCTGTTTTTCAATAAAATCATTCTTTGGCCTTCAAATGACGTAATGCAATTCTCAAAAATCCACTATCTAAACCTAAAAATTCTCATAACTCGACTAATTGAAGAGTTAGAACGTTCTAGTCTTCGCCAGTCGATTCAGGGGAACATTTCACATATAGATATGAATTTTCAGTTCATATTTCCAAGCATTAAGGGAGATACCAATTAGCAAATTAACTTGTGAAAATATGCGAAAATCCACTTTCTGAAATTTCATGTATCCATAACTCGACTAATTGACGAGATAGAACGTTCTAGTCTTCGCCAATCGATTCAGAAGAGCATTTTACATACAGAAATAAGTTTTGAGTTTATATTTCCGAGTATTAAGTAAGATAACGGAGAGCAAATTAAATCGTGAAAATATTCTCTATGTATTCATAATTCGACTAATTGAAGAGATAGAACGTTCTAGTCTTCGCCAATCGATTCAGAAGAGCATTTTACATATAGATATGAATTTTGAGTTGATATTTACAAGTATTAAGGGAGATAGCAGAGATAAATTAAAATCGAGAAATATTTCCATACCTACCCCTTGCTCCAAAATTTCCTACAAAAAAAAAATTTTGCGTCATGAAATTGGCTATAAATTGGTAACCGGGGGTTTTTTGAAACGAAAAATCGACTGGCACAGTCTGTTTCTCAATAAAATCATTCTTTGGCCTTCAAATGACGTAATGCAATTCTCAAAAATCCACTATCTAAACCTAAAAATTCTCATAACTTGACTAATTGAGGAGTTAGAACGTTCTAGTCTTCGCCAGTCGATTCAGGAGAACATTTTACATATAGATATGAATTTTCAGTTCATATTTCCAAGCATTAAGGGAGATACCAATTAGCAAATTAACTTGTGAAAATATGCGAAAATCCACTTTCTGGAATTTCATGTATCCATAACTCGACTAATTGAAGAGATAGAACGTTCTAGTCTTCGCCAATCGATTCAGAAGAGCATTTTACATACAGAAATAAGTTTTGAGTTTATATTTCCAAGTATTAAGTGAGATAACGGAGAGCAAATTAAATCGTGAAAATCTTCTCTATGTATTCATAACTCCACTAATTGGAGAGATAGAACGTTCTAGTCTTCGCCAATCGATTCAGAAGAGCATTTTACATATAGATATGAATTTTGAGTTGATATTTACAAGTATTAAGGGAGATAGCAGAGATAAATTAAAATCGAGAAATATTTCCATACCTACACCCCTTGCTCCAAAATTTCCTACAAAAAAAAAATTTTGCGTCATGAAATTGGCTATAAATTGGTAACCGGGGGTTTTTTGAAACGAAAAATCGACTGGCACAGTCTGTTTTTCAATAAAATCATTCTTTGGCCTTCAAATGACGTAATGCAATTCTCAAAAATCCACTATCTAAACCTAAAAATTCTCATAACTCGACTAATTGAGGAGTTAGAACGTTCTAGTCTTCGCCAGTCGATTCAGGGGAACATTTTACATATAGATATGAATTTTCAGTTCATATTTCCAAGCATTAAGGGAGATACCAATTAGCAAATTAACTTGTGAAAATATGCGAAAATCCACTTTCTGAAATTTCATGTATCCATAACTCGACTAATTGAAGAGATAGAACGTTCTAGTCTTCGCCAATCGATTCAGAAGAGCATTTTACATACAGAAATAAGTTTTGAGTTTATATTTCCAAGTATTAAGTGAGATAACGGAGAGCAAATTAAATCGTGAAAATATTCTCTATGTATTCATAACTCCACTAATTGGAGAGATAGAACGTTCTAGTCTTCGCCAATCGATTCAGAAGAGCATTTTACATATAGATATGAATTTTGAGTTGATATTTACAAGTATTAAGGGAGATAGCAGAGATAAATTAAAATCGAGAAATATTTCCATACCTACACCCCTTGCTCCAAAATTTCCTACAAAAAAAAAATTTTGCGTCATGAAATTGGCTATAAATTGGTAACCGGGGGTTTTTTGAAACGAAAAATCGACTGGCACAGTCTGTTTTTCAATAAAATCATTCTTTGGCCTTCAAATGACGTAATGCAATTCTCAAAAATCCACTATCTAAACCTAAAAATTCTCATAACTCGACTAATTGAGGAGTTAGAACGTTCTAGTCTTCGCCAGTCGATTCAGGGGAACATTTTACATATAGATATGAATTTTCAGTTCATATTTCCAAGCATTAAGGGAGATACCAATTAGCAAATTAACTTGTGAAAATATGCGAAAATCCACTTTCTGAAATTTCATGTATCCATAACTCGACTAATTGAAGAGATAGAACGTTCTAGTCTTCGCCAATCGATTCAGAAGAGCATTTTACATACAGAAATAAGTTTTGAGTTTATATTTCCAAGTATTAAGTGAGATAACGGAGAGCAAATTAAATCGTGAAAATATTCTCTATGTATTCATAACTCCACTAATTGGAGAGATAGAACGTTCTAGTCTTCGCCAATCGATTCAGAAGAGCATTTTACATATAGATATGAATTTTGAGTTGATATTTACAAGTATTAAGGGAGATAGCAGAGATAAATTAAAATCGAGAAATATTTCCATACCTACCCCTTGCTCCAAAATTTCCTACAAAAAAAAAATTTTGCGTCATGAAATTGGCTATAAATTGGTAACCGGGGGTTTTTTGAAACGAAAAATCGACTGGCACAGTCTGTTTTTCAATAAAATCATTCTTTGGCCTTCAAATGACGTAATGCAATTCTCAAAAATCCACTATCTAAACCTAAAAATTCTCATAACTCGACTAATTGAAGAGTTAGAACGTTCTAGTCTTCGCCAGTCGATTCAGGGGAACATTTCACATATAGATATGAATTTTCAGTTCATATTTCCAAGCATTAAGGGAGATACCAATTAGCAAATTAACTTGTGAAAATATGCGAAAATCCACTTTCTGAAATTTCATGTATCCATAACTCGACTAATTGACGAGATAGAACGTTCTAGTCTTCGCCAATCGATTCAGAAGAGCATTTTACATACAGAAATAAGTTTTGAGTTTATATTTCCGAGTATTAAGTAAGATAACGGAGAGCAAATTAAATCGTGAAAATATTCTCTATGTATTCATAATTCGACTAATTGAAGAGATAGAACGTTCTAGTCTTCGCCAATCGATTCAGAAGAGCATTTTACATATAGATATGAATTTTGAGTTGATATTTACAAGTATTAAGGGAGATAGCAGAGATAAATTAAAATCGAGAAATATTTCCATACCTACCCCTTGCTCCAAAATTTCCTACAAAAAAAAAATTTTGCGTCATGAAATTGGCTATAAATTGGTAACCGGGGGTTTTTTGAAACGAAAAATCGACTGGCACAGTCTGTTTCTCAATAAAACCATTCTTTGGCCTTCAAATGACGTAATGCAATTCTCAAAAATCCACTATCTAAACCTAAAAATTCTCATAACTTGACTAATTGAGGAGTTAGAACGTTCTAGTCTTCGCCAGTCGATTCAGGAGAACATTTTACATATAGATATGAATTTTCAGTTCATATTTCCAAGCATTAAGGGAGATACCAATTAGCAAATTAACTTGTGAAAATATGCGAAAATCCACTTTCTGGAATTTCATGTATCCATAACTCGACTAATTGAAGAGATAGAACGTTCTAGTCTTCGCCAATCGATTCAGAAGAGCATTTTACATACAGAAATAAGTTTTCAGTTTATATTTCCAAGTATTAAGTGAGATAACAAAGAGCAAATTAAATCGTGAAAATATTCTCTATGTATTCATAACTCCACTAATTGGAGAGATAGAACGTTCTAGTCTTCGCCAATCGATTCAGAAGAGCATTTTACATATAGATATGAATTTTGAGTTGATATTTACAAGTATTAAGGGAGATAGCAGAGATAAATTAAAATCGAGAAATATTTCCATACCTACCCCTTGCTCCAAAATTTCCTACAAAAAAAAAATTTTGCGTCATGAAATTGGCTATAAATTGGTAACCGGGGGTTTTTTGAAACGAAAAATCGACTGGCACAGTCTGTTTCTCAATAAAATCATTCTTTGGCCTTCAAATGACGTAATGCAATTCTCAAAAATCCACTATCTAAACCTAAAAATTCTCATAACTTGACTAATTGAGGAGTTAGAACGTTCTAGTCTTCGCCAGTCGATTCAGGAGAACATTTTACATATAGATATGAATTTTCAGTTCATATTTCCAAGCATTAAGGGAGATACCAATTAGCAAATTAACTTGTGAAAATATGCGAAAATCCACTTTCTGGAATTTCATGTATCCATAACTCGACTAATTGAAGAGATAGAACGTTCTAGTCTTCGCCAATCGATTCAGAAGAGCATTTTACATACAGAAATAAGTTTTGAGTTTATATTTCCAAGTATTAAGTGAGATAACGGAGAGCAAATTAAATCGTGAAAATATTCTCTATGTATTCATAACTCCACTAATTGGAGAGATAGAACGTTCTAGTCTTCGCCAATCGATTCAGAAGAGCATTTTACATATAGATATGAATTTTGAGTTGATATTTACAAGTATTAAGGGAGATAGCAGAGATAAATTAAAATCGAGAAATATTTCCATACCTACACCCCTTGCTCCAAAATTTCCTACAAAAAAAAAATTTTGCGTCATGAAATTGGCTATAAATTGGTAACCGGGGGTTTTTTGAAACGAAAAATCGACTGGCACAGTCTGTTTTTCAATAAAATCATTCTTTGGCCTTCAAATGACGTAATGCAATTCTCAAAAATCCACTATCTAAACCTAAAAATTCTCATAACTCGACTAATTGAGGAGTTAGAACGTTCTAGTCTTCGCCAGTCGATTCAGGGGAACATTTTACATATAGATATGAATTTTCAGTTCATATTTCCAAGCATTAAGGGAGATACCAATTAGCAAATTAACTTGTGAAAATATGCGAAAATCCACTTTCTGAAATGTCATGTATCCATAACTCGACTAATTGAAGAGATAGAACGTTCTAGTCTTCGCCAATCGATTCAGAAGAGCATTTTACATACAGAAATAAGTTTTGAGTTTATATTTCCAAGTATTAAGTGAGATAACGGAGAGCAAATTAAATCGTGAAAATATTCTCTATGTATTCATAACTCCACTAATTGGAGAGATAGAACGTTCTAGTCTTCGCCAATCGATTCAGAAGAGCATTTTACATATAGATATGAATTTTGAGTTGATATTTACAAGTATTAAGGGAGATAGCAGAGATAAATTAAAATCGAGAAATATTTCCATACCTACACCCCTTGCTCCAAAATTTCCTACAAAAAAAAAATTTTGCGTCATGAAATTGGCTATAAATTGGTAACCGGGGTTTTTTGAAACGAAAAATCGACTGGCACAGTCTGTTTTTCAATAAAATCATTCTTTGGCCTTCAAATGACGTAATGCAATTCTCAAAAATCCACTATCTAAACCTAAAAATTCTCATAACTCGACTAATTGAGGAGTTAGAACGTTCTAGTCTTCGCCAGTCGATTCAGGGGAACATTTTACATATAGATATGAATTTTCAGTTCATATTTCCAAGCATTAAGGGAGATACCAATTAGCAAATTAACTTGTGAAAATATGCGAAAATCCACTTTCTGAAATTTCATGTATCCATAACTCGACTAATTGAAGAGATAGAACGTTCTAGTCCTCGCCAATCGATTCAGAAGAGCATTTTACATACAGAAATAAGTTTTGAGTTTATATTTCCAAGTATTAAGTGAGATAACGGAGAGCAAATTAAATCGTGAAAATATTCTCTATGTATTCATAACTCCACTAATTGGAGAGATAGAACGTTCTAGTCTTCGCCAATCGATTCAGAAGAGCATTTTACATATAGATATGAATTTTGAGTTGATATTTACAAGTATTAAGGGAGATAGCAGAGATAAATTAAAATCGAGAAATATTTCCATACCTACCCCTTGCTCCAAAATTTCCTACAAAAAAAAAATTTTGCGTCATGAAATTGGCTATAAATTGGTAACCGGGGGTTTTTTGAAACGAAAAATCGACTGGCACAGTCTGTTTTTCAATAAAATCATTCTTTGGCCTTCAAATGACGTAATGCAATTCTCAAAAATCCACTATCTAAACCTAAAAATTCTCATAACTCGACTAATTGAAGAGTTAGAACGTTCTAGTCTTCGCCAGTCGATTCAGGGGAACATTTCACATATAGATATGAATTTTCAGTTCATATTTCCAAGCATTAAGGGAGATACCAATTAGCAAATTAACTTGTGAAAATATGCGAAAATCCACTTTCTGAAATTTCATGTATCCATAACTCGACTAATTGAAGAGATAGAACGTTCTAGTCTTCGCCAATCGATTCAGAAGAGCATTTTACATATAGATATGAATTTTGAGTTGATATTTACAAGTATTAAGGGAGATAGCAGAGATAAATTAAAATCGAGAAATATTTCCATACTCCATACTCATAACCCTTGCTCCAAAATTTCCTACAAAAAAAAAAATTTGCGTCATGAAATTGGCTATAAATTGGTAACCGGGGGTTTTTTGAAACGAAAAATCGACTGGCACAGTCTGTTTTTCAATAAAATCATTTTTTGGCCTTCAAATGACGTAATGCAATTCTCAAAAATCCACTATCTAAACCTAAAAATTCTCATAACTCGACTAATTGAAAAGTTAGAACGTTCTAGTCTTCGCCAGTGGATTCAGGGGAACATTTTACATATAGATATGAATTTTCAGTTCATATTTCCAAGCATTAAGGAAGATACCAATTAGCAAATTAACTTGTGAAAATATGCGAAAATCCACTTTCTGGAATTTCATGTATCCATAACTCGACTAATTGAAGAGATAGAACGTTCTAGTCTTCGCCAATCGATTCAGAAGAGCATTTTACATACAGAAATAAGTTTTGAGTTTATATTTCCAAGTATTAAGTAAGATAACGGAGAGCAAATTAAATCGTGAAAATATTCTCTATGTATTCATAACTCCACTAATTGGAGAGATAGAACGTTCTAGTCTTCGCCAATCGATTCAGAAGAGCATTTTACATATAGATATGAATTTTGAGTTGATATTTACAAGTATTAAGGGAGATAGCAGAGATAAATTAAAATCGAGAAATATTTCCATACCTACCCCTTGCTCCAAAATTTCCTACAAAAAAAAAATTTTGCGTCATGAAATTGGCTATAAATTGGTAACCGGGGGTTTTTTGAAACGAAAAATCGACTGGCACAGTCTGTTTTTCAATAAAATCATTCTTTGGCCTTCAAATGACGTAATGCAATTCTCAAAAATCCACTATCTAAACCTAAAAATTCTCATAACTCGACTAATTGAGGAGTTAGATTGTTCTAGTCTTCGCCAGTCGATTCAGGGGAACATTTTACATATAGATATGAATTTTCAGTTCATATTTCCAAGCATTAAGGAAGATACCAATTAGCAAATTAACTTGTGAAAATATGCGAAAATCCACTTTCTGGAATTTCATGTATCCATAACTCGACTAATTGAAGAGATAGAACGTTCTAGTCTTCGCCAATCGATTCAGAAGAGCATTTTACATACAGAAATAAGTTTTGAGTTTATATTTCCAAGTATTAAGTAAGATAACGGAGAGCAAATTAAATCGTGAAAATATTCTCTATGTATTCATAACTCCACTAATTGGAGAGATAGAACGTTCTAGTCTTCGCCAATCGATTCAGAAGAGCATTTTACATATAGATATGAATTTTGAGTTGATATTTACAAGTATTAAGGGAGATAGCAGAGATAAATTAAAATCGAGAAATATTTCCATACCTACCCCTTGCTCCAAAATTTCCTACAAAAAAAAAATTTTGCGTCATGAAATTGGCTATAAATTGGTAACCGGGGGTTTTTTGAAACGAAAAATCGACTGGCACAGTCTGTTTTTCAATAAAATCATTCTTTGGCCTTCAAATGACGTAATGCAATTCTCAAAAATCCACTATCTAAACCTAAAAATTCTCATAACTCGACTAATTGAGGAGTTAGATTGTTCTAGTCTTCGCCAGTCGATTCAGGGGAACATTTTACATATAGATATGAATTTTCAGTTCATATTTCCAAGCATTAAGGAAGATACCAATTAGCAAATTAACTTGTGAAAATATGCGAAAATCCACTTTCTGGAATTTCATGTATCCATAACTCGACTAATTGAAGAGATAGAACGTTCTAGTCTTCGCCAATCGATTCAGAAGAGCATTTTACATACAGAAATAAGTTTTGAGTTTATATTTCCAAGTATTAAGTAAGATAACGGAGAGCAAATTAAATCGTGAAAATATTCTCTATGTATTCATAACTCCACTAATTGGAGAGATAGAACGTTCTAGTCTTCGCCAATCGATTCAGAAGAGCATTTTACATATAGATATGAATTTTGAGTTGATATTTACAAGTATTAAGGGAGATAGCAGAGATAAATTAAAATCGAGAAATATTTCCATACCTACCCCTTGCTCCAAAATTTCCTACAAAAAAAAAATTTTGCGTCATGAAATTGGCTATAAATTGGTAACCGGGGGTTTTTTGAAACGAAAAATCGACTGGCACAGTCTGTTTTTCAATAAAATCATTCTTTGGCCTTCAAATGACGTAATGCAATTCTCAAAAATCCACTATCTAAACCTAAAAATTCTCATAACTCGACTAATTGAGGAGTTAGAACGTTCTAGTCTTCGCCAGTGGATTCAGGGGAACATTTTACATATAGATATGAATTTTCAGTTCATATTTCCAAGCATTAAGGAAGATACCAATTAGCAAATTAACTTGTGAAAATATGCGAAAATCCACTTTCTGGAATTTCATGTATCCATAACTCGACTAATTGAAGAGATAGAACGTTCTAGTCTTCGCCAATCGATTCAGAAGAGCATTTTACATACAGAAATAAGTTTTGAGTTTATATTTCCAAGTATTAAGTAAGATAACGGAGAGCAAATTAAATCGTGAAAATATTCTCTATGTATTCATAACTCCACTAATTGGAGAGATAGAACGTTCTAGTCTTCGCCAATCGATTCAGAAGAGCATTTTACATATAGATATGAATTTTGAGTTGATATTTACAAGTATTAAGGGAGATAGCAGAGATAAATTAAAATCGAGAAATATTTCCATACCTACCCCTTGCTCCAAAATTTCCTACAAAAAAAAAATTTTGCGTCATGAAATTGGCTATAAATTGGTAACCGGGGGTTTTTTGAAACGAAAAATCGACTGGCACAGTCTGTTTTTCAATAAAATCATTCTTTGGCCTTCAAATGACGTAATGCAATTCTCAAAAATCCACTATCTAAACCTAAAAATTCTCATAACTCGACTAATTGAGGAGTTAGATTGTTCTAGTCTTCGCCAGTCGATTCAGGGGAACATTTTACATATAGATATGAATTTTCAGTTCATATTTCCAAGCATTAAGGAAGATACCAATTAGCAAATTAACTTGTGAAAATATGCGAAAATCCACTTTCTGGAATTTCATGTATCCATAACTCGACTAATTGAAGAGATAGAACGTTCTAGTCTTCGCCAATCGATTCAGAAGAGCATTTTACATACAGAAATAAGTTTTGAGTTTATATTTCCAAGTATTAAGTAAGATAACGGAGAGCAAATTAAATCGTGAAAATATTCTCTATGTATTCATAACTCCACTAATTGGAGAGATAGAACGTTCTAGTCTTCGCCAATCGATTCAGAAGAGCATTTTACATATAGATATGAATTTTGAGTTGATATTTACAAGTATTAAGGGAGATAGCAGAGATAAATTAAAATCGAGAAATATTTCCATACCTACCCCTTGCTCCAAAATTTCCTACAAAAAAAAAATTTTGCGTCATGAAATTGGCTATAAATTGGTAACCGGGGGTTTTTTGAAACGAAAAATCGACTGGCACAGTCTGTTTTTCAATAAAATCATTCTTTGGCCTTCAAATGACGTAATGCAATTCTCAAAAATCCACTATCTAAACCTAAAAATTCTCATAACTCGACTAATTGAGGAGTTAGAACGTTCTAGTCTTCGCCAGTGGATTCAGGGGAACATTTTACATATAGATATGAATTTTCAGTTCATATTTCCAAGCATTAAGGGAGATACCAATTAGCAAATTAACTTGTGAAAATATGCGAAAATCCACTTTCTGGAATTTCATGTATCCATAACTCGACTAATTGAAGAGATAGAACGTTCTAGTCTTCGCCAATCGATTCAGAAGAGCATTTTACATACAGAAATAAGTTTTGAGTTTATATTTCCAAGTATTAAGTAAGATAACGGAGAGCAAATTAAATCGTGAAAATATTCTCTATGTATTCATAACTCCACTAATTGGAGAGATAGAACGTTCTAGTCTTCGCCAATCGATTCAGAAGAGCATTTTACATATAGATATGAATTTTGAGTTGATATTTACAAGTATTAAGGGAGATAGCAGAGATAAATTAAAATCGAGAAATATTTCCATACCTACCCCTTGCTCCAAAATTTCCTACAAAAAAAAAATTTTGCGTCATGAAATTGGCTATAAATTGGTAACCGGGGGTTTTTTGAAACGAAAAATCGACTGGCACAGTCTGTTTTTCAATAAAATCATTCTTTGGCCTTCAAATGACGTAATGCAATTCTCAAAAATCCACTATCTAAACCTAAAAATTCTCATAACTCGACTAATTGAGGAGTTAGATTGTTCTAGTCTTCGCCAGTCGATTCAGGGGAACATTTTACATATAGATATGAATTTTCAGTTCATATTTCCAAGCATTAAGGAAGATACCAATTAGCAAATTAACTTGTGAAAATATGCGAAAATCCACTTTCTGGAATTTCATGTATCCATAACTCGACTAATTGAAGAGATAGAACGTTCTAGTCTTCGCCAATCGATTCAGAAGAGCATTTTACATACAGAAATAAGTTTTGAGTTTATATTTCCAAGTATTAAGTAAGATAACGGAGAGCAAATTAAATCGTGAAAATATTCTCTATGTATTCATAACTCCACTAATTGGAGAGATAGAACGTTCTAGTCTTCGCCAATCGATTCAGAAGAGCATTTTACATATAGATATGAATTTTGAGTTGATATTTACAAGTATTAAGGGAGATAGCAGAGATAAATTAAAATCGAGAAATATTTCCATACCTACCCCTTGCTCCAAAATTTCCTACAAAAAAAAAATTTTGCGTCATGAAATTGGCTATAAATTGGTAACCGGGGGTTTTTTGAAACGAAAAATCGACTGGCACAGTCTGTTTTTCAATAAAATCATTCTTTGGCCTTCAAATGACGTAATGCAATTCTCAAAAATCCACTATCTAAACCTAAAAATTCTCATAACTCGACTAATTGAGGAGTTAGAACGTTCTAGTCTTCGCCAGTCGATTCAGGGGAACATTTTACATATAGATATGAATTTTCAGTTCATATTTCCAAGCATTAAGGGAGATACCAATTAGCAAATTAACTTGTGAAAATATGCGAAAATCCACTTTCTGAAATTTCATGTATCCATAACTCGACTAATTGAAGAGATAGAACGTTCTAGTCTTCGCCAATCGATTCAGAAGAGCATTTTACATACAGAAATAAGTTTTCAGTTTATATTTCCAAGTATTAAGTGAGATAACGGAGAGCAAATTAAATCGTGAAAATATTCTCTATGTATTCATAACTCCACTAATTGGAGAGATAGAACGTTCTAGTCTTCGCCAATCGATTCAGAAGAGCATTTTACATATAGATATGAATTTTGAGTTGATATTTACAAGTATTAAGGGAGATAGCAGAGATAAATTAAAATCGAGAAATATTTCCATACCTACCCCTTGCTCCAAAATTTCCTACAAAAAAAAAATTTTGCGTCATGAAATTGGCTATAAATTGGTAACCGGGGGTTTTTTGAAACGAAAAATCGACTGGCACAGTCTGTTTCTCAATAAAATCATTCTTTGGCCTTCAAATGACGTAATGCAATTCTCAAAAATCCACTATCTAAACCTAAAAATTCTCATAACTCGACTAATTGAAAAGTTAGAACGTTCTAGTCTTCGCCAGTTGATTCAGGGGAACATTTTACATATAGATATGAATTTTCAGTTCATATTTCCAAGCATTAAGGGAGATACCAATTAGCAAATTAACTTGTGAAAATATGCGAAAATCCACTTTCTGAAATTTCATGTATCCATAACTCGACTAATTGAAGAGATAGAACGTTCTAGTCTTCGCCAATCGATTCAGAAGAGCATTTTACATACAGAAATAAGTTTTCAGTTTATATTTCCAAGTATTAAGTGAGATAACAAAGAGCAAATTAAATCGTGAAAATATTCTCTATGTATTCATAACTCCACTAATTGGAGAGATAGAACGTTCTAGTCTTCGCCAATCGATTCAGAAGAGCATTTTACATATAGATATGAATTTTGAGTTGATATTTACAAGTATTAAGGGAGATAGCAGAGATAAATTAAAATCGAGAAATATTTCCATACCTACCCCTTGCTCCAAAATTTCCTACAAAAAAAAAATTTTGCGTCATGAAATTGGCTATAAATTGGTAACCGGGGGTTTTTTGAAACGAAAAATCGACTGGCACAGTCTGTTTCTCAATAAAATCATTCTTTGGCCTTCAAATGACGTAATGCAATTCTCAAAAATCCACTATCTAAACCTAAAAATTCTCATAACTTGACTAATTGAGGAGTTAGAACGTTCTAGTCTTCGCCAGTCGATTCAGGAGAACATTTTACATATAGATATGAATTTTCAGTTCATATTTCCAAGCATTAAGGGAGATACCAATTAGCAAATTAACTTGTGAAAATATGCGAAAATCCACTTTCTGAAATTTCATGTATCCATAACTCGACTAATTGAAGAGATAGAACGTTCTAGTCTTCGCCAATCGATTCAGAAGAGCATTTTACATACAGAAATAAGTTTTGAGTTTATATTTCCAAGTATTAAGTAAGATAACGGAGAGCAAATTAAATCGTGAAAATATTCTCTATGTATTCATAACTCCACTAATTGGAGAGATAGAACGTTCTAGTCTTCGCCAATCGATTCAGAAGAGCATTTTACATATAGATATGAATTTTGAGTTGATATTTACAAGTATTAAGGGAGATAGCAGAGATAAATTAAAATCGAGAAATATTTCCATACCTACCCCTTGCTCCAAAATTTCCTACAAAAAAAAAATTTTGCGTCATGAAATTGGCTATAAATTGGTAACCGGGGGTTTTTTGAAACGAAAAATCGACTGGCACAGTCTGTTTTTCAATAAAATCATTCTTTGGCCTTCAAATGACGTAATGCAATTCTCAAAAATCCACTATCTAAACCTAAAAATTCTCATAACTCGACTAATTGAGGAGTTAGATTGTTCTAGTCTTCGCCAGTCGATTCAGGGGAACATTTTACATATAGATATGAATTTTCAGTTCATATTTCCAAGCATTAAGGAAGATACCAATTAGCAAATTAACTTGTGAAAATATGCGAAAATCCACTTTCTGGAATTTCATGTATCCATAACTCGACTAATTGAAGAGATAGAACGTTCTAGTCTTCGCCAATCGATTCAGAAGAGCATTTTACATACAGAAATAAGTTTTGAGTTTATATTTCCAAGTATTAAGTGAGATAACGGAGAGCAAATTAAATCGTGAAAATATTCTCTATGTATTCATAACTCCACTAATTGGAGAGATAGAACGTTCTAGTCTTCGCCAATCGATTCAGAAGAGCATTTTACATATAGATATGAATTTTGAGTTGATATTTACAAGTATTAAGGGAGATAGCAGAGATAAATTAAAATCGAGAAATATTTCCATACCTACACCCCTTGCTCCAAAATTTCCTACAAAAAAAAAATTTTGCGTCATGAAATTGGCTATAAATTGGTAACCGGGGGTTTTTTGAAACGAAAAATCGACTGGCACAGTCTGTTTCTCAATAAAATCATTCTTTGGCCTTCAAATGACGTAATGCAATTCTCAAAAATCCACTATCTAAACCTAAAAATTCTCATAACTTGACTAATTGAGGAGTTAGAACGTTCTAGTCTTCGCCAGTCGATTCAGGAGAACATTTTACATATAGATATGAATTTTCAGTTCATATTTCCAAGCATTAAGGGAGATACCAATTAGCAAATTAACTTGTGAAAATATGCGAAAATCCACTTTCTGGAATTTCATGTATCCATAACTCGACTAATTGAAGAGATAGAACGTTCTAGTCTTCGCCAATCGATTCAGAAGAGCATTTTACATACAGAAATAAGTTTTGAGTTTATATTTCCAAGTATTAAGTGAGATAACGGAGAGCAAATTAAATCGTGAAAATATTCTCTATGTATTCATAACTCCACTAATTGGAGAGATAGAACGTTCTAGTCTTCGCCAATCGATTCAGAAGAGCATTTTACATATAGATATGAATTTTGAGTTGATATTTACAAGTATTAAGGGAGATAGCAGAGATAAATTAAAATCGAGAAATATTTCCATACCTACACCCCTTGCTCCAAAATTTCCTACAAAAAAAAAATTTTGCGTCATGAAATTGGCTATAAATTGGTAACCGGGGGTTTTTTGAAACGAAAAATCGACTGGCACAGTCTGTTTTTCAATAAAATCATTCTTTGGCCTTCAAATGACGTAATGCAATTCTCAAAAATCCACTATCTAAACCTAAAAATTCTCATAACTCGACTAATTGAGGAGTTAGAACGTTCTAGTCTTCGCCAGTCGATTCAGGGGAACATTTTACATATAGATATGAATTTTCAGTTCATATTTCCAAGCATTAAGGGAGATACCAATTAGCAAATTAACTTGTGAAAATATGCGAAAATCCACTTTCTGAAATTTCATGTATCCATAACTCGACTAATTGAAGAGATAGAACGTTCTAGTATTCGCCAATCGATTCAGAAGAGCATTTTACATACAGAAATAAGTTTTGAGTTTCTATTTCCAAGTATTAAGTGAGATAACGGAGAGCAAATTAAATCGTGAAAATATTCTCTATGTATTCATAACTCCACTAATTGGAGAGATAGAACGTTCTAGTCTTCGCCAATCGATTCAGAAGAGCATTTTACATATAGATATGAATTTTGAGTTGATATTTACAAGTATTAAGGGAGATAGCAGAGATAAATTAAAATCGAGAAATATTTCCATACCTACCCCTTGCTCCAAAATTTCCTACAAAAAAAAAATTTTGCGTCATGAAATTGGCTATAAATTGGTAACCGGGGGTTTTTTGAAACGAAAAATCGACTGGCACAGTCTGTTTTTCAATAAAATCATTCTTTGGCCTTCAAATGACGTAATGCAATTCTCAAAAATCCACTATCTAAACCTAAAAATTCTCATAACTCGACTAATTGAAGAGTTAGAACGTTCTAGTCTTCGCCAGTCGATTCAGGGGAACATTTCACATATAGATATGAATTTTCAGTTCATATTTCCAAGCATTAAGGGAGATACCAATTAGCAAATTAACTTGTGAAAATATGCGAAAATCCACTTTCTGAAATTTCATGTATCCATAACTCGACTAATTGAAGAGATAGAACGTTCTAGTCTTCGCCAATCGATTCAGAAGAGCATTTTACATATAGATATGAATTTTGAGTTGATATTTACAAGTATTAAGGGAGATAGCAGAGATAAATTAAAATCGAGAAATATTTCCATACCTACCCCTTGCTCCAAAATTTCCTACAAAAAAAAAATTTTGCGTCATGAAATTGGCTATAAATTGGTAACCGGGGGTTTTTTGAAACGAAAAATCGACTGGCACAGTCTGTTTTTCAATAAAATCATTCTTTGGCCTTCAAATGACGTAATGCAATTCTCAAAAATCCACTATCTAAACCTAAAAATTCTCATAACTCGACTAATTGAGGAGTTAGATTGTTCTAGTCTTCGCCAGTCGATTCAGGGGAACATTTTACATATAGATATGAATTTTCAGTTCATATTTCCAAGCATTAAGGAAGATACCAATTAGCAAATTAACTTGTGAAAATATGCGAAAATCCACTTTCTGGAATTTCATGTATCCATAACTCGACTAATTGAAGAGATAGAACGTTCTAGTCTTCGCCAATCGATTCAGAAGAGCATTTTACATACAGAAATAAGTTTTGAGTTTATATTTCCAAGTATTAAGTAAGATAACGGAGAGCAAATTAAATCGTGAAAATATTCTCTATGTATTCATAACTCCACTAATTGGAGAGATAGAACGTTCTAGTCTTCGCCAATCGATTCAGAAGAGCATTTTACATATAGATATGAATTTTGAGTTGATATTTACAAGTATTAAGGGAGATAGCAGAGATAAATTAAAATCGAGAAATATTTCCATACCTACCCCTTGCTCCAAAATTTCCTACAAAAAAAAAATTTTGCGTCATGAAATTGGCTATAAATTGGTAACCGGGGGTTTTTTGAAACGAAAAATCGACTGGCACAGTCTGTTTTTCAATAAAATCATTCTTTGGCCTTCAAATGACGTAATGCAATTCTCAAAAATCCACTATCTAAACCTAAAAATTCTCATAACTCGACTAATTGAGGAGTTAGATTGTTCTAGTCTTCGCCAGTCGATTCAGGGGAACATTTTACATATAGATATGAATTTTCAGTTCATATTTCCAAGCATTAAGGAAGATACCAATTAGCAAATTAACTTGTGAAAATATGCGAAAATCCACTTTCTGGAATTTCATGTATCCATAACTCGACTAATTGAAGAGATAGAACGTTCTAGTCTTCGCCAATCGATTCAGAAGAGCATTTTACATACAGAAATAAGTTTTGAGTTTATATTTCCAAGTATTAAGTAAGATAACGGAGAGCAAATTAAATCGTGAAAATATTCTCTATGTATTCATAACTCCACTAATTGGAGAGATAGAACGTTCTAGTCTTCGCCAATCGATTCAGAAGAGCATTTTACATATAGATATGAATTTTGAGTTGATATTTACAAGTATTAAGGGAGATAGCAGAGATAAATTAAAATCGAGAAATATTTCCATACCTACCCCTTGCTCCAAAATTTCCTACAAAAAAAAAATTTTGCGTCATGAAATTGGCTATAAATTGGTAACCGGGGGTTTTTTGAAACGAAAAATCGACTGGCACAGTCTGTTTTTCAATAAAATCATTCTTTGGCCTTCAAATGACGTAATGCAATTCTCAAAAATCCACTATCTAAACCTAAAAATTCTCATAACTCGACTAATTGAGGAGTTAGATTGTTCTAGTCTTCGCCAGTCGATTCAGGGGAACATTTTACATATAGATATGAATTTTCAGTTCATATTTCCAAGCATTGAGGAAGATACCAATTAGCAAATTAACTTGTGAAAATATGCGAAAATCCACTTTCTGGAATTTCATGTATCCATAACTCGACTAATTGAAGAGATAGAACGTTCTAGTCTTCGCCAATCGATTCAGAAGAGCATTTTACATACAGAAATAAGTTTTGAGTTTATATTTCCAAGTATTAAGTGAGATAACGGAGAGCAAATTAAATCGTGAAAATATTCTCTATGTATTCATAACTCCACTAATTGGAGAGATAGAACGTTCTAGTCTTCGCCAATCGATTCAGAAGAGCATTTTACATATAGATATGAATTTTGAGTTGATATTTACAAGTATTAAGGGAGATAGCAGAGATAAATTAAAATCGAGAAATATTTCCATACCTACCCCTTGCTCCAAAATTTCCTACAAAAAAAAAATTTTGCGTCATGAAATTGGCTATAAATTGGTAACCGGGGGTTTTTTGAAACGAAAAATCGACTGGCACAGTCTGTTTTTCAATAAAATCATTCTTTGGCCTTCAAATGACGTAATGCAATTCTCAAAAATCCACTATCTAAACCTAAAAATTCTCATAACTCGACTAATTGAGGAGTTAGAACGTTCTAGTCTTCGCCAGTCGATTCAGGGGAACATTTTACATATAGATATGAATTTTCAGTTCATATTTCCAAGCATTAAGGGAGATACCAATTAGCAAATTAACTTGTGAAAATATGCGAAAATCCACTTTCTGAAATTTCATGTATCCATAACTCGACTAATTGAAGAGATAGAACGTTCTAGTCTTCGCCAATCGATTCAGAAGAGCATTTTACATACAGAAATAAGTTTTGAGTTTATATTTCCAAGTATTAAGTAAGATAACGGAGAGCAAATTAAATCGTGAAAATATTCTCTATGTATTCATAACTCCACTAATTGGAGAGATAGAACGTTCTAGTCTTCGCCAATCGATTCAGAAGAGCATTTTACATATAGATATGAATTTTGAGTTGATATTTACAAGTATTAAGGGAGATAGCAGAGATAAATTAAAATCGAGAAATATTTCCATACCTACCCCTTGCTCCAAAATTTCCTACAAAAAAAAAATTTTGCGTCATGAAATTGGCTATAAATTGGTAACCGGGGGTTTTTTGAAACGAAAAATCGACTGGCACAGTCTGTTTTTCAATAAAATCATTCTTTGGCCTTCAAATGACGTAATGCAATTCTCAAAAATCCACTATCTAAACCTAAAAGTTCTCATAACTCGACTAATTGAGGAGTTAGATTGCTCTAGTCTTCGCCAGTCGATTCAGGGGAACATTTTACATATAGATATGAATTTTCAGTTCATATTTCCAAGCATTAAGGAAGATACCAATTAGCAAATTAACTTGTGAAAATATGCGAAAATCCACTTTCTGGAATTTCATGTATCCATAACTCAACTAATTGAAGAGATAGAACGTTATAGTCTTCGCCAATCGATTCAGAAGAGCATTTTACATACAGAAATAAGTTTTGAGTTTATATTTCCAAGTATTAAGTGAGATAACGGAGAGCAAATTAAATCGTGAAAATATTCTCTATGTATTCATAACTCCACTAATTGGAGAGATAGAACGTTCTAGTCTTCGCCAATCGATTCAGAAGAGCATTTTACATATAGATATGAATTTTGAGTTGATATTTACAAGTATTAAGGGAGATAGCAGAGATAAATTAAAATCGAGAAATATTTCCATACCTACCCCTTGCTCCAAAATTTCCTACAAAAAAAAAATTTTGCGTCATGAAATTGGCTATAAATTGGTACCCGGGGGTTTTTTGAAACGAAAAATCGACTGGCACAGTCTGTTTTTCAATAAAATCATTCTTTGGCCTTCAAATGACGTAATGCAATTCTCAAAAATCCACTATCTAAACCTAAAAATTCTCATAACTCGACTAATTGAGGAGTTAGAACGTTCTAGTCTTCGCCAGTTGATTCAGGGGAACATTTTACATATAAATATGAATTTTCAGTTTATATTTCCAAGCATTAAGGGAGATACCAATTAGCAAATTAACTTGTGAAAATATGCGAAAATCCACTTTCTGAAATTTCATGTATCCATAACTCGACTAATTGAAGAGATAGAACGTTCTAGTCTTCGCCAATCGATTCAGAAAAGCATTTTACATACAGAAATAAGTTTTGAGTTTATATTTCAAAGTATTAAGTGAGATAACAAAGAGCAAATTAAATCGTGAAAATATTCTCTATGTATTCATAATTCGACTAATTGAAGAGATAGAACGTTCTAGTCTTTGCTAATCGATTCAGAAGAGCATTTTACATATAGATATGAATTTTGAGTTGATATTTACAAGTATTAAGGGAGATAGCAGAGATAAATTAAAATCGAGAAATATTTCCATACCTACTCCTTGCTCCAAAATTTCCTACAAAAAAAAAATTTTGCGTCATGAAATTGGCTATAAATTGGTAACCGGAGGTTTTTTGAAACGAAAAATCGACTGGCACAGTCTGTTTTTCAATAAAATCATTCTTTGGCCTTCAAATGACGTAATGCAATTCTCAAAAATCCACTATCTAAACCTAAAAATTCTCATAACTCGACTAATTGAGGAGTTAGAACGTTCTTGTCTTCGCCAGTTGATTCAGGGGAACATTTTACATATAGATATGAATTTTCAGTTCATATTTCCAAACATTAAGGGAGATACCAATTAGCAAATTAACTTGTGAAAATATGCGAAAATCCACTTTCTGAAATTTCATGTATCCATAACTCGACTAATTGGAGAGATAGAACGTTCTAGTTTTCGCCAATCGATTCAGAAGAGCATTTTACATACAGAAATAAGTTTTCAGTTTATATTTCCAAGTATTAAGTGAGATAACAAAGAGCAAATTAAATCGTGAAAATATTCTCTATGTATTCATAACTCCACTAATTGGAGAGATAGAACGTTCTAGTCTTCGCCAATCGATTCAGAAGAGCATTTTACATATAGATATAAATTTTGAGTTGATATTTACAAGTATTAAGGGAGATAGCAGAGATAAATTAATATCGAGAAATATTTCCATACCTACCCCTTGCTCCAAAATTTCCTACAAAAAAAAAATTTTGCGTCATGAAATTGGCTATAAATTGGTAACCGGAGGTTTTTTGAAACGAAAAATCGACTGGCACAGTCTGTTTTTCAATAAAATCATTCTTTGGCCTTCAAATGACGTAATGCAATTCTCAAAAATCCACTATCTAAACCTAAAAATTCTCATAACTCGACTAATTGAGGAGTTAGAACGTTCTAGTCTTCGCCAGTCGATTCAGGGGAACATTTTACATATAGACATGAATTTTCAGTTCATATTTCCAAGCATTAAGGGAGATACCAATTAGCAAATTAACTTGTGAAAATATGCGAAAATCCACTTTCTGAAATTTCATGTATCCATAACTCGACTAATTGAAGAGATAGAACGTTCTAGTCTTCGCCAATCGATTCAGAAGAGCATTTTACATACAGAAATAAGTTTTGAGTTTATATTTCCAAGTATTAAGTGAGATAACAAAGAGCAAATTAAATCGTGAAAATATTCTCTATGTATTCATAACTCCACTAATTGGAAAGATAGAACGTTCTAGTCTTCGCCAATCGATTCAGAAGAGCATTTTACATATAGATATGAATTTTAAGTTGATATTCACAAGTATTAAGGGAGATAGCAGAGATAAATTAAAATCGAGAAATATTTCCCTACCCCTTGCTCCAAAATTTCCTACAAAAAAAAATTTTGCGTCATGAAATTGGCTATAAATTGGTAACCGGGGGTTTTTTGAAACGAAAAATTGACTGGCACAGTCTGTTTTTCAATAAAATCATTCTTTGGCCTTCAAATGACGTAATGCAATTCTCAAAAATCCACTATCCAAACCTAAAATTTCTCATAACTCGACTAATTGAGGAGTTAGAACGTTCTAGTCTTCGCCAGTCGATTCAGGGGAACATTTTAAATATAGATATGAATTTTCAGTTCATATTTCCAAGCATTAAGGGAGATACCAATAAGCAAATTAACTTGTGAAAATATGCGAAAATCCACTTTCTGAAATTTCATGTATCCATAACTCGACTAATTGAAGAGATAGAACGTTCTAGTCTTCGCCAATCGATTCGGAAGAGCATTTTACATATAGATATGAATTTTGAGTTGATATTCACATGTATTAAGGGAGATAGCAGAGATAAATTAAAATCGAGAAATATTTCCATACCTACCCCTTGCTCCAAAATTTCCTACAAAAAAAAAATTTTGCGTCATGAAATTGGCTATAAATTGGTAACCGGGGGTTTTTTGAAACGAAAAATCGACTGGCACAGTCTGTTTTTCAATAAAATCATTCTTTGGCCTTCAAATGACGTAATGCAATTCTCAAAAATCCACTATCTAAACCTAAAAATTCTCATAACTCGACTAATTGGAGAGTTAGAACGTTCTAGTCTTCGCCAGTCGATTCAGGGGAACATTTTACATATAGATATGGATTTTCAGTTCATATTTCCAAGCATTAACGGAGATACCAATTAGCAAATTAACTTGTGAAAATATGCGAAAATCCACTTTCTGAAATTTCATGTATCCATAACTCGACTAATTGAAGAGATAGAACGTTCTAGTCTTCGCCAATCGATTTAGAAGAGCATTTTACATACAGAAATAAGTTTTGAGTTTATATTTCCAAGTATTAAGTGAGATAACAAAGAGCAAATTAAATCGTGAAAATATTCTCTATGTATTCATAACTCCACTAATTGGAAAGATAGAACGTTCTAGTCTTCGCCAATCGATTCAGAAGAGCATTTTACATATAGATATGAATATTAAGTTGATATTTACAAGTATTAAGGGAGATAGCAGAGATAAATTAAAATCGAGAAATATTTCCATACCTACCCCTTGCTCCAAAATTTCCTACAAAAAAAAATTTTGCGTCATGAAATTGGCTATAAATTGGTAACCGGGGGTTTTTTGAAACGAAAAATTGACTGGCACAGTCTGTTTTTCAATAAAATCATTCTTTGGCCTTCAAATGACGTTTTGCAATTCTCAAAAATCCACTATCTAAACCTAAAAATTCTCATAACTCGACTAATTGAGGAGTTAGAACGTTCTAGTCCTCGCCAGTCGATTCAGGGGAACATTTTACATATAGATATGAATTTTCAGTTCATATTTCCAAGCATTAAGGGAGATACCAATTAGCAAATTAACTTGTGAAAATATGCGAAAATCCACTTTCTGAAATTCCATGTATCCATAACTCGACTAATTGAAGAGATAGAACGTTCTAGTCTTCGCCAATCGACTTAGAAGAGCATTTTACATACAGAAATAAGTTTTGAGTTTATATTTCCAAGTATTAAGTAAGATAACGGAGAGCAAATTAAATCGTGAAAATATTCTCTATGTATTCATAATTCGACTAATTGAAGAGATAGAACGTTCTAGTTTTCGCCAATCGATTCAGAAGAGCATTTTACATATAGATATGAATTTTGAGTTGATATTTACAAGTATTAAGGGAGATAGCAGAGATAAATTAAAATCGAGAAATATTTCCATACCTACACCCCTTGCTCCAAAATTTCCTACAAAAAAAAAATTTTGCGTCATGAAATTGGCTATAAATTGGTAACCGGGGATTTTTTGAAACGAAAAATCGACTGGCTTAGTCTGTTTTTCAATAAAATCATTCTTTGGCCTTCAAATGACGTAATGCAATTCTCAAAAATCCACTATCTAAACCTAAAAATTCTCATAACTCGACTAATTGAGGAGTTAGAACGTTCTAGTCCTCGCCAGTCGATTCAGGGGAACATTTTACATATAGATATGAATTTTCAGTTCATATTTCCAAGCATTAAGGGAGATAACAAAGAGCAAATTAAATCGTGAAAATATTCTCTATGTATTCATAACTCCACTAATTGGAAAGATAGAACGTTCTAGTCTTCGCCAATCGATTCAGAAGAGCATTTTACATATAGATATGAATATTAAGTTGATATTTACAAGTATTAAGGGAGATAGCAGAGATAAATTAAAATCGAGAAATATTTCCATACCTACCCCTTGCTCCAAAATTTCCTACAAAAAAAAATTTTGCGTCATGAAATTGGCTATAAATTGGTAACCGGGGGTTTTTTGAAACGAAAAATTGACTGGCACAGTCTGTTTTTCAATAAAATCATTCTTTGGCCTTCAAATGACGTTTTGCAATTCTCAAAAATCCACTATCTAAACCTAAAAATTCTCATAACTCGACTAATTGAGGAGTTAGAACGTTCTAGTCCTCGCCAGTCGATTCAGGGGAACATTTTACATATAGATATGAATTTTCAGTTCATATTTCCAAGCATTAAGGGAGATACCAATTAGCAAATTAACTTGTGAAAATATGCGAAAATCCACTTTCTGAAATTCCATGTATCCATAACTCGACTAATTGAAGAGATAGAACGTTCTAGTCTTCGCCAATCGACTTAGAAGAGCATTTTACATACAGAAATAAGTTTTGAGTTTATATTTCCAAGTATTAAGTAAGATAACGGAGAGCAAATTAAATCGTGAAAATATTCTCTATGTATTCATAATTCGACTAATTGAAGAGATAGAACGTTCTAGTTTTCGCCAATCGATTCAGAAGAGCATTTTACATATAGATATGAATTTTGAGTTGATATTTACAAGTATTAAGGGAGATAGCAGAGATAAATTAAAATCGAGAAATATTTCCATACCTACACCCCTTGCTCCAAAATTTCCTACAAAAAAAAAATTTTGCGTCATGAAATTGGCTATAAATTGGTAACCGGGGATTTTTTGAAACGAAAAATCGACTGGCTTAGTCTGTTTTTCAATAAAATCATTCTTTGGCCTTCAAATGACGTAATGCAATTCTCAAAAATCCACTATCTAAACCTAAAAATTCTCATAACTCGACTAATTGAAGAGTTAGAACGTTCTAGTCTTCGCCAGTGGACTCAGGGGAACATTGTACATATAGATATGAAGTTTCAGTTCATAATTCCAAGCATTAAGGGAGATACCAATTAGCAAATTAACTTGTGAAAATATGCGAAAATCCACTTTCTGGAATTTCATGTATCCATAACTCGACTAATTGAAGAGATAGAACGTTCTAGTCTTCGCCAATCGATTCAGAAGAGCATTTTACATACAGAAATAAGTTTTGAGTTTATATTTCCAAGTATTAAGTGAGATAACGGAGAGCAAATTAAATCGTGAAAATATTCTCTATGTATTCATAACTCCACTAATTGGAGAGATAGAACGTTCTAGTCTTCGCCAATCGATTCAGAAGAGCATTTTACATATAGATATGAATTTTGAGTTGATATTTACAAGTATTAAGGGAGATAGCAGAGATAAATTAAAATCGAGAAATATTTCCATACCTACACCCCTTGCTCCAAAATTTCCTACAAAAAAAAAATTTTGCGTCATGAAATTGGCTATAAATTGGTAACCGGGGATTTTTTGAAACGAAAAATCGACTGGCTTAGTCTGTTTTTCAATAAAATCATTCTTTGGCCTTCAAATGACGTAATGCAATTCTCAAAAATCCACTATCTAAACCTAAAAATTCTCATAACTCGACTAATTGAAGAGTTAGAACGTTCTAGTCTTCGCCAGTGGACTCAGGGGAACATTGTACATATAGATATGAAGTTTCAGTTCATAATTCCAAGCATTAAGGGAGATACCAATTAGCAAATTAACTTGTGAAAATATGCGAAAATCCACTTTCTGAAATTTCATGTATCCATAACTCGACTAATTGGAGAGATAGAACGTTCTAGTCTTCGCCAATCGACTTAGAAGAGCATTTTACATACAGAAATAAGTTTTGAGTTTATATTTCCAAGTATTAAGTAAGATAACGGAGAGCAAATTAAATCGTGAAAATATTCTCTATGTATTCATAATTCGACTAATTGAAGAGATAGAACGTTCTAGTTTTCGCCAATCGATTCAGAAGAGCATTTTACATATAGATATGAATTTTGAGTTGATATTTACAAGTATTAAGGGAGATAGCAGAGATAAATTAAAATCGAGAAATATTTCCATACCTACACCCCTTGCTCCAAAATTTCCTACAAAAAAAAAATTTTGCGTCATGAAATTGGCTATAAATTGGTAACCGGGGATTTTTTGAAACGAAAAATCGACTGGCTTAGTCTGTTTTTCAATAAAATCATTCTTTGGCCTTCAAATGACGTAATGCAATTCTCAAAAATCCACTATCTAAACCTAAAAATTCTCATAACTCGACTAATTGAGGAGTTAGAACGTTCTAGTCCTCGCCAGTCGATTCAGGGGAACATTTTACATATAGATATGAATTTTCAGTTCATATTTCCAAGCATTAAGGGAGATAACAAAGAGCAAATTAAATCGTGAAAATATTCTCTATGTATTCATAACTCCACTAATTGGAAAGATAGAACGTTCTAGTCTTCGCCAATCGATTCAGAAGAGCATTTTACATATAGATATGAATATTAAGTTGATATTTACAAGTATTAAGGGAGATAGCAGAGATAAATTAAAATCGAGAAATATTTCCATACCTACCCCTTGCTCCAAAATTTCCTACAAAAAAAAATTTTGCGTCATGAAATTGGCTATAAATTGGTAACCGGGGGTTTTTTGAAACGAAAAATTGACTGGCACAGTCTGTTTTTCAATAAAATCATTCTTTGGCCTTCAAATGACGTTTTGCAATTCTCAAAAATCCACTATCTAAACCTAAAAATTCTCATAACTCGACTAATTGAGGAGTTAGAACGTTCTAGTCCTCGCCAGTCGATTCAGGGGAACATTTTACATATAGATATGAATTTTCAGTTCATATTTCCAAGCATTAAGGGAGATACCAATTAGCAAATTAACTTGTGAAAATATGCGAAAATCCACTTTCTGAAATTCCATGTATCCATAACTCGACTAATTGAAGAGATAGAACGTTCTAGTCTTCGCCAATCGACTTAGAAGAGCATTTTACATACAGAAATAAGTTTTGAGTTTATATTTCCAAGTATTAAGTAAGATAACGGAGAGCAAATTAAATCGTGAAAATATTCTCTATGTATTCATAATTCGACTAATTGAAGAGATAGAACGTTCTAGTTTTCGCCAATCGATTCAGAAGAGCATTTTACATATAGATATGAATTTTGAGTTGATATTTACAAGTATTAAGGGAGATAGCAGAGATAAATTAAAATCGAGAAATATTTCCATACCTACACCCCTTGCTCCAAAATTTCCTACAAAAAAAAAATTTTGCGTCATGAAATTGGCTATAAATTGGTAACCGGGGATTTTTTGAAACGAAAAATCGACTGGCTTAGTCTGTTTTTCAATAAAATCATTCTTTGGCCTTCAAATGACGTAATGCAATTCTCAAAAATCCACTATCTAAACCTAAAAATTCTCATAACTCGACTAATTGAAGAGTTAGAACGTTCTAGTCTTCGCCAGTGGACTCAGGGGAACATTGTACATATAGATATGAAGTTTCAGTTCATAATTCCAAGCATTAAGGGAGATACCAATTAGCAAATTAACTTGTGAAAATATGCGAAAATCCACTTTCTGGAATTTCATGTATCCATAACTCGACTAATTGAAGAGATAGAACGTTCTAGTCTTCGCCAATCGATTCAGAAGAGCATTTTACATACAGAAATAAGTTTTGAGTTTATATTTCCAAGTATTAAGTGAGATAACGGAGAGCAAATTAAATCGTGAAAATATTCTCTATGTATTCATAACTCCACTAATTGGAGAGATAGAACGTTCTAGTCTTCGCCAATCGATTCAGAAGAGCATTTTACATATAGATATGAATTTTGAGTTGATATTTACAAGTATTAAGGGAGATAGCAGAGATAAATTAAAATCGAGAAATATTTCCATACCTACACCCCTTGCTCCAAAATTTCCTACAAAAAAAAAATTTTGCGTCATGAAATTGGCTATAAATTGGTAACCGGGGATTTTTTGAAACGAAAAATCGACTGGCTTAGTCTGTTTTTCAATAAAATCATTCTTTGGCCTTCAAATGACGTAATGCAATTCTCAAAAATCCACTATCTAAACCTAAAAATTCTCATAACTCGACTAATTGAAGAGTTAGAACGTTCTAGTCTTCGCCAGTGGACTCAGGGGAACATTGTACATATAGATATGAAGTTTCAGTTCATAATTCCAAGCATTAAGGGAGATACCAATTAGCAAATTAACTTGTGAAAATATGCGAAAATCCACTTTCTGAAATTTCATGTATCCATAACTCGACTAATTGGAGAGATAGAACGTTCTAGTTTTCGCCAATCGATTCAGAAGAGCATTTTACATATAGATATGAATTTTGAGTTGATATTTACAAGTATTAGGGGAGATAGCAGAGATAAATTAAAATCGAGAAATATTTCCATACCTACCCCTTGCTCCAAAATTTCCTACAAAAAAAAAATTTTACGTCATGAAATTGGCTATAAATTGGTAACCGGGGGTTTTTTGAAACGAAAAATCGACTGACACAGTCTGTTTTTCAATAAAATCATTCTTTGGCCTTCAAATGACGTAATGCAATTCTCAAAAATCCACTATCTAAACCTAAAAATTCTCATAACTCGACTAATTGAAGAGTTAGAACGTTCTAGTCTTCGCCAGTAGATTCAGGGGAACATTTTACATATAGATATGAATTTTCAGTTCATATTTCCGAGCATTAAGGGAGATACCAATTAGCAAATTAACTTGTGAAAATATGCGAAAATCCAGTTTCTGAAATTTCATGTATCCATAACTTGGCTAATTGAAGAGATAGAACGTTCTAGTCTCCGCCAATCGATTCAGAAGAGTATTTTACATATAGATATGAATTTTGAGTTGATATTTACAAGTATTAAGTAAGATAACGGAGAGCAAATTAAATCGTGAAAATATTCTCTATGTATTCATAACTCCACTAATTGGAGAGATAGAACGTTCTAGTGTCCGCTATCCGATTCAGGGGAACATTTTACATATAGATAAAAATTTTGAGTTGATATTTACAAGTATTAAGGGAGATAGCAGAGATAAATTAAAATCGAGAAATATTTCCATACCTACCCCTTGCTCCAAAATTTCCTACAAAAAAAAAATTTTGCGTCATGAAATTGGCTATAAATTGGTAACCGGGGGTTTTTTGAAACGAAAAATCGACTGGCACAGTCTGTTTTTCAATAAAATCATTCTTTGGCCTTCAAATGACGTAATGCAATTCTCAAATATCCACTATCTAAACCTAAAAATTCTCATAACTCGACTAATTGAAGAGATAGAACGTTCTAGTCTTCGCCAATCGATTCAGAAGATCATTTTACATACAGAAATAAGTTTTGAGTTTATATTTCCAAGTATTAAGTGAGATAACGGAGAGCAAATTAAATCGTGAAAATATTCTCTATGTATTCATAACTCCACTAATTGGAGAGATAGAACGTTCTAGTCTTCGCCAATCGATTCAGAAGAGCATTTTACATATAGATATGAATTTTGAGTTGATATTTACAAGTATTAAGGGAGATAGCAGAGATAAATTAAAATCGAGAAATATTTACATACCTACCCCTTGCTCCAAAATTTCCTACAAAAAAAAAATTTTGCGTCATGAAATTGGCTATAAATTGGTAACCGGGGGTTTTTTGAAACGAAAAATCGACTGGCACAGTCTGTTTTTCAATAAAATCATTCTTTGGCCTTCAAATGACGTAATGCAATTCTCAAAAATCCACTATCTAAACCTAAAAATTCTCATAACTCGACTAATTGAGGAGTTAGAACGTTCTAGTCTTCGCCAGTCGATTCAGGGGAACATTTTACATATAGATATAAATTTTCAGTTCATATTTCCAAGCATTAACGGAGATACCAATTAGCAAATTAACTTGTGAAAATATGCGAAAATCCACTTTCTGAAATTTCATGTATCCATAACTCGACTAATTAAAGAGATAGAACGTTCTAGTCTTCGTCAATCGATTCAGAAGAGCATTTTACATACAGAAATAAGTTTTGAGTTTATATTTCCAAGTATTAAGTAAGATAACGGAGAGCAAATTAAATCGTGAAAATATTCTCTATGTATTCATAACTCCACTAATTGGAGAGATAGAACGTTCTAGTCTTCGCCAATCGATTCAGAAGAGCATTTTACATATAGATATGAATTTTGAGTTGATATTTACAACTATTAAGGGAGATAGCAGAGATAAATTGAAATCGAGAAATATTTCCATACCTACCCCTTGCTCCAAAATTTCCTACAAAAAAAAAATTTTGCGTCATGAAATTGGCTATAAATTGGTAACCGGGGGTTTTTTGAAACGAAAAATCGACTGGCACAGTCTGTTTTTCAATAAAATCATTCTTTGGCCTTCAAATGACGTAATGCAATTCTCAAAAATCCACTATCTAAACCTAAAAATTCTCATAACTCGACTAATTAAGGAGTTAGAACGTTCTAGTCTTCGCCAGTCGATTCAGGGGAACATTTTACATATAGATATGAATTTTCAGTTCATATTTCCAAGCATTAAGGGAGATACCAATTAGCAAATTAACTTGTGAAAATATGCGAAAATCCACTTTCTGAAATTTCATGTATCCATAACTCGACTAATTGAAGAGATAGAACGTTCTAGTCTTCGCCAATCGATTCAGAAGAGCATTTTACATACAGAAATAAGTTTTGAGTTTATATTTCCAAGTATTAAGTAAGATAACGGAGAGCAAATCAAATCGTGAAAATATTCTCTATGTATTCATAACTCCACTAATTGGAGAGATAGAACGTTCTAGTCTTCGCCAATCGATTCAGAAGAGCATTTTACATACAGAAATAAGTTTTGAGTTTATATTTCCAAGTATTAAGTGAGATAACGGAGAGCAAATTAAATCGTGAAAATATTCTCTATGTATTCATAACTCCACTAATTGGAGAGATAGAACGTTCTAGTCTTCGCCAATCGATTCAGAAGAGCATTTTACATATAGATATGAATTTTGAGTTGATATTTACAAGTATTAAGGGAGATAGCAGAGATAAATTAATATCGAGAAATATTTCCATACCTACCCCTTGCTCCAAAATTTCCTACAAAAAAAAAATTTTGCGTCATGAAATTGGCTATAAATTGGTAACCGGAGGTTTTTTGAAACGAAAAATCGACTGGCACAGTCTGTTTTTCAATAAAATCATTCTTTGGCCTTCAAATGACGTAATGCAATTCTCAAAAATCCACTATCCAAACCTAAAATTTCTCATAACTCGACTAATTGAGGAGTTAGAACGTTCTAGTCTTCGCCAGTCGATTCAGGGGAACATTTTAAATATAGATATGAATTTTCAGTTCATATTTCCAAGCATTAAGGGAGATACCAATAAGCAAATTAACTTGTGAAAATATGCGAAAATCCACTTTCTGAAATTTCATGTATCCATAACTCGACTAATTGAAAAGATAGAACGTTCTAGTCTTCGCCAATCGATTCAGAAGAGCATTTTACATACAGAAATGAGTTTTGAGTTTATATTTCCAAGTATTAAGTGAGATAACGGAGAGCAAATTAAATCGTGAAAATATTCTCTATGTATTCATAACTCCACTAATTGGAGAGATAGAACGTTCTAGTCTTCGCCAATCGATTCAGAAAAGCATTTAACATATAGATATGAATTTTGAGTTGATATTTACAAGTATTAAGGGAGATAGCAGAGATAAATTAATATCGAGAAATATTTCCATACCTACCCCTTGCTCCAAAATTTCCTACAAAAAAAAAATTTTGCGTCATGAAAATGGCTATAGATTGGTAACCGGGGGTTTTTTGAAACGAAAAATCGACTGGCACAGTCTGTTTTTCAATAAAATCATTCTTTGGCCTTCAAATGACGTTTTGCAATTCTCAAAAATCCACTATCTAAACCTAAAAATTCTCATAACTCGACTAATTGAGGAGTTAGAACGTTCTAGTCCTCGCCAGTCGATTCAGGGGAACATTTTACATATAGATATGAATTTTCAGTTCATATTTCCAAGCATTAAGGGAGATACCAATTAGCAAATTAACTTGTGAAAATATGCGAAAATCCACTTTCTGAAATTCCATGTATCCATAACTCGACTAATTGAAGAGATAGAACGTTCTAGTCTTCGCCAATCGACTTAGAAGAGCATTTTACATACAGAAATAAGTTTTGAGTTTATATTTCCAAGTATTAAGTAAGATAACGGAGAGCAAATTAAATCGTGAAAATATTCTCTATGTATTCATAATTCGACTAATTGAAGAGATAGAACGTTCTAGTTTTCGCCAATCGATTCAGAAGAGCATTTTACATATAGATATGAATTTTGAGTTGATATTTACAAGTATTAAGGGAGATAGCAGAGATAAATTAAAATCGAGAAATATTTCCATACCTACCCCTTGCTCCAAAGTTTCCTACAAAAAAAAAATTTTGCGTCATGAAATTGGCTATAAATTGGTAACCGGGGAATTGAAGAGATAGAACGTTCTAGTCTTCGCCAATCGATTCAGAAGAGCATTTTACATACAGAAATGAGTTTTGAGTTTATATTTCCAAGTATTAAGTGAGATAACGGAGAGCAAATTAAATCGTGAAAATATTCTCTATGTATTCATAACTCCACTAATTGGAGAGATAGAACGTTCTAGTCTTCGCCAATCGATTCAGAAAAGCATTTAACATATAGATATGAATTTTGAGTTGATATTTACAAGTATTAAGGGAGATAGCAGAGATAAATTAAAATCGAGAAATATTTCCATACCTACCCCTTGCTCCAAAATTTCCTAAAAAAAAAAAATTTTGCGTCATGAAAATGGCTATAAATTGGTAACCGGGGGTTTTTTGAAACGAAAAATCGACTGGCACAGTCTGTTTTTCAATAAAATCATTCTTTGGCCTTCAAATGACGTTTTGCAATTCTCAAAAATCCACTATCTAAACCTAAAAATTCTCATAACTCGACTAATTGAGGAGTTAGAACGTTCTAGTCCTCGCCAGTCGATTCAGGGGAACATTTTACATATAGATATGAATTTTCAGTTCATATTTCCAAGCATTAAGGGAGATACCAATTAGCAAATTAACTTGTGAAAATATGCGAAAATCCACTTTCTGAAATTCCATGTATCCATAACTCGACTAATTGAAGAGATAGAACGTTCTAGTCTTCGCCAATCGACTTAGAAGAGCATTTTACATACAGAAATAAGTTTTGAGTTTATATTTCCAAGTATTAAGTAAGATAACGGAGAGCAAATTAAATCGTGAAAATATTCTCTATGTATTCATAATTCGACTAATTGAAGAGATAGAACGTTCTAGTTTTCGCCAATCGATTCAGAAGAGCATTTTACATATAGATATGAATTTTGAGTTGATATTTACAAGTATTAAGGGAGATAGCAGAGATAAATTAAAATCGAGAAATATTTCCATACCTACCCCTTGCTCCAAAATTTCCTACAAAAAAAAAATTTTGCGTCATGAAATTGGCTATAAATTGGTAACCGGGGATTTTTTGAAACGAAAAATCGACTGGCACAGTCTGTTTTTCAATAAAATCATTCTTTGGCCTTCAAATGACGTAATGCAATTCTCAAAAATCCACTATCTAAACCTAAAAATTCTCATAACTCGACTAATTGAAGAGTTAGAACGTTCTAGTCTTCGCCAGTGGATTCAGGGGAACATTGTACATATAGATATGAAGTTTCAGTTCATAATTCCAAGCATTAAGGGAGATACCAATTAGCAAATTAACTTGTGAAAATATGCGAAAATCCACTTTCTGAAATTTCATGTATCCATAACTCGACTAATTGGAGAGATAGAACGTTCTAGTTTTCGCCAATCGATTCAGAAGAGCATTTTACATATAGATATGAATTTTGAGTTGATATTTACAAGTATTAGGGGAGATAGCAGAGATAAATTAAAATCGAGAAATATTTCCATACCTACCCCTTGCTCCAAAATTTCCTACGAAAAAAAAAATTTTACGTCATGAAATTGGCTATAAATTGGTAACCGGGGGTTTTTTGAAACGAAAAATCGACTGACACAGTCTGTTTTTCAATAAAATCATTCTTTGGCCTTCAAATGACGTAATGCAATTCTCAAAAATCCACTATCTAAACCTAAAAATTCTCATAACTCGACTAATTGAAGAGTTAGAACGTTCTAGTCTTCGCCAGTGGATTCAAGGGAACATTTTACATATAGATATGAATTTTCAGTTCATATTTCCGAGCATTAAGGGAGATACCAATTAGCAAATTAACTTGTGAAAATATGCGAAAATCCAGTTTCTGAAATTTCATGTATCCATAACTTGGCTAATTGAAGAGATAGAACGTTCTAGTCTCCGCCAATCGATTCAGAAGAGTATTTTACATATAGATATGAATTTTGAGTTGATATTTACAAGTATTAAGTAAGATAACGGAGAGCAAATTAAATCGTGAAAATATTCTCTATGTATTCATAACTCCACTAATTGGAGAGATAGAACGTTCTAGTCTTCGCCAATCGATTCAGAAGAGCATTTTACATATAGATATGAATTTTGAGTTGATATTTACAACTATTAAGGGAGATAGCAGAGATAAATTGAAATCGAGAAATATTTCCATACCTACCCCTTGCTCCAAAATTTCCTACAAAAAAAAAATTTTGCGTCATGAAATTGGCTATAAATTGGTAACCGGGGGTTTTTTGAAACGAAAAATCGACTGGCACAGTCTGTTTTTCAATAAAATCATTCTTTGGCCTTCAAATGACGTAATGCAATTCTCAAAAATCCACTATCTAAACCTAAAAATTCTCATAACTCGACTAATTAAGGAGTTAGAACGTTCTAGTCTTCGCCAGTCGATTCAGGGGAACATTTTACATATAGATATGAATTTTCAGTTCATATTTCCAAGCATTAAGGGAGATACCAATTAGCAAATTAACTTGTGAAAATATGCGAAAATCCACTTTCTGAAATTTCATGTATCCATAACTCGACTAATTGAAGAGATAGAACGTTCTAGTCTTCGCCAATCGATTCAGAAGAGCATTTTACATACAGAAATAAGTTTTGAGTTTATATTTCCAAGTATTAAGTAAGATAACGGAGAGCAAATTAAATCGTGAAAATATTCTCTATGTATTCATAACTCCACTAATTGGAGAGATAGAACGTTCTAGTCTTCGCCAATCGATTCAGAAGAGCATTTTACATACAGAAATAAGTTTTGAGTTTATATTTCCAAGTATTAAGTGAGATAACGGAGAGCAAATTAAATCGTGAAAATATTCTCTATGTATTCATAACTCCACTAATTGGAGAGATAGAACGTTCTAGTCTTCGCCAATCGATTCAGAAGAGCATTTTACATATAGATATGAATTTTGAGTTGATATTTACAAGTATTAAGGGAGATAGCAGAGATAAATTAATATCGAGAAATATTTCCATACCTACCCCTTGCTCCAAAATTTCCTACAAAAAAAAAATTTTGCGTCATGAAATTGGCTATAAATTGGTAACCGGAGGTTTTTTGAAACGAAAAATCGACTGGCACAGTCTGTTTTTCAATAAAATCATTCTTTGGCCTTCAAATGACGTAATGCAATTCTCAAAAATCCACTATCCAAACCTAAAATTTCTCATAACTCGACTAATTGAGGAGTTAGAACGTTCTAGTCTTCGCCAGTCGATTCAGGGGAACATTTTAAATATAGATATGAATTTTCAGTTCATATTTCCAAGCATTAAGGGAGATACCAATAAGCAAATTAACTTGTGAAAATATGCGAAAATCCACTTTCTGAAATTTCATGTATCCATAACTCGACTAATTGAAAAGATAGAACGTTCTAGTCTTCGCCAATCGATTCAGAAGAGCATTTTACATACAGAAATGAGTTTTGAGTTTATATTTCCAAGTATTAAGTGAGATAACGGAGAGCAAATTAAATCGTGAAAATATTCTCTATGTATTCATAACTCCACTAATTGGAGAGATAGAACGTTCTAGTCTTCGCCAATCGATTCAGAAAAGCATTTAACATATAGATATGAATTTTGAGTTGATATTTACAAGTATTAAGGGAGATAGCAGAGATAAATTAATATCGAGAAATATTTCCATACCTACCCCTTGCTCCAAAATTTCCTACAAAAAAAAAATTTTGCGTCATGAAAATGGCTATAGATTGGTAACCGGGGGTTTTTTGAAACGAAAAATCGACTGGCACAGTCTGTTTTTCAATAAAATCATTCTTTGGCCTTCAAATGACGTTTTGCAATTCTCAAAAATCCACTATCTAAACCTAAAAATTCTCATAACTCGACTAATTGAGGAGTTAGAACGTTCTAGTCCTCGCCAGTCGATTCAGGGGAACATTTTACATATAGATATGAATTTTCAGTTCATATTTCCAAGCATTAAGGGAGATACCAATTAGCAAATTAACTTGTGAAAATATGCGAAAATCCACTTTCTGAAATTCCATGTATCCATAACTCGACTAATTGAAGAGATAGAACGTTCTAGTCTTCGCCAATCGACTTAGAAGAGCATTTTACATACAGAAATAAGTTTTGAGTTTATATTTCCAAGTATTAAGTAAGATAACGGAGAGCAAATTAAATCGTGAAAATATTCTCTATGTATTCATAATTCGACTAATTGAAGAGATAGAACGTTCTAGTTTTCGCCAATCGATTCAGAAGAGCATTTTACATATAGATATGAATTTTGAGTTGATATTTACAAGTATTAAGGGAGATAGCAGAGATAAATTAAAATCGAGAAATATTTCCATACCTACCCCTTGCTCCAAAGTTTCCTACAAAAAAAAAATTTTGCGTCATGAAATTGGCTATAAATTGGTAACCGGGGAATTGAAGAGATAGAACGTTCTAGTCTTCGCCAATCGATTCAGAAGAGCATTTTACATACAGAAATGAGTTTTGAGTTTATATTTCCAAGTATTAAGTGAGATAACGGAGAGCAAATTAAATCGTGAAAATATTCTCTATGTATTCATAACTCCACTAATTGGAGAGATAGAACGTTCTAGTCTTCGCCAATCGATTCAGAAAAGCATTTAACATATAGATATGAATTTTGAGTTGATATTTACAAGTATTAAGGGAGATAGCAGAGATAAATTAAAATCGAGAAATATTTCCATACCTACCCCTTGCTCCAAAATTTCCTAAAAAAAAAAAATTTTGCGTCATGAAAATGGCTATAAATTGGTAACCGGGGGTTTTTTGAAACGAAAAATCGACTGGCACAGTCTGTTTTTCAATAAAATCATTCTTTGGCCTTCAAATGACGTTTTGCAATTCTCAAAAATCCACTATCTAAACCTAAAAATTCTCATAACTCGACTAATTGAGGAGTTAGAACGTTCTAGTCCTCGCCAGTCGATTCAGGGGAACATTTTACATATAGATATGAATTTTCAGTTCATATTTCCAAGCATTAAGGGAGATACCAATTAGCAAATTAACTTGTGAAAATATGCGAAAATCCACTTTCTGAAATTCCATGTATCCATAACTCGACTAATTGAAGAGATAGAACGTTCTAGTCTTCGCCAATCGACTTAGAAGAGCATTTTACATACAGAAATAAGTTTTGAGTTTATATTTCCAAGTATTAAGTAAGATAACGGAGAGCAAATTAAATCGTGAAAATATTCTCTATGTATTCATAATTCGACTAATTGAAGAGATAGAACGTTCTAGTTTTCGCCAATCGATTCAGAAGAGCATTTTACATATAGATATGAATTTTGAGTTGATATTTACAAGTATTAAGGGAGATAGCAGAGATAAATTAAAATCGAGAAATATTTCCATACCTACCCCTTGCTCCAAAATTTCCTACAAAAAAAAAATTTTGCGTCATGAAATTGGCTATAAATTGGTAACCGGGGATTTTTTGAAACGAAAAATCGACTGGCACAGTCTGTTTTTCAATAAAATCATTCTTTGGCCTTCAAATGACGTAATGCAATTCTCAAAAATCCACTATCTAAACCTAAAAATTCTCATAACTCGACTAATTGAAGAGTTAGAACGTTCTAGTCTTCGCCAGTGGATTCAGGGGAACATTGTACATATAGATATGAAGTTTCAGTTCATAATTCCAAGCATTAAGGGAGATACCAATTAGCAAATTAACTTGTGAAAATATGCGAAAATCCACTTTCTGAAATTTCATGTATCCATAACTCGACTAATTGGAGAGATAGAACGTTCTAGTTTTCGCCAATCGATTCAGAAGAGCATTTTACATATAGATATGAATTTTGAGTTAATATTTACAAGTATTAGGGGAGATAGCAGAGATAAATTAAAATCGAGAAATATTTCCATACCTACCCCTTGCTCCAAAATTTCCTACAAAAAAAAAATTTTACGTCATGAAATTGGCTATAAATTGGTAACCGGGGGTTTTTTAAAACGAAAAATCGACTGACACAGTCTGTTTTTCAATAAAATCATTCTTTGGCCTTCAAATGACGTAATGCAATTCTCAAAAATCCACTATCTAAACCTAAAAATTCTCATAACTCGACTAATTGAAGAGTTAGAACGTTCTAGTCTTCGCCAGTGGATTCAAGGGAACATTTTACATATAGATATGAATTTTCAGTTCATATTTCCGAGCATTAAGGGAGATACCAATTAGCAAATTAACTTGTGAAAATATGCGAAAATCCAGTTTCTGAAATTTCATGTATCCATAACTCGACTAATTGAAGAGATAGAACGTTCTAGTCTTCGCCAATCGATTCAGAAGAGCATTTTACATACAGAAATGAGTTTTGAGTTTATATTTCCAAGTATTAAGTGAGATAACGGAGAGCAAATTAAATCGTGAAAATATTCTCTATGTATTCATAACTCCACTAATTGGAGAGATAGAACGTTCTAGTCTTCGCCAATCGATTCAGAAAAGCATTTAACATATAGATATGAATTTTGAGTTGATATTTACAAGTATTAAGGGAGATAGCAGAGATAAATTAATATCGAGAAATATTTCCATACCTACACCTTGCTCCAAAATTTCCTACAAAAAAAAAATTTTGCGTCATGAAAATGGCTATAGATTGGTAACCGGGGGTTTTTTGAAACGAAAAATCGACTGGCACAGTCTGTTTTTCAATAAAATCATTCTTTGGCCTTCAAATGACGTTTTGCAATTCTCAAAAATCCACTATCTAAACCTAAAAATTCTCATAACTCGACTAATTGAGGAGTTAGAACGTTCTAGTCCTCGCCAGTCGATTCAGGGGAACATTTTACATATAGATATGAATTTTCAGTTGATATTTCCAAGCATTAAGGGAGATACCAATTAGCAAATTAACTTGTGAAAATATGCGAAAATCCACTTTCTGAAATTCCATGTATCCATAACTCGACTAATTGAAGAGATAGAACGTTCTAGTCTTCGCCAATCGACTTAGAAGAGCATTTTACATACAGAAATAAGTTTTGAGTTTATATTTCCAAGTATTAAGTAAGATAACGGAGAGCAAATTAAATCGTGAAAATATTCTCTATGTATTCATAATTCGACTAATTGAAGAGATAGAACGTTCTAGTTTTCGCCAATCGATTCAGAAGAGCATTTTACATATAGATATGAATTTTGAGTTGATATTTACAGGTATTAAGGGAGATAGCAGAGATAAATTAAAATCGAGAAATATTTCCATACCTACCCCTTGCTCCAAAATTTCCTACAAAAAAAAAATTTTGCGTCATGAAATTGGCTATAAATTGGTAACCGGGGAATTGAAGAGATAGAACGTTCTAGTCTTCGCCAATCGATTCAGAAGAGCATTTTACATACAGAAATGAGTTTTGAGTTTATATTTCCAAGTATTAAGTGAGATAACGGAGAGCAAATTAAATCGTGAAAATATTCTCTATGTATTCATAACTCCACTAATTGGAGAGATAGAACGTTCTAGTCTTCGCCAATCGATTCAGAAAAGCATTTAACATATAGATAAAAATTTTGAGTTGATATTTACAAGTATTAAGGGAGATAGCAGAGATAAATTAAAATCGAGAAATATTTCCATACCTACCCCTTGCTCCAAAATTTCCTACAAAAAAAAAATTTTGCGTCATGAAATTGGCTATAAATTGGTAACCGGGGGTTTTTTGAAACGAAAAATCGACTGGCACAGTCTGTTTTTCAATAAAATCATTCTTTGGCCTTCAAATGACGTAATGCAATTCTCAAATATCCACTATCTAAACCTAAAAATTCTCATAACTCGACTAATTGAGGAGTTAGAACGTTCTAGTCTTCGCCAGTCGATTCAGGGGAACATTTTACATATAGATATGAATTTTCAGTTCATATTTCCGAGCATTAAGGGAGATACCAATTAGCAAATTAACTTGTGAAAATATGCGAAAATCCACTTTCTGAAATTCCATGTATCCATAACTCGACTAATTGAAGAGATAGAACGTTCTAGTCTTCGCCAATCGACTTAGAAGAGCATTTTACATACAGAAATAAGTTTTGAGTTTATATTTCCAAGTATTAAGTAAGATAACGGAGAGCAAAATAAATCGTGAAAATATTCTCTATGTATTCATAATTCGACTAATTGAAGAGATAGAACGTTCTAGTTTTCGCCAATCGATTCAGAAGAGCATTTTACATATAGATATGAATTTTGAGTTGATATTTACAAGTATTAAGGGAGATAGCAGAGATAAATTAAAATCGAGAAATATTTCCATACCCTTGCTCCAAAATTTCCTACAAAAAAAAAATTTTGCGTCATGAAATTGGCTATAAATTGGTAACCGGGGATTTTTTGAAACGAAAAATCGACTGGCACAGTCTGTTTTTCAATAAAATCATTCTTTGGCCTTCAAATGACGTAATGCAATTCTCAAAAATCCACTATCTAAACCTAAAAATTCTCATAACTCGACTAATTGAAGAGTTAGAACGTTCTAGTCTTCGCCAGTGGATTCAGGGGAACATTGTACATATAGATATGAATTTTCAGTTCATATTTCCGAGCATTAAGGGAGATACCAATTAGCAAATTAACTTGTGAAAATATGCGAAAATCCACTTTCTGAAATTTCATGTATCCATAACTTGGCTAATTGAAGAGATAGAACGTTCTAGTTTTCGCCAATCGATTCAGAAGAGCATTTTACATATAGATATGAATTTTGAGTTGATATTTACAAGTATTAGGGGAGATAGCAGAGATAAATTAAAATCGAGAAATATTTCCATACCTACCCCTTGCTCCAAAATCCAGTTTCTGAAATTTCATGTATCCATAACTCGACTAATTGAAGAGATAGAACGTTCTAGTCTTCGCCAATCGATTCAGAAGAGCATTTTACATACAGAAATAAGTTTTGAGTTTATATTTTCAAGTATTAAGTAAGATAACGGAGAGCAAATTAAATCGTGAAAATATTCTCTATGTATTCATAACTCCACTAATTGGAGAGATAGAACGTTCTAGTCTCCGCCATCCGATTCAGGGGAACATTTTACATATAGATAAAAATTTTGAGTTGATATTTACAAGTATTAAGGGAGATAGCAGAGATAAATTAAAATCGAGAAATATTTCCATACCTACCCCTTGCTCCAAAATTTCCTACAAAAAAAAAATTTTGCGTCATGAAATTGGCTATAAATTGGTAACCGGGGGTTTTTTGAAACGAAAAATCGACTGGCACAGTCTGTTTTTCAATAAAATCATTCTTTGGCCTTCAAATGACGTAATGCAATTCTCAAATATCCACTATCTAAACCTAAAAATTCTCATAACATGACTAATTGAAGAGTTAGAACGTTCTAGTCTTCGCCAGTGGATTCAGGGGAACATTTTACATATAGATATGAATTTTCAGTTCATATTTCCGAGCATTAAGGGAGATACCAATTAGCAAATTAACTTGTGAAAATATGCGAAAATCCAGTTTCTGAAATTTCATGTATCCATAACTTGGCTAATTGAAGAGATAGAACGTTCTAGTCTCCGCCAATCGATTCAGAAGAGTATTTTACATATAGATATGAATTTTGAGTTGATATTTACAAGTATTAAGTAAGATAACGGAGAGCAAATTAAATCGTGAAAATATTCTCTATGTATTCATAACTCCACTAATTGGAGAGATAGAACGTTCTAGTGTCCGCTATCCGATTCAGGGGAACATTTTACATATAGATAAAAATTTTGAGTTGATATTTACAAGTATTAAGGGAGATAGCAGAGATAAATTAAAATCGAGAAATATTTCCATACCTACCCCTTGCTCCAAAATTTCCTACAAAAAAAAAATTTTGCGGCATGAAATTGGCTATAAATTGGTAACCGGGGGTTTTTCGAAACGAAAAATCGACTGGCACAGTCTGTTTTTCAATAAAATCATTCTTTGGCCTTCAAATGACGTAATGCAATTTTCAAAAATCCAATATCTAGAAATAAAAATTCTCATAACTCGACTAATTGAAGAGTTAGAACGTTCTAGTCTTCGCCAGTCGATTCAGGGGAACGAACATTTTACATATAAATATGAATTTTCAGTTCATATCTCCAAGCATTAAGGGAGATACCAATTAGCAAATTAACTTGTGAAAATATGCGAAAATCCACTTTCTGAAATTTCATGTATCCATAACTCGACTAATTAAAGAGATAGAACGTTCTAGTCTTCTCCAATCGATTCAGAAGAGTATTTTACATATAGATATGAATTTTGAGTTGATATTTACAAGTATTAAGTAAGATAACGGAGAGCAAATTAAATCGTGAAAATATTGTCTATGTATCCATAACTCCACTAATTGGGTAGATAGATCGTTCTAGTCTCCGCCATCCGATTCAGGGGAACATTTTACCTATAGATATGAATTTTCAGTTCATATTTCCAAGCATTAAGGGAGATACCAATTAGCAAATTAACTTGTGAAAATATGCGAAAATCCAGTTTCTGAAATTTCATGTATCCATAACTTGGCTAATTGAAGAGATAGAACGTTCTAGTCTCTGCCAATCGATTCAGAAGAGTATTTTACATATAGATATGAATTTTGAGTTGATATTTACAAGTATTAAGTAAGATAACGGAGAGCAAATTAAATCGTGAAAATATTGTCTATGTATCCATAACTCCACTAATTGGGTAGATAGATCGTTCTAGTCTCCGCCATCCGATTCAGGGGAACATTTTACCTATAGATATGAATTTTCAGTTCATATTTCCAAGCATTAAGGGAGATACCAATTAGCAAATTAACTTGTGAAAATATGCGAAAATCCAGTTTCTGAAATTTCATGTATCCATAACTTGGCTAATTGGAGAGATAGAACGTTCTAGTCTCCGCCAATCGATTCAGAAGACTATTTTACATACAGACATAAGTTTTGAGTTAATATTTCCAAGTATTAAGTAAGGTAACGGAGAGCAAATTAAATCGTGAAAATATTCTCTATGTATTCATAACTCCACTAATTGGAGAGATAAAACGTTCTAGTCTCCGCTATCCGATTCAGGGGAACATTTTACATATAGATATAAATTTTGAGTTGATATTTACAAGTATTAAGGGAGATAGCAGAGATAAATTAAAATCGAGAAATATTTCCATACCTACCCCTTGCTCCAAAATTTCCTACAAAAAAAAAATTTTGCGGCATGAAATTGGCTATAAATTGGTAACCGGGGGTTTTTCGAAACGAAAAATCGACTGGCACAGTCTGTTTTTCAATAAAATCATTCTTTGGCCTTCAAATGACGTAATGCAATTTTCAAAAATCCAATATCTAGAACTAAAAATTTTCATAACTCGACTATTTGAAGAGTTAAAACGTTCTAGTCTTCGCCAGTCGATTCAGGGGAACATTTTACATATAGAGATGAATTTTCAGTTCATATTTCCAAGCATTAAGGGAGATACCAATTAGCAAATTAACTTGTGAAAATATGCGAAAATCCACTTTCTGAAATTTCATGTATCCATAACTTGGCTAATTGAAGAGATAGAACGTTCTAGTCTCCGCCAATCGATTCAGAAGACTATTTTACATACAGACATAAGTTTTGAGTTAATATTTCCAAGTATTAAGTAAGATAACGGAGAGCAAATTAAATCGTGAAAATATTCTCTATGTATTCATAACTCCACTAATTGGAGAGATAGAACGTTCTAGTCTCCGCCATCCGATTCAGGGGAACATTTTACATATAGATATAAATTTTAAGTTGATATTTACAAGTATTAAGGGAGATAGCAGAGATAAATTAAAATCGAGAAATATTTCCATACCTACCCCTTGCTCCAAAATTTCCAACAAAAAAAAAATTTTGCGGCATGAAAATGGCTATAAATTGGTAACCGGGGGTTTTTGGAAACGAAAAATCGACTGGCACAGTCTGTTTTTCAATAAAATCATTCTTTGGCCTTCAAATGACGTAATGCAATTCTCAAAAATCCACTATCTAAACCTAAAAATTCTCATAACTCGACTAATTGAGGAGTTAGAACGTTCTAGTCCTCGCCAGTCGATTCAGGGGAACGAACATTTTACATATAAATATGAATTTTCAGTTCATATCTCCAAGCATTAAGGGAGATACCAATTAGCAAATTAACTTGTGAAAATATGCGAAAATCCACTTTCTGAAATTCCATGTATCCATAACTCGACTAATTGGAGAGATAGAACGTTCTAGTCTTCGCCAATCGATTCAGAAGAGCATTTTACATACAGAAGTAAGTTTTGAGTTTATATTTCCAAGTATTAAGTAAGATAACGGAGAGCAAATTAAATCGTGAAAATATTCTCTATGTATTCATAATTCGACTAATTGAAGAGATAGAACGTTCTAGTTTTCGCCAATCGATTCAGAAGAGCATTTTACATATAGATATGAATTTTGAGTTGATATTTACAAGTATTAAGGGAGATAGCAGAGATAAATTAAAATCGAGAAATATTTCCATACCTACCCCTTGCTCCAAAATTTCCTACAAAAAAAAAATTTTGCGTCATGAAATTGGCTATAAATTGGTAACCGGGGATTTTTTGAAACGAAAAATCGACTGGCACAGTCTGTTTTTCAATAAAATCATTCTTTGGCCTTCAAATGACGTAATGCAATTCTCAAAAATCCACTATCTAAACCTAAAAATTCTCATAACTCGACTAATTGAAGAGTTAGAACGTTCTAGTCTTCGCCAGTGGATTCAGGGGAACATTGTACATATAGATATAAAGTTTCAGTTCATATTTCCAAGCATTAAGGGAGATACCAATTAGCAAATTAACTTGTGAAAATATGCGAAAATCCACTTTCTGAAATTTCATGTATCCATAACTCGACTAATTGGAGAGATAGAACGTTCTAGTTTTCGCCAATCGATTCAGAAAAGCATTTTACATATAGATATGAATTTTGAGTTGATATTTACAAGTATTAGGGGAGATAGCAGAGATAAATTAAAATCGAGAAATATTTCCATACCTACCCCTTGCTCCAAAATTTCCTACAAAAAAAAAATTTTACGTCATGAAATTGGCTATAAATTGGTAACCGGGGGTTTTTTGAAACGAAAAATCGACTGGCACAGTCTGTTTTTCAATAAAATCATTCTTTGGCCTTCAAATGACGTAATGCAATTCTCAAAAATCCACTATCTAAACTTAAAAATTCTCATAACTCGACTAATTGAAGAGTTAGAACGTTCTAGTCTTCGCCAGTGGATTCAGGGGAACATTTTACATATAGATATAAATTTTCAGTTCATATTTCCAAGCATTAAGGAAGATACCAATTAGCAAATTAACTTGTGAAAATATGCGAAAATCCACTTTCTGAAATTTCATGTATCCATAACTCGACTAATTGAAGAGATAGAACGTTCTAGTCTTCGCCAATCGATTCAGAAGAGCATTTTACATACAGAAATAAGTTTTGAGTTTATATTTCCAAGTATTAAGTAAGATAACGGAGAGCAAATTAAATCGTGAAAATATTCTCTATGTATTCATAACTCCACTAATTGGAGAGATAGAACGTTCTAGTCTCCGCCATCCGATTCAGGGGAACATTTTACATATAGATATGAATTTTGAGTTGATATTCACAAGTATTAAGGGAGATAGCAGAGATAAATTAAAATCGAGAAATATTTCCATACCTACCCCTTGCTCCAAAATTTCCTACAAAAAAAAAATTTTGCGTTATGAAATTGGCTATAAATTGGTAACCGGGGGTTTTTCGAAACGAAAAATCGACTGGCACAGTCTGTTTTTCAATAAAATCATTCTTTGGCCTTCAAATGACGTAATGCAATTTTCAAAAATCCAATATCCAGAACTAAAAATTCTCATAACTCGACTAATTGGAGAGATAGAACGTTCTAGTCTTCGCCAGTCGATTCAGGGGAACATTTTACATATAGATATGAATTTTCAGTTCATATTTCCGAGCATTAAGGGAGATACCAATTAGCAAATTAACTTGTGAAAATATGCGAAAATCCAGTTTCTGAAATTTCATGTATCCATAACTTGGCTAATTGAAGAGATAGAACGTTCTAGTCTCCGCCAATCGATTCAGAAGAGTATTTTACATATAGATATAAATTTTGAGTTGATATTTACAAGTATTAAGTAAGATAACGGAGAGCAAATTAAATCGTGAAAATATTCTCTATGTATTCATAACTCCACTAATTGGAGAGATAGAACGTTCTAGTGTCCGCTATCCGATTCAGGGGAACATTTTACATATAGATATGAATTTTAAGTTGATATTTACAAGTATTAAGGGAGATAGCAGAGATAAATTGAAATCGAGAAATATTTCCATACCTACCCCTTGCTCCAAAATTTCCTACAAAAAAAAAATTTTGCGGCATGAAATTGGCTATAAATTGGTAACCGGGGGTTTTTCGAAACGAAAAATCGACTGGCACAGTCTGTTTTTCAATAAAATCATTCTTTGGCCTTCAAATGACGTAATGCAATTTTCAAAAATCCAATATCTAGAACTAAAAATTCTCATAACTCGACTATTTGAAGAGTTAGGACGTTCTAGTCTTCGCCAGTCGATTCAGGGGAACATTTTACATATAGATATGAATTTTCAGTTCATATTCCCAAGCATTAAGGAAGATACCAATTAGCAAATTAACTTGTGAAAATATGCGAAAATCCACTTTCTGAAATTTCATGTATCCATAACTTGGCTAATTGGAGAGATAGAACGTTCTAGTCTTCGCCAATCGATTCAGAAGAGCATTTTACATACAGAAATAAGTTTTGAGTTTATATTTCCAAGTATTAAGTAAGATAACGGAGAGCAAATTAAATCGTGAAAATATTCTCTATGTATTCATAACTCCACTAATTGGAGAGATAGAACGTTCTAGTCTCCGCCATCCGATTCAGGGGAACATTTTACATATAGATATGAATTTTGAGTTGATATTCACAAGTATTAAGGGAGATAAATTAAAATCGAGAAATATTTCCATACCTACCCCTTGCTCCAAAATTTCCTACAAAAAAAAAATTTTGCGGCATGAAATTGGCTATAAATTGGTAACCGGGGGTTTTTCGAAACGAAAAATCGACTGGCACAGTCTGTTTTTCAATAAAATCATTCTTTGGCCTTTAAATGACGTAATGCAATTTTCAAAAATCCAATATCTAGAACTAAAAATTCTCATAACTCGACTATTTGAAGAGTTAAAACGTTCTAGTCTTCGCCAGTCGATTCAGGGGAACATTTTACATATAGAGATGAATTTTCAGTTCATATTTCCAAGCATTAAGGGAGATACCAATTAGCAAATTAACTTGTGAAAATATGCGAAAATCCACTTTCTGAAATTTCATGTATCCATAACTTGGCTAATTGAAGAGATAGAACGTTCTAGTCTCCGCCAATCGATTCAGAAGACTATTTTACATACAGACATAAGTTTTGAGTTAATATTTCCAAGTATTAAGTAAGATAACGGAGAGCAAATTAAATCGTGAAAATATTCTCTATGTATTCATAACTCCACTAATTGGAGAGATAGAACGTTCTAGTCTCCGCCATCCGATTCAGGGGAACATTTTACATATAGATATGAATTTTCAGTTCATATTTCCAAGCATTAAGGAAGATACCAATTAGCAAATTAACTTGTGAAAATATGCGAAAATCCACTTTCTGAAATTTCATGTATCCATAACTTGGCTAATTGGAGAGATAGAACGTTCTAGTCTCCGCCAATCGATTCAGAAGACTATTTTACATACAGACATAAGTTTTGAGTTAATATTTCCAAGTATTAAGTAAGATAACGGAGAGCAAATTAAATCGTGAAAATATTCTCTATGTATTCATAACTCCACTAATTGGAGAGATAGAACGTTCTAGTCTCCGCCATCCGATTCAGGGGAACATTTTACATATAGATATGAATTTTAAGTTGATATTTACAAGTATTAAGGGAGATAGCAGAGATAAATTAAAATCGAGAAATATTTCCATACCTACCCCTTGCTCCAAAATTTCCTACAAAAAAAAAATTTTGCGGCATGAAATTGGCTATAAATTGGTAACCGGGGGTTTTTCGAAACGAAAAATCGACTGGCACAGTCTGTTTTTCAATAAAATCATTCTTTGGCCTTCAAATGACGTAATGCAATTTTCAAAAATCCAATATCCAGAACTAAAAATTCTCATAACTCGACTAATTGGAGAGATAGAACGTTCTAGTCTTCGCCAGTCGATTCAGGGGAACATTTTACATATAGATATGAATTTTCAGTTCATATTTCCGAGCATTAAGGGAGATACCAATTAGCAAATTAACTTGTGAAAATATGCGAAAATCCAGTTTCTGAAATTTCATGTATCCATAACTTGGCTAATTGAAGAGATAGAACGTTCTAGTCTCCGCCAATCGATTCAGAAGAGTATTTTACATATAGATATAAATTTTGAGTTGATATTTACAAGTATTAAGTAAGATAACGGAGAGCAAATTAAATCGTGAAAATATTCTCTATGTATTCATAACTCCACTAATTGGAGAGATAGAACGTTCTAGTGTCCGCTATCCGATTCAGGGGAACATTTTACATATAGATATGAATTTTAAGTTGATATTTACAAGTATTAAGGGAGATAGCAGAGATAAATTGAAATCGAGAAATATTTCCATACCTACCCCTTGCTCCAAAATTTCCTACAAAAAAAAAATTTTGCGGCATGAAATTGGCTATAAATTGGTAACCGGGGGTTTTTCGAAACGAAAAATCGACTGGCACAGTCTGTTTTTCAATAAAATCATTCTTTGGCCTTCAAATGACGTAATGCAATTTTCAAAAATCCAATATCTAGAACTAAAAATTCTCATAACTCGACTATTTGAAGAGTTAGAACGTTCTAGTCTTCGCCAGTCGATTCAGGGGAACATTTTACATATAGATATGAATTTTCAGTTCATATTTCCAAGCATTAAGGAAGATACCAATTAGCAAATTAACTTGTGAAAATATGCGAAAATCCACTTTCTGAAATTTCATGTATCCATAACTTGGCTAATTGGAGAGATAGAACGTTCTAGTCTCCGCCAATCGATTCAGAAGACTATTTTACATACAGACATAAGTTTTGAGTTAATATTTCCAAGTATTAAGTAAGATAACGGAGAGCAAATTAAATCGTGAAAATATTCTCTATGTATTCATAACTCCACTAATTGGAGAGATAGAACGTTCTAGTCTCCGCCATCCGATTCAGGGGAACATTTTACATATAGATATGAATTTTAAGTTGATATTTACAAGTATTAAGGGAGATAGCAGAGATAAATTAAAATCGAGAAATATTTCCATACCTACCCCTTGCTCCAAAATTTCCTACAAAAAAAAAATTTTGCGGCATGAAATTGGCTATAAATTGGTAACCGGGGGTTTTTCGAAACGAAAAATCGACTGGCACAGTCTGTTTTTCAATAAAATCATTCTTTGGCCTTCAAATGACGTAATGCAATTTTCAAAAATCCAATATCCAGAACTAAAAATTCTCATAACTCGACTAATTGGAGAGATAGAACGTTCTAGTCTTCGCCAGTCGATTCAGGGGAACATTTTACATATAGATATGAATTTTCAGTTCATATTTCCGAGCATTAAGGGAGATACCAATTAGCAAATTAACTTGTGAAAATATGCGAAAATCCAGTTTCTGAAATTTCATGTATCCATAACTTGGCTAATTGAAGAGATAGAACGTTCTAGTCTCCGCCAATCGATTCAGAAGAGTATTTTACATATAGATATAAATTTTGAGTTGATATTTACAAGTATTAAGTAAGATAACGGAGAGCAAATTAAATCGTGAAAATATTCTCTATGTATTCATAACTCCACTAATTGGAGAGATAGAACGTTCTAGTGTCCGCTATCCGATTCAGGGGAACATTTTACATATAGATATGAATTTTAAGTTGATATTTACAAGTATTAAGGGAGATAGCAGAGATAAATTGAAATCGAGAAATATTTCCATACCTACCCCTTGCTCCAAAATTTCCTACAAAAAAAAAATTTTGCGGCATGAAATTGGCTATAAATTGGTAACCGGGGGTTTTTCGAAACGAAAAATCGACTGGCACAGTCTGTTTTTCAATAAAATCATTCTTTGGCCTTCAAATGACGTAATGCAATTTTCAAAAATCCAATATCTAGAACTAAAAATTCTCATAACTCGACTATTTGAAGAGTTAGAACGTTCTAGTCTTCGCCAGTCGATTCAGGGGAACATTTTACATATAGATATGAATTTTCAGTTCATATTTCCAAGCATTAAGGAAGATACCAATTAGCAAATTAACTTGTGAAAATATGCGAAAATCCACTTTCTGAAATTTCATGTATCCATAACTTGGCTAATTGGAGAGATAGAACGTTCTAGTCTCCGCCAATCGATTCAGAAGACTATTTTACATACAGACATAAGTTTTGAGTTAATATTTCCAAGTATTAAGTAAGATAACGGAGAGCAAATTAAATCGTGAAAATATTCTCTATGTATTCATAACTCCACTAATTGGAGAGATAGAACGTTCTAGTCTCCGCCATCCGATTCAGGGGAACATTTTACATATAGATATGAATTTTAAGTTGATATTTACAAGTATTAAGGGAGATAGCAGAGATAAATTAAAATCGAGAAATATTTCCATACCTACCCCTTGCTCCAAAATTTCCTACAAAAAAAAAATTTTGCGGCATGAAATTGGCTATAAATTGGTAACCGGGGGTTTTTCGAAACGAAAAATCGACTGGCACAGTCTGTTTTTCAATAAAATCATTCTTTGGCCTTCAAATGACGTAATGCAATTTTCAAAAATCCAATATCTAGAAATAAAAATTCTCATAACTCGACTAATTGAAGAGTTAGAACGTTCTAGTCTTCGCCAGTCGATTCAGGGGAACGAACATTTTACATATAAATATGAATTTTCAGTTCATATCTCCAAGCATTAAGGGAGATACCAATTAGCAAATTAACTTGTGAAAATATGCGAAAATCCACTTTCTGAAATTTCATGTATCCATAACTCGACTAATTGAAGAGATAGAACGTTCTAGTCTTCTCCAATCGATTCAGAAGAGTATTTTACATATAGATATGAATTTTAAGTTGATATTTACAAGTATTAAGTAAGATAACGGAGAGCAAATTAAATCGTGAAAATATTGTCTATGTATCCATAACTCCACTAATTGGGTAGATAGAACGTTCTAGTCTCCGCCATCCGATTCAGGGGAACATTTTACCTATAGATATGAATTTTCAGTTCATATTTCCAAGCATTAAGGGAGATACCAATTAGCAAATTAACTTGTGAAAATATGCGAAAATCCAGTTTCTGAAATTTCATGTATCCATAACTTGGCTAATTGAAGAGATAGAACGTTCTAGTCTCTGCCAATCGATTCAGAAGAGTATTTTACATATAGATATGAATTTTGAGTTGATATTTACAAGTATTAAGTAAGATAACGGAGAGCATATATATATGAATTTTCAGTTCATATTTCCAAGCATTAAGGGAGATACCAATTAGCAAATTAACTTGTGAAAATATGCGAAAATCCAGTTTCTGAAATTTCATGTATCCATAACTTGGCTAATTGAAGAGATAGAACGTTCTAGTCTCTGCCAATCGATTCAGAAGAGTATTTTACATATAGATATGAATTTTGAGTTGATATTTACAAGTATTAAGTAAGATAACGGAGAGCAAATTAAATCGTGAAAATATTCTCTATGTATTCATAACTCCACTAATTGGAGAGATAAAACGTTCTAGTCTCCGCTATCCGATTCAGGGGAACATTTTACATATAGATATAATTTTTGAGTTGATATTTACAAGTATTAAGGGAGATAGCAGAGATAAATTAAAATCGAGAAATATTTCCATACCTACCCCTTGCTCCAAAATTTCCTACAAAAAAAAAATTTTGCGGCATGAAATTGGCTATAAATTGGTAACCGGGGGTTTTTCGAAACGAAAAATCGACTGGCACAGTCTGTTTTTCAATAAAATCATTCTTTGGCCTTCAAATGACGTAATGCAATTTTCAAAAATCCAATATCTAGAACTAAAAATTCTCATAACTCGACTATTTGAAGAGTTAAAACGTTCTAGTCTTCGCCAGTCGATTCAGGGGAACATTTTACATATAGATATGAATTTTCAGTTCATATTTCCAAGCATTAAGGAAGATACCAATTAGCAAATTAACTTGTGAAAATATGCGAAAATCCACTTTCTGAAATTTGATGTATCCATAACTTGGCTAATTGAAGAGATAGAACGTTCTAGTCTCCGCCAATCGATTCAGAAGACTATTTTACATACAGACATAAGTTTTGAGTTAATATTTCCAAGTATTAAGTAAGATAACGGAGAGCAAATTAAATCGTGAAAATATTCTCTATGTATTCATAACTCCACTAATTGGAGAGATAGAACGTTCTAGTCTCCGCCATCCGATTCAGGGGAACATTTTACATATAGATATGAATTTTAAGTTGATATTTACAAGTATTAAGGGAGATAGCAGAGATAAATTAAAATCGAGAAATATTTCCATACCTACCCCTTGCTCCAAAATTTCCTACAAAAAAAAAATTTTGCGGCATGAAATTGGCTATAAATTGGTAACCGGGGGTTTTTCGAAACGAAAAATCGACTGGCACAGTCTGTTTTTCAATAAAATCATTCTTTGGCCTTCAAATGACGTAATGCAATTTTCAAAAATCCAATATCTAGAAATAAAAATTCTCATAACTCGACTAATTGAAGAGTTAGAACGTTCTAGTCTTCGCCAGTCGATTCAGGGGAACGAACATTTTACATATAAATATGAATTTTCAGTTCATATCTCCAAGCATTAAGGGAGATACCAATTAGCAAATTAACTTGTGAAAATATGCGAAAATCCACTTTCTGAAATTTCATGTATCCATAACTCGACTAATTGAAGAGATAGAACGTTCTAGTCTTCTCCAATCGATTCAGAAGAGTATTTTACATATAGATATGAATTTTAAGTTGATATTTACAAGTATTAAGTAAGATAACGGAGAGCAAATTAAATCGTGAAAATATTGTCTATGTATCCATAACTCCACTAATTGGGTAGATAGAACGTTCTAGTCTCCGCCATCCGATTCAGGGGAACATTTTACCTATAGATATGAATTTTCAGTTCATATTTCCAAGCATTAAGGGAGATACCAATTAGCAAATTAACTTGTGAAAATATGCGAAAATCCAGTTTCTGAAATTTCATGTATCCATAACTTGGCTAATTGAAGAGATAGAACGTTCTAGTCTCTGCCAATCGATTCAGAAGAGTATTTTACATATAGATATGAATTTTGAGTTGATATTTACAAGTATTAAGTAAGATAACGGAGAGCATATATATATGAATTTTCAGTTCATATTTCCAAGCATTAAGGGAGATACCAATTAGCAAATTAACTTGTGAAAATATGCGAAAATCCAGTTTCTGAAATTTCATGTATCCATAACTTGGCTAATTGAAGAGATAGAACGTTCTAGTCTCTGCCAATCGATTCAGAAGAGTATTTTACATATAGATATGAATTTTGAGTTGATATTTACAAGTATTAAGTAAGATAACGGAGAGCAAATTAAATCGTGAAAATATTCTCTATGTATTCATAACTCCACTAATTGGAGAGATAAAACGTTCTAGTCTCCGCTATCCGATTCAGGGGAACATTTTACATATAGATATAATTTTTGAGTTGATATTTACAAGTATTAAGGGAGATAGCAGAGATAAATTAAAATCGAGAAATATTTCCATACCTACCCCTTGCTCCAAAATTTCCTACAAAAAAAAAATTTTGCGGCATGAAATTGGCTATAAATTGGTAACCGGGGGTTTTTCGAAACGAAAAATCGACTGGCACAGTCTGTTTTTCAATAAAATCATTCTTTGGCCTTCAAATGACGTAATGCAATTTTCAAAAATCCAATATCTAGAACTAAAAATTCTCATAACTCGACTATTTGAAGAGTTAAAACGTTCTAGTCTTCGCCAGTCGATTCAGGGGAACATTTTACATATAGAGATGAATTTTCAGTTCATATTTCCAAGCATTAAGGGAGATACCAATTAGCAAATTAACTTGTGAAAATATGCGAAAATCCACTTTCTGAAATTTGATGTATCCATAACTTGGCTAATTGAAGAGATAGAACGTTCTAGTCTCCGCCAATCGATTCAGAAGACTATTTTACATACAGACATAAGTTTTGAGTTAATATTTCCAAGTATTAAGTAAGATAACGGAGAGCAAATTAAATCGTGAAAATATTCTCTATGTATTCATAACTCCACTAATTGAAGAGATAAAACGTTCTAGTCTCCGCCATCCGATTCAGGGGAACATTTTACATATAGATATGAATTTTAAGTTGATATTTACAAGTATTAAGGGAGATAGCAGAGATAAATTAAAATCGAGAAATATTTCCATACCTACCCCTTGCTCCAAAATTTCCTACAAAAAAAAAAATTTTGCGTTATGAAATTGGCTATAAATTGGTAACCGGGGGTTTTTCGAAACGAAAAATCGACTGGCACAGTCTGTTTTTCAATAAAATCATTCTTTGGCCTTCAAATGACGTAATGCAATTTTCAAAAATCCAATATCCAGAACTAAAAATTCTCATAACTCGACTAATTGAGGAGTTAGAACGTTCTAGTCTTCGCCAGTCGATTCAGGGGAACATTTTACATATAGATATGAATTTTCAGTTCATATTTCCAAGCATTAAGGGAGATACCAATTAGCAAATTAACTTGTGAAAATATGCGAAAATCCACTCTCTGAAATTTCATGTATCCATAACTCGACTAATTGACGAGATAGAACGTTCTAGTCTTCGCCAATCGATTCAGAAGAGCATTTTACATACAGAAATAAGTTTTGAGTTTATATTCCCAAGTATTAAGTAAGATAACGGAGAGCAAATTAAATCGTGAAAATATTCTCTATGTATTCATAATTCGACTAATTGAAGAGATAGAACGTTCTAGTCTTCGCCAATCGATTCAGAAGAGCATTTTACATATAGATATGAATTTTGAGTTGATATTTACAAGTATTAAGGGAGATAGCAGAGATAAATTAAAATCGAGAAATATTTCCATACCTACCCCTTGCTCCAAAATTTCCTACAAAAAAAAAATTTTGCGTCATGAAATTGGCTATAAATTGGTAACCGGGGGTTTTTTGAAACGAAAAATCGACTGGCACAGTCTGTTTTTCAATAAAATCATTCTTTGGCCTTCAAATGACGTAATGCAATTTTCAAAAATCCAATATCTAGAAATAAAAATTCTCATAACTCGACTAATTGAAGAGTTAGAACGTTCTAGTCTTCGCCAGTCGATTCAGGGGAACGAACATTTTACATATAAATATGAATTTTCAGTTCATATCTCCAAGCATTAAGGGAGATACCAATTAGCAAATTAACTTGTGAAAATATGCGAAAATCCACTTTTTGAAATTTCATGTATCCATAACTCAACTAATTGAAGAGATAGAACGTTCTAGTCTTCTCCAATCGATTCAGAAGAGTATTTTACATATAGATATGAATTTTGAGTTGATATTTACAAGTATTAAGTAAGATAACGGAGAGCAAATTAAATCGTGAAAATATTCTCTATGTATTCATAACTCCACTAATTGGAGAGATAAAACGTTCTAGTCTCCGCTATCCGATTCAGGGGAACATTTTACATATAGATATAAATTTTGAGTTGATATTTACAAGTATTAAGGGAGATAGCAGAGATAAATTAAAATCGAGAAATATTTCCATACCTACCCCTTGCTCCAAAATTTCCTACAAAAAAAAAATTTTGCGGCATGAAATTGGCTATAAATTGGTAACCGGGGGTTTTTCGAAACGAAAAATCGACTGGCACAGTCTGTTTTTCAATAAAATCATTCTTTGGCCTTCAAATGACGTAATGCAATTTTCAAAAATCCAATATCTAGAACTAAAAATTCTCATAACTCGACTATTTGAAGAGTTAAAACGTTCTAGTCTTCGCCAGTCGATTCAGGGGAACATTTTACATATAGAGATGAATTTTCAGTTCATATTTCCAAGCATTAAGGGAGATACCAATTAGCAAATTAACTTGTGAAAATATGCGAAAATCCACTTTCTGAAATTTCATGTATCCATAACTTGGCTAATTGAAGAGATAGAACGTTCTAGTCTCCGCCAATCGATTCAGAAGACTATTTTACATACAGACATAAGTTTTGAGTTAATATTTCCAAGTATTAAGTAAGATAACGGAGAGCAAATTAAATCGTGAAAATATTCTCTATGTATTCATAACTCCACTAATTGAAGAGATAAAACGTTCTAGTCTCCGACATCCGATTCAGGGGAACATTTTACATATAGATATGAATTTTAAGTTGATATTTACAAGTATTAAGGGAGATAGCAGAGATAAATTAAAATCGAGAAATATTTCCATACCTACCCCTTGCTCCAAAATTTCCTACAAAAAAAAAAATTTTGCGTTATGAAATTGGCTATAAATTGGTAACCGGGGGTTTTTCGAAACGAAAAATCGACTGGCACAGTCTGTTTTTCAATAAAATCATTCTTTGGCCTTCAAATGACGTAATGCAATTTTCAAAAATCCAATATCCAGAACTAAAAATTCTCATAACTCGACTAATTGAGGAGTTAGAACGTTCTAGTCTTCGCCAGTCGATTCAGGGGAACATTTTACATATAGATATGAATTTTCAGTTCATATTTCCAAGCATTAAGGGAGATACCAATTAGCAAATTAACTTGTGAAAATATGCGAAAATCCACTCTCTGAAATTTCATGTATCCATAACTCGACTAATTGACGAGATAGAACGTTCTAGTCTTCGCCAATCGATTCAGAAGAGCATTTTACATACAGAAATAAGTTTTGAGTTTATATTTCCAAGTATTAAGTAAGATAACGGAGAGCAAATTAAATCGTGAAAATATTCTCTATGTATTCATAATTCGACTAATTGAAGAGATAGAACGTTCTAGTCTTCGCCAATCGATTCAGAAGAGCATTTTACATATAGATATGAATTTTGAGTTGATATTTACAAGTATTAAGGGAGATAGCAGAGATAAATTAAAATCGAGAAATATTTCCATACCTACCCCTTGCTCCAAAATTTCCTACAAAAAAAAAATTTTGCGTCATGAAATTGGCTATAAATTGGTAACCGGGGGTTTTTTGAAACGAAAAATCGACTGGCACAGTCTGTTTTTCAATAAAATCATTCTTTGGCCTTCAAATGACGTAATGCAATTTTCAAAAATCCAATATCTAGAAATAAAAATTCTCATAACTCGACTAATTGAAGAGTTAGAACGTTCTAGTCTTCGCCAGTCGATTCAGGGGAACGAACATTTTACATATAAATATGAATTTTCAGTTCATATCTCCAAGCATTAAGGGAGATACCAATTAGCAAATTAACTTGTGAAAATATGCGAAAATCCACTTTTTGAAATTTCATGTATCCATAACTCAACTAATTGAAGAGATAGAACGTTCTAGTCTTCTCCAATCGATTCAGAAGAGTATTTTACATATAGATATGAATTTTGAGTTGATATTTACAAGTATTAAGTAAGATAACGGAGAGCAAATTAAATCGTGAAAATATTCTCTATGTATTCATAACTCCACTAATTGGAGAGATAAAACGTTCTAGTCTCCGCTATCCGATTCAGGGGAACATTTTACATATAGAAATGAATTTTAAGTTTATTCTTCCAAGTATAAAGTAAGATAACAGAGAGCAAATTAAATCGTGAAAATATTCTTTATGTATCCATTTCTCCACTAAATGGAGAGATGAGACGTTCTAGTCTCCGCCATTCGATTCAGGGGAACATTTTACATATGGATATGAATTTTGAGTTAATATTTGCAAGCATTAAGGGAGATAGCAGAGATAAATTTAAATCGCGAAATATTTCCATACCTACACCTTGCTCCAAAATTCCCTACAAAAAAAAAATTTGCGTCAAAGATAATCTGATGAGTTTTGTTCTGGTTCATATTTTGCAAAAGTTTCCCCATATTAAAAAGCTCACTATGAAGCTTTTTGTACCAGGACACTCCTGCATCCAGGAAGTAGAACGATCTTTAAGCAAGTCAGAATACTTCTCCCCAGTTTCTCTATTGAGACTTTTGGTAAAAATACATAGTCGAACACCATACAAAATAATTCAATTGTCATCCAATGACTTCATCGACTTCCAGTCATATTCAATAAAAATAAATTATAAAGATAGCATGTTCAGAGTTTTCCAAATGTTTTTTGAAATCAAATATAAAACTTTATTCCTTGAATCCGATTTTGTGTCGTGTAATTTAAGACCTAGACTAAATATTAGAACCCAATCTCATGTCACAGCTGACTCAAGTGAAGCGGAAGTTATTCCAGTGATCCTAAAAAAAGTGATGCTAAAGCAATTACTTTACCTCAGAATAAGCTTGAAGCCTTACGTTAAATGTTTAAATGGATGCTGGAAGTTGATATAGAATATTACAAAATTATACTTCCGCAAAATCCAAATAAGGAGAAGAAACGGAATAATAAATCCGAAAATAGAATAGAATAAAAAATTTCAAACTATTTTCAGTTTAGTTGAAAATACATTTTCTTTTTTTAGGATTAAAGCTTCAGAATAATATTTCTTATTTTTTTTTAATATCTAAAACATTTTATTAGTATTCCAAGGTTGTATGATAAATATTTTGTGAACATATTTTTTTTGTGAAAGTAACAAAGTTGTATGTTATTATTTTTTGGGAGTTAAATTTCCATTTAGACCCAACAGAATGAAATGCAAGAGTAATGTTTTGAAAATATAATACCATATTTTTAATCCTAAAGGAAAATAATTAAAACTAATTTTTCTCATTTTAAATATTATGTTACTTAGAACCATGTAATATTGGGCCAGCGATATGTTTTCATCAATTACTTTCAAGGAGAGGGGAAAAACTGTCGGACTAGTCGGACAGTGCCACTGGCATATTTATATAACCATTCAGTTACAGGTGAAAAGAGAGGTTAGTGAAATTCCGACTGTTTTTTTTGCAAATTTGGCGCTGACGAACCATGATTTTCACAAAAAATATTATTTTTAATTATATCTGTACGCACACACACACACAAATAACAGTTGAAAAGACGAAAACAAGAGCTTTAGTAAACGTTGGAACTTCGTAGTAAAATCAGGTAAAATTGATAGTGAAATCCGCCCTTTTCTCGGTATTGACGTATTTCAGACAGACAAAATTATTAAAACGCATTTGTTTTGTTCAAACCTCAAAAGAGTCAAACAAAAACATATCTCCAGTAGTAAGAGGTTGAATCTAATATGTCGCATTTCTGAAATATTAAGGGCAGGTCCTTTTCAAATCAACACAGTGTATAGTAATGATAAGTAAACTGGTCGCCCGTCGAAGGAACACATAATCTGATTAATTGTATTCCCGACAAAAAACTTGGAGACGAACAAAAAGGAAGAAAGAACCAAATTAAACCAAGTTTAACTCTGTTTCGTATCCTGAATAGGCTTGCAATCTTATCGTTCAAAAAGTTTTAGTATATTTGGTATTTTTTCACAAAGATTATTTGATACTCTTGCAAAAATATTCAATTTGATTTTATCTCAACTAAAATAAAGCACAAACGACCCCTTTCTCAGCTTAGCTCGCTCGATGCTTTCTTAACAATAGAAACAAAAAAAATTACAAAGAAACAAAATATCTCCAAAATATCTACTCAAAGTTACATACTTATTTCTCTGCTCTTTCCAAGATAAACGTCTAGAGATGAAGGTAATAAAGTTTAAAGTGTCTAATAAAATATATAAAAGTAATTCAAATGAAGTAGTCTCAAAGTGTTAATACAATTGAGATCTAAAAAGCATATTTAAGACGTAACTCAGAACTGGAGGTTAAAAGATAAGTAGAGACTTGAATACGGCGGTGAGATTACAAAATTACCCTCTCGAGACCCTTGCAGTCATCATGAATTGTATTAGTATCTGGTGAGAAAGACAGAGTCAGGCCCAGCCTTTCCACAAAAATGTTCCATCTTATGATATGAAGAAGATAAAATGGCTAAGCTAATTACGTTTCAGCACCACATAGATTGATTTATTAAACACCTCAAAAAAACTACCTAACCAGCCAAAAATATGTATAAAATCAATATTTGATCCATCAAATCATAATTTTGACTAGAGGTTTTGATTTTTTTATATAATATACTTTGAAGTTTCTACAAACGGAACATACATGTGACTATGTTTGAACCATGCGGAAAGGGGTTAAAAAAAATAAATAAGGTAATTTTTTTTGAAATAACGTAAAAACTGCTGGAGCTGAAAAATAGCAAAGGTTTAAACTAAAATGATCCTAATCATTTTTCCCCAAATGCCATTAGGGTGGCTAAAAGTTGAGGGTGGTTTTCAATCTTTAAAAAATTATAACTCGTGGAAAAATTGGTTTTTCGTAAATTGAACTTTGACAAAAACTGTGTGTCAACTGTAACTTCTATCATTACTAAACAAGCTTTTTTCAATCAAATTAGAGTGGGGAATTGTTTACTCTAATTTTAAACCAATAGGCAGGTCTTCGGGCATCTTTATATGATCCACTTTATTCGCAAAGTAATGTATAAAAGTATTTCGTTATTGAAGAGGGCCATGGGAACGAGACTAGCGTTGTGACGTCAGCTGCCCGCAGCTGTGGCTTAGTCACGCTTGCACGCAAAATTTTTGTCTTCTTTCATTTTTTTCATAGACTCAGCCACGGTTTTCTCGGTTCCCATAGACTTGCCTGATTTTTCTGATTCGCAGTCAATTTTTTTCTTGAAAAAGTTTTTTCTATACGTTCATATTAAAATAAATCGTTAACTGCAAATAACAGATCTCAAACATTCATAGTACATTTGAATAATTCGGGCTAGCTTCGTCTCTGATTGCCAAAAGAGTAAGGATAAATACAAATTATGCGATGAAGATGGATCTCACTTAACGTTTCACCCCAGAGTGTTTAGCGAAAGTTTTTTCAAAAGAGATACTTCCTTTTTTATGAACTATAAAAAAAGTGATTTTCGACTTTTTTCATTATAAGTTTGACGGCTTTTGAGCGTTTGTCTTGTTTGGCTAGAGATCCACAAGTTTTCCAAAACATAGAGAGTTAATGAGATTTCCACAAAAAATATATAAATTCCATCAGTTACTGGCTAAGTTGGTAAGAATCACAAAGATTTTAGAGACTTATCTATCAGACAGTTAATTAGAATGGAGATAATGCGCTTGTCGAGATGGTTTATCAAAATTTTTTCCAATGTAGCAATGGGAACATACGAATGTGTCTCTCAATACCTAAACTCAATGTTTTACTAAAATTGGACTTTGGGCCTATTTTTAGCTTGGAAGCTAACATGCTTCAAGTGTTTTCAAATGTTTAGCCGTTGTCATCAAAAAATCCTATTAACAAAGCCAGAAGAATGCAAAAAAGAACGTTTAGCCTACTATCAACCTCCTGGTCCGTACACTCCCATCCCAATCCCTTCTATTGTATTGGAACCATCGGTTTGTGCTTTTCTTCTTATACATACAGATTGCGTAAATTACTTTGGAACCCGGGCCTCGGATTACACAAGTACGACAAGGATATATGAAAGAGAGAGAAAGAATAATTGTGCGCGGTCATCACTTTGTTTCATCTTAGGGGTGTATACTTATTTCCCGAGACTGGCCGAATGGTCCTTTACAGAGAGAATTCACTAGTTGGTGGTATTCAGTATGCTCCCAACATGGAAGGAGTGAGGGTGTTGAAGAAATAAAAAAATACAATCGTTATTACGTAACCTGTACATCTTAAAATTCATTTTTGTCAACATGATCATTTCAGACCAAGTTGACAATTTCTAACTACAATAGGATATTATTTTAGCTATTGTAACTATTGTTACTTGAAAATAAAACAGCATTTCTTGAGAGAACCATAATTAATAATCTAAAAATCCCTTCCATTAATAAATTAAATTGAAAAAATAAAATAAGTAGGTAGGTACCTACACCTATTCTAAACATAAAATATAAACTTCCTGAAAAAATAAAAATCCATTCTAAAGGTAAACATAATTTGAATGAATTAAGTGCTCAAATAAACCACCTGCCTGTGTCAGACAATAACCAAATCTGTGATAAAGATTTGATCTCGTATCTCTAAGATAATGAGCATTCGGCCAGTCTCGGGAAATAAGTATACACCCTTAAGGTGAAACAAAGTACACACCTTAATGACCACGCATAATTATTCTTTCTCTCTCTTTCAGCTGTTTTTCTGTCGTACTTGTGTAATCTGGACGGTTCGGATGTACTTTACGCAATCTGTATATAATTATACAGTTTTGGAAGTTTTTAAATAAAGTGTCGGCAATCTAATGTTGCCATTACAAAGCTAATTCTCTTTGTTAGGTACGTTATATAACAAACATTTACTTAAAATATTGTTATTTGCGAAAAATTATTAATATGGGGTCAATTTTTGTTTATTAAATAACTGGTTTATTTTCAATTTTACATAACAAATGGTGATTAGAAAAGATGCTTAGAATTAAATTTTCTACAATGGTTCCCATCAATTTTTTGATAGGGTCGATATTATCCGATTTATACCCTAAAAGAGGGGGTGAATTTTTGCTTCATTAACTAACTAGTTTATTGACAAAATTGTTATAAGCAAAGTTGTTTGAAATTAAATTTTCCACAATTTTAGTTGTTTTTTTTTCTTTTTTTTTAATTGGTTATTTAACGTCGGTCTATTTCTGCAACTGAGGGTAATCACCGACGCCGGGAGCACTCTACCCCTAACCGGAAATTTTGCCGAACCCACTGGTGTTCCAACCAGTGGTAGGGTTCTTTATCGAGCCCAACATCCATGTACTCGGGACCTCGGTTTTACGTCTCCTCCGAAAGACGACATACCTACATTATACCTTGCGATCATTGGTATAATGCCTGCGAGCTGTAATATGCTACTCCGCTGCAGGTTGTATGGGCTATCTACTCGAAGGTATTTCCAGTGGGTCACCCATCCAAGTACTAACCGCGCTCGACACTGCTTCACTGTAATTATCGCTTCAGAAACGTTACACTACAGTGCTGGTGCGACGCCCCACAATTTTAGTTCCTATCTATTTTTTGGTAGGATCGATATTTTTCCTTTCGTTTGCCGTAAGCGTGCGTCCCAAAAAACTGTCATCAAATTTTCATTTACAATCAACAAAAAAATAAAAAATAAAACGAAAAATCAATAATAAATGCGATAATAGAATATTTAGGTTCACCCCTACCTCTTTTCAGGTCGTAATCGAAAAATGTAGATCCTATCAAAAAATTGATAGAAACCAAAATTGTGGGAAATTTAATTTTAAACAAATTTGTTAATAAAAATCTAGGTTTTGCACCTAAATTTTAGGTTCAGCCCAAAAATTTTTAGGTTTCTCGCCAAAAAAAAGGTTTGCGCTGAGAATTCTAGGTTTTGCGTTAAAAATCTTTGTTTGCCTTAATTTTAGGTTTTCCGTCAAAAATTCTATGTTTCCCGCCTAAACTTTGAAACTCCCTGTTACCAATTTAAAGCCAATTTCATTTTTAAGCAAGGGGTATGTAAGGAAATATTTCGCGATTTAAATTGCTCTCTGCTATCTCCCTTAATGTTTGGAAATCAAAATTCATATCTTTTAGGGTATAAATCGGAAAATATCGTTGCTAGGGAAAAATTGATTAGAACAAAATTGTAAGAAATTTAATTCTTAGCATCCTTTGTGATTACCATTTTTGTGTGTGAAATTGAAGATAAACGAGTTATTCCATAAACAAAAATTTACCCTTAAATTGAAGATGGCGGATGACGCAAAACAAAATTTAGTCTGCCTGTGACCCCCCAACAAATCCCGAAGGAAAATTGCTACTAGAAGCTTTTGCTGGGTTTGCCCATTTTTTGAGCTAATCCGACTGGGCTAAGGTTAACAAATAACACCTTTGATTGGCTCCGATTGTACATGCCTCTTAGACTGGATCTGATATTGCTCTTGCTTTTAAAGTTCCTGTTTATATTTTTAGTATTCTCAAAGTAAATCAGATTTAAAAATCGATATTCTTCAGTGACAAACCTTCCTAACAACTAACTCTATTAAGTGTTTGAAACTAGTCGGGTAAACCGCATTAAGCATTTTGAACACGTTTCAGTGGCTCTTGACTTACCGCGTAAAACAATACCATTCTCCGTAGTATTGTGATACACCTACCACAAACTTTCTATAGACTTATCAATTAATTTCCATCCAGAGGAGAAGCTGGAAACTAAATTATTAGTCGCAAACTTGCTTAGTTATAAGCCGATTTGATTGCCACCGTATTCAATGAACTGTAAATTGTTCGTACAAAATAAGTTGGTAATTCACCAAAACTCAACTCTATACTGCCACTACTCGGTAGGTATACGTAAGTTAATCTTCAAGGAACCATATAATGTATTTGATTAATTTTGACTAACTAGAAAGTGTTTTTCAATGGATAGCGTTCAAAAATGATTCTTCCTTACCCAATTGTTTTTCGTTTCCTCAAGAAACTGACGACTAGAAGCTTTCTCCAAGTTGTAATTGAAAGCCTTTCTAATTTGTTTGTTCATCTTCCAATTTATATTTTCTCATGACAAATCTTTTATAGAGCCAATAAAAAACCACTAAAACTAATAAATTTATTCTGGATGCATTTTATTTTACTCAGTTTCAATAGCCTGGTTGAGAGTTCCTTGTCTACCTTGTTTAGTAAATCTTTGTATGGATGTGCCCTTGTGTTGACCTCCATTTGAGTTAGTGATTCAACAAAACGGTTCCGGATCTATAAAGTCTCTTCACAGTTTTTTTACCAGTTTAGACCTAGTTGTTGGATTACTGATAGCTTTAAGCACAGCCTGGCCTTCTGGGAATATTTTTATTTTTTGTCCGGTATATCCTCTTCTGATGTTATCATCAATACAGGCTGTAGCGGCAATCGTCTCTGCTTGAAACACAGTCGTATATCGTCCAAGGCTAAATATCATTCTCTTTCTAACTATTTTTATACCAGCCCCTTTGCCAGGGTTTGTTTTGGAACCATCGGTGAACCAGATGATTTTTCCAGAATTACCTGGATGCGTCATCTGTTCCCTAGATGGGATGATGATGCTCACTCTCTCAGTGAATATATTCACCGGTGACATGCTATCAAAAATCATGTGAAATAAGGGTTCATCCAGTATTGTCCCAGTTGCATCAGTATCAGTATCAGTATCAGTATCAGTATCTCCAAGATTGTTCGGTGGCCATAAGTCCGATTTCAGCCTAAGAATTGCCATCATTGCCTCCGCCTTTACAAAAAGTTCCAAAGGAGCTTTTCTTTGGTATCACTTATTCACGTAATTTTTGTGATTTTTGATGGCTCACATTCACTGCAAGCACAACAAAACAGAACCGACGAAACATCCAGGGAGTTTGTCAGTATTTAACCACAGTAGTAAGTTCCGTTTATGTGAGGTTGATAAAGGAATCGGGATCAATAATTTGTGAATCGATTCCCTGGCTCTAATTAAGCCACTGATTCGCGTAGTGAGCAGAGTAGTTATGTGAAGCCAACGTTTCGCTTGAGCTTGTCTAAGTTGCTGGAAATATCGATGGTTGTTAAGAGACGGTCACAAATATACAGGTGCATGAAGGATACATTAATTGCGCCGTAAACCGTATTCTATGAACTCATGTTATAAATACGATGTAAAGCTAGTATTACTTGCGGAAACGATTTTGTGGCTTCTTGCACAAAATGGTTTCGCCAAAGCAATTGTAAGCTTTAATTATTAATTAATTATTAAGTTCCAGTTTCCGAATAACAAATTGGATATAGAAAATATCAAACAGGCTCCAACTATTGTTGTAGTTTTTATATTTATATACTAGAGACTGGGAAATTTTTACAAAAATATTAGTAATCATAAAACTTGATTTCATAGGATGCAAGCCTGAATATCAAGAAGATATTGACAGTTCACACTACTAGCTAGAGCCTCGCGTAGAAGGTAATGAGATAATGATAAGATTGATATAAGCTCATGTGCTTCAGAAACCACTTCAAAACAATCCTTGCATGGAATAAGATTCCTAGGGCATAGCACCTAGGAGATTACTGGATAGAAGAGGGACTTTTACCTAAGTTAAAATCTGTAGATATCCTAAAATTCCTCCGGGAAATAGGACAAAAGGAGCCACTAGTCTCTAGGACTCTCTTCAGAAACTGAATAGAAGTAAGGGGGCACAATAGATCTTATAGGTCTCAGTGAATGTCACCCCAATATACATACATACATACAACATTAGTCAATGCAATGCAATTTCCTAAGTTGCATTTTAAAGATTCGTAACAGCGGAGAACCATGTTGTACTGATATCCCAGCAACTGAAAACTAAAAAAATTATATGGAAGAATCTCATAATTACTTTTGCAAAATTACAAATAATAGTGATTATCAAAGTGGTCACCATCAAGTTGAACAAATATTTTTTGTAGGATAATCTTCAATTAACAAACATAGACTAATAATAAAAAGGGAAATGTAATAATTCCTGAGGATTATGAAATTCCTACACTATTTGCAGCCGCTGGAAATTTTATCAAACTTAATCCTACTAAAAAGAGAATAGTCCATCGAAATGTGACAGGATGCTTAAAGCACCGAGTTGTTTTTTGAATAAAAACCATTAAACCTAATCCAATTAGGCTTAAGGAACTTTAACACACTTCTAAATAGAGAGATACTGATTTTTCCAAGGAGAAAAAATATGCTAAAATTTTCCAATTATTAGCGTGGGGATGCTTGTCATTATCTGATATTTGTGAATTCATATTGAAAACTAGTTTTTTTGAGGCTATTTTTAATATCAAACTAACATTGGGATCTTAAACTAGGTGAGAATGGCATCGTCACCTTACTATGGGTTCCAGGACTCAGAAGATCTGACCATTGTGAAGATCTAGTGGACAATCAAAGATACTAAGCCAGAGTAAAACTGCACCGTTTTGCATGACTAGACACCGTCGCCTGGAGTGAATCAAAAAGAATGTAGATTCTATAGAATGAAGGAAGGAACTTCCATTTACATGGACGTACGTGAAACTATTTGTGTTTCCCGTTCTGTTGGAAGTCCCGATAACTATCTATTTCTTTTTTATAAAGGCATTCGAATATTGTACTAACTTTGTAACGTGGCAGCGCTGGTAATATTTTCGTGACCCTGCAACTATACACTGTTGTGTTTGTGTGCGCTGCATCGTCCTTTAAGTCCACTCAAGGATTACGTTAAAGCAAATTTAGCTCTTGGCAATATGACGGATGCTGAACATCTTCTCTACAGCTTGTGATGATGAGGTGAGCGCTTGGATTACAAATAGGCAGACAATACTGATTAACATGTTATGAAATAACAAACAATAAAATGAAACATTGATGTTGCAAACGCGTATACTTAAACAATTAGACAAATAAGAATGATTTTCTGAACATTCTGCTCACAATTTTATGAGAAAAATTGTTAAAAAAATTTCACTTATTAGGGGGAATTTTTCATTCATTTTTTCATTCGCTTGGGTTGTGCTCAACAGCCTAGACACTTGAACTAAATCTTTGTACCATTTCCCACGTTATCTACTTCCATTCCAGAAGCTTTGTGTCTTCTATATAGGCATCTAGTTTGACTGGAGGAATTTTCAGTAGTTGTAATGATTGTATTATTTCCTCTCGAAAGTGCTTCCGTCTGAGTCCTTGTAAGTTCTCGCAGAAGCAGATCATGTGAGTAGCTGTTTTATCATAGAGTTCACATTTCCTGCACATAGGTTCACTAACTTAGCCCATTTTGCAGTGTCCAGTCACCAGGTCGGTAACCGCCTTCAAATGTCTCTTACTTAGTTTCAATAGCCTGGTTGAGAGTTCCTTGTCTACCTTGTTCAGTAAGGTACCTCCATTCAGGGGCGCCGAAACTTTTTAAAACCGGGTGTTGAGTTGTTATAGCCAACACCCCCCCCCACACCCATTGCTGTCTTCTCGAATCTTAATCTTATTTCGAAGATCAAAATGTATTAAAAATTGCAATGTTTTTGACAAATATAAAGGGTACATGGAGAAATTTTTCGGTTGCATTTGTAACAAATAGACGTTTTTTATTGCAGTAAAGTCCTAAAATTCCATCTTTTGATAGAGCAAACACATTAGTGCGTTGTATATTTCTCACAATGAATTCATCATTCATCCATGAGTTTGTCCATATCAATTTTATCTGCAGATTCATGATAAATGTTCAAAATTGCTACATGATTCAGTCGTTTCTGACCCATAGTAGAGCGCAAATAAGATTTCAGCCTTTTTAAAGTCGAAAAGCTCCTCTTATTCGTACAAGAAGATGCTGGTATCGTCATTAATAATTTTACGAATCGAACGAGTTCTGGGACAAGACTTTTGCACCATGAATTTTGTCGCAAAAATGCCACAATGTTTCCCAGACTCTTTAATTGAACTGCTTTTCTGCGAGCCAAATCTAAAAAAGTATTTCGATCGCCAACTAGAGGATCTTTTTTGAGATCATTCTGATAGAATTCGACTATTTCATCTATACGAGAATCCTCGCCCAACACAAAAGATTTAAGAGAACGAAAAAACTTGGCAGAATCTGTTCCAGTGGACGCTTTTTTCGAATACCGCGTGAAAATTTCCCGTGTTGAATTCCACACGGGGAATTTCCACGCGTGTTAAGCTCTAAACACACACAACAGGTCTTCCGGCGCCCCTGCCTCCATTTGAGTTGGTGTTCCCTATCTAGCCAATTCCCGATTTACCCTCTCATGCAATATTAGCGGGGGAATATACTACTTGTCATCAAACAAATTGAAAAGCAGCGATAGAAAATAATTGAAACGTAGAAAATAAAAATATTTAAAACAAACCAAAAATGGATATACCACAGGATACAGATACTGGGGTTAAACAATAACTACTAGAGCTATTAAAATATTAATGTAATCTTCAATATTTTATATTCCATAATAAGAGGTAGGATAACTTATCATACCAGTTTAAATGGTAATTGGAACAATAAAGATATAGATATACGTTTAATGAATAGTTCGACCACTGAAACAGCAGTTACACGTTGAACTTTATCAGTTCTAACAGTCCTAAACTAACATAATACGTGTAGAATTAACCGAATTTCAACTTAACTTCAACTAAGCATATCTTGTAGTGGCTTCGGAATTGGAATAATGTTATCTGAAAGAGAATTGCTGTATTACACAACGTTTCCACATTTTGGTTTGTTTCCAGAACTTTCACATGCCAGATGGACAGCGATTTACTGGCAATTGTTAATGGATTAAGACAACTCAACTATACTTCATCACGTTTACGGTTTGGGAATTCTTGGGTCTTGTTGTTAGATTATCATTACCAGACTTCCAACTAATGATAATAATGGACGGAAAGGTGTTACTATATTATAAATAACTATTGAATAGTGGAAAATGATTTACTCTCGTTAGCCAATCACATTCTATGATTACCAGAATTCACGCTAAAATGAACAAATCAAATCATCTCTTTTAAAACGTCAAATATCTAACTAGGTAAATAATAATAATCATATAACCATAATTTTACGTATAGATATACAGGGTTGGGATAAAGTATGGAACCAAGTAAATATCTTTTAAACGAAAATAATGATATTTATGAAAATTTGCAGGTAAGTGCAATGGAACAAAATGCATCTGATGTACATTTTTTTGTTAATAACATACTTCCAGTTCAACCGGAAATGCCATCAACTTCTTGAATTTAAATGGGACACCCTATATATTATTACAAATTTTGAAAAAGCTTGTTATTTTGAATTTATACATACCTACTGAGTTTAGTGTGAAAAAATTTGTAAAAACGAGGAATAACTGACTGTTAGTTGTACAATAGGTGTACATTTCATTATTTTAGAATAACGAGAAACAAAATTACTTCAAATGTTCAAAATGCTCTCCGTTTACTTGCTGACAATATGCCATTCTATTAACAAATTCTTCCTGAGTCACTCTTTCCAAGACTTCTCCACGTGTTAGTTCACATTCATCAATAATTTTTTGTCTCAATTCCTGTAAGTTTGTTGGTCATCTAACGTAAACACGTGATTTTAGATAACCCCAAAGAAAAAAATCTAACGGGCTAAGATCCGGAGAACGAGAAGGCAACTCTATGAATCCTCTACGTCCATCGATTTGGAAAACTCGCATCCAGAAAATCCCTAACCCGTCTATCATAGTGGGGAGGTGCTCCATCTTGTTGAAATATTTTGTGGTAATTGCCCATTCTGTTAAAGTGCAGGAATAATTTCGTTATTCAGTAGATCCAAATACTTGTCACCATTCAATTTTCCGTCGATAAAAAATGAGCCTATAAGCCTATTCTCGACAAATCCCATCCAAACATTTAACTTCTGTGGATGCTGGGTATGTGCTTCATGAATCCAATGAGGATTCTCATTTGACCAATACCTTGAGTTATGGCGATTAACTGTTCCATTTAAACAAAAAGTTGCCTCATCGGAAAAAAACTATGTTAGAAGCAAAATTGTCGTCGACATTACAGATATCCATTAGTCGTTCGCAAAATTCCACCCGTCGGTCAAAATCATCGTCTGACAATTCTTGAACCAACTGTACCTTATACGGATGATACTTTTCACTTTTTAACATCTTTCCTACAGAACATTGACTGATACCATGGTTTTGAGCCAAATTTGTGGTGGAAGTTTGAGGTGATTCTTCTAAATCGATTGCAATATTTTGTTTAACAGTTTCGTTCGTTGCAGTCCGCGGTCTTCCAGGTCTTAGCAAATTTTTCACCATCCCAATTGTATTAAAACCTTTTAATGTTTTAGTTACTGTAGAGCGTGATATAGGATTCCTCTCCGGATGCAAATTATTAAAAATATGACACACTGCTTCATGAGTTCTAACACGATCACCATCACGTACCGTGATGGTTCAATGCGCTCATTTTCACTTAATTGAACCATTCTAAATTGTAAAATCTATTTCCGTCAATTAGAATTTGACACTTGGAGAACAAAAGACGTACTAAACAGTACTCGTTTATTTATTACTATGCATACAAACAACATCAATTAGTTTATCTAAATAGTTTTTTTCTTTAATGCAAAAAACTCAAAAGAGGTTGATTTAAGTGCTATATTCCTCGTTTTTACAAACTTTATACACTAAACTCAAAATCTGTAAAAATATATAGGGTGTCCCATTTACATTAAAGAAGTTGATGGCATTTCCAGTTAAACCGGATTATTAACAAAAAAATGTACATCAGATGCATTTTGTTCCATTGCTATAGAGAACAAAATGAACAACAGTAGTGATAGTGAAGATTTAATATGTTTAACTACGTATATTTAATCTATTATTAATTCTAATAATGTGAAAAAATGTAAATGTTTCTATTCAAAATATGAGTTACCTATATTTACGTTTTTTACTTTTCAAAAAATATGTGTGGTCGACAGTTCAGTGGTAGAGATACTTGACTCTTACGTGGGCGATCGAGGTTCGATTCCCGATGGAAACTTTTTTATAAACCTAGTCACGGAGAAAGTATAGTCTTTTACTTGTGTAGAACATACTATTCTTAAAAACATGCCAATTGGGAAAAAATGAAAAGATGCAATTTTCCGGAAAAATTTGTTACTCTTATAAAAAGGAAGATTTATTTCTAAGTACGTAACATGAAGGTATAAATGGCTGAAAATCGCTTATTCGGAGAAGCAGTCCCTAGCAAATTTAAATGGACAGTGATACTTGCTGAATTAACACAATTTCGAGCACTCTCTGAGACGTGACAACATCAGGAAAAGGAAAAATGCTGGAAAGTTTATTTAGAGGGCTTCACATGCCCCATTCAGTAAAATATATTATAATGATTGAAAGGATGAAGTGGTTTTTGATGGAGATCATTCTACGGTTTTAATTGAAGAAATCAATTGTAACAGCATAATGTTTATAAATTATACACAGGGAGGATCTAAATTCATGCAAAAAAGGTGCAATTGCGTATTTATTTTCTGTAATCAACTCATAGAGTACCCAGTATATTACATATTTCATTCCTAGCCTGAGCACTCTATTATGTATTTATTATTTAAGTTATTGGCGTGGCTGGTAGCTATTTATGAAGGTTAATGGATAGTGAATAATGGGGTGTTAAACTTAACAAAAATATGATGTTTTGTCAATGTTAATAGTTAGTGGGGGACAATATCATAATGGAGAATCAATTATTTTTTATATTTTCATTCTCACAAGGTTTTTATGCCGATTTAAAAATTTCAACTTTTGGATGATTTAAATAATCCGCCATTCATGATGTGACGTATGCTCACTAAAAGAGAAGTTAGCTACTCAAGGGTTGACATAGGACGACAATTCTGATGTGATAGGTTATGCTTATGTCATACTGCTGTTATAGTGACTTATTATTTTTACGGCTATTACATTGTTTTATAAATTTTATCGTTACCATTATAAGCATTAGTAACTAGTTTTAGTTTGTTTATATTTTCTTCTAGCAGCCTCAAACCATAATTTTCTTTTAACTGTTACTGCAGGCATAGTTGCAAACTTTTTACGAGGCGTTGTAACTGTTGTGTTCGTGCAGTATGATATAAAGCAAGATTTATACATTGACATTATTCCAGCTTCAAAAATGATAGAGAAAAACTAACTAAAATTAACTAAAAAATTTTTTTTATAATATTGAAACGTCGTTAAGCTCGAATAAACTGTAAACAAAACCAAAAACTCATAAATATTATAGACTTTGACAGTTCTTCAAACTTCAAATTCGAATGGCATTTTTGTAACTGGATATTTGAGTCATAAAACATTTATATCAGAAAGTGGCTAACTTCATATTTAGTGAGGTGGCGTATCTGTAGTGAAAGTTGCAAACATTTAGGAAATCTTAATTTCCAGTTTAAAAAATTTTTAAATTAATTTTTGCAAAATAGTACCAATATACTTCAATAAAATACCAAAAGCCGGATATCGATTTAAGACCCCATTCATAATTTTGTAGTACTATTCATCACTATGTAACGTGGGAATTATTGTTCTGCTTCGCATGGTATCAGAAGCTGTAAAAACAAACATTCAAAGTAGTTAATGGTAATTTCAGGTTCAAGTTGTAGGGAAAAGCCTAATTTTTCTTATTTTTCACATAAAACTCGAAGGTTGAAACGGCATCCACTCCAAAAATGTGCAACTGGCTTCATTTTTATAATATCAGTATGGAAATATAAATATGGGGAATATCTATCTTCAAGCAATATGTACACCAACAATTTGCTTATCAAAGTGAAAAATATCCACTGAAATGCAAGAACTTGAAGCATTTCACTGATGAAAATTCATTTTATCAACAATTATCCTAATTAAGTCTTAAAATTTGATTAGATAACCTGGTTGGATCGATCCTACTTCTCGTCTATTGACATCTTTAATGACTCGCTTTACATTTAGTATGCATATACTCGCTGGAATTTTCTTTTTAAAATGTGATTTTAAAAGCAGCAATAACCATTATATTCTATGTGCACAGCCTAATAAATTTACTACTAGTATACATATCAGCATGACTGCCGTATAAATTTTAGTATAAACAGCAGCCGCATAAAAGACTTGAACTACACCTTTCGCGCTATTATTTCCGAGATTCCTTGTGCACAGCGAATGTAAATATTGGCCAAATGTTTGGAATGGCTTCATGTGTTTTAACACAATGTTGTTTGCTTGTAGTAATATTTTTAATGTTTTCATTATGTTCTAGACCGCACAACATAATTAAACATAAACTGTATTTAATATACACATACAAAGTAACATCTAAATTGTGGTAGGTACCAACTGAAATTTGTAAAATGGCAAATGTGGACAGTATATGAAAAAATTAATTGAAAAATCTAGTTTTATTTTTATTAGCAGTAACTAGATGAACAATTGATGTATTGTTACAGATTAGCCGAACTTAATTTATGATTTTATGACAGTATTAAAAAGAATACCCAATAAATATTAAGTTTACTACGTTATTTAGATAATAACACAAAAAGAAATAAAAAAGTACAAAAATTCAGTAAATCAGTCGCGTGACAGCAAGACATGATATTAAACTATGGTTTATTTACGATAAAAAGACGATTATGTCATTTTCCCGCATATCAGAGTAAATATAAATGTATACTTAATGGCTAGGACAAATTTCAGTTTACGGGTTGGCAAAATTTCAAGACGTTGTCAAATCAATTGGAAAAATTCAGCAGTTTTGGACACAATTGAGGTTAGGTTTAGTATGGCATTTGTTGTTTATTGACATCGATCATCGTACAAGCTTTTCTGATCCTTCTGAATTCATTATTTCTTCAGTTGTTAAAATAGTTATAGTGAATGTCGAGAATTTTATATCCTTGATAAGTTATTTTTGATGAGAATGCCACAATGGGGCTTGCTAATCTGGAATGATTTAGTGAGACCAATCGATTTGACTTCGTTTTTAAATTAAGTACGTAATTTGTCATATATCAATGAATTTGCGGGGAAAGTTTACCGTATGGGCGGGATGAACATTAAATATCGGAAATTTTTTTCTTATGAACATTAAATATCGAAAAATTTTTTCTTATTATTTAATTTTTTCATCAATTTTCCAGTTATTTATAATTATTCTGCTATTTGGGACGAAGAGAAATGACACAAATCAAAAACCATTAAAATCGGTCCAGCCGTTCTCTAGTTATAATATAAGTGTTCGTGCAAACCCTACTTTGTTTTATATATTAAGATTCTAGGATTACTCTATATGTTCATTAAAATATTGAATTAAACTTGATTTTTTTAACAGAATAGTACCTAGGACGAAAAACTGTCTATTATTGGGGGATTGATTGATTCAGCACCACCAGTTAGAGGCTTAGAGTCCTCGGCACCTCAGGCTTTAGGCTTTTTGTGCTCTTGGTGGTGCCGTTTATGTGAAGAGACCAGTGGCCCTTATCAGGCTCAACAGTAATTCACTAGGTCCTTCTTGGAGAAATCCTCCCTTGGATGTTTTAGTCCTAGGAGTCTATATCTCCGATCGAAGATAATGTGAGAGGCCGTTCCCTCTTCTTCTATGCACAACCAACAGATACGTTCTTTCCTATTTATGCCAATTGTATGCATGTGCTTCCTTAAGGTACAGTGACCAGTGAGTAAACCCGTCACTATCCCTATCTTGCCCCTGCTAGGGTTTAGTTATTCGTTAGTCAGCGTCTCCGAGGGTTTTCCGACCAGGAGTTTGCTGTGTTCCTGTTTTAGCACATGTCTCCAGTGCGAGTGATGTTTAGTTTGAGTCCACCGAGATGTACAACCACGTGCAGAAGTTTTAGATATCCCAAATACTGGTTCAGGACCAGTGAATGTAGTCTCAGACCCTAGCTTTGCTAGGATGTCTGCCTTTTCATTTCCTACAATGCCCTTGTGTCCCGGGACCCTCCTAAGAGCAACTCTATTATGGTTAGCCAAAGTTAATAGTTTTTGTAGACAGTCCCATACCAGTCTAGATCTGATCTTGGGACATGCTAAAGATTTTAGTGCTGCCTGACTATCAGAGAGTATAAGGATCTTTTGGCCTCTATACCCCCTTCGATATTCAGTTGCAAACACAGGTCGATTATGTAGATCTGCATGGAATGTAAGATTCCCCAACGATGTGTGGATGCGTCTAGCACCATGTACTCCAGCTCCTGTTCCAATGTCAGTATTAGATCAGTCTGTGTACCACACCAACGTTCCTTCCTGACTGCATGCTTCCAACCCATCCCAGTTTAGCTGAATATGGTATGGTTGGTTGTCGTTAATTTGGCCAACATGATGTCACTTCTCATTTCAAGAAGCGAGTTTGTAATAACATCTGTGATTCTGGAATGATTATGGGTGTAACTGTCTATTATAGTCGAGCCTGTAAATTGATAGCAGAGGCTAGCAAGCAAGACACTTGACAGTTTTTTGCCAAGGTGCATACTACATTTTTTCGTCGACCTTTTCAAAAAATCACTAATTTCCGTTACTTTTCCGAAACACTTTTCGTCAGCAAACTCATATTTTATTTTAAAAACTATTAATCAGCATCGTCTTGATGGTATTCAATGTTACAATAAAAACGATCATTTACTATATAACAAATTTCTTGGCGTATTATACTGCACCTCTAGAGAGACTCGAATGATGCCAGGTGAAGCGTAACATTGCATCCACTTTCATATTCATTTGAAGATAGTCACGCGTAAAATTAGTTTTTCCGGCACATCTTATAATATGACATGGCGGCTCACGCATAATACGTAGTTAGATCCACCACGCTGCAGAGTCACTTTTCATAATCTTTTTTTTAATGAATATAAATTATCCGGAGGAGATAAGTTTTTCGAATGGGGATTTAGAAAGTTTTTCAGTTTCTACTTCTTTTTATGGAGTAATCAATATACTTAATATATCCAGAAGTGTAACATAAATAAACTATATGCCGAAAATAGATAGGAATTCTCACTTTAATAATTGGATACTAAGAAATATCAAAATTGCAATTCTCTATTTTCTTTTTACCTCTTATATAAACACAAATTCTGAGTGAATGTTTATATGATGGTGAAGAAGAAAATAAGAATTATTTTTTAAAGGAAATTTTACGTAAAATGGAGTCGACCTATATACTCACTTATTCCAATCTATTTTGTTTTTATTGAAACCCACAGTCGCAACCCGTCTGATGTTTTTATTTGGTTTTCATTATTTCGGTTATATATAAAATAAAAGTATAAAAAAAGCTAATAGACTCCGTTTCATATAAGAAGAATCCACGTGAAGTTTGCCAACCGACTTGCGCAGAAATCATAATCGGTCGTACGACCGTGTCATGCCATTGGCGTTATAAATGATGTTTCATGCCGACAGCAATTTTATTACTGACATTTTGAGATTGTGTTTAAAGCAATCATTTACTGTCGAATATTTTAAGACGTTTATCTAGTTTATCTGTGAGAGTTGTGTGATTTATTTGATCTACAACCATTCCTCCTAAAAAACTTGTTTGTGTTGAAGAAAAAATTATCCACAGTCAATGCCGACGGATTCTAATTTTGTGTTAACCTACAAAATGTGAAATCGTTACGCTACTGATTTGCAGTAAATGTTAATTTTACAATATAGCGCTGGTTTTAACAAGAAGTTGCAGCTTCACGTGTGGCTTCTTCTTCTTATGTGAAACGGAGTCTACAACATTGTGTTTGACTTCCATTCACAGAAAAATTCTGTATTAAATGAAAACAGCAAATATAAATATTTTGTTTGGATTGTCTGATACAGTCTATAAAGAATTTTCTATATTTTATGTGAAAACCTTTTTTTTGGGGGGAAATTTAGAGTTTCGTCCGAGCGCAGCAAAGTCCACACCTACACGCATCTTGTCCAAAAAAACCTTAATCAGCGGTTTATCCGCATTCGTAATGGTTGTCGGCGAAGATGTAGATCTTCTTATTCTTTTTACGGCTCATTAAAAAATATATTATATAAAACAGCAGCAGAACACACCTTCTGTGGCTGTAGTACAGTGAAAAATTTGAAATAAATGTATCGCTTGTTGGAAATCAAAAATCCTTGGACACTTCAAGTGGAACAAAAGGATTTCAAGCAATAAGAAAAACCGGGATAGGAACCAAACACGCCGAAGGCTTAGGAAGAACGAGAAGCATCTATCAAGCGGAAATTTATGGCATAGAAAAGTGTGACAAGTTCAATATTGATTAATAATATAAAAAGCAAAGTATTATAATGTCGAATAGTCAATTTTTGCAAACAAACCACTAGTTTGTTGTCTTGAAAACTTGGGTATACATTTGTTGTAAATTGAAGTTTATGCAAACTCTCATGCCCGATCTCACCAACCGTTTCCTAAAGTTAGGAAATACCTAAATCGGATTTAAGAATTTCTAACGGCAATTTCCGTTTCTCCACGCGCTAAGTAATACCTAAGAGAGATAGGAAATACCTAATATTAGGATAGCTTGCTCGGTCTTCCTAAGCAGTTCAGGAAATACCCAGCTTGACATTTCTCGGTTGTCATTTTGATTGATAGCGAGTAGAGAGAGATTTTTATGGGCTTATTCTGTACAAAAATGTTAGCGGTAATACCGCTGTAAATTTTCAAGGTCAAGTGATGTTACGAAAAAGCTATTCTGTACGCTTTTGATGTAACTTACATCGATGTATAATAACATTTTGGCTGTTAAAATAACGCCGACCAAAATATTCGACTTTAGGAGTGTTTTGACACTGTTTGTTTAAAAGTTGAATTGTAAATTTTCAAGAAATAAATCAAAATGAACAATATCATCCCATTTTTGGCGTACGGTTTACATGAGGCAGATTACCGACGGTACCGTTAGATATACTGGAAGACCTTTTCATTGCCTATTACAGGCTAAATAAAGAAATTGTTAAGCAATTAATTTGTTACTTAGAGCTACATGCAAAAAATCCAGGAAATGCAAACGCCTTTTACCATTTGGATCTAAGTACTTACTGTTCACATGATGTGTTAGCAAATTCATATTATTTTTCAAATAAAAATGATAAATAAAAAAACACACTTATATAACGGTAACCTAAAAATTCTTCTTCTGGTTACTAGACCTTTTGCTTTACAGCATCTGGCCAATAACTTGAAAATTAGGCAAATTCCACTACACAACATCATATAAGTTAAGTTAGCTGCGATGTAATGTTGTGCTGTCAATAATTTTTTTTACATCGGGTTGTTCAGAATACGATTTTAAGCCGCGCTGTTGAATTTGATTTAACATTGCGATTTTAACTACATCGATGTAAAATTTACAGCTGTTACGGATAATTGTACAGAATAAATAAATTGATTGTATATTATTGTTAAAATATGCCAGCTATACGTTTTGTAAAACGTGTGGAAAGGTTGGATAGCTCATCAAAGTATTAAAATGAAAGACCCCGGAAATGAGTAATTCTGGACTCTGGACGAAACAGATTTCTTTCGGCGTTTTCGGTTACATAAAAATACGATGTTACTACATTATTTAGATTAATTATTAATCTAGATTCTTTCTGTATGTATCTTGAAGTGTATTATTTTTGCTAATTTCTTTTTTATATTTTTAATTCAACGTTTAGGTAGCGTTCTAGCTACCGTTATCAGAAAATTGACAAAAATAATATTTAACTTAGGTTAGAATAATGTAAAACAAATTATTTATTAAGTACAGCTATCACTTTGGAGTTTTTCAAGGAGAGCCAGCTCCTTGATCAAATAAAGCATCGACGTCTTTTTGATGCTGATGATTTGTAGAAATGCACTATATATAATGTTGCCTTCTATTCTTTTAATGTACTTGGTCCACCGCCCGTGCTCGTCACATTTACTTTTAAATTCCTTTTATACGTTTTAGCCTCATATTTTAATTTAGTCCAAATCATTTTTTTTGTATTTGTTACATACATTCAACTGCCACTGCAATCAAAGTTACCTTTTAACTTGATTTTTCGATTTAAACTTTTACCAAACATTTTCTTTTTTTTTCTGCAATAAATAGAGTAACTTCAGCTTTTCTTTTTTCTTCTTTCGTGAAATAATTAGCACTTCTATTTTTTTCCTTCCATGTTGATCAATATAAATAAATACAAAAATTACTGAATCCCACAAGAATAAACTAGACACAAATACATTCGACATGAAGTATCAAATTTTATATTTCTCAGTTATGATCTCCACCCATTCGGTTTTCAGGATAATTTTAGACAGTGGTACCAATATTATGTAGAAACCTCTCCAAATGGAATTTTTATCTAGGTATTTCTTAACTAAGGAATTCTTAGGTTGGTGAAATCCGATTCCTAGGAATAACTTAGGAAGTTCCTAAAATCAGGTTGGTGAAATGGGGCATCAATTGAAATATTTGTAGAAAAATATCAAAGAAAAATCCTGAAATTCAGCCCTGGCTATTTCACAGAATAATTTTAGTTGACGCTTGAAAGCATTGTTATATGCCTTGCAATTTAAATACATTTTCCAAATGCATATTTATTGCTCATGATTCTCTTTTTATTTATTGCCTGCTCTGCGCTTGGAAGTATCGATAATTAGCCATAATTGAAAACGCGTGAATGAATAATACTCTTCAATTATTATATTCGTTTCCGCCATTTCAATACTTGTTTGTTTATATTGAATTGAATGTGCCTACGACGTTACCCTCTGTCATTTTCGAATAACTATTTGAGCGATTTTTCACACTCGAATAGAATCTTATAATTGTAACATTCCAATTGAATCATTACTTGAGCTAAACAATCTTGGTAGAAGCCAATTTATTTCTTCCAATAAAATAGAAAACGTTTAATGTACAAAGAATCATTGCATCGTTGTACAAACGCAATCATTTGGTAAACAACGTTGTATCATACATTGTGTTGGTGTAGAACAAACTTAGTAGTAGGTATTTAGAGAAACTCAATCAAGATCAACTGGCCAATCTCTTGAAATCCTTACTCACTTGTAAAGTATACGGGGACAAATTGGTGGTATTTGCAGTTAAACTCTTTTAAATGATACAGGAAGAATAAATTACCTTGTTGAGTAAATACAAGACAAATAATCGTAGAAGATCGTACTGGTGTTGATTTTACAAAAACAGGAGTAAAGGAGCCAGTCGCTACAGTATTTCCAAATCTCTCCAGCTGCATTGAATTGAAAGTAGGTTTCAGGAAATGAGAATAAGGGACACGAAAAATTACTCCATTGCTATGATCAATACCTTCCGATTGGTCTGAAACTACAAATGGCACTGTGGCGGGAGTGTACTGCAGCTATAGCTATACGCACTGGGATGTTATACCTTCACGTGGAAGTATACGCAATATTGCAATGCCCAAAGAGAACTATAGGAGAGCTATAGGAGATCAAGTAGATCCATATTATGTCAGGCAGTCAGATGTAATTCAAGGCAATCTCTAGTACGAAAATCTATAAGGAACTGGATTAAAGAGCAGGTTCAACATTTTTGGGGGAATATCCCTGAACAAATTCAAGAAGATGCCTTCATAAAACAATAATTATGACAGGTTTCATGACTGGAGACGTAACATGCAAATAATGCAGTAGGGAAATGAAGACAGTGGACCAAACACAGTGTATAGCGAGACACTTGATAGTAAAAAACAGTTTCACTTTTCGGCCAACCACGAGACTAAAAAGCACGAATAAAAATACAGTTACTTGTGCAGGGGACAAACGACCCAAGTACTTGCCCAAAATTTTACCACTACTTACACTGATGCAGTGTGTGAACTGATCTTTTCTGACTAGTGCGATTCTCGAATCATTGAAAAATATACCAATTGTTTTATGGTGATGTGGATGCTAATCACTGTCAAGTCAATCAGATGGTATTTTGAGGGACTGGTTCAGTAGTAATTATATGACTGGCACTATCTGCTTTTCAACTACTGCTTATAGAGATAAATCTGTGATACTTTCAGGGGTAAGTATATTTAGATCCTGTATTAAATTTTAATTTACACTGCCAAGACTTGTGTAAGCGTTTGGCGAAAGCAACTTTTGCTATCAGACAGCATTTAAAGATAGCCTATTTCTCAATATTCCATAGTATAATGACCTTAACGGCTTGATAGTTTGGGGAGGAAGTGGTTGGAAAGAGAAAGTGTTTTATGACACAAAAAAGGATCGTTCGATGAATGAACTTCAGTAAATTCAAATTTAAGATATTGGGTATTTTTTCCTCTTCGTTGTTGCTTTATTATGGAGTGCTTGAATTATTTTAATGACAAAGTTGCAAGTGATTATATTATTATGATAAATAATTTACCTCGATCCAGAATAACCAAAAAAGTTCATATGCTTAAGTGGGTATGAAAATATACAATGCCACTTACAAAAGAAAAATACATAAGCACAACTTTTATTCTATAAATAAGTTGCTCACTCATATGTGTTTGTGAATAGCTACCAATTTGGGATTTGTGCCTTATAGTTGTTTGTCTCATTTCCATGTTTTTCTCATTACTATGTTTTTCTCATTACTATATTTTTTTGTTTGTTTGTTTCTTGTTTACTTTTATCTAGTTGCGCTAACTCTTTTATATATTCACTTTTTTGTGCATTTTTACTTTTAATGTGTTAATATTATATTTAATTTGATGTTCTTAAAATTATTTACGACTGTTAACTATGTGATATTTACAAGAATAATCTATATATTTATCTATCTAGGAATGCGCATACATTATCTTTCAAATTCAATGTTTGTCATCAAAAAGAGTTGATCAGACATCCTTTCAATGACGAAATTGCGTGTTATATTTATTATTTCAGCCTTTTTTATACTTACCAACGCGGGTTCATCTAAATTTGTTATAAACGCGTTTTAATAGCTTTAAAACGAAAATCTAACGTCAAAGTTATTCAATATATTCGATAATACAGATTTGATGATTCTAGAACTACTTTCCACATTCTCCTAATCCACGCTTATCAATCTATACGGATAGAACGAGCACTTCGAGTAAAAACCTGAACTAATATTTTATACACCCTTATAATCTCAAGAGAGAGGTAAAACTTTTGCCCATGTCATTTTCATGGCAAAAGCTTTACTGTCATTCATTGTTATATTCCGCGTAAAAGTTGGAAAGTTGAAATCATAAATTTTTCCGTGAAATCTTGATGTTTGGCATTCAGGATAAAACTTATGGATTCCCATAGGAACAAATCTTATATCAAAAGGTTGTCATAAATAAAATTTGTCTCAACTCAATTATAAAGTCTTGTTTTTTTTTCTTTTAAAGATGTATAACGCTGAAGATTTATGGAGTATTTCAAAATGAAAATACCAACATCACCAAATGCAATCTAAAATGCTAAATTTAAAGTTGTTTGTATGATTTTAAAGTCGATAGCTATGAAGTATGTAACGTGAGATAATTTATATCGAGGTCGGTAGTAGCTTTAATTGAAATTCGCTGATTAATTATCCAGACAATTAACTCACTCTCGTTTCTCTTCTAAGGCCAAAAGAGGTTCGAGGTGCTTCCGTAATCTACGATATTCATCAAGTAGTTTGTACAGCTAGAAACCGGCGTGACTGGGCCGATTATTAGTGTAAAGTTAAGGAGATGTGTTTGTAAGCTTCCTTTAAGTGGATACGAACACTACGTGAATCTCCTAAACTTTTGGAAGGTATTGTCGTCTCGTTCTATTATATTTTTGAGAATAGTGCAAGGCTTCTTTTATATTTCGCATATAAAGCAAGAAACAAACACTTGACAACTATTGATTTTCAAAGAATTCTCCACGAGGAGGAATTAATTTTTGCATCCTTTGAAACCTATTATACATTTTGGTATTTGAGAAAATATTGACCATCCGAAAATCTCAAACATTTATATCATTCATTAGTCGAAAGTAATTTAAGATCGTTCAACCGCGCATGTCATTTAATACACGTACCCTGCCACTACTGCCTTCTTCGGTTCACACTTTGAGACAACTGTTGAATTTTTATTCATTCATTGACAGTAGGTTCGTAAATGAAAAAATAATAGTATTTAGAGTTTTTATTAAACAATTCAAAGAATCGATCAGAAACTCGAAATTTTTAATATGTTTGTCTCAGTGGCTTTTGAACTTTGAATACTGTTTTCTTCGCTTCTAAGGATCGAATCTGAAATTTTTTCTTTTCAAAATACGTGGTTTTTGAAGACAAACGTTTTTAGAGTATTGATGAATCCATGAATCATATTTTCCAACGTTAAATTTAAAAAAAATTTTTTTTCAGGTAAACTCGTAAAAAGGAATGGGAAAAAATTTTAAAAAAATTTCTTGCTATTGTTCATAAAACTACATTTTATTATGTATCGATTGTAGCAAACCGCGTATCGATAGCGTTAATGTTCATGAAATCAGACAAGATTGAAAAAAATATATATATTGATATTTTGTAGGGCCGCCATTTTGAATTTTCAAAATCTGAAAACACCAACGTTTTCAAGTGCCGGACTACTATATTTTCATATATTATGAAGTCGTTATTGTTATTCTAATTATGTTTGTCGATTAAAAAACCATTTTGCAAAAATTTTTTCAATTTTTCAAAATTTGAGGGTTGAAAAAAAAATTTTTTTAAATATTGTATCACATCATCTTATAGGGTATAAAATTCCCTACAATTTTAATGCCCACAATTTTCTTTGTACAATCAAATCTAAAAAAGTTATTGACGAAAAACTGCACGTGCTCCAAGCTATGCTTGCAAGCTCGAGCGGAAAGTAGTCTATACTACATATACTTTCGTTTAAAAATGTCAAATCTCTGGTGGAAATCTTTTCCATTTTATATCCTCACTTCCCCGGACTAGATATTGAATAGTGACATGGGATCGTGCTACTGATACGCGAATGAATCAGGTAGAAGTCCTTCAAACGTGATTCCTATAACTTATACATTCAAGAAGCAGATTATACTGCTTCTTATGCTCGAGTGTAAAGTACTTCAATAAAACCCATAAATTAATAAGCCACACCACAGTGTGGAATTTAAAAAAAAAAGTGAAATCTCGGCTTAATGCGATTAATGAAATTTCTTTTAAATTGTAGCTCTCGCGATAAACTATCATTTGAAATAGTTCTTTAATAAATTTTGTTTGTTAATTTCATAAATAAATAATATAAAAATGACTTGTTATTTGAGGGAGGTAAGGGGTAAAGTGCCGTTTCCTCCCTTAAATGATTACTGCCCTTCGCTACGCTCTTACCTCCCTAGTTATACAAATAATTGTTTTTAATCAACAATACGAGATTCTTTATGTATTTGCCATTTTGGCGAACGCGCCGGACATACATTCACAACTTTGGCGAGCGCGCCGGGTATGTGTATTTGTAATTTTGGCGAGTGCGCCGGGTATCTGAAATTTTCGCAAAATACGAATATAAATAAAATAAAATAAATTAATTTTGTAAATATAGTTTAACTCTTAATTAAGTTAGATTTCAATATTCCTTTAGTCCTTATTTATATTGCTATGCTGTACTCTTTGATATATTAAACTATATATTTAAAATCTTAGTTAAACACGCCACCGTTACTATATATGACACCTGCACGTCATAGATGCCGATCTAGTGCAATTTTCACTTAACGATTTTTTGCATTTATGCCATTTGCACTAATAATATTTCGAAAAATTCAGTTGATTGTCATAAGAGCCTATCAAAATGATCTAATTGTCTTGATATGATAGGTATAAAATCCTTAACATAAATTTCACTGTGTATGGTGTGTTTCAATATTGTATTTTGTTTATAGATCGCAAAAATCAAACATATCTATAAAACCTATTTTGTTTCCAATATAAACGGCTTAAATTGGTTCGCAAAAAAAGATTGGACCTAGATCACCTGTCAATTCTATCTGGGTGGAAAAAAAATGATAAGTATTGAATTCCTGTTGCACGCTAATATACAATCCTTATGTTCCCTCTCACATTTCCTTTCTTGAAGTTTTGATACGTACAGTCTGCACTCAAGTGAAAAATGATGAGAATGGACACGTGTCTACGATAATATTACCTGCCATTACTGGACCATCGACCTCAACTCATGAAGAACAATATTGAATATGCTCTCGAAGTTGTATTATTCTTGATGCAAGAACAACAATACGAAGTAGGTGTAACTGTTTTTGTAACACTAGTATTGAATATTACTTATTTGTAGAACGGTATTTTGGAACAACTTTTATATGCCATAGATAACTTTAGTGGGACTGCGTATTGAAAGCTTTATTGTTAATAGCACTGGTCAACTATCGAGTTTAAAGTACCTACCTCCTTTTATCGTTAATAAATACTGTGTTGATATGATCAAAGCATGTAACTCGATTCATATATCTATCGAATACTCGAGACTTTATTCAATCGAGTTGATGTACTATGTGTTGCTCGAAACTCGATGGAGTTTGTCGTTGGTCAGCTTCACAGTTGTATTTTTTTATACCAGTGACATTTGATATTTATTTTGTTGTTTTGCTTGCGTTGGTTGACAAAGGGTTATTTGTGTTTAGTAAAAACATTAAATTAGAGGTGGTAGAAGCTTAAACATGTGCAAACCAATTGAAAAATACTGGAAAGTTATTTTTAATTACTTCGATATATACCCCGAAATGTCATTTGGACATTTACCTATTGAGTGGAAACCTTTCATATTTAAATAAAGATGGGGATCTACTTTGGGCTTTAGAATTACTATATGAGTACCGTCTATTGTCCTATAGTACCAAGAAATCCCCTAAACATCATCGTCAGAATGACAGAAGTTACATTTGAAGTGATACCTAAATGGATTATTATTTACCTACTCGTAATTATTGTCTTTTTCTTACAAGACGTAGATTGTTTCTTGCTCTGGTGAGCCTTTCATGTTGCCCCAATCCTACATGAACAATAGGTAGCATTTTAACAATGAACTACAATATTTTAATATATCAACAAATTGATATTATTTAAAAAAACTATACATACCAATTTATTTAAGAAAAAACACACAGACCAATAATAAACAATAAACATAACCTCATAAATCCAATTATTCGATCAACTCGACAGCTTGGGATTCGTCGAGTGATTTCAATTGAGTCGAGAGGAAAAATCGAATTTCGTGGGTGCCAAAATTCGTCGAGTAATCGAGTTTCGTGCTCCCACCGCAGGTCTAGTTTTTGTGTTACAGCTACTTCCGGTAAAATTAAGGTTTTAGATTAGATTACAGTCTTGTGCCTGTGTAATCCGCAAGTATGTGGGTGTAGGTTTCTTCTTCCATACCACAGAATCTACATTCTTCGTCCTCCACTACTTTGAGATCTATCAGACATTATGGCTACAATATCCCTGTTAAAACTCTTAGTGCAGTTTTATTCTCACTTAGGTATTCGTTTGATCTCAACAAGTTGTTGTCCTCCAGGATTATTTCTGATTATCCAAACCCTACTAGTCATCCCATTGGTCAGATTTTGTCTACTTTTTCCAATATTGTATTGGAGCTTATATCGCAAAAGGGTTCCAGCTCCCAAAAGGGTGTTTAAGTCCCCCTCTTTGCTAGTTCATTTCATCTTCTCTCATTCCAGTGTGTCCTGGAATCCACAGTGGTGTGAGGCTGAGAATCCCTTCCATGACCACTGTTGGGAATGTTCTTATTGCTCCTGTAATGCATATACAGGATAGTTTTTGAATTTTGGAAAGGTTTTCGCATTAGGCTGTAACACCCTGTATATAAAGTAATTCGTTAGTGATTAAAGCGGGATTTATAGTTTGACGGACTGTAAACGTAGACGCACTGTGAAAAGATCAACTATAGATTTTAAGTACCTTGTTTATAAAGGAACATAAGTGCATGACGTAACGTAAGGGGAACGGACTGGAACGGAAGAGTTGGCCAACTTTTATCTTTTTACAGTGCGTTCTTACGTCCGGCCAATCAAAGGAAAGAATTTTGTGTGATGTCAGCGTGGCTATCAGCTGTCATTTATGTTGTGTTTTTGAATGTATAATACAAAATTTAAAGCTCAAAACAACATAAGACTCAGGCTGTAGATGCTTTGTATAATTTCTAGATTAATTTAATGTCGCGAGTCCGTTACCTCTGCCCATTCGCAAAATTTCCGTTCCGTTTATTTATAACTGCAACAATTTTTACATACCGTTCGTTACGTATCCAGTGCGTCTACGTGTGATATACGTTTACAGTCCGTCAATCTATAAATCCCGCTTTAACATTCAAAGATATGTTGGTCAAGGACCAGTTGCGTCAGCATTTAGACATATAACAATATTTAATATAAATATTAAATAATATTGTGCTAAAAGCGTTAAATAAACAAATAGATAGAAGTTTTGGTTAGGTCAACTAAATGGGCTACGATTCATTATTAACACACATCTTGTAACCTACTAGTTGTAATTGTGGCAACAATAAATGAACTATTTGTGAAACGAAAGTGATTATTCCCAATACCTTGCATGGAACTTATAAGGCTAGTTTTATTACTCCATGCAATGGTAAATTTTGATTCTATCAAAAATTAACATGGGAGAAACATTCCTATTCACTTCTTGATTCCTTAATTTTTAGATTCTAAACAACTGAATATTGGATGCGATTATTACTTTTTTTGGTTTTATTGAGGGATTCATGGCAGCGAGTGCTGTGATTCTTTCTGTAAGTTTTGCGATACTGTTCTGGCCTCGCATTTTTCTCTTTAACAGTGAATTGAAACGATATAAAAGAATTGGAAGCACAAAAAAGACAACAAGGCTTCTCTGAAGATTTCTTTCTTATTTTCAATTTATTAGAGATACAAAACTTTTCCGATAATTTCCTTTCGCTGAACAAAAAAGTATTAATTATAGAACAACAGCTTGCAATTAAAATTTTTTCTATTCTTTCATAGCATTTCCAGGTTCCGAAGTGTATTGTAGAAGGTAACAAAACCTGACCGTTTGTTCAGTGAAACAATAGAGCCAACAATTCATCTAGAAACTCTGACTGTACTTCTTACCATCACAAAGACCGTGTATTTAAGATTTTTTTTTGGAAAATTGAATAAATAATGTATTGGGTAAATGACATATTATTATATCGGTAAAAATAATATAAGTATACAGCGTGTCCTCGGATAGATGAAAAATGTTTAAATATTACTTTTATTAAAAAATGTCATTCCTGATAAAAGGTTTTGCTTGTTCTGAAACCCCATAAAATGAAATAAAATTCAAGTTTTTCGAAACCCTTCTTACTTTATACCCAGTTTTATGAAAACCGTATGAATTTTTACAGTTCGAAAATAATGTATTAATCTATAGTTTGGCAAATTTATCTGAAGCCGTGAAAGGAATGCAGTCGAAAACATTCGGTCTTGCCACGTTTAACTATGAGAAAGATAAAGTGCTAAGTGATAATAATTAGAAAATGGTCTTCTTATTATTAACAGTATTGACAAAATGATTAATCGATAATTCTTTAATGTGCTTGATTCCTTGGATTTTGTTTATTAATGCGAAAATCATAATTTTCACCCCCTCATTGGTTAAATTCATCGAAAGACCTTCCTTGCTTAGCGACCAGCTGACTTCCTATTGGCAAGCGCGTGTGTGTGTTCTTCCCTCTCAGTGTAAGTATCAGATTTTGAAATATTTCGTATCCATATTGAATTCAAGTACGATTCTTAACATTATTTGTTTTTAACAAATACCGTGTTTTGAAAAATACTTTATTTTTAAAGCAAGCAAAAATCAGTTTCTATATATAATTATTATATATAATTGTTAATACTTTTATAAAAATAGGTTCCGTACGCCATTGGTAAGTAACTGTCAACTTTTTAAAATAATTTTCAAATTGTCATTCTTTAATAAATATTTGACAACAATGTTAACTACTCAAAAATTATAATCACTATCAAAAATAACAATACAGAATAATAATATGAGAAACACTAAGTAAACAAAAAACATCTATTCAATATATTATCCTCCCCCAGCTTCGAAACATCTCTAAATTCTCTATTTAAATTCTTCAAGTAATTCGCAGCATTTCTGAGGTAATTTCGTTAACGGCATCAATGATAGCTCATTTCAAGTCTTCAATACTATGGTTTAAATTATTTGCGTAAACTTTTTGTTTTAAGTAGCCCCATCAAAACAATTTAAAAAAGTTGAATCAGGGGATTAGGGCGGAAAAAATATTGGTTCATAACTTCCCATCCATCGCCGAGGAAAATATTCATCCAACCAGCCTCTCTATGAATTCTAATTGCAAACCAGAAAGGTTGGTTTTAAAATATCTTGTAGATATACCAACCTCGTTTGACTTTGGGGTGTAATTCAATATCCGGCGGTGTATATGCACGGGAAGTAGTTGTTGCTCCTTAGTTGAACGGCCACTGTTTTTGAAAAATATTATTTTTCAAAAAATTCATAGAGTGTTGAATATTTATAATTATTCCTTTCGACATCTGTTGATACATTCTCTTTATTAAATACGACAATATTACAGGAAACTGTAATAAGATTTAAGTTTGTTTGTGGTATTCGGTCAAAGGTGATTAAAAGAGAGTTACTATCAATTATACCTGAGTTTGGCCCACCCCTGTTTTAGACAGTCAATAAAAAAATATCGTAGGTACACCATTAACAACTCCCGTTATAAAAAGAGCAGTCAATTAAAAACCACAAATTATATTGATTACCGAGCGAAGCTCGTCATTCTGTTTGGATTATTTATTTTGTCAAAAATCATAATTAGCGTCCCGAGTTAACTCAACCTCCATAAGTCTTCTTTGCCTTTGAGTAACATATAATTTTATTTGCCATCATTTTGCAGGCATGACTGCGCTGCTCATAACAAGATATTGTATTCAATCCACAAAATGTTGTTTGAGTTTATCTTAATTAATACGATACTTATTATAAATTCGCCCTCAAAATACACAGAGATGGAAAAATAACACCGGATACTTTGTCGAGTTTGATGTAAACGACATATTATCATTAGTATCTAAAGTAAACTTTGAACTTTGCAGTCGTGGGAGTTGTTTGAACATAAAAACAAATATCAACAATTATTATTTAACGTTTAGGATCTGAGTACATTTTTAATAAAAACAGAATTCAACTTCTCGGTCCTATATTATGAAGTAAAAATACCTAACAGAAAGGACTGGCAAGGACCAAGGGCCTCGTCCGATAAGTCAAGGACTCGGCAAGGCCTATAAAAAGCTATATGAACAAATAAAGGCAGATCCAATACATAGTAGTCTTTCCAGAGGGAAAGGACTGGGAGGCAGGGACTCCTATAACAGCGAATCTCAACTGGTACACTGATGGCTCTAAAACAGACTCTGGAGTAGGAGCAGGAATATATGGGGTAGAATAAAAGATCACGATCTCTTTAAGCCTAGGGAAACATGCCACTGTCTTTCAGGCAGAGGTATTGGCGGTGCAATGCTGTGCAGAAGAGTTTATGAGACGGGAGGTGGATAACCAAAGAATCGTCATCTACTCCGACAACCAAGCGATAACCAAAGGCGATAAGCTCATCTCGGACAATATCTGATGTGCGAGTGTCGCAAGGCCCTCAACAGACTAGGTAGTCATAATAGAGTGAACCTAGCCTAGGTGCCAGGGCAATGAAAAGGCCGATGAATTAGCCAAGCAGGGAGCGACTGAGGTCAAGATAGGGCCAGAACCTTTTTGTGGAATTGCAAAAAACCTCACTAAGAAGAGCATCCACAAAAGGATAAACAATCAGGCGCTGTGCTGGTGGCATAAAACCCCAGGACAAAGGCACGCTAAACTGTCCCTTAAAAGCCCTTCGACCAAACTGTCACGCGACCTACTATGTCAAAGACGAGAAACGACGAGGATGATGGTGGGAATGCTGACCGGACATTGTAGGCTGAAGAAGCAAATGCACACAATTGGCCTAGCAGATGACAGCCTATGTAGGTTTTGCCAGGAAAAAGATGAAACCCCGGAGCACATACTTTGTGAGTGCGAAGGCCTAGTAAGGGTGCGGTTTCACCTATTCGGAAAAGACAGACAGAGAAGGCAGAGAGCTACGCAAGGGAGGCGGTATCCAGGCTAATAGGTCTAACAAAAAGAATAAAGCTAGATATCGAGCTCTAAGGATAGGGAGGACCACAATAGATCTGCAAAGGTCGCAGTGGGATAGTCAAGTAGTAGGATAGTCAAAGACTAGGGAAGGGACAAGAGCAGGACTGGCAGTTAATAGTGAAATGAGGATCATAAAATGCTGTTCTCACTGGGAAAACATACTACTGTATTTCAGGCAGAGATTTATGCTATTATGCGTCTTAGGTAACAGCCAGAATGGTAGAGGTATGCCAGAAATGGAATGAGCTGGCAGACCGCACTAAAGTAAGTTTGGTGTGGGTGTCGGGACGTTACGATGTTTCTGGAAATGTACAACCTGTTGAACTCGCAATACTTATTGAACCGAAACCAGTCCTTGTGACCACAAAGAAAGCGGTTCGACGATAAATACAAAAATGGATACAAACCCAACATAGACTAAAGTGGGATAATGCTCCAAAAAAAAGGTACACAGTAATGGTGGAATTACACCAAATGCAGTATTTTGCTGAGCATCATCGGATAACGTCGCGCAGCATCACATTTCCTTGAGGAAATAATGAAACTGGCACGCACCAGAGGCAACGTTGAGCAATGTATCGAAACAAAAGACTATGTCGGATGACAGAGCTACAAAATGTTCCAGCGGGTGAGTCAGCGAACCAGAAGGTTTCGCAACAAAATGATGCAGCCAGTTCGTTATAAGGCTTAGAACTTTATTGGAGGTACATGTGATCCTGATGTGAAGTGCATAATTAGTTTAGTTTTGCCAAACAAAAACGTAAAAAACTGTTCAAAAAAGATCGTACAAATATCCCATTTTCTGGTAGATACGATGTAAGCTTTCAAACTAACTCTCGTTTAACAGAGCTTTACTACTATTGGGTATGGAAAAACAGCATTCAACGGAAACAAAAGGTTCATTATCAATTTTTGAATTAATTTACAAATTGATAAACATTTTCGGCTGTCAAAAGTTGTACAAATGAACTGATATTGTGGTTTTGACGGAGGCTTGTTGGGAATTGTATTAAATATATTTAATTTATCATCAATTTGATCTTCAGTATTCCGTTTTGTGTTGGCGAATTGAATGAATAATTTTCAGACAAATACAATCTTATATTTTGCTAAATTGGTTTTTTTATAGAAAAATCGAGATTTTTATTTTTTGATGAAGTTGGAGAGTCTGTGAACAATTTCTAGGTTTTTATCGAGATCATTCTTTATCATTTTTGTCCCAAAGCTCTACTATTGAAGGTTCCTGAATGCCTAGCCTAGAGCTTTTCTTAAAGTCACCCGGTACATGTAAATTCCTATTCGAATCGGACCATTCATATGAAAGTTTGAAAATATATAACTAACCTGCTAAAACGTCGAATTGATGAGTACACTCCTGATTTTGTACTTTTACCTTCTATCTCACATCAAAATTAAACATTACTTGTGACTTGCGATCTAAATTGAATCTCTTGAGAATATTTTGAAAAACAAAGCCAATTTCAATTACAAACGTCTGTTTTTGTTTTCCATTCGCGTAATTTAAAAGACAACCCACGTAACGCAGTTTGACAATCTTTTGGATTGTTATAAACACTCGGATCATCTCAAAATTCAATTTCAACTTGGATTTATCACAAATTTAATTTAATTTCGTATTTTTTTTCATATATTTTTTGTTCCAAGATATTTTCCTTCAGTCTGCTACACTAAGGTGCAAAAAAAACGACGATCGTGAGATGTTGATCTTCTTAGAACTTTTTTATTTTTGGTCAGATATTAATATTTTTCTGAAGAAGTTGAAGGAAATTTATCATACACATACGGAAATTTCCGTATAAGACTGAATTTATACAAATTATACGAGGAGAAACGGAATTATATTTTCATCATTTGACTTCAAGACATCCTGTGGTGGAATACTGCCTTTATATGTCACTCAAAACTATCCTATATGCAAGGTTTACTTATTTTCTACGCATTGTTTTATTCACTTTGAAATCTTGATTCCTTTTTTTGTCGTAATGACAGCTTGAAATAATTTGTATTCTTGAGTTGTAAGTATTCAATGATTGATATTGTTGGTGGAATATTTATTAGTTCTTAGAAAAAAAATCTGCCAAATAATTTTAAAGGATGAAATAGATTGTATTAAATCTTTTGAATTAATTAAATGAAATGAAATATGGTGGTCGTTATTTCATCCCTACATAGCATAAAATGTAATGAAAAAATTTATATTTACAAAATTTCTACATCAACTAGAATTTTAGAAAAAATTAGAAATTTCATTTTAGTCCCCTTCTTTCCGGAGTATTATTTATTAACAAATTTGAATTAATGAAATTATTTTATAATACCATTCGTAATTTGATTTTTTTTCTCTTTCATTTTTTCTTCAAAATTGCATTTGTTGGGCGAAGTATTTGGTAAGTTTATAGTTCTTATTGTATTATGAAAATTATTTGTTACAATACTTATATCTAAGCAGCCTTACAACCAAAATTCTATGTTATGATATGTCCGAGTTCTATATTTTCTGTGATCTCCTTGATTATGTTGAAGACCGTGAGTTTGATGCCTCTCTGAGTTTATTTTGGTCATCTCCTTGTTGAATCAGTCATCTAAACAGTTTTTCCTCAGCATCCAACTTTAACATCTTCAGGATCACGTTCCCATCCGCTTCTCTTTCTGTTATTAGGTTAGCCCTCCCATTTTACTACAGGATCGCTTCCAGCTTATAGATAGTAAATGGGAATCACACCGGCAGCGAGTCTGTATACGCTGCTGTTTAAGCTCTTGTCACACGAATTAGCATCTTCCGCTGTACGCTAGCGTATTTCTGGACTCAATCCTAAGGGCTGCTGAAAAGTCTCACTCGAAGGGATTGACTTGGAAACGGGTAAAGGGAAAGTTATGAAATTCGGGGACGATGAATACAAAATGTCATGAAATATCAGTTTTATTTTTCTAAATTAAATTGTACTTCACTGATGACCTTGAAGGTTTTGAAAACTAAACAAAAAACAGTAGTAGGCATTATCATAATCATTTATGTACAAATTGTCATAACTGATACTAATTTCAAATTAGTGCAATTGAGTGGCCGGCAGGAACCCCCGACTGGACACCACTTGGTTATTTCTCTTGGTGCGAGACTTTTCAGTAAAGTCTAATCAAAGTCAGTATGATGACCATAAAATAAAGCAATGTTGTCAGATATATTTTCTAAAATTGTTGGGCTCACTATACAAATGTTTCCCATTACTTCAGTAAATTGTTAGCTCGTGATGTTCTCAGAAAGCTAGTTTGGAAATATTTAAAAAAAAAATACATAATATAAATTTATTAGTAAGCATTAAAAAAAGTCGCTCGAAATTGCTGTAAAAAGAGAAATTAATTAAAACAACTTTTTGTATGCCTACTATATTTAAGAAAGTTTTGTATATCTTTCAACGCATTGCAGGTGTTCAGCGTTAAACAATCATCGAGTATATTATTGTTTATATTGTAATGGAGTAACGGGTCACTTACTAAGGCGGACTAACTGTAACTAAAAAAAATTTAACTCCGAGGGTGGCCTGCGATATTAGAGAGATATTAGTGTGTCGATTCAGGGGCGTGTGTGAATTTTGTTTTAAAGAAATATTTAAAATAATAGTAGTAAATATCTAGTATCTATTTCTTGGACGAGTGAGTTTAGTGAATTGATATCAATATAATATTTTTTTGTTCGTGGACTTGAGTGAATTGATATCAATATAATATAATATAATCGGGTTTACAACGATTTATAAAGTAATAGTACCAAGTTTAGAACTGATTCGTGATAAATTGCGGGATTTTCCTGAATATACTTATCAATGTTTTATTGAATTGTGGATTCAAATATAAGAAGTTACATAATCGAATGGTGATAATGGAATTTCGGCGTATCGTTGAGCTAAGACAGGAGTATTTGCGCAAAATAAAAGGGTATCGTGATTCACTTAGAACTAGGTATAATTTATTTAGACGAAACTTGGTTTGATACGCATGATGTTGTCAAGTATGGGTGGGTTGACGATACAAAAAACTGTTCTTTAGATACTCCGTGTTCTAGAGGAAAACGTGTTATTATTGTATTACAAATTTTATGAATTTTGTATGCAGGCTGATTTTTTTCATTCGAATTGATATAGAAGATTAACATTATTTCACAATATTTGAATTTATAAAAAATGTATATGCATGCCATTGGGCGGCTTTTTCCTTCAAGGGGATTAAAAATATGGTTCATCACACTGACTTTAGTTAGACTTCAACACTGTATTTATTTCAATTCAATTTAGATTATTCGTCATGTCGCGCCAATATCCAGACTTGGGATGTGATGTGCTGTATAATAATTGAAAATAAGAGAAATCTTTTTAAAAACGTTATTGTGACCCAGTTATTTGATGTTTTTCCTGCGTGTTTATAAATTAATTCTGCCCAGAAGCTGATGAACCACGTAAATATGTTCATACAGTATCGACGGTACAAGCTATCCACATACATACAAATAAACAACAACCGGCTTGCCTCAATTCACATTTCCATGAATATTCCAAATTTATATTTTTCCCCATTGTAATACATGCCAACAAAACTCTGGAATGAATCGACGGATGTAGGGAATCCAGATACAGACGTAGGTATATTTTATTGGACAGCTCCGATCAGATTCCGGAAAATCCAATACGAATATAAAACTAAGCACAAATCTCCTCCGAATTAAAGTGCCCTTGTGGCAGAATTTCAATATTGGTTTCTCGGATACTATAGCAATTTACCGTTCTCCGTAATATTTATTTAAAGCTCCTCCGACAAATCGGAAATCTTTCCATTTGTGCCGAATTATATTAAAAAGGATGAAAAACAACTCAAGTCAATAAATGTATAAAAACAAAAGGGACAAGATGCTGAACAAATTCGAGGATCTGTATTAGTAATATTGCTGCTTTTATTGAATTTACAAGCAACTTCCGGGATATCGAAACACAGGATTTTTTTTATACCACCGACGTGCAGTGAAAATGTACACGTGACATTTGAAATTTTTATGTGATAGAACCAAAAATATTTTAATAATGGATAATGGGAACTAGCTTTTGTGCCATGTCGTGAACGACTTCAATATTTTACGTGGTTTCCTTCTATTTATGGTTCATCCAACTAAATTCTGGATCTTGTTGATTTAATAGAGTGGGTTTTTGTCACTTTTTCTGGAGTATAAGATTCAATGCCTGTCCGTATGCATAACGTAGCAACTTCCAGGTAGGTTTATGACTCTTAAAAACCACTTGGCTGTTTGAATTTAATCTAATTTGGTAGTTCCATAACTATCTAGCTTAAAAAACTACCGCGACTTAAGATACATCATTGGGAAAGGGCCTAACTTTAACAGTAGATGGGGATCACTTTGGTGCTTCCAAAAACCTATATTTAATGTGTCTTCTGCACTTTATAACCGAGATACAGGGTGTTTTATAAATTTAACGTATTTCTTTCGAACCTCATAACTTCCGAGTTACGCTGTATGTTATTTTGAAATAACCATTATCTAGAAACTTTATCAAAAGCAAATACGTTAAATTTATAAAAAACCCTGTATCTCGGTTATAAAGTGCAGAAGACACATTAAATATAGGTTTTTGGAAGCACCAAAGTGATCCCCATCTACAGTTAAAGTTAGGCCCTTTCCCAATGAAACACCCTGTACCTATAACATGAAAAATCAATGTTAATTGTACTCTGTCCAAATTATGATATAACTATTATAGGAAAAAGTGTAGCATATAAATTATTCCGACTCCACTTTCTACTACACCCAGTATACTTACAGGTTTGGGGAATGGTGAAAAAATTACTTTCATATCCTTTATATCATGGTGAAATTTCAAAAAACATCTATTGATCTCCGGATTACATTAAAAGTGTGCCTGGGGTCCTTTACCGATCAAAAAAATGTACTTTCAATTTGTTTCGAACCACCACACCACAGGAAAATTGTAGAATAGGGTTTTTTTGTCAAATTGAGGGTAGTGAAAATCTGCGAAAAGTATTAATACTTCAATAAATGGATAATTACAGCGATATAACTGCTACCACTCGATTCACGATAAAATTTTACATATGGGGATACATTTTTAAACAAATATTCCCAAGGATTAAGTGGAAATATCACGAAATTTCCGATACTTTGGGTAAACAATTAACAACAAAAACAAAATTATTTCTAGAAAACTACTGAAAACTTGTGAAATGGGTTTTTTGGTAAGAAAAATCGACTGATGGATTCAGTCTTGCGATGTATTCATAGGTCCAGCAGAATATGTCTTTCCTTTTCTTTCTACGTAATTATTTCTTCTCTATCATGTAACGAAATGTGCCTGAACGGAACGCTTTCTTTTAATTTTGCTTTCAATTCTGAAGTCTCCTTACAAAAATTACTTTTCAAATGATATCTCGAGCATCAAAGAGTCACACAACTATAAATTGAGTTGTCTATAATATGATAAAAATAAAATAATTAGCAAGCAGACGAAGATAAGAATATAATAATACAATAATCAGACCGGTGAAACATCAACTATGAATGAAAAAAGATGATATGAGAATACATGCAAGAACGAAAAATACTAAGAACAATAGTAGGACCAAAAAAAATAGGTGAAGAATATAAAAGAAGAACAAACATGGAACTATATCAAGAGATAAAACGATTGAAGATTAAAACGGTTGGGACAAATATGGAGAGCAGGTGAGAGATCAATAATATACTTAATGTTAGAGTGGAAGCCTTGTAGTAAGAGAAGAAAGGGAAGACCCAGGATAAATTGGTTGCAGGAGGTAGTAGGTGATCTCAAGACAATGGGAATTAAACACTGGGAAGAGAAAACTGAGGACAGGAACCAATGGCTACAAATAGCAGACAAAATATAAAAAAGTAAATATGGTCTGATCCACCATTACAAAAGGATCTAGAAAGCTGGTAAGAGCGGCGTTACTCCTACGGGAGTGTTAAGCCACTATATATAATAATATGATAATATAATGGTAATTATGTTATAGGTCAGACACATAGAATACTTGAAGAAAGACATACACAACATTTTAAGTTATAAATGTATCCTTGAATCTATTTCTTCATTCCCAACATAGATAAAACTGACTAGGAGTCACTGAACACATTATCTTTCCACTTATTGCAATTATTTTCGCTTCAATGAAATTTCCTTTTATCAGAGCTCAAATATATATTCTCTTTTATTTTTTTGCTGAAATTCCCCTTTCCTTTTGAACTTGGTTTTGTGTATCCATCATTGAGTTGGATAAACAACTTCCTGCCATTTTTCAATTATTACGTTTGTCCCTCTGCAAACAAAATTGCTGCCGTTTCATTAAAAATTATACTCCCACAACCTTCAAAAATGAAAAATCCCGATTTATGTATTTCAGTGACGTTAGATCTTTTCGGGTTCGTTAAACTGGTAGAAATAACAATTTTGGCAAGTGAAATTCACTTCTGTTTGTATATTCCTACCTACACAGGTTGTTTATACGGCGTTACAGCCCAGACGCTAAACTTTGTTACGAAGGTTAGCGTTACAATTCTAAGCTAGACTTTAGTTGGTTGTTTAGACGAGAACTCTCTGAAAACATTTTCATTTTGTGCTCAGTTATACAGTGGAAACGCTATAGTGACGGGACTTGATAAATGATGTTATCAAACACAAATTTTCATTTTAACTACCCTCTTATATCAATAGAACACACATCAGTAAATACAGTATAGCCCGAAATGAACAGTACCACCGTACACTAACTACCGAAATTTTTGTAGGAAGTTAACTGCTCTATAAAAATGGTATCTTATGTGTTGGCGATTAAATCAAGCGTTCAAAAGATATTCATCATCAAACTTTCATGTATACCGATTTTAAGAGTTTTTGATTAAATAATCGAAAAATTTCAATTGAATTTATGAATTTCATCCAAATTTCGTTTTTTGTCTTTAATATAAGTATTATTTGAGTTTAATTTTCAAAATTTTTGAAAATTTTTAATCAATAATCATAAACATTTTATTTTTAATATTTAGAAATCACGTTGTTGTTTTTTATAACGTCTTCAAAACGTCTTTAAAAATTTTTCCACTACTTCTGGATGTTGTCCTTGGGAAAATTTCTCCTGTAGAGAATTTTTGTTTTGTATTTTATTTCCTCTTTTTCTCAATTTCCCACAAAAATTTATATCGCGCACTTTATAATAGCCATTTCTTGTCGAGTTATAAAAATCATAAACAAAAATGACATTTGATTTAAAATAATCAAACTTAAATCTTCAATATCATTCAAATGGTATGGTTTACGGAAAAAATATAAGATACTTTTTTTGTAGAGCATTAAATTTCCTACAAAATTTTTCAAAAAATTTTCTGATGAGGTATGAATTTTTTTCTATTGTACTGAGAAAAAATGAAAAACTACGATGCGGAGGATCTTCCTATTAAAAGTAAGAGTTCATATTTGGTGAGAATTTTTTTAAGGTGTCTAGCAACCCATTTTTCCGTATTAGTTGTAGAAAAAAAAATAGTTGATTTTTTTTTACCCACCCTACTATAGCTAAATTCCAGCTTTAATTAGTAAGAAGCACTTTGGAGAAGAAAAAATACAACCATTACTACTCAAAATTCCCCACATCAAACTAGTGGCCTATATAGATTACACGAAGCTTCTGGAATTGAAGTAGATAATATGGGAAATGGTACAAAGCGTTTAGACTAGACACAATAAAAACGATTGAATGAATGAAGCTCCTTAACCAAAAACAGGAAAAGTACGTTTTTGAAATTTCGGAATATAATCATTTTTTTTTATTCCAAAACATGACTCCTTTATCCCAATATTTTCTTTTGCAACATTCCTAAACTAATTTAAACTATACAAAGCAAATATTATTATATCAAGTAATTTTCGTTCGGATAATATTACAGTCGATATTATCCGAAAAAGTATAACCTTCATGTAACGAAAACAAATTAAAATACGACTGTGCTGAAAAAACAAATTAAAGTTTGTAACGAATTTTCTGACCTGAAAATGCCCGTCTGTCAGAAACTATTGCCAACAGATGTGATCGAGGTTTATTGAAGTGGATTGGGTATATCGAACAACCGAAAATGTAGAAGTCTTTTTGGAAACGTTACACACACACACAACCAAGTTCGATATAAGCTTGAATAAATAGTATGAAAATGAACAATGATTTATTAGGGAAACTCAATACTCAGATTTTTTGATGATCCGTTACGCTCATTCATTTTAAATCTGAATGAGTTTTTTCCTGAAAAAAGGTTCTTACATTTTATTATTAATGAATTTCAAAATTTTACGCTGATTGGGTTGGATTGAGAGTTAATTGACTGTAAAAGTAGAATATTCAACTTGCAAACGTACCCTTTTTAATTTGAAGCTTCTTAAAAGGAAAAATAATTACCGAGTAAAAAATTTTTATTCGATTTCCAGCATCAATCGAAAGTATTTTAAGTATTATCATCAATGAAATTTATCACATCAAGCCTTACAGTCGAAACGTAATGAAAAAACTAATCATTTGCGTTTAACTAACAATTATTAGATATAGTTAGGCAAGTTTATCTGAAGCTACGCGGCATCGGTAAGGGGCGAGGAAACTTGGCGGATATCTGTCATAAACGTACCAATGGCGTACGGTACCTACTTTTATAAAAGTATTAAATATAATAATTATTATTATGTAATAATTATATATAGAAACTGATTTTTGCTTTGCTTTAAAGGTAAGGTATTTTTCAAAAGACGGTATTTGTTAAAAACAAATATTGTTAAGAATCGTACTTGAATTCAATATGGATACGAAATAGTTCAAAATCTGACACTGACAGTACCAACGCCACTGGATAACCAATAACAGTCAATTGACAAAGTGAGAGCACATTAAAGAATTAACGTTTAATCATATTGTTGATATTGTTAATAATAAAAAGTCCATTTTCTAATTATTATCACAACATACTTAGCACTTTATCTTTTTCATAGTTAAACGTGGCAATATTGAATGTTTTCGACTGCATTCCTTTCACGGCTTCAGATAAACTTGCCAAACTATACTGAGAGAACCTATTTTTTTATTATCATTAGAATTGACTACACCTGTCTTCTGAACATCCTTCTCAGTTGATATTTTCCGTCTGATTTTACGGCAAATCCAAGTTGATTAAACGGAATGTTGAAATATACTCTCTTGCTATTTGTTATCATTTATGATAGTGCTAGTGGCCTTTACAGGTCAGTTGTACCTTAACGGAGTTTTTCTACTCCTGTTTTATAATATACTTATTAAAAGACTAAAATCTGTATCATAATGATATTCATTATGATACACATTTTCATTATGATACAGATTTTTAAGCCAATAGGAATGCGACATTCGCACAATATTCAATATAGCCATGGATACCTGGTTGACATTGACATTGGAATAAACAAATTTGGAAACTTGGGCAAGCAAATTGCCACCTTTTTAGGGCTTCCCAATTCCAATTTATATACGGGACACTGCTTTCGTAGAACATCTGCAACCGTATTGGTAGATGGCGGCAGTGATATTACCACCTTAAAAAGACACGGTGGTTGGAAATCCACTACGGTTGCAGAGGGTTATATTGAAGAAAATATCCAAAATAAAATAAATGTACCGAATAAAATTTTTAATTCAATTGAAAATAGGAATGAAACAAACTTTAACATGCCCTCCAGTTCAACAACCATCCGAACAAGATCAGCCCCCCAAATAAATTTTACAAATTGTACAATAAATAATTTATGCACAAAGAAGAGATTAAAGAATTAATATTATTATGTTCAAAAGTTTTAAATTTATTTGTTGTACAATTTGTAAAATTTATTTGTTGAAGTTCCTTTCATTGTTCTTGTTTTTTATAATAAATGATAATTATTATTTAAATAATTCTTATTAATCGGAGTAGAAAAAATATTGTATGCAACTTTCATGTAATGGCCATTAATACACTCGCATATTATATACGAAACTCGCCTGCGGCTCGTTTCGTATCCTACAACATGCTCGTGTCTTAATGGCTATCATTACATGATCGTTGCATAAAATACTATTATAGTCCTGTAAATTGAAGATCTAAACTACCATTTTAAACGAAAGTCTGCATTTTCCAGCGAAAGTTCGTTTTGGCATAAATTTGAAGTATAATGGGTTAAAAAATATTGAATTTTATTATGAGGTGAAAAAAAAAACCCAAAATCACCTTCTTGAAAATATCTCGAAAACATACGATATGAAAAAAAAGAAAGAAAAATCTAGACATCAAAATATTCTATAAAGCTTTCATTCAATTTTGACTTATTTGCAATAGAAACCGAGATATTTTCACTTATAATTGCACAAGTGGTTTGTATTTTATCGGGTAAATTTGGGTTGTTTAATGAGAAACTGTTTCCTAGCAATTTGACGAGAATAACTGTCAACTATTTCAGGTTGACAGTTATTCGAGTCAAATTGCTAAAGGAAACAGTTTAGAATTTGAACAACACAAATTTACCCAATATCAATACAAACCTCGGTTTGTAATGCGGCAGGATATTTTAAGGAATGAGAAATTTGGAAACATATCAATGCAAACTTTATTTATGAAACATTAAAAATAAACACATTTTTATTTTAATGTACAATTATTAAAAACGCAGTTATTGAAATTCATACTAGGAACAGTGATATCGCTGCGGGTGCCACAGCTAATCGTTTCTGTTGTAGATGTTGAAGTTTTTTCATTTTCCAAACGAATTGATTGAAAAATGCTTGAATTATACTCTTTGTCAACTTGTAAGTATGGTTTTATTGATGATGAATTGCTGTGTCCTGTTATTTTTATTAGAGCTTGTTCTTCAATTCCGCTTTTACTTAATTCGCCAACTGCTGCCGCTCGATTTGTAATTTTGACACGTTTGACATCTAAACCAATGTGTTGTGCTGAGCGTTTAGTCCATTTGGAAATTTCATTAATTCTAATCGGCAAATTCTTCTACCAACCTTTAGAATTTTTCTTTTTCCAAAAGGGATTTGGTGTAAGAAATACTCTGTCCGAAGATATAAAAGTGTTTCGTTTTTCCATTAACTTTTTGAATAAACGTATTGGGCAAATATCTTCGTCGAAAATATCAGGCGTGATCCATTTGCTGTCACATAATTTATTGTTGCCGCCTTGTCTCGTATTCGAAAATAGGGGATTATACTCGATACGTCCAGTTTCTTTTCCATTTTTTTCAATTTCGGATACGAAATAAGTGGTTTTGCAGTAAGCTGCTTCTCCTCCGCGCCAAGCTAGTTCAAACGCCAAAATGTGATATAATTTCTTTTGAAGTCCTTCCGGTTCATTTTCGTTATATAATCTGGGCATTGCAAATACTTCAGATTTATTAAGAGCTGATGCACTACATTTTCTCTTTTCGGGTTGTACTTGTAGGATTTTACGTTTAGCATTACGTGCAGCTCGTGATGAATTAAACTGAACATCGGTGAAAGGCTTGAATACAATATTAAATTCGTTATAATATTTACTTTGTATCATTTTAGCGGTGGTGTTCCAAATTGTTTTAACTACCGCTTCTTTGTAGTCTTCTCCGTTACTTTTTCGCATATTAAATGCCCAATCTTGCAATATTACATTCAATGTATCTGGCTCAAATGCGTATCTTTTTGCATCGCAAAACGTAGAAAATTGTCGCCAGATTAATGATGCGTCGCAACTGTATTAGTAGGCACACAGGTATTAACAATTTGACTAATTTCGGCGTTCGTAGACACACCGAATCGACTCATTGTTTGTTCTTGAAAATTCAATAAGTTGTTTACAAACATGCCAAACTATTTATTCTGGTAACCAACACCGCGATAATTGATGAACAAATGAATAAGTGAAAAAACCACTAGTGTATTTGTCGCTGTAAAAGTTAAAGCTAAGTTTTGTCGCTGTCAAAGTGACAATTGCACTGTGGCATATGCGATTTTTTACACATGAATTAAATTGTCAATAAATAAATCTAATGTATAGCTCAGCTCATTAAAAAATAAAAAAATGTGAATTTTTCAACTTTTTTTTCAAAATAGTATTCATAAAATGTAGCAAGTCATCTCGGAAAATTAATTTTTTTTTGTTATTTGGAAGTTTTAAACATTTTTATTTTTCAATAATTTTCTTTTAATATTTAAATATGTTTTTTTCCAAACGTAGTAGAAGAAGAGAGTCTCGGCTGACTAGTTAAATACTAAATATTTTCAAATATCGGATATTTCAGCCAGTAGTTATAAAAGTACTCTCTTTAAATTTTTAGTGAAAGCTTTCGGTACATATTTTTACCTTCTTCAGTCACTTCCGAAATAAATAAAATAACTACATCTTCATGTATTAGTTGAAAAATATTAAATTAGTAGTACCTTTTTTGAGATTAAATTAGAATCTAGTTCCTGAATGATGAAAAAATCTTGGAACTTTTTTAATATAATATGTAACAAACTATAATATGTAAAATTATTGACATTTGTCACCAATGAGAGGTTAGTTTGATATTTATGAAATCTTTTTAATAATACAATATGTCTATGTATTAAATAGTCAACTTTTGTATAGATTTCTGTAATCCAGATATCTCATTCTATTTATATTTTAGGTTAAAGTGAATTATGTTATTTAAAAATAATAATTTATAGAAAAATATTTTATAGATATATGAATTAAACTAACTTTAAAGTAAAATTCTTAAGAAATTCGTTGTTTATTTTATTTTTTTGTTCAAAATTTAAAATATTAGCATAAATTAATAGTACTTGAGTTTTGAATGTCTATTTTTTATTCATAGACAAAGGCTCATTGTTTATAAGTATCATTTCTAAAAAGCAACGTTTGTATTGATTTTTTTCACGGTTCAAAATTTTTTTGTTTTCGAAATTTGCAATATGTCCATTATTTAAGCAATGATTTGCTAATGCACATGAACCTAGTTTTATATCACTTTTATGAGATATAATGCGATCTTCTGTCTTCTCGAACTTTGACCTATATATTTATAATCACAATTATTACATTGTATTTCATATATTCTAGTAGTTATAATTAATCAGTAGAAAAATGGAATTAATCCGATAAAATTTCCGCGCAATTTAACAATTTTTGAAGACAGTTATCTCAACAAGAAAGCCTGGCTAAGTTAGTATCCAAAAACAGATCCACCAACAACAGAAGTCACCCAGGAAACCTTCGATGTTGTACGTAGACTGCTCCAATGAGATCGACATGTCACATATCGTGAAATTGCAGCATCAATGGGCATTTCAAAGTGAACAATGAATATTAATGTGAAGTAATTAATGATAAACTTGATTTATTGATAATTTAAAACAAACTCGCCAACATTCCATGTATTATTTGTATCAGCCACAATGCTTATTTATGTACCTAGTGTTAAACGTTCATCTCTTATTTAAATGCAGTTTCTCGATTTGAATCCTCTGCTTCATAAACAAAATTAACATTGCATCGTATTCGAATACAAAAGTTTATCACTTAACTCCGAAAACATTATTAATGTTGAGTAAACGTGTATGATTTGCAATTGCAATTTTCTCTGTAAATATTAGTTTCGAACTGTAACAAGTTTTGCGGGTTAATCGACAATTTGTCGGTTGAATTTTGTGGACTCGTATTAAACTGTCTGTCAATCAATATGTTGTCGCCCAGTTTTTATATTGTAGTCGAATGAAGTTTGATTTGAAGATGGTGAAAGCAGCATTATTGGATGTTTGAATATGATTTCAACTCGCACAAAATGGATCCTGTCGCACGGGAGCTCTGTCATATGTGAACTATGATGCCAAGCCCTTGAAGTGGTATAAGAATCTAGTAAATGTCGAATTAAGTTTATCAAATATTCTTTTTTTTTTTTCGGTTATAGGTTTAATAGCATGGAAGGTATTGCTAATTGTTGTGAATATTAAATTTCGCGATATTTCTTCCAGTTCGTAAATCCTACTAAGTTTAAATAATTTAATACGACTCGTTTCTCCCATCGCTTTGAGTAATTCTTCAGGTATTTCGTCCACGCAAACCACTTTCACCCATTCTTGATCCTTGAAAGTTCCACCCAATTTCAACCCAACAATATTCCTTATCTGCTGTTCCTTCACCTCCTCATTCCTGTAGAGTCCTTCGATCAATGGTTTACTTCTTAAATAAATCGCCCTGTATATGCATTTTTTCGTTAATTAATATGAGATCTCAAAATTTAAATAGTCAAAACGGCTGAAACTAACGTGAAAATTGTACAAAAAATTTTGCTACAACTTCAAAATCATCATTTTTGCATACAATAGAGAGACCTCCATATATTCTTGAAAAAAAAAGTTAATTTCCTGTGAAATGTGGACCAGAGATAATGTGTGGACCACGTATGTGTATAATATAGTTGCTTTAGATCTACTGATTAAAAAACGGTCTACAATTTGTTGTAATTCGGCCTCGACGAACTTTCTATTTAAAACGTTTACCTCTTTTACGGTTCTCAACCGACTTTTTTTCATACGTTTTGAAATGAGAATCACCAGGACATCATTTTATACTGCAATTTTAAATCAAGTCGCGTTTACCTCCATAATTTTCCTCACAAAATTAAGTTGAAGTTCATATTTTATTCAGAATTTTTAATGAAAATATGTTTTATACCATACATAATTTTAATTAAGAAAAAAATTACTGGTACACTTGTTTTATCATATCAGAAAACTGATCTTTCGTCAATTGATGGTTCAGTAATGGTGTGGGATTAACTTAAAACCTCGTACGGCATTTGGATGGATAAAGGGCAGCTTACAAACCAAAAGACTTCACAGAAGAGCATATCTTGCCATTCGAATCATTTGTTTGGGAGAATTTCATGCTTATGCAAGATAACGCCAGGCCACAAATTGCAAAAATTCTACAGCTGTATAGTCAGTTATTTCCATGGTTTGACCTGCGATAAGTCCCGATCTCAATCCAATAGAACACGTTTGGGAAAAACTAGGGAGACGATTACGATAACTTACGTAAGTAATAATATTACCAATAAAGTATCGATTGCTCTTGACGACGAGCTTTTAGTCAAATTACCCAAAATTTATGCACCAGTTTGTACAAGTTCCTAGCTGGGTATTTGCTATATAGCTCTGCGTTTCCTTGCGGTTGGCCAAGTAATACCTGCGATCAGTGTTGCCACTGCTGCCCCGTACGGGATAGATCTACTCCTTTCAAAAAATATCTCATCAACAAAATCTACCCCGCTCACAACACAAAAGTTTGTTTATTGGAAATCGTATCACCAAAGGCTTCATCTTTTTAGAGAAAGTTTATAGGTTTCTACTATATTTCCACTTGCCCTAGGTAAGGAAGTGCGAGAATAAAAACTATTCCGTTTTAAATTTTGATGCGCCAGCGTATGATAGGTTAGTACTTCAAATAAGAAAAGGAAGAAGTATCTAAAAAGAGAGGAATTCGTTGGTTGAATTTTTGAGTTTTTGTTTGTTTTTTTGTTTATGTTATATGAGGAAATAAGAAAATAGGTATACTTGGATTAATTGTGACTGTATTAGTATTAGTGTGATATCAGGTGGTATCAGGTAATCTATGAAACAATGGATAGGTGCGTATGTATTTTAATTTATATCGGACCGGCTAAATACAACGTTTATTGTCTCTTATAATCCGCTTGAAATAGGGCCAAAACTCTCTCCTAGCTTCTCAGTAAAATATGTTTATTCAAAGAAAAATATAGAAATGATAAATTGAATTTTTTAGTCAAAGTACCCCCCAACGAACCAGTTTTGCCCCGCTATCTTGCGTTGGTATACCCCGATAAAAGAGGAGCACTTCCTGCGAGTGTCGCTTGTAATAGTATAATACATACCTAGCGGGGAAGTAGATCATTACAGCCCAGGCTTTGTTAGAGACCCGAGGCGAGTAGCGCCGAGTTTTGCTAAATGCCGTGGATGGATTGATCCTTCCCACGTGGTATGTATACTATTTTATCCACAACCGCTTAGTTACAAGCTTTTAAAAACATTAATTTTAAGACAATTTGTTATCACAATTTAATATTTTTTTCGATAAAGAACTTCATGAATTTGTTGCTAGACAATATTACTAATACATTGGTTTTGACAATTATGTCATAAAATATTCTTACTGTCACGAAATTTTAATTTTTTTGCTCAAACAAGTACATAATCTCTTATTTTGAAATAACCTGTACTCCTCCGGAAGTCCAAGAAGCTGCGGTTGAGGGATTAATTCCGTAGAAAAGCAAAGAAAGGTATTAAGTTTTTTTTTAAACCAGCAGAACCAGCTTAACACAATATTGTCTTACTTTAGAAAAGTGACACATATGCTTCTAGCCGGAAATAGTATATTACATAGCGGGGAAGTCGATCATTATAGCCCAGGCTTTGTTAGAGACCCAAGGCGCGTAGCGCCGAGGGTCGCTAAAAGCCGTGGATGGAATGATCCTTTCCGCGTGGTATGTATACTATTTCATTCACAATCGCTTAGTTACAAGCTTTCAAAAATATTAATTTTAAGAAAATTTGTTATCATATTTTAATGTTTTTTTCGACAAAGAACTTCATGAAGCTGTTGCTAGGCAACATTACTAAGTACCTATAGTTTGACATCTATCATAAACGTACCAATATTGATTAACTAATTAATATTATTACACACCTATAAACAATAGCATTCACCTTTCTAGTTTGGCTATGAATTGTCTTTCCACGAGTATATTGATTCATTTATGAACACAAAACTCTACACTATTGAAAATCACAAAAAAGTTAATACCATTGATTGAATTGAAACAATTAAAACTGACAATTCCAACGCTACTAAATAATCAATGTCAATCCGGTCAATCGTTATCCAAAGAAACGTTTTTAAATTCACCATTCCATTTTTTGGATTTATATCCGTCATTTCCTTTTATATTCACACCTTAAGCACGGTTTCTGAAACTGCCGTAGCAGTCTTTGTTTGGCACCATTTCTTGAAGTATCTATACTTCATAAGCTGTACGATAAATAGTTTCTGAGATACAGCAAGTTACCTCTCTTAGACAGACAATGGATACAAACTTCAATATTGATAAAAAAATATCCTACTAACACACAAAGTTTTCTAGAAATTACCTTAATAAACTCTCACACCATACAACTTCAAGCAGGTCCAAGATCATTTTCAATCTAGTCAAAAAGTAATTCTTTCAACAATTGAAATTGTTGAAATGGCAATAAAAAGGATTCTTATACACCTCTATTTTCCCCTACAATGCACCATGCAGCTCTAGCTGAATCGTGCAAAGGGATGTATTATTAAGTTTAGACATTACAAATTCTCATGAAAATTACCCACTGTTTATTGTTCAAACCGTTTGGAACTTATTTGCATATTACGGATACATCCAGAATATGTTAACTAAGGTAAATATTACGGATATTGTAGTAGGTATTTCTAAAACAAGAATGGGAAACTGTATAAGGTAAAAGGTGATTTTGAGATTATTGGCATACATAAATTTAATGTTAACTGTTATAATTCTTCCAGTTCCAGTTAGTATGTTAATACTAATGAGTTTTAGATAACTGTTTACAAAAGTTTATAATAATTATCCCACCATAACACAGTGCCGTCCTTGGGGTTTTTTTCAAAAGCTTGTTGATGGTAGTGAAGGATGGTCTATAATATTGAATTTAAGCCATTCTATATGTTTTCCTTTCTGTCATTTAATCAAGCATATTGTGCGTATAGTAGGGGATATTAGACTAGTCAAAGTACACATAAGACCTCACAAAAAGTACAAAAAAATTGGGTATTTAAAAGGGGAAAGTCGTCGAGTGAAAATTTCTGTTTTTTCGCTCTAATTGTTTAAATAATAAATATACAGAAAAACTTCCAAATCAAAATTTGTAGCTGATGCATTTATCTACAAATTTTTCCTTAAAAGTTTTTCTGTAAATTAAAAAATTTACGAGATAATAGTTATTTGTATGCTTAGGCCGCGAAATACCTTTTTAACATACCGAAAGAGCAGTTATCGCCGAGGCCGCTTGCGGCCGAGGCAAGATAATCTTGAGCTCGTTAAAAAGTTTCGCGGCCATGGCATACACACTATTTTTCGTGCAATCGTTAAAATTATTAAACTAGATAATTTTAAATAAATATATTATTGCTCTAAAATCAACAGCAGTTCAATTTATTTAACAATATGTGCCATGGAAATGATATGTTTCAATATATACAAAATATTTTGACATCCTAAATAATATAAGTACTTATTTATTTGTTGATATTCAATAAAAAATAATCCTTGTCTTTGTAGTATTTTAGAAATGTCAAATTTGGAAGTTATATTCAAATTTTGGAGTGACGTTTGGTTTCGCAGCCGTTGCTATGGGTAACGGCTGCGAAATTGAATTTCGCGGACTGTGTTGAGAACGCGAAATACTGACTTCGCGCCCGATTGCACGAAAAATGAATTTCAGTGGTATTTGGGCTTATAACATTCTGAAAAAATAAATAAACCAATGTAAAATGTAAAGAAAGATCTCAACTTTTAGATAGAAATACTTCCAAATTTGAAAAAGTAGATTTTCTGACTGTAATATTAGTTTATAATAATTCCTATTTAATTAATACTTATCCCAGCGAAAATTCCTTTTGGATTTAGCATTGCAAATGAGCATGAAACATTATTATTATAAAAGCAAAGCCATCAATATTTAGAATTTTAAAAGAATGATTCTTAAAAATCTGTTTTTTTTGCATGCTTAATTTTACTTGTTTTTTTAGACTTCATTCAATTATATCTTTTTTCGAAATTAATATAATTCAATGAAACTTTACCACTAAACACTTTGAAGCATCTACTTTCGAAATTACTATACAGTTTTTATAAATATCAAATTTTTTAAATAATAGACAATTATTTAAAATAAATACTTAAATCAGAGGTCTGTCAGCAAACCTTCTATAACTTTTTATACCGGTTATGATATTATCTAAAAATTTGTGAACTTTATAATGAACCTATTTATAAGTGATCGCGATACAAAAGAACACAACTATGGCTCAGGTAAGAAAGAGAAGGGAGCACAAATAAAGATGAAAAAGCAGGTGAAAGAGCGTGGAAAATCGATGATAATACATTAAAAAATAAAAAAAAAATGTTTTCCAATTTATTTGTATATACCCCATTTTAGAACACATTTCATATGAAACATTTTTTTCTAAATGTCATTGTTTATTTACTATCTTAAAATTAAAAACATGAAAATTGATGATGTTCAAAAATACTACTATGGAAATTTCGTATATATTTTAAAAACTAATGCAGATACAAAAAAAATGTATGTACAAATTTTGTAGATAAATGTATTAGCTACAATTTTGATTTGAACATTTTTCTGTGTTTTCATTATTTAAACAATTAGAGTGAATAAACAAAAATTTTCACTCGACGATTTTCCGGAAAATCGCAAGCCTAGCATCGTAAAGTTTTTCTCATGTTGTGATTAACCCTTTCAAATACAAAATTTTGAATTTTCAAGTTTTTTGCGGCATTTTACGGATATTTTGTGTACTTTGACTACTCTATATAGGATTGGTCCTTGTATCTAATCATACTGTCAATATAGTTACTAAAGGTATACATGTTTTATATCATTTTGGTTTCAAACTGCCAGTGCTTGTCAAATTTATTACTTTTACGGATCAAATACTCAACAGCGTATACAATTTGGTTCCCCATTATAAAAAGCAACTAATATTAATACAATTTCGGGAACAAGTTTAATTAATTTTAATTGTTTTTCTGATTGTTTCAGTTTACAGCGAATACGATTTACTTGGTGCGATCTCAATACCGTTTCCAGATTCAAAGACTCAATACATCGAAGACGACGGTCACGACGGATTCCCTGGATTCGGATTTCGAGCTGGATCAGACGTGAAAATAGCCCACAGGCAAATACTACCAGAGAAACTAAGCTCAGAATTTTCTATTTTAATAAGTGCCAAGCCGAAGAGCAGACGCGGGGCTTTTATCTTTGCAGTAGTTAATCCTTACGATACGGTGAGTTCATTGTTTGCTTTTACTGGAAGGAATAATATTATAAACATAGTTTAAAGTTAACGATACTTTTTAAACAGTTATTGATATTTGTTTCCAAAATGGGCTTTGTTGTATACTTAAGGATACAATTCAAATTAAAATTGGAATTACTTGACAGACGAATATCTAATCATTTACATTGAATTGTTCATTTTGTGAATTTTCCACACCCTTAAGCATACGACTATAATCTTTCACATCTTCTGTATGTAAGTATATTCATTTTTGTTTTTGTTGATTATTTTGGAAAATTGAACCACAATCCTTTTTATATTTTCTAAATCATTATTATGGTGAAAGGTACCTATCTAGCTATTGCACTAATTCTTTATTATTCACAACTAACTATTCAACCCAAATCTAGATCAGTATCACTATCGTAAATTAATAAATAAGGGTGCTACATTGGATTTTAGCTGATGCCACATGTATTCTATAGGGTTAAACGTATTTTTTTTTTAAATATTGAACGCAGCTAAAATTTGTAGGAGATCAGGTTTTTTGTACAGGTAATTTTTTAACAAATACACTTGAATTTCTCATCTGCTCCTGTTATTTGGTACTTTATATGGTGTCCTGGTGCAAACAAGTTGAAGGTGTGCATTAAGTTTGTGAATAATGAAATGTCACCTTTAATTGAATGGCCACATGATACAACTTGTTTTAATTAACCGTAAAAAATTCTTCTCAAGAATGGAGCTTATTTGAAGGCTTACCTGCAATAAAATGCCTATTGCAGACCTTCTGGTTCTTTAGTTTAGACTCCCTGAGATCGTCTCGCTTAATTGCTGCTAACCAGAGTGCACTTCGTTCTTTGGATAATTCATTTTTTCCGGTAAGAAATTTAAAGTTTAAAATTGTGGGCACTGAAAAAAACCTCACATCAACCCTGTTGGAACAACTTCCACAATCAAGACACGTATGTGGCATTTTCATTTAAAAATAACACTTATAAGTCAATAAAATAAAAAATAAGTAGTGTTTAGTCACAAAATACATTTTGACAGGTCGTTGGAATGATTAATTGATGGCTATGATAAGCTGCGTTATCCATCACAATTATACTTTTTTCTGGTATATTCAGCATTTCTTCTTGATATAGAACATATATCGTTCTTCGGATTATATCCCTTTGATTTGGTCAACGTATTTGGTTTTATTAGCGTCACTCTGTTTTTTCGTCTATGTATTGGCTTACTGATAATGTCTTTTAATTTGGATATTGGAGTTTTGGTCAACTTAAGTTTCTTTTGCTGCATCATATTCAATGACTCAAACACATTTTTTACAATTCGCTGCGCATCCGACTATTCGGCACTGTCTTTTCGCTTATCGAAGAAACGAGTAGGTACTATACTGTGGGTTTTGGTATTAAATCAATTACGTTGGCATAAGTCAAAACAAAATATCTTGGAACGAAGCATTACTTATTTCTACTAAAACCTTATTTTTTCCAGGTGGTAGAATTAGGCGTAAGAATAGTCCCCGATGGACCAATAACATCTATAGTCAGTCTCTACTACACCGACTTCAGTCAAATTAGCTCACACAGCATAGCCAATTTCACAGTGCCAAAATCCTACAACAAATGGTTGCGATTTGCCTTTCGCGTCACTATTGAAAATGTTACATTATTTTATAATTGTAACGAAACAGAAACGGTTCTAGTCCAAAGAAACCCTTTAGAATTAGTATTTGATTCTGCATCTACCTTGTATTTAGCACAAGCAGGTCCGAAATTCGGTGAGCCCTACGAGGTAAGTGAGTTTTTTAAATTTATTTTGACAAATCGTCAGAGAATGTTAAACAATAAATTTGTGGCAAAAGTTATTTAAAGCGATGTGATGATCGTTGGGAAATATTAAGTGATAAAATTCACCAAAAAAAGAATTAATTATTGAAATTATAACGAAATAACAGTTAACATTGAACCATGACATTATAAAATCATATCAGATGTTTCCTCCAATTGTCTAATTTGGAACATTTTGGTAAAAAATATCTTCTGTAAGTTTGGCATTACTTATTCTTTTTTCTCTTATTTTTTGGGAATCAAACCACAATGTTTTCAATTCAATAATGATTTTTATGAAGAGAATTTTGGTCTTGCCATGGGCTCTTGCCTCTCACCAATTCTATCGAATATTTACATGGAACATTTTGAAGCCACAATAGTAAATAATAAAAAATTAAAACCAATTGTCTGGTGGAGATATGTAAACGACATTTTTGCAATATGACCTTATGACTTAGTATCTCTGAATGATTTTTTAACAAATATAAATTTAGGAGAAAAATATTTTGAATGCCAATAATTACCCGACAGAATTTGTAAATAAAGAAATTAAGAATATAGAGAAGGGCTCATTGTTAATACCCCATAATAATACCAATAATATTAATAATTCAGCTAACATAATTTTCAAAAACTTGACAAAACCGTATGTTAAGGGTTTATCACAATGAATTAAGAAAATTGATAATCAATTTAATATTCGAACTATAGCTTCAAATCTAACAGTACGTTGAGATCTATACTAACAAAAACGAAACTAAAAAATGAAGAACAATCTTCAAAAAACTGCATATATCAGATATCTTGTGAATGCGACAAATTCTATTTAGGTGAAACATCTAGACCATTGAAAGTCCGAATAAATGAACATGGAAAGTATATCAAAGATAGGGAGTTCTTTGAGTCAGGTATTTGGAAACATGCTTGGGAAGAGGGGCATAAAATTCAGTGGGATTCTACAAAAATAATATTGAAAGAGCCCAATAATAAAAGACGAAAAATCAAAGAAAGTGCATCAATACAACTAAATGCAGATACATTTGTAGCTAGTATTTCAGCCGAATGTAGTAAAATTTGGTTACCAATATTAGAAAGAGAAATTTCCAATAATCAATTACCTGCGTTATCAGGATAGCATCATAAGTTTTTATCCAGGTTTTCTTATGATTTATCTTTGGAATGGTTGTTAATCGATACACACTTCAATACACAAAATCACCAAACTGAGTTATACATAGTTTGAAAACAAAAATAATCATACACATAAAAAGAATACCAATAAAAACCGTTCCTGGAACGTGCACTTCACTGGATTCCATTTCTAGTGGACTACATATCGTTAGAATGTCATAAAATAAAATATTTTATTTCACATTTTACCAGAGGTGTGGTCTACTATAAATGGACCTTAATAAAATTTGACAATAAAGTTTTGTAGTCTTAAACTTCAAAATATTATTGATTGTCTAGTTGTCAAACTTGTCTCATTGTGTCAGATAGGGAAAGCTACCGAAATGTCGAAATAAAAAATAAAAAACATTATTGTGGTTTTATTCCCAAAAAATAAGAAAAAAAAGATGTAAAAAATGTTATAATTAATTCAAAAGCTAAAAAACTAACCTAACCATTAATAAGTTTATTCACAATTTGTGTTTTAACAACAACACTGAATACAAATTCTAATCTTTCGTAGGTAAACGTCGAATAAGTCTTAGTTAATAGATACTGTTATGACGCTGATTGTACGAATAACGAGGATTAGTGTTTTGGAGCATATCATTAGTAGGTCGGTCTCGTAGGTACTATAGAGAAACATATATTACAATGAAACTTGGCTGAGAATGTAGTTATGGAGCTTATTTTCTTCTTGTATATTTCTCTTTCTTGTATCAAAAATATCAACCTGAGAATTTTTTAAATTATGAAAGTAAATTCAATTTGCTGGAAACTGTAAATTTGACGATATTGAACCTGTTATTGGGTAGTGGAAATTAGAAACTAGAAGGAAAATGCCAAAGACAAGTTTCTACGCTGTTTTTTAATATGGTCTTATACGCAGTCTTCAAATTTCTGAATAAATTACTGTATTAATTCCTTCATAATCAACTGCATGAAGAGAACAGGAATAAGTTTATGTCAACTGTTAATATACCTAAGGTTTGATATTATAGAGGGTGTTCGTAAATAAGTACCGTAAATTTGAGGTCATGTGAATAATAAACGTGAAATTAGTGAAAATATTCGAAAATACACTTTCTGAAACATCATGTAATCATAACTTGACCATTTGGAAAGATAGAACGTTCTAGTCTCCTCCGTTGGATTCAGGGGAACATTTTCCATATAGGTATGAAGTTTGAGTCGATATTTCCAAGCATTAAGGGAGATAGCAGAAAGCAATTTAAATCGCCTTGCTTCAAAATTTCCAACAAAAAAATTTTTGCGTCGTGAAATTGGCTGTAAATTGGTAACCGGGGTTTTTTTTAAACGGGAAAATGGATGCTACAGTCTGTTTTTTGATAAAATCAATCTTTCGCATTCAAATAGTGTAATGAAATTTAGGAAAAAACGCATTTTCAACATAAAAAGTCTTGTAAATACCAGAAAACTATGAATTTTTAACTGAAATCCAGGAGAGTATTTGTAAGAGATTAGTCAACCGGGAAAAAAAATTTCAAAAGTATAACTTGAAGAGTTTTCGACTTGTGATGTGAATTTAGTGAAAATATTCGAAAGTCCTCTTTCTGAAATTTCGACTAATTGGAAAGATAGAACATTCTAGTTTCCTCCGTTGGATTCAGGGGCACATTTTCCATCTAGGTATGAATTAAAAAGGCGTAATAATATCCTGTTATTTACAACTTTTTTAATTGAATATCACGTCATCACTTTACTGTGCTATAATATTGTTTAACAGTGTTTCTGACGATTTGTACAACAATTTTCTTCTCAATTTTGCAAGACAATCGCCGTCAACAATTCACGAATAAAAAAACTTGAGAGGTGAAATGAAATACGTTATATTATGTAAGAAATACTCTAGATATATCACTGATTGAAATAGTGATTTATGAAACAACGATGAGCAACTTTGATGCAATTATTATGAACTATTTGAAAAACGTGCACTGTTTAAGGTAAATAACAATAAAAATGCATAGATATTTCTTTATATGGCAACTAACTTATTAATGATTTTCTAGCGATTCTAAAAATAATTGTCTTTATTTGGCAATACAAATTAAGTAAACACTAGAAAAACTATAAATACTACTATTTCGAATAATACAAACTATTACAATTTAAAACATAGTTGTTATAGTAAATGATATTTGAAGCTGCTATTTGAAATCCCTCAGGATTCGACACTTCCATTAGCGGTACAGTTTATACAGTTGCTATTAGTTTTTTCCATCACAATTAAAATACGCTACGCTATCATGTTAATAATCATTATAATGACATAATATATTCTAGACATTCGTTTCTTGAAAATGAATATACTACAACCTTGGGAACTAAATCAAAATCGAAGATGAATATATAATTATTGAAGTCATATAATATCAAATAAAATTAGGTAATGTTGTTATATCAAGATAAGCAACAATTAAAACATTCAGCAGAATTAAGAAAATATGGATTACTCTAAAAATAGCTATTTCATTATTTTTGCTGGGGCTATTATTACGTTCCCACCTCCTAACGTCGAACTAACAGGAAAGTTGAATAAAAACATTCTAATCGATAAAATTTATAACCTGAAACAAAACATTTTAGTTAGGTATATTTGGACCGACACTGGTAGAAATCATGTATCAGAATATACCATAGAGAATATGTATATTCTGTTCCAACAGTAGCAATTACCTCCCATGTCTAAAATACCCCGAAGACTGCGGTCTCTTAATTCATTTTATGGCTGTATCAGCTGTAACTGAAATCATTTAGTTGTGAGCGAACAGCACACAGTGAGCTCAATTTTAAGGATACTAATTTCATGCTGTTTTTTCTTACACACAATTACAAATAGTAATCTTTTTCTACAAACGTCAGTAAACGTATAATTTTTAACGCATGCTGTCAGTATCTAAAATGCCATTTTATGACACTGGTGTAAAAAAGTAAAATACTTTTAGCACTAGTGCTAAAAGTGATTTATTTTTATGAGATAATATAAAAACATAATTCAAAATGAAGTGTTTATTCAATTAAACGCACAATTAGTGAAACTACAATTATAATTAGAAACTCCATGGCCAGTCTCATTGGTAGATGTAACAGAATTTATTTTGGTGAAGCTTGTTCCAGGTCAGCCAAAGTTTTGTACAAAATTTGATCCGCAATGTTCTGTGTCCTTTATAGCAAGTCTTCTATATAACCCTATGCTACTGTACTGGACTTCCATCCACCGTGTATTTTAATTGTAGTAAGATTAGCACCCAGAGTCCGCCAGCAAACTAGCAGAGGAACGTTGGAAAGAATGTCCAGTATAAAGATGGAGATCGGGCAAATTTATGAAGTCAGCAATTTTGGCATCTTACCAAATGCGTTGATTCCAACTGGAGTCCTGACACATTTATTTTTAATGCATTTTATAAAAACTCTTGAATGATTAATATCCGCTGTACGAAGAGTATACTTTTTATTCATATACAATGTACCACTTACAACAAAGGTGCGTTGCACATCAGTTTTTGTGTCTGGTATATGCACAAATAGTGAAGTTCCGAAATCCTCGATATTATTTAATGTCAAATCGCACAGTTCCTCTCGACGACAGGCTCCAAAAACACCAAAAACCACAGAGACTTTCTGCGTTAGATATATTTCTCTTGTCAATACTTTTGACTTTTTCGTTCGATATCCTTCACCCTTCCGCTTCAAAAAAGCTACAAGCTTGTAATATTTGATGATTATTTACGTTCATCATCGTCTTTAACATTTTATCAATTAATTAATGTAAAATATGGAGTATAATTTGGACTTTTAATGGTGTTTTTAGAAACAATAGTGTATGATATACCTGCTAAAAGGGATTTTATTTTGTTTGAAGGGATGGAACTTCGACGTCGTGTCCCAAACTTCCCTTCTCACAAAATAAAATATCACTTTTAGCACTTATATCGTAAATTACTATTATGTGACTATTTATGAGGTTAGTCTTATAAGATAATTTTAAAAAATATGTTACAATATTGAATATTTTATTGATAAAAATTAAGTGAAACCGTTTCGAATAATGACAACCTCCATTAATTAATTCCGTTATAATTATTTTATCACTATGAGTTTCTTTAATCAATACTATTAATCTGGATTAGATACTATTATTAAATTATTCAATGGATTGAACCTATATATTCAAACTAATAGTTCTAATTAATTAACTGAGAAAACTTAATCTGTCGAATATATTCACCTCCAATAGAATGCTTGATGGGTACTGACAAAAGTGGTAAACAGCCTGTTGTAGTTTAATACAGCTATGTAAAATAGTTTGCACTCTGGAAATTTTATGCACAAATACTTAGTTCATAATATGTTAACCATAAAAGTATAGGTTTGTGCCAGCTCCGGTCTTATAAGCCAAGGGCTGCGTTTGTCTTAAATGCCAATTGAATTAAAGAATTTTTTTCAATCGAGCTAGATCAAGCAAAAGCATTGAGTCATTCGAACTAGTAATTTTTTTTTTCGTATGTTTCGATTCGCCTATCCCAAATTCAATTTCCAACTCTTTGAAGTATTACAAGGCCTGAAGCTTTTATTATTTGTCCTATAAAGAGATTTGATAGCAGGTAATTAAATGTCGCTTCTATCATTGAACAATATCTATCATTTTCAAACGTTTTTCCGAATTCACTGACACCGACAATTATCAGATAGGATCGCTTGAAGAATGAAAACTCGAAATAACATTTACGATTCCCCCGTTGAATTGACGAACTGGATGTACTTCAAAGGACCGCATTAACTATACCGTCATAGAACTGAGAGTTGCATTGCATTGCCGTATCATAAAAGTTATACTGGACATTTATAATACAAGCAGTATTAATATTTTTTAGTTGATTTCATTTCATAGCCAAAGAACTCACTACGTTGATTCGATAGGCCAGAGACTAAAATTGCATGAGACTTCACGGCGTGCTGTTGAACAAAATTAATGGTCAAGTTATTTATTGGTGCTTTTGGAAGAATTAGGAAACTCTGGATGCATTGACAGTAACTTGAAAAGACGATTAGCTCCATCGTCTAATCGATAACAATGTTATAGTAAACGTCCAAATTACAGTGTCATATCGGCAACAAAACAAGAATATAGCAGAACACTAATTTGGACAACGCAAACAATATCTTCTACGTGCCTCACAATCGATAGCTGGGCAAAAATGTACTTGCTAAGCTTTGATGGTGATTTGAATTTATTTTAACTAGTGGGAAGCGATAGAACAACAGTTTCCGATGTTGATTATTAATAATTAAACTAAAAGTAATATACAAAGTTATAAGTAACTGTACTGTTCTTTAGTCTGGTTTTCATATAAAACTTTGCAGCCTAGAAAACCCGCAGTAGTATCAGCTTTTCGATAAAGTTTAAGTATACTTCAAATACTGTCATTAAATCCAACTATCGAGATGAGAATAAAATCAGTTTCATCTGTTTTCTTCGGACTCTGATCGTTTCAACGTTACATCCGATAATTTTTTGTTCAAATTTTATCGCTTTGAGGAAAGTTCTTTGTCTACTGATACTACAAGTAGTTGAAAACTTTCCGCTTACGGTCAAGAAGGGAGTTGTTTTCAAATAGACCAGTCGATAACTAGAAAACTCACTTTCATAGCATATTGAACTGAATAGTAGGAAGTAATTGTATTCTATAAATAGCGTTGGTAGTTTTGTTATATAAATAGCCGCTTTTAATGGATAACTTGCAAAATAATCATAATTCCAACTGTGAGTAGGAACAATTAATTAAGACTAAGTAATTTCCTCACTTGTCCTCGACACTTTCAATTCCATGTTCACCTACTATTTCGACACAAGTTTCCATAAATGCGCCACTTCATCCTACTGCTCCAGCCGCCTAAAAATAATTTGCGCCAACCGTTACCACAGAAACTTAACGGTTTTAGAGAAGTGGAATTCAAAGTACCCAATTATCTCTCCTTTCCAATTGATCTTTCCATATTTACAGGGAAAATAAATACCGGCATTTCAGATTCCTAACCGTAATCATGGTGCAGTATTGATTCAATACGTTAGTATTACGCTTATAAAAAGTGTCACATATTTTTATGCTTTATTCCAGGCATGACCAACCTTTTCAAGATTGCGTGTCATTCTGGATTTAAGCAAAACCCAAAAAATCAACGTTTTTTAAACGTTTCCAAATACAGATTGCGTAAATTACATCGGAACCGTCCGGATTACACAAGTACGACAGAAAAACAGCTGAAAGAGAGAGAAAGAATAATTATGCGCGGTCATTAAGGCGTGTACTTTGTTTCACCTTAGGGATGTATACTTGTTTCCCGAGACTGGCCGAATGCTCATTGCCCCCCTATTTTAACCGCTGTTGCCAGAAGCGCAGATTAATTTGTACAAATGATATTTTTGTCTCGTTATCGTTGACTTTTTTTCGAGGGTGAAAATAAACACGTTTGTGCCAGCATTATGCCAAATAATCTTAGAGATATGAGATCAAATCTTTATCATAGATTTGTTTATTGTCTGGCACAGGAATGTGGTTTATTTGAGCACTTAATTCATTAAAATTATGTTTACCTTTAGAATGGATTTTTATTTTTTCAGGAAGTTTATATTTTATGTTTAGAATAGGTGTAGGTACCTACCTACCTATTTTATTTTTTCAGTTTTTCAGTTTTTTAGTTTATTAATTATGGTTCTCTCAAGAAATACTGTTTTATTTTCAAGTTACAATGGCTAAAATAATATCCTATTGTAGTTAGAAATTGTCAACTTGGTCTGAAATGATCATGTTGACAAAAATGAATTTTAAGATGTACAGGTTACGTAATAACGATTGTATTTTTTTATTTCTTTAACATCTTCACTCCTTCCAAGTTGGGAGCATACTGAATACCACCAGTATACCACCAACTAGTGAATTCTCTCTGTGAAGGACCAGTCTCGGGAAATAAGTATACACCCCTAAGATGGAACAAAGTGATGACCGCGCACAATTATTCTTTCTCTCTCTTTCATATATCCTTGTCGTACTTGTGTAATCCGAGGCGAGGGTTCCGATGTAATTTACGCAATCTGTATATCATAAACGCACGGTTACATGAGGGTGGGACGAATGGCTTGTGATCATAGAAAACATTACCTTTTATGGTAATGTTTGTCGCGTCTTGCTGGTGCCATAAATAGATGCGTCGTGTGCACATTTGAGTTAGTTTGTTTGCAATGGACATTTTATCTGATAAACATGTCTGAAACAATTAAGGAAAAACATAAAATAAGTACTTTTTCATACAATTTAAGGAGAAACCAACTTGCCTGATTGTAGCTGTTAGCAAATGACTCAATATCCACAAGGATTATGAAACAAAACTCGAAACAAAGTGTGATAATTTTAAAGACAAAGCTCGCGAATCTCAGTTGCAGTTATTAAAAAAAAAGTTTGAGGACGAGACAAGCGCTGTCAAAAGTACATTTTCGCGACAAGTGAAAGGAAAGGATGACATCGTTATAGCAAGTTATATGCTAGTCTTATTGTGAAAGAACAACAAGCTGTTGCGAGTTTATGAAGAAGTGCATCATCGTAGCTGTCAAAGAAATAAGTCTTTCTCGTCCCATCATCGCTCGTCGCGTAGAAACTCGGCCAAAAATTCCCAAACTTTTTGAATTAATTCTTATCAACTTTCAAGTTTTTTTTTCCTCGATAAAACAGCAGTTCCATCAATTGCCATGGTCAATGGACTTTTTAAATCCACCGAACATACGAGAACGGATAAACGTTATAGATTTACCGTGTTCGCTTATTCGAAATTTTCCGAAAAGTTTCTATCTTCGAAATGTTCCATATCAGCGCTGTAACTGTCACTGTAGATAGGGCTAAATGTGCATTACGTCCGTATTTATATACCTCCCTATGCATATGGAACGGTTATAGGTTTAGATTGACTGAGGCTATGCTCTAGGATGATCTCGAATGAAGTTTTCTGTGATGTATTCGATAAAATGCGTTTTACAAAATATGCCACCGATAAAGCGATAGAGAATTATGAACAGAAATTATAACTATTGAATTAAGTATGAATTGAAAATATGCTCTGACATCTTCTGTTGCTGTTATGATTAATAATAATGAAATGAGGTCAAAGGATGTATAATAGCCGTAGAATGAACCAATTCCAATAAATTATATCCAAAACTCTTCTTTCTCTCCATCTGTTCTGGTCTGCCATCCATACCAAAATGGCCAGACACTTTGTAGAGTATTTCCATTGAGGAAAATCTATTTTAGCAGTTTTATACCAAATTCGATGCTGCTTCGAAGTGCTTTTGGAGCCGACTGGCTGTCAAACAAAATTTTTAGTGTCCTTTGTGCATATAATCGTAGGGAGGTTGATATTTGTGTTCTAGATCAGCGACCCTATAATACAGCTGCGTCCGAGCCTTAGGGTGTTTTTTAAGCCATCAGTTTACCAACAGCTATTAGCTTGTAGCAGTTCTTCCTTACGGAGGATGGAATTAAACACCTTCAGGTTATTTGCGTGCCCTTTTAGACTTTTAGTACTTTGTGCACTACTTTCGATTTGGTTTCTATTAGATATGAAAAAACTTAGTATCTTTGAACAAAGTGTCATTAGCTTAGAATATTTTCCCCTGGCATTGTATTTGACTCGCTCTGTATTATTAACTAGTTGTGTGTAATAAGTATTCGGACTAATATCAAGCTGATAAAGTATAAACTGTGCCGCCTCTGTTTCTAACTAGCACCAGTTTCACTACTGGTTCAAAGTATACACTTTCTTAGTGGATATTTCCCAATGACAATCACTACTAATATTTGTTAATGAAAAAGTGAAAAAAGAGCAGATCTTTATTAAGAGCAGCCAATTTCATGAAGAGCTTTTTTTACAAAAGCAAAAAGAGCAGACGTAGCGTTTATTCTCACTAGAGAAAGACAGAAACTTGCTGAGTTTCAGCATGCCCACATTGACCGCTTAAACTGTGTCCTTCCGATTTCTGGTTGGCATTATAATTGTCCTCGGCCCCGCGAAGGCGCTCCAATTGAATTAACTCTAAAAACGGAATGTTCTAACTAGAGCTCTGCGTTTCGAGAGATGAAGTAGGGTAGACTGAGTAACTTCAGAAAATCGAAACTGTATCGTGCATAAAATGATGATAAATTGATTTAATTTTTGTATTTTCCAGTATTTGGAATATACATTTGATAAGGGGATTCAATTTTATTCAAAAGTTGCTAGTTATAACGTTTACTTTTGATAATAATGAAGCATTTTAACGAGTATTTTTGTCGTAACAAAATTTTATGTAACCATGTAGTACGTATATTTTTGAATGCAAATTTATATATCGCTCTATTTGGTTGATTACTAAAATAAAAATTAAGTAACATGAACTTTGCAAAAAACTTATACCTTTATCAAACTTCATTTAATAATGTGAAAACCGAAAAACCAGCGAAAGGAATTCCCTCTTCAAAGAGTTACTTCCGAAGGTTCGCATGAACAGTTCAAATATATCCCAAGGACAGATTTTTGCCTTAATTAGGCAGCCGTCGACGAATGAAGTCAGGAAACGATAAAGGTAGTTCAAATATCAACCACTTCTGCTCGTTCTCTAGAGACTAATTTTAGAAAATAGAAGTAGGATTTTCTTAGAAGCTTCAAACAATGACATGAGTGATAGAGGGAAACGGAAAACTGGCCGATTTGAAGTTGATGATTGACAGCGGAAGTGGCGAAAAACATCAAATGCTACAAATGACTTTGTTAGTTTGAATACCTGGATGATATGATGAGCGGCTTTAGGAAAAGATATTATGCCGATGCTAGAGAAATCTATTTTGCCGGCGTTACAAAGCGAAAAACATTTCAATTTATTCCAACCGTTCAGCTTGAAATTTATTTTTTCATTAATTTTATTAGAAATAAACATGTTATGCATTCACCGTTAGCGTATAAGATTTAATTTTGGTTTAGAACAAATCAACTGTTCGAAAATTAGTAACAAAAATGATTTCAAATTTCCAGTAATTCATGTAGATCTATAACCAACCAAGAAAACGATGCCTTGTATCACAAAATTTTGTTTTGACAATATTTGGATAAAAGCTCTACGTGCTCGACGTTTTTCTCATAAGCTCAGGGACTCCCTGTATATTATATTTTATAGACGATCGTAATACGTTCCATAAAACCACTTTTCTTTTCTTTTATTGAAAACGTTATAATATGTTTTATTAACGGTCAACCGAGATTTTCGTTATGAAAAAATATTTCTTTCTCCAGAAACGTTACTATCCAGAGTGCGAGAAAACATTATTTTCCGTGCCAAAAAAATACAATTTGCCACAGGCTTCCAGAAAAAAATATGTCACTTTTATCGCTGGTCTCCCCTATCTTGAAAGTGGTATATCCTTATTTTATGTCTGCGTCTAGAGAGTGAAAAGTACTTAGAGAATGTGAATAGGTGTAAATACGTAGAGAAGAGGATTTTAGAATGTGAGGACAGAAACTGGCGTTTCTGGACTTTCGGAAATGGGAATTAATTAATACTTGGGATGAAAATGCTTCAAAATTTGGATTTGTATCAAGTGGGTGCAATATTTTCAAATAAGATAGCAGTTATTTTTAGCTTAGTTCTAATATTATACAAAGGGTCACATTGCGGTCAATTAGAATCAAATTTCGTTCAAAGAAAATCTGTGTTTAGCATTAATCTAAAATAAGTAGATAGACTAGGGGCGCTCTAGATCACTACGAAAATCCTTGGCAGGTGGCGCTGAGTGTGGTGCCGTTGGCAAGGCGGCAAATTTAAAATTATTGACGCGCCAAATTCAATTTGAAGAATTAAAACATTTTGGTTTCAATTTCTTGGAGTAACAAATCACAGATATGTTGAGATTTTTTTATGAAGAATCATTAGTAGTTAAACTATGCCGATTGAAGCGCATCAGCTTGGATACTAATCTAACATATACAGACCTGCACATGTCAAGGTGGCGACCTTATTCCTTGAATGAAAAATGTCGGTGTCGATGAACAAAAACTGGTTTCTATCGTAACCCCAAATCATAAATCTTCCCATTTAAAATGCTCAACGCATCGGTTGCCAATAATTCTAGGCCACCATTTATTTTCATTTCTGTCATTCTGTCACTTGTTATGTAAGATGTCAGTTTTATTTGTTTCTGTTGATATTCGTTCAATCGATTAGGTATATTTTCTATTAGACTTTTGTAGTCGTACTTTAGTTGTATATCCTTATTCTTCTGATTGTTTTTTTCACTGACATCCAACATAACTTGACATGACAGAAGTAAATCGGTGACTTGCAAAACTTCCCAGATTTATTATTTATTATCTGTGCGTTGAGAATTCAGCTAAAACGTTATTTTTAATTTTAAGATTCGGGTGTATTTATTCTCTAATAAAGCAATATAGATGTTCGCAATGATGAAATACCTGCAAAAATCTTACGTTTTGAATGATGGACATTAACTGTCATTCTTGTCATAAAAACCACTTTTTGCTGGTCACACTGACCTCGCAATCGATTGGACAAGCGTAACCCACTATTTTCGTAGAATATTGAGAGCTGACACGGAACTAGACAATCCTTTGACAGTTGTCATGGAGCAAATTTACCATCCTCGGGTTCGCATATATTAAGTCACGTCTCAAATTATCATTAAAAATAGACAGACAATTTAAATATTGGACACAATCCATTTTATACACTTTACAAAAATAATGTTTCAGTTTATTGAAAATACAAATGAGTTTATAAATGGAATAGTTAACGAGCCTTCATTTCGTTTGATAGCACGTTGAAATAACGTCAGTAATTTCCCCATGTTAGTAATTTCATTTTTAAACAATGTATTTACTAAAAATCAACAAAACTTTCGCAAAATGGGGTTGAAAACAAATAGACAATATCTGGTATGAAAAAAACAATTCGCACACTTTTTATTCTAGACATTTTGTGAATATTGTATTTGAATTTCGAGTTTTTGCAAATATTATGTACATAAATGAAGGGTACAGAAAAAGAAGGAAATTTGTTAATAACAATTGCCAACTGTATAATTTCATACTATAGGTATAAATATGTTTAAATATGTCTGGCATCTTCTTGAGTTTTCATTAAATATCAAATTATTATTCTCAATTAACTTGAATATCTATAAAGAGACGTTAACTTTGAAATTGTAATTTGTGTAATTATAATTAATTTTCTTCTTCGCATACTTAATCTTCAAAGAAATTACTTTCAGTATCAAACCCTTCTTTCCGCACTGTGAAATACTTAACCTTTAAGTTCTCTTAACAAGTTATTTGAATACCTTCTTATACATACAGTACAGTAATTAGAACGTACCTTTTTTGGAATAGCGGACTTTCATAAAACTGAAAGCGAGGGTTCTTTTAGTCATTCCAAGAATTTGTTGGTATATAAATAGGTTTTATCCTTTCGGTACTAAATAGCCGACTGCTAGAATACAAAGCTACTAATGTAAGGGGCGACCGGCGAGCTGCATCCCAAAAAGTAAAATTTTACCTGAACGAAAAAAGGCAACCGTCGAATTGCATCCGCAATCCAAAAAGGTTTGTTCATTAATAATCGCCTATCATAGTCAAAGGCTGATTAAATTTTACAGCAATGTTGCCGATATATTATTTGAATCGTAAATATTTTTATTAAAATTGGACATATATGTATCTTTATGAGATTTGAAAATTGTCATCATATTTTCACACGCTATTTTTTAATTAAAAAAACATAAGATATTTTCTTAACTACCCAATCGAATTGTGGAATTGTTGCCCGCTTTTATTTAATTATCCACCAGTTTTAGACACAATATTAAATTTGTTGACGGGATGCAACTCAGCGGTCAAAAGTTTGGCCTGCTCAAATGGGGCAACTCACCGGTCCCGATATAAAGGACCCCGTACCAAATATAAGGAAAATTGAGTGTAATGTAGTTTTTGATCAAAAGTCTTGCAAAAAAAATTTATTTCGTGGAGTATGTTGAGATGATATTACCGTACATAGTGACTGTAATAACTTCCGTGAAAAAGTAATAATGTTTTGTTTCAACAAATATTATTCTCAGTTTTTCCAAAATTATCTATAAAATTGTACTTATATCGAATTACGTTTTACCTTCGCAATTCTCTTTACAATCGTTTTTGATCTTGGAAATTTGGCATAGAGCTTAACATTGCACAATAAATTATATAGGTATTTTCTTGATCCAGAAATACGGATATCGATACCAAGACACAGCTAGTGAGTCAAATAAACCGGTCAACGAGGAAAAAATTATTGTGTGGTTTTATGAAACCACGATGCAAGTGAAATTGTATACCTATTCAATATTATGGATGGAACAACTTTAGTTATCAAAATTTGTTTCCGTATTATTTAGTCTTGACCAAACTAACGACCAAAACATTAGAGTATACAAAAATTTTAACATAATCCGTAAAACCACCCTGTATATTTTTATTTTCTGGTAAATTTACTACCCCTTTTTTCGCCTAAAGCTAATATTTTATTTCGGCTTATAGTGAGACATACAGTTTACTACCGAACACCTGCTAAATATCGAATACGGGAATGTTTCTAAAAAACAACACACACAATAAAACCAATTTGTTTTTCAATATTTTAAGGAACAGACAGGGATGATATGGGAATCATATTTATTTAGGTACACTACATTTATAGAAGCATATAAACAAAAATATGTGTGAGTTTCTATACAAACTGCTCCGAAAAGACTTAATTTCAGTGATAATGAAATAATTTTTTTTTAATATACCTATTACGTTTTTAAAATAAACTTAAAAGGAAAAAATAATTTTTTTTAATTGTATCACAATATTATTATATTTTCTTTAACCATTGATTATATTTTTACCTGATTTTTTTTTCTTGGGTATGGTTGATACTACTACTACTGCTAAATCTACTGCTACTTTCTATATTTTTATAGAATTTTCGCAAGCGCCCTACGTTTCTCATTGCAATAGAAATTATTTAAATTTCAATTCGATTTATTCCAAGATTTGTTTACGGATTAATTTAATGTTATTCACAAACATATGTAACAATGTAATAATAAACACATTTTCACCATGTCCAGGATTCGAACCCTATACCCACAATTCATAATTTTCGGAATCCAAAGCTTTATAGACAAAATAATAATTTGTGTTGTATATAGAGTATATAGACCATAATATGGTGTACGTCAAAACTAAAGAAGGGTCGTTTTATCAACAATTCTCATTTTTTTTCAATTCTTTTCTTATAGTCCAGTAAATAAAGGCACCAACCTGTTCATCTCATTATTGTCGGACTTTTTTTTGCAACTTGTAGGTATTCATGTGTAGATTACTCTCTGAAAATATGTCCTTCGCGGGATTTGCGGAAGGGGCTGGAAAATGGCCCATGATCCCGAAAATTCAGTTTTTGGCCGATATCTCCCGAGATATGCAACTTAGAGAAGTGGGGGTTTTGCTAGAAATGAAGTACAGTTCATTACCTACAAAAATGGTTCCCATCATTTTTGTCCCTGGATCAATATTTCTTGCAAAAAAGGCTTGCAAAAATTTTCCGGAAAACTAAAAAAACTTAGCCAAAAATTTTAAAAACCATCGAAAAGAGGACATTTTCAGCTTTCCAATGGTGTGCATTAAAGACCGAGATTGCCAATCATTGTTTATCAATTTGCGGTAGACCAGAGAATTTTCAGAAAACTCCGGAAATAAAAAAAAAACGTCTCAAGAAAAACATGTTGTTTATAAGGACACAAAAATTATTAATTCATTCTTTTGGAATACATTCACCACCAATCAAAGTACCATTATCCAAAAGGTTTCGGTAAAACTACGCTTAATTTAAAAAATATGAACGGATTGCTAAGGGCGGTCAAATATTTAGGAAAAATAAAGTTTGGACAGTTTTTTCAATATTCCTGAAAACTAAAAAAAACGAAAAAATTACACGATGTTATAGGTACAGGTCCCTCCTTTCATATGCACTTTGAATCATGGAAAAATATTCATTTTTACTCAAGTTATGGGCCAATTTGCCCGCCCTCCCATGCCTACATTCACGGAGCGTGCTCCCGGAGACTCCGCGCAGCAGCTCGAAATCCAAGGTACGCTTGGGCCCGTTTATCTCGAAAACGGTTAAACTTTTGACAAAAATGATTCCATTCCTAGCAAAACCCCACTTCTCTAAGTGTCATATTTCCGGAGATATCGGCGGAAAACTCAATTTTTGAGATTATTGGCCATTTTTCAGCCACTTCCGCAAATTTCGCAGAGGACATATTTTCAGAGAGTAATCTACCCGTGAATACCTACAAGCTGCAAAAAAAAAGTCCGACAATAATAAGATGAACAGGTTGGGGGTTTCTCGGTCTTTATTTACTGGACTATTATATTGTCATCCAATTCTGAATTATGTAGAAAATGTCAATTCTTCAACCCATCAGGAAATAAGTTGATAATAATGTACAAAGTTCCACCCGGACAAGAAAAGCGAGTGAAATAAAACGTGGTAAAAATACTTTCACGGATAAATTTTTAGAATGGAAGGTTAACAAATAATTTTACGAAGATCATAGTAAAGTAAAAGCGACAACAAATGGACGGAAGTAGAGAAGACGCAGGTATAACACGAGCCGCAAAAGTTTTAGAATGAAAAACATTTCGAAAGGCTTTTTAAATTGGTAAGAAGGAAAACCAGGAAAAGCTTTTTTCCGACGGAATAAAGAAAGCTCATTCGAAAAAAATGAAATGAGTGTCAATTTATTTTAAAAAAGTCAAAATAAATATTAAATGGAAATACATTTCTGTAATTTTGATGGAAATAACCTTTCGGTTAGATGCACAGCTGTAACATTTTTTATTCAATTTGAGGTATTTTGGTCGGATGGCTGTTCTCTACGAGTAATGCCAGTATTGTCAGGATAATGCTATGAATTTTTTATACGTTAATGGCGAATACATTTTTGATACCGCTCCAGTTGGTACGGCAAATCGTATTAAAAATTTAAGAAAAAGTCTATTTGGTTATGATGAATAAAATAAATTCGTTTATTGATACATAATATTCCGAACATTATATTTTTCATTGATTACTGAAAAGAACTAATTTAACAAAGAAAAAAATGCGAATTATATTCTGTAGAGAAAGGACATTGGAAAATATTTGAACGAAGTTTAAAAAAACACTAAGGATTAAACACTTGGAAATATAGTAGGAGAGTGCCAGTGGTGTATATCCCTTCAAGGCCCGGCTATACAATCAGAGTACAAATAAAATTTAGCCTTCATTAATTAATTCAATCGTTGGGTTGTGCTCTACACCACATTCACTTGAACTGACTCTTTTTATCGTTTCCCTTGTTATCTACTTCAATTCCAAGAGTCTTCTATGTAGGCCACTAGTTTGACTGGAAGCGATTTTCAGTAGTTGTAATGGTTTTATTATTTCCTCTCGAAAGAGCTTCCTTCTGAGTCCTTCGAAGTTCTCGCAGAAGCAGAGTGTGTGAGTTGGTGTTTCATCATAGAGTTAACATTTTCTAGGCATAGGTTCACTAACTTTGCCCATTTTGTGCAGATATTTCCTCAGGGTGCAGTGTCCAATCACCAGATCGGTAACTATCTTCAAATATCTCTTACCCAGTTTCAAAAGCCTGGTTGAGTTTTCCTTGTCTACCTAGTTCAGTAAACTCGATGTTCCCCGCTTCCCCTCTTATGTAATCTTTTGTAATCACCCATATAGTCTCCTTTAGAGCCTTCTTCTGCTATTTGGTCCGCCATTTCATTACCTGCAATCCCCTCATGTGCTGGCATTCATATTAGAGACACTGGTAGTAATTTTTTCTAGGTGTGTCTTTCAATTCAATTTGGAATCAAAGGTCATTCACAGTTCAGCCTTAAACCAAGTTTAGGTTGTATTTACCAAATTTGGTAGCTTAAAAAAGTTTAGGGAAAATAGATCAGTAGGTGTCACCTCAATATACGTATATAAATATCCACGGAGACCCTTTGCAGTCCCTACAACCAATTTATTACAAGCCTTTATCAGAAAATATGAGAACCATTGCACAGGGTTCTATAATGTTGCGAAATCTCTAGAAAATCCAGAAACAGTAAAATGTAAACTAAAAAAAGGTTATATGATTGTCGATCTTGTTAAATCACATCACAGAATGCTCAGTTTGTCTCCATTTGCGTATGATTACAGACTATCAACATGCAGCTGCTAACGTTTATTGAGCTGAGTTTATAGTGAAGGGTTAGTTAAACATACACTTAAGTTTTGGTGGTCTTAATAAGGATATTTAATTAAAACAAGATTTTGCTTGAATTTCGTCACGAATAAAGAAAATCCAAACAAATTTTTATAGAAATTTAGGTAATTAATATAAATGCTGAAAGGGGCAAAATAAATCAATGTATAATTCAGTTTTTGTCTACCTTGAACTGGAACGGTATAAACTTCTTTATTTCAAGAAAATATGTCCAATGAATTAATAAATTAACTGTTGTTTCAAAAACTTTAGTTAAGGTTAATGAGTTAAAAGGGCAGAAAATGTGGATGAAGAGAATTACATCGACAAAGTTTTCAAATAAAATAAAAGATTCTTATGGTGGTGGATACTCCAGGAGTTCTGTGTTCGCACATGGAAAAGTTGAGAATGCGACTGCTCTTATCGGGAACTTTATTGTATCCCATTTTCTGGAAAGGATACAGGAAAATGCCCCGATTACTCCTACCGAGGTCGAAATCAACGCAGGTATCTCGTCGTCTCAGTTGATTGGAAAATTGGGGAGTTTTAAGAACAAAGCATCCTACTAAAGGGGTTAATTATTGAAGAAACTTTGGTATTTAGAACAGTCGAATGAGGTTTTTCCATAAGGATTTGAGTGATGTTATTAAAAAACCACGAATTGACTTCGATTTGGATGGTAATTCTATTTCAACGATATAAAAATTTTTCTTTTATTGGATTTAAAGAGGCACTACAATTAGCTGAATATGGAATTTTTAAAATGTACTAGAACGAATGGTATGTTACAGTCTTAATTGTATTACAATGTCAAGTAGAAATCAATGTGAACCATGCTTCTACCCTACAATACAATTGAGCATACAGACCAAGTAATGCTTGTCACATTCTGATATTGTAGACTTGTTATAAAAATATTTAGGATTATACAATGAAAAGACGGTAATTTTGTTTGAATTGAGATCCGGAGCAGTCAAAGCGTTGCTGAAAGTATAGGATTTCAAGAGATGGCAAAACGTAAACCACGACGCTTTATGCTGACATTTATTAAATACATTTCCTTTTTGCCTTTAGTAATTTATAAGATCAAAAAAGGCTCGTAAAAAACCCATTACGTACTCAAAATGTGAAAAATGTCCCTTAAGACATTCTTTCATAGTTGGGTCAATAAAAATCAGGGATTTGTTTCCAGCAGGATGGAAGAGAATGGATAAACACAGGATGACAAATAGTTTTTAGTATATTGGAAGTCTGCGTACCATTATAGAATAACTATGGAAACATTCTAATGTACAGTGTGTAAAAGCCAAATGGAATAAATTCATTATTTCGGTTACTGTACATATTTATAAAAAATCTCGAAACACGTCAAATTTAAATTATAACTTGACATTCTTTAACGTGAAAATGCAACCCCTACCTTCAACCCCCTTAGAATGACAGGTACAACCCCCCATTTTTTAAATGGGAAGTATAGGCTTGTGATATATCATTTGAAAGGTCTCTTCATTCTCTATTCAAAAATGTTATTGTTTTTAAATTTAATGCAAAAATTAACATAAAAAAAATTAATATCATGTTGTTACCGAAATTCGCTAAAATATACTCGGAACTTATTACAATATTACTTAAAACTTATTTCCCGTTTAGGTCTTGATAATGAGAAAGTGAACAAAAACCGTAGCAATGTGGTTTTTAGATGGTAACCATTAAAAAACTTTAAGTATTTCCGTGGCAACGCTATTTTAACAAGCAGTAGTAAATTGTTTTATTTAAGTTGTCATTGTTGTAATTTAAGTATAAAGTTTGTTCAATTCAATTCTGAAAAATGGTTAGATTAACGGAAATGCATAAAATAACAGTTTTACAAATGATTGGTTACGGAGATAACATCCGAACACAACAGGAAGTAACTCGCCTATTTCATGAGAAATTTCCTAATTTACCGCCTATATCCCAAGGAACAATAAGTAAAATAGAAAAGCAGTTTCGCGAGTTTGGTCATGTAAGGCAGATAAAAAAAGCAGCTGCTAATGCACTGAGTGATGAACTCAAATTAGATGTGTTGCTTGAGTTTCAGGAAAACCCACATACATCGAGTAGACAGGCATCCACTACATTCAATGCTAGCCATACATCGATAGCAAACATATTAAAAGAAAATAAATTGCATCCGTATAAGATGATACCTACTCAGGAGCTCATGGAAGACGATTTTGATAGGAGAACTTTTTTTTGTGAGCAAATGTTGGATAACAATATTATCCAATTAGAAGACGTTATGTTTTCTGATGAGTGTACTTTTTTACTTAACGGTCATGCTAATCGGCAAAATTGCCGCTACTGGTCCACGGAAAATCCTCACTGGATGAGAGAAGAACACACTCAATACCCTCAAAAGGTTAATGTTTGGGCAGGGATTGTAGGGAACAATATAATTGGTCCCTTTTTTATTGAGGGCAACTTGAATGGCAACAATTATTTGGCACTACTTCAAAATGATGTCATTCCAACGTTGGCAAATTTATATCCTGATCCAGGTAATCCTCAAGTTCCAGCGAATACGATATGGTTTCAGCAGGATGGAGCACCACCACATTACCAACTTAATGTCCGGCAGTACCTCGATACAATATTTCCCAATCGGTGGATAGGGAGGCGAGGATCGATTGAATGGCCAGCGCGATCACCTGATCTTACATTATTAGATTTCTTTTTATGGGGATATGTGAAGAGCCATGTGTACAAAACTAAACCTTCTGATTTAAATGACTTAAAAGAACGAATAACGCTTGCGATTAGGTCGATCACGCCTGATATGTTAAATAATGTTAGAAGACAGTTTTATTTGAGATTAGGATGTTGCCAAGACGTTCGCGGAGAACATTTTGAACATCTACTTCATTAACATTCATAGTTCTTTTTCGTGTTCTACATTTTATTACGTTTTGCATTACATTTTAGTTTTTGATTGTATGTAGCGAATTTCGGTAACAACATGATATTAATTTTTTTATGTTAATTTTTGCATTAAATTTAAAAACAATAACATTTTTGAATAGAGAATGAAGAGACCTTTCAAATGATATATCACAAGCCTATACTTCCCATTTAAAAAATTGGGGGTTGTACCTGTCATTCTAAGGGGGTTGAAGGTAGGGGTTGCATTTTCACGTTAAAGAATGTCAAGTTATAATTTAAATTTGACGTGTTTCGGGACTTTTTATAAATATGTACAGTAACCGAAATAATGAATTTATTCCATTTGGCTTTTACACACTGTATATTTTATTCTTTTTGTAAATTTTTTTGGAAATCAAACTGCAATCTTTTTCATATTTTTAATTCAACGTTTCGGTAGCGTTCTAGCTATCGATATCAAGAATACACCACAGGGAACATACACAATATACAATAATTTACGTTAATCGGCATCGATAATAATCATATTTATATATCCTTTCTTATGGGAATCTTTTGCTTTTTATTATTTTTACTTGTAGTTCGTCTTCGTCCGATATGAATTTTCAACTCTGCAAACAATATCAAAACGAGAACGAATAGATAAACATTTTTTAAACGACCTGAAACAAATTGTTCAATTTCTCATCACTTTACTTCCACTTTTTGTAAAATACCTTATCGATTTTACGGTTTTGCTCTTAAATAAAAGTTTATCAACGCTTTAAGAACAAAAAGGGACCGGAAATGTGGCATCACAAAACTTGATGCTGACATTTAATTAATATAAAGTTCGTTATTTGATTGCCTTTCCGGCTTATAAACCTAAGAAGGGTCAGACCAGAACGACGATTTCCGGAAATAGTATCAAAAGCCACATAAGAAAACTCGAGATGGCTTAAAAATCTCGGAAGATCACATTAAAGTGGTTTATTTTTTATGTTGTGGACCCTGCTATTTTTCCTTAGCAATGAATACACCAACAGACTAGAAGCGAAAATAAAACGAATCTGCGGAATCCATCTTTCAATTTAGTCGTCATATGTCATACAGTCACATATAGTCCTTTTTCTTATGGTCTTTACAGACCCAAATTAGATTAAAGTTTGCTTGTAGGTCGAAATTATGTTTTTAAATGATCTGTTCCACGTGTATATTGTCAACGAAAAGTGTAGAAATAGCGATTGATGGAAAAAATACTTTTATAATTATAATAGATTTGATAAAACACAGCTTTATGCTAAAACCCTTTTTCTCGGTGTGATTCGAGTAAAGCTGTAAGTATTTATTATGATTCTTAGTGTATAACAGAGTTAGCTGTCACCTTCAAGGTTATTTATTTTTGGCCCTTGACTTTCATGTAGTGCTTTATGTATACAGTGAACTGGTTAGTGTTATTCCCCCTCTTAACCTTTCTATTTTTATATAATAAGAAAAAAGCTCAGACAGATTTTCAGAATAATCATAGCATGGTCGAAGGTTGAGTTGTCTCCCGAACCGGACGTTCTAAACCTGTTTTCGAAAAGATTCATACCATTCAATTCAGGTATACTTTATTTAATGCCACATTCAACGTATTCATATTTTATTGTGAAGGCAAGGAAGCCAAAAAAGCGAGCACGAGCGAACAAGAGCAAGCAAGCATTCTGCATCAATAATCTTCTGGTGGGTACAGGCTAGCGAGCGAGCGAACGTTTGTTTGTTCGCGTTCGAAAAAGATCGAGAGGAAGGCGGTACACCAAAGAAAATACTTTTTTGTGCTCGTTCAGTGTGGACGGGATTTTAATCTTCAAAAGTGCTCGCACTTCGATCGCGAACATATAAACAGATTTAACTGAATTAGTTTCTGCAGATAATATGCAAAATAATATTGGTTATAAAAATTGATTCATTTACAAGAAAATGTATTAATTACTTTCAAGTTTTATTGGTTAATAATGTTATTTTTGCAGAAAATACTTAGGTACCTACTACATGTTAATGCAAAACTTCAATGATGGCTGATGGCCTTACAAACTTCTGGTAATATTTTTGATATAACTTGTTTAGATATTTTTAAAACACATGGTAGAGCTATATGAGTCGTTTCTTCCTTTTTTTTCTTTTTTTTTCTTTTTCAATAAAGTCAATACAACGAAAGCAGCACTAAGTAACAATAATTTTTCATAGTCAGCCATATTTACCGCGCTCGCACTGCTCGCACTGCTCGCACAAATTAGATGGATCAACTCCGAACTTTAACACATTCGCTCTGGTGTGGACCTGATATCAATATGTCGTGCAAACATACACGAATGTTCGCTCGTGCTCGCCTTTTTGGTAAATACGAACCTTTAAACGTTAACAGATCAATACTTGTTATTTCTTCAAGATTTAGTTTCACTATTTACCTGTCAATAACCGAAGACAACTCGACCCTTTTCCGGACCTGCCGGTCTTCGGAGACAACTCGGCTTCTCCCGCACGATAAACCAGTCTCGAACCATACTACTTGATCCCTCTATCGGGTATTTCGAACAATTCGTCAATGGGCAATTTTGAAGTAACCTTTTTTTATTACCATATGGGAATATAATTTATATAGTCTACTTAGCACTCACTTCATAATTATGAAACAATTAATAATTATTACAAAATAAACAACCCGTACTTAATACGGATCAACAAATAAATATTGTTATTTAGAAGATCTATTTTTGATTTTCAGTTAAATATATCTACGTAGCAGTTTTTGTTTTGGATGTTATTCATTTTTATGCAATTCTGACAGTTGTATCTTTTATAAATAATAGAAGTAAATGTACTTTTTGACTTTTCGACAACGCCAAATAAAAATAAAAATGGATGACGGAGAAGCTGCGGTATTTCATTATTCATCGCCCATATTCGAGTTAACTATTAGAGATTTTATAATTAAAGCCTTTGCTGGAAGCAAAATCAAAGTTTTTCAAGTCTAAAAACCAACTACGGTGTTTTTATTTAATTTTACATTAGAAGTTATTACGGTACAAACGGCATCACTTTAAACAACATAAATTTGCTGAAGGGAAGGAATATTTGAATATGGATAATGTTGGAAACTCCAAATCGGAATTAAATAAAACACTAGGGGTTTAACGTGCTGGTAAAACCGTTTAAGTTTCATTGTGTTTTAAATATTGTTTATCCACACCCACCGCTCTTAATAAGCACTGGTCTACTACGTTTATGTATATTTTAAATGGATAAAAGGCTTTTTCCTCCCAAAACAAATTTATTATCAAGGATTTATCCTGTGAGAAATTTATGTAGGAGGTGCTTCACCTCTTTTCTCTCGACTTTTTGATAGTTAAAAGTACATAATAAATACATGGGCGTACCCATTTCAATAGAAAAAATTTATTTAACGATCGACTAAAAAAATATATTCCCTGTAGCAATTTCTTCTCACGTAGTAGCTCCTCTTTTTATATAACTTTCTCTTGTCTTTGTCCTCTCTTAGCGTATCTATCATCATTATTTTTATTGTTTAAGTTGTCATGTGCTTTGTCTATAAAATCTTTGTAAGTTCAGATGTCTCAGACATTGTGGTAGTTACAAAAAATTCAATACCGTCTAGAAGAGCTTCATTTTCCACCTAGTAGCTTCACTCTACTCCATTCCTTCAGAAAATATTCCTTTTATACGAGGATATTTTGAAAAAACAAATTTTTTGCATGGCAACATGAGATTTGTGTGCAGGGGCGTTGTCCTGCAAAATCAAAACACCTTTGGTTAGCTTTCCGCGTCTTTTCTCTTCAATTTTTTCCCGTAGAGTTGTAAGTAATGTCGAATAGTAATCTCCAGTTATTGTTCTACCCTTATCCAAAGAATCAATCATGATTACTCCATGGCAATCCCAGAAAACTGAAGCAAGAATTTTTCCAGCAGATTTTTGGACACGAAACTTCTTAGGTCTTGGAGAACCAGAGTGTCGCCATGCCATCGATTGTTGCTTTGTTTCTGGATCGTAGAAATGTACCCAAGTCTCATCCATAGTAACAATTCGGTTTAAGAAGTCTACATCGTTTTCAAATCGAGCACAGATTGAACGCGATGCTTCTACCATTGCACGCTTTTGGTCAACATTCAAACATTTGGGGATCCATTTTGCAGCAATTTTTCTCATGTCCAAATTGACGTGAATTATATGATGAACCGTTCGTATGAAATATTTAGTGCTTCAGATATCCGTTTTAGCCCAATTCGACGTTCTGATAAAATCATGTCATGAACTGCATCGATATTTTCGGGGACTGACACAGAAACTGTCCTTCCCGATCGGTCATCATCTTCAATGGAAAATTTACCTCTTTTGAAGCTTGCAGTCCAATTTTTCACGGTTTCATACGAAGGACATTGATCACCAAGGGTATTAAGCATATCTTCGTAAATCTGCTTACCTCTTAACCCTTTTAAATACAGGTACTTGATGATGGCTCGATACTCCAATTTTTCGATTTTCACAATTTCGGTGGACATATTTTTTCTATTAATTTATTGTGTAACTCCGATCTACTTTTTTGACGTCATCTTCAAACTGACACTTCTAATACGTTATTGTTCGTTGCTATGGTAACGCAATATTTTGTTCATGCATGGAACTGGTCTAGGCTAACTAGATATCAATACATCCTCGTAGATTCATATTCTATTAGGGTTTTCGTTTTCAAATCCCCAGTTTTGGAATTATTCAGTAACGTTGATCTTATTACTGTCTAGTTGATTCGTTTCAAAGAATTACGATTCTAGATTTCTGTGTAAACCTAGTGCACACCTGTAGTTCTTGTCCATTCTTAAACTTATTTCAGCGTCTTTGTAGAATTCATTGTTTACCAAGATTTCACTTATTTACATTCATGAGATCCCTTTTGTGCTCGTTTGTACTTTTACCAATTGATCTTTGTTAAAATATTTACTTTTCTGTGTTTTATCTCTTTAATTGGATATAGTTTTCAGTATTGATAAGTTTTATATATAAAAAAAATTGTCTATTAAAATATTTGCTTTGGATTATGCAAGATTGTTTTTATGTTACTTTATAAAATGGAATTTTAACCACCGTTCTTTCTTGTTATTGAAAAAATAATTTGGGACACATTTCCAGAAAAACTGAAATGACCTAAATAACCAATGGTTGATCCAATCAAAACCAATTAATATACTTAACAACTTGATTCTTAAAACTTAAGATTTGTCTATTGAAAAAAAGGGACCGATGTGCAGATTTCTTCAGAACCCTAGGTACATCACACTGTCATAACCATCCAGTTCTTTGCAATTGCGATCAAATATATTTGGAAAAATGTACAGAAAACAACAAATTAAGTAAAAGGGAGACCATTATCAGATTAACTAATGCATCAAAATCATTTCCAATGAAATATCATTGGATGCTTTTATTTTTCGTCCTTAGATGTTATTACCCGTAAGGATAGTTTTTCCCTTCAGACCATTTACCTGTCGGAATTCCAATACAATTTTTTGTTTCTCTTAAATAAAATTTACAATTAATAAACTCTTTGACAGGAAGTTTTTTGAAATTTTCTCATTTTGTATAGGTATTCGCTATTGTAAGTTAGACTTCCGATTTCTAAGAGCTTCTGCTTTTTTTTTCGTTTTTTATTTTAAGCCAGTTCATGACGTGAATAGCGATAGGGGAGCTTCCGTTTCAATAATATAATTCTGGAATTTTTTTATACATTCCGTTGCTGATAATTTCATTATAAAAAAAGGACGATGACGTTCCGTAAGGAGAATTATTGATAAGGAACCTAACTTACAACTGAAATTCGCTAGAGAATTTCTAGTTTCTTGGCACCTCGAGAGACACGATAACATTTGATTGCAATTTGGATGCATTTCCAAACTATAAAGGATGTCCCAGGATTTCGTATCAAAAACTTGGATTCATACTTATAGTGAAGAGACTTAATGTATAATGTATAATTTAAACAATATTTTATCAATAATTACTTAGTTCAGAATTAACCAGTGTAGCTATATATACAGTTTTTCATGCATTTATAACATAAAGTAAGTAGAAATCTACGAAACATACAATATTGTGACCTTCTGCTGCGGAAACTATTAATAATACATAAAATAATGTACTCATCATTACCCACAATATAGTCCGCGTGCTTATTTGTCTAAGTATGATATTTAAGTCGTTTTTTGTTCAAATTAGTCAAAACAGACGCTTAGAATCGGACAAAATAGTAAAGGTACATGTAAATTTCTTCAGATGTCGAAAGAATAATTATTCATATTCACACTTTTTCAAAACCAGTGACCATTCAACTAAGGAGCAACAACTACTTCCCGTGCAATATGCACCGCCGGATATTGAATTACACTCCAAAGTCAAACGGGGTTGGTATATCTACAAGATATTTAAAAACCAACCATTCTGGTTTGCGATTAGAAGGGACAACACAACTTGTAGACCGGTTTCGGCGTATTTGCGCCTCATCAGTACAAGGTATGTGCCATTCGTCCGAGAATCTCTAATCCCAGACTGAAGAATGCACTTCAATCACAGTCACAATCAGTTATTGTAAATTTATTTTTAAACTGTTCAAATCGGACCTTTCGCTTAGAAGTTACAAAGTTGAAAATAACAATTCCATCAGGCTCCATGAGAAATGTGCAACTTCAAGCGAAGCCGGGGTGGATATCTTTGTCTGATCATTATTATCTTTGTATCTATCCTCAATCCCAAATACCTGCTTCATGTACTTCACTAGTTTTCTTTTGTCTCTTCCAAATTTGTATCTGAACATCCGTTGCACTTGAGCTTCATTGTGTAGGCGCAAAAGCAATAAATGGTTACAGGGTCGGAATGAAAAGGGTATTAAAACTGTACAACAAAAGCTTTTCCTAACATATTTCGGAAGAAATAATAGCGAAAAATTGCTAAAATATAATGAAGATATCAATCTAACATAAAAATACATTTTTTTTCTCGCATTTTTCTGGTAAAATTTGATTATGTCGTTTAGCGCTCACCGACCATAAAATACCGAAGTATCGTACTTTTTTCTTTACCCCATTACCCTCCGAAAACTCTTTTGAAAAAAATTCTTTTATAATTAGTTAATTTATTTTGATGGTAAACGTGTATATGTGCAGTGCGCAGTCGATTCCGAAGTGGCGCGATGAAATTGTAAACGTCTCGATGCCGACGCTCACCGTCTCTTCACAGTTGCGGTTCGGCGCTTACCGTCGTTAGTTCGACGAAATCACGATAGTAGCGCTGGCTACGACTGCCGTACAAAGTTCGCAACATTTCGCGATATGACATTTTACATGTTGATGACATTTTTTCGTAACTTATACATACTTAAGGTGAGAGAGCTTCTTGATGTGCTTTGGATAAGCTGGTGATTTATGTATCTGGCAAAGATGGATAAGTTTGTTTTTTATAACATTGTCCGTTGTTGCAAAATTTTTTTTGAACTAAAATGACAAATATTTATAGTTTTGAAAGTTTACTTTTTGTTTTTAAATTTTGATAGAATAAAAAGATTAATTTGAATATTTCCACGCGCTCACGTTTTCAATTTCTTCATATTTTAGTTTATTATGATCATGTTTCAATGGAGACCTTATGAAATTGTTAATTTAAACCTACTATTAGTGCAAAAAAATAATTAGTTATTAAACTTTCTTGCGCATTGATCATGAGGATGATGTTTATCTTTTTGTACACAATTTTCTTTCGGAGTAAAATGAAAAATATGGAGTAAATTTTAAAGTTTAATAAAAATAACATATTAGGATGCTTTTATTTTTGTTGTTTCTATAAAATATAGCTTTTAAATCGGTAATGGTATTCTGGATAGTTCAGTTAACAAAAAGGTCATATCAGTTCAAATTTAGCTTAAAACATCAGGTTTTATTTGCAACGAGCTTAAATGCACCGTTATAGAAAAAAGTCCGGTCTCCCCCTTGTCGAGGATGAGTTGGGATATTGTTTCTGTAGAAATAAAGAAATCGGTACGAAAACAAATAAGCAATTTTCAAATAAATACATCACTTTTTCATTTTGGGCCACAGTGTACAGTAGAAATAAAAATTAAATATGAAAACATCATTGTAAGATTAATATGTTAAGTTCTTACCTATTATGAAGTTCTCACAATTGTTGGTATGGAGTTGCTTTTTCCAATATGGGAAATAATCGGGTTTCTTAATCCAAGAAACCTATTTTTAATGTTTTTATTTATTGTAGATTTATCAATTTGAACTAAATATACAATCGAAAACTTTTCGTTAATATAATTCATTATAGTGCTGCGTAAAATACTACAAATTTTTTTTTTCAAATCTTTTCGGAAGTAATTTCACAATTGCATCAAAATTATCACTTATAATCTCCCTAGAGCACGGAATATTAATTCATGCTCTAGGGAGATTCGGTAAGAAAATTTTATACCAAAACTTTTTTAAAATAGAAATTAAATTGGTGACATATTATTATCTATATTTCATTTATTAACCTCGGATTTGATGTCAAATATTGTAATTTCCCTATGCTCTAGTAAAACAAGGTTTGAATAATAATATAAAATAAATATTAGTCTTTATACTTTTCCTAATTTTATACTACTAGAAACAAGGAAAAGTATTAAAAGAATTAAAAATAATTACGCATAAAAAATAAACGATAATTTTATGTGTTTATGACAGCTGTCAAGCCAGAGGGAAATTGCAACTTATTAATTTCCCTCTACGCAGGGAAATTTACGAAGAAATTGGGTTATTGTCATATAGCAACATGTCAAAATTCAGGCACCTGATTGGCTAAAATTAACTGGTATGAAATTTTCAGGTTTATTTTGATGCACGAGTGTAATTCGGTAGAATATTTCTCGAGCAGAAGAAATAAAAGTATGTTAGTTTGAAATTTTTATTTAAACATCAATTAGGTACATGAACATGAACAAATTAAAGACAGAAATTGTAGAAACTAAATATTGCATGAATTACAGCGGAAAATTTTATACCAGTTAATTTTAGCCAATCAGATGCCTGCATTTTGACATGTTGCTGTGACAATAACCTAATTTCTTCGGAAATTTCCCTCTGGCTTGACAGCTGTCATAAACACAGTGGCGTAAAATATTTTTGATAGATATTCATTTATAACTTAATTATAGGTACATGTTATTATCCGTTACAAATTTCAAATGTATTAGAAATTCCTTTTCCACGTCTTTTCTCCTCAATGTCGAGTAAGGTAAGGGTCCGTTGTTTTTTTCCATTAAATGTCTATGATTCATGAAATAATAATAATACTTCGACACCATTTTGTTCTTTTCCTTTTTGATCTTCTTGTTCAGGTTTTAGGCCAGAATTTTTCACCAAATCAGTTAAATACTTTACTTTTTTATGATGAACTTTTTGTGTATTTTAACCGATGATATCAAATCCGCAAAAAAAAAATAATTCGCAATTCGCTGTTGTGAGACAAAGCCTAAAGAAAGGCCTACTATGATGTCCGTTACATGGATAATAATATGTCACCTAAGTATGTCACCAATTTGATTTCTATTTTAAAAAAGTTTTGGTACAAAATTTTCTTACCGAATCTCCCTAGAGCATGAATTAATATTCCGGAAATTTTCCTCAGTTGCGAATTTTTTAAGAAAATTCGCACTTCAAGAAAATTTCCGGAAATAATTCGTGCTCTAGGGAGATTATAAGTGAAAACACAACGAATTTTAAAATTTGGCATATGTCAAAATGACAAATGCGCAATTTTAACACTCGTTACTCTAGTTACGGACCTGCAGGGAAATTTTCTATAGCCAGCAGGATATTCGGATTCTACCGGGAAATTTTCGCCGGAAAATTCCCGCTTCGTGTGTGGTTTTTAATACATGAGGAAAATATTCGAACTAATTTGATAAATTTAAACTTCTCAATTAGGCTAAAAAGTTACGCAAACTAAGTCATTTTCACGATATAGGTAACTTTCAAAATTGCACCATTGAATATTTAAAAACTTTAATTCAAAGGTATTTACTAGTTTGGTTAAATGGTTGCCAAGCAAAAAAGAAGAGTGATTAACTGAATAGTAGAAAAAGTAATTCTACTAAGGTATAAATAAACTGAAACTTTTAAGTTATATTAATATGGTTGTGGTTCTCAGAAGTTTTGTTACGAAGTTAGGTTTGGTCGCAAAATTGTGCCTGTTAGTTAAGTAAATTAACTTGCAACACTTTTCACCATGTTCACTCTTAACGAATGACTTAAAAGGGACAGTGGCAATTAAAAGCTGAGGGTAAGTAGTGATACCTTTGAAAGTTGTAATACCAAAATATAATATAAAGGAAAGAGTAAAGCCATTATACAAAGAAAAAAATGGAATATTATAGTGTAGAACTTGTGAAAGGATGTTAAAAAAATTTGTATTTCATATCGAAAAAACAATATACAAAAATAGTTACTAACTCTTTCATACAAATTGTTAGAGTGAACCAATGACGTATTAAAGATAGACCAGCCTTCATACCTATACATTATCACCTATACAATGTTTTGGTCGCAACATGAATCAGGGCACAGTAGCGTATAATTTAGAAAGGGTTCATTTAAACTATTTTATGAAAATTGTTTTTATATACTAAATGATGTACGTTATTAATTTTTCGTTTGAATAAGACGAAATTATATCAAAGGTCGTAGACGAGTGATTTTTTTAAAAGGTATCTAAAAAGTATTTTGAAGTTAAAACAAGTTTTGCACTACAGGTTATAAACATGTTAATATTATATTGATAGGTTTTGTATACTGTTTTTACAAATTTAAGAAATGTTTATTAAAATGGTGAACAATGAATAGAATTATTAAAACAATAATCATAATATTAATATTTATTGTCAATAAGAATTATTTACAGTCATATAATAAAAGCACACAAAATTCTATAAGTAAAAATTAAAATTATTGGTTTTGTAAGGAAACTTCTTACTTTGGCTTCATTAGGAGTTTTTAATTCATTAAATTCTTGGCTATATATTTTTCGTCCTAAATATGTTGGGCACAACCAAAATGTAAACAAGACTATTTTTAATACGTCATTGGAGTAACAGCTATTTGAGGTTATGTTGTAGACATTGGTTTGAGCGCTTTGAGGTGCCCAGTCAGGCAGTAGTGACCTGAAAGGATTCTTGTCGAAACTTCTACTGTTTTTTTAAAGATTGCGATGAAAATAATTATGCAGTATTTTGGAAGGAGCACTATCTAAAATTGTACTACATTTTGTATTTCACATCCTAGACTTAATCACTGAATTTTTGGTTGGTCCATAATTCTTGTCCTTCCGTTCATTCTCGTGGGAAATGTCTACCATGCCCAGCTCCATAAATAATGGTTAATAACAAACATTTTCCTTTACAATATTTGAAAATCCTTTTCACAATGTTTTCATTTTTTTTCCGTAGAAAAGTAATTATTATTTTTTTCGATATTAGTGAATCATTACTTATCTCTGAGCAGCTGTGTGCAGTATTTTAAGCATATGGAAATTTGAATTTAGTTGGTATCGTAATGAATGTAAATATACAGGGTCGCCAGCTAAAAATAGAACAGTTCTGGAACCTAAAACAAGTTGTCGTGGTTCTTAGTTTTCAATGAAGCTTTTCTATACTTTAAAGGTTTACATTGTAAATATTGTTTTTGTATTTCCTTGTTTTTTTTATCGAGTAAGTAAGATGAAAATGTGATCTTTGAAACAATAAGAACAGAAGTTACCAATTTATGATCTAGAATAGTTCAACTTTCAACATGCCATTTTGATTTGAATCTTATTCTCGACTGTTAGTCATCGATAAATCCGCTTTATGTTTTTTTCCGATAGATATGTTTATTTCCATAAAATCAAAGTCTGCTAGAAAAATATTATACTCTCTTTGGGATGAAAGATATAGATCAGATCCTTCATTCGTATGTTCAGGATCATTTTATAAATTCCCATGTAAAGGTAGGATGTAATACTTAATCCAGTTTAATGCACATCTTATTTAAATTCAGACAACCTTCACTTGCTGTGCTTGTTTAAGCAAATTATAATAAATAAGCTGATTATACTTTTTCGTAATCCTATACTGTTATTTTGATTTAACGGTAATCAGATGAAAATTGAAAAGTTAATGTTAACAGCCTCCGTTCGTTAAGAAATCACTTGTTAGTTACTTTGTTCTTCATACAAAATTTTTGCTTTCTTCATTGGTGTGTATACATCAGACTCAAAAACAAAAATCATTTTCCAAATCTGAATATATCATTTCTGTAGGTAATACTCTAATATGGTGTACGATTTAAAATAACTAACCTTGAAATGTCAATGTTGTCATAAACTTCCAAAGCAAGTTTCATCTTGGTACACAGCGAGTTAGGAGAATAAACCTCTGATTTGCCTTTCGTATAGGCTAATAATACATCTTCATTAACCACCTTCACATTCTTGCTTTTACGCCACTCCTCAAAATTTTCATATTCTTTTTGATATCGCTCTTGAGTTATATGAACCCAATATATTTTTCAAGGTAAGAAGATCATTTAGCCAAAGAATGAATAAGCTTATTGAAGTAAACGTGGGTCACATAGAACATTTGTTATAAAAGGTTTTTGTACTGTTCGTTTCTGATATTTCCGATATGTTATTAAAATTGTAGGTACTTTTATTTAGGTTACGTTTTCAGAACCACAATTTGTTTTCAATTCATCCGTTCATTTAATAGTTGTGTTCTTTATTATTGACACGGATTAAAGTTTCATTTACGTATTAAATGCAATACACTACTTAGTCCGAAACATCGACATAGTTATTACACATCAAAATTGTGCAGCTTCATGTTTAACTTAAAATTTCTCGAGAAGACTTTATCGTTATGAGAAAAGAGTACTTCATTTACGTAAAAAGTATTGGAAAATCGATAAATTGTACTATAATTTATATTTCGCCAGTGGCGTAGAATTTGGGAACGATAAACCTGTCGTACGCATCTGGTAGTAGCCAGAAACGTTTGTTTAATATAATTTAGCAGGGTGTACAGCGTCTACACTTTCTGCCAAATATGAAATTAATACGTAAAATAGTTTTAAAGTACTGAGCACAAATAGTTTTTAAATTTTTAAACAAAACACCCTGGAACTAAGTAAGCAGCTACATTTTATTTAGGTGTTTTAGGTTAAATCTTCATAAATTGAAGTCAGGATTCTAGTGTTAAAGTATTTCCAATTAGTAATGAATCACCCTGTATATTATCTTTAACTATTAACAATAAAAGACGTAAAGAAAATTCGGAAACACTACTTCCAGCACAAAATACAAATTGGGAGATAACTTGAAATTTTGAAAATACATGTCACAATAACAACAGTACAGATGTCACCATAACGTCACTTTATTGGTCAACAACCTAGTAATAAAGAAAGAGTAATTATTAACTCCTTAGTCGGAGTTTATTAATAGCAATTTTATTACTTCCTTAAACCTCCGATAGTCTCATAGTAACTGTTCTCTGACTAATCTAAGAGTAAGGGCGGAATAAGAAATTTTTATTAATAAGACCGTTAGATTTCTGAGTTCAGAATGGCTGGAAAAACTATCACTTGCGCAATTGCTTGTGGTGCAGTTTGGTCTCACAGACCAATTTGCTCAGTTCCAGTCAAGGGAGTTGAAAAGACAGATTGTTGTCGAAATTTATGATAGTGGTTGTGTTACTGAATCAAAATTCCAAGTACTTTCATGACAAACGATAATGGTTTGGCATATAATTCATTCGTTTTCAATTTACTTTCGGTGAAAAATTGTCGACAGCACTGTATTCTTAAATTGTAACAGACCACGTCATAACCGTTAATGTAAATCATACTACAATCTTCCTTCATATTTAAAAATGTTTAATATTCCAGTCATCCTTTTTTGCAATCTATCCAAACAAAGTGTATAACGTTTTCGCTTGATTGATGGTTTTTTCTTCGGGTCAACTATACAAACTTCTTATAATATCCTAAGTTTTATTATTTTTATTAAAAAAGGTATGTAACAGTATTCGACCAACTTTAATTTAAAAAAGAGAGAGAAAATCTAAAATTGAATCATAATCAATTTTTTAATCGGAATCAATAATTATTATACACTAATATAATTATACAGAGTGTCCAGAAACTCTCCTGCCAAACGGAAACCACAGTTACTAGAGGTGATTTTAAGTCGATTTAGCTGAAATTACCTCAATCCGAAAATGCTTCCTAAGGGAGCTACAGCCTTTTGAAGAAGACGTCCTCGTATGAGTTTTCTTCAAATTATTCAAAAATACATACCGTTACTTTTAATATTCAAACTTGGTATAAACAATAAACAGTTACAAACCAGTCGTTTGCTGTAAATAAATTTTTTTCAGATCTATCACAAGCGTGTCAGTCGGGGGGACTAACAGGTCTTTTTATTAAAAACAATTTTTTTCAACTTTTTTATGTATCCGACACCGAATTAGGAAAATTCAAGATAATTTTCATAAAAAAATTCTCTTCTTTCAAATCGATATCATGAACCGTTTTCGAGAAAAATAAATTTAAACTTTTTGTGTTTCTTACATAAAATCATGTTGAATTATAAAATTGTATCTGTAATATCAAGTTGGCTTTGAAAAATCAACAAAATCTGACAATTTAATCAAAATGGTTTATTTTTTGAATGAAGAATATGCTGATATGCATTTAGTTTATGGGGAAGTGCAATGTAACGCTTATGCGGCAGAGCGAAGATATGCGGAAAAATTTCCAAACAGAAGGCATCCAGCTCGCGCAACATTTGTAGCCGTACACCAAAGCTTAAGAGAAAGAGGCTCATTGTACCTAAAAATACTGAAACTGGTAGACGACCTAATGTGACAATGGAATACGAAGACGATATTTTGATTGATATCGAAAATAAACCTGAGTTTAGCACCAGAAGATTCGCTGCTATGTATTTTGGCATTTCCAAGTCTTCCATATGGAATATTTTTCATTAAGAAAACCTTCATCGTTTCCATTTTCAAAAAGTTCATGCCATGGTAGATGGTGATTTCTCTGCCCGCATAGATTTTTCAAAGTGGTTGTGGAACAAACAAAATCAGGAACCTAATTTATTTTCCAATATTTTATTTTGCGATGAATCAACGTTTACCAGAGACAGAATTTTTAATTTACATAATGCACATCATTATGCCTACATTGGTGATAATCCTCATGCAACAGTAGAGAAAAATCACCAGCAAAGATTTAGTATAACTGTAACTGATTATTGATTATACCAAGTTTGAATATTATAAGTAACGGTATTTTTTAATAATTTGAAGAAAACTCATATGAGGACGTCTTCTTCAAATGGCTGTAGCTCTCTTAGGAATTATTTTCGGATTGAGGTAATTTCAGCTACTTCGACTTAAAATCACCTCTAGTAACTGTAGTTTCCGTTTGGCAGGAGTGTTTCTGGACACTTTGTATTTGAAGCTGGCCTATAAAGTTTTTAGGTAAATGAAAATCTGACATAGGTTGACGTCAGTGTTAAACTCAGTTACTTAAAGTTTTAATAAAGAGGGGCGACAGGTCCCATTTGGTAAATTTTAATTAGTAGTATCTTAGGCATGACAACACATATTCCGGGGTTTTGCTGTTTTCGTGGGATTTTAATGTGGATGGAAACATAATTGAGTTAACAACTGTTGCTTTAAAAGGTTTGTCCAGGAAATGATGGTTTAAATCATTGTAATTTAATAAAAATTCAATATGGAAGATTGGTGAATTGAGATTTTCAGGAAAAGCTTTTTTAATTTCCAAATCTGATAGTGCTACCTTGAATTCTTTTGCCTGTGCTAGATATATAAAAAGTTATTGTAATATGAATAAACAAAATTTTTATCTATAATATACTGCGTGCATGGAAGTTTCGTATTCAAAAATGTTCCATGAATCGTGAGATAATCTCTAACTCCCACTATGTACGAGTTCTGTTGATTCTCTCTCTCTCTGTGGAATTAGAATCAGAAATTTGCTCCGAACAGCGCGCATATACTAAGAAATAAACCATTGTCGTGAATTCAAATATGTTTTCTACAGCACAAATAACAACAAAGTTACATTTTCGAAAATAACTTTAAGTATTTCTTAATACGGAAACATCGTATATGAAAACATTTAGGTGAGACGTGTTGCGTTTGGTTGAGAGAAATAAATTAATGCAACCTGATGATACAATAGATACGAAATGTCGATGGAAAGATGTGACTTGATTAATATTATTATACCCCTTTGTATGATTTACGACGTGCTTATTCACTTTTTCATAAAAGTGTCGCCTTCAGGAAATGCTCTGTATATACTGGACTGTCGTAATATTTCCTGCATTTTGAGTTCACATACCTAGCCCTCCATTTTCTGCTGGTGTCCTTGCTCCCAGTGAAAGGAACCGTTGTTGTTTTGGTTTGATTCCTGCTTATCTTGAGTAGCATCGTCAAAGCTTAAGGAAGGTGAACAGCCATTGCTTTTGACCATTTTGTATCATCTATAATTATGTCATTTGCAATTGTGTTCCAATTGCTGTGAGTGTTAGGTTAGATTAGGTTTATGGTAAGTGGGTCTATAAGGCCCTCCACTGCGACTCGCAAGAGTCTATTGTGGCTCACACCTATTCAGATTTCACCAAACAAATTCAGCTTCTTAACAAAGCCGATTATCTTATTTGGTGAATGATTTTTCAGGTCCGAGGGCGAGAGAGCATCCCTGCCAAACATCAGATACCTGATTCGAGCCGCGGCGGGGCAGGCACAAATTATATGCTCTACTGTTTCATCATCTTCCAGACAAAGACGGCAGGTCGGATCTTCCGACAGTCCAAGTTTTAGCATATGATGATTCAGATGACAGTGGCCTGTTAAAAGGCCTGTTAGACAGCGTAGGTCATGCCTGCTATAGTCTAACATTTGTTTGGAGACATTCTTCTTGATGTCCAGGTATTCAGTGTTTGTTTGGCAAAACTTATTGTGATGCCAATTGTAGGTTCTGGTCCGATAGAAATACGCTGTGAGTGTATAAACGGTACCTATTTTTTTTTTGTAATTTAGCGTCGGTCGATTTCTGCGACTGAGGCTAATAACCGACGACGGGAGCGATCCCACTAGTGCTCCAAGCAGTGGTAGGATCTTTATCGAGCCAAATATTGACTCGGGACCTCGGTTTTATGTCTCATCCGAAAGATGGCATATCTATATTATACCTTGTGCTCATTGGTATAATGCCGTGTGATATGCTACTCAACCAAGTTATCTAAAGTTGCTTCGCTGCATGCTACGACTCTACGACGGTGTTTCCCAGGGGCACCCATCTAAGTACTAACCGCATTCGTCACTCCTTCACCATAATTATCACATCAGAGGCACTACAGTGCTGGGTCGGCGCCCATGAACAGTATATCTTCAAACTATTTTGAAGCATGATTTATTTACATTTATTTACGCTCATTATAAACAGTGATTTTTAATTCTTATTCCATCGACTAGATTTTATCCAGTTGCGAAGATTGGCCAAGCAAAACCGATTACAGTGAAACATTTTACAGCTGTTACCATGACGGCTTTTGTAGTACGATGTTTAGATCCTCGGAATTAAATGAAAATTGATCAACTTTGCCGTTTTACGCTACGCAACGAAATGTTTGGGAGGGTTGTATTAACCGATCCGTTGTTAAATTCGGGACTTCAATATATTTTGAGATAATACTTTTTGCGTTATTTGTTAAATTCTTTCATGAACTATAAAGTGAATGTTGAACTTTCAAGTGATTTTTGAAAGATACATTCTTAAAATGCTAATAAAGGTGATCATGACTCCCAAACCAAGTAAAATACAAAAGAAATTTCATTTAATTGGACAATTACATTAAATCTCGGAACATTATTTGAACAAATTGCTCTAAAAATATTAAATCGGCACCTCAGCCTTCAAGTATTTCGTACTTTTGGTTGTAGTGTTTGTGTGAACAGACCAGTAGCCCTTATCAGTCTCTTCACTTGGTTTTTCTTGGAAAAATCATCCCTTGGGCGCTCTATCTCGTCCTAGGATTCTCTATTGAGGCTCTTCCATGCCCAGCCTGTATATTCCCTATACATTCCAATTGTATCCTTTTCTCATCTACCCATAGGTACGTTAAATATATCAATTCTAGTGTAAACAATGTTCTCAAAATAATAAAATATAGCTTTGCGCTACCCGGAGCAACCACATGAATGAAGTAACCCAACTACCACGGGAAGTGCGATGTTTTTGGAATTGACGATTAGCCGATTGCTGGCTTCACTTGGCGCACAGGGTTGCAGTTCCATAGCCCATGAGATAATACACTAACTCTAAGCGACTTCGTGGGCTTTTTGACCAGTAGTTTGACGCGTTCCTGCTTTATCACGTGGCATCAGTATATTCGATGTTTCACCAACTGTAGTCTGTCCTTTTGGTATTGATAGAACAAATCATGAACTTCCTAGAATAACGATGACAAATAAACTGCACTCTGGATGAAGTAAGCGGGAATCTAATTTAAATCTTGGAAAAACTAGACCAACATGGAATACAGTCTCTTATTTTAAGTGTACGCCGGTAATACTCGCTACTGAAACGTTTGTTTCTGTTACTGTTTCTTTATTTTTCGCCAAATTTTGTCAATAAAACCATAACTTGTGCTTCTCTTCTATATTAACAGGGATAATGACGTGGATTATGGAACAATTTATTCGGAAAAGAAAGGAGAGTAGTTCGATTTTAGTGGGCACCCACTTGCTGGTCCTTAGACATTCCACTGGTCGTAAATTTCTTTTACACCTTGTTTTCTTGCTGAAAAATATGTATACATAAAAAAATTAGGAAAACTAACTGTGAAATTGTCACAAAATCTTAATCCAGCGTTAATTTCTGGATTCAATGTTTTTATGTATATTGGTATGTTTAAATACAATATATGTATATAATATCCCTCTTCCTTTCATGGAGGTCGCTTGTATTCTGGACCTGTATCTAATAGCTGTATGAACGTAACGAATTTTATCTAAAGTAATAACTTATTTAAATAATCCAATAAGAATCTTATTTCAGATAGATGAGATGTTGTGCATTAAAGCCAAAATGACAGACTATAGTAGTATAAAAGTAAAATTGCTTGCGGTGAAAACAAAAAATTCGGGAAAGAATTTTCATTAAAAAAATTAATCTAGGTCTTCAATAAAAAGTAATTCCAAAAAAAAATAGAAAAACTAAATCTTTAAGATACCCTGAGGTGACAAAAAACCATTTAGGGCGCTTATGAAAATAGAAGGGAAGTATTTTCATATCCCAAACTGTAACTGCAAATATATAATATCCTGTTTCCAAAGCTTTGGACGCATTTCCAGGTTAATTTCCGTCATCGGCTGGTTTTCTCAGATTCTCCAACCGAAGCCATCAGAATCAAACTAACGTGAAATTATATGAAGAAGAATTTATAAAGGAATGGATAAAAATTAATATACTTATGCTTGATACACAGTCGAAATTCAAACTCAAAACTAAAAAAGAGAAACAGATATTCTTCTACTAAATTAAGTACCTACCGTAATAAAATAAACAAACATTTTGGAAAACATACAAAAATTATATCTCAAGCTATTAGTTCATCTATTTATTCTTTTTATGTTGGAAAAAACTTCTCCGCTAAAAGAATGACGTTGTGTGGGATATAACGCAATTAATGTGGACCAGCCACTTTGGAATTCTGTTATTAGATACACTGAACATTGCAGAGATACAAACTAACACACTCTCACATGTATGTGATCAGAAACTAAAATCGAATTTCCTTGATTACACTTCAACGAAGAACGTGATGAAAAAATTCGACAAAATCCATCCCTTTTGGTTTGCAGCTAATGGACTTTTGGTGTTACGAAATGTATTCTTATAGGTATGCCCGTGGTGATATCAATAGTAAAAAATATAATCAGAACTGTATTATGCCTTGACACACACTTCATCCGAAATCACGATGGAATGCCTTTGGCATACGGTGTTAAGGAAATGCAAAAGTGATGTATGCCATATATTGTTTCCCAGGTAAACAAGTTCTGGATAGTCCCAAAATCCCGAACTCCAAAGTTGACATGTTATGCGTTCGTATTTGTTTACATTGTCGGCAGCTTAGGTTTGAATTTAGTATATATTTGCTACATTTACTTCAATGTATGTTTTACATTTCTCCAGTATCATATATTTATGTCTACTATACATTCAAAAGTGATGTCACAAAGTGACTCATTATTAGAAAATATCTTCAAATATTTAAATGGGGTTCAATGTAAAAAAGAATAAATCTATAGTCCACTCCAGAACACTTGATTTTGTCAAGTCGGCCCTCGATCAGCTGGAATTGAAGTTTGTGTGTTTTGACATGTGAAGTATATACAGGGTGGACCGGATTTAATTGACGTATACAGAGATCTCGTGAACCACAATAGATGCAATATTGATTAAATGGAGAAAAAGTTTGGTATATTAATGGGAAATTAGATGGTTCGAAAAAATTTAAAATATCTCCACTAGTTCAGGAGATATTTAACAAAATCCGAAAATGGTCCTTTTCGTTTTTCAAATTTGCCGTCGTTATTATAAAAGATATCAAAAAAATGATTCTCAACTTTTTTTAATAAACGAGGTTTTCTATAAATTACCGTACCAAAAATTTCATTACAACGTTTCGTCTTTAAAGGGTCACCATCAACTTCATTTTTTTAAATACGGACCTGGATTTTTTATTGCATTATTTTTTACGTTTTGTATAGATACATACATAGCATACTTGACGATTCTACCACGTTTCGTCTTTCAAATGACACTCTAAGGTTAGGTTAGGTTAGTAAGTTAAAAATAAATTAAAAAATTCAATAAAAAATCAGTTATAAGAGTTGTTCAATCTGACGTCCGTTCTGTGCAATACATAATTCGATCCTCCTTGGCATATGAGACGCATATCTATTATATTATTCGGCATATTTTTGCTGGAAACTTCGTTTTTTATGAAGCCCCATACAAAATAATCTATGGGGTTAAGACATGGGGATCGAGGGGGCCATCTTGTCGGCCCGTTGGTACCAATCCAATTATCTTCAAAATATTCATATACTGTACAACTCTTCCCAAATTTTCAGAAGTTAGGTACTACTACGAAGTTATAAAACGATTTTATTTAGTTCGGCACGTAACACCTAGTTCTTGTTAACCGATTTCCATACATTTCCCGTTAACCAATTTTATAGATTTTTGGACACATCTTTAGTGCATTCATTTTTTTTCAAAATTCTTATTTAATGCCCAATATTTAAAATTACTAATTTTACTTAAAAAAGATGATGTTTTTTTAAAGACGAAACGTGGTAGAATCGTCAAGTATGCTATATCATTGTATGTATCTATACAAAACGTGGAAAATATGGCAATAAAAAATCCAGGTCCGTATTTAAACAAATTAAGTTGACGGTAAAGACGAAATGTCGTAATGAAGTTTTTGGTATGGTAATGTATAGAAAACCTCGTTTTTTGAAAAAAGTTGGGAATACTTTTTTTGATATCTTTCATAATAACGACGGCAAATTTCAAAAACGAAAAGGACCATTTTCGGATTTTGTCAAATATCTCTGAGATCTATGTATACGTCAATTAAATCCGGTCCACCCTGTATAAGTCAGTTGGCTGCCAGTCAGACCTTGTAGGACAATGTTAATGAATTGAATTAAATAACAAATAAAATGTCAGACTTCAAAAAAAGCAATCAGAAGAAGAGTTACTTGATTCAAGAGCAGCAGAAATATCCATTAAATAGTCTTCTCACTTGGTAAAAACAGCTGGAAATCAAAAACAAATATATCTTATGTCTTGCTCCCCGCATTCCACACTTAACAACACTACAAAACGATTCCATTTTAGATAATTTCACTACCTTTTTACTAATTAAAGTCTAACTGTCATCAGTTGTTCACCAGTAAACAATGAAAACTAAATAGAATATGACAAAAGTGTTAGCAGCAATAACTGTCAATTTTTTGTGAGCCGATTTATGATATCAAAGAAAGAGGATTTTATTTGTGGTTGCTTAATGTTCTTGATTCTAAATTGCTTCGGTTTAAAATTAGAGTATCATGTTAATATATTCGTGCTTTAAAACAAAACCGCTTGAATACAAATTTATTGGAGTCGGGAATCTATTAACGATGCATGAAATCCTTTTTTATGTGATTGCCTTAAACAAAAAGCACACTCTATATTTATTTACTTCGAAAATGTTCTGAAAATCGGCAGATAACGAAAACAATTATTGACAAAAACGAATCCATTTAGAATGGATATAATTAATACGAAACCCTTAAAAGGCGAGATATTTGTATACTATGGTCTGGAAATAAGGCTGTAAGTAAAACAAATAAGACCACATCACTGTTTTGGTGATTTTGCAAGATCACAATACCACAAGCTACCAAGACTTCAAAAGTACCTACTGAAATAGTGATCCTCTTTTGGGATACAAAAGCATATATTATCACGTTATTATTTAGCTCCGATCACGATCAACTTTATAAAAGACATTCTATAAATTTATTTAAATAAACCTCTTTTAAAATACTTTTATCCATTCTAACCTCCATAGGTTGAAAAGAGCCTAACATGAATAATTTTTATCAATGATTAACTTAATTTAAATCCAACTTTGCCAGATAATTTGATTTATGATTGATATGAATACGATCTCTCATATTTTCCAAGCTCTTCAAGATGTTTATCCTAACTAATAATAATGAGTTCGCGATGGTGACGAAATGTAATTAAGTCGACAACATGGCGATGGTGCTATCTAGTCAGAGCCGACTTCTAGTCGCTCTGTGCTTTACTTTGCTGGTGTTAGCTGGAGCTTTGGCCGTGGGTTCTTTCACGGGATGGTTTCAGCAAGGATTTTCATCTGAACCAGTACCAGCCAAACTAAGACAGGTAAAATATCTTAATACGTAATTATCGTTTCAGTTTGTTTCGTATTTTTAAATTTTTTGCATGCTTTTTGGAAAATACTAATGAAACCGCTTAAATTAACCAATATGCAACTAGCTAGAATTACACTTCGATTAGACTTCGTATACTTTGCATTAATATGTGATTAAGAAGGTATATATTTTATGGATGATTAGTAGAAATTACTATAACTTAATTTTATTTGTTCAACCAATTATCATCCTCACTCTTGTCCATCATTTTATTCTTTCCCAGTCCTTGTTCTTAATTTTCCCCTTCCTCTTGACCCTATTTTTTTTCTTTTCATCTTATCGTGCAGATTTTAATATTCTGCAATTTTCTCAGTCGATGTATGCAAAAGATGTATTTTTGGCACTAGTGCAATTTCCTATGACAATTGGAACACTGTTAACCATATTTCTTACAACTGCAACCCAAAGTATTGCACGTCAAAAGGTATTATTAGGATTATTGCCAAAAAATATAACCGTTCACGACAAAAACGTCATATTAACAACCTGTTCAACACCTTGAATTCATCTGATATCGACACTAACTTGAAGATCAAAGTATTGACTTTTATTTTCACATATGTCTCCGTTAATATTCAATGTCTTGTGTGTTATTAATAATAATTACAATTTATATATCCATTTTTGCCAATTTTTACCCCCCCCCCAAGTAGCTTACTGTAACTTTCGGTCAACCTGCCCCCCCTAAGAAACTACCTAACACTTCGAAATCCAATTTATTATATTACATTTAAAAAAATAATTGTAGACTTTCGATATCATCTTTATTGCTCGAAGATATCGCTCAGTACAAATGGTGGAACAAGCCAATCAATTACAGGCGAGTTTGACTCAGTATTCTCATCGCTCTCTACTGGAATATTTACGAAATCAAGATCTTCTTCCTCAAACTATTTTATAATAGGCTCCATCGTATCTTCTTCACCTCTGTTAATATGGCCGCGGTATTTGATAACCTTATTAATTTTAAAATTGAAAAAGCTACGTACCACGATTTATGACCCCCCCCCCCCAACTTGACCCAGCGTAGTCTTAGATCGAGCCCCCCCAAAATTGGCTACGTGATTTATGGACAGCCCCTTACAATAAATAAAGCAGGTTCCAGAGTTGAATATCGAAAACACTCTTGAAATGAAATATATTTTTGATAACATCTGAAGCTTAAAGAGAGCTTACGTTATAATTCTGCACTAATACTTTTGCCGATTAAGAAAATTTAAAAGCAGCACCAAATAAAGTCCATTATCTCAGGAGTTTGACTAACTTTTATGAAGTTTCTTCTTTGGAAGTGATTACGTTTTGCCTTTTTTTCACCTAACTTGAATAGAGTGGATTTGGGAAAAGTGCCTGAAATCACATAAAACGTTAATATGGTTCTGGCAGTTTGTGGGCAAATATGTTTATTTAAAAACCTTCTCATATTTAAATATTACTACATAAGCGTTTCTATACTTCCGACATAATCTCTTAGAAACATTTCACGATAAATGATCTCTCATTGCAATTGACTAATAACAAATCAAAATTTTACAGAGCTCGTAACTCTGTTGAACGAAATACTCATAGCTATGGAATGAGATACTTATCCATTTAATACTCACACTAACCAAAAGCAATATGCATTATATTACGAGCTCTGAAACGTTTAATGCGCCATTTCTATAAAAGATTGAAGGATAATCTTAATGGGAACTTAGAGGTTTAGTGAGAGAATAAAAAAAAGGAGGAAAGCGAATACTACACTGGGAAGGAAAATATAGAATAACCAAAGAACTGGTAAACTAAGTAGTTCCGATCCATAAAAAAAGTATCGAGGAAGAAGACGTTTAATTAATAGACAAAATTAGTGAAGGGGTTCTTGTGACCAGTTATACAAAGAAGCAGGAGCATCTATTCTCCTTGATGGCAAGGCGAACTTGTGGAAAAACATGGGGTTAAGTCCGCGCATGATACACTGGATATACAGTGTAGTGGTTAAACCCATAATAACATATGCGTCTTTGGTCTGGTGGACAAAGACAATACAAAAGAATATAATGACGAGACTAGGTAAGGTGCAAAGACTTGCTTGTCTCAGTATTGCAGAGTGCATGAGAAGCACGCCAACGGCAGCACTAGAGGCCTTATTTGGCCTTCCTCCATTGCACATCGTGATAATGGGAGAAGCAAGAATGGGGTTATTTAGGCTGCAAAATAACCTGAGCAGCAAAACAGTTAGATCAGGACACACATCCATTGAGGACCTTGTAATTGAAGCCATTTTAGATATGAAAACAGACTATATGGTCACTAAACTTCTCCCCAGTCCTAAATATGAGGTAGAGAAGGGAAGGAGTTTCCCCGAGGAGAGACCTGGTATACAGACGGGTCGAAGACTTGGGAAGGGACAGGAGCAGGGGTGTATAGTGTGATTAGGAGCACAAGGTGTTCCTTCTCACTAGGAGTACATGCCTCTGTATTTCAGGCGTAGATTTATTCCATCATAGAATGTGTCAGAATTAACAAACATAGGACTGACACTCATAGGATAAACATATTAACTGACAGCCAGGCAGCCCTTGCAGCTCTAAATAGCCGCAAGGTAACCAGACTGGTAGAAGAATGCCAGAAAGAATTGAATGAACTAGCAGACCACAGTACAGTAAGACTAGTGTGGGTGCCGGGACATAATGATATTTCTGGAAATGAACAAGCTGATGAACTCGCGAGAAGAGTTTCAGCAACGACATAATATGTTGGACCAGAACCAGTTCTTGGCACCACAAAGAAGGTGATCCGAGAACAAATACGGAAATGGGTACAACGCCAACATAGACTACAGTGGAGGAACACTCTATTCTCCTTCCAGATTTGTAACTACCAATTTGCAAACCGAACTTTGCTAAGTTGATACAGTAGACAGGGGGTTTATTCTCAAACATGTTTGAGAATAGATCTTTTGTTATAGAGCCGTTGAATCCAGCCGGTTGTTAACTTTTTATTTAATTCAACTCAACAGTGACCAATTTGGTATATTCTCAACAACAGCAGAAAGTTAAAGGGCATAACAGTGTAATATTGTAATAATAATATTGGAATATACCACTTATCTAGGTCTTATCTATTTAGTTGTTGTTATCAACAAGAATGTGTGGCAATAATGTCAAATATATAAGTATATTAAGTGCTGTTCTACTTCAACTCTATTTCGTTTGCTTTTTTCAAATCCAACAGTTATACATATGTTCGGCAAATATTTATCTTCCGTATGTAGAATCTTATATAGGTGCAACAGTGAGCACTTATACATAAAATTCTATATGTCCAAAAGAGAACAAAATACTTTCCATCTGTAAAACATCTCTTTTAGGTAAAGAGTCCAGTAGTCGTCATCAGACTCAACCGTATTTTCACTAGGTCTTCTGGGGAAATACGTCTTTGGGTGTTCTATTCCTTAAAGACTACATAATATGAAAACATACTACAAACTAATACAAAAATAAGTATATAAAGCTCACTACCTAGGAGATATTGTAGAGTAAAAGGCAATGAATATTAAATAGGGATAGGTGGTAAAGGTAAATCACATATTTAGTTGGAAAGAGTTTTTTTTTCGGTGGACAGTTTGTATACAGTTTTATGTACAGCCATAAGCTTTAAGCTTAAGCGTATTGTTACGTCTGACAACGTTATAATCCTTTTTTTTTCGGCATCTAAACTGAATCATTTTGTTTGGAAAAGTCCGCATAAAACTTTTTAAAAAAACCCAGATATCGGCAAAGAAACTGAACCAACTCCGTTAAAAATGGAGTTAGTCCTGTTTTAAGTTAATACAACATCAGTGAGATTCATGAAGACATTATCTGTTATACGTATAGTCTAGAGGAGAAAAGACAAGTAGAGTGAGACGAAGATGGTTCAGTCTACATTATAAATGGGAGTTGAATGTTTAATATACAGAATTTTGTTCAAAAATCTTGAAACAAAATAGCGTGACCGATGATAAATATATTAATTTAATAAGTTTGTTTCTGCTTATTAGGATTTATGAATAAATATATACAGTCACTGTTCTAAACCTTATACTTAGAATATCATACTATACGCAATTGGCGATGGTGATAGCGATAAGGACTTGAACGAGGAAGTCCCAGGTTCAATTTCCGCTGCCTACTATTATTGAGTATTATTGCAATAATAAACAAAACAATTGCAGCTGATACTCATCGAAATAACTGTCCACGACAATCATATTTCCTCGCTCCCTAGTCAATCCTTCGTAAATGCCTCACTTAACCCCACAAAAAGCTCTAGAACATTCCAAAATAGAGTGGTTCACAGTAACCAATCACGAACTTCACGATATTCTCTGATACTATTCAATCTACACAGAATGACATTGAAATTTAATGAATAATCCGAAAAGTTAATAATATTATAGCGTGTAATATTGAAAATATCAAAGTTGTTTTAAAAAGCATTTTTCATCAATTTTCATGTTTAAAATAGCATTTTTATCAATTTTTTAATGAAAAAAATACATTTATCATAAATTTTCATATTCAAAATTGAAGTTTTTATGAATTTTTCATTGAAAAAAATTATTTTTCATCAATTTTCATTTTTAAAATAGAAGTTTTTTTAAATATTTTATTGGAAAAAAGAATTTTTCATCAATTTTCATGTTTAAAATAGCATTTTTTATGAATATTTTATTGAATTAAACATATTTTCATCATTTTCATGTTCAAAATAGCAGTTTTTATGAATTTTTATTGAAAAAAAAACGATGTTTCATCAATTTTCATGTTTAAAATAGCATTTTTTATGAATTTTTTATTGAATTAAACAATTTTTCATCAATTTCATGTTTAAAATAGCAGTTTTTATGAATTTTTTATTGAAAAAAAGGATTTTTCATCAATTTTCATGTTTAAAATAGCAGTTTTTATGAATATTATATTGAAAAAAGGATATTTCATCAATTTTTGTGTTTAAAATGGCAGTTTTTAGGAATTTTTTATTAAAAAAAAGAATATTTCGTCTATTTTTATGTTTAAAATCTAGGCTCAAAAAGCCTCGTCTAGCCTCAAACCCCGAACCACGTCTTTCCAATTTTCCAGAAAAAAACCACCATCTATTCATGCTCATTTTCTCATCCTCAGTATGAAAGTCTGTATAGTTATCCGTTCGAAATTTTGTACCCAGATATAGGTATGCCAAGAATAACTGATGATTGTCGATTCTACAATGGATCGTACAGTTATTTCGAGAATCTCTTGCTGGTAGTTCCAATCAAGCAATGTTTTGACATTTTACATTTTGAAAAACGGAAATTTCTGACATTCTCTTGGAATAGTATAGTTTTTTGTTTATATGGGAAAGTTGAAGGCTTTAAAACAAATAACGCCTGTCAGAACTTTCTCTCTCTAAATAAAAAACCTTTGCTAGGAACTTGAAACAAAGACATTTTTAGCGAAAAATCTACTGACTTTTTTGACAAAAAAACGAATCTGTTTATATACTCGCCATTAAAAAGTTTAGTGACTGTCAGCATAAAGCTGCGTCCTCACCGAGTCGACACTGTCGATCGATATGTCGACTTGTTGTGTACGTTGCAATCGACGGTGTCGATCGACAAAATAAATCGATCGACATGTCGAATTGTTTTCATGAACAAGACAAAGTCATAGCTTTTATTGAGGCATACAAATTAAAATCAAATCTATGGGATTCCAAAACTAATAATTATAAAAACAGAAACATGAGGCACGATGCCCTTATGGAAATTGCCAATGAATCTTCGTCAGACATGTTGATTAGTCTGATCGACATCATTTCTGCCAACTCTGGTGTGGACGGATGCAGATTTGTCGACTCGTTGATCGACAGTGTCGACTCGGTGAGGACGCAGCTTAAAGTATAGTTTTTTGTTTATATGGGAAAGTTGAAGTCTTTAAAACAAATAAGGCCTGTCAGAACTCTCTCTCTAAATAAAAAACCTTTGCTAGTAACTTGATACAAAGACATTTTCCTAAAATAATAAGATTAAGAAACCGAAAAATTGGCTCTTTGCATTATACTGGACCCTTTTGAGGTTACTTATATACAAAACATGCTCTCATATTATGAGCTGTAAATTTGTTTGAATATCTACAACTTCCCTTTTTAACTTTTTCAACTTTTCAACTCCAACCTCTCCACGACTGCATACATTCAGTTGTTTTTTCCTTGCATTAGTAATGCCTCTTCCTACCCTATCCAACTTAATTTATCTGTTGGGAGTTTGTCTGTACAAAAAAGGTAATACGCTTGGCTTACATACTTTGTAATGAAAAATTAAGTGAACTTTCTTTATTTATTGCCATATACTCTACCTGATCGATACCGTTAGCATGAAAAATGAAATTCAATAAAATGCAAAATGAAAGCTAAGAAAAATCATAGAGAAAGAGAAATCATAAAATTAAAACCACAAAAAATAAAATCGTGAAATTGAAGCCTATTGTTTATTATTGCAAACGAAAATATTCACAATACTTCGATGAAAGTATTTTATTTGAATTCATTATGAAAGTATTAAAATAAAATCTAAATCAGTATTTTATAACATTTCTCCATTTATAAACATACAAATCAATGAATTTGTCAACATTTAATTAAACTTTAAACTTATTTATACTAAGCACATGTTGAATCGGTTGGGATGAATGTAATTAATAGGATACTGTGAGTAATATTTAACATGAAACGATGCTCTGGTATCATCACATAGCGATAGTAATAATGGGAAAGATTGGTCGAAAAAATGTGGGGACATTTGATTCCGTAGGCATCTGATCAGATTGCAACCAATTCCATACAGCAATTTTCAACAATAAAATCTTCTGATTATTTACATTATTAACAGCATATTATTCAATAATATCTTGATATACTTATTTAAGATCTCACATATTATATAAACTTTCGATTATTTCTAGTTGTGTAGTCGTCAGTTTCACATAAAATAATGTGACCCGCTTTAAAAACTTTCCGGACTTGCTAACACAATATTGTTATCAATACAGACTGAAAAAAACCTGCAGGATTGACTTACGAATTAGCCTAACGTTACACAAGACTTGGTATCAGGTATTTGTTTGCTTTAGACGCTATTTCGAGTACGTCCAGTAAATTTCTTCATGGCAGATTTTCTCTCATTAGTTTTTAAAGCTGGTCATGATAAATGTATTTTTCTTTTGGTGTAATTCTTTATTTTCTGGTTTATATTTGATATTTTCAACGGAAGTGCTTGAAAAAACTGTCTGCAAACTAGTTAAAGAATAGTGACGACGACCCGGCGAAACCTACGTCTTGCAACAGGGGCTCTGACAAGACATATTGAGAGGATATTTCCAGGAGTATGCCCAAATGCCCTAGTAAGGCCTAAGTATTGTACCTACCCTCCACATTTATCAGTTCAGATCTGATACTTACCTACTACCATTTTGTCCTAGTTGCTGTATTCTACATTCAAGTCAAATTATACGGTTTCTCAGTCTTCTTTACCAAGAGAAAGAACTAAACGAAATCTGCTTTTATTTCTTGTCTACTGTTCCAAGTAATTGAGCTTCTGAATTTTCATATATTAATCAGTTTGTCTTTTATTTAAATTTTTAAAATTATAGGTTCTCAAATATATCCAATATTTTTGTTGTGGTTTCAATAAATGTCTTTGCTTCTACTCAGTACAACAAAACACGGAACAAATATCAGCGCAGGAACTTTATTTTTCGTGTTTAATGTTGTGTGACGGATTGTGAACAGATATCTCATTTTGTTAATAGCATTTCTGGCCTTTTCTACTCGGCTCTGTATTTTTAGCAAGTAATACCATGATCATTTAAACCGCACACTATATATCAATGGGATCTTGATTGATGTAAGTTGACAGCTGTTAACTTTTTCGTCTCTTACAAGCTTTAGTTCTACGTCGATATTTGAACAATACATTTTTGAAATCTGAATTGAGATTGCGAAGTCTAGATTTCATTAAAAGTAGTTTGAAAACTGATGTTGCAGACATAACTGTCCGTTTTATATTTTTTCCTTCCTACTAATATTATAAAGCGAATAATAGTTATTTGTATGCTTAGGCCGCGAAATACCGAAAGAACAGTTATCGCCGAGGCCGTTTTCGGCCGAGGCAAGATAATCTTGAGGTCGTTAAAAAGTTTCGCGGCCATGGCATCGTTAAAATTATCGTTAAAATTATTAAACTAGATAATTGTAAATAAATATATTATTGCTCTAAAATCAACAGCAGTTTAATTTATTTAACAATGTGTGCTATGGAAATGATATGTTTCAATATATACAAAATATTTTGACAGTTCTTACTTCAACTTCTGGAGTAAATATAAGTAATAATACAAACTGTACAATTAATGTTAATATTCATCCTAAATAATATAAGTACTTATGTATTTGTTGGTATTCAATAAAAAATAATCCTTGTCTTTGTAGTATTTTAGAAATGTCAAATTTGGAAGTGATATTCAAATTTGGAAGTGACGTTTGGTTTCGCAGCCGTTGCTATGGGTAACGGCCGCGAAATTGAATTTCGCGGTCTGTGTTGAGAACGCGAAATACTGACTTCGCGTCCGATTGCACGAAAATGAGTTTTTTTACGCCTTGATACTAAACCGATCATCATGAAATATTGTAAAAACTTTGACAGGGCTACAGAAAACGACAAAGGATACAATAATTGTGTTGGAAAAAGGGTACAGGTATTAAAAAGAGTTGTGAACATCAACTTATTTGCCTAAATGCAGCTTATAGATGAAGATTTTATTTTGACAACATTTGACGTTATTCTACCATGAAATCCATGGTGTTATTGGCTTCAATAGACGAATTTTACGAGTACAGTGTATACCTTGTTACTGCCTCTTTGCACCATTTTAAAAACAACACTGTTTAGAATTCAATAGTGAATGAATATTCATCCCAGCTGAGATTCGTACTTCGATCTGCATTATCCAAAACCCAGCTCTTTTTATTTTTATACAATTAATTTCGCCAGATTAGTTGAGTGCTTTAATCAGAAGCTCTTTAGATTTTAATAAAAATGCGAATATAAAACAAGTAATCGACCCAACTGTTCACTTAGCAATTTTAAGAGAAACGTCAAGGTTATGTTAGATTTCTAACCTTGACTTGTTTTGTTAAATAAATACTTGGAACTGTTCTATATCAACATTGCTTAGCAGTGGCAATAATTAAATAGCATTTTATATCAATTTTGTGTTAAAACATTGCGAAATAAGGCAATAAACTAATCTGTGAATGTTTATATCCGCGAATAGCAGAATGACCGCGAATTTCCCTAATTTACTTAGTGAATGATGATAGAGAAAAATGTTATTTGTTATCATATCCTTGACACGAAAACGAGAGCTGGGAAACATATTTTAATTAATCGCCTAATAATACAGTGGAGATGACGCCCAGTTAGAGAATTTTCAATTGAAACAGTTGCACTAAATAAACATATTGATTGAAAATAGTATTGTGAGGATGTTCAATTTTATAGGCCAAGCAAGAGGTAAGTATTTTTGACAAAGAATTTTAATATAGTCTGATTAATATTAAACTCGCAAATGTTTTCCAGAAGCGGATGCGTTATAGATTGTCCGATTATAAATTTTAAAACGGTTTTGAAAAGTATATATGTGGAGCAACAAAACGTATACTTTCGATTTGTGATGAGATGATTCAAAGTTGCCGAAAGCTCCATCGAAAAGGACCGGTTTCGCCGAGCGCCAACGTGCTTGTATATCTATAATAGCATGCCTCTACTTAATCCCCGCTATGTTACTCCGTTGCTTTCCGGCGGTGTTCTCGGGCGTTTTTGACCAACTTCACATTGTTTTATCACAAATCGAAGATACACCTTTTGTTCCTCTACATACATTCTTTTCAAAACCGTTTTAAAATTTAAAATCTGACAATCGATAAAGCATACAGACACGTTGAAAATTATCGCATTAAAAAATTAGAATTGTAATTGTGATAAAAGTAACCGTCCCCTAGAGTCTACTCTTAGCACATATAAAGTTCATATGAATAACTTCCTTTGTACCAAACTTCAGCTCTGACAATTGAAAAGTTACGAAAATATGAGTTTTCAAAAAAAATTACTAATTTTTCGGTTTTCCCAAATTTCCTCGGCCCCTAATTATCCGATTAACTCGCTCTATCCCTCATTTTTTTCGTATTTTGATTACCTACGATTTATCTATACCTACCATTGAGATTGCTTCAGTATTTTTTACGTTTTATGAAAAAAACTAAAAACGTGGTTTTTTTCGTTTCAAATATTTATAACAAATTACAGGAAAACATTTGCGTGTCCAAAACATATCAAAATCATACTACGTAATGTTTTTCGTTTTCTACTAGGCTTTTTGTCAAAAATATTTACCTATTGCTTGGCCTATACGAGGATGTATTGATATCTAGTTAGCCTAGGCCAGTTCCATTTATAAACAAAATATTGCGTTACCATAGCAATGAACAATAACTTATTAGAAGTGTCAGTGTGAAGTTTGACGTCAAAAAAGTAAACCAGAGCTACGCAATAAATTAAAAGAAAAAAGATGTCCACCGAAATTGTGAAAATCGAAAAATTGGAGTATTGAGTATCATCAAGTACCTGTATTTAAAAGGGTTAAGAGGTAAGCAGATTTACGAAGATATGCTCAATACCCTTGGTGATCAATGTCCTTCGTATGCGACCTTGAAAAATTGTAATGCAAGCTTCAAAAGAGGTAAATTTTCCATTGAAGATGATGTCTGATCGGGAAGGCCAGTTTCTGTGTTAGTCCCCGAAAGTATCGATGCAGTTCATGACATGATTTTGTCAGACCGTCGAATTGGGCTAAAACGGATACCTATCTGAAGCACTGAATATTTCATACGAAATGGTTCATCATATAATTCACGTCAATTTGGACATGAGAAAAATTGCTGCAAAATGGATCCCCAAATGTTTGAATGTTGACCAAAATCGTGCAAGGGTAGAAGCATCGCGTTCGATCTGTGCTCGATTTGAAAACGATGTAGACTTCTTAAACCGAATTGTTACTATGGATGAGACTTGTGTACATTTCTACGTTCCAGAAACAAAGCAACAATCGATGGAATGGCGACACTCTGGTTCTCCAAGACCTAAGAAGTTTCGTGTCCAAAAATCTGCTGGAAAAGTTCTTGCTTCAGTTTTTTGGGATTGCCATGGAGTAATCATGATTGATTTTTTGGATAAGGGATAACAATAACTGGAGATTACTATTCGACATTACTGACCACTCTACGGGAAAAAATTAATGTTTTGTTTTTGCAGGACAACGCCCCTGCACACAAATCTCATGCTGCCATGCAAAAATTTCGTGATTTAGGGTTTGAATTACTAAAACACCCCCCTTATTCACCAGATTTGGCTCCGTCCGACTATCATTAGTTTAAAAGGTCGTAAATTTTCTTCCAACGAGGAGGTAATAAAAGCTGTGGAGGTCTGGTTAGAGACGTTGCAGGTTCGCTTTAATGAATGTATCCAATTAAGAGGAGAATATGTTGGGTAATAAAATATTTTGACATTGAAATTTTGTTTGGTTCTATAGTAAGCTAAGAATTTTTCAATATAACCTCGTATATACAAATTTACTATACTATTAAATATTAAATATTCTGAATAATAAGGTTTTTCGAGCAGAAAGGCCTTTGTGAATCTTCGGAACTAATTAAATGTATTTGCCACTTATAATTCTAAAGGTAGCCGATTAAATAAATTTGGAGGTAAAGGAATTTTTCACCAGATCAGAGGTGGTCGAAATTTTGTCTTCTAGTAGGGTAACTATTATTTGGTCTCTGAGTTAAATTGTGCAAGTGTTTTCGAACCAAACACACGGATTTCAAAATGAATAGAGAGGGAAGAGTTAAAATTGTATATTTAAAAAATATATTTTTCAACTACTTGTACACTCGGTTTAACTAACCTATAGATAATTTGAAATACAAAAAAATATAACGACAAATATTTGTTAAAAATGTGACAAACGCCCATTCCAGACAATATTTTTTGTTTATGTTATCAAAAAATTCGGAGTTAAAAATGTTGCTACTTAGGGATGATTTATAAAGGCAAGAGGTGAGTGATATTGGTAAAAAATGTAGACAAATGAGTAGAATAACTGTGCACGACTGGTATAATACGAAAATATGATAGATTTTATTGCATTTCTAGTCTTCGACAGAAAAGTTATGACCAACGAACGTATTTCTGTTGACAGATGTACTTTGGTTGAATACCTGAATTGATGACGTTTACTCCGTTTGCGGCAAGCGCGATGGAATGTAAAAGGTTGAGAATTCTTTTTTCAAGAAAAATACAATGTGGGTGACATTGGTAAATATTGCGGAGGCATAAATAGAAAAATTACTTATAATAATGATTTCATAAAATTTTATTATACAGAAACTAGTCTGGCAAACGCAAACTGAACATCCTAATACTCTTAGATGGTCAGGCAGCAGTGAAATCTAGGACTGCCTATAGACCCCTAGCAATGCTTGTTTTTTTGACAGCACTTAATTATTTACCTCTTTGTGCTGAAATGTCATAAAATGACGAATTAGTGGAATTTACCTTTACTTGTTCACCTCCCTGGTTACGAGAATGTGTAGCACAAGTTGAACAAAGCTTATTACCTGTCGAAGAAAAATAAACCAAGATACCATTAAGCTTATCAAATCTAAAAGGTGCTTAAACAAACTATTCAACTGACCATTTCCAGGTCGCAAATGCAACCTTTCCACTCGGGTCGAAACTAAAAGTCAACAATTGTATATTTTCAAACTTCAAAACCAGTTGAAACATATTAGATTTGTTCCAGCTGGCATTTATGAACCGTTCTGGAATCGTTTCAAGTACTGGATAGTGCGCAAACTCGACTTCATCACCGCTTCCACAAGGTACAGTCCCAAGAACGATACTGTAATTAGTTGGAACGCGAAAGAAATACAGCACTTTCGCGAACGATACCAAAAACGGTTCTATCGCCAGTTGGAACAAACCTATGATACATGGTTCTAAATAAAAATTATACCAACATTAAAAAATTATCACCTCTACGGTGAAACGGGTAGCATTTATTTGACGACCTTGCAATCGAAAATGGAAATTTTCTTCTGAAGCTCGAAAATTTGTTTAGCTCGTATTGCTAGATACAAGTTTTAAAATCCAGGAGAAAATTTGAATTTAATTTCACCTTTAACGGCAAAAGTTCTAGAAAACTCGAATGCATCATATTTCTTTGATCAACATTATATTTGATTACAGGTATAAAAAATTCTCGTAGCATCTTGGAGGAAATAAATGAGTTGTGGTTATTTGGACGTAGACCTTTTAAAGTTGGAAATATAATTTCTTCAAATCGAGTTACAACTACGGGACAAAAAATGTTATCAAAAACGTATATTTATCACATACACGTGGTATTAGGTATCAAATTTTAATTTTTTTCATTACATCCTAATCTTGCATTAAAAGTATTTAAGTTTAAGGACATTTTTGAGCTAAGCTGTTGCCCCAGTAATCACAATGAAAAAATTCTCACTTTTTCTTACAAACGGGTCATCAAGACAAACTCAAAATTGTCACTTAAATTTTCTCTCACCAAACTTTAACGCTATTGTTTTCAAAGTTACATATTAATTTAAACACAGTTATTATTTGCCGCTTATTCGTAAAATTGACAAAAGAGAAAACAACAGCAATAGGATAACTATTCCTTCTTTATAATTTAGTTGATGTATCCTTCATTCACTCGTTCAACCCAGTACTTGCTTGCGGCGTGAAGACTTAATTTTCAAGTCCAGGCTGCCATACAGAACTCTGAGAAGATTATTTCACCACAAACTAAATAATACACTAAAATTTAAATTTAGAACCAAATGCTTTACACTTAGTAAACCGTCTATAAGAGCAAATAGATTGCGGTTTCTGGTGAATAATAGAATGGATTGCAGAGTTTTAAAATAGCCCTTAAGCGTAAGGAAAATAATATATTTACCTATTTTGTGAGCAGATAAATGAAGTCTGGAAAACAAGAAAGATAAGTATGATTAATTCTATTGGCTCATCCTTTTTATAGACAAAGATATAGCAATATCTGAGATGTTGGAGATGTATATATAAAATTCTTTCTAATATAACAAATATAAAGCTTGTTATTTTTGGTATTGGTAATAGGTAAGTATGTTTCAAGCCATAGGAAGAGTGTGCTCAGTTCAATATTAATGAAAGACAGAAGGCAAAGGATTAATCATTATGTTGGATAGTCAAGCAGCCGTTAAAGCACTGAGCTCTTGTGTAATCAGTTCCAAAATGGTACGGGAATGCCTGGGCAAACTCAACGAACTAGGCAACAACAATTTCGTCACATAACTGTAGTCCAGGACACACTGGAATAGAAGAAAATGAAATAGCAGATGGACTAGCAAAGAGAGGGGCTGAAACACACCATTGGGGCCGGAAACCTTTTGCGGCATCGGCTCCAATGTAATATTGGAAGAAATTTGCAGAAAAGATCTGACCATTGGAAAGATCTATTAGGGCTAAGACAATAAAAGATACTGCTGGGTGACTACAGCCTATTGAAAATACCTAAACCAAAATGGAACTGTACCAAAAGTATTAACAGGGTTCCTAACGGGGCACTGTCGCATGAATGGGCTCTTTAAAAAGCTCAAAATAATGGAGCAACAAGCATGTAGATTCTTTGGAATGGAGTGAGCAACCTCTATCCACATACCTGCAATTTAGAATCCAAGAAGACTACTGGATAAAAGTAGGACACTTACCTTAACTAAAGCCCGCAGATATCCTGAAATTACTCCGGGGAATAGGTCGAAAGGACCTTCCAGTCTCGGAAACTTTTCTTAGGAACTAAGCCGAAGAAAGGGGTCACCATAAATTACTTACATACATATAAAGAATAATATTATATTCTTTTAGAAATTTGTTCTAAGCTGACACAAAAGATTCGACATCGTTATCTAGTTGTATTTAGTAGTTCTTTAATAACAATTAATTTTTGCCAATGGCAAAAATCTTTCACGGGTACGGCATAGATGTCGTGTACTGGGTCTAAATTTGGTTCAATAATTTCTGTTGGTGAAGCTGACGTGCTTTCAGTAACAGTGAAACCAGCGAACAGTTGAGATTGTTTGATTGTAATATACTTCTTACTTGCGTTTGTGCTTCAAGAAATGTAAAAGTTGAGAAAAACTTTTTCTGCAACTACGAAGAGTCAGATAGTCAGGCAGCACTTAAAGGTCGATTGAAACACATCAGTCCCGTCACGTCACAGTTCCGGCGCCGAACCGAACAATCTGTTGCCGAACAGTTTCCAAGCAGTCAGACTAAACTGTTCGGCAACGGATAAAAAATGTGAACGCCGCTGGATATTTCTATTAAAGAATATTTTTTATGACGGATTGTTCGGTTCGGCGCCGGAACTGTGACGTGACGGGACTGATGTGTTTGAATCGACCTTTAGGCATTCTCGAGCCAGAAAGTGACCTCTAGACTAGTATGGGATTGCATCGAAGAACTGAAGACGTTAGCCGAACGGAATAACGTCAAGCTAACCTGGGTATCAAAGGCAATGAAAAAGCTGATGAACTTGCAAAAAGAGGGTTAGAGGAAACGCAGCCTGAACCAGGACAGATTCTCGGTATACCGAAAACTGTAGTACGAGGATCAGAGAGCAACATAAAAACTTCTGGGTAAACGTCCTAAGGCAAATGCATGGGAAAACTTTTATAATAGAACCATGCCTGAAACGTACAGTGGATTTGCTAACACTGTGCAGAAATCAGCTGAGAATCATAACAGGGTTAATGACTGGTCATGCACTAGTAAAGGAACACCTGTACAAATTGAAACTATACAACGGAGACCTTACATGCAGCTTATGCGGTAGGGAAACGGAGACAGTGAAACATATACTGTTTACATGCAAAAGACAGTTATTATTTGGCCAACCGCAAGGAAACGCTGAATTATATAACAAACACCCAGCTAAGAACCTGTACAAACTGGTGCAGGGGACAAAGGAGCTGGACTGGGTGCTAAGAGAAAGCACGAGCAAAAATACAATAAGTCATTAGGCTGCAGTGTTATCGGAGACTTGTAAGACGGGCTCGGGAAAAAAAACTACGAAGAGCTCAAAATATGCATGTAATACATTATTTTATGTATCATCAATAGTTTTCACACTGCACTTTTATAGAACAATTTTGGATAATATGGTTATTTTCGTAGAGATCTTCTGTTCAGTACTTTTTGAGTTCATTGTAGTCAGATACTAATATCGACAGGCAAACGCGACGGGTTACTTTAAATAATATATTATGACCATTGATAATATGTTGAATTAATATAGAAAATAGCTTCTAAATGTTCTATAGCATAATAGCCTTAATTTTTATATAACGAAAATTTAAATAGTTCGTTGAAATATTTATGCTAAACTATGCAGCAAATTTCAAAACAACTGATTCTTGAATTAACTATAAACGTCTTGAGGTCTGTGGTAAAGTAGATGTGGTTAAAAATTAATATTAGTCGAATAGAATGCTAAATTAAGTGTCACTATATTTTGTGGTGGAATACTTAATGTTTAAATTAAACCGGGTGATTTGTCAGTTACTGTAATAGTTGTGATGACATGAGGAAGTATTTACAATGTTCTCTAAAGGCGCAGTTACTCGAAGCGTGGTTCGTGACTTGTGTTTTCCTTACTACCACAAAAACAAAATTTGTTATCTAGTCCTGATTACATTGCTGCTGGAGCACAATTTTCCAGGCAATTGTTCTATTTCCCTAGTTTTGGCACCTGAAATAGTTCGTGATTTTGTCCAAGAATTTCAATGTTTTCCTTTCGACCATTACATGGCAATTCTGCACCGCGTTCAGTTTGCAACTGAACAAAACGCAGACTTTGCAAGTCTAAAACTTTTTTGGTTGTACTGACAACAAGTGAAATTATCGAGCCACATATAAGTAAGGAGTACGAACCTCTAGCTAGAGCGATCCAATCACGATCAATGGTGCTAGGCTCGCGTGGCTCGCGATGGTTGGTCGATGAGCCTGTCGATATTTGACCGTGTCTTGAGAAAATTTCTTTCCACAAATATACATTGAATTAACAAAAATATTTATTCAATATTCCAACAGTTTTTACAACCTAGTTACAGGAATATCTCATACAATCATTATGTTATCTAATATTACTACTTACTTAATAATCATAAACATTTTTCAGTCTATACTAATGACACAAAACCCATATTTAGACATAGAGAAAAGTAAATTAAATCTTTATGAGATCTACATGAAATGAAATGGAATGAAATTTTACAAAAACTGGTCAAACTACACCCCATAGTTTTCAAGGTAATCCATTATTATTTTTTTAAATTACCTCAATGATACGGTAAAGTCGATACCTACTGCATTATTAAAATTGTTTGCAAGTCGTAACATGGCTTCAAGTGGAGAACAAACTGACACTCTAATTTACCTAGGTCGTAAGACCTAAAAAATCTGAGGAAATAGTAGGTTTGTTCCAACACATCAAGAAACCATTCTTGGAACGGTGACGCGCATGTGAAATAGCAAAAATGCGTTCCAACCACGAGAGAACCGTTTAGCGAACGATAATTTTTTTGTTCCAACCCGATTTGGTATCGTTATGGAACCGGTTCAAGAACGATGATTTCGATACTTCACTGAAAGCAGGTATCAAGGGAACTGACTTGCGCAGTACCATATATCCATATCTAGTTAGGTTAGTTGCCTTGATTTGTTGTTTTTGTATTTGTTGATTTTTGTGGAGCGAACTTATTAATATTTGTTTGCGCTATCTGTTATAAATAAACAGTTTTTTACTTAACAACATGTACCATATAAACATAAAAGTAGGGTTATGTTTGATACGTTCCAGTGATTTATGTCCAGTCAGTAACCAAACCGTTCCAACCATGATTTATTAAGGAATCGTTATTAGAACGGTAAATAGTTGGCGCCTGCGTAACAAATCCCTAAGAACGATACCGATAACGATTCAGGAACGATTACAAATTGTGTGTTGGAACAAACCTAGTATTAACGAGTTAAATGAAACTTCGATATTGTTATATTATTCTTGTGCATCATCCAATCCGTGTAAAGTTTTCTTACACAAAACCCGATTAAAATGAAATTAGTTGAAAGCTTTGATCATTTTGTATGGTAGCAAATGACTAGGAAATAGTTTAATCAATCTTATGAACAGATTCTTTTTGAATATTTTATGTTTATTTTCCGATATACATTACTTATTTATTTAATTTTTTTTTACAAAATCGTAACTACTGAAGTCGATCCAATAATCCCCCATTGAGGGAAAGATTATAACTTGTTTCTCATAGTATTTTTAGGACATGGTTATCGTAGAAAAACAGTTTTTCTCAATTTCTCATCAGACAACGAACAATCATAGTCCGGTTCTCAACATAACTTCATAATTATCGAGTTATTTGGTTGAAACAGTAAGTTGAGGACACCATAATGAGAAAATACTGTCTCAGCGCTGTAACTGACCTTTTTCATTAAATTAAATAAAAAAAGTAGCAGTAACCGAAATCCAATACACTCAGATTTATTTTTTCTTGAAATCTATTAAGAAATTAACTTGGAAACATTTTATAAGATTATCCACAAAAAAAATTACTCTACCAAAACTTTCAGCTAACCACAGTGTAACCATTCATCTTACTTAAACTCCCAAATAAACTTTTTAACATGATTAGATTTTGTTCTATGAGACAATGAACTGAACTAAATTTGTGAATCGTGAAGTTAAAACTGTTTTTGCTATTCCCTTATCGCCACGTATATCTAATGTTTGAATAAAAGTTTGTTTTAAAAAACTTTTCTTAAATCTTAACTGTACAAGTAAGTTTTTTAAACATTATATTCCAGAAAACGATATTTTTATTTCAAAGCTTACGACGTAAAATAGTGTTGGAAGCACCAAAAAATCGCTATAGATAAAGAAATGTTTCTGGAAGTTTGTTCACAACGGAAAACTTTATAAGTAAATTTTTTCACAGAAAAGAGATCTGGACTGCTTATTGCCATTAAAAATGACTTCCAAATCCTCTGTTATTCTTGAAATGATTTACTTCACAGTTTTACAAATTTTGTTTCAAGTATTCGTGTTTTTATCAGGCTTTTATTAGCTTCGCCTGTTTTTTTGCTGTAACGTAATATTTATCGACTTCAAAACGTCCGAAGCCTCTACACTTATTGAGGACCAACGACAAAACCATAATTCAATAAGTTTGTTCTAATATTCTCGCCAGGTTTATCAAAATCATATTTAAAATATTAGATACTGAGCGATTGAAAGTGGTATGTGTGTGAGAGGTACCTGAGTGTCTATTCACTAAGAAGTGGGAGCTCCTGGAAGAGAAACTCTTTAAAGTGTGCTTGCGTGCTATATCAAAAATACAAGTTTCGAGAGAAAGCGCATGCGCACTTTATAACAATTTACTCTCTTAGGAGCTCTCACTTCTTATATAGTGAATAGACACCATGAGGGACTGCTCCAATTCCATCAAACACCAGTCACTCGACACTAGGTCCTTCTTGGAAAAATCCTCGCTTGGATGTATATATCTCCAATGAGATAATGCTTCACAATCGAAGATAATGTGAGAGGCTGTTTCCTCCTCTTCCATGCACAACCGACAGATAGGTTCGTGCCTATATATGCCGATTGTATACATGTGCTTCCTTAGGGCACAGTGACCGGTGAGTAAACCCGTCACTATCCTTAACTGGCCCCTGCTAAGGTTTAGTATTTCATTGGTCAGCGTCTCCGAGGGTTTTTTGACCAGAAGTTTGCTGTGCTCCAGTTTTGGCACGTGTCTGCAGTACGACTGATGTTTAGATTGAGTCCACCGAGATATACAACCACGTGCAGCAGTTTTAGATATCCCAAATACTGGTTCAGGACCAGAGAATGTAGTTTCAGTCCCTAGCTTTGCTAGAATGTCTACCGTCTCATTTCCTACGATGCCCTTGTGCAGCGGGAGCCACTTAAGAGTAACTCTATTATGGTTAGCCAGGGTTTTAAGTTTCTGTAGACAATCCCAGACCAGTATAGATTTGATCTGAGGACATACTAAAAATTTTAGTGCTATCAGACTATCAGAGAGTATAAGGATCTTTTGGCCTCTATACCCCCTTTCGATATTGAGTTGCAAACACAAAGATAAACATTAAACCGGCAATGTTCCTTTGTTCATCTGATCCCGTTAACTGGGGCATCCTGTTTGAGAAAAATCATCCTAACGTAGCTCTTATCGTTCGTGAAAAGTCTTCCTAAAGAAAACGGGTGTAAAGAAAATGAGTGTAGGTACATCTAATAACTCCAGGCGGCCAGATTTTTTGCCATTAAAGTCTCATAATTTCTCATTTTTCACGCGAAACGTGATAATTTGTATCCGAGATTATGGAGGGTTTAATTGAGTTATTTTTATTACGTCTATTTCAATTAGATATAATTAAAGATAAAGATGGAGTCATCATTCAAAAGTTATATGAGTATACTGTACACATTGATGAAATATTTGCATTTTAATATAATAATTTAATATGTATATTATATATTCCCTTTTATCCAAAAAATATAATCTGTGTAAATAATAATTAACGTAAATATTCAAATTTAACTGCAATGTAGTATTTATCTTTCAACGGAGTATTTACATAAAGTTATATTCACTACAAGAGGGATGTTTATATAAAATTTCTTCTATTTTCTGAAATGAGTTTATATCAGTAATCCAGCAACAAAGTCTTGAAATATAAAATGTACTCAAAAAAAATATATAAATAAGCAATAAACTCTTACTGTGTAGGTACCTACCGTAGAATGATTCATTATTCAATGTAAATGAAAGTTATCTAAGGAAGTATAACGTCTATTAATTAAATAATGAGCATAATAAAACATGCCCTAAGATGGTAGAGAACAGTTTCACAAATTTGCATCCTTGGTAACACTGCATTACTTCATCCCACATCACTCTCCAGGGGCTTTAAAGTAGATACTGGGGTAGTTGTACATATTTTCGCAAGAGAGTGGTATTAAATCTATTCCCAACATATCCTACACCTACACACGTCCAGCGGTGGAACAAGTAGCTTACATCTTCCCACGAGGCGATAGAATATAGCTATTTGTGTATTAAGAGCGCAAAATGAAATCCACAACGAATTTGCGCTCGAATTACACACAAGATTTTTTATACAATCCAGGAGTTCACATATTTCCAGAAATTTTACAGTTTTTACAATTTTTCATGACAATTCCAAAAGATGAAGAATGTATGTATGTATGTATTTTGAGGTAACATTCACTAAGGCCTAAAAGATCTATTGTGCCCCCTTACTTCTACTTAGTTTCTGAGGAGAGTCTCGGAGACTAGTAGCTCGTTTAGTTCTATTTCCTGGAGGAATTTCAGGATATCTGCAGACTTCAACTTAGGTAACTGTCCCTCTTATATTCAGTAGTCTCCCAGGTGCTGTGCCCTAGGATTCTGAATTGATGTGCAGTTCGCAAGTAAGTCCTCCACTATTTTGAGCTTTTTAAGGTGCCCATTCAGGCGACAATGTCCCGTTAGGATTCCTGTCAAAACTTTTAGTGCAGTTTTACTTTGACTTATGCATTCATTTGATCTCAACAGGTTGTAGTCACCCAGAAGAATCTTAGATTGCCTAAGCCCTGCTAGATCTTGCTTTCCAATGGTCAGATCTTCTCTTTTTTTCAGCTTCACCTCTTTCTTCCAATATTACATTGGAGCTGATTCCGCAAAACTATACTGTACTATATTGTTCTCGCCTCGCTTCTCAAGTTATATTTATTCCCACCACTTGTTTAGAGCATTATCCGTTACAATATTGTAGAAATAGACGATATGGGGTGTCGTGATCTGATGGTCTCAACGCAACATACCTTCTGTATAATGATAAAAATCAAGTTGTTCACTAATAGTAACAGTAAAGACACGACTTTTCTTGCTTTTGAGTCAGGAATTTTTACTATTAATAGCGAATCTTTGTCTTCAATGTCTTCTATGGTCATTTTCACAATTTCAACTCGTCTACATGCACCGAAAACTCCCATAATTAATACTACATGCTAATAAAATAGCTTATTAAATTACAGAGTATAATGAGTAGTGTTATTTACCATTTTCATTAAAAATATTTCATCTGGCGCGTCAAAGAGGAATTTGAACAATTCTTCTGTGGTAAAAGTTCTTGATTTTTTTGGTTTGTATCCTACAGATTGGCATTTTAGGTATGCGACTAACTTCGTATTGTTTCTTACAGATAATATAGATTGTAGCATTGAGTACACCGACCAAAGTGTAGCAGAATTCATAGTTTTAGCTTTTTCGCTAAAGTAAGCCATCATTACGTTTTCAGTGTACCTTCTAACTTTCCTTGAATGACACCATGTGATGAAGAGTTGGTACTGCTTTTCATACTTCCCCGCGACTTTTCTGGTAATAGGTTTAATGTCACGACTTTAGCGGCACTTGTAATTTCAGGTGGTGTACATGAAAAATCACTACAATCATTTTCTTATTCCATTTTGGCTGCTTCACGCTCACATACGATTATTATTTAGGAAGTTTTTCACTCAAATGGAAGATGTCATTTACTCGTTGTCATTGGATACTCTGAGCAATGCATATTTGATTTATAGTTAATAATTGGGAGAGCGTTTTTTTATTTAGTCGCTTATAAGCGACAAAGTGACATTCCTTGAAAAAGATGACGTTTGCGTTGTCAAATACGAGCGCAAATGCTTACTTTGGATATCGATTGTAGAAAAAGACGGTTTTCATTGAGAAATTTCATTGATTCCTGTTTCAACAACGCTGAATTTCTTCGTATGTGGTTATTAGAGGAGCAATATTTTTTATAATATATTTATTGACCAACAGAAAATCCACTTGTAGTAGAACAATATTATTAGGAAGTAGCAACAATGATATAAAGATTAAACAACCATATAGTATATAACACAAATTAGTAATAGTGATACAAAATAAAGAAAAGAGAAAAAAACTATTATAAATAATACTAATGATGTAATTCTTTTATTCAACCATTAAGTAAACCCTAACCGTAAATTAAAATAAAAATTCTTATTAGATTTATCAACAATCTGCATTAATGAATTGAAGACATTTGCAGTTTGATTGAAACTTGAGCATATAATGTTAGTGGGTAATGAGAAAGAATTTTAGTTCTTGCAATGTCAGAGTAAAACGTGAGTGAAATTATACCGAACCTTCCTACATTATCAATGGAAAGTGGATGTATATAATTCACGCAAAAACTTATATTTCTGTTGAATATTTTCCAACTTATTTTCAAATTCATTGAATACTGCCGAAATTAGGTATTAAATATTCCGTTTTCAGTAATTCACTTTGTATAAAAACCTATTATAGGACCTCAAAGAGATTAGTTGAGTTAAGTATATTTTTTCAGCGTTAAAAAGCTTTCACTGAAATGTTTTCTTTGCCTTCCTTTGCAATTGTTAGTTGTTGTCCATGAAGTCTTTGATGTGCGTGAATAAGAATTAGGATTGTAAAACGCGAAGTTTTTAGAGAACGAGGTGTACGTCCAGCGATACAAAACGCCTGCATAAAAGGACTCTAGAAACTGAAGATTATGCTAAAAATACAGCAACGTATGGGTTATAGATTCACTTTTTATTATATTCGTTGATAAAATTTTATCTACCTTATTTTTATAGTTCAACATTTGTTATGTCATTGAAACAAATCAAATTTCAACATACATTGCTGTGTACTTCCGTTTGTGAACTTTTTTATCAACATTTACCGACAGAAATTGAAAAAATGTATTCAAAATTATATACATCGATCAAAATAAGTTTGTTTATAATGCCGTGAATGATTTAAAACAATTTCCACAATTATTAGTTATCAACTTCTGAAATATTTACGGTTAAGGAATGCTCTATTTCCAGATATTGTAATAATAATTTATCGTGGACACAAGAATTAAAAAAAGAAAACTTCTCTCAACTGTCGATTTTAAAAAGTAAACCATAAAGTAAAGTGAATAATTTGTCGACTGTGTAAAACTGAATATTTGATGACGTTGATGTGATAAAAATAAAACTAGCGGCGATGTTATATATCGAACACTTACATACAATCAAATACCATTACTAACTATTTACTAAAATATAAAATAAATATTTAGGAATAGTGATGTACAGATGTAGCACAATTCGATATATACTCAACAATAACTGTTTATCTACTTAAACTCTAATGTCTAACGGCAATTGATTGATTAACATTGTTACTGAAATTGTTAGTTTTAATAATTGCTTTTGTCCACGACTATTTGATAATTTTTACGTTTGTTCCTTCAAGTATAATGACGTACATTATGCACCAGTGAATAATAGGTGTGGATAATGGGAGTGGATAATGAAAAGGTCACATGACACATAATTATATTGAAGATTATTCATATACAAATGACACATTATATCATTTAAAAATTTTCACCACGGCGGGGATTCAATCCTATGTCTATAATACCTCAATACCTCATTACACCAAGTCAGAGCCGTAAACCATCAGGCTATGAAAATATATACAGTGCTATTCAAAAGTCCCCTCCCCCCTCGTATCTTTTGAACGGCTACACTTACATTAATAAAATTTGGAGTGTGAAAATAAAATGTTGTAAACTTCTCTACGAATGGTAACAGGTGATTAATAGTAATAGATGACGTCACAGTGCCACTCTGGTCAATAATTTTGAATAGGACCTTATGGCAAATGATATCTCTTTTGAAAGGCATTGACATTGGCTACATAGCCATATTAATTTTGTTTGGGTTTATACTAATTTTGACGGATAAATTAAATAGATACCAAAATTATTATTTCACATGTAAATATTGAAGATTTTTCGGTCCGCCTCTGGTTAGTTGTCAAAAAAATTGACGTTTTTAATTTAATAGTATTTGTTGCTTTGTAAAGTTTTTCTAAATAGGTCAAATATTTAATTCTATTATTGTTTAACGAGACGTTTAAAAGTTTACATAGGCAAAATGGTACGTACTCAAGCCGACAAAGTAGCAGCTATCTTAATAATTGGTGAATCTGGAAAGAATCTCCATGAAGCGAAACGTTTATTTAATGAGAGATACCCAGATCGCCCTATCTCGAGAACTTATTTGAGGGAGCTTCTTCACAAGTTTGAAGCAACAGGTAGTGTTCAAGATGCCAAACGATCTGGTCGACCAACATTTAGTGATGATAAAAAAATTGATATAGTTGCTGGAATGGTAGTAAACCCCACTTCCTCTTCAACTAAAGTTGCGTCTATCTGTGAAGTAAGTAAAAGTACAGTACAGAGAGTGTTAGCTAAAAATAAATTTCATCCATACAAGTTAAAAATGGTGCACCACCTTTCGGATGACGACCCCGACAGAACACTCGAATTTTGTGAATGTATGACAAATAAAATTAGTCAAAACCCACATTACACAAAAACAATTTGTTTCAGTGACAAAAGTACTTTTTGCCTCAATGGAAATGTGAATACACAAAATGTAAGGTATTGGAGTGACACGAATCCTTACACCTTTCGTGAACAACATACCCAATTTCCAGAAAAAGTCAACGTTTGGGCAGGTATTTTGGGAAACCACATAGCTGGTCCTGTTTTCCTAAATTCAAATTTAAGCGGTGACGTGTATCTGGAGATGTTACAAAGCCGTTAATTCTTGAAATTGTGGAAGATAATCCAGATGAATTCGGCCACATTTCAACAAGATGGTGCTCCTGCACATTATTATGGTGCAGTAAGACGTTACCTGGATGAAGAATATCGAGGTAGATGGATAGGCCGGCGAGATCCTATAGAATGGCCACCTCGGTCACCAGATCTGACACCATTAGATTTTTTTCTATGGGGTTACTTGAAATCCAAGGTTTATACTACGGCACCAGATAGCATTGGCGTTTTGAAAGAAAGAATTATTGAAGAGTGCAATGCAATTTCAGCGGACACATTTGAACGAGTACGACAAGAGTTTACTAATAGGATGTATTACTGTCAGGAAGTAGACGGAGCACATTTTGAACACTTGCTATAAGAATCCATTGTTGATATTTGATTAATTAAATTTAAAAAAATAATTTCAATAATTTTGGTATTTATTTAATTTATCCGTCAAAATTAGTTTGAACCCAAACAAAATTAATATGGCTATGTAGCCAATGTCAATGCCTTTCAAACGAGATATCACTTGCCATAAGGTCCTATTTAAAATTATTGGCCAGAGTGGCACTGTGACGTCATCTATTACTATTACGTCACCTGTTACCATTCGTAGAGAAGTTTACAACACTTTATTTGCACCCTCCAAATTTTATCAATGTAAGTGTAGCCGTTAAAAAGATACGACGGGAGAGGGGACTTTTGAATAGCACTGTATAATGTTTTATCAAGCTGTTGTATACTATATACGAGTAGATCGTTTTATATTCATTTTTTTATCTAGTGTGTTTGATATAATTTCAAAAGCAAAAGTGAGGTTCAAAATAATTTATTGCTAATTGCAAGAATTTCAATAACTATACTGTTGTTTAATTGATATTACTAGAAAATTTAATATGGAAAGTGAATCAGGCAGTGAATTGAATGTTACCCCGCCAAATATAAGAGAAGCAGCACAAAATTTACTGCCAGAAAAATCGAAAAAATATTTAATAACAAGTGTTCTACTCGCACATAATGGCTATTATTCACTCAGGTGTTTATGCCACTCGCCTGCGGCTCGCGACATAAACGCACCATTCGTGAATAATCATCATTATATGCTAGTGGAATAATATACTATTATCGATGTAGCATAAGTTGATTGGAAAGAAAAAATTGAATGTTTCATATAATAATTTAATACATTTGTTGTTCCTTTCAATGTAAATGGGAAAATTATTTTTCATTATATAATTTTCATTGTTTTATAACTTTTTCAGCGCACTTGTATGTATGTATAAGTACTGGGGTGACATTCGCTTAGACCTGAAAGATATAATTTGAACCCTTCTTTCTACTTAATTCCTGAGTTCCCTCATCCTTCTAACGCTGCTTGTCATTTGATGTCATGTTCCAGTGTAACATTTATAGTGGTGTAGATTCCTTCTTAACCCACATTGGAATTACAGTTGCGATTCGGTCAAGAATTTACCTTGTAACAAAATCTGTGTTTCATGTCGATTCACGTATATCCTCCAGTGTACCTTAGGTATTGCAATATACATACCTATTTCTTTCAACCAATTACTACCTTTGATTTCTCTCAGTATAAAAACTAAGACTTTTAAATTATCAGCTCTCCTATTTGTTAAACCTCTTTTTACTTGCTTGAAAAGATAGAGCAAGCTGTCCTACCTATCTTCATCAAACGAATATAACAATAACACTCGAATTAAGATTATAATTCAGCCATTGGATATATTTTATCTCATCATCACAAATTGACGTTTAAAGTTTTAATAATAAACATACATTTTCCACAACCACGACATAAAACTGATTAAACATTTTCTTTCTTCTCTATTCCTAAATTCACAGTAATTTCAACATTATGATCATGCCTTTCATTACGACCCTTTCAATTTGCCTTATCCAAGAACGACACGACTGCGAGACAATTCAATTAACGAAAGCACCGATTCATTTACGATGTATACGGCGTTAACCCGTTGAAACTTAAAAACCAATTACGATTACCAATACTGGCACGTCATTACTTCAGCTTACCCTATGGCATTCTTTGATCTGGATCGACATTTTATCCGATTGAAGTCCAGAGGCCAACCGAACATCCACATCACCTTATTTGTCAGCGCATACATAGCTATTATTGAAACAAGTTGAAATTACTTAATTACCGTCTTTAATACATAGAGATACTACAGATATAGAGGCAACAAGCCATAGGCCGCTGTGAAAGTGGAATGTCCGTATGAACTCCGGTGAAAGAGAAAGAGGCAGACGATCAGAGGTTTTTCTGTCTTTGTGTTTACACGCCATTAAAGAAAGACAGCGTGAATCTCTGACTTTATATCTCTCTTACATAATATGCTGACGGGTTTCGAGCTGGCTTGTTGCCTCTATCTGTTGTATCTCTATGCTTTAATAGCAGTACTTTGACGAAAATTGACTATTGTGTTTGAAAAACTAGCTATTTACAGGCAAAGTACATTAAAGCATTGAGTTCTTACGTGATAAGTTCTAAAATGATATGGGAATTCATGAGGAATATCAATGAACGAAACGAGAACACAACATTGTCGGCTTACTGTGGATTCCAGGACACACTGAGAAATAAATAGGCAAAGTAGAACTGCACTGAGAGTTTTAACAGGTGTTCTGACGAGAGCACCTTAAAAATAGTGAAGCAAGAAGAGTGTCAATTCTGTAGAATGGGAAGGAGGAACCTCCATCCACCTACTTGCACAGCAATCCAAAATCATAGGGTACAACACCCAGAAGAATACTAGAAAGGCGACACTTGTCCAAGTTAAAATCTGCAGTTATCCTAAAATTCCTACAGGAAACAGATCTAGTCTAGTCTCTGAAACTTCCATCAGAAACTATGTGGAAAAAAGGGGACACAATAGATATTTTAGGTCTCAGTAAAGTTACTGTTACTACTAACCAAATATCCAAAAACAACTTTCTTGTCGCCACTATTATATGGAATGATTAAGCAAAATTAATCAGCTGCTACTGGAAAGAAATTATTTCCGTGAACCCACTCACCTCAAACCTAATCCAATCCAACTCTAGCTTGGCCTGCGGTTGAGAGTTTTGAATCAAATTTGCTCCGTTGTTAGGTATTTTTAATTATTCAATAGATGAGGCTTTTACTTGATGAAGATCCATACTTAACTATGAAATAAAACAATATAATTTATTGAAACCTTCATTATAATTGAACTAAGTTCATATCAATTTTTTATTTCAAGTATGGAATTCTGTTAATTGTTATAGCATCCGTTAATTTGAATTTTATCGTGATGATATTTTCTTCAGATGAAATATAAATTTTGATAAAGCTTGTACAATATCAAGCAATGAGTTGAATCTTACTATTGGTCACTTGTGTGTGCTTTTTAGGACTATCTGTATATAGTTGAATAATATATTCAACTGTGAATGAGTAGACCAACAATCAAACAATCCATTTTATCCCAAAATAAAAATTATAAGGTGGAAAAAGCTCAATAATATTCATCAAAAAAACGTATTGAATGAAAAACGTTAGAAGTGAATTAAATCGCTTTAAATATAATTATCTGATTTATGCATTTTTCATCGTTTTATCAGAAAATACACGATTCAAGATCTTTTCAGACAAATATGTGCGTCATGGAAACGATAAAAATGTTAAATGGTCACTATTAACTCTCTTGAAATATTGTGCATACTTAGTTGGATTTTTTATCAAAATTTTAGAATTGTAAAATTGTTTTCGCCGTAAAGGCAAGACTGATACTTAAGGGAAATGATATTGCGTTGTTGGCATATTAAGGGAGATGAAATTGAGATCATAAATTTTTTTCGAGTTGATAGGAACACCGAGTGCCGAGAAAGCAAATGAAAAAATTATGTAAATGACAAATCGTGTGCATATCTTTGAGATTTTGCGTGTCACTGATGAAATATATTTAATAGAGGTGTCGTGGCCTTTATTTCTTAAGTACATAGGTAATGGGTGTGCATTTTTCCTGATTTTCAGTCATTTTTATATAAAGTAAGAGGTTAATGCTTCAATTCCACAAGATCAAATAACGTATACTCTTCAACTTCCCCCATATTTTCAAATAAGTGAATTTTTGATAATAATCTTCAACGACGTTTATTAAATTTAAATGGACCCCAAAATACGAAGGATTACCTCTAAAATAACACAACTTCATAACATAAGTGACAATGTCATGAATCTAACGAAAAGGGTAATATTATGATATTCTTCCTGCCTTCTTATTTCTCGAGGAAGTCTTCTAAATATTGAGGAGGCCTTCGTGTCCTATTGATATTCAATACTTCGTCTTGATTGTGTTGGTCTTGAAAGAGATGGTCTTGTTTTTCTTGAATACTTTGGTCTTGATTTTGATGCTCTTGATTTAGATGGTCTTCATTGCAATGAATTAATTATATGACTTTTCGACGAGCCAAATGCCGAGTGGAAACTGACTTTTCTTCTCCATTTTCCAGTCGGATATGGGCGTATTCCGAGTTGGCTTCTAGGAGTTGGACTTCATCAACTAAAGGTTCGTATTTATTCAAACGGACGAATCTCTCATATTTGCAGGATATTTAGTATTGCTGTTTCATTAACTGAGCCAATTTTCGTCACTCAAATACTCCCTGCAATAATCTAGCAGTTGGACCAACACCATAATGTTCCTTTTCCGAAATGTAGACATATGGAAGACGCATTATCCAATACGCCGACTGTGTCAATTTCGTTGGACCGTCAACAGTGGGTGCAAAAACAGGAGCTCCTGTCGCTCGTATTCATTACAATTTATTCTACAGAAAACAACTGACATAAAATTATTGACTACTTTATAACATAAGTAACAATGACATATGCAGCTAACCAAAAGGGTAATAATATCGTGACAATATGCGCCCAATAAAAAATGGGACAACTCTTATAGCAAATTTTTGTCTAATTCTAGCTGCTTGAATTTGTCATATATTGCAACATTGAATATTTGACATCTGTCAAACAATTCCAAATTCGAAAGTAATAATGCCGCATATAAATTCAGTGACGAAAGGTAGAATATTCGCAAAAATAGACAATGGGTGGTCAGTGAGGCAAACTGCGGCATTTTACAATGTAAGCAAGAACTCGGTTTCAAGTATTTTAAGAAGATGGCGAAATGATCGAAGAATTAATAAAACTCCAGGCTCAGGACGTCCGAGAAAGTCAAGTGCTGAACAGGAGGCTGCTTTGATTAACCATTTAAGAGCAAATCCATTTGAAACAGTAGTTGAAGCTGTTCCAGCAACAAATTTTCCAGCATCCTGTCATACGGGCCGTCGCAGAGTAGCACAGTCTGAATTGAAATGCCACGCAGCAGCAAAGAAACTATTATTAAACAATAGTCACAAGAATGGGGTTTGCTTTAGAGCATACTGCTTATGACGAACAATTTTGGAATCGTGTTATTTTTACGGATGAAAAGATTTTCCAATCGTCAAATAGCGGCAATATTCATGTCTATCGCCCTCCGAATACACGGTTTGACGAGAATTATGTCAATTTTCACAAATAGAAGTGGTCGTTTTTCTGTAAATATGTGGACATGGATATCTACGCAGGGACCTGGAGTTCTATGGCATATTGGCGAAAGATTTAATAGTGAAGCATATATTATATCAGAATTTTAGAAAATGCTATGCTTCCTTCTGTTGAGATTCTTTTACCTAACAATGATTTTATCTTCCAACAAGATAACTGTTCAGTGCACAACTCTGGTGTAGTGACCGAATGGTTTCGGGCACGTAATATTAATGTTCTTAACTGGTGTAGTAAAAGCCCAGACTTGAATCCAGTAGAAAATGTTTGGGCAATGTTAGTAAGAGAAATTCGAAAGGCAAATGTAAGACCTAGAAACGTTGAAGGTTTGTTGCAAGTTATAAATAATGCTTGGGAGAAAATAACTGAAGAATATTGTTCCACATTATATAGATCGATGACCTGTAGATTAAGAGAAGTCATAGAGCATAATGGCGGGATTACTAAAAATTAATTGTTGCTTTTTATTGAAAATTAAAGATTATTTAGTAGCCTTCGTTATTTAATAATGAAAAACAATATTATTTACACTTTAGTGTTATTATCATTTGAATATACGACAAAACTATCCCATTTTTCCTGGAAACGGAAAAGTCACATTCACACTAGGCAACAACAACTGTCCCATTTTTTTTGGCCGCAACTGTACGCAGAGTTGCAGTTTTGTGGCCCTAGCTGCTGATTCCGCTACCTACAGTTTGAGAGACTCTGGTGTAAAGCCGGGATTACACGAGACTAGTAAACTTTTGTTTAGATTGGTCAATGTTTCCCAATTTCTAAGAAACTGAATAAATAATTTTTTTAATCGATATAAATGGTCAAGAATGAAATTATCGTGATAAAATTAGCGTGACTACTACATATAAAGATAAAACAACAGTTCTGTCGAATATATTTGAACAATGTCTCCAATTATTGATAACAGAAACACTATTTTTTTATTTATATTCGTCTTTGGATAGTTCATCACTATTTTATGGATAACTAGCGGATCCGACACACGTCCTTGATATCAGTGCTACCTACCCGGGCCAATTATTGGGTATCTTAACCATCCAAGGATTCACCCAAATATACACAAGTAATGTCTTCAAAATCGGTCCTGCCGTTCAGGAGAAACTGCATTAAATACCTGAATGACTTGTCAAAAAGTGCAATTAAGCGATTGGCTCATATCCCTAAACAACTCCCACATCCCCTGTTCATTTAATTATCTCCCGCTGACCATTCCAGTATTCCTAGAAATATCTATCACAAATCGTACTTCCCCTTCAGCCCACGCACCAGCCTTTATATTCTAAACCGTCGATACATTCGAGAACAATCGCCGAGGTGTTGCAGAATGCGCTCTGGCTTATTAGAATTTGACAAAACTGATACTATTGATGTGTTTTTACCAATAAATTGGGATCAATAATGTATATAAATTAAACTAAAAATTAAATCAATAAAAACCATCACACATGTGATGTTTTGTAGAATTATAAAATATTGAATCCCTATTTTGTTGTATGGCGGTTAATTCTTCAAGCCGGGAAGGTCAAAGCCATGAGCTAAGTTTCCAAACCACTAGAAATTTTACCAGATGGTCCAAAATGTCAATTAAACCTCTATCTTTCAAAGAAGCATTCCCAAACAAAATAACAATGTTCAACAAAACTTTCTGCCGTTTGTGAACCGTAATTCTTGCGGTGGTTATTAGAAACTAATCAGGCAAATAATAGACACAAAGTTAAATTCCGCTTTAATTCATTTTGGTGCGAGATTCACAATCGCATCCGGAATAACTTCAAATAATCATTTTGGATGTCAAACTTTTTGAGAATCTTATTAACGTCCTTACTTTTCAATTTTGATTGAATGCCTTCACTGTGTTCTATTTTTTGTAAACAATCTTTTTCCACATTTTCAACAACCTTATTTATTATTTATTCGTGGTTTTAGAGTATGTAACGAATCTTTACAGAATATGAAAAAAGTAATTAACAATAATTAAGGTGAATCGATAGCAAAATATGCGTGACCTCGCCGGTCGTAGCGTAGAATACGAATCAAATTTTAATTGATAGTTATTCTATAAAATAAACGGGCTTATATAAACATTTATATGTGATTCCTGCATAGAATTGTTAATTAAACACATTTTAACTCTTGTTAGCAGTTGAATTAACAATTATTTTGTCCAACAGGGATTATTGAAAAATTCTATTGATACGAAATCTTCCCTGTTAAAAGTTAAAAGTCAATTCAATGTACAGTTTTGTGAATATTTTAGAATTTGGTTCATATTGTTATTATTCAATTTCTATTCAGTTTATTTGTAATTTTTTAATAAAGTTTTGTTTCTTTTGCGAGTGCTTTAATATGGATTCAGAAAAAATTGTAATAATATGTAAAGCGTGTCTTAAGGGCCGCTTTTATAGGTTACTGTTAAATCTTCGAGTTAACTCACATTGGTTAACCATACAGTTAACTCTACCTGCAAAAACTATTGATTTTATAAGTCCATGTCGTCTTGATGTAAGCTGTCAATTGATGAGGATAGTCGCATTAAAGTTTATTAGCCTTGAGTTATCAAAAATTGTCGAATCTGCTGCAGACAATGTCTCTTATTTTCATGTTTCCATCAGAAATTGTTTGTACATTTAATGAGAAATAACCTTTTCTATTCTTGAATAGCTCAGCCTTTCCTCTCCCTGACATACAAATCGCTATCATATGGAAACAATCCATTTATTATTTTTGCAATGTATTGCACTGAACAATTTGTTTGACATACCAGTGATTGAATTTGGACAAGTGTACAGTCAATTGCTCCAATACAATTGGGAAATCGCGCGAACTGATACAACTGATATAAGTGTATATGTTCAGGCCTTTCTCTGAATATCCTATTTCGATGGCGTGCCTCAATCATTTCAATAATATCATCCTCGTCATCTGTAATCATCTCCTGAAATATATCTTGAATATTCTCATACATTTTATCAAAATCGTAGACAGAAGTGAAAGGATGAAAAATTATAAACCCACAATAAAAATATATAATGCTTTCAAATGTCAAATCTTCAAGTTATCTGGCACCTCATCCACCTAGTAAGTTAACGTATACATTTTCGGGTTAACCTCCACCCATACAACTCATCCGTAGGTCAAAGTAGAAGTTATGTCAAGGTCACAGATAACTGCAGCCTATAAAAGCAAAATGATAGATCATCAAAGTGCCTCTGTCATTAATAACTGTAATTTCAAAACACCGTCATCTGAACAATCGACATTATTTTCCCATAGGAATACAACAAATTAACTTTCAAAATATTGTTCTTACCTTAAATCAGAATATTTAAATGAAAGTTTGATTGAAACTTGACATTTTTTATTCTTTAAAAAATTACAAACTCTTCTCTTGGCTATGTAAATTTTTTCGGAGGTTAATATATTAACTATAAACTCAAAAATTTTCATTTTATGATCGAAAGTTTCTAAATTATTTTGAAATCTACTATTCCACTCCATCAGTCCAAATAATTATAAAATTTAAGTTTAACCCATTTTTCATTTTAGAAAGTCGCAAAACCCTTCAGGGATTAATTCGCCAGTGCAAATTTAATAAATTACCTTTGTTGCAGTAATTTCTACTAACATTTCTAGTGTAGTCTTTCGAAAAACTTTTCAATAGAATATTGTATTTATTAAGTTTAAGCAAAGTCTTGGGAAAGTTGTTAACAAGGTTTCATAATAAAAATAATTATTTCAGAGAATTAAGTGTGGATATATAGGAAGGAGAGTTATACAGTGTGTCTGTGAAGTATGGAGAAATTTGATATATTTAAAAGGAAAAGTCCTTTTAAGAAAATCCGGAAAACACCCGATAATTAGTTTTACATCAAAATTTCATTATACATTTTAAATTGGTTCATATGTAACAAAGCTGATTCCAGAAATACTATTATAGGGTCTTAAGTGAATATTTACAGTGGCTAAAAATCACATTTTTTCAACTTTAGGTTGTTTTTTTCTCCTTACAAAGAAATTTACAGAACTCTGTATACTGGTTACAAAAATCGTGACCTTTATTTGGCGTTTGAGTACTTTCCTCCATGGAACAGCCTGTGCAATAAATTGATCGCTTATTCCGATTATCCTGGTCAGTATATTTGAACAAACGTCAGTTTAAACTGAATGAAACACTTATGTCTAACGGCGTTGAAAGTTGCCAAAAAAAATGAAAAATTTATATATAGAGCAGGTTCTTACCAAACTGACTTTATATTTGGAGATAACAAAGCCTCAGGGCTTTATTATCTGATGGAAATTAGGAAAATAAATAATTTTGAAAAGAAAACAAATTTAAGGTCGCCACTAATTTGGTTTCCTAAAACAAAATTAGAAAAAAATCAAATATAAAAAAAATCATCCAACCTTCAACTGCTGTTATCTGCCAATAAACATAATAAAATTGAAATTAAAGTTAAGATGGTTGCTGTGTAATAATGGGTTTGTAATCATGTGTATATGAATAAAAAAAATACTAAATTTAAATCACGGTGAAGCCTTGCATTTACAAATAAGGTACTTTCCTTTTTCTTTATAAATGTCAACCTCTTCGTAAACCAGTAGCAGTGACCCAAATATTGTGATCCAGCAATTGAATATGACCCAGGAATTGTGTCTTTGGTATCAAATAAGGCAACAGGGACTATCTTTGGCACTGTAACTTTGTGTCCCAGAAAATATGTTTCAGGAATTTTTACTCGGGAACTTTGTTTCTACCACGGAACTGTCCCCAACAAGAACATCTTCTTGTATCACTTGGTCATTAGGTTCAGTTGAAAAATTTAGTAATTTCTTTTGTGGCATGTACATTGTTCTCAACCATTCAAAAAATAGTGCTAGAATAATAAATTTATTCGGTTTCATTGTCGAATTCGTTATTTTTTTATTTTATTTGCTGAATACATTTTAAGTTAATGAAATTGTTGAAAAAACTATTTGAAATCCTCCAAGATGATCCCATAGATTTTTTTGTAAGACGTTTTTTGTAGCTGTTGTCTTTTTTAAAATTTCCTTTCCTGATTTTACAAATCTTCATAAATATACCTTAAAGAAAATAGAATAGACGCCCTCATTTCGTGTCACCCATAAAATCGTAGTCTGGAAAATTGCATGTTTCTTCACGGATACTCTGTCAATGTTTCGCTTTCATTGTGAAAATGTTAAGCGGTAGATTGACCAGGCTTTTACGATCAAGATGGCTTTAGGTACGGTATTGATTTACGTAAATCTAGGAATTCTCGTATAATGGGATTGATATATTGTTTGGGGAATTGATAATCGTTATTGCTTGATTTCGCACTGCTAGTTGTCCATGCCCCGCCAAATACAGGACCAATTAAAGTTTGCCCAGCATGTGTAATAATTACATTGTTTGCAAATCAACACCGAATTTACGTAATTTGATAAATTAGCTTGTGTGGAAATAAAATTATATCTCCATATAAAGTAGATAATATAATTATTTGAATTTTAGTGGACATACTGAAAATGTATCTATCTACGGAAAAATGTTTAAATGAAGATTCAGATAAACAGGAAATTGTATCTATCCATCTATACAGATAGCACACAAGTACTACTAGCCATGAAGAGACCACTCGTTATATCAGGGTCAGTACAAGGTAACCACGCTGGCTAGGGAGGAAGCAGCTCAATAACTTTTTGAAGCTACCTGCTTCGCGAATGCAAGAGATTTGCGTGAACATACTCAAAATTACCCGTCGAATAGTACGTTTTCTAGTAGGGACTCTGACCGGACATTGTAACTTAACAGACATCTTCATACAACGATGCTATTTGACATATCCATATGTCGAAGCTATGATCCAGAAGATGAGTTGGTAGAGCATAAAATAACCTATTTGATTGCTCGGATCTATCATCCATTTGTCAATAAATCCACTCCATCCATTCAACGCATATAATGTGTATATACTCAGCTGACTGGATGTTTTCTTTTGAGTAGGGACTGGAAATCGACAGGACTCGATACACGCGTGCTGAAGGTGAATACATTTGTATATTAGTATGTATACTCAAATCTAGACTGAAGAGAAAAATATCATTTTTGTTTTTCTACCGAGGTATGCGTTAATGTTGATAAGATGTATCAGTTTTTTATTAACAAAACATCGATAAAGTTTACAGAGAAAGTGAAACAAAAATTGTATCCTCAGTTCGGGATCCTCTATTGAATAAACGGTTGGATAACGGATGTTTTTAGGTTGTTGGATGTGAAAAAACGAATTATTCTATGAAAAAAACTGTAGGTGACAAGAATATTTTACCTTTCTCCTGTTCCAACATTTTTGAATGATTGATTTTTGTCCCACATTCTAAAACTGGTAGTTCCTACAGTGATATGACTTTTGTTACGGTATTTTTGATTATCCGTTCACAGGGACAACAGTTGAATAGAAAGTAGATTACGTATGGAACTCATTTCTTTGAATCTGAAATCTGAAATAAGGTTAAAGTAATTTTTGTAAAATTTTAAAACTCCTACAACATTTTAAAATCTTTATATATTATCGCTCACGTATTGTTATAGTTGAATAATGAGTTGCAGCATTAGAATTAATTGGTACTTCCAATGGAGTACCACTAACTTTCTAATTACTATCACTATCGCCGTTGAACATAATTGTGAACAGCAATTCCCAACAATGGCTAACATATATTGTTGAATGTGGAGACTTATAGATTTTATAGCCCCAAGTTGATAGTTAAAGATCTTGTCTCGCGCTAATACACCGAGAAAACTGATAATATTAGGAAAAGCATGAGTGATACACTGAAAAAAAATGTGATTGTTAAGAATGTTTGCGAAAAGTGTTTGTACAATTATTGAAATTTCTGTATGGTATAATTCAATTGAAAAAACTAACTACTTGGACGCTCTGTGCCACGCACTCGGATATGCACTACGTGTCAAAAATTTAATAGATAAGCAGACTGTTTAAGTAGAAATATGAGTTAGTTGCAGTTGAAAGCTCTCGCGGCTCACCATATTATCACAAATTGCAATAATTTTCCTACTTTTGATGAACTCTACAGGATAAGACTTCTACAGCATGTCCATTCCTCCTAATCAAATGTGCGCGGTCTATGCACCAACACTTGTCTGTGGAATTAGGTGGTGCAGATGCTTCGACCGCTTGTGGAACATCCGCATCAGTGTGTACGTCTGCATTTGGTCAGTAGAAATCAGAATTTATTGAGAATTAAAAAGAGTGGTTCCTATAAAGAAAGGTTTTTCAAATTTTCTTCACCAAAATTAAGTGACATAAATTTAATACAAAAACGCTTCAAGGCTAATTGAAAAAATGCAAAAAAACTTGTTCATTTTAAAATAGAATTGTGCTTTAAGCGAATATTTTTCATTTTAAAACACTACAAACTAAAGAAAACTCTTTCTCAACAAAAGCTAGTAACTCAATTAGGTACTACAAACTTTATATATGGTGAGTGATTTTCTTGTTATGCTGTACAAATTTCCTCTTTTTCTATAGTAATAAAATTCAAAATGAAACAGTATTAAGAGAAAACTTTACGGTTGCCTGAATTAAATCTGCGATTATTGTTCCAAATGCAGATGTACCTAATCTATTAATAATTCGTACACCATTCCGCATTGTTACAATTTACCATTTAGATTATATTATAACGGGATGATATATACTAACGCAGATTTTACAAATTTGTATGAGTCTCGTCACCGCATTAACTCCAGTGCCGTGCATATTACAAACTACTTATAAAGTTGATTTTTTTGGATATATTTTCGATTGGGAAAGAAGCTTACGATTCCTCTTGAGAATTAATAAAAACGAAGATGGAAGCACTTATTGACCTTGTCCTTTGGAATTGTTAGTAAGGCTGAAATCGGGAGACACATGATTTTCGAACAATGTTCGAGAAGGAGACACTGGTACAACTGGAGCAATATTAGATGAACTCATATTTCATATAAATAAATAATATATATGTATATTGGGGTGACACTCACTGAGAACTAAAAGCATACTTATTATACTTATTACTTATGATCTCCCCCGTCATCAATTTTTGTGGATTGGTTCATCAGCTTCCTTCGAGTCACCAATGATTTGAGAATTTGTCCTTCACCTCTGTTTTTGTTTTCTGAAGAGTTGAAAAGTCAAGATTTCGTTCCAGCTTTTCGTACGGATTAGTCCGGATGAGTGTAATAGAAATGCTGGTGAATTAGTGCCAACGTTATAAAAATAATGAATTATATAATCATTTAAAAAATACATAATGCTCCAATCCATAATTAAATATTGAACCCGATTCTTTAATCAGCGGAGGAATTTAAGGATATCTGCAGGATTCAACTTAGGTAAATGTCCCTCTTCTATCCATTAATCTTCTGTGCAATTCGCAAGTATGTGGACGAAGGTCTCTTCTACCATCCCACAGAATCCACATTCTTCTTCCTCCACTATTTTTCACCCAAAAGTATCTTTGATGATCCAAGCCCTACTAGATCTTTCCAACGGTCAGATCTTCTGTTTTTTATTTCTTCCAATATTACCTTGGAGCTGATACCGCAAAAGGGTTACGGTCCCCAAGAGAGTGCTTCAGCCCCCTTTTTGTTAGCTCATCTGTTATTTAATTTCCCTCCATTCCAGTGTGTCCTGGAATTGACAGTGTGTTAACGATACTGTTCTCGCCTAGTTCATTGAGTTTGCCTTCTACATCCTTTATCAATATTGAACTGGGCGTGAGTTTCCGCTTGAAAAATACTTGGGGTGTGTTTCCAAGCTTTCGGAGTGTTTGGTGCTTTTGAGCCGTCTGTGTACCATTGAATGGCATTCTTTCCAAGTCTGGTAATGGTATTTGGATCCTATTCCTCCTTGTTACGTATCGCACAACTCAATTCAAAAGTTGACATGTCTTGGCATTTTTTATAATTTTCTAAAATAATGACATAAAGAATTTTATTCCATAAGTGGTTTCCACACTGTATAAAAAAAAAATAATAAAATATCATATTACAAACTTGCGTGTCCCAAGTTTGGTTTAAACGACATCTACTCAAACCAGAATATATATTCTGATGCTAATATCCATTTTCTTGGTAATGTGAATCTGGATAGACAAGCATCAATCTAACTTATCCTCCATCAAATGAAATTCATATTTATAAAGAGAAGCGGTCCCAAATTCCTTCCCAAGCCGATAATCCAACCCTCAAATCTCCCCATGCTGAGTCACTTTCACTATTAGCACCAAATTCGACACCGAATAAGGAATTTTTCACAAAAATTCCTAGATAATATTGCTAGAAGTAGTGGCAATTGGAAACCCTATAATGTTGGTCTAAATTTTAGATAATCACAGAAACTTAAAAGCTACACCACTGAACCTCTCTAATTCGAAATAACTTAATTTTGCGCAATCTTTTGATTCAGAATTGAAAACAAACCGTAACTTAATGGGCGCTAATAGATAGGGGCGGTCCTTTCTTAATGTTATTATGTAATTAAGTCATTAGCATATTTCAATTTGATTGAAAGACTGGCAGAAATTAAACGAATTAGGGATCTAATAATGCCATTCAATTTTATATTGGATTTTAAGATTACAGCGAGCTGTTTGTTTGAAAATAAACAATTGCTTCTTTGGAATATAATTTTAATTCCAGGTTTCATTCCTTAAAAGACTTTTTGTTACAATTCAATTGATTGGAAAGGGAAAAGTTTGTTGTTAATAAAGTTTGTATAACCAACAATGTTGATGGAAATAATTTATGTTTCTGTTAAATGATTTGAATATCTGTCAACCCAGATTTGTAAGGACCTAGTCCGGATACAATAGAATTAATTACTCAGGGATTACCCGAGTCTCGTGCTTAGTATCGCCTGAGGTCGGCGATATACGTAGGACTTTGCCGTAACCGCAACCATCCTGCAATTCTGGATAAATACTGAACTTTTAATAACGCTGCTCAACTTTCTTTCGAGACACCTCTCAGGCGCTTCGCTACGTCCTCTTCACTGTTAGTACCAATACTTATGGTTGCATAATGGCATCTTATATGTGAGTTCTATCAACAATTGTTTCATAATACTGAAAGAGCGAGTTGAATTAATGGTTCTCGACTTTTATTTGACCATTTTTAATGTTCAAAAAGTTGAATAAACAAAGCCAACAATCAAAGTCAATCTAAAATTTCCCAACAACAACTATTTATAGTATAAACAGATGTCGAAAGGAATAATTATAAATATTCAACACTCTATGAATTTTTTGAAAAAGAATATTTTTCAAAAAACAGTGGCCGTTCAACTAAGGAGCAACAACTACTTCCCGTGCATATGCACCGCCGGATATTGAATTACACCCCTAAGTCAAACGGGGTTGATATATCTACAAAATATTTTAAAACCAACCTTTCTGGTTTGCAATTAGAAGGGACAACACAACTTGTAGACCGGTTTCGGCGTATTTGCGCCTCATCAGTTCAAGGTATGTGGTGTCCGTCCGAGAATCTCTAATCCCGGACTGAAGAGTACACTTCAATCACAATCAATACATGTCTTCCAGTAACGAAAATGTAAAGATTGTGACGGTAGCGACCTCTTCACTTCCAATCGCAAAAAATTCATAGAGTGTTGAATATTTATAATTATTCCTTTCGACATCTGTTGATACATTCACTCTATTAAATACGACAATATTACAGGAAACTGTAATAAGATTTATTTATAGTATATTCCATTTTATCCATATTATAACACAATAAAACATTTTCTATTTCTCTGTATATGCAGAATTGGTTACCTTTTCACTCGGTTGACCACAACGCAGGATGTAAACTACAAAAGGTTAGTAGTTTAACGTGTTTTATGTCTTCAACACATGACATAATGTTAACGCTTGAAGGAGTTTGGTTGAACCCACGTCAGGGGTATTTATGGACGTATTTCTTTTTACGTGAGTTGCAAGGGTTAACATAACATTATGTCTGGCGAAAATCATGATTTGATCAAGTAAAAAGCGCCAAGCTGCACAGGAAATTTGATTAAAACATAATTTGTCTCACAACCACTGTTGAAAGTAGCTTGTTTCTTACTAATATAAGTAATTAATATGAAATATTTGAATAACCATCAATGGCGAGATCTATCGTTGTTATTAGGAATTTTAATAAATAATTGCAAAGTTTTCAATCCTAGCTCTTATGCCTTTGTAATAGTAGTGAGCCACATAGTCATCACTAGCGGTATCCAAAGCAGAACAATTTACTACAAAAGCTTTGAATGTCTATTACGATTCAAGGTATATTCTTCAATGAACTGTTCCACCTTTCTCTGCCCTGGTGATATTTCTGTGCCGCTCACTTCTTGATCGATTTTGCGATGCTGCAGAAGGGTTCCGGTCCAATAAATATTTTCAATACTCTAGTGAATCGCCGTAACATCCACTTTAAAAGTTTTGTTTCCTTCCCTTTGTTACAATTCCAGATCCTACACCTACCTTTGCCTTGGAGCCGACCCTATACTAGGTTGTCTCAGTTTTCTCTACCTGGTATAGTTATTTGGAACTGGAATCAAAGTTATATTTTGTGGCATTTGCTTCAATGGGTTGCCCATTGTCATCCGCTTTTAGCTCTTCTATAATATAAAATGTGTACCACTACTAGATTTAACAAGAACTAGGTTTTTCGCTTCATCGGTCAGACCTCAGGCCCCCCCTATATTGGGAGGGCTGTTGAATTCATTAGTATAATACCATATTATTGATGATGAAGAATATAATTTAAAAATAGTATAAAATGAACTGCATTCTTCGATGATTCAGAATGTATTAAATTGAAAAGAATGTATCGTTGGTATTTTCAATTCAAACTACCATTGTCACTATTTTTCATCAGTAATTTATTCGATTGGCTGCTCTCGCACTCTCGGAAATAGAGCTATGTAAAATATTTGCTCCAATGAGAAAACAAACTATCAGATTCGGGTCAATTATTTTTGCGTTGTTTTTCGGGTAATTCTAGGATTAGTGAACTGAAACTGACACCTAGGCACAAATTTTTCAAAGGTAGAATCAGGCCGGATTCGATTAATTTCCTGAAAGTAACATTCATGATCAAAATCTCGACCAGTTTTTCAAATTAAATTTCTTGCTGATGAGCGAAAAAAGGTTTAGATATTGATAGAATTGGGTATTATAATTGCCACTTCCTGAAGGATTGGATTAGTCAACAAAATGTGAGGGTCGTGAAATGTTTGTAAAAGGCAATTAAAAAAAATGTCTATTTGACTGAAAAATTACTGTCCAATATATAAATAAATATTCCAATTCGCTGAGGATCTTTAAAAATGGAAACAGACAAAGCAATTATTTTACAGGTTAAAATGTTTCTGTAATTTCAATCTATTGACTGGCCCAAGCGAAATTAGGTTCAAGAGGAGTTCGTGGTTTCTATGCAAAACACATCATGACCCTGATAATTGGCGATGTGTTTACAGTACGAACGACACGTGATACACGTATCCAAATAGATAATTGCCATAATTTTATGGTTTTGAATTTAACTAGAATTCGCTTACAGTGGACCATACCTCAGAGCAAACGAATACGTATCTCGTAGAAGACCTTTATCCATAACTACATCCACAAACACCGGAGAAAAAGATGAATAATGCAGGGAATTTCAGTTAAGTGGCCAATGAAATGTACTTTGTTAATTTGCTCAATGACATAAAGGGTGTCCAGAAACTCCTACCAATCGCAAACTACAAATTATCCTCCACCTAAGGGTCTTTGAAGATGTTTTTTTAAAAACCGCTACCTACAAACATCAAACTTGGTACTTTGTAGCATTGTATACATTGTCACTTCAAACCCGCGTTTTCTATTACCATCATAAGCGGTCGACGTGGGAGGGGGACGGGTAAATTTGGTTACATTTTTTGTGTATCGGTTTTTTGATTAATTTCAATAAATCCAAAACTTTGAGGTGTTTCCAAAAAAAATGTACCCCTGGTCCAATTCACTCTAATTTGCACCGTTTTTGATAAAATTTAATTTTTTTGTATTTTTGTTTCACTAAACGATTATATTTCGGAAATTGAGAAGAGAAACAGGTGCTTGTTGCCCAAAATGGCGTTACTTTTACCACCAATATTCTTGCAGCATTAGAGATATCTCTGAAGCAGGCACAGAGGTGAAAACGTTGACTACTTGAAAAGTTTGTGATCGAAAACAGACAAATGCTTCAAACTCTATTATTATTAATTCCACCTTTAAATTAATTCCTCAACAGTTGGTAGATGGAAATTAAAATATCTTAGTAGACTGACCTTTCAGGGTTTGATTTAATTTCCACTATTCGGCTAAAGGTTATATGGTTGAAATACGAACGGTGACTGACGTCAGTGGCAACTTGATGAGCATTGTGAGCATTTGTACGTTTGTTTCCATCTCCACAATTCCGTCGTAAGCTCTTCCAATGACGATCCCTAGAGTTGTTTCGTAAATTAAACACGCACTAGTCATTTCGTACAATACTTGTTATGTTATCAACGTCTACAAATTAAATTATTCATACAATATCCGTAGGTGGCTTCTTGTCCTCTCTATTTCTTGCTTTAACAAATAAAATGGAAGTTCATTTCATACCGTACATTATTTAACACGTGTGCTTTTGCTCATGTATTTGTAGATAGGTATAGTTGCGAAACTTAATATACCTGTTATTTCATTACATAAAGTCGGAACGCAGTATTCATCTAATATTGAATTACCAGACAGCAAGTGGCGTTTTATACTATAAAAGTATTTTATACCGGAAATAATTTGAAAAGAGATCGTTATAACTAGATCTTCAACTATTCCGGTGAAGAGAATTAATATTCAACTTTATACAGAATACACACATGATGTTGGATACTGGAAATAAAAAGTCACATTCACTGAATCCTAAAAGTTCTATTGTGTCCCTTTCTTTCTGCTTAGTTCCTGAGGAAAGTCTCAGAGACTAGTAGCTCCAATAGACCTATTTCCCGAATGATTTTTAGGATATCTGCAGGCTTTAGTTTAGGTTAATTTTCCTCTTCTATCCATTATTCTCCTAGATGTCCTAGATGTGCACCAGGAATATAATACTTCTATGCAATCCTAGAGTATGTAAAAGGAGGTTTCTTCTTACATTCGACAGAATCTACATTCCCCCCAGGTCCCCCCAGGTTCTCACCTGATTGTCTAAGCCACACTAGATCTTTCCAATAGTCAGATCTTCTCCTCTTTTGGGCGTTGCCTTTCCTTCCAATCCAACATTGTTGCTGATAACGCAAAAAGTTCCTGCCCCCAAAAATCTGTTCCAGTCCCTCTCTCTGCTATTAAATTTTTTCTAATCCGGTGTTTCCTGGACAATGCTATTCTCGCCTAGCTCAATGAGTTTCCCTAGGCATTTCCATACCATTTCAGAACTGATCACGCAAGTACTCAGTGCTCCAATGGCGGCGTGACTATCTGACATGATCATAATCCTTTCCCTTTTACATCTTTTATCAATATTGAGCTGGTCAAACTTTGACTAACTGAAGGATATTGCACAAAATTTATAATGAAACTTCAGTAATAGATCTTAAAGTGATATAAATTGGTTAATGAAATTAAGTTCACTGATTTCAACAAAATAAACGACAATTTTATCTTTATTAACAATAAATGTTTGGAAAACTAATGACATTAAAATATTCTAATCTACACTTTTTATAATTTTAAACGCATTATTGAAAACTTCAGAGAAATATGGACAATATATTGATTAATTAGTGTTAGACAAGATCCCAAGGATTAAATAGATATTGTTTTTTATCGCTTCGGTCAATTATTAATCCACAAAAAAATAATTGTTCTGGTAAGGGAATTGTCATAAATACATCACAAACAAAACACCCTGTTTGTATAAATTGAAAGATATATACACACTATAATTCACAGTACGCTAATCTGTTTTTCGGTGTAGTAATTGAAATCTCAAAGGCCCAGTTCGTTACAAAAGCTTTAAACTCGTGTTTAAACGTTGGTTTAGGCTGCGCCAATAAGCATACCACAACACAGAGCTTTGAGCTGCAGTCGAATAGGTCATATGTATTTACTTTTCATTCGGGAGGAAAAAACGAATAGGTTGATGCTTTAATTTAGACTGTTTTAGTTGGTTTTCACCCTTATAACTTCACGAAACCTGATTTTATTATGATTATCACACAAATGAGAAAATTATATGGACTTAGTATAAGCGACAATTTGAAAATTATCACCAAGTGGGCATGAACTTGAAACGAGCGCCAGAAAAATTATTTTAATGATTTTTGTTCCATAATTATGTTTCAAAAGAAATTATTACATCTACTAGTATTTCTTATAATGTCAAGATATAATGTGACCTGGAGACGAATCATTAGAATAAAAAATGGATCAAATTTGATCTAAAGACTTGTACAATAAATTGTTTATACCTTTTGCAATATTTCATTGCTCGAAAACTTTCTAGATGCACTGAAAAAAAGAAACTCTTGGAAGAAAAGATTATACCTTTGGCACAAAGAATTGGCGCTTTTGAATAGGTCCAAGAGCGAGGTTTCTCCAGCCAAAGGATTAATTGTCTTTTCATAAGTTTTTAAAATTCCTTCACGGAAGAACTTAATCTATTTGTTCAAAGTCTTTACAGTCTTAGCTTCAAACTAGTATGTAAGATATTTCTTGATACAAAACTTAAATATTTTGTTTCAAGGAATCCACTTCTTGGGACAATGCCGTAGAATTATAACAAAAAACAACTCTCTTGACATAAGAACCTTAGAACTTGCTTTGAAAGCAAATCTTTCTAGTGGCAAGGCCTAGATTTTTAACAAAACAAAACAACTCTCTTGACATGAGAACCTTAGAACTTGCTTTGAAAGGAAATTTTTCTTGGTCCAAGAGCAAATACATTAGACATAGACATTGAGAGGATTTCCACCAGGTACTTGGGATAATTGAAATGTCTCTTGAATGAATGCCGTGATATTTATAATTTTCGTAGCTCTTGAAGCAAAACAAACTATACTTGGTTGAAGGGAATAATATTCAAGAGATTCAAGACATTTCTTCAAGAGAACCATCTTACTTTAGCTAAGAACTTTTTTCTATAGGCAAGAGATATTCTCTTATGCTGAAATAATTTCTCTTGTCGCTAATAATTTCTTGTCAAGAGAGTTGACTACTTTGGTTCAAGACACCCATTTTTATCAGTGTGTCACTACGAATTGAATGAGAGCTTGGTCATCATATTTCGAGGATGAAGTCGGTCTAGTTGCTTCGTATTTAATGAGAAATTAGAAAAGAATAATAATAATGAGAAAGCTTATTACAGTTTCCTGTAATGTTGTCGTATTTAATAAAGTGATTTATCAACAGATGTCGAAGAATAATTATTTATATTCACACTTTATAAATTTTTCAGAAAACAGTGACCGTTCAACTGAGGAGCAACAACTACTTCCCGTGCAATATGCACCGCCGGATATTGAATTACACCCCAAAGTCAAACGGGGTTGGTATATCTACAAGATATTTTAAAACCAACCATTCTGGTTTGCGATTAGAAGGGACAACACTACTTGGTAAACCGGTTTCGGCGTATTTGCGCCTCATCAGTACAAGGTATGTGCTGTCCGTCCGAGAATCTCTAGTCCCGGACTGAAGAGTACACTTCAATCACAATCAATACATGTCTTCCAGTAACGGAAATGTAAAGATTGTGACAGTAGCGACGGACGGACAGCACATACGTTGTACTGATGAGGCGCAAATACGCCGAAACCGGTCTACAAGTTGTATTGTCCCTTCTAATCGCAAACCAGAATGGTTGGTTTTGAAATATCTTGTAGATATACCAACCCCGTTTGACTTTGGGGTGTAATTCAATATCCGGCGGTGCATTTTGCACGGGAAGTAGTTGTTGCTCCTTAGTTGAACGGTCACTATTTTTGAAAAATATTATTTATCAAAAATTCATAAAGTGTGAATATAAATAAAAATTCTTCGACATCTGATAATAATAAGACCCTTAGACATTCCAAAAGCTGCAAAACCAGAATTATGAACTGGGCAAAATCTTTGGTTACAATTGTCTGGACTGTTTTTCCCATTTTTTCTCACTTCTTTGATGTTTGTGTGTTCTACAGTTATTCATGATTCATTATTTTGAAAATTTATCTAGCACTTCTCGCCGAGTAGTTGTTTTATTATTCCTACACAATATTTTTCGAAGCAACAAATTAATCAGGTAGAAAAACAGAACGACAAATAATATACATGTTTTAATTTGAATTAAAAACAATATTTATCCAAATTTCATATCAGTTCAGATTTTAGAATGTCAAATATTATTGAAAATAGATTGCTTCGCAATTAATTGATCACATAAACGAGATTATATTTTAATAAACGTTTATTGATCCGGACACAAAGCACCGTTTAAACAATATTTAACTAGGCCTTTGAGCTTTAAATAATTGAAAACGCCAGTACCCAGTTTGTTGCGTTGTTTATGTATCAATAATATTGACGCACTGTTTCGTTCGTTCTTTAATTCCCCGATGTCCAAATACACGAACTTCCATAAAAGTTTAAACAAATAACCAATGTTTTGTAAAATAGCAATAGTTAATTGTTTTTTCGAAAAAAAATCAAACTAGTGATCTGTAAAATGAATAAATTTAGAAATTTATCAAAAACTATGACAAATACCGTGATTCACCTGTAAAGTGGTTTTAAAACATCGTCTTCGTATCCTTTTCTTTAAAAACATCTTCCGTGGAACAGCTTCCTTGTGGTATTTTTCAATTTACCGGCAAACTATTTGTCTTTCAACTGAAACATTAGTTTTATACGCTCTACACACATTCACTAAATGACTTTCAGGCGAGTATTAACAGTAAAATATCGTAATTTCACAAGAATAAATAAATCATCCCATTTGGGTAATCAGGAAAAATGTACTGATAATTATTATATATCTATAAATTATTTTCTTGTGGTTTTTGTTAGGTTATAATATATAGAGGTATTATAATATTTATTTACTTAATTACAGTTAATTGTCATTTTACTAAACAGGTCTACAAGTGATATTGTCCCTTCTAATTACAAACCAAAATGGTTGGTTATATCTTCCAGATATACCAGCCCCGTTCAACTTGGAAGTGTAATTCAATACCCTTGGTGGCATATAGCCAGGAGAGTAGTTGTTGCTTCTTAGTGAACGGTAATTAACTTTCAAATTTTGTAAGGCGTTACAATAGTATCTTTGACATCTTTTAGAATATTTGTTGGGTTTTAATTGAATATTAGCTCATCAAACTATTGTTACCTGCAATTCAAGTTATTATCACTTTACTGTCAAAGAGTTTATATACGATTACAAGTTTTCGAGCCTTGGGGATCTAGAAATGTTACCCAAATGAAATATTTACACCATTCATAACTCTGGACCGATTTTAATGAACCTTTATTTGTTGGATTCGTCTCTGCCTCAAATGGCAGAATAACTATATTTTGGGAAATGTATGTATGTATTTTGGGGTAGGTACCATTCACTGAGACCTAAAAGATCTATTGTGCCCCCTTACTTCTACTATTTTAGTCCCCCTCTTCGCTAGTTCATCTGCTATGTCCTGGAATCCACAGTTAGGTGACTATATTGTTCTCGCCTAGTTCATTGAGTTTGCCTAGGCATTCCCACACCATTTTGGAACTGATTACACAAGAACTCAGCGCTTTAATGACTGCTTGACTATCAGACATTATGACAATCCTTTGCCTTCTATATCCTTTGTCAATATTGAACTGGGGACACTTTCTTATTGCCTGAATTTCCGCTTGAAAGATACTTCGGGTTTTTCCCAAGCTTTAAGAGTGTTTGGTTTCTGGAAAATAGGGCTATTCCTTTTATCTGATCATACTGTGAATATAAGGACAAAACCTACAGTTACTTCTTAGTTCACCAATGCCCAGTGGCTGGCTCATTAGTTTCAATAATTTCCTGATCGTAGATTCTTTTTTTATAATTTGGTACCTCATAAGTCTCCCTTGAATATTGATACTATTAGATTCTTCTCAATCAAGTAATTTTGTTAGACCAGCTAGAACATGGAATTAATTATATACCAATCGTGGATGGTAAGCGGCGCTATCCAAGATAATTAAACTGGGCTCCACTACGTTTGATATAAATTTGATTTTGTACCATTTTTCAGTTTTCGCAGTTCATATAATCATGGTAATGGCCGGTTCTCTGGTTACTTTCTGAAAAACTTACCAGCATCTTCAACAAACTCTCGTTTTCTTGTCATGCATGTACGATTATATATTTTGAGACCTCGCCTGTTTTTTTGCACTGAGTTAATACTCATGTCTTGTCATGTTTTTCTCATCTGAACTTTTTCCTCGAAATATTTTTCTAAAAAACTTCAACTTCTTGGATCGTACCATTGGAAAGATCTAGTTAGACAATCAAAGATTCTGATAGGTGAGTACAAGAGTAAAACACAGGGATCCTAACGGGCAACTGAACAAGCTCAAAATAGTGGCATGGAAGAAGAAACCTCCTTCCACATACTAGCGAATTGCACAGCAATTCAGAATCCTAGGCTCAGCACCTAGGAGATTATTGGATAGAATAGGGACATTTACCTAAGTTGAAACCTGCAGATATTCTAGAATTCCTCAGGGAAATGAGACTATAGGAGCTACTAGTCTCTGAGACGTTCCTCAGGAACTAACTAGAAATAAGGTGGCACAATAGATATTTTAGGTATCAGTGAATATCACCCCATCATACATACATACATCGTAGGTACTAACAGCCAGCTCCATCAAATTTCCTATTGTTAGTGTGTTTAAACTTACCTACTAATTGTATGTATTGATTATCATGCTTTCCTTTGTCGTATGTAACTGAATATTCACAGTGCTGTGTCGTGGAATAGAGTATAGGATAGTTTGAATTGATTCAATTAACAAACTTTTATAAATTCCATAACATAAGGACTCGTAAAGTTGTATATTTTATTTTTTTAAAGTAAATCGTTTCACGTCCCAATTGAATGTTTGCGATTTAAATACGGTAACCATTGTTAATCGCATAAATTGTAACATTTTACTGGAGAATTTACATGACAAAATAAATACAATGTTGATGGATGCTTTTAATTTCATCATATTTTTTTGTTCAAGTGGTTTTTATCCACTTTATTTTCACATCAAATTCTTTATCTCGTCTTAATTGAAAAAATATTTAATTGAAAATCAAAATAATATTTTGAAATACCGATATGAAAAAATGTCATCCACAGGCCACTCTTTTCAATAGAGGAACTGTAAATCAGATTTGCATATTGATTTTCATAATACGGTTTCTGTATTTTTTCCCTTCAACTCGTAAAAAAATTTGGCAACTATTCCAGAGCCAAAAAATTTTAGAATTTTCTATAATAAGTTTTAAAAATTGAGGAAATATCTTCGGGAGAAATCATGTGGTAGAATTTCCATGCGTTCCTTAAGACTTTTGGGTTTAACATAATTAAATTTTGTTTAATATAGAAGTTGAATGGATTTTGACACTGTTTTGAAGGAATATTCACACGATAAGCTTTAATACATTAGATTTTTCGTGAAAGTACGGCACGGTTTCTGAAACTGCAGTAGCAGTCTTTGTTTGGCACCATTTCGTGCCTCATACTTCTTCCGTGATTTTTCTGGCAATAGCGACAGGCAATCGATATTTGCTGATTTTTCTATATCCATTTGGTTGCTATAGAAATCTATAATTTCAATTTCTCTCAATTTTTGATAATAAACTGTCAGCTACAGCTTGACGTTGTTGACAATGCTTATGACGCTATAGAAACCGGCAAAGCTGTCTACAATTTCATGCGAAAAGTACCGAATTGAATTATTAATAAAAAACCAAGAATAAATTCTGCGGGGAGGGGGAAAATCTTATATACTGTTACGTCGGACCTGTACGGAGGCCCATAAAGAAAAAGAAGAAGACAGACATACATCTGGAATCACCTAGAACTGTCATCGAAAAGTCGAGAACTGTCTGGAACAGCTGAAAACTATAAATATCTGGGCAATTGACATTTCATAGTTTTTAAATTTACTTCTTCTTTTTCTTAAATTTTCTTGCTGCTGCTCTAAATTATCTACTGGCTGGTCTACCTCTAGCTTTAATGTTTCGTGAATTTGTTTCGGACCATTCGTAATTTCTACATCTGCTTGTCCACGTCTCTCATCCTTTTCCTCCCAGGTCTTTTCTTCTCTTCTTCTTTTTCTTCCTTCCTGCGTCTTTCCTTCTCTTTTTCTTCCTCCGTTCTGTGTTGAGGTCCATAAACAAAAAGAAGACACATCACCAATGTTACTACTATCTACATAACAACTTCCTTTATTTCTATAACTTTTAACTTTCACAATTCAATACTAATCATGCCTCTCTATCAGAATACAGAACTCAAACTAATGTTTCCAATATAGTTCGTAACTTATAAATATCAACCCACGTGATCAAAGTGCCAAAAAAGAGACGTTCGCTTGAATTATGTCATTATTTTGCTGCTGTCAATCAGTATGTTTTACAGCCTTAATCCTAATAAATATTGAAATTTATAGGTCGCATGTTATCAAAAAATATGAATATATGCTTAAAGAAAGGTTTCGTAATTGATTTCATATGTAATACAACTCGTGGGTTACTTAATTATTAAACTCAAACTAACATTAGTCGTACTAAAAACTTTATATGTTGGCAAAAATGCGCACTGTTGCCGCGATTAAAATGGTTTACCTGGTACAGTTGACGTCTTGACATTTTTAAGGTTATGTTGTGACAGTTTAATATTGATCATTCAATTTTTCGATTATTTCATCTCCTTGTTATAAAATACTGCGAAAAACTCAGTAAATTTTCACAAGCAGTGATGAGTTGTCAAAGTTAACGTATAAATGAAACTTAATAACACTGCAATAGTTGATGTATTTACTATCCATCTATTCCTGACTATTCACAGCATTTATGAAGCAAGTAAGTATTTAATATTATACTCAATCATCTGTATTTATTGTATTCTGTTACACTATTCATAATACTTAGCAATTATATTTGCACAATTCATTTACAGATAATCCATGTCACTTTAGAAATGTTACTGCTGCAATTGGAGGAAGAACAATTATTTAATGTAGAATGTACCTAATCATAGTTTCCTAAAATATGACACATCCACACAATGGATTTCCAAGAAAAATAAACCACAATATGAATTTGTTTTTATTAAAATGAATCTTGAATTTTCCAACTATTTCATACATACCTTTTTAGGCTCAGTAGGTTTTAAAATAATAATTTCTTACTTAGTGCTGTACTTTTAACATACAAATAAAAGTATTATACAGAAATAAGTTCAAGTTTGTTTATATACAGTAGCTTTCAAAAACTAAACCTAACCTATAGCCAAATAAAAAGAAGAATATTTGATAACTTCATTTGACATTTACTAGATTCTCATACTATTTCAAGAGCTTGGCAACATAGTTCAGTTATGACAGAAGTCACGTGGGTTGATATTTATAAGTTACAAACTATAACTAACAATAATTGTCCCGATTTTTATACTTTTCACTTGTTCCAGCCAGTTCTCGACTTTTCGATGACATTTCTAGACTTCTCGATGACAGTTCTAGATATACGTCTTCATTGTTTTCTTTATGGACCTCTACATATCCTCCGTAAAAATCCGTCACGTAACTTTATTGCCAGTCCTCGCTATCGGTCGGGCGCAAAATCGTTCTCTACTAGTAATAGATATTTACGTTACTAGTCCGGTAAGTACACTTTTACAGTACGAGTGAGATGTTTACGGAATTTCGAAACGAGTAGTGTAAAAGTTTACCGGACGTGTGACGTACAACATTTTATTTCATACAGCTAAAAAACACAAAAGAACAGTGAAAAAATAAAGTATTAACATATTTATCTGCGTTCGCTATTTTTGAAATTTGCATTCAATGCCAAGATAGCTGGCCTGTAGTTGGTATCCATAGAAACATAATATTGGTTTTTAAATAATATGATACTGTCAGCGATTGTCATTGTCCGATTTTCACGAAATGGCTCAAGATCAATTCATTCCAGAGGACATTTTGCGCAAATCTCATAAAGCCACGGGGCATCTGATACCCAACAAATCGTTATGTTCATTGTTTTGCTGTTGAATTTTAATAAATGTATATTTATAGTTCTGAAGCATAACTGAGTTTTCATTACGGGATAGTAGCACGTGATATTTCATTTCATCCCGTAAATAAATGTTACTTGCGTCCCTTATAGTATAATATATATGATGAGGTGTGTGTGTAGGAGTATCTGAGCTCTCTTTATAAAATCCTAATGATTCTATAATAGTAATTAACCGTATTTTCATAGTACAAATGCATAATTATTGATATATAAATAATATAAAAGCATACATAAGTGAATAACCCAACGAAAAGTGGTAATTTGTAACCGAGTGAGCGTAAAAAGGTCACATAAATCAAATTAAAAAATCGAAAATGTTTATTCTTGTAAAAAACGGAAAACAGTAGATGTCAGTGATTTGAGGTTTTCCGTTCTCCAACGAACTGGGATAACTAGTTTGAACAATGAAATGCAAATGTCACAAAAATACGTTCCAGGAAGTTGCACTCGGATCTACATAAATCATGCATTTGTTGAACACTTTTACAATACTAGCGAGTTGATGGCCTAATTGTTGGGAAAGGCGAATCATATCGAAATCTGTACTTTTCATTTTCCATAGAACAATTATAATCAATTAAGTTTCAAAATGATGTGCACTCTAAAAATCTGTCAGTGCTATTTTTAATATCATATCTTTCTGGTGGTTGAAAATAAAATAAATTTATTTTCTGCTGCCTGATCTATGGAATAAAATCTAACTTTTCGACCTTTCCCGTTTGGAAATGATAAATTGTCATAAACAGTCTTTGAACGTTTGTCCATCCTGTACCATTTTCAATCAACGTTATACTTTTCTGGAATCATCTGAGCAAATTTAAGAAAAGTGGTTTCCTTAAAAAAAACTGATGCTGATCTCATCGCTCGAAGGTTATTCATAACAGTTTAAGTACAACATTGAAACTCTGTTTTTCTAATTATTTTCCGACTCTTAGCTGGATATTTTTTTTCTCTTTGCATTACTTCCAATTTGCAAGACGTGTTCCGTTCGACAATGCCAATTTTAATTGAGTTTGTTTTTTAGTAAAAAAAACAACATTGCAACCGACAGGTCGCAAGTCAAAAAAGAAAGTTTAAAAATAAAATGAAGTTGTCTTCGAAATCCACGAATTTTTCCAATGCTTATATACCGCCCTTGCAATTTATAACTGCCTTTTAATCAATTCGAAATTGATGGAAATTTAATCAGTCCAAGTCTTCGATAGACATGAATTTAAAATTTTGATTAGAAAACGAATGTGCTGGAAATTCATAAAATGAATTGTTCAAACTTTTAGATGGGCGTTGTCATTGTTGTTGAAACTTATTTAAACATTTAATTTAATATTAAAATATACTTTTGGCATAGGACTACAACTGTAGACAAGACAATTAAACTTCGAGAGCAATAGAATTGTGTTGTGTATGTATGTATGTATGTATGTATTTTGTGGTAACATTCACTGAGACCTAAAAGATCTATTGTGCCCCCTTACTTTTACTTAATTTCTGAGGAGAGTCTCAGAGACTATAGTCTCCTATAGTCCTATTTTTCAACCTAGGTAAATGTACCTCCTCTATCCAGTAGTCTCCCAGGTGCTGTGCCCTAGGATTCTGAATTGCTGTGCAGTTCGCAAGTATATCGATGGAGGATTCTTCAGGCGATAATGTCCCGTTAGGATTCCTGTTAAAACTCTTAGTGCAGTTTCACTTTGACTTATGCATTCATTTGATCTCAACAGATTGTAGTCACCCAGAAGAATCTTAGATTGCCTAAGGCCTACTAGATCTTTCCAATGGTCAGATCTTCTTTTTTCTTTGGCTCTACCTATTTCTTCCAATATTACATTGGGGCTGATTCCGCAAAAGGGTTCCGGCCCCCAAAAGGGTATTTCAGTCCCCCTCTTCGCTAGTTCATCTGCTATTTCGTTTCCTTCTATTCCAGTGTGTCCTAAAATCCACAGTAAGGTGACTATATTGTTCTCGCCTAGTTCATCAAGTTTGCCTTAGCATTCCCACACCATTTTGGAACTGATAACACAAGAACTCAGCGCTCTAATGGCTGCATGACTATCAGACATTATGATAATCCTTTGCCTTCTATATTCTTTATCAATATTGAACTGGGCACACCTTCTTATTGCGTGAATTTCCGCTTGAAAGATACTTGGGGTTTTTCCCAAGCTTTCAGAGTGTTTGGTTCCTGGCCCGTACACTCCTATCCCAGTTCCTTCTATTGCTTTTGAGCCGTCTGTGTACCATTGAATGGTATTCTTTCCAAGTCTGGTAATGGTATTTGGAATTGTGTTGTGTAAGGTCTAGCAAAAAATACTAGTAATTAAACTGAATGAAAAGTGAGGTTAACGTGGTTGTATCATGGTATACTCTTATTTAAAGTCAAGGTGAAGAGAGAAATTTTTAATCCAATTGCTGGCAAACGCTGCCCAATGGTCTACTCCAGTTGGGCTGTCATGGCGTCATGTAATTGTGTATTCACTTGACTTCTTGAACAGAACATATACCATCCTCCAATTCCGAATGATGATGAATCATCCAGAATACAATTTCCGAATATATCATGAGCAGTCCAAGATATCCTAGGAGCAACGGCCAAGCGAAAGGAGCTGTTCATCTAGTGAAACAGTCGAAGAGTGGAAGTACCAATGGATTAAGTGTAGATATTTGCTTTAAAAGGTTTCAAGTGCCATCGCCACTGTACCCACAAAGATTATAAGTGTAATTTTATTTGCAAAGTAAAACTATAAAACTAGATGGAGCTAAGCACTAAGTCCCGAATATTTTTATTTTGAAAGGGTATAAGTGCCAAAGTCATGTTGACAGTGTAAGTGAGCTTATTTGCGTTTAATAAACGTTTATCGGACAATACATTGCAGTGTAAGGGATTGGCATGAAGGTGTGAGTGGACGAGGAGGTAGTGAAGGTGCATCTACCCTTCTTAAATTTTTAAATTCCGATGTCACCCAAAAAAAAAACATTTGCTACTGTGGAGTGACAACTGTGCGAATCAAAACAAATACAGTATGGTAATACACCTAACAAGAAAAGGTTTTACTGACATGGATTCGACACGCATCGCATAATGGTTTGATTTGTTTCCTTTATAATGCGTGAGTGGGTAGCGATTCTTAATCTAGCTAAAATCACCTGTTTTCGAGGATTCGCTGGTTTTTTCTGTTTTCACTGACGTTATCACTCATATTATAATGTATTAGATTTGTATGAGCTGTCTTATTTTCTCAATATTTGGGATTTGAGGAGCTCTAGTAATTTAAGCTACTTATCCGCTTTTTGCTACTCCCACATTAGTTGGAAAACACACTAATTTACCTAACTCATTGCAAGGTGCTTTGGATTTAAAATATTTACAATCTGACAAAAGCCAAAGCATGGAAAATTTTATGGTTGACATTGAATGGTTATAGAAACAGTAATGTGTACAACATGTGCAAAAAAACCTGCGGCGCTCGTAGGGAAATGATAACTTTGCGCACACAATCTAGTCCCATACGTTGATTAAGTTTGCCTGAGAATAAACAAATAAAGTAGATAAAATTTAAACAATAATCTGGACATATTAGGGTTGTTAATTTAATTAATAACAACCCGCTATCAAAGAACTTCTCTAAGTGCCACAGCTGTTTTATCTAAATGTACCCACCAATCACTAAAAACGTCCTTCATAATATTCCCCAACTTAATTATTCGAATTTTAACACCAATGTGCTCATTAATAAAGACGAACCGACATTGTTATAGTTTCACCCTCATTTGAGTACATTATTTCCATTTATAATAACAATATGTAATACAAATTGTGCTTTAATTTGTTGCGGGGTGTTAATTCATAGCCGTCCCTGAAATGATCGTGATAGTTTGTTTTGTTTAAATCGAATTAACTTTAGCATGGGTTGCAGCAAGTTTGATGATAAAAGTTTGGTCTAAATATGTTGAAAGGGATAGAGATTTTCCAGAATATTTGAGGAATATTACACCACACTTAATTATTGAGACTTATTGGGGAGAAATTTTTTTCAGCATTTTTAAGAATTTGTATGTATGTATATTGTAGTGACATTCACTGAGACCTTAAAGATTTATTGTGCTTAATTACTTCTACTTAGCTCCTGAGGAAAGTCTAAGGGATTAGTAGTCCTATTTCTCTGAGGAATTTTGGGATATCTGCAGGCTTTAACTTAGGTAAATATTCCTCTTCTATCCAATTATCCCCTAGATGCTGTGTCCTAGTATTCTGAACTGCTGTGCAATTCTACATTCTTCACCTTCTACTATTTTCAGCTATTTCAGGTGCCCATTCAGGCGACAATGTACCGTTAGGGTACCTGTTAAAACTCTCAGTGCAGTTTTACTTATGCTTTCATTTGATCTCAACGGGTTGTAGTCACCCTTCGGAATCTTTGATTGTCTAAGCCCTACTAGATCATTCCAATGGTCAGATCTTCTCTTTTCTTCGGCTTTGCCTATTTCTTCCAATATTACAATGGAGCTGATTCCGCAAAAGGGTTCCGGTTCGAGTCCCCATCTTTGCTAGTTCATCTGCTATTTCATTTCCTTCTATTCCAGTGTGTCCTGGAATCCACAGTAAGGTAACTATATTGTTCTCTCCCAGTTCTCCTAGTTTTCCTAAGTATTCCCACACCATTTTGGAACTGATTACACGGGAGCTCAGTGCTTTAATGGCTACTTGACTATCTGATAATTCTTTATCAATATTGAACAGGGCATACTTTCTTATGGAGTTTTTCTCAAGCTTTCAGAGTTTCTGGTTCCTGGCCCGTACACTCCTATCCCAGTTCCTTCTATTCCTTTTTAAGAATTTAGTTGTAGTAGGTACAATATGGCTTTAATTATTAAGGTCCGTCAACTTGAAGTAATTAAACCACTTCAATAACCTAGGTATTAAAAACAGAAACGGCTATAGTTAGGTACCTAATTGTTATACTTATCATAATTAAAATAATTTCAGCTTACGAAATGTAATTTCAGAAAAAAGTCTTCAGAAACATATTACAAACAGCTGTGAACTTTTATTTAAAACTGTACTTTATTTAAAATGATGACATCTATTTTAATATTTAAAAAAAATCTGATTCGTCTGCTCTAACTTCAAAGCAAATCTACGAACCAATTTAAATTTCATAAGGTGCTCAAAGTTCTTCTCTTTTGCGCCTTTGAGAGAATTAATTTTCTAATTACATCCAGCTTCAAAGTTTACCTTAATAATGTTGATCCAGCTGCAAGTTATTTATGTCCTATTTCAGTTTTGGGACGAGAAGTCATAAGCCATTGTTCCTCAGATTTTAATAATTTGAAATATGAAGTAAAAGAAGTTCTGAGATCTAGGATTGAGTGGACACATTGTAAAATAGTTATTGTTTATTGTCCCTCCTCGTTTAGCGTCGGGAAACAACACAACCTTGAGGTAGAATCTTTCCTGTGTAGTGACAAGGGTTGTTGTTGTATTTGGGATTGCACGAGCTTGTCGAATTTGTTAAATCTTGCTTAGCTGAGAAATGTCTATTCTCTACATTGGTCCTTAAGCACCCTTCGAACATTTTTTTTCTCAGTTTGATCTCTTGGTTTTAGATTTTCTTTATAAAATATGAAAATCCGGTATTTTAAAGATAAAATATTGTTAAGAAACTGATAAATTTTCTAATATTAGCGGTGACTCTTTCATTCTTGAATTCCTGACATCGAAATAAATCAAACTGAAACTAAGTAACTGTTTGATTAAATTATTACATAACGGCCCTTCTGAAATTAATAAATTTCAATGTAGATACATTTCACAGAGAGAAATGTTCCCATAGAAACTTTTTTAATTAAAAAATATTACGAAATAGCAAAACTGCTTGTTAAATTTAACAAATCGCAGGCATTATGCCAACGTAAATTCGTCACAGATACCTACAGAAATTTTAAAAAGTATATTTCATATATTTCAAAACCTATTACACAGTGAATTTGTATTACTTAACAAGAACCCGTAGAAGTAGATTTGGATGATGACAAATCCAGCAAAACGTTGCTCTACGTATGATACACTGGATGCAAGCTGTAGTAGTTAAACCTATGATAGCATATGCGTCTTTGGTATGGTGAGCAAAGACGATACAGATGCAAACACTTGCTACTAGAAACATCTGACGTTCCTCCACTAAACCTTGCAATGATGGGAGAAGCAGGGGTGTGGTTATTTAAGCTGCAAAACCCTTCGATCAGGACATATATCCATCAAGGACATCGTTAGGGAAGCCATTCTAGATTTAAAAACAGACTGTCTGGCTACTAAACTTCTCCCCGGTCCTAGATATGAATTAGAGATATCTCGGAGAAAGGATGGGCAAAATCCAAACGGACTGACGTTACCCTTAGGTTTGATCTGTCAAAGACCAAGAAGGGACAAACACATGTTGAAATTCCCTTAATTTTTTAAACAGTCTCAAGGTAATATCTAGACTGGAATAGGAATATCAGAATGAACTGGCAGACAGCACCAAAGTAAGATTAATGAGAGTGCCGAGCTGACGAGCTCGTGAGAAGAGGTACAACATTAATTTACGTTGGTCTAGAGACAGTTCTTCGGACTCCTAAGAAAGCGGTCCGAAGAAAAATACAAAAATGACAAAGCCAGTCAGTTTGAGACATTTGCGGTGAACTTTGAATACTATATCGCATTTTGCCTCTTTAAATTGCGAGCTTCAAATTAAAATTACTAATAAAATCTAAAGAGATTGTCTTACATTTTTTTAAAGATTCATGTCTAACGATAACTACTGATAACTAATCTCGATTAAACAAAAAAATGTCCCCGATATTGTCATTTAATTAAAAAATTTGCGGTTATATTCACAGGAAGCGTCCCTAATTAAACTTCTAACCCAATCATAACCTAGACCATGGAAATGTAATTTGATTAGAAGAGTATTCTCGCCTTAGCCGGATATTCTCTCAGTTTACCAATGACAAATTACGTTTCAACTACTAATCCTGGAATATCTACACTATATTAACGTAATTTTGTAAATGCATCATCATCCCATTATATTTGACAAGCCCGTTGATCTTTCTAGATGCAACACCGTCTAACCAGTGAAGTTTATAAATTGTCTGAATGACGAAAACAACGAGCTAAATGTCAGATAATTTATTCCAGTCTAGTGTTTTACTATTACAAAGATTAATTTGTATACTCTGCTATTTAATTAATGGAAAAATGCACTAAATTAAAAGAAATACAAAGTGCTGTTGAGTTTATTACTGTTTTGTGGATTGCCGATTATCTAGTCGAATAAGTAGTTGTGATGAATGATCAAAAGAACCCATCTTAGGCGTAGCCAAATTTTACAATTATTTGAATGGGCTAGATTCAATGTATTAGTTGTAGGTATTTACTTTGATCAATAAATAAGTATGTATTGATAATACGAGTAGATATTTAGGGCCAGTTCAGAGTTATTCTGTTAAGTTTATTTAAGTAACGTGAAGTATTACTGATCAAGAGAGGCTTGCAAATTCTCGTCACACTAAGCAAGCATTACAATTTTTCAAATTGACGTTTAACAGCTGTATTTTTATATATTTCTCAACATACTGTATTTTATTTATTTTCTTGCATGTGAGAAGTAATTTTGTGAATAAAAACCTATGTTAGAAGTTCTGAAACAAATTTCTATTTACACATGCGCGGCTGTACCGAGAGTCGAGTAAAATTAGTGCAAGTTTGAAAATCATATTTTAGTTGTAAACAAATAATGTCGGCCAAAAAGACCCGACCCGAGAACACTGCCGAAAATGTCCGAGCGCCGGAAAGTAACGGAGTAGAGTCGAGCCCCATATCCATAATTTTAAGAACCGTTTACTACGCAATGTCTTTTATATGATGACACAATCCGTTTTCTCTATTGCTTGGCCCATTGATTCAGTGTGCTCGTTGGCTTAAAAGTATATAGTTCCAGTGGGAGTAGAGTATGCAGACTCAGCCTGTTGCATAGCGTCTTATGTGCACTTATATCCGCAGGTCAACACAGATACCGTAGAAATGGAAGGTCGTTAAGAAAAATATAAGACTAGAAATGCAGCTGTCCTTTATCGTTTGCAAAAGAATAGAATCGAACAAAACATTCATGAAACTCCAAGTATATTTAAGGCTGAAATTGGCTGGTACTGTTCTGTCGTTGAACGTTTGGTGTAGATGGAACACTAGCGCCCTCTTATTTTTAAAACGTATTTGTATTCATGGAGTTCGTGCTTCATATCCACTCTACTATAACAAATAAAATTGTTGATAATTGTATTTATCAAACGAGAATTGAAAAAATTCATCTAAATCAATATAAACGAATGGGTCCTTACAAACTTAATCTCTATGGAAATATATAGAATGAGTTATGAACTTTGACGTTAACTAATGGCATAAAAGTGATACATATTCAAACATGCTAATTTTATCGAGCGAATTTTAATATTTTATCTCAGTGGTATTCCCGAGATGCTTATAACACTCAGATAATAATGTTTGTTAAAGTATATTTTTTTAAAATAATTGCTAGTACAGCTGGACCGACAATGACGGTTTATTCGAGTTTTAAAAATATTATCCAACCGAGAAAATACCTGAAAACTATTTGCAGTAGTGGGGACAGTGAATTATTAAGCTAATTACGTTTGTTGTTACTAGTTACTAAATTCAATTGGTAGCTGTAGTTACAAGAACAAGTTGAAAAAATGAATACACTTTTAACAACTGCAAAAGTTATTTGATAATATCAACTATAGTAAAAGTCACGAATGTTTCTCGTTACGTCATAACTCATAAATATCCGAATCAAATCAATAAGACAGTTTTTTACCAGCGGGACATCATTGTTAGAGAGTTGGGCATGTATTTCTGGTAATCCAATTATGAGAGGAAATAAATGAAGATCAAATTTAACATATCATAGTTAGACTACAATTTGAAATTCCACAAATAAATTGTTTCAAAACTAACCTCTTGAATGGAATTTAACGGCAGAAGTGGTCCGCCATTAGCCAATTCCTTTTGGAAATATTCATGTAATTTATTAATACACTCAAGTTTACTTTCGTCCCAACGTTTACCAGGCATTTTGTCCAAAAAATATCACAATAAGTGTAAATAAATGTCACCTGTTTAAAGTAATGACAATGACGACGAACTTCAATGGTGACAGAATGATTTCCGCGTTTTATAACTTATAAAGATTAAGTGGAATACCTCCTCAAGGACTATATTCTCCAACAAACCTGATTCGTGAAAACGAGCAAAGATTGAAATATCTATTGTCAAAAATTTACTCTTCTGGAAAAAAGGATCAAAATGTGTTCATTTCATGGATAAATGCTACAGGTATTATTATAACTCTTTGATTCACACAAAACAACGAACTCCACAGAAAGTTGAAGGAAGATATTGTTTAAAGATCTAGCGAGTTTTCGAAAAATGTTATGCCACGTGCCATCTTCGACTATTCGAAACAATCAGGCTTCAGAGGAGAAATCCTTGCCAATTAAGTATTTGCCTGGAGCAGAGCAAATCTATAGAAAACTATGAATGTAGGACCCTCATTTTGGAACAAAATTTAGGTAGCTTAATAATACTTATTAAACATATTTAATTGGATTGTATTATTGAGGGATCTCTGAAAACCCTACCAGTAGATATATTTTTGTTCTCGACTTTCAACCTTCAAGTATCATTCACGCAACACTGAACTTAGACTAATTTGAATATTTGCTAACGATGTCATTTGAACCAAAAAACTTTTCACTTTTGTATTAATTACTTACCTAAGTCGATTAAAATCCCAGACGCTAAGTGAAATAGCATTTCATTTAATTTCGTATTGTCTGTTGTGTCGATAAGAAAAGGAATTAAATATTATTCTAATTTTAAATGGGTTTCGTTACGAAACTTCGACAAATCAAATGAATCGAATCAACTTTAGGGAAAATAAAATGGTTATTGTCCCATACATTAAAACGAGGCACTCGCGTATTAACCATTTTTACATAATTAAGGCAAAACATGTACCCTTTCTATGTACTTGGATATAGCCATACACTTTAAAAAGCGCCAAGGGAAATTACAATGCTATACTGATTGGCTATTGTCCCAAATTTGTGTGAAACTGGTTTTCGGACAAATTGAACAACGAAAAAATGCTACCGAAAACAATAGCGGGAGAGAGTTATTGTTTATAATAATGAGAAAAATCATTCGAGTTTCCTTCTATGTGAGTGTCCGGGACAGGCACGTATCCAGGAGGAGTCCAGGGGGTCAGGACTCCCCCCCCCAAAATGTTTTCAAACACATACTAGAAAAACGATGATTCCATAATTTTTATGTAGGTACAGCAGTAAAGTAATGTATATATATATATTGAACGGCATACAGTTTTGAAAGTATTATTTTTAAAATGTCTAAGTTTAAAAATAAAAATCAATTGCTTAACTATTGGCAACACAGAGGAACTTATCGTCGATCAACTTATAATGAATCTACTAGATTGTTTTGAAACAAACTCAACCAAACTAATAGCTCTTCAAAGCTTATTACCAGGCTTTGCTTCAAATGGAAATGCAAGTCAGCTAGAGCAGCTTTCTATGTATATTGAAGATAATTACTCGCTGTCTGCTCTTCAGGGTGAATATTACTTATGGTACAATCAAGTTGATGAAGATTTAGACAGAAATACCGAAACCCTAAACGTTTTGGAGCAATGTAACAAAATTTTTTCCCCTGCTCTTATCATCATTTACTGTTTAATCAAAATAACAGTATGTGATTACGAATTTTTTTTCAATATTCTCTAAAAGCCAATTCCCATTACAGAAATATAATCGAGATGGAAATGTAAATACAGTCATTACTGCAAATTATACTTCAGAGGTTTACATAATTCACTGACATTCTCATATGGTAAAATATACAGTTTAATAATCGTCACGTATATATTTAAATCGTACACTACATACTATTTCTCTTCGATATGTGTCATAAAATAGATGGTGTCATAACTTTTTAGTGGTATCAGTTCGTTACCGATTCCGAAGCGCTCATATAAATGAATTTATAGTACAAATCTATGTAACTATGTTAAATGTAGCTAATTTACGTTACTAAACGTATGCAATTAATAACAAAAATATCGACATACCAATAAAAATTATTGGCTTCGGACTGGTTATAGTCCATTTACATGTGAAATTTTAGGTGCTGTATTTGTGAACATGAATATTTCATTGCAAACAAAACATATTCGTAATATTTTTGAACTTTTTTTGTCCTTATTAATTAATGATTTCAATGGAAGTACATTGACCACCAAGTAAACCATGAAAGCTTTCTAGGAAAAAACAATTCACATACAAAATATGTGTAGGTGGAAGTGGACTGTAGATGCGATCAATGTATCTTAAATAATGTACTCAATCGATAGTCCATTGTGGTACAAGGTACAGTTATACCATTAAAAATAGCAAAAGAAAAAAAATACGATTTCTTTTCCTTAAAAAAAAACACATTTAAAAAAAATTCAATCAATGTTGCATTCTCCTTGAAATTAACTCCGCTGTGTATTCTTTTCTCTTACAATGTATAATAATGGAATTTGCTTTGCGAAGTCTTCGTAAGTAGATCTTGCCAAATATAGCGATGTAACAAAAATTTTCCAAAATTTACCTTCAACATTGTTGTATGTATGTATGTACGATGGGATGACATTCACTGAGACCTAAAATATCTATTGTGCCCCCCTACCTTTTTCTTAGTTCCTGAGGAACGTCTCAGAGACTAGTAGCTCCCTTAGTTATATTTTCCTGAGTAATTTTAGGATATATACAGGTTTCAACTTAGGCAAATGTCCCTCTTGTATCCCATAATCTCCTAGGTGCAGTGCCCTAGGATTCTGAATTGCTGTGCATTTCGCAAGTATGTGGATGGAGGTTTTGTGATGTATGTATACAAATGGATATTTGTATTACCCTGTATTTGTATTTTATATTTAATTCACATCAGATTATTTTAATCATCATATTATTGTGGTCAATATGTTACAGGTTTCTTCTTCCATGCCACAGAATCTACATTCTTCTTCCTCCACTATTTTGAGGTTTTTCATGTGCCAGTTCGGATTTCTGACGTGTTTCGTTGAGTATATAAAACGCCTTTTCACAATTTTTAAGTTTGATCATTATTCATCAAATCGTTTCGTTTATACCTTTTTGCCAGAATATATCGCTACCCAGTACATGATTTATTTAATAGAACTATGAAATCAATTTGTTAATTGCCCTAGGATGAAGTAATTATTGTATTCAGTTGAATACCAATTTTTTTAAAGATATTATAAAACCATTCCGATGAATTTCACTATTTGAATGAATTTAGGTATACACGTTTATTGATTATGATATTAAAACTCTTCTAGATATCTGCAAACAAAAGAAAAACAAATCGGTAAATAATGTATATCGTTATCTGTCAATTTGTTAGTTATAACATGGTCTCTCTGTTGACATTTCAAATATTAAATGGTCAATTAAAACCTCATTTCATGCTGGATTAATATTGTAGTATTTGAAATTTTTGTGTTGATCTGTTAGAGAGATAATTACAGAAGTCAAATAAAAGCGGCTGAGCTATTTGATCGGAGCTATTTTCATTAGTCTAATAACTATCTAAAATGTATCTTTAAATCTTTAAAAATAAAACCTGAAAGATGATTTAACAAATAGATCAAAAGTGTATAATCAACGGTTAATTAGAATTTTTCAAAAAAAAATTGTTCAGGAATGGGTGATTTTACAATCAAAAATTTTCAAGTATGATCAATGATGAAGCTGCTTTTGTTTTGACAGACTACAAAAACACTATCTCAAAGTCTTGAATGCATAATTAGATTATTTTTACTTCACTGAATACAATTTTCTAACTACGAAATAAAATAAAAGAACTAGTAATAATTCACATCACTGCAATTGAAGTTATAAAGTAACGTTCATTAGAAATTATGTTGCTGGAACTATTTGCTGTTAATTATCACGTTCGAATTGAAATTATTTGATTGAACAACTTTTTCTCAGTGCAAAAGTTAATTTTTCACCCTTTTGATTTAATTCAATGCTCGATCCGTTCTTGGAGAAAATATAGTAAAGATTCTTCACAATAATGACTTTATTTTCAATTGCATTTCATTTTTAGTTGTTCTCGTTTATTCTACGGAAAAATTCATTAGACAATTGAATTGAATTATCTAGATAAAGGATAGATTCTTATTATGAACTGATTCAATTGGATCTTTATGTTTTATCAATGAAGCTGACTGCATTAACTTTGTTCTAAGTGTCAATGTCTTCATATTTTAATACAAAGGGACACTGAAAACTGGCTACAAATTTAAGGCAAAGCACACATAGATTTGTAAAATCTCTTGTTGTAAGCTGGATCACCATTTTTTGGTCTTCTACCAGACTGGTCCAGAGAAATATGTCAAATGTTATAGGCTATAGAAAGAGATCTGAAAAGCAGTTCAAAGTAAGTAAAACTCGAATCAGGAGCAAAGTTTTAATCTGAATATTGGTTAGAGCGGAATATAGTGTCGAAAACCTGTTTGGGAGAATTAAATTGAACAATAATTGTAAGCAATCATTTCCAGAATGCTGGACCAAAACAACATTTAAAAAAAATTGAGGCAATCCAGTGCCATTGAAGAGGTCTGGAAAAGCATATTGAAAGTTGAGAGATGTGTGATGAACCATAAATGTTTGAGTTGAAACTTCAAATTCTCCACCTAGGTGTAGGAAATCCTTATTAAACTATAGCTTATTTTCCACGTAGTATCAGAAGAACTAAACTTATTCCACAATTTATTGGACTATTCGGGACATTTGACAATAGTTTTAAAATATACAGAATACTAAAGGAACAAACATTTTACAACTTTCGCTGTTTTATTATAAACCTTCGCCTCGTTGATGGTGATTCACCCTAAATAACTTCTACGCTTGTCTTATACTGCAAGCTCATTAAATTAAAAGATTCCCAAGTTTTGTTTTTAAAAATGTATTTCTCGTCGTCCATATTCCAAAACGAATGATCTTTTATATATTCCTTCAAGGAATATGTCCCGAGGCACTGATTTATTATGAAACTATAAAAGAATAAAATGTTGAAAGTTTTTGATAAGTTGGCATCTGGTTTACACGATATTTTATAAAAATAAAATTCCTTTGAAGTTTACGTAAGTTAAAGTTCTTTCGTTTTCTAGGAAGGTAAAGTTTGTAGAATGCGGTAACGTTTCAAGAAGAAAACAAACTTGATTCACATTTAACTTTATTTAAATCAACTATGTCTTGCTGTTTTGAAGGGAGATTATTCCGAATATTAAACAATGTGTAACGAACTATGAACTTTGTTTTTGAAATATATGTGTTTCCTCTCAAACCAAACAATTAACTTTATATTCGTTTATCTCCAGACAATATCATTATCTCAGTTCTTTCAAAGATAGATCGTTTCGAGAGATTTTTTGGATAAAAATTTTCCAAATTCATGAATTGAGCGAAGAGTGTTCATTTACTGGCTTGCTCGTTTTCCAGACCTTATTGGTCCTTACAGGAATTGAGACAAGGAATATTAGATGAGTATCAACTATCAGTGGAGAAGTCTTGGAAAAATCAGCATTTTTTCAATATTTGGTATAAATTCGATTATACAAGTTATCTAAGATATAAGTGAGATGAGATAATTAATGACGTATGTAAAATGGAGGTATCAAGGCTTAACGGGTACTTAATATTTCGCCTCTAGCTGTGCACGTTAAGGTGCGCACGAAGGAACCTACACCCATAGTCCAGAATAACACAAATTCGCTACTTGAAGTAATAATATAATGGTCATAATTAACGATAACCAACCTTACAATATCCAGCTAAACTGGAATGGGTTGAGAACATGTAGCCAGGATGGAACGTTGGTGTGGTATATTGACGGGCTGATAGGAATAATCGGAAAAGAAAAGCCAGATCTGGTTACAACTGGATAACCAAATTGTCACAATATGGGAAAACTACTATATTAGAATGTGAAAACTGTTTTAAACAGTTGATCATTAGTTATGATCTTTGTTCTAAACGACGACGACTTTCAGTGGAAACTTAATCACGCGATTGAACAAACGCACAAAGTTAAGGAGTGTTATTGTTGGGTCTAATCGCCCTAGTCAAAGAAAAAACCAAACAACAAGAAGCGAAACTTCGGATAAAAACGTGTCTACAGGCGCCATCTTTTAAATTAGTCGTCATATGTCATACGATCACATGTAAGCATTTTTTTACAGATTAAAGTTACTTGTGGGTTGAAACTATTTTTGAAAATGATCTATTTCATGTGTATATTTGTCACAAATAGATTCTGATGGAAAAATACCTACATAATACATTTGATAACGTTATGCTAAAATACTTTTTCTCAGTGTGTGCCAGAGTTAGCTGTCACCTGTCACTTCTTGTTGTTGTGTATTCCTTGCCATTGTGGTTAGTTTTATTACTTTCCTGTATAATATGCTTCTAAAAGTTGAGACACACACCAAACGTGAATACGAGGAATAATATATAATATAAAATAATGCTTGGAGCTTTTTTTTTGTAAAATCTCTCATATTAAAATACTTTAAATTCTGTACCTTGAAACATAGGAAAAATTTATGAGATAAAAAAGTTTATAAGTTTTTTATCGATTCCATCGCACATTGTAAGCCACGAGATGAATTGGCAGACAGGATGTTCGATATTGAGAACGGAATTGCATCGTGACGTCTGCCACGTGATCCTTAAGATCATTTGACAAAGGAAGTATTTTGCTGCCGATACCGTTGACAATTAAATTTACGACAAACACTCACGTTACATTACGAAAAACATTTTAAGCTAAAATTTACGTCTAGTTTATAGTCCAGTCATTTGATAGTTTCACCAGGAAGGTTCCCACTAACTATGTGAAATAACTACTCTCTGTTTCTATGTTAAATGAAACTAAAAGTTTCTTGTTAATAATTCCACTTTACATAAAAAAAATATATGAAAACTAGATTGATAATTATTTCGATATATGTAAAATATCGTCGTTAGAATGACAGACTTTTAGTTACAGTTAACATAGATAGGTATATGAGTAGATTCCACAAAGTAAGGGTCGAAGCAATAAATTCAAATACTCTCTGTGTTTGCACTGACGCATTACAAAAGCTTGTAAGGTTTGATCTTCTTGAGACTTCTCGTCTGGTTGGTATTGTAAAGAAGCTTACTGGCCTTAACGTTAAGTGAATGGAGAAGTCGTTGTTTGCGACTTTTGGTCAAGGAGTATTAACAGTGTATGTTAGTAATTTGTCTTGATGCCTCTAGATTGCTCTCACTACCATGTATTTGGTGATAAATTGAATATCCAGTTGCTCTTTATTCTTATCGCATTATACCCAAATATTTTGTTCTATTTGAGTACAGAAATTTGCAAGTCAGTTGCTGTTTTTTCGTGAGTATTGCCAACAGTCATCAAAGAAAATGTGTTGGTCATATAGGCTTTTACTTCTTAAAATTCTGAGTAAGCATCTTCGTTCTTAACTCTATTTGTTATATAAGATTTAAGAAGTTACGACGATTGTTTATACCTTATCAGAAGCCTGTGTAACGACCATAAAGCTTGCTGAACAAACTTACTTAGGTTCTATTCCGTTTTTAATAATACCTGTAATTTTAAGGACTTGATCTTTTGTTGAATGATGTTCTTACAAACCGAGTTGGTTTTAATATTCCTCAAAATGCTTCGAGATTGTAGGACGCCAGAACATTGTAACTTTTCCAGGTTAAGGAATCACCATCAGTTCTACTTTCTATTTTGTAGGAACGTGTTTTAATCTGACCGAAGTATCAATATTAATATTATTATTACTACTACAATAAATCATGAGCTGAGAAGCGAAGTTCAATAAAAATACTATGCCATTAGTAGCAATAGCTAATTGTAAAATCGAAGAAGAGTAAAATACAATAGAGAGGGTCTTTTTGTCATTGCATAGAATGTCTATAAACCCATTTTTAGTTCCCTTTAAATCACTGCCCCCCAGGTTACATGCTCTGCTGAGTATTGACTTACACTGAAATGGAAACTTCAACAATGTCGACACCATATATTTCTTTTAGTTTACAATGAAAGTCAAAAGCAATTGAGTGTTTTTAAGAACTGTTGAATGCGTTTGTTGCATTTCTACATTATTTCTACTCGGAATGCTAATAGAGGTCGAATTATAGCCGGAAATAATTTTAAAAAGCATTCTTGCGCGAGCAAAAATTTCCTGATATAATTTAATGTCTAATGGTGGAAAAATTTCCCGACAAAATGGGTTTGCTTATAATTAAAAAGCACACAGGCATCAGTAATGTTGAGTTTGAATTATTCAAGTTACTGTAACTGTTTATTATGTCAACAAATTTCCACTGTTATAACCTTCTAGGGAAATATGTGGGTTTTAGAATTAAAAACTTCAATGGTAATATCAAAGGAAAATAAGAATAAATTGAGTATAATTTGACAGTACTCCATACGGAATTGCTCTTATTATTCACTGGCAATACGTTTGAGCATATTTATTAGGAATTATCCTGTTTCTTTTGACGAGAGAGTCAAGAACTATGTATAAAAGTATCTACTTGGCCCTTCAATCCCTTAGAGATAATAACTATCCAAACATTTTTTTTTAAATACTCTGGTCAATTTATGTATTTTAAATACCAAAAATTCCGACACCGCTGTATTTTGGCAGAGACCATTAAAAATAAAGTGTTCAAAAGTCTCCACAGATCCCATGTGTGCTCAAAAATTTAGTCGAGGTCAGAGAACAAAATTTTCCGTTTTTATTTAATTTTTCTCGTGAACGGTACGTTTTACCAGGAATCTAGTTCAAACCAAAATTGTGGATCATAAAATGCCAATTTACACTCGATGAATTAAAAATATTAATTGTGCAAATACAACAGAAGTATTTAATTCTTTATTCAGCAATATAGGAATTTTTTATTTTTGGACGTGGGTATTCAGAATAATTGAATTGTTTATACTAGTGAGTAAAAATTCATAAATCCACATTTGTAACATACCTATATTTTCGATTGTATTGCTTATAAGTATTCGAATAAAAGAAATTTAAAACTGGTACGTATATCGTTATGCGAAAAGGATATTTGTAAAATCCCCAGAATAATAAGAAATCATCGGAAAAATCTTGTTTGGTAAGTCTAAAAAAAATCGGAAGATGGCGTATTGTCTTGCAAAATTCTTGATGTGTAGCGCAAAATATACATAAATGTTTTACTGTAGGGCGCTATAGATGAGCTGAAAATATTCAGAGATCCAAACATGGCAGCACAACAATGCAAAACGGATTTCCAGGTTTGTATGTTTTATAAAATTGTTGTATACATATTGAGATGGAACTTGCTCAGACTATATTGGATTTGTTGAAGCTTGAAAATACAGCATCTCTTGGGATGGGTTTAAATATTTAATACATTCTTAGAATAACACGAATATATTTTGATATCGAGGTCTATAATGAAAATAAAATATTATGGGTTTGGTTTAGATTAGCCTCAGTTTCAAATTCTGAATACAATTATCGTTAATTTGGTAGAGTTTGATTAATGCATGAATTTAACAATAATAAACAAATTTCAATATTTCCTTCGTCTATTGTTATACCAATCTATATACAGGATGCGACAGATAAACAGTTCATTAGAAAGATCTCGAGAACTGAATAAGATTCTTGGAAAGTGAGGATTGATGATAATATGGTGGATCTCCTACAGTGGACCATTTAATCAAAAAATTGCCATCGTTTTCTACTTCCAGTTACACTGGAAGTTGTTTACAACTCGTTTTTTCCAATGGGATACCTTATATTATTTTTTTCAAATGGAAACCATACTTTTTCACTATGTACCTACATAAAATTTAATTCTCATGAAATTTGTGGGAAACCCGAGGTGAAACCTAAAATTTTCCAGTTATCATGAATCACTTTGTGCCGCATGGATTACAATGTGATATTTTTATTTTTGTTATAAAAAGTGCTGACGAATTAATCAGAAACATATAAAATGGAAGGTATATTTTAGTGTTTCTTATAGCGACAACACTAATATTTTCAATCGCTCGACTTTATACTGTTGATAATTTTGTCAGCATCCTGTATAATGAAAATAATAATTTAACGTTGAAACCGATGTTTTACAATGTAGAACTCTTACAATGTGGTACGTACCACCTTGACATTTTAAGCTTTTATCCAAATTACAAGAGAACATATAAAATTTTATGTAGCGGGTGTTGGATTAGGAGAGGAAAGCGGCTGTATCTCGAAAGATATTGCCGGAGAAAATTTTATAGCAAAATCGGCCAAGAAAAACTATTGGAAATTATTCCCAGCTCTCTAATTTCACCCCAATAATGAACAATGTGCAGAAAATGTGACCTCTACGACGAAACACCTACTCACATACTATGCTTCTGTGAGGACTTACAAGGACTCAGATGGAAACACTTTGGAGAGGAAATTATACAACCATCTCAACTACTGAAAATTCCTCTATGACACGAAGCTTCTGGAATGGAATTAGATAACATGGTAAAGATTCAGTACAAGTGCCTGGGCTGTTACGCACAATCCAAACGTTTAAATGAATGAAACAATGCTGACAAAATATTCCCAATTTTACTTTTAAAATACTGAGCAAAAGTATGTCCAAAATAATAGAAATACTATCCTGAAACCATTCTACAGAAATTTCATCTACCAACTATTTCATCTTTTAAAATAACTGATAGGGGAGAAAGCGAATGCCAATTTTATGAAATGATGATAAGTTCATTATCGGTATTATTTTTGTTATTTTTCGGGAAATAATATTCAAAGACTGTTTGACGTTTGAAGGTCTACTAGATTAAGGTGGGTATAATATCAATTGCAATTTAGACCTCAGCAACTAGTTATCAACAAATACCTAGATCACAAATTTTATACAGGGTCTCCTATTAAAATAACGAAGTTATAAAAATATCAATATTTGCAATAAATAGTTCACTGTAGAAATTTTTGACGGTTTATTTGTCGCACCGCTATATCCAATTTGTAAATAACAAGCTCATTTTTCGTTGCAAACGCTCAGGTTTTAAAAAAAAATAATTTGTAACAATTCCGCTTTTTATCGTTTTTTATCTTTCCATGCACGATCGTAATAACTTCTTTTGAAAGTTTTATTTCCCTTTTAAAATACTTTTTCCAGAACACTGAATTGCGTTATAAAAATTATATAATATTGTTGAGCAGAATATTTCGAAATGTTTCGTTCCGAGTTGTAAAGACTTCATTGAATACGTAGAAGGCTAATAGTTTACTTATTTATGTTTCCTGAAAATAAAACAAGTTGTAGCCAGTTCCTGAATTATGACCGCGGCTGGAAAATTAATTTCTTCGATACTTCAATAAACACGAAATGAAATTGTGACGTAAAAACTTTAGATTGTTTCTCTTTGAAATGCTCACGCCGAAGTAAGTCGTTTACTCATAAATTTATGGAAAGGAGTTTTTTTTCGACGCTTACAATTTCAAAGGATAATATTGAATTCCGTACACACAAAAATATTGGGTCGTCTTCACTTGAGGAAAGAAATTAACTATCTCAAAAATCAGCTAATATTTGAACAGAAAGGAATCTTGGAAAGAGATAAGTCGAACATCTTGGTTGATGTGAAGCAGTGCTGGTACTAGAAAATAATGAATGTATGTATTCTGTTTGGCTCTTAGACACTGTATAATAATGAACAGATAGATACTCTTAATTTTCCATTTTTAGATTGACGTTTAGATAACTTGGTATCAAACTTGATTTGTTTCTATTTCCAATAATCATTTGGCTACATGTTAACGGAAATGGTAAAATACCATCACATAATGGAAAATGACCAAGACATTCAACCTAAGCCGCTGGAATGTAGAACGGATCGCTCTGCCACAACAGAATGGATAACTTACAAGTTTGGAATTAGTTGTCGCCGAGAAATTGGAAAATTACCAAAGCTCTAGAAATAATCTCCTTCAAACAACAACTAATTGAGACGAAACTGTCTCCCTGGAGTAACAACAAAGTGTCGGTGACTAATCCAAGCACAAAGTAACTTTTGTACAGTGCTGAATTCCGAAATAGCTGTTCGCAACTTGACGTTGCATAATAAGTTCATTTTCTAAGCAAAATTATCTGGGTATCATCAAACTCAACACATTGGGAAGTTATCTTTATTGGATAAGTTAAATTTGGTTCTAAGGCGGTAGCACTTTATTTTGGTTCATGAGTAAATTTCTCACGTATGTAGCTGATTAGAATTTATATTAAAAACAAGAATTCATGAAGTACCAAAAGATTATTATTATATATATCGTTGGTACTTCCAAATCGGAATGTGTATCATGAAGAAGTTGCAAAGTCGAATGGGAATAAAACAAATTGGAAATCAATAATATAAATGATCCAACGTATTATCGAGGATGTGTTCTCGTTCTATTTGTGAGTTTTCATATTCTTTGACGTGTGGACAAATATTCGTCCATTCACTAAGTGGCAACTTGTCGAATCTTTTTTGGGATAATGCTTCAACATCCTTTAAAACAAATGTAGTATTATGAGCTGCTACCCAATTTTTTACTGGTGCCCAAATTTTTTCAATAGGGTTCAATTCATCCAATACATAAGTGGGCATAAATGCAGCAACCGGATGTATAATTTCCTTTGTTTGACTATGCATAGCTTTTCCTTGTTCCACTTTCTTGGGAGACATGACGCAAAAAGTTCCAAAACATGAAAAATCCACTATTCGCAGCAACAAAATCGCACAAGAAGACCGAAATCAAAGTACTGCCTGGTCTTCTCTCAACACTGAAGTGAAAACGTAGAAGCTACATAAAATAAAGCGCCCGTTGCTCCGCCGCTGGCAGTCATAGATCGGCATCGCATTCGAGACGGCCCTGCGTTTAATCACGTGGTGTTCCAAAGTTATTGTGGTCGGACTCTAGTAATCCTCGTATTGAAATTTATAATACTGCATTTTTAAAGTGAAGAACAGTTTCCAGTGGAATATTAATTTATAACGTTGTTCGTAAAAATTTTATATCTACAAAACATACGTTTTACGACCAACATCCATTTCGGTTTAATTATTTTATCTGCCAACGTTTTATGTTTATATAAATTAAAATATTACAACGGCTTAATTAAAACAAATTCAATTTTGCGGAACAAATGCGAAACAAGTTTTTTCAAATGAATAGAAAAATATTTACAGTGAAATTTGTATGATTGGTTAATTTTTAACGAATTCAAAAAGTTTTCATTCAGTAATTAAATTAAAATTAAAAAACCATTATTTTATCTAACCGCATAATTGAGTTGCTGAAAGCACAAACTTTTTCATGATTATTGCAAATACTACAGCGAATAGCAATTTCCATATAAAATTTGAGCTGTTACTATTTAATTCCCTCGTGCATTTCGAAAATAAGTAATTTTATGACTAGTCTACTAGATTTTCCAACTATGAAGAGAATACTCTTTCTACTTTTATTGTTATTCCCTCGTTAAGGCGACATTTCCATATTTTGGACTTTCTAATATCTCATGAACCAACTATTTCAATTAAGAAAATTTTATAATTAATTGATGTCCTCAAGATGAGAGATATTTTCGATGGAAGTGAAAACACAAATAAATTAACCACTTTCATAAACTCCATCAAACGCCTATGGAGAATAGAAATTAAAAACTGTTATCGTAATGTCCATGATATAGAAATTAATAGATTCCTTAAAAAAACTTCATCGTACACATTTTTGGTAAATGGAAATTATTACAAATAAATTAATCCCTTACAAAAATATTATCGTAAGCTCCTAGTGAATAGGAATTTTGTCAATAAATGAATCCCCTTTGAAAATATTATCGTCTTCCCAAGATAAAGGATGTTTTAAGGAATAAATCAATCCCTTTTAAAAATGTTATTATAGATCCATGATATGGGAATTTTTACAAATAAATTAACATCTTACAGAAAATATATCGTACGCGTATGCTAGATGTACATTTTTGCTTATAAATGAATCTGTTACAAAAATTCCATCTTTGGTCTATGATATAGAAATTTGTACAAATATATCTGTGCAGGAGAGCTAAAAAATCGATAAAAACGATTGAAATGGTGTAACTAGCCAAAGATTGACAAATTAATGTTGTTTGAAACAGGTTAATAAAAACCAAACTCCATACTTTTATCTAAAAACTCAGGTGTATAAATCGAAACGAAACCTTTTTTAACAAATAGTATCATTTATTTTTTGTTTTATGTTTTAACCAGGGTCTTCAATTCGTAGATGAAGATTTTAAAAGTAACGAAGTAAGTCTAAATTGACTAACCAAACTAATGTTACAATTAAGTATTTTAACAACTACTTATTCTACTAACAATTCTTTTATTAACAAAATTTCACAATTTAACGCATATCCCAACGACATTCATTTATTCAATTGGGTTGTGCTCATCAGCCCAGGCACTTGAACTGAATCTTTGTACCATTTCCCATGTTATCTACTTCCATTCCAGAAGCTTTGTGTCGTCTATATAGGCAACTGGAGGGATTTTCAGTAGTTGTAATGGTTGTATTATTTCCTCTCCAAAGTGCTTCCATCTGAGTCCTTGTAAGTTCTCGCAGAAGCAGAGTACGTGAGTAGGTGTTTCATCATAGAGTTAACATTTCCTGCACATAGGTTCACTAACTTTGCCCATTTTGTGCAGATGTTTCCTCAGGGTGTAGTGTCCAGTCACCAGGTCGGTAACTGTCTTCAAATGTCTCATACTCAGTTTCATTACCCTGGTTGAGCGTTCCTTGTCTACCTTGTTCAGTAAACTCTTTGTATGGAGGTGTACCTTTGTCGATCTCCATCTGAGTTGGTGTACCCTATCTAGCCAGTTCCCGATTTTCCCTCTAATGCAATCTTTTGTGATTCCACAAAACGGTTCCGGACTCAGCTAACTGGTCCGCCATTTCATTAACTGCAACCCCCTCATATGCCGGCACCCATAGATGGTAGAGACACTTTGTTGTCTCCTACCAGCCTGTTGAGGGATTCTTAACAGTTTTTTTACCAGTCTAGACTTAGTTGTTGGATTACTGGTAGCTTTAAGCATAGCCTGGCTGTCTGTGAATATTTTCATTTTTTGTTCGGTATATCCTCTTCTGATATTTTCATCAATACAGGCTATAGCGGCAATCGTCTCTGCTTGAAACACAATCGTATATCGGCCAAGGCTAAAGATCTCTTTCTAGGTCCTGTGCCATGGTCTGTTTTGGAACCATCGGTAAACCAGATGATTTCTCCAGAATTTCCTCCCTTCTGTCCTCCTCCACCAGACTAGTATCTCTATATATCATTCAAACTACTCCTCTCTACACTACAAATGTTTTTTTAATTTATTTTTCGCTCATAAAATATAGCCTATAGTAAGTTTTAAAATTGATACCCTGTTTTTTCAATCATCCGATGTTCTTGCACATGAAAATGAAATATTCCAGTAAAACTAGCTTCTCCCACATTTTCAAGAGATTTTCCATCATTATCATCATCCAGCCGTAAACACTCCTGTCTTTTCTTTATGGATGTTCTATATTCATGTTATCTATTCTGTCATATTTTAAAAGATCTGTTAAATAATATCCTTCAATTTTTTTTGGCTTAGTTTATTTGTCGACTCAAAATTCAAATCAAAAATTGTTTTCAGGTAGAAAGGATGGATTATGATGGATCGTATAGAGAAGGCAGCGGCTCCGAAGACTTGGGGGTATTTCCACCGCCACCACCTCCTCCTGATGGTAAGAATTGTTTTTGTGAATCTGATAAACAGCATTGTTGTAATCCTATTTCTGGTGATGATAAAGCTGCCGCTGGATATTATCGAGGAGAAAAAGGAGATCGAGGAGTTCGAGTGAGTATTTTTTATATAAATAAAAATCATTATTCTAATTTTAATAATTATAATAGAACGTTTTACTATAAAATCTGTATTGTTGGTTATAAATGAGGCATTAGCTGTCATTTCATGCAAGTTTCGGATTCATAAACTTAACCAAATCACTTCCATTTATACCAGCCGACATATTTCAATCTATATCTCTGCGATTAGTTTCAAACAATACGATTTCGATCATTCAAACTGAATTCTTATTTACAAAAAATCACTGGAGTTTAATTGAAAATCTATATCGTTAAGCGAGTCTGAATTGAAGTTTTAAAATTTGAAACTGTATTTTTAAAAATGTTCATTTTTATGTCGACATTATCAAATGATATCTTGATTCAACGTTAAATTGAAAATATTCCAAAATAAATCATAAACATTTTTAAAAAAGCGGCTCGTTCTATTAAAAATGTAGTAGGGTGTTTCACCAAAATCATTAAAGTAGTTCAAGAATCAACCACTTTTAAAACTGACACATGTTTCTCCAAAACTTTTACAATCTTCAGAAAACATGTTTACGTATATTATTTATTCAGCACTTTACAAGTTCCCGCATGTCCTGTAGAAAGTATATGTAAATCTACACCAGAGGTTACCAAACTTTTTTCCTTCATAGTCCACTTTCAAAATTTTGCTGGTTCCAGTAGACCCCTTGCAGCTAAATTTCTACCATGTGAATATTAGATCTAGCTATGGGAATTTGCGTTGCCAGCCACGAATAAACTGTTTTTCGAAAAAAAATGGTGAGAATTGATTGGTTAATAAGGTTAATTATTAAATTGATTGTGTTGTGAATGGATGTCAAAAAAGTGAAGTTGTCCAATCAACCAGAAACTTTGTTTAGAAAACTTCCCATTCGGATTGCGAACCCCCATTTTTTGTCACGCCAACGTGAACCCCGTCTCCCGTGGACCCCAGGGGGTCCACCTGGACCACTTTTGGAATCAATGATCTACACCTTCGACTATACATATTCCAGGATCGGTAAATTCTGCAGTTTTCCCGATTGTTATTTTTTAACATTGGAAATGCGTTTTGTGTTATTTTTCTCATTAGGTATAGGTATAGTTACTTTCTTGATATCCAATTCATTACAAAAATTTAAGAAATCTCTCAATAATATTAATAAACCAATTACTAATGTGATTATGAACGAGACTTAGCATGAACAATGATCACATTTTCAGGATTTTAGTGGCATCACTGGTAGGAACAACAAAAATAAATATCTGCTGAAAGATACATTTTGAGTAAAGGGTATTTTACACAAAGTGACAAGAATATTTGTGTATGGTAGTCGTGAAAGATCCTCTATAGGTAATTTGGAAGCAAATGACTTGCTAGAAAGTTGTAGCTGGGAATAAATTATTCTATTGCAGAATTTGTTGCGGTCAAAATGTGTATCCGTTTGGATAATGATAATAATTCTAAAAGTTAGGTATAGTTACTTTCTTGATAGTTTTATCTCTTACCACAACTATGTAATCCTTCGATGTCAGAATTTTGCCCCACCCTGTATAAAATGGGTGAAAATTATCGGTTTAGTATCTTTTCTGATGCAGAAATAACAAAAAAGATTTTAGAAACTACTTCGAAAAATACTCTAACAAGTAATCAGTCTATATGGAGACAATTTGTGAATCAAAAAATAATCTAGTCAAATATAACTCGCGAGTTCCATAAATTTTTCAAAAAATCTGTCAAATTATTTTCAATTTATTCTCACTCTCTTGTTATATTATTACTGATAATTTTATTCTAGCAAATCTTTTTACCTCTATATTAATGTTATTGTAAATCTGAAAATAAATGTATCATTGATTCAAACGACGATGGCGACGCAGAAGATATGGAGAATGAGAAAATTAATGAAGGGCGTGTCAAGTGAAAGTTTTGAAATGAACATTGGAACAAATAACAAATTAAATTTGAAATTACTCTTGTGAAACACCCGCACATCTCTTGAACCAAATATACAACAATGGTACAAATTGTAATTGACTATATAAGAGAAAACTTTTTTCACCTTTATCGATATTAATTTTTGGCAGACAACTTCTTGAACAGTGTTTATAGATTTTACTTTCAAACTATTGTAGGTAATAGATATGCAGTTTATATGTTTGTTTCCAGGGACCACCAGGAGAATCAATAAGAGGACCACCAGGACCGCCGGGATCCCCAGGTCTTCCAGGTACACCAGCACCCGAGGTAAAAATTACATAGTTTTATGATAATGTGGATGTTTCAAAAATTAAATTTCAACCCAAATTCTTATCGATCAATTTTACAAATATTTAGTAAAAAAAAGTATAATAGACCTTCACTTTCCGCTAAGGTACGTATGGCAGAGCGCTCCATACTTTGTGCCCTCCATTTCAAAAAAGGTTTTACGTATGAAAAAAAGTTTCGAACAAACTTTTTGAATTCTCCACAATTTTTATAATAAATGTGAATACGATTGGAGGCAGGGAAATCGAGATATTTAAAAAATGTTTCTAATTCATGATGCATTCACAGAATCTTTGTCTAGCTTACCAGCTCTTTTCCTTCATTACTTGGTGACATTTTATACTTATTATTCATGACAATGACATGCGGCTTCCGGACTAACAATAGTTTAGGTTGTCACTCCAATTGTTGAACGTGTTTTTTCTGTCATTATGAAAACAATTTAAGCCAGTTTCAACTCAAACGGATACAGTTTAATAAGCAAATTGTTAACTTGGCACCATCAATAGCACTTTAAAGTACGTGACCAGTATATAAAAATATATATCCAGTTTTTTCTTTATTTGGATTATCCTCTTTCTGTTCGCCAAACTAATTTCTCCAAAAGCTGTAAAGTAAATGTTAACACCGGACACACATTTTCCCATTTCCAATATTTTCACACCATCATTTTTTTTGCATTCAATTTCTCCTCTCAAAGCTGCTGATCTACTTTTCATTGTTTTTTTTTCACGATTTACATCTGTCATTTTTCAAGATATGGCTGAAGTGAATCAATTTATAATATGAAGACTGAATTGAAGGAACGATATTAAAATAAAATAAAACTAAGAAGGATATAAATAAATGTGGAAGTACATTCTTTTACTTATCTTCTCTTTGTCTATAATTTTTATATGAAACTTTCTTCCGTATCTCTGAATAAGTTGAACACCCTGTAGAAAGGTATATAAAATAGCAGAAGTCTTCATATTCCAACCACCCTCAATGACATTAACCAAATGAGATATTACCGAAGCTGGCTATCATTTTTTTTATCATTAAACGTTTTTTTAGTGTCTTACTTTTAAAAAAAATGTCATTTCGTATCTTTAACTCCTAACATTAAGAACTTATGTTGAATTTTACTGTCAACCCAACGTAAATTCTTGTGCAATTAAAAAAAATGGGACTGCTTGAGGATGATTTTTTGGATTTCACTTATTTCTACATTTTATCGATTTTATATGTTTCATTTCCAGGCTGTGTGTACTTGTAATCTAACCTCAATAATAAGTACAATAACTAAAGAAGCTAACATTCCATATACACCGTTAGAAGGCCGAACTGGTTCACCAGGCTTACCTGGTTTAACAGGCCCACCAGGCGAGGTAGGTCCGGTCGGTCCAACGGGGAACAAAGGAGATAAAGGAGAAAGAGGTGAACGAGGCGCTCAAGGACTCGATGGACTGCCTGGATCTAAGGGAGAATCTGGGAAAGACGGATTGCCAGGGTTACCGGGACCTCCAGGTCCACCCGGTCCAGTGGAATTTGAAAATGGGGATGTAAGTATTAATAAGGAACAATGGATTATAATAAAGTTTGGTTGTACCTTAATTATCCATTGTACCTTCTTTTTTTATTTAGTTTCTGAGAAAAGTCTCAGAAACTGGTAGTTTCTTTAGACGTATGTCCTGGTGGAGCTTTATGATATCCGCAGAATTCAGTTTTTTTTATCCAGTAGTCACTGTATTGCTACATAATCTATATCCTTGAATGAAATTAAGGTTGTAGCTAACAATGCATCTTCGACACAGATGTTTTTAAATTATTATGTACCTGTTGGTTCAAACTTCATAACGACCTATGTTATTGTAACTTCACTACCATAAAATGCGAGCAAGAAACAAGCAAAGCGTTTTTTACCAAAATATAAGACGATCCAGACAAATAGCCGAAGATTCGAGCATCATACTGAAAAAAATGATCTAAAAGAGAACACATTTTCCAACAAAAGTATTACGAACAGTTATTTATATTTTTTTTCAATTTCAAATATGGGAAAAATTGAAATAACATTTGAATTAATTTTCTCTTTTAGCCTAGCTGGAATTCAAGAGCTCCGTATAAGGTAAAAACCATTAATAAAATTTTTGTTTTCACTGATTCCCTGGATAATACATAAAAATTATCGGTTACTTATAACCTCATTTTCAGGATACAAGCCTTGGGAGGCCGGGTGTTCCCGGCTCCAAAGGAGATCCAGGAAAGCAGGGAACTCCAGGACCAAGAGGTGAAAAAGGACCGTCTGGTTCTAAAGGTTCACAAGGAGAGCCTGGTCTTAAAGGAGAACGAGGAGATCGAGGAATACCAGGAGAAAAAGGGGCTTCAGGGAAAAAAGGAGAAGACGGATCTCCTGGTGTAGATGGAATTCCCGGTATCCCTGGGAAGCCAGGTGATAAAGGAGAAAGGGGTGATATGGGATATCCTGGTCCTCCAGGACCATCTGGGATACATTTAGCAGCTGGAGCTGCTCAAGATGTTATTCAGCTTCTGCCTGGACCTCCTGGTCCTAAAGGAGATGTAGGGGAAAAAGGCCCGAAAGGTAAAAATATTTTAAATCCCATTTTTCTACATTGTAAGTCAAAAACTTTATTCATGTTCAGGTGATAGAGGTAATGATGGAGAAGCTGGTATTCCAGGTGTATCTGGCATTCCTGGCAACCCAGGAGGGGACGGAGAAAAGGGAGAACCAGGAATTGACGGTGCTGTTGGTCCTGTTGGATCACCCGGTTTCAAAGGAGAAAAGGGAGAGAGAGGTGCTCCCGGTTCTATTTTAAACGCAGAAGGAACTGACAGTATTTTAACGATTAAGGTAATTTGATAAGGAATATAATTATACTTGCAATTAATATTTTAAATTTCCTAGGGGCAAAAGGGGGATATGGGAAAAAGAGGTCGAAGAGGAAAACCTGGTCCTGTAGGACCACCAGGTCCAGCAGGAAAATTCGGTGAAATGGGATTGCCAGGATGGATGGTAAGTTTGATATTTTTGTAATGTTTCAATCTTACACTTATAGCAAAACTATATTTGACCAAATTAGTAAAACTAGTTTCCAAAATTAACATAATTTATCTGATTTTTCCAATCTCTCTTTTTGTGATATACACAGCAGAATAGCTCAAAGGTAAGTTTAATTTATTTGAACATTGTACTCACTAGTAGAACATTGTTGACTTGATTAGTTTTTGATGTGCAGGGTGATGAAGTTGGTTATTGTGTTTGACCATGACGAAAAATTATTTAAAAATCTATTCTAAATTATTGAAACGCATTTTTGGTAAAGTCAAGCGGAATCTTACATTTACTTGAAACATAAGTCAACTGAAGTAAATTTTTTGTAGGAGCATTTGTGAAACTTGTTTTTTTTTAAATTCTGGTTTATTTATTCTAGCCTGTCCATCAAAAAAACAATACTTTGCATATTTAAATTTGAAACTTCTACTTCTTTATTAACTTTAAATCCGGGTAGATCAAGATTGATAGCTCGTAGGAAAAAAATACAATATCCCATGGATATCAAAATTATTCAGTTGTATGTTGTGTGTATGCCAAAAACAATGTACTCCGGTTATTTAATATTTTTGATAAATAATATGTCCCTCTACAGAAAAATGCCTTTAGCGCACAGAGGAAATTTCCTAACCGGATAAAATAAAATCGTAAAAATCAAACATAACTTCGGTAAAAAATTTTATTGCTGCGACAGGTCAAGAATTGGATTTCGTTTTGACAATACGCAAGAAAATTCTTATGTAAAATGCATGCTTTATATGCCGTTTCATTATAGGGTCGACCTGGAATTCCTGGCGTTCCTGGAGCTAAGGGAGTAAAAGGAGAACCAGGAGGAGTAAGTCGTTAAAATTTGATTACTTTTATAGGTTTTACTGTGCTTGGTGAATTATTAACAGTAGTAATTAATATTTCACATTCGGTGAATGGAAAATGAAACTATTTATATAGCTTATAGCTTTTGAAAATAAAAATAAAAAAACATAATTTGCTGCTATTTTCCTCTACTCATGTTTTCTTTTACAAGATTTTTTGGATATAACAACTCGTATATTACGCAGAATTTTCTTTAATTCTTTTCCCATTTCAATCTCGATATTTTCAAACTTGAAAGCTTCTTCATTGTTACGATGACATTGATGCTTGTAAGTCTATTTACATAAATGATTTGATATAATTTTCATAGCACAAGAGCGAAAAGGGCCAGAAAGGTGATGCGGGAATGCCAGGTAAAGACGGATCACCAGGCTCTCCAGGTCCCCCTGGGCCGCGATCATCAGATGAGACGACAAGGTACATACCAGTGCCTGGACCTCCTGGGCCTCCCGGTCCTCCGGGACCTTCCGGAATGCCTGGAATATCTATAACAGGTCCCAAAGGTGAGCCTGGAAGTCTAGCCTACGGAGAAACCGCTCACTATAGTCGACCAGGTTGGTGTATTTCAATTATTTGATACTGTTTAATTCGACAATGATTTCATGGAATAATTAACAGTTGGTAATTTCGTAATGATGATATTTCTTGTATTCAATTAAGGAATATTGTTACTGTAAAGTACATACATGAATACAAATATATTGAATTGTTTAAAGCTTCATCTTGTGTACATTATTCACAAATAAACTGTTTGGAACTATAAATATACAAGGTCACTTCTTTCTGACAAAATTCTATTCTAAAGGGATTGTTTAAGACAAAAATTGGAGGAAGCAATTATTATTGTGTCGACATTTTCCTGCGACCGAAATTATTTAGTGATTAATTTGGAGTTGAAATTCTTTTAAAAAAAAAAAACAAACGAAATTACCCACAGATTGCATTTATTAAATCGTCATAAAATACATGAATGAAATAGATTACAAGTTAAAAGGGTATATACAGTCACTGTTGTTTGATAAAACAGCACGCACGGCAAAAATATGAAAAAATAGCGTGTCAAACGGCTTTAATTCAAATCTAAGTATACACAAGAAAATGTTCTGATTAAAGCAAGCAAATAAATTTATTTATATAAAGGCTAATAATTGGCAGCATACAATGCAGTTTTCGTTGTGATTATGCATGGAATGGAGGAAACAACCTCTCACATTATTTTCGATTGTGAAGCATTATCTCATTGGAGATATACACTCCTAGGACTAGAGCTTCCAAGGGAGGATTTCTACAAGAAGGACCTAGTGAAAAGAATATTGAGGCTGATATGTATGTATGTATGATGGGGGGACATGCTCTGAGACCTAAAAAATCTATTGTGCCCCCTAACTTCTACTTAGTTCGTGTCTCAGAGACTAGTAGCTTCCCTGAGGAATTTTAAGATATATGCAAGCTTCAATTTAGGTAAATGTCCCTCTTCTATCCAATAATCTCCTAGGTGCTGTGCAATTCGCGAGTATGTGGATGAAGGTTCCTTCTCCCATGCCACATAATCTACATTCTCTCCTCTCCACTATTTTGAGCTTTTTCAGGTACCCGTTCAGACGTCAATGTCCCGTTACGATCCCTGTTGAAACTCTTAGTGCAGTTTTACTTTGACTTATGCATTCATTTGATCTCAAGCTCTACTAGATCTTTCCAATGGTCAGATCTTCTATTTTCTTCGGCTTTGTCTATTTCTTCCGATATTACATTGGGCCTGATACCGCCAAAGGGTTCGGATCCCCAAAAGGGTCTTTCAGTTCCCTCTTTGTTAGTCCATCTGCTATTTAATTTCCTTCTATTCCAGTGTGTCCTGGAATCTCGCCTAGTTCATTGAGGCTGATAAGGGCCAACGGTCTCTTCACATAAACAGTACCATCAAGAGCACAAAAACCCTAAAGGCTGAGGTGTCGAGGACTCCAAGCCTCTGACTGATGGTGCCGAACCAATCAATGCAGTCAAAGCCTTTAAAAACTATTTGGAATGCACCAACAAGCACAAGCGACCGTGATAATTGCTTCCAGAATTGGTTCCAAAGACTGCAAAAATGCATTTATCTTCGTAGAGAATGCGTTGAAAAACAATAGTGTTACTATTAATCTACTGTTTTTTTCTAGCTCTATATGCAAAACATAAAAGACCAAACTCGTAATAAGGCTTACAAATTGAATATAAGATTTTAATTTTGTATCAGTAATTCGGTAACTAAGGAGGAAAATTTCATTCATATTTGGAGAGGACGAGCGTCAATTTGGAGATACCCTGCATAGCCCGAAAGTCATGTAATTTAAATACATTTGGACGTTGTCTAGGCGACTAAGCCTCGTTACCAAGCAACATCCTAGACTATATAATATCTCTGCCGTTGCATGGTCATGAATTGGGAATTCTAATTAAACAAGCTTATTTCAAACTTGACAATTATTTTTGTTTGCTATATTTTATGACCTCCTTCTGCCAAAGTAATGTGGGAATGATGATGTCTGTTCGATTGAACAATATTAACCAACTAAACCGTGTTTTTACAACTTTCGTTGTAAATAACCGCAAAGTGGATATAAAATGTTCTCAACCACGTAAAAGAAAGTTTACTATAAGTTCACAGTGGTCGTATTCGATTTGCAATAAATTTCAAAAACTTTAATCGACAGTTGCTTAGGGAATAAACATTTCTTTTGTGTTCCATACTTTGGATTTATATTAAAGTTGAGGATTTTGTTTATTGTAGAGTGTTTGTAAAATATTATAAAACATTTTAAACGCTCCTAAGCGGAATGAAAATAAATATTTTAGTTTTCTTCTATACAGGGTGGTATAGGATTATAATTTATAATTTATTTATAAAATTTCGAGATGAAGCTTTAAAAATCGTATTTCTATAATTCATTATTAATAACATTGCAAATAGCATGAACTCAATAATTTCGTAGTTTAATATAATTTCTGTGTTATATTAATCAGATGTCTAAATATTTTTTTTGCTTAAATCATATTTGAAAACAAGAAATATCAACCAAATTAAAACCAGTTAATATTTAATTATATTTTACTTGCTGCACAAAGGGACGAAAACCAGCTTCGAAGAAGTTAAAGCTCTGAGAGAATTGAAAGAGCTGAGGGATTTGGAGCCAGGTAGGAAAATTCGTGTTTTTCGTGTTAGTCCACTGTGAATCCTATAGACCAGTCGATACAAGGAATTTGGTGAATAATAAGTGAATTTATACCTTTGTGTAATTAACAAATATAAGGAATTATTTCATCAAATTGTTACGTGTTTCTTCCTATTCTAGTTTCTGCTGTTGGTATTGAAAATGAAAATTTTTCCTAAGTAGAAATACCTGTACCTCGGTCTGTATTTTCCATTTAGTACTGAGAATGAATATGATAGACCTGTTGCCGAAAGGGTTTTTGCATGTATCATAGGCCCCTCGCCGAAGCTTTGAAGGCTAATAGTCAACCCACTTTGAACTCCCGGAATGGCACCACTAAAGTGAAGCTTTTAGGGGGGATGATTTTTCAAACGTGTAATTAATATCCAAGCCCTGGATCATAGGCCCCAATTTAATTCTTGATTTATGTCGTCAAGTAGGTCACCAGAGTCCGCGAACTCAATATGCCATACCATTATGGCGTCACTTCAGGTCTGCTTCTCACCGTAAATAAATATATTTGACAGTTACAGCACCAGATAATGAATATCATGAACAAATTTTATTACCTTGGGTTACACAATAGAAGTGGCTGGAAGAGGAATAATCCCAAGTATCTTTTAGGCCATAGCAAAGTGTGCTCAGTATTGATGAAATATATATTGGAGACAAGTGTCGCCTTAACAAGCTCAAACCAGTAGAGCAAGAACTCAATTGCGGAATACAAGCTGTTGCTTGCGGAAATCCTGAAATCCCTTCATGAAATCGGTCTAAAGGGACTGCTAGTCTCTGAGAATCTAGAAAATTTCACACAGCTGTTCATTGGTGAGAAGTATACGAAAATTTATTCAGTAGTGTTTGAGCTCTTCGCACTCGGACAGACGACTTTAGATTATATCATAATATACAGATTTTGATGTGAATTATCGACTGGTCTATAAATTTTCTGTTTTTATTGTAGAGTGTATCAGTGTAGCGTTTAAAATGTATGTTTTTGTTGTAAGGTTAAGGCTTCCATTGTATTAGGAAAATGAGGAGTTCCTATTGAATTGAAAAATGTACCTACTTTACAACTTTTGGTATTATATGAGAAAATATTATTTTTCCAACCTATCATCATACAAGCTCAAAGGATTCCATCAAATAATTCAAAATGCGGATTCATAATATAATATGTATTTTATTTTGCCCAATTTTGAAGGGTTGATTCAATGTATTCATGACGCAATATAAAGAAAGGTGTGAAGGGAAATTGCGTTAACAAAAAATACGACGTCTATTCCTTTATGTAGAAACTTTTTGAAGGAACAATAGAAATTGTGAACATTTTTTTTTTGCCAAGTAATAATTGAAATTTGGGATAAAAATAGCCTCTATAGATATTTAGATGCGTTATCGTCGATCTCTTTTTTATTGTGATTAATCCTACGTCTTCGTCGTTTCCAAGTTCAAACAGTTTCCGCAAGTGGACATATTTCAGGACAAAACATGTTTTATTCAATATCGAAATTTACTTACAGGACGAGCAACTGCTACCCCACCTGTCCACCAACCCAGTGAACATCAACTAGAATCGGCTCACGTTGTCCCAGGTGCTGTAACGTTCCAAAACAAATCCGCCATGACTAAAATGACGACTGCAAGTCCTGTGGGTACCTTAGCATACGTTATCGAAGAAGAAGCGTTGCTGGTTAGAGTTAATAATGGATGGCAGTATGTTGCAGTGAGTTGAATTAATTTTTTTTTCACAATATACAAAAGTCATCACAAATCTACCACAATGGTGTGATGTTGAAATGACAAAAGGTCTTAATACTACTGAAGAAAGCCAAATTAAACATGCGTCAAAACTTGAGTTATTGTTCTATAAGCTTTATCAAACTTTATGATTCTTTATGGTAAACTATTTCTTTCCACACACGCCACTGAGAGATACACAACGCTTTCCGGTGCCAGCTACCACATGGATATCTAAAATTTCAATTAATCAATTTCTATTTAGATTTAAATCTACCTTAAGCATAGGAACTGAACTAAAATATACCCAAACTATTCAATTGGTAATCATTAATCTATAGAAAACCGATAAATTTATAGTAACGACCAGAATTAGCTGATTCTAAATTGAATCAATGTCAGAAAGTTTAACTATGGAAATACGCTTCAGTTAGGGAATTAGATTTTCTTAGACAAACCACACTAAAGTTGTTGGCAGGTTCTATTATCCTGCTCAAGAAAAGATATTCAAAACTTACTTAGAGAACATTAGTATAAACCGAAATAGAGTAGAGATTTATGTCTCTAATTATTAGGTATTCACATGGAGTTGACCTAAATCCGGTGACACATAACTTACAACAGAGACCTCTACTTAAAATTTGTGACAATGTAACTGTTGGAACTCCGCAGTGATCCGAAGTTGTAACAAGCTGCCCTTTAACTTTACCCGATGCTACATAGAACTCTCGATGTCGGAGAAATGCTGTAACCTTTTTTGCGACCTGTTTAAGTGAGTTAGAAAAGTTGAAGTCAATTTTCCACTTGTTTCTGTCTACGAATGGAATTCTGGATGTTATTCAGAAAACAAAATATCATTTCGGTTACCGTCAGAAAGTTTGGTTGATCGTTTTGCGCATAAAAATTAGACCTATATTTTTAAAAATATTTATACAGTGCACTGGAATAACTGTATCCCCCTTCCCTATTTTTATATAATAATAGTGTTATAGTTAGTGGCGGTAAGACACAAATAATAATCGCAAGATGTACTATCTGGAAAATTGGCAAACTACGTCAATAATACCAAATCTACTCCATCACAACGGCCTCACCCAACGATGAAAGCCATACACTTTGTACGTCGAGCTCTAAAGACAACCTTATTGAGTAGATCTACTTGTTATAGCTGTCCTCAGTTGAAATCCCGACTCATATTTCTATGATTGTACTGGGCCTTCGCCTAGTTGGGTCCTCTTTAGATTATCTACCAAGTGACTTTAGATTACTAGTCGAGCTAAGAGTCTTACCACCTGTCCGAGAAACTTTGTCGATATCTTGAATGTCGCTTTAGCGTAGCTGACTCCTAGATTCATTCATTGTAGATTTGGTTTCGGTGTTTTCTCCTTGTCGTCCTGTTATTCGGGGCCTGTGCGCATCCCTTTTAGTTCGCTGGGTGTTTTCCCCAGTATCTGCAGGATTCAACTTAGGTAAATGTCCTCTTCTTTCCAATAATCTCCTAGGTGCTGTACCCTAGGATTCTGAATTGCTGGGCAATTCGCAAGTATGTGGATGGAGGTTTCTTCTTCCATGCCACAGAATCTACTTTCTTCTTCCTCCAGGCTCCTCCGGTCCGCTCTCTCGTTCCGTGACATTAGTTCTGCAATTCACCTTCCCCAGTGGTAGCAAGATATGAAATTTTTTGGGTTTGTAACTTGAACATAAGTTCCCCATTGTTGGTACCGTCATACCAAAAAAGAGATCAACCTCTTAACAGAGATATCACGTTAAAGCAAATCATGAAGATCCCTCGATAATATTGGTTACACTATATAATGTGGATGGAGTAAATCGCAATCGATGTTGGCAGAGGACCTAAGAGGATGAGCTGATATAAATTGGAAAATTACTCACTTCACAAAAGAAATTGTTGTTTTGACCCTGGATGGTGAAGATGTTGTTACCAGTATAAGGATGGAAATTGATCGTTAAAAATAGGCTGGTAGATTTTGCCAGACCTCCGAAGAGATATTCAGTTTGGGAAAGTTGGACTATTTTTTTTTGGTCTCAAGGAGATTAATTGTAGCTTCATACAGTTTGGGTCATAAAAAGGGTGCTTACTCCAAAAAATACAGCATATGTTCAATGTAGCTTAAATAAATGGAATATTTTTTCTATGAAATTGTAATTGAGTCCGACCCACAAACTAGAAATTGGGGTACCAGGAAAATGTAGTTATTTTGCAGATTACTGCTTTTGAAGATGAAAGGTATTATTTTCCTCTAATTTTTGTGGCTATGAAACTATAGGTCGAAAATATACAGGGTGTCAATTTGAAAACTTTTGAATTTGAAAGTAAAAAAAATTGAAGCTGAAGTTTTCAAATTGACACCCAGTATACTATTTTTTGCACGTGAATATTGAATTGAAACAAAATCTCTTTAAATTTACCAAAATATATGTGTGTGCATACCATAATTAAATTGTAAATTTTGAAATTATTTTTATAATCCGATTACACATGAAATTTGAAATAAAACATATTCAATCTATAGTTGAACTGCGAAATTATATATTATGAGTATTAGTTTTGAGGAAAATATTAAATTGGAGCTTTTGACGTAACTTGTTAGTCGCAATTAATTTAAAATCGGCTTTGTATAAAATAACAGCTATCGGTTATTCATTCAGTTTTCAATTCATTATCGGTTGGTTAATGTGATATTTTGTATTAATCGTATAAATTCTTCTCAATGTTCTATTTGAAGTATTTGCCAGCGGTTGAGGTTTTTGGTTTGGTGAATATGATGATAATTATACATATTGATTTTTGGAATTAATAGGAATGTATTTATGAATAATTTTCAATGTAGACAACTGAAATATTAAAATTGAAATTAAAATGGAAAAAGTTTCTTTTCAAGTTTTTCCATTTTAAATCAAAAAGTTTTCATCGTAAACTTACAATACACCATACGATTGAGTCAATAATATTTAGTAGTGGAGGCCAAATTCTTTGAGAAATTAAAAACCTTCAATTGCTTGGAAGAAGGTGAAAGTTTGGTATTTTTAGGAAATTTAATTAATTTGGGATACGAGCGAGAACAAATTGAAATAGTTGAACAGTGAAGAAGACATTGGTTATATGGAAATAATATTTTTAGTTGCAAAACTAAGTTGATATCGTTAATATAAATTAATAACTTTTTTTTACAGCTAGGATCACTTTTACCAGTGACAACACCAGCACCCCCTACGACGAGCACTCCCCAAATTAGACCCCCCTTTGAGGCAAGCAACCTCATCAATCAAATATCTAAACCAGCAGATGTCTCACATGTAAGTAATTCCTTTCAGTCAAAAATTGATATGTAAAGAAGACGCGAAGACGTTTGCATAACTTTAGGTGTGGTGTCTAGAAAAATAATTAAGTTTGTAAAAGTTCACTTCGGATGGAGTGGATGTGTATGTAGGGAGTTAAAACTTTATAAGCAAACAAGTTTTTTTTTCATTTTTAAGGCGAATAGATATTCGCTTTGGAAAAACATAGCAAAGAGTATTTTGAAAAACTGTTACCATGTATTATGCCAATAATTGGTCTATTACGAATATTGTCTATAAAAACTTTTTGTGCTCATTTCAGTTGCTTGTTGAGTACCTGTTACATGGTGAGTTATGAGGACTTGTACTGGGTGGCTGATTAAAACCGCTGTATCTCAAAAACTATTTAGCATACAGCTTGAAGAAAAAAAAAACAATTGTTTAATCACCGCTAAAATGATACTAAGTTTGTCAAAATCCTTACAGTGGAACAACAGTTTTATTGAGTCAGCTTTCCCACTCACCCCTACTGGTTGTTTTACAAGAGAAAAAAGTACCGGAGCAACCTTACGTAAAATGATCTAATGATTACAAATATTTAAATTTTGTGGTACTATAGCGGTGGTATTATAAAAAAATGATGTTTTTGTGTTATTATTGTGAACGACGCCCTCTAGCAGTGAAGTAGGAAAGCTGCAAATAATTTCCAGCAGTTTCCAGTATGGGAGTTTGTAATACATATTTTTTTTCTCTAGGCTCTACGATAAATAGTTTCTGATATACAGCGGGTTTGCTCTCTTAATCAGATACCCGGTACACACTTGGTTCAGTAATTTACAATATTTTTTTTGGATCATAACTTTTTAACGGTATGCTGCATTTGCCTCATATTTTGATGTCACTCGAAAAAAGCGGGCCCGCTCTTAGAAAACTCTAATTAAGATTTGAAATGCTATATATGATAACCAGCTTTTTTATTTCTATCACACAAGATAATTTTCAATAAAAAAAATCAAGTTTTATGATGAATTAAGAGTTGAGGACTTTGATATTCCCCATAAAGAACTTCAATATGAGGAACAGTTCCTTCCATGACTATATTAAAAGTCAACTCCAAAAAAAATATCGAAACAACCATATATTTCTTGTACTCTCTACTTTTCTTATCGACGCACGTGAAAATTCCTGTCTCAGCTACCTGTCAACAAGCAACATATTTTATTTTAAATTCCTGTTTTATCTTGAGATAAAACTTTGTTTCTGGCTGGTAAGTTTTCTAATTCATCCGTATGAAAAGAATATTGATACTGTTATCTTGGGTTGGAGATCATAAAAAATTGATACAAAATTAAATTATCAGTTAGAAATTCATGAAACCGAGCGAGTTGATTCCGTAGGTGTAGAATCAATCAAAAAAATAAGTATACAACGCAATAACACCCACCTCTGAAAATGTCGACATTAAACCAATAAATCATCAAAGGGTCACGTCTAAATCATGAAATCCATCAATTATTATGCCCAAGTAACCCATAGAAACTTGATACTTTGGGGACAAGCCCAGATATTTCAGATTAAAACCGCAATTTTGTGAAATTCATATCAGTGCAGAGGGCGGATTATAAATAGTTGCTTGGGATGGCATCTATTTCCAATCCTTTTTTGATCTCAATATTTATCCACACAAATACAGGGTATCCAAAAACTTCTCTGCCAAATGTAAACTACAGATACTAGATGTGATTCATCTAACCTAATTTTCCTTTATCCAAAAGTTCCTCCTTAGGGAGATAGTGCCCTTTAAAGATAACGTTGTTGGGTCACTTTTTTGAGCATATCAAAAAATAACTGCTAACTATATATACTTGGTACATTGTAAAACCCTGCAGTGATAAATTGTTCACTACAAACCAGCGTTTTACATTGCCAGCCACCATAAGCGTTCAACGTGGGAGGAGTGAATTTGGTTAAGTTTTTTGACAAATCTTACACTGCTGACCATTGATATAAACAGAGAACTTTGAATCGTTCAATTTTACAAAGTAGAGTCTCCGATTTTATTAATTAATTGTTTCTAATGTTTATGCTACAGTGGTATCCTAAAATGGTGAGTATAAATCTCAATTAACCTTTGTCATAAACTTATAGTCCAAACAACTGCTTGACATGTCTCATTAACTTTTATATGACTAAAACAAGGTACAATTAAAGCACCGAATAAATACAAAAGTTCCAACTATAACTATAAATTGCTGTTTCAATTATGACATGGGCGAACAAAATCTCACTTTAAATCCGTGAGTGATTAAAACATCATTATTTCGGGTAAATACATCAGAAAACATCAGAAAAGGGTATACCCATGGGGAATAAACAGGTAGAAAATGTTTTGTAACCCTTCCAAGGAGGTTTATTTCCGGTAAGATAATTTTAATCGCTTGATATACGTTAGTTTTCTGGTAGACCGAATTATACATTCCAATTTGCATACTAAGGTTTAAGTAATATGGGTGCTTTATAAATAAGGAAATTAGACACAGAAAACGGTCCACTCGGATATTTAGCAGGAAGTGTCCTTGGGCTATACCTACTGGTAGTATCGTTGAATTAGACTAGAAGTTTCCGTGGGCTAGTGTGTGCTTACTATAGAAATTAATTAAAAGATCAGTATGGTCTCTTTGAACTTGTTCTCTTGAATGTTTGTTTGTGAAATTTCAATTTAATCTGACGTTTTAAAGTCAATTGATAGAACGCTTTTAATACATATACAAAACGTTAAAAAACGAATACCTCTCTAAAAATATAATGTTTTTAAAGTGCAAATATTTTTAATTCAATAATAATTTAAACATCATTTTATAAATGAATCCCACAACGCTTTGTTCGCTAGACAATTACAATATTGTTCACTGCAGAGCTATAATTTTCATGGACCAAAAATAAAGGAAACAGTTTCCGTTCCCTTTGCTACATTTTTCTACAATTACGACTTTTAACATCCAGTAGACTATATACCCTAGGCCTGTCAAGAGAGGTAGCAGAATGTATGTAGCAATTTGTAATTCAAGAACAATAAGCATTTAAACAGTGGCGAATTAACGAGTACTATTCAGGAGGAGTGACTGCGTAAAACAAATAAATTAGAGGCTAGAAAGTTTTCAAGAATACTTAACGAAAAATAATCGATTCATAATCAAAACAATTATCCCAATTATGTATTTTAAGTGTTGCATATAACTGGCGCCTGTCAACAAATATCAAATGTCAAAATCAACTGTCATCTCATTAGTTAACTCAACGCCAAGTTTCAGACTGATTCGCTTAAAGCTGTACCTAAATTGAATCTTTAACGTTCGAAAAATAGAATTGAGATGAGAAAATGAGAGTTGTCTCAACAAGTGTTTCCAGAAAGATGGTGACATTTGTCTCAAAAACGGGTAATGTAGCAGCAATTCCTCTGAAAACTGCTACTGCTGATTAGTACACTCCAACCGGTATCTCGTGAAATGAGGTGACGATGCGCCGTAACAAATTTGAAAGTGGGGATCCAGCAAAGCCAATCGTGCGGTAAACGTTATGCAGTACTGCGTACTGGAAGCTCGGCCTTGTCACGAGATACCAGTTTATCTGTACGTAACGATTTATCGATTTGAAGTAATAGGGAACTTGCCCATTTTTTTTATTCTACTAAAATGTGTGCTTATATATGAAAACACATTATACCAAATATCAGTCCTTAAATCGCAATACTTATTTCACAATAAATAATTAAAGTTGGAATCGCCACCGGGTGTATTCAAACGAAGAAAAATGCGCGGCAGCGGCTGTGACGTCACACCGCACCTCGCGCATCGGTAACCGCAGAAACATTTGAAGCATTATTGATTTTTTATCGAATTCGAATCGTTAGCGTCAGTTTCTCAGTTTTTAAGTGTTGTTTGAATTGTCGGTTCACAATCGCCTGACTCGAAAAGTGCGGTCTGACGTCACAACCAATGGCAGCGCGTTTTAAGAGCAGTTCAAATTATTCAAATTTTAACCCTTTATTTCTCAGGTAATTTAATCGTTATTGGAATTTTTCTTTTTCTACGAAGTTCCTTATGATAATATCTTACGATTTTAATTGTTTTTAAATGATTTTATTTTTTTGGCAAGTTCCCTATTGCTGAGATTCGAAAAACCATCCCCCAACGACGATTGATTCTCCACCAAGACAATGCAAGTACAGTTCGAAAATTAATTGAGTTGTTAATTCAAGAAAACATCGAACTGTCATCGAACTGCGTGGTCGAAGATACAGTAAAAAAATTCAATAACCAATAACAATACACCAACAAGCGAGTGGAATAACCGCTTCCGGAAATAGTTCCAAAAGATGCAAAAATGCTTATCTCCTCGTGAAGAAAGCTCTATTTGCAAAATATCAAAGACAATCCTGGTATAAAACGTTGAGAACAGTATAGAGTGATAAATGCATGAATCTAATTACTTCAGGTGATACTTTTGGTACACTAATAATTTGTGCTCATGTTCAGTTAGATTAAGTGTGGACACAATTTATGTTGGCTGCTTAGTTGGAGTTTTGTAACGAATTAAATTTATCTCTATAACCATCTACCATACCGGATAGAGGATAATTGGTAAATACACTGTGGCTCGATATGAATAGGTACATTTTTTCATTCAAAATTTATTTTTTTGATTTTGGGTCGTTTGATTTTATTTTCGGAGGAATGATAACCCATCTGTAAGACGCAGACGCGGTTGAATGGTGGCTTATAATACCGAACAGAACATTGATAGGTACGAACCGCCGTAGCGCAGGGCTTAGCGTAAGGGCTTGTAACCAAGGGGTCCCGGGTTCGAGTCCCGGTGGTTTCGATTTTTCAATATTCAGAATATTTAGCTTATACATCATATTCTCTTACAACTCGACCAAATTCATTTCAACCGTGAGATTCGGTTGCGCGTAGATCACGCCTACGACAATGTCGGCAGCTACCAGTCCTAGGCAGAACGTTGCACTGTAAAGATCCATTTGAACTGATAGTGGTACAGTCCGCGTAGAAATTTTAATATGGAACTTAAGTCGCTGAAACACAAGATTTTGTGTGCACAAAGGATTCTATTTAGGAAATTATTAAACTAACTTTTTCCGCCGAGTGTACATGCATTTATTCCGCGGGACTGAGATATCTCCCTCTCGGGCACAGTACCTGGGAGACTACTGGATAGAAGAGGGACAGTTACCTAAGTTGAGGCCTGCGGATATCCTAAAATTCCTCCGGGAAATAGGACTAAAGGAGCTACTAGTATCTGAGACTCTCCTCAGAAACTAAGTAGAAGTAAGGGGGCACAATAGATCTTTTAGGTCTCAGTGAATGTTACCCCAAAATACATACATACATACATCTCCCTCTCGCTTCTTTGTTTGCGCATCAGAGTTGAAATGAATTTAGGTGTACCTTCTCATTTTTCCATTTCGTATATTCGCAAGTGATTGGCCTATAATACTAATATAAAACTACCTGTAGTCCTCCTTTTAAAAATAAATTTCGGCACATAGATCACAAAAATGAATGTTCGCTGTACTATGATTTTAAAATACGGAGAAAGGCGGTGACGGATACTTCCCGAGGAAATTTAAAGTATGATGTATTGTGCAGATGCTGCACCCACTAAATTAGAAATATATTCACTTCACATCAACTCTAACTATTAAAAAATGTCGTTTTAGTAAGATAGAGAATCGTTATGCTGCAGAGTCTAGGTTGTAATGAATATTAATATATATTTATGTTTATTTGTTACATTTACTGAGTTCCTTAGGAAAGTACCAGAGATTAGTATCTCCATGAGGAATTGCAGGATATCCATCCATTCAAAATACAGTTTTTGTTAGTTGCAACTAAATTCGATATCTGAGATAAATATTCGAATTCAATTTCGCAATTTACTAAAGTGATTGTATTTTTATTGACTATTAGATTAAACTAGGGAAGTTGGAAATAAAATGCCAACATTTTTTTCTCACGTGAGGCGTAATCTTTCGCTAAACTCTTAAATTCATCCTTGACCCTTTTTCTCATTAAATGACTCACGTAATATCCGAAAAATATGTAATCCAGAATTTATACCACTTTGAGTTTGGATTAAATGTATCCGGAGTGCCTTTTAAGGAAATGAGGTGACTATTTCTTTTTAAATTAATCTTCCTGGGTTTCAAGATATTAATTTTTTTTCACTTGAACATTTGTTATGTTCATAAAATCGTTTTAAACGGTTAGTTTCTTCAGAGGGTGTTAAATTACCACTCGTCTCACTTCCTATTCTTCTCAAATGTGCACTTTCTCAATCGAGTTGATTACGATCTATTGCAAAAATTAATTGATACAAAAATTTCAAAAGAATTTGATGATCTTCAACTTTTGTGGATAAATATTATAATGTTTTTTTATTTATTTAAATAGTTTCTTACGATGGGATAAAATTATACACTCAATATGGCTAAGTACTGCTAATTTATTGAAGAAACACTTACACACTATAATGAACTTAATTTATATTCACACTACTTAATGTCTACTAATTTACCTTCACTCGTAATACTCATTGTCCTAATTTATCTTTAACACTAAAATATTGCACTATTTAGGTTCACTATTCGATTCACTGTAGTTCACCGATTCACTGTTTACTGAGAACTTACTTAAATTTGTCCGACTAACTAAAAACTTGCGTATATATTGTCGTTCGCAACTCTAGAACCCAAAATTCGTAGTTCACGACAAGACCGGCTTCTGAATTACTGAGTTCGTAACAAGGTGATTTGAAGCGATATATTTCCAAGAAACTGATTTTTGTTACTTTTGACCTTGAATATCTCAAGACGCGATATTCGTCCAACTGTCAAAATTGGGGCCCATGTAGAATTTCAGCTCCTTATCTCTCATTTAGAATAAAAACATGGTAATATTATAAAAAAGTTCATACTAAACTGAATGGCGTTGACTAAGATGAACGAGTATACAGTTATAACCAAAAGTATTGACAGATGTCTAATCTTATGCGATGAACAAAAAATATTGAATCACTCTTTTTAAATTTTTTTATATGGCCATAATCGTGATCTACGGGGTCAAATTAGTAGATTTTTGTTGATAAAAGTATATGCAGATTTGGATTTTGGAAATTTTGGATATTGAAATATTTATTTTTCAATTTTGACACCATCTATAGGGAAAAATACTTATATTTGAGAATGAAAACAGTTATGTTATAGAAAATTTTATGCTGAATCGAATGGCGTTGACTAAAGTATACTGAGCTGGACGATTATACAGTTATTGCCAAAAGTACCTAAGTATATAGATATATCAAATCAAAATTTTTTCATGCTTACATGACATATAATGTATTTATTTCAAATAGTTTTTCTGGTGTGTAAATTGATTATTTCACAGCAGATTAGGTAAATCATCCAACAACGCTGTATGTTAGAGAAATCAACTCAAGCGACAAAAATTCATAATTTCCTAACTCACTTCACGCAGGAATTTTCTTATTTCCTGCTAAACTATCGAAACTTGATCTACAAATTGAGTTTCGAACTCTCTAATCTCACGTCGGGACAACTTTAATAACCTCATAACAGAAAATCACGTTTCGTGTTCGTAGCTAAAAGACTGCCATTATATAAATTTTAATAACTGTAGTTTAGTACTTTCAATTTAGAGAAAATAATGTACTAGAGACGGAACAATTGTAACATTGTTACGTCCGAGCTGTACTGAAGATATGTAGAGGTCTATAAAGAAAAAGAAGAAGACATATATCTAGAATCATCTAGAACTGTCATCGAAAAGTCGAGAACTGGCTGGAACAGGTGAAAAGTATAAAAATCGGTACAATTGACATTACTAAGTTTTTAAATTTTCTTCTTGTTTTTCTAAATGTGTGTTGGGCCATCCATAATTCCTACATCTGCTTGTCTACGCCTCTCCTTCTTCTGACTTTCCTTCTTCTCCTCACGTCTTTCCTTCTCTTCTTCCTCCTATCTGCGTCTTTCCTTCTCTTTTTCTTCCTCCTTTCTACGTTTTTCCTTCTTTTCGTCCATTTTCCATAAACAAATACTTTTTAAATTCCACCGCTGTCACCAATGTTACTCCTTTTACTTTATTTTAACAACTTCAACTTTAAAGGTCGATTTATAAACTTGACGTTGCCGGTGGCGGTGCCGTTTGCTGAGACTGTTCTAAATTAAAAACATTGCAATGCGTTAAACCATTCATAGTTGCCGTTGACTCTACCGGCCGCTGTTGGGTCTGCCGGTGGTGCCGTTCAACATAAACCAATTTTATCTTTCGACGGCGGTCAGTCGTAGCACATTTAAAGAGCCAATCAAAATGCGTTTAACCAATCACGTGATATTAAGGTATGACATCAAAAGTATGATAATCAAAAGTCAAAAAGAAGCGGCCATTTGCATTTGCACTAATTTTCAAATTTATAGGTTAGATTGTCTTTGCTTGTTTACGCTTTTGACGGACAACGGCGAGTAACGGCACGTTTATGAATATGAATTTTTGTGGCTACGACCGGCAGTCGGCAAACGCCAGGCCCACCGGCAAACGGAATACTCACCGTCAAGTTTATGAATCGGCCATAACAATTCAAAAAAAAATAATGTCTCAGTATCAGAACACAGAACTCAAACTTCTAATACTTCAAATATTAAAACTTACCAATGTCAATTGTCCCGCTTCTTATACTTTTCACCTGTTCCAGACAGTTTTCGAATTTCGATGACATTTCTAGACTTTTTGATGACAGTTCTAGATGAATGTCTTCTTCTTTTTCTTCATGGACGTCTACATATATCTTTAGTACAGGTCCGACGTAACAATATTATCATAATTTATTATTTTAAACACTTTTTTTCATAAATTATTTGTATTTAGCATTGTCTTCGTCTTTCTTGTTAAAACTGTTTAATTACTATAGAAACGTAGCCGTATTCCTCAAAAGAGGGTGTTTAAACTTTCACAGCTCAACTTAAATATTAACGGTGTATTAGAGTCATCTTTGTACGTACCCTAGTTGTTATTTAATATTTATGTAGTTCTTAACATTCAAAATCGTAAGTCAGTTCAAAAGTGAATTTCAATTTTCGAGGAAAATAATTACATGATTTATCGTACTATGTCAGATTTATATCGTCTGCAACCCTATCTGTGTATTCAATAATTCAAATGTTTTTTAGCTACGTCTTGCGGCGTTAAATGAAGCATACACCGGCGACATCCACGGGGTTAGAGGTGCCGATTACGCTTGTTATCGCGAAGCCAGAAGAGCCGGTCTCCGAGGAACCTTCAGGGCCCTTCTCTCTTCCAGAGTGCAGAACGTAGATTCCATAGTTAGACAAGCCGATCGAAAATTACCAGTTTGCAATCTAAGAGGGGAAGTTTTGTTTAATTCTTGGTGAGTATAATATTATTTAAATTGATGTTTGATATTCATCGAAAGAAATATACATTAAAGTGTGGAAATAGTTACTTTTGTATAGGTCGGATATTAATTTTGAATTGAATGTAGATATCGATCAAAGAAAATAAGATATGGAAGTCTGTGTGAATTATACAACACACTGTTCAAGATTTTCAGCTCTACATAATATTTCAAAGACCAACCATTAATGTGGCTACACTGAATAATATGCCGGTATCAGTACTTTGTGTCAGGAAATCTAGACAAGACTGGACTAGAAATCCGAAATACCGGTATTCGAATACATAGGCTACTATTTATATTTTGAGCCTAATAATGAAAAGACAATAATTTATTATTAAAAATGGCTTTATTGTTTTTCGAAGTATTCTCCATGATGATAAATACACTTATGCATGCGCTCGAACCAATTTTCGTAACACTTTTTCCATTCCGATTGAGGTACCTCCAAAACATGATTTTTGAATGCATCAACAGCTTCTTCACGCGCCGAAAAACGTTGGCCACGTAATTTATTCTTGATATGCGGATATAAAAAGAAGTCATTTGGTGCCAAATCAGGGCTGTACGGAGGATGACCCATCAATTCGACGTTTTGGCCAGTCAAATAGGTGGTTGTTTTTGCCGGTTGTTTTTTCGTATTTCACGAAGCACTTCTGGCAAACAAATGGTTGTGTACCATTCAGAATTTACCGTTCTACGTTGCTCTAACGGCACGACTGCCACATGTCCAGTTATTCCGAAGAAACAGGCGATCATTTGCTTCGAGGTGCTTTGCGCACGAACCCCTTTTGTCGGATTGGGTTCGTCTTGGAAGACCCATACAGTGGATTGCTGTTTTGTTTCGGGCTGATATGCATAGATCCAAGATTCGTCACCTGTGTAGATGTTATACACAGCTTTTGATGCACCGCGATTGTATTTATTGAGCATTTCTTTGCACCAATTGACACTAGCATCCTTTTGAGCTTTTGTCAAATTATGCGGGATCCAACGCGAACAAATCTTTTTAACAGCTAAATGTTCATGCAATATCTTATTGATGCTTGTCATACTAATGCCCAAAGATGCCTCTATTTCTCGATATGTCACATGTCGATCTTGCTTTATCAGTTCGTGCACAGCATCGATGTTTTGTGGCAGAACAACTGATTTTGGACGACCTTCACGACTTTGGTCCCCGAGCGAACTGCGGCCACGATTAAATTCGTTATACCAGCGTTTAACAGTGGCCGAGGATAGAGCTTCATCGCCAAAAAAATTGATCGATGCACTCTTGTCTTGATAAGCCACGTCGAAAGTCGTAAAAAATCATCGCACGAAAATGTTCACGAGTTAATTCCATTTTTTTGCCGAGACAAAATTTTCAAGTCTCTGTAGATAACACAAGTTATACTTAAATGAAGGAAAGTTCTGAAGAAGGTTATGGTTAAAATAATCAAACTTTCAATTGGAAACATCAGATGGCGCCTGTAAACACTTGGTAAGTCAAGGCTCAAAATATAAATAGCAACCCTCGTAGGAGCGATAAAATTGGAAAAAACAGCTGACGATTGGGTACTTTGAATCCCACTTCTCTAAGATAGTTATGTTTCGGTGGTAACGGAATATCACGCAGATGGCGCAGCTTAGACAGAAGCAGCAGATAACAGTTTTCCTTAAGTCGGTTTGAGCCGTAGAATGGAGGAAAAATTCAGCTACAGCAAGATCTGAATACACGATCTCGCAATACGATCATCCGAAAATGGCAAACCTCATGTACGTAACGCAAAATTTCGAGCTATGAAACCATCACTTACTATGTAGAAGATGCCTCCAATTATAAGAAAGGACAAATTTGGTGGGCCATAAAAAGCCTTAAGATTGGCAACTCTTGTGAGACATAAGGCTCCTTAGAAAATCCCTCAACCTGTGAACTTTGCAACTATGCTAAGCTCACGGTTTATTTCCAGAAAGTTCGATCATGCAGTGCGATTGACATTTTTTTTAATTTTTGCAATTGCACAACCAAAACTGTTATAAATTCTAAAAGGCAACATCACCAATATAATTATAATTCACAGAATCACCACAATAAAAGAAGTATTATAGTTCTGCGTATTTCTTTGACTGCATTTCTCACAAATCATTGTTTATATTTACACAATGGCTGATGAAAATGCAGTTAAGTTTCTTGTTTCATTAGTCTGTTTACTTAAAATGTTTGTTTGCCGTATTTCACTTCTACATTGTATTAAAACCAACTTCAACCTAATCGAGATTTCCCTCATATACCTCTCAACAAATATTCTGCAAAATCTATTTGTAAACAGTTTAGGCAAAAAAGAAAAACGTAACAAAATTATCTTCAAACAGATTATTCTGTATGTAACACAAAATGTTTTCCCGTTTAGTAGCAGCTGGAAAACTGTACATGTATCTTGCTATTTTAAATGAAGGAATATATTATTCAAAATCTCCTACACACCGTTCCCCGTATGCTTTTTATCTAAAACGGTCCCGGATGAAATGACCTCGGATATTTTTTGCGGAATTTATAATTTCGTAATTATATTTTCTAGCATAGATAATGGTTTCACGTCTAGACTTCGTAAATTTTCTGGGAGATCACAAAAAAATTGTACCGTGATATTAAAAGTCTTCTCAGTTAAATTGGTATTTTTTCAAGTTTGATAAGGACATTGACAGGAGAAATTAAGTAATTACAAAGGTAGAGTCCAGTATAATTGCTCAAGTTCCTAATTTGTAAAAAAAAGTTGAATGTAAAAGTTGTAGATCCCAAAAAGATCTACAACTTTTGTATTCGTAACTTTTTCACATTACCTCAAAATTAGCTCGAGAAAGGCAAAAAACTGCAATTTCGATTTTTAGTTTCGGTAAAAATTGTTCGAGATTTTAATGAAAAGTTGGTATAAGGTAGCTTTTATAGTCACAAACTATGAAACAAAATTTCAAATTGAAATACTTAAAGTTGTTGTAGTTATGACGATTTTTCGGTAAAAAAATTTTTTTTTCAAACGAGACATCACTTTTGGAAAATTCTCGAAATAAGTTCCGCGGGTGCACCAATTTTTTTCATAGTTTGTGACTATAAAAGCTACGTTCTACCAACATTTTTATTAAAGTAAAACAATTTTTGCCAAAACTAAAAATAAAAAATGCAGTTTTTTGCGTATTTCGAGATAATTTTGAGGTTATATGAAAAAGTCACAAATACAAAAGTTGCAGATCTACAACCTTTGTATTCAATTTTTTTTTCTAAGACCTTGGTCGGAAATCGCGCTATAGTCTTTTTCCACGCCCCAATTCACCCCTCTCACTTTTCAGATGTTGCATTTATTTTTCCCCTGTTTATAATAACCCCCCTACAACTTCCCCCCACCAAACTTTAGATAACAATTTTTTTTTCACCAAAAGATGAGCTAAATAGTCTGGTGTAATTCATTTTCTCGCAGCATGAATAACATATTATGTTTGTCCCTTTCTGTTGTCATTTTTTTATATTTGCAGGTCCGAAATATACAAAGGAGACGGAGCTCCCTTTCCCCATCCTCCAAGGATATATTCATTTAGCGGTAAAAACGTTATGTCGGACTTTTCGTGGCCAGAGAAAGCAGTATGGCACGGAGCTCTTCTTACAGGAGAGCGAGCCTTGGATACATCTTGTGATGCTTGGCATACTTCATCTAAAGAAAAAGTTGGACTGGCAGGAAGCCTTAAAGGTCCACGTCTTTTAGAACAAACGCCGTATTCTTGCGATAAAAGACTTATATTGCTCTGTATAGAGGCAACGACAGAGCAGTTCGTACAGAGAAGAAAGAGGGATATTAACGATAACAGGTGAGATAATTATTACTTTAATACTTTCAATTTTCAGCTTACAAAGTATCCAGAATTTGTAATAAATTATCCAGGTCGTAGACCAATACTACAGTTATCAAGATTTCAGTGATTAAGTGTTGATTGAGATAATTATGAATGTCTCCTTCTTATTGAACATTTAGAAATTCAAACGCAAAATGATACTTATAACTTTCACGTATTCATATTGAACCGTCATTCCATCCAAACCAGGAAATAATCGTCCCCACTCCAACGAATAGAATGATGGGGAATATTAATTTAAATGCAATATTACAAGCGGATTGATAGAAAGCGCGATCTATTGAATGGACTGCTGCTACCCAGCTTCATCTCCTATAAATTTCGTATTGAGGGATTATTTGAATAGCAGAAGTTACATTCATTGCCCACATAAAAAATCTTGATAAACTCAAGGAACGTTCGGAATGTCGCGAGGAATTTCATTCAATTTGGTTTTTGCAGTTATTAATAAGTTTTTCGTTATTTAAAAGTTGGTATTAAAGAAAAAAACCTTAAAAAAGAATTGAGTGGGTTTGAGTTACATCTCAATATTAAATCACGAACTTAAACCATTTAGATTAGGTGGTATTTGAATTACAGCACTGATAGGAACAGTCATTTGGTAGTTTTACCTGGACAGTTTATATTTTAAGGAGTTCCTTCCTTGTATCTTATCCATATTGGAAATCTTCTCTAAGACGCGTTTTGTCCAAAAAACTAACAGATAAATAAAATTAATTTGAAATGTGTGCTGGAGAGGTTTTAAATACGATTTGAAAGCTGTGAATGATAATATTTTATAAATAAGGTTTATTAAGAGTACAAATTATATGGGTTTATATCTTTCAATCTGCTGTACGGACAAAAAAATATTGAATATGGAAGAATTGCTGGAATAAGAAAAACCTGGAATTTTCTTTAAATAGACCAAGATGGACACCAAAGCGACGGAAGAAACACAAAGACTAGACGCTGCTAGAAACAAATGTAGGGAGTAGAATTTAGTCTAACCTCTTCCTGAACAAATGTGGAGAGGTGCCAAGGAGGTGTGAGAAAAATATAAAGCGGAAGGTTCAATAAGACATATCGCCAGCAATATTATGTAGAGCTGAAACTTCTGATCACAAAGATGGAGTCCTTCTTTGTCAAGGTACGAAAGACGCTCCTTTGTCATTGATAATAAAAGTCAGTGGAGAGTTGGAATTGGAAACTAAGATAGAATTTTCACCCACAAATGCGCTCTTTTTTTAAATTAAATTTCCGAGGCTTATAGTTATTTTGGATGATTTAATTTCAAATGGGAAATAGTTCTCAAAAGAAGAGGACATATTATTTTTCATAGATTGAAACAATGGGATCTGAGAATACTGGAACTCAGTATAAATATGTAAGAGGTGCAACATCATACCCACCAAACTATAGATTCTGGAACAAAATAACTATTTAGTTATTTTCTGTGAAGTACGATAATATCGATAAAAGTGAAATGGAAATAAATTCAACTAGGAACAAATTTTTGTGTGTAAAAATGCATCTCCTTCCTAATGTTTCAATCTTGAATAAGTTTCAATATCGAAAAGATGTATTTTCTATCTTTTCTGAGCTCCAACGCAACAAATCACAAATAAAATGAATTCTTCAGTCAATTCGAAGGCAATAAAGTCATATTCCTAGAATTACCTTCACCGTATATTGAAACTTGCTTTGAATCAGTGAAATAAATGAAAAATACGAGATGTTTACCTCTAGGTATTTTATTAAAAAACTCACGACACAACAAAAGTGACTAGTATAAGTGAACTTTTATTAAAAGAAACGTTTAAAATATGAACAAACAATCAACAATGATATTGGCTAGAGGTCCCGATAAATTATTAAACGAAAAAACTTTTTGTATAAACCGCCGACGTGAAAAGAAAAACTCCATTTCCAAAGCTCATACGGTTTTTGTTAGTTAAATAGTTGCGTGTGTGTGTGTAAGTAGCTGGAGGGCATTTAAACAATCTCGTTCTATTGTGTTTTTCTAAAACGTAGAGCAAGACAAGTGAATTTATTTTACGCGACATTCTATATAGGGTGTTTTATCGAAAATTTCCCAAAGAAAACGAATCTAGTTGTTTTAACAAATATAAGAATTCTCCCGCAAGACATAATAAAAAAACTAGAAGTTGAATATCTGGGAGTGACTCTTGATTCCAAATTAAATTACACGGCACAGCTGGCAAATATTATTACTTGGTCAACTAGACTTCTCTGGCAATGCAGAAGTTATGCATGGGCTTTATAATAATGTGATGAGACCAATTATTTGAAATAAATATACTTAAAATACAGTTTTAAAGTAAGGTATACCAAAAAGAAATAACAATATATTCCAGAAAATCTATTTTTTCTTGTAGATATAGAGCTTTTTATATCGAAAAAAACTTTGTTGTTACTTGTTGGAATGCAAAAAGAATATTCTAAATAGATTTTCAGCAGTTAAAACACACGGATTATTCGGAAAATAAAAGCATTCGATTTTCACGTTAAATCGGTTTAAAATTACTGAAAAATGCTGGATTTTCGGATAACATACATATTACTCCTCACATTCTGGTGCTCGCCATATGACGGAACGATTTCCAATTAATACTTTGGGATCGATGACACCATAACAAATGGATATACGCTGATCAATTTATTGGAAGTAGTTTTACCGCTACCCAATAATTTGATTTTTTGAAAAATATTATTAAGACAAAAGTTTTCCGATGATAAGTTATGCAAAATAATGTGATTGCAAAAAACTGTTTGAAATAATCAGACCAAAGACGATTGGTGGAAGGGATGACATCTATTGACGATGACGATCTATTTTACTCTTTTTTACCACTAGTACAATGGATATTCGTTTGGGGTCATTCACTGGACCTTCAGTTCTCGTTCACCACTGGACGTGAAGATGTATTTGAATGATGAACATCCATTGGACATCCACTATTCATCCATGAGATGTCAATGGTTTATTTATAATTTCCAGTGAATGTCCACATTTGTACAAGGTATATCCATCCTAAGTACGAAACGGACATCCATGGGATGTCCAATTTTGTGGCAAATGGATATCCTTTTGGACTTGAACGGGTATCCTATGGATATTCCCGAGGATATTCCTTATGTCCAATGTGGATATCCATTGTATGTTCATGTGCTATCTGGGTTAATTATACTATAGAATTGTGGATTAAATAAAAGAGAGACAAAGATTCATTATGATTCGCATAAATCATGTTGAAATTTCCTACTAACCCTGGTAAATATGTGAATATGACGTGAAGTCAAGCAGACATTAAAGCACTGAGCTCTTGTGTAATCAGTTCCAAAATGGTGTGGGAATGCCTAGGCACACATTCAATGAACTAGGCGTGAACAATATATCTGAGGATTCCAGGACACACTGGAATAGAAATAAATGAAATAGCAGATGGAGTAGCAAAGAGGGGGACTGATGAGTGATGAAACACCCCTTTGGGGGCCGGAACCCTTTTCCGGTATGAGCCCCAATTTACTATTGGAACAAATAGGAAAAGCCGAAGAAAAGACAGGATCTGACCATCGGAAAGCTCTAGTAGGGCTTAGACAATCAAAGATTCTGATAAGTGACTATACAGCCCGTTGAGATCAAATGAATGCATAAGTCAAAATAAAACTGCACTAAGAGTTTTAACAGGGATCCTAACGGGACATTGCCGCCTGAACGGGCACCTGAAAAAGCTCAAAATAGTGGAGGAAGAAGGTAGATTCTGTGGCATGGAATAATAAACCTCCATCCACATACTTGCGAATTGCCCAGCAATTCAGAATCCTAGAGCACAGGCACCTAGGAAATTATTGGATAGAAGAATATCCTAAAATTCCTCAGGGAAATAGGACTAAAGGAGCTACTTGTCTCTGAGACGTTCCTCAGGAACTAAGTAGAAGTGAGGGGGCTCAATAGATCTCTCAGGTCTCAGTGTGAATAATTATTTCCATTCACCTAAGTTACTTACCTACTTAAGAATTATCCGTTGAATTTTGACGGTTTTGATACCAGTTTCCATGCATTCATCAACGAATGAAAAGCAAAATAATTCTTCATTACAATTCAAATTTATTACATTAATTGTTTATATTAGATACCCCATGGTATCGTCTCTATGCAATTAAACTATTCATAACGATCTCCAAATAAAATGTCATACAACAAAGAAGCAACACACCCACTACGCAAAAATTGAAAACCCAAGCCTAGAACCACTACTGATACGATAAGACAACAGAAGGCTAAAAAGAAACTTGATATGAAGTACCCGAAGTTTCGTCTATGGACGAATCGTCATCACGTCAAATTCCCTAGTCAAAATATTAGCTTATAGAATAAATGTATTAAATTGTAAAAATAAAACAAAAATACATTAATTGTTTTTTTTATTTTTTTCAGAGATTATCTGCTCAATGAACACGAATACTACAATCTACTGAATTCCATTCATTAAACGTCATATCGTATAGAAAATTGTTCCCTCCATACTCCTTAAATTCATATAGACTTTTTGTGTCACGTGTCGTAAGTGTGTGGGATCTACTACGTTGTTGTTTGAAAAAAATTTGTATAAACTACTTTGACTACAGTCACTTTATATTATTTTGTGATCTTAATTTTATATATGTAAGTGTCTAATTTGTATATAGTTTATATTATACCTTTTTTTATTTCATATTACCTATATTATTATTATTTTTATTATTAGTAGTAGGTATTATGTACCTACTCTCGCTGCGGTCCGGATGGCGCTAGCATCGCTAACCGTGCTCGAACTGTTTATGGTTGATTCAAAAGGTTTGTTCCAACAAGCTTGAGAATTAGTTCGGAGTTTTAGTGAGTTTGCGTAGATTGAAATTAGTGACGATAATTTCAATCTACGCAAACTCAGTAAAATTCAGAACTGATTCTCAAGGTTGTTGGAACAAACCTAATTAGAACTGTTGGCAGCAGAAAGAAGACGGACCGTTCGTAAGTTCCTCACGTTCACAAAATGAATGAAAAAAGTTACAATTTCATCTAAAAGAACGGATAATGGAGGATAAGATGATTTCAAAACTGGTGCGCTTTTGTAGTAGCGCTCAAGTTGCCTCACATATAAGCTATAATTACTATTCGGACCGGTATCGGTACCTACTCAAGGTAAACAAAAATAGTATATTATACACCGAGGTGGTGAAGACCGAGCACGAAAATTATTTCGCGAGCGGAATAAGGTGCGAGGCTTATAAATGTCTTCACCACCATAGTGTACATACAATTTTTTCCACTACTAGCCAAATCAAGTAGTCTGATGCAGATTGTCATTTCCACTAGTAAAACTTATTTTCAAACAACTTTTGTAATTATTGTGTTTGCGTGATTTACAGTTTCCATCAACAGAAGATTTTCAAATTCCACTGGTAATAATGTTGGTTGAAAACATTCCTCGATCCATGTTTTTCTGCAATCAATGTAAATGGACTGCCTAAGTCTGACGTCACTTTTCCAAACAAACCGAATGCGGCTGTGCGAGTGTGAATGCCACGTGATTTAGTTTTACATGAGAGTGATCGGTATTAGAGACTAGTGAAAAGTGATGAATTAAAGACGTTTTTATAAGAAAATACCTATATAAATAACTATATAGCAAACGGTAAATATAAAATCTCTTATGTTGTTTGGACACATGGACACACGTGGTTTGTGTTGGGCACGCGCATTATATTTGTTTGGAAAAGTTTATAGCAGGAGCCTTCTGCTGTGACGTCAGAGCTTAGGCAGTCCATTAAACAACACATTTCAATGTCAAAATCAAATTTTGACAGTGTCGATCTACAAATCGGTAGGGAGCGCCCTAATCATTGAAGCTGATTTCTCCCTAGGCGTTCAACCCATCGTCTGACTGACACCTACACTGTCTGTTATCTCTATGGTCTTCGCTGCTCACTTATTCCATAGATTTATGAACGTACTCCTTATGTCATCATATTTATTCAAATAATTTTATTTTGTTAGGTAGTTTCAAGCAGCAAATATGTTAAAGACAATCTCCTGCGTATACAAAATTATGTTGTAAAAGTTTATGTTAACCCTGGATTCTCAAAACATTTGAATTTATCCATTAAATTGACCTAGAGGTTAACAATAGAAAAAACATTAAATACTATTAGAGCAATTCAACTTCTCAGTTGGCTAGAAGACGCAATAATTATTGTCAACTTCACAGCTAGTAGTGTATGAATTGACATTTTTTCTGTCACCAAAGTCAAACTCTTCCTGGTCTTAGTCTTTTTTGCTCCATACAGCGACTACAGTTAACAGAAGCAAACATGAGCCCCGGAAAATATGCGAACTAAAAGAAAGGTCATCGCTACGAGCCAATCCGGAGCTGATGTTAACGATTGTTCATTAGTAATTGTTAACATAATCGAAATAATATAACCGAGTGATTTCATCAACATACATGAATTTTAGTGTCTGTATCAAAGCGAGGATAATAATTATCTGATTTTTACATGAAATTTGTAAATATAGACATTTAGGGCAGATGGTAGTTTTATTTTTGGTCCAATATAAATTTTTTTGAGTTAAATTTTAAAAAGTTTCACTTTGTTTACATATCTCTTGACACTCTTGACAGTTAACATTTATGGTATCGATATTTGGTTATCGATTCAAAATATCGATTGTTACTACAAAAATACAACTACAGCCACATGAACACGCCCACCCAGGGCTCATGTTTGCTTCTGCCGACTTGTATTCAGGTGATTGGTAATTTTATAGTGTATTTTTTATTAATTATGTTGTCGGTAGTTGCAGAACACCCGCGTGAATCTTGTAAGGAAATGAGCCCCATCAACCTCTTAGATCTAAAGAGACCAATTGCCCAATAAAATGGGAAAAATTGGGAAATATATATTACAATTTCTTTTGAAAAATTGGAATATGTGACACATGTTTTCAAATGCTAATGACTGGGCAATGAAATATCACAACATAATTTGAAGAAAAAAGAAGGAATACAGTGAGAAAATGTTTAGGTGGGCTTAGAACTAACGAGAGAAAGTACCTAAAGTAAGAGGAGCATGTGCTTATGCTGCAACTATTTTTTTTATTTTTGCTCCCCATTTAAAATCCATTTGGGAATGTCTGAAAGAAAAATTCGCCGAAATTAGAGTACTTAATATCAACTCTAAATATTCTCACAACTTTTTATGCTTTGGGAGAGTACTAAGAGTTTATTTTGAAGGTTTAAATGGCATGGAAGGTTTTTTTTTGCATTCCAAAAAAGATTTTGAGTAGGGATAAAAATTGTAAGTCAATTTAAGCATCTCAAAAAGTTCAAATAAACTAAATGTTTGTATTTATAATTAAATTTTAAAGTGACTGTAGTCGATGTTCACCATACCAAATAAATGTAAATAAGTAACACGTATTCTGGCATTATTAATTTTTTTGTACTTTTTTATTAAATACATTCTTTTGTAAGACATGACGTGATGTTTGTTGATTTGATTCAATTATTATTGCTTCAGAATTGTTAGCCAGTAAACCTAAATGTAGAATACAGATGACCAAAACAATTAAATACAGTTTAATTAAATTTGTCTAGTTTTATTTACTTTACATGCTATTAACTTGTAAAAATAACTATTCACGAACAGTAATAAAAGGAGACGACTGAACTTGCAAAAATAATTGTCAAATTTCATTAAATTTAGGATTTTCGAGACAAATTCATTTCATTGGGAATATTCCCTTTCATTCATCATTGACTAAATTCGCATCTGCGCACTGATGTGAGGACTTTTTCATAGCAAGCTATACAGTTGGGGTCTTCTGGTCTTGGCAAAATAAGTTTCACAGTTACACCCATATAGTTCGGATAGGGAACCACGAAATAATTCTGATACTTAAATTTTAGTTAGTATGGAAAAAATAATGTTTTTTTTGGTGAAAAAGTTATTTTTATTGTGTGTGAAATTTAGTTGAGCTACCCATTGATAGATGGCTCCCCTTTCGCACACTCCACATTTGTACTATCTGTGGTCATTTAAGTAAGTGTTCAAAAGCGGGGGAAAATTACGGAGCGGGAGGGGTGGTGGGCATAAGGGAACCACGAAATAATTCTGATACTTAAATTTTAGTTAGTATGGAAAAAATATTGTTTTTTTTGGTGAAAAAGTTAGTTTTATTGTGTGTGAAATTTAGTTGAGCTACCCATTGATAGATGGCTCCCCTTTCGCACACTCCACATTTGTACTATCTGTGGTCATTTAAGTAAGTGTTCAAAAGCGGGGGAAAACGACGGTGCGGGAGGGGTGGTGGGCATAAGGGAACCACGGAATAATTCTGATGCTTAAATTTTATCAGTATGGGAAAAATAAAGTTTTTTGTGGTAAAAAGTTAGTTTTATTGTGTGTAAAATTTAGTTGAGCTACCCATTGATAGATGGCTCCTCTTTCGCACACTCCACATTTGTACTATCTGTGGTTATTTAAGTAAGTGTCCAAAAGCGGGGGAAAACGACGGTGCGGGAGGGGTGGTGGGTTTAAGGGAACCACGAAATAATTCTGATGCTTAAATTTTAGTTAGTATGGGAAAAATAATGTTTTTTTTGGTGAAAAAGTTAGTTTTATTGAGTGTAAAATTCAGTTGAGCTACCCATTGATAGATGGCTCCCCTTTCGCACACTCCACATTTGTACTATCTGTGGTTATTTAAGTAAGTGTCCAAAAGCGTGGGAAAACGACTGTGCGGGAGGGGCGGTGGGCATAAGGGAACCACGAAATAATTCTGATGCTTAAATTTTATTTAGTATGAAAAAAATAATGTTTTTTTTTGGTGAAAAAGTTAGTTTTACTGTGTGTAAAATTTAGTAGAGCTACCCATTGATAGATGGCTCCTCTTTCGCACACTCCACATTTGTACTATATGTGGTTATTTAGGTAAGTGTCCAAAAGCGGGGGAAAACGACGGTGCGGGAGGGGTGGTGGGCATAAGGGAACCACGAAATAATTCTGATACTTAAATTTTAGTTAGTATGGAAAAAATAATGTTTTTTTTGGTGAAAAAGTTAGTTTTATTGTGTGTGAAATTTAGTTGAGCTACCCATTGATAGATGGCTCCCCTTTCGCCAACTCCACATTTGTACTATCTGTGGTCATTTAAGTAAGTGTTCAAAACCGGGGGAAAATGACGGTGCGGGAGGGGTGGTGGGCATAAGGGAACCACGGAATAATTCTGATGCTTAAATTTAATCAGTATGGAAAAAATAAAGTTTTTTTGTGGTAAAAAGTTAGTTTTATTGTGTGTAAAATTTAGTTGAGCTACCCATTGATAGATGGCTCCTCTTTCGCACACTCCACAGTTGTACTATCTGTGGTTATTTAAGTAAGTGTCCAAAAGCGGGGGAAAACGACGGTGCGGGAGGGGTGGTGGGCTTAAGGGAACCACGGAATAATTCTGAAGCTTAAATTTTAGTTAATATGGAAAAAATAATGTTTTTTTTGATAAAAAAGTTAGTTTTATTGTGTGTAAAATTCAGTTGAGCTACCCATTGATAGATGGCTCCCCTTTCGCACACTCCACATTTGTACTATCTGTGGTTATTTAAGTGAGTGTCCAAAAGCGTGGGAAAACGACGGTGCGGGAGGGGTGGTGGGCATAAGGGAACCACGGAATAATTATGATGCTTAAATTTTAGTTAGTATGGAAATTTAGTTTTAGATCTGTTCCATACCTCCTTGTTGCTTATAGTTGTAATACCAAATGAAATTATACAAGGTTATACAAAGATTGAACCACGGAATAATTCTGCTGCTTAAATTTTAGTTAGTATGGGAAAAATAATGTTTTTTTTGGTGAAAAAGTTAGTTTTATTGTGTGTAAAATTCAGTTGAGCTACCCATTGATAGATGGCTCCCCTTTCGCACACTCCACATTTGTACTATCTGTGGTTATTTAAGTAAGTGTCCAAAAGCGGGGGAAAACGACGGTGCGGGAGGGGTTGTGGGCTTAAGGGAACCACGGAATAATTCTGCTGCTTAAATTTTAGTAAGTATGGGAAAAATAATGTTTTTTTTGGTGAAAAAGTTAGTTTTATTGTATGTAAAATTCAGTTGAGCTACCCATTGATAGATGGCTCCCCTTTCGCACACTCCACATTTGTACTATCTGTGGTTATTTAAGTAAGTGTCCAAAAGCGGGTGAAAACGACGGAGCGGGAGGGGTGGTGGGCATAAGGGAACCACGAAATAATTCTGATGCTTAAATTTTAGTTAGTATGGAAAAAATAATGTTTTTTTTGGTGAAAAAGTTAGTTTTATTGTGTGTGAAATTTAGTTGAGCTATCCATTGATAGATGGCTCCCCTTTCGCACACTCCACATTTGTACTATCTGTGGTTATTTAAGTGAGTGTCCAAAAGCGTGGGAAAACGACGGTGCGGGAGGGGTGGTGGGCATAAGGGAACCACGGAATAATTATGATGCTTAAATTTTAGTTAGTATGGAAATTTAGTTTTAGATCTGTTCCATACCTCCTTGTTGCTTATAGTTGTAATACCAAATGAAATTATACAAGGTTATACAAAGATTGAACCACGGAATAATTCTGCTGCTTAAATTTTAGTTAGTATGGGAAAAATAATGTTTTTTTTGGTGAAAAAGTTAGTTTTATTGTGTGTAAAATTCAGTTGAGCTACCCATTGATAGATGGCTCCCCTTTCGCACACTCCACATTTGTACTATCTGTGGTTATTTAAGTAAGTGTCCAAAAGCGGGTGAAAACGACGGAGCGGGAGGGGTGGTGGGCATAAGGGAACCACGAAATAATTCTGATGCTTAAATTTTAGTTAATATGGAAAAAATAATGTTTTTTTTGATAAAAAAGTTAGTTTTATTGTGTGTGAAGTTTAGTTGAGCTACCCATTGATAGATGGCTCCCCTTTCGCACACTCCACATTTGTACTATCTGTGGTCATTTAAGTAAGTGTTCAAAAGCGGGGGAAAATGACGGTGCGGGAGGGGTGGTGGGCATAAGGGAACCACGGAATAATTCTGATGCTTAAATTTAATCAGTATGGAAAAAATAAAGTTTTTTTGTGGTAAAATTTAGTTTTATTGTGTGTAAAATTTAGTTGAGCTACTACCCATTGATAGATGGCTCCTCTTTCGCACACTCCACATTTGTACTATCTGTGGTTATTTAAGTAAGTGTCCAAAAGCGGGGGAAAACGACGGTGCGGGAGGGGTGGTGGGCTTAAGGGAACTACGGAATAATTCTGATGCTTAAATTTTAGTTAATATGGAAAAAATAATGTTTTTTTTGATAAAAAAGTTAGTTTTATTGTGTGTAAAATTCAGTTGAGCTACCCATTGATAGATGGCTCCCCTTTCGCACACTCCACATTTGTACTATCTGTGGTTATTTAAGTAAGTGTCCAAAAGCGGGGGAAAACGACGGTGCGGGAGGGGTGGTGGGCTTAAGGGAACCACGAAATGATTCTGATGCTTAAATTTTAGTTAGTATGGGAAAAATAATGTTTTTTTTTGGTGAAAAAGTTAGTTTTATTGAGTGTAAAATTCAGTTGAGCTACCCATTGATAGATGGCTCCTCTTTTGCACACTCCACATTTGTACTATATGTGGTTATTTAAGTAAGTGTCCAAAAGCGGAGGAAAACGAAGGTGCGGGAGGGGTGGTGGGCATAAGGGAACCACGGAATAATTCTGATGCTTAAATTTTATTTAGTATGGGAAAAATAATGTTTTTTTTTGGTGAAAAAGTTAGTTTTATCGTGTGTAAAATTTAGTTGAGCTATCCATTGATAGATGGCTCCCCTTTCGCACACTCCACATTTGTACTATCTGTGGTTATTTAAGTAAGTGTCCAAAAGCGTGGGAAAACGACTGTGCGGGAGGGGCGGTGGGCATAAGGGAACCACGAAATAATTCTGATGCTTAAATTTTATTTAGTATGAAAAAAATAATGTTTTTTTTTGGTGAAAAAGTTAGTTTTACTGTGTGTAAAATTTAGTTGAGCTACCCATTGATAGATGGCTCACCTTTCGCACACTCCACATTTGTACTATCTGTGGTTATTTAAGTAAGTGTCCAAAAGCGGGGGAAAACACCGGTGCGGGAGGGGTGGTGGGCATAAGGGAACCACGGAATAATTCTGATGCTTAAATTTTAGTTAGTATGGAAAAAATAATGTTTTTTTTGATAAAAAAGTTAGTTTTATTGTGTGTAAAATTCAGTTGAGCTACCCATTGATAGATGGCTCCCCTTTCGCACACTCCACATTTGTACTATCTGTGGTTATTTAAGTGAGTGTCCAAAAGCGTGGGAAAACGACGGTGCGGGAGGGGCGGTGGGCATAAGGGAACCACGGAATAATTATGATGCTTAAATTTTAGTTAGTATGGAAATTTAGTTTTAGATCTGTTCCATACCTCCTTGTTGCTTATAGTTGTAATACCAAATGAAATTATACAAGGTTATACAAAGATTGATTTTTTTTAGACTAATGGAAAGATTCCATGTAGTAAGGGTTGGAAGTATTAATTTGTTAATTCACAATATTTCAAATAAAATTCAATCATTGAAGGAAAAATAAAGAACAAAAAGACTTTCTCTTTTAGATTTAGCCAAAATAGATTATGGAAAAATTCAACTAAAGTTAAAGTACATGATGTATTTTCCATTAAACAAACTCTATTCGCTTAGGTCAATTGTTATTTGTACTTCCGGGTAATGTTAGAATATCAATAATAATTATGTATACTTATCTTAATAAAACACACAGTTCATCCATTGCATTGTCCCAATATTTTCATATTACAGCAAAATAAACTTAGATTCACTTGCTGTTGTTGTTTTTCTTTCACTTTCCTGAAAAACACAAATTTTAAAATTACCTACTGTTATTAAAGCCCGGTTATACATTTGAAGCTTAAAATTGAGCTCACCTGTGCTGGGCTTTAAATATAAGATTAGCTCAACCCTAAACCTGTTGTACCTAAACCATGGTTCAGTAGCAGCTTTGCTAAACCTATATTTGCAAGTGTTGGTAAAACTTATTTCGAACTGACGCATGCGTATGAAGTAAATTGGTCAATATATGTTTGTCAAATGAAGATGACACCTAACTAATTTGGCATTTGGGGGATTATTCGTACCTATTAGTTTTGCAAGAAATTTCCTCTAATATACAATCTGTCACAAAGCAAACAGTTTCTTTGGAAAGACGAAATCTTTGGATGAACTCATGATCCCTCCAACATTCAAAGCGATTTGTACGCTCTCTATACACCCGAGGTCTTCTCGGGTGTTGTACGATTTCAATAAGTTCCAAATAATCCTCATCATCGGTTAGAATATCCATATTTAACTTTGATAAACTTTTAATTTGAAAATAAATTAAGTACAGGTTATGTTTGCATACAATTTATTTACATTTAAGCCACGGAACATGATAACAATTTATGTTCCGTGCTTAAGCTTATATTAAACCTGCCCTCTTGAAGGCTTTACTAAGCTTAAGGTTTAAATCAAGCTCAACCGTAAGCTTACTTTGTACAACAGCAATCTGACGCTGAACCTGAGTTCACACTTGAGCCTTCACCAAGCTACAATTGTACAACCGGGCCTTAGTGTTGCGGTCACTTGAAATAGGTACTTGAACTTATAAATAGAACTTACTGAGCTGAACTTTACATAAAGAACGCAACTAGTATTGACAGTGTTTGTACCGGTATTATACAGTTAGAATTCAGAATATTCAGACCAGTACTGGGACTCTAGACACTATATATAGAATTCTATTATCGACTCTATTTACACGTCTTTTATCGATTTTTTCTTAATAAAAACTTCAATATATTTCATAGTAATAAGTCAGGAAAGAAGAAGACTTGTCGACAGTAAAACAGAATGTGACTTTCAACTGTTGTCAACTGGAATAATAGTAGTAATAAATACTGTAGAAAACGATCGGTAGAATTCTATAGTATGCAGAGTCCCAGACTTGGTTCGTTTCTTTGAGCTGCATCTAGAATATAAATGAATATCGCTCGACTGGGTTATTTAATTATTTGCTGGTGCCTGGCGTAACCAAGAAACCATGACACACTAGTTACGTTAGCACAACATCCTATGGTTCTTGCACATGCAGTTTTTGAAGAAATCAAAATATGCCGGATAGTTAAAGTAGCTTCGATGACTATCAGGCATATTTTGATTTCTTCAAAAACTGCATGTCAATGGTGATTTTTTACTTCAGTTTTGATGTGTATGATAATAATCTCTACGATAACCGTAAATGCATGACACTACTTCGAAGATTTGTATATTTGCAGTTGGTTTTCGCTTATTTGAATATATTATGTTAATTTTTTATTTTTTATGCACTGACTATTTTTTTTAAAAGGAGCCGTCTCTTCGCCGGCACCACCTCAGCCTCCTGGGCCTATTGTTGATCCTCCTAGTGTTCTGACTACAGCCTATTCAGCCAATCCGTTCCCTGTATTAGCTCATACAGGTTCTTTACTGGTTGGTTGTAGAAGTCTTCTGGAGTCATTTTGGGTCTTCCATATAGTTTTTGTGTCCTGTGGTCCAGCGTCTCACAGTTGCATAATATGTGCAGAGCTGTTTCGGTGTCCTTTTTGCATCTTCTGCATGTAAGGTCTCCGTTATACAGCCCTATTTTGTTCAGGAGCTCCTTTGTGGGAAAGTTTCCCGTAAGAAGCCCCGTTATGGTGCGTAGTTTATTCCTGCTCATTGAGAGCAGTTCTTTCGCTACTTTTCCTGATGGTTCTTTTATGAATTTCTTCCCATGTGTTTGCCTGGGCGTATTCTTCCAGTGTTTATTGTGCTGTTCTTTTACCCACCCTTTTAACCATGACCTATTGGAGCATCTGGGAATGCCCACAGATGGTTCGGGTCCGTTCATCAGGGTTGACGATCCTGCTCTTGCCAGTTCGTCAGCTTTTTCATTGCCAGCGATTCCTTTGTGACCCGGGACCCACTCCAGTGCTACACTGTTCCGAGTAGCCGCATTCCCATACCAGACGAGATGTTACCTTAGAGCTCTGACTATTACTTTATTGTAATTACAATTAAATCATATATTTTTGGATCAAAAATATATTAAAAGTGCGTATAATCTACTTATTTACAACTTTTGTGATTATAGTATATTATGTAACGATTATGTAATAACCATTACATGAGTTATTAACTATTAACAATATAAACATAAGAGAATTCATATAGCATTAAACAAGATGAACTATTGGATACATTTTTCGCCTTTTCAGCGATTTCGGATGGTGTGTATGAAAACTCTTAGTCTCTCGACATTTCTTTCAAAAGTTGGAAGGTATCTACCTTTTTGACTAGCGCAAAAGATTGAAACTGTCATAAAACACTAATCTCTTAGAAACTGTCAAACATTCTACAGAAAATATAGGTTCTGCCTACTTGGCTATTTAAAAATCTAGATTTGTATTGGTCAATTTTTCAGTTTCATAATGAAAACCTGTGTTATAATGAGTATCATTATGAAACTGAAAATTGGCATTTAATTAGCAACTTGAAGTATAGGAGTCGAAAAAAAGTATTTCGCGTCCCCAGCACAGTCCGCGAACATTAATTTCGCGGCCGTTACCCATAGCGGCTGCGAAACCAAACGTCACTTCCAAATTTGAATATCACTATACATAAGTACTTATATTATTTAGGATGAATATTAACAATAATTGTACAGTTTGTATTATTACTTATATTTACTCCAGAAGTTGAAGCAAGAACTGTCAAAATATTTTGTATATATTGAAACATATCATTTCCATAGCACACGGTCACATTGTTAAATAAATTGAACTGCTGTTGATTTTAGAGCAATAATATATTTATTTACAATTATCTAGTTAAATAATTTTAACGATTGCACTAAAAATAGTGAGTATGCCATGGCCGCGAAACTTTTTAACGTCCTCAAGATTACCTTGCCTCGGCCGCAAGCGGCCTCGGCGATAATTGTTCTTTCGGTTTGATAAAAACGTATTTCGCAGCCTAAGCATACAAATAACTATTATGTCATTCCTTTGCTTATATTTTATACTCTTTTTCTTTGACGGACCCTGAGGTGTGTGACAATATTCTTTTATACTTTGAGAGATCAAAATTGAACTTATTCGGGGTTTTCGGTAGTTCTGCTTATCAGAACTTTTGTTCACCATGTCAGGTCGTACAAGATACCAAAATCTCATTCATTTTGACCGGGACCGGATTTGCACTTAAAAAGTGCGGGGTACTTTAACTTAGACCGCCAGGAGCAGTGGTGTTGGTGTGTAGGATTGTACAAAACTTACACTTGTCAGTTTAATCATAACTTTCATGTTGGTTGTTTTCTCGAATAATACCACTAAGGCATATATAAATGAAATTCCCCGTTTCCATTAATTTATACACCTTGCCTTAAACAATGTAAGCATGAATTCTGTTATCTAAGACAGACATATATTTTCAGTTGGAAAACTTATAATTGTGCACATTGAATATTGAAAACGAGATAGTCCAAAGAATGTGCTTTTTCCGATCTTCGTCCTTGAATATCTAAGCTAAAATGTTTTCACAAAAATTCACCAATTATATTTATCTTTCGTGGGAAATTTCCTATATCCTGTTTATTAAAAAAATAATATAGTCAGTGTTGTAGATTAAAGGTTTTTTTAATTTAAATTTACAATTTAAGCTCGCGATACGGAAAGTAACTTTTGCAAATTACTCAGGAAACAGTTACAAACTATTTCTGGTTAGGGTGCTTTTATGAATGCATTCGATAATTTTAGAGGTATACTTTATTCCAAGATATTTCGTTTTGACTTATGCCAACGTAATTGATTCAATACCAAAACCCACAGCAGTATCGTACTCCTTTTTTGGAAAATCCCAATAGTATGATTATTTTACAATTGAAATATTTGGCTGGTAAAATAATATTTGAAAATAATTTTTTTATTTATTCAATTATTGCTTCGGAAGACGAATTGTTATTTTTCAATTTGAAAGGATTTTTCACGATAAATTGTGTAAGTATAAAAATAACTTTTACTGCTTATTTTCCTTTGTCTGTCTGTCTGTTTTTATTTACATAATGGGATTAAAATATTTATAGATATAATAGATAATTATTTTTAATAGTGTCTCAGAATTTTACTTTGTAATAAACATTTCACTCTGAAAGTAATCTAGTGCTTAAAATTGAGTATGTGGCATCCTAGAGAAAAAAGTGCATTTATCCCCGGATGCTATGCGAATTGTGAAAAATGAATTTGAATCATTAAAACATCGAGGTTATAGTGTAACCGATGCAGCAAAAGAAGCATGTAAGTTGACCAAAACCCCAATGTCCACAGTAAAAGACATTATCATTGACCGTCCACAGTAAAAGACATTATCAATGAGCCAAAAAACGAAGTGACGCTACTAAAACCAAATGCAAAAAATTTCATCCTAAGAACGATATATTAGGTACAAATGATTCCAACCCTATATTGTATAAAAATCGGTTAATTTGTCACAATTTCATAACAGTTATTATTTAAAAAAGGTATCTTTGATACCTTCCACTGTTTTGCAGATACCCTGTACGATACAAAGTGTTTTCAAAATGTGGCCATTATTTCAAACTACATCTTTTTTATTTGAAACATTTTTTTATAACATCTGCCAATTAGATATAATAAATCATAGCGTATACGGTGGGCTACCCTATAGGTTTCTACAGTTTAATGGTTTTACATACCTCCATTTTGCCGTGGATCGTATTGTAGCGGCACTTGTCGAAAGTAGGTCTGAGGTTCAAAAATAAGTAACTATTAAGGGTAGTTACAGTTTATTTCACGAATTTACGCCTGTTTTGGATTATCGGCAAAAACTCGACGAGCAGTGTTTAGCTTGTTCAATTCAATAAGAAGGACGAAAGTAAATAGCCCTAGTACTACTTCTAGACACAAATGTAAAACAATTTTATTTTTCCCATCATTGTATTCGTATAAATAAGAGGTCTGATTACCAAAAATTTATAAAAAAATGAAAAAAAGGGAAAACATGATTAAAAAGAATAAAATTTCGGGTTTCTAACGCATCAAATATTGGGAGAATTTGCTATCGAACCTTTCAGTACAGTTTACCATTTCACTCGATGCTTTTATGACTAATCCGAAACAGGCGTAATGTGGTGTCATCTACATTTTACTCACTTAACAATGTTAATGTTGCCAAGCTTCAATTTGGAAAAGTGGAACTGTTATTGTGCTGGTAATAAGTAACTATTATGACACTTGCTTATACCTTTGTCTATAATAAAAATGTGGCGAATAATAAATAGATAATGTTCTTAGCTTAAAACAAAAATACACAATTAAAAGAAGCCCTTTTTTCAAGTATACCTATTGATGTACCTATAAACTTAATAATGTTGAAAAGTAAGCCAAAATATAATATATTCAGCTAATTATAGATATCCGTGACGCTTTTGTTTAATTTTTTTCATATACAGTGTGACCCATTTTGTTTGGAAGCACCCCTATAAAATCCGCATTTTTCAACCGATTTTTATTTAGTCTTTTTTGTTAGATTCAATATCAAAAACAGAATTTGAGCACAAATTTTCATACCATAATAGCTATTTTCAAGGCCCTCTACGTTAATTTTTCTTTGCCAAAAAAGACGAAAGTATATTAGGCACTTTTTTTCCTCAAATATGACTACACCACTGGATTCGGAATCATCACAAATGTAAACTATCAAAATTTTATAAAAAAAGTTTTATTAACAACAAAGTTATCACTACATGAATTTGGAAAAAGTTGTTTTTTAATTAATTTTTTACTAAGAATGTAGACACATTTTAAAAATGGCAACATGGTAAACAAAAACTAGGACTCAAACATATTGCACTGTAAAAATTCGAAGCCGAAATTTTAAAAGACAGGATAATAGGTCCATTCTTTTTTGAGGGTAACATGAATGCCAATAACTTCATGGAATTCTTGGAAGGTGAGTTATCCGCTGTGATTGACGAACTGCCACTAGCAAAAAGAAGAAATTTGATATTCAGTTAGATGGTTGTTCTGTACACTATTCTAGGATTGTCAGGCAGTGGTTTAACGAAAAATTTCCAAATGGTTGGATAGGTCGCGGTAGCGAGTTAATCGAATGGCCTCCTAGATCGCCCGATTTAACTATATTGGATTTTTATCTGTGGGGTCTTTTGACACAAAAAGTGTATAAGACACGTCCAAGGAATAGAGCAGAACTGTGTGACAGAATACGACAGGCGTGTGCTGAAATAACGCCACATGAAATAAAAAAAGCGCTAAGACATAGTCGCAAACGATACGAGAAATGTGTGGAAATTAACGGAGGTCTAGTCGAGGCTACAAAAATGTAGAATTAAATTATTATTAAGTAGTTTAATAATCAAAATATATTATTTGGTGTTAATTTGTATTTTCGTCACATCAGCACAATTTTACATTACTCTCAGAAGCTATAACTCCAGAACGGGTTAAGGTATCGGCTTCGAATTTTTACAGTGCAATATGTTTGAGCCCTAGTTTTTGTTTACCATGTTGCCATTTTTAAAATGTGTCTACATTCTTAGTAAAAAATTAATTAAAAAACAACTTTTTCCAAATTCATGTAGTGATAACTTTGTTGTTAATAAACCTTTTTTTATAAAATTTTGTTAGTTTACATTTGTGATGATTCCGAATCCAGTTTTGTAGTCATATTTGAGAAAAAAAAATGCCTAATATACTTTCGTCTTTTTTGGCAAAGAATAATTAACGTAGAGGGCCTTGCAAATAGCTATTATGGTATGAAAATTTGTGCTCAAATTCTGTTTTTGATACTGAATCTAACAAAAAATACTAAATCAAAATCGGTTGAAAAATGCGGATTTTATAGGGGTGCTTCCAAACAAAATGGGTCACACTGTATAAAAGAGATTAAAGCTCATAAGGAAAATTAGGCTCACACAATTTTTTTAGTATATTGTGTCACGAGGGCAGATAATGAGCTTTAGCAGCCCAAGACTATTATGCACGAGCGAAGCGAAGGTAGCTGATAGTTAAGGGATGCTAAAGCGTTTCCTGCATGTGTGACACACAACTGGTTTTCGCCTACCGAGTAAACCAAAAAATAGGGAAATATTGTATAACAAAAAACTTTGACATACACTGACGTTTAATTGAAAAACGTCAAATTAATCAAGTGACAGATGGTGAAAAATTTAAAAAATCTTGGCGTTATGAATTTTCCGCCCTATTTTTGGTGTTCATATGATTGGTTTTCCGGTGAGGTAGATATAATTTATGCAAAAATAAAACGTAGTTAAATATTAACTTACTTTTCGTATAGTTTATTTAAATGTACAGATAAAAAAACGTTCTCCACCGCTGCTTTATTTAATTATATAATAATTTTGTATATATACTCCAATTGCTTAATAATAATTTGCATTGTTTTTTTGAATCGAAACAGTAAACAACTTAAGTATACGTGTGACATATATATATATCTAAATATGAAGTTGATAGTTTCATTGTGTATTTTCTTCGTTGTCACTAATTGTGTTTCGATAGCAACGCCTGCAACTCCTGCAACTGCTGCAACTGCTGCAACACCTGCAACACCTGCAACTCCTGCAACTCGTGCAGCTCGTGCAGTTCGTGCAGCTGCAGGTAAAAATTGAATTCATTTTAAAGAGTAAATAAATTATTTTTGTGTATCAAGAGCGACAAAGAGCATTTCGCTAGAATTACATAATATTTTTTCTACGATCATACAATGAAAAAGATTGGTTTTGCAAGATGTCTCGAAAATTAGAGGATAAGAAAAGGGTAGTTAAAATAAAATAGCATATAAGAAATTCGACAACAGAAAACGACTTTAAAGTTTTTTTTCCGTTATCGAATTTTGTTATTTATTGTTTCAATTTGAAAGATTCCACGTAGTAAGAGTCAAAACAGTTAAATCTTAATTTACTTTTCGTTTTGTTTATTTGAATGTACCGATTAGGAACTCGTGCTCCACCACACCTTTATTTCATTATATATTTATTTTGTATCTTTTCCAAATGGTTAATAATAATTGCATTGATATTTTGGATCGAGAAAGTAAACAAGTTACGAGACATATTTATAACTATTAAGTTGATAGTTTGATTGTGTACCTAATTTCTTTGTTGTTACTAACTGTGTTTCGACAGCAACTGCAGCAACACCTGCAGCACCTGCAGCTATTGCTATTCCTGCAGTTCCTGCGATTCGTGCAGCTATAGGTAAGAATTTACTTCATTTTTAAAAATTAGTGGATGAGAAAAGGTTAGTTAAAATATCATAACACAAGAAAATTCGACAACAGAAAACGACTTTAAAGTTTTTTTTCCGTTATCGAATTTTGTTATTTATTGATACAATTTGAAAATTATGGAAAGATTCCACGTAGTAAGGGTTAAAACAGTGAATTTATTACCAAGAAAGTTAAGATATAATTTATGCAAAAATAAATCATAGTTAAACCTTAATATACTTTTCGTTTTGTTTATTTGAATGTATCGTTTAGAAAAGCTTAATACTAATTGCATTGTTATTTAGGACCGAACTGTAAACAAGTTACGTGACATATTTATTATTATGAAGTTGATAGTTTCATTCTGTATTTTCTTTGTTGTTACTAATTGTATTTCGACAGCAACACCTGCAACACCTGCAACTCCTGCAGCTCGTGCAGCTCGTGAAGTTCATGCAGCTCGTGAAGTTCATGCAGCTCATGAAAATCGTGCAGCTGGAGGTGAGAATTGAATTTATTTGAAAGAAGTAGGGGATAACAAAAGGGTAGTTGAAATATCATAGTACATAAGAAATTCGACAACTAAAAACGACTTTAAAGTTTTTTTCCGTTGTCGAATTTGTTATTAATTGATTTGATTTGATAATTATGGGAAATATTTCACGAAGTAAGAGTTAAAACAGTGAATTCATTACCAAGAAATTTGAGATATAATTACATGCAAAAATAAAACAGTTAAATCTTAATTTACTTTCCGTTTTGTTTATTTAAATGTACCGATTAGAAACTCGTGCTTCACCACAGCTTTATTTCATTATATAATTATTTTGTATATACAGGGTGTCCCAGAATTTTTTAGACAGGCTATAACTCTAAAACTGCTGAAGATAACTTCATAAAATTTGGTATGCAGCAATTGGATGGATTTTACAATATTGCGAATCCCTCATGACGTCAGCGAAATCATTAGCGTAGCTATGACGTCATGTCATTATAAAATATCAAATGCAAAGGTGGTCTTGCGACTGCTCATATTAAAGGTCTTCTTATTCTGAATTCAACCATGTAATACACTTAGTATGTTAACATTTATTAGCTGTGTATTTTTGATCAAAAAGAGTTTAACAAAATAAATAAAAAAGTTTAATAAACCAATTTAATCACATGAAAATCAAGGCAATGATATCATTATTCTACAATTAATTTTCAATAATGTGCTTAAAATGCCCCCCTTCCGCTTCAACACAAGCCTCAAACCTTCTCAATAGTTCACGCGTACATGCTGCTCTTATCATTTCCGGAGTAACAGCTCCACATGTTTCTTTTATTTTATTTTTTAAATCATCAACATCGCGTGGTGGATTTGAGTATACAATATCTTTTAAATAACCCCAAATAAAAAAATCGAGGGTGATAGGTCTGGTGATCGCGCTGGCCATAGACATGGTCCTGCATCACCGATCCAGAAAGAAGGAAATCTATTATTTTAAAACTGCGTTACCCTACCACAATTATGTGGAGCAGCACCATCTTGTTGCCACATAATTTCTATTCTTTCATTTAATGGAATATCCTCCAATAAATCTGGTAACTCATTTTGCAGAAACATCAAGTAACGTTCACCAGTTAATGTTCCATCATAAAAGTAAGGCCCTGTCAACCTTCCATTAAATACCCCACACCAAACATTTATTCTCCACCTTGTTTGAAATCGAGATTGTAGAATAATGGTATTATTGCCTTGATTTTCATGTGATAAAATTTGTTTATTAAACTTTTTTATTTATTTTGTTAAACTCCTTTTGATCGAAAATACACAACTAATAAATTTTAACATACTAAGTGTATTACATGGTTGAATTCAGAATAAAAAGATCTTTAATATAAGCAGTCACACGACCACTTTTACATTTGATATTTTATAAAGACATGACGTCATAGCTACGCTGAAGATTTCGCTGACGTCATGAGGGATTCGCAATATTGTAAAATCCGTCCAATTGCTGCATACCAAATTTTATGAAGTTATCTTCAGCCGTTTTAGAGTTATAGCCTGTCTAAAAAATTCTGGGACACCCTGTATACATTCCAAATATATATATATATATTAGCCTATACATTTCTGGTGAAATGATTGGCGCTCCATCTTGGAGCTCTAGGATTCCTTTATTGCGGTGAATCACTCCGCCTTGTTATCTGAGGTCTCTTTTTCTTCATAGTTGTTTGTGTTTTTTTGCCTTGTCCACAATTTCTCTCCACTTCTTCCTGTCCTGGCATAGTTTATTCCAGTTTCTAATTTCAAGAGTTTTAATGTCCTCAATTATTTGATTCCCCCACTTTTCTTTTGGCCTTCCCCTTGGTCTTGTTGTTTGTGGGGTCCATGCAGTGACTTTTCTTATTAGCTCCTCTGGTTGTCTGCGATGAATGTGTCCCCACCACCGTAGTATCTGGGCTTTAACTACATTAACGATATCTTCCCCTTCTAGAATATCTTCAATCTCATTATTGTATAGACTCCTGTACTGATCGTTATCTATTCTTTTGGGACCGATAATTCTTCGTATGATTTTCCTTTCGAATATTTTTAGTTTTTCTGTATCCTTGGATGTGAGGCACATTGCTTCAGCTGCATATGTTACAATTGGACGTATTGCTACTTTATATACTTTCAGCCTTGTTTGTTTACTCAAATTACCATCTTTCAGTATTTTTTTGTACTTCCAAAACATCTTATTGCCCATTAGTATTCGCTGGGTTATTTCCTCACTTCGATTGTTGTTGCTGGTAATAATTACTCCTAGGTATTTAAAGAGTGACACTTTTTCGAAACAATTTTCCCCTATTTTTATATCTTTTATGTTCGGTTTCTCTCTTCTTGAGCATATGAGGTATTTTGTCTTCTCTTCGTTAATGTGTAACCCTCTTTTCTCTGCCTCTCTGATGAGAGTTAACAGTGCGTTTTCCATGCTTCTCTTGTCTGTTGCCATTAACGCTATATCATCGGCATATGCTACTACCTGCGTTGAAGCTTGCTTGATAATAATTGCACAGTTTTTTTTTATCGAAACAGTGAACAAGTTACGTAACATTTTTATTACTATGGAGTTGACAGTTTTATATTTTCTTTGTTGTTACTAATTGTATTTCGACAGCAACTGCTGCAACACCTGCAACACCTGCAACTCCTGCAGCTCGTGCAGCTCGTGAAGTTCATGCAGCTCGTGAAAATCGTGCAGCTGGAGGTAAGAATTGAATTTATTTTAAAGAATTAGGGGATAACAAAAGGGTAGTTGAAATATCATAGTACATAAGAAATTCGACAACTAAAAACGACTTAAAGTTTTTTTTCCGTTGTCGAATTTGTTATTAATTGATTTAATTTGATAATTATGGAAAGATTTCACGAAGTAAGAGTTGAAACAGTGAATTTATGACCAAGAAAGTTGAGATATAATTGCATGCAAAAATAAAACAGTTAAATCTTAATTTACTTTCCGTTTTGTTTATTTAAATGTACCGATTAGAAACTCGTGCTTCACCACTGCTTTATTTCATTATATAATTATTTTGTAAATATATTCCAAATGCTTGGTAATGATTGCACAGTTTTTTATTTATCGAAACAGTGAACAAGTTACGTGACATATTTGTTACTATGAAGTTTATAGTTTCATTGTGTATTTTCTTTGTTGTTACTAACTGTATTTCCACAGCAACTGCTGCAACACCTGCAACACCTGCAACTCCTGCAGCTCGTGCAGCTCATGAAGTTCATGCAGCTCGTGAAGTTCATGCAGCTCGTGAAGTTCATGCATCTCGTGAAAATCGTGCAGGTAAGAATTGAATTTATTTTAAAGAATTAGGGGATAACAAAAGGTTAGTTAAAATATCATAACACATAAGAAATTCCACAACAGAAAACGACTATAAAGTCTTTTTTTCCGTTATTGAATTTGTTATTTATTATCTTCTATAAGTTCCTTGTGGCATTACTTATTATTTTTTCTTATTTTTTTTTGGGAATCAAACCACAATAATGTTTTTTTTATTTTTTATTTCGACGTTTCGGTAGCGTTCCAGCTACCGTTGTCAATTTATGCAAAAATAAAACATAGTTAAATATTAATTTGATTTTCGTTTTGTTATATATATATTATTTGAGATTAATTATTTGCCAACTTTATAATTAGGATTATATGTTTTGGGTATGTGGCAATAAAATACCAAAGTTGATAGTTCCATTGTGTATTTTCATTGTTATTACTAACTGTGTTTCGACAGCAACTCCTGCAACTCCGGCAACTCCGGCAACTCCTGCAACTCCGGCAACTCCTGCAACGCCTGCAACAGCCGCAACAGCTGCAACAGCTGCAACAGCCGCAACAGCTGCAACAGCCGCAACTCCTGCAACAGCCGCAACTCCTGCAACAGCCGCAACTCCTGCAACAGCCGCAACTCCTGCAACAGCCGCAACTCCTGCAACAGCCGCAACTCCTGCAACAGCTGCAACTCCTGCAACACCCGCAACTCCTGCAACACCCGCAACTCCTGCAACACCCGCAACTCCTGCAACAGCCGCAACTCCCGCAACAGCTGCAACTACTGCAGCTGACTGTAAGAATTTAATATATTTTAAGGAAGAAATAAATTATTTTTGTGTATCATGAGCGGCAAAGAGCATTTCGCTCGAATTACACAATATTTTTTCGACGATCACACAACTATAAAGATTGGATTTGCAAGATGTTAAAATATGATCACATAAGGAATTCGACAAATAAAAACTGAAAGGTGGCGACAAGGATGGTAATAAACTAAGCGTAAACTCGACAAATTTCCCGAACTGTTCCACAGAGTGTTAAGAAATTGGACTACAAATACATGTTTTTTTTCACCCTGTATAAACAAGCTATCAACATTTTTGGAAAACTTTTCTGGAGTTTGTTTTAATACCAAAGAATGTATCTACAATTTAGCGTAGAAACAATTGAAATATCGATGAAAAATTACGAAAGTTCTTGGACAACAAACCTGCAAAATTTTAGGTGGCCGAGTTTTTTTGCCGGTCAGTGTAGTTGCCCATAAAAAGGGAAAATTTCACAAATATTTGATTAAATCGCCCCCTTGAAAAAATTTCATCGTACACATATGACAAATAAATTATTACAAAAATTGATCCCTTGTGAAAATTTTATTGTCCGCCCATAAAAAAGGAACTTTTTACAAATATATAATTAAATAAACCCATTGAAAAAATTTCACGTACACAAAAATTGATCCCTTGTAAACATTTTATTGTCCGTCCATAAAAAAGGGAAATTTTTACAAATATATAATTAAATCAACCCCTTGAGAAAATTTCATCGAACACAAATGTTTTGTTGTACAATTTGACAATTCAAGACATAGGGTTTGTTCCAATTTCTTACCGAATCATAAAATTAAAAATATATTTCAAAATATACCATTTTAAAATAAAACCCATTTATTTACAAGTTTAGTCCCTTTATAGAACCTTCATTTAACGTATATATTAGCAATTCACAAAATATATTTAGCTCATTAAAAAATTAAAACATCGAATTCCATACCACACCGTTAAAAGGAACAAAAAAACCGCCTCAAGTATTATTTACCATAATAATATGCGTAAATGACTTAGCGCACGCATAGCCTCGATTGTCGATCGTCAAATTACGCAGTGTTTCAAAATACAGCAAAAAGCACCGGCAATACATCAATCATCTGATATAGTTTCGAATAAAACGTCAATTTCACAAACAAATAATTATATATTAATATAAAATACTACTCACATTTTCAACCTATCCGTTTTGTTTTCACCTGCACTGGTATCCATTTTTTCCATAACACTATTTCCTCAGGTTTTAGAAAGAAAAGCCTGTGAAATTATCTGGAAAAGTACCATCACGTATTGTTTTCTCACTGAGAATTCGCCTAAATGCACTTATTACCATTTCTGTTACGTTGAAGGAAATATCTTTTCAGTTCATTAAAGCTTTTAATTAATAATGACCCGAAATAATCAGTAGTCTTCTACCGTCTCACTGATACTAACTGCAAACGTAATAAATTACCAGTACACAGCTTAGAATGTTGGTAGCTACCTAAATTTTAGGTTAGCAAAACAAATGTGACATTAAGCCTAGTTTTAGTTGTATTTTACGCATACTTTGCAATTTATTCAACATACACCTGCTTAGTCTTATTTTTTATAATTTGATGATTCTGATAGGCACGAAATAACTTGAAGGAATAGAAAAATAGCTACAAATTTAGACGTTGGACATAGACACAACTATTAAGTGGAAAAAATTAAAATAACGCTTAATGTTGGCTACCACTAAATCGCAGTATTTTTTAAGTGACAGTTGACATGTTATGAATTTCCGTTTGTTTGTTGCTAGAACCACAGAAATAAACAATAGTTCTTTATTTAGGGCAAACGAAATAGATAAATATATGCGTGGGAAACGAAATACCCGATTTGATTTGAAACTTTGAAAAACCAACATGAATTTTTGGATTTATAGAATACCATATTACCGGAGCCTGGGATATCTTGTGTTAAGGATGCAAAGGACCAAAATTTCTTTTTTCACTGCCTTATTTACGCATATTTCTTCAATTTTTACCAATTATCTTATATTTATACCGAGTATCGAATTTATAGAACAAGATATTGTTATAATTATGAACAACTTTTTGATAATTGTATTTTAATTTTAATGAATTTTATAGGTTTTGGAGTGATAAACTGCACAAAGCCTAATGAAGTATACGCTTGCGGAAGTGCTTGCCAAACGGAATGTAGAACATTGGGAAAACCATGTTTAATTATAAACATCAGGTGTAATGACGCTTGTTACTGCAAAGAAGGATATGCTAGGAACGATCAAGGAGTTTGTATACCTGAATGTGAATGTCCTCCAAGATATAAAAATCCAATTTATTTTGGAACGTAAACGAAAAGCACAATGATTGTTGAATAAAAAAATATTAATAAAGTTATATTTCATGTGAATTGAATTGTTTATTGTTTACCATTCCCCATTTAGGTACCTAAAATGTCTTTTTTTCGAGATGTAAGTTTTGTTTATGAAAAATTAATAGATGCAGAGTTTTATGTTAAAAATAAAAGTAATCGTGATCATCTGTTCGAAATCAAACTGGAAGTTTTCAATAATTCATCTGTATTGGGTTTTATTTAAAAAAAAACATACCTTGTGAAATATGTCGTTAAATAAAACACCGGTTCAGTTAAAATGTATTATCTAATGTTGAAATAAATGGTTTAGGAATCGCAAACAAATCTATTATAAAATAACTACAGTAACAAATAAAACACAAAAGCAGAATTACATAGAAAAACCAACTAGAGCCCCCGATCGCGGTCATTTCTCACGTGGGTTCTTGGCGACAGTTTTTTCACACATGGCCAACACTTGCGTAAGGGTGGTTACACGATGAAATAGTACAGGGGCGGCCCTTGCACGACCACGCATTCACGCACTATTTTTAACATACCTGAAGTACCTTGCTACCGGATTTTGTACTAACATGAGTTACGCGTCACCGACATTGGAATGATACTTTTTATGGATTGAATGGGTTCAATATTTGATAAAATTTCCTTCTATCGAGAGAGTACGACAAAAGTTTCATATACTATAAGTATTAATTTATTTTTAAAACTTCTTATATCATGGGCGCACGATGAAATTTTCAAAGATACCTGCTCAATCTTGATGCCGGATCTCATACTAATGTGAGTTCGCGTCACCGACATGTGACATGCTTTGCATGGGTAACATTTTCATGGAGGGTTAATATATTTAAAAAAATGTCTTCCCATCATAAGCGTACACAAAAGTTTCGTAAAAGGATTAATTTATTTGTAAAAATTTTCTTATCATAGGCGCACGATGAAATTTTTAAAGGGGGTTGAATATTTGTAAAAATTACCAATGTAGTCAATTTTTGATTTTATCATATTTTCCCGGGCTCCCAAGGCTCTACATTAACTTTTTATCTATTTCCATGTTCTTATCATTTTCATGTCACTGTTACTCCAAGATATTGGATTTGATTAGAAACTTTTTTCCACCCTATAAGAGTGAAAACCAATTCATAGAATGTGTCAGCTTCCAAATCATATTCATACAAAATGTCATTACAATCTTTCAAGTATTTTCGGAATTATTGTAAGAAATTTGTATAATTTTTTTTTATTTCAACACCCTGTATCTTGAATACAAATGCTGTTACGAACTTTTTTCACTGAAAGACCTCCACTCATTTTTTTTGTGCTCCACTTATCCTAGCAATTTGACCACCTCAATTTATAACAACCTGTAGACGTAATTATAAAAGAACCTAGTGAAATTTTGTCAAGTAGTTTCGGTTAAAAACCATCATCAGGTACAAAAGTATTCGTAACAATGAAAAATATGAAAAAATAATAATAAATTCAATTGACTGTTTAGAGGGAAAGGAAATGTTGACGTTGGTATTAAGATTCTGTAAAATGTGTTGAACGTTTTATTTCATAATAAAAATTTCCTTTACAAGAAATAATTTCACTATTAAATTAAGTTTTAAATACATTTAATTAAATACATCTAAACTAGTTAAAAACAACATTACATAATAAAATCCCGCAACCGTAAAATCCACAATATCACAGCTAAATTACTAGTAATTATGTACAATTTACATTTTTTTTCTTTCTGTTTTTTTTTAATCTGTTTTCAATTGAAATTTTAGTGCCATTAGTACAATAAACAAACGAAATCGTAAAAATATAAAAAGATGTTTTCATATCAGTACTGAAAGGTACCTATACCGAAGTAAATATACAGCATGGCTCAAATAAATAAATGAAAAAAATGGATACTTTATCAGAAACTGGAAAATAATCACCATCAAAGGGAGTGAGTTAAATTTTCGAACTAAACTGAAAATTCAAAAAATATATTCTCTGCTAACCAACTTTTTGCACCATACGTTTTTTTTATTTCAATTTAAAAATTTTACATTATTTTTCATATTTTTAAGACTTTCCTATACCAGCACAAGCCTTAAAGTAAAAAGTTGTTTGTTACAAAAAAAAATTATGATTCTTAAATCGTCAATATTGGAAATGGAAAAAAATTTACTACATTTTCGAGATAAGTAATTTTTTTACAACCAACTTTTTAATTCAAGCTTGTTCAAAATATAATTTGATTAACGTTTTTGTTATGATCGTAAACCCATTCCGTTGATCATAATGTTCGCCAAGGCATTCCTTCGTTTTCGCCAAGCTCCCATTCCTTGAGCGTGGTACTGAAGTTGTTTGTACCATATGCTTGTTTGTTCTTCATCCTCTGCCTAAATAAATAATACAAATATGTATTCCAACAGTCCTCACACCAAAAAATTATAACACGCTCAAGGTAGTACTGTGGATAGAAGTGTCAAATATGGGTGTACAGCATTATCCAATTGGGGCCGAATTTCACTCTTTGAGCTCTAGTCTGGGCATAACATTGTCATACTTTGTAATCTGAACGATGATTGTTTGATCAATTCAACCAGCACAGCCAGTCAAGGCTGCAAATCCTCGGTACCACAGTCTTTTGGCTTTTGATTGCACTTATTTTTCATTTTTCTTTTGGGATATTAAGAAAAAAAGGATAATGAATACACCACAAGGAACATACAGAAGATACTTATCAAGTTTAACAATTTTTCCTCCAATGAGAAATTGTCCCACGGGCAAGCTAGTTTCTAGTGAGTCAGTGCTTCTCTGGACTCATCCTGTTTAAATGTCAATTGTATGCAGGTACTTCTTTACTATATAGTTGCCGGTGAGTAATCCTTTTATCCGTGCTCGTTTGTCAGCGATTCCAAGGTTTTTCTAGTCCTGGAGTTTGCTGTGTTCCTTCTTTGGCACGCTGTTCAAGTACGTCTGATGTTTTGTTTGAATCCATCGATATACCAAATGCTGGTTCGACAACAGTGGATTCAAACAGTTTCTTTGTTGATACCCTGGCCATTTCATTCCCTGCAATACTCTTCCCCCCCGGTGAAACAGTATTGTGGTTTGCCAGGGCTAGGAGACTTGTGTCGATAGTGTAGATTATCGCCTGGAATATGGACGCAAACTTCTCCAAATATGCGTAAATTCTGAATGTAGATTAAGCTCCATGGACTTTAGCTCCTGTTCCACTATTAGTTCAAGTGTACCACACAGGGGGAGTTGTAAATTTTGACCGATATTTCTTTTGATCACAACTTTCGATTTGTTTCATATTTTGGTAAAACGTTCAAAAAATATAATTTTCCTTGTAATAATTTAACTTTTCGTACAAAAATTACATTTTTATTAATTAGCTCGTGCCATATTTTTAATAATACAAATGTTTTATTCATTTCCGTATCGGCTTTCCAAAAGTACACAGTTTTGAATAATACTAAAACATCACACTGTATAACATTTAATGATTCATCGATAAATTGAATTTAAAACAAATTTATATTTTTATTTAAATTTAGGAAACTGCAAAATGTTGCCAAACATAAATTAAACTGAATTAAACAAGACTAAACAAGAAACATGCATATTAAATTGTTATTCAATTCGATAAAATTACAATATCGATGAATGTTATACAGGGTGATGTCTCTTAATATTTATTCAAAACATTGTGTATCTTTTGAAAACCGATTCGAAAATGAATGAAACATTTGTATTATTAAAAACATATCACGATCTATAACCCTACTAATAAATAAAAATGTAATTTTTGAAAGAAAAATTGAATTTTTGTTTATTTTGTAAAATTATATTTTTCTAAATTGATGGTTCATGCTGTTAAACTTTTAATTTGATTTTTTTGTTAAAAAGTGAGCAATCGTAATAGGTGAGCAATCTTAAATAGGTGATAGTAGTGTAACGTTTTAACAAAATATGAGACAAATCAAAAGTACTGTTCAAAAGTTATAAACAAAAGAAATATCAGTCAAAATTCACATCTCCCCCTGTATATTCTTAAAATATGGGAGCAGACACTTTTTAATTGCCATTTGACATTCCCCTTATGGGTCTTCATACGAGGTAGGAGTATGACTCACCCTGTATGTAATGTGGTATGAGGGCAATGAAATGTACTCTCCATGTTATACGTTAAGGGATATTTGTCCGATCAGCTACCAGCGTAATGTCAATTGAAGAGGCCGACAGAACTTACCACTAATGGTAAAAATGTTTGGTGGTGGACCACCATCTGGTAATAGACAAGTATCTCAAACAAGGAACCAGCGCAGCGCCTTAAATTTCTGCCCTGCTGGTACCAGAAAGAGGGCAAAAGAAGGAGAGGCTGCTACCAGAGAGATGATTTGCTCTTTACAAAGTTTAGCCTAAATATTCCTTCAGACATGGCTAAGTCAGATGAAGAACACGACTTCTACAAATTCCCTTCACAACTAGATCAAATAAGACCAAAAAGGAGTCTTCAGAGCTCCAAGAAGAGTGGTAGTGTTGGAATTATATTCTGCAATCAGTTAGAATGTAGAAAATAGCAAGATTAAAGTGACGACTGGTAAGTTTGAAGTGGCTACTGACAAGTTTAAAGTGATTACTGACAAGTTTGAAGTGACTACTGACAAGCTTAAAGTGGTTACAGACAAGTTCAAATAGACAACTGATATGTTTTATGTGATAACTGACAAGATAAAAATAACAAGATTAAAGTGACGACTGGCAAATTTGAAGTGGCTACTGACAAGTTTAAAGTGGTTACAGATAAGTTCAAAGTGACAACTGATATGTTTTAAGTAAGTAAAGTGAAGAAAAACGACAAAGATGGAAAAAAATGACGTGACAAAAAGCATTCAGTATAACCCTAAAAAAAATTATTATTGACCCCTAATTAGCTTTTTCTTACCTTAAATATGAAGGTGTCTTTCCCTAACAACTCCTGTACTTCGAAATAGCTCTGCCACGCCGGATCAGCTGCTATGACGCACCGATCTAAATAAAGCGGATCCCTCAACAGTGAATACCGACCATTTTTATCCCGGACCAATAGTAGCGCCGCCTCTCTTATTCCATTCTTCGAAAACACCAAGCCATTTTCTTCTGATCGTTCGGAATTCTTATTACCGGAAGGCTGAAACAAAAAAAAACAAGCAAACCTTGGGAATTTCAGTTCAGTATTTGAAGAAGCTCATACTTTTCCGTTTATAACCAGCATAGCGTTGACTGGACTTAGCTTGATGGTACGACCTTTTCTCCAATTATTATCAGTCGGCTGCGTAAACAGCAATTTTCCTTCCAAAGCAAACTTTGCTTCCTCGTGGTTCCATTCCAAAACGTCCACGGCTATTTTCCTCAATTTAATATTCACCAAATCCATTTCGGTGCTCGATCTTCTACCAGAGCTGCTTCCTATTCTCCTCCACAGTTTACTTGGAACGTCCTTGGTTTGAGAGTTCATGTGATTCAAGTGTAATTCAATTTTATGTTGGGCTTCTTTTAGCTCTTCTTTGTTATCGTAATGTAGAGGTGTTACTTTGTAGAGTCTCGCCAGTAGTAGAGGGTACTTGGTAACCCTTTGAACTGGTACCATCAGAAAAGAATTGAGATTCATTCTTCTCAACATCGTGTTTTCCATTTGGGATACTCTTAAGAATATCCTGAGAAGCTCCTTTTCTTTTTCTAATCCTGCTAGAAGTAAGCTAGCTGCTCCTTGACGAACGCAGTAGGTTTCGAAAGCGTGTAGCATCGGCATGGCTTCTAAAAATAATTTCCCGGTATTGACAGTTAGAAGATCTTCGTCGCCTTGCTCTTGAGCTATTTCGACTGCATCTCGCAATCTTTCCGCTAGTGCTTGGCTATTTTCCAACAATTCTTCCACGTTTAGGAAGATAGTGGATAATTGGTCGGGTGTTAATAATCCAGCTACCAGCATTGGTTGATAAAATTCTTCTAGGATAATTTGTAAGTCTTTGCTATACTTTTCTTCAGTTTCAACAATTTCTGTGATAATTTCTTTTCTTTCTGATCGCTTCTTTACACATTTTCTGCAGAGTAAAGTTGCATTTCCTGTAGTGTTTTCTAAAGTAGTTTCGCAATCTTCGCACAACGCAAAAATTTCTTGCTTCGATCTATATTTACTCAGAGAACTTTTGCTTGTTTCCGATCCCACACCGGAGTCGTTTCTTTCAACTTCAGCGCCTTTCTGTGTGGTTAACTTCTCGTCTATGATAGCTCCGGATATTATGAGAGAGTTATCTTCACTCGAGTCGCTAACTGTGCTCATTTGAGAAACGGGAATGTCGTCTTCATTGGTGTTGTTGGTTGGGAAGTAATTGTCGCCGTCTTCTTGAACCAAGCCCCTTTCTTTTGCATCAACAAGGTAGCTGAGTATATCGTATTTGGATGCTCCTTCGAATATAGATCTGAAAGTGGAAGAATAATATCATGGCTAATGACGAAATTGGGAATAAACTATCGCTCTATCACAAGCGCCAAGTTTAAAGTGACTTGCAGCAAAAGATATATTGAAAGTGACAAGTTGAAAGTGTTGACTGACATGTTCAAAGTGACAACTGATATATGTTTCAAGTAAGAGCAGACAAGATTAAAGTGACAGCTTACAAGATCAAAGTGACAAATTACTGACGTGTTCAAAGTGAGAAAAAAATGACGAAAAGTGATGAGGAATTACAAAAAATAACAAATCGACAAAGAATGAAATGTTTAAAGTGGTTGAATACAAGTTCAAAGTGACAACTGATGTGTTTTAAGCGATAACTGACTAAATGGAAGTAACTATTGACAAATTTAAAATGGCAAGTGACTGACAAGTTCAGGAAAACGAAAAGAGAAGAAAAAAAAAGGACAAAAAGATTACGTGACAAAGAGTTACCATTAATATAAGTGAAGTGATCACCGAAAGGTTTGAATTGACAAGTTGAATGTTTAAAATGACTAGTGAAGTGGCAAGGTTAAAGTGACAGGTGGCAAGTTTGAAGTTGCTACTAACAAGCTTAAAGTGGTTACTCACATGTTTAAAGTGACTACTGCCAATTTTTTTGATAATTTTTGGGAAATCAAACTATCAACTAGTTGTCGAATTTTGTCGTAGTGTTGAATTAAAAATATAAAAAAGATTGTGTTTTGATTTTCCAAAAAATGAATAAAAAGAATAATCAATACACCACAAGGAATATACACAAGATATTTTGACTACCGGCACGTTCAAAGTGACTACTGACCAGTTTAAAGTGAAAAGTTTGAAGTGACAAGTTCAAAGTTATAAGTTCAAAGTGACGAGTGACTACTGACAAGTTTAAAGTGATTATAGACAAGTTCAAATAGACAATTGATATGTTTCAAGTGATAAGTGTTCATATTGGAATAACAACTAGAAATTTAAAATGGCAAGAGACTGATATGTTCAGGGTAACTAGAAGTAGAGAAAGTGACAGAGGGACAAAAAAATGATGTGACAACAAGCTACAATTCATATGAGTAAAGTGATAACCGAAATGTTTAAAGTGGCGAGTGGAATGTTTAAGATGACTACTAAGTTTAAAGTGACGAGTGGCATCTTTGAAGTGACTACTGACAAGCTTGAAGTGACTATTGGGATAGCTAAAGTGACAACTGGCAAGTTTAAAATGACTACTGACGAATTTAAAGTGTCGAGTGATACATTTAAAGTGTCGAGTGACAAGATTAAAGTGACAACTGACATTTTCAAGGTGGCAACTGACATGTTAGTAAAGTGTTTTACAAAATAAAAAGGAGGAACATATAGGAACATGTGTAAATTTTTGATGCAGATAAGAGAATTTATAGCTTACCTTGTGGTGAACTCCTTGTCCAAATTAAAATCATCCAGAATATTCAGGGGAGGTGGAACACTTGGCAAAGGTGGCGGCACCTCGATATCTTCATAAATGGGATCGCTATTGATCTTAATAGACTCGTAGATGTGATCGTCGTTTTCGGTTACTTCAATAACTCCGGAATCGGCCAACAATTCGTAGAATTTCGTCCGATTCGCTAGTTCTTCTTCAGTAACGGAGCTACGGTTACTATGATCGGTATAACAATCAGATCCAGGATCGATCAATTCGTATTGTGTAGAGGAACTGTGCTCGGAAGAGAGATCATCGCATAGGGATTCGTAGTGTTTCGATCGCATGAAAATATCTTCGTACGTCGATTCTGGTAACGGATCGGATAATTTACCGTTAAGGAACTTTTTGTCGCGCTGTCGCCTAGGCACATCTGATTTTCCACAGACGTGTGGGACCAAGTTGCGTCTAACTGCTTCGACGGGATCTTTCAGTAACTCCCGCAGCATATCCGAATCTTTTTCAGCGGGTTTCTCGACATCGCTTTTATCTTTGGTATTCTCGTTTTCTTCTGGCTTGTCTACTGGTATGACACAAGGAATGAAAGAGCCCGTTATATAAATAGTGCTGCATTTCTTTTCTACCCTTTCCGGTATGGTTATTATTCCCACGGAATCCTTAACCACAACGGACGATTGATACAAAGGAATGTCATCGTTAACGTTAACGGTGGAGTAGCAATCATCGCCGTTGATCATAATGGACGTTTTTCTTTGTGCGTTTTCTGAAATGTTGATACTTTGGTGGTTGGTGTCGTCGGAAAAATCGTTTTTGATCTGGATTTTGTGTACGGCCGGTGGCGTTGTTATTTTAACTACCGTTTTGTTCGCAATTTCTTTTTTGACGGACTCTATTTTTATTAAATTAGTGAGTGTGGGTTGTTTGTTGTTGCTTCTCTTTCTAGGTGGTGCTGATGGTGGAGTGTCTACTATAGAAACGATTTCTTCAACTTTACCATTACTGATACATTCGTCTAGCTTAGCTAAAGCAGCTTCTTCGTTAGGTTTATCTATACTATCGTAGTTTGATTCTTTCGATACGTTTTGCAAAATTGTAATGGAATTTTTCTCATCTGTATCGATAATTTCGATTTCGTTGTCAGCTGAAGCGTTAATTTCTTCTTTTTGGATGAGATTGTTTAAACTACTTAAGGAGAGATCTTCTTTTTTGTTCAAAGATGCTGTTGTTTCATTCAAATTATCTTCAATATCCGAATTTTGTGATTTTGATACCAATTTTTTTATTTTTCGGTTCAACCCATCCAGTCTTTCTAGATCGGAGAAGTCTATTTTTAAGCCGGATCGTTGTTTGAGGTGTCTTATTGCCATTGTGTCGTGGAAAAGCATTTTCGATTCTGCTTTTTTTATTCGATCGCTCAGACTTCTGTACAGGTTCACATTTTTCCTAGGTTTTTCTGCAACTAAAAACATTGAATATGTAGTAGGTAATAATTAAATCCCAGAAGTGTGACGTTAGCTAGTGAGGTTTTTGGAGTGCAAAAAAGTTGAACTGCGCTGTATTCATTGTGATAAATACAAAATTTCCCAAATTGGAAAACTAATTAATGTAAGAAATATAATTCACAAAAAAATGGGCAGTCATGGAGAAGATGTACTACTTTCGAAAATATTATCGTACTCCCTTGGCCAATGTGAAATAATTAAACCCCTCTCGAATATTGTATTTTACGTCCACGATATAGAAATTTTTCAAATGAATTAACCCCTTATATGTAAATGAACACCACCAAAAATTTTATCGTACGCTCATGGTAATTGAAAATGTTTACAAATAAATTTATTTTTTTTTGAAAAATTTTTCGTACGTCTATGATAAAAATGGGTTGTTACAAATTAATCAATCTCCTTTGAAATTTCTTCGTACATTCAGTTTAAAACTAAATTTAAAAAAAAAGGCCCCCCAAAAAAAAATTTGAATGCAGGACCATGCTGAAGAAAATTTTCAGATATAAACCATCCCCTCTATAAAATTTAAACGTACGCCAATCGTAAAAGGGCTGTTTCACAAATAAATTAAAAAATTCATCGTACGCTCACGGTGAATAGTAATTTTCTCAAATAAATCAACTTCCCTCAAACATTTTATCGCACGCCAATGATATAGAAATGTTTACAGATGTTGTAAAACTCTTATAAAAACCATGGTGTATAAAAAGGCTTACGAATAAATGAACACCCTCAAAATTTCACAGTACGCTCATGGTAAATAGAAATTCTTACAACTCCCTTTCAAAAATTACACCGTACGTTCAAGACATAGAAGTTGGTACACATAAATTAATCCCTCGTGAAAATTTTTTTGTGCGCCGATGATAAAAGGAAGCTTTCACAAATAAACCAATCGCTCTTAAAATTTTCATCGTATCCAATTTTCAAAAATAAATTCACCTCATTCAAAAATTTTGTGGTACTAATTTCCAAAAAAGAATTATAGTACGTCTGCGATAGAAGGAAGTTTTTACAAATAAATTAATCTCTTATGAAAGTTTCATTGTACGCCCATGGAATATGGAAATTTTCACGAATAAATTAACCTTCTTTCAAAAACTCCTCTGTACGCCCATGATATAGAAATTGGTATAAATAATGAATTAATCCATTATTAAGTTTCTAGTACGTCTATGGAAAATCCATTAACATGTCGGTGACGCGAATCCAAAATCCAAAAACCTACTAAAAATCAATCACCGCGACCAAACAAGTTTCCAACTTAAATATTGTAACCATCATACCTGTTATGTTTTTCTTGGGTTCAACTTTTTCAGTCTCGACTTCACTTTCAGAAGTTCTAGGAGACTCCTCGAAAACGTTGTCGTTGTCATCGTCGTCGATGATAAATTCTTCCGTCACTTCCTCGTTGATTTCGTCATTAGTGGAATCGTTGCTTACTAGAAATTGTACCTTTTTCTTCGAGTTCGGAAGGGGTATGTAAAATTGTGAACCACTTCGATCAGTCGGTGATGGACTACGCTCTGAAGATTTTTTCAATATCGATTTAAATCTCTGCTTCAGATCGTGTTCTCTAGTTTTCATTGAATGAGAGTCGCTTTTTGCTCTTAGTTTTTGTGTCTCGTTCTAAAAACAATAATATTTTATAAGAAAACTTAATAATAATAATGTTATATTGCTCACCCCGTTTAATAACTTTTTTTCTTTAAAAATCGGCGATGTGGACTTGGACATACTTTTCAATCCCAATTTGGTAGATTTCGTACCGGATTTCGTTGGAGTTGACAATCTGAGCTGAACATCTTCGTACTCGTTATCACATATGGAAGGTCTCACTCGAATCCGTTGGCCGTTCACCAAAGTAATATTGGATGCATCTTTATCTTTGGAGGCAGAGGATTCCGTGGAAACGAGTTCGTAAGGATTTATGTCGCATTCTAAAATAGATCGACGACCAATCGTGAGGTTGTAGGATTCCATTCTTTTTTCAGCTGAAATGTTGAAGTAAATCATAAATATGCTGCATATCTTTAAAATCTCATGAAGTACTTTACCTTTTGACTTTCCATTTCGACTTTTATGTTCTCCCTCTGATGTTTTGCTAGGTGAAACAGACCGTGCTCTAAAAGAACTACTCTTCTCTTTTACAGATAATCTGGACTTTCTAACTAAGTCGTAAGGATCCCCGGGAGATGGCAGGATGGACGGTCGCTTCGATGAGGTTACTCGAACTGTTCCTCCTCTAATTGGAGTGGAAGAGGTCGGTAGGACCTCCGAAGGATAATATCTGACGGTTCCATATTTATTTTGCTCCACCTATAAAATAAGTAAAACATTTATGGATTGCTTATTGACCGAAGGAGCAGAGCTTCCCAAGGGAATAGATTCCTACTCCCTTAGTCAAAAGTCTGGTCGTTATGTGTCTTGACAATAACCAAATGGACCTACCTCAACATTTTGGACAAAAACATCGGAATAATAAAATTTACTTATTAATCTTACCGGTGAGAGTGGCAGTCTGGCCCCTTTGCACTTTTTGCACTGTGATGGGGATTTCTTGCTGGATTTTTTTGTACCATTGATATAGTCCGGGCAAGCACAGAGCACGAAGGCAGGTGTTAGGAAAATTCCTCCTGTTGCTCTTATGCTTCCGTACAACCACGGATCTGCGTAACGCATTGAGCGTGAGAGGGCGCTTTCGCCTTCTACTCTGCTAGTTTCACCCTAAAAAAAGTTTTTAATACAAAATCAGTTGTGCAACTATTTTAAAACATACTTAAATATTTTCCATGATATGATCCAGAGGAAAAAATTGACACCAATGACAATGAGAAGAAAAACAAGAGAAACATCTAGAGAAAAATATTATTTACAGAGTAGCCAAGCAAAATAAAGACAAAATATGTGTTCTCTCCTAAAGCTCTATTCCCTTAGTCAAGAATATAGCTCCAGGTCTCTAATTAGTATTAATTATAGACAAAGTTTCTACAAAAATGATTCAAGTTTTGCACAACTGCATCATGAAAATGCTCTTGTATATGTGTTGTAACTGAAACTTTCATCACATTCGCTCAAAGTAAGAACAAATGATTTGGGCTTTCTGTTTGTACAAGTTCATCGCCTCTATCAATTTTCAGAACCTTCTGAAGACAATATTGATAACTGTTTTTCTCGTCCACTAAAAATTTCGGGATTTACGGGAGAATTCAACAGAACTTTAAAGAAAATCGAATGAGCAGGCACAATTCAAAGCTAAACTAAACGTCACAGATGAAGTACAGATAATTACTTTGGAATAAACTATAATAAAATAATCAGGGATTACGCAGGTCGTGCCTCTAATGCCCGGGAACCAAACGACCAATGACCTTTTTGAGGCTGGGAACCAAATTACCAACACCCTGAAGAAGATATGTAGTGAAAGACATTGTACAACAATGAGTAAGATAGACGTGGACTACCGGGTAGCAAGAGATAAAATAATTGGAGCGACTGACATGGATATAATATTATCATACAAAAAAATATTGAACCAAAGTTTTTCACTTACCCGAAATGCATACGACGAATACGAAGTATCCGGAGGTGATGTTGGGAACCGTCGCATCGCATGGCTAACCACAGCAGCCATTAACGTATTTGTAATGCGGCATCACTGTAACAAGAAAAAAAATTATCAATTAAGAAAGCATCGGCTGTATATGTAAGCTGGAGCACCAAAGTTTGTCATATTAATACATTATTATTAAGTAATCAAACTGAGTCATTAAAAGGTACTTAAAATATTATCGCAGTCAAGAATTTACCGTAAATGTAAATCTGGCTTGAGTGCTACTAAAGGGAAAGTACTGACAGTACATGTATGTATATTGGGATGACATTCACTCAGACCTAAGATAATTATTGCGCCCCCTTACTTCTACTTAGTTCCAGAGGAAAATCTCAGATACTTAGCTCCTTTAGACTTTCTTCGCCGAAGAATTTTGGGTCTGCAGGATTTAGTTTCGGTGAGTATCCCTTTTTTATCCAGTGGTCACAGAATCTACTTTCTTCTTTCTCAACTATTTTGAGCTTTTTCAGGTGCCCATTTAGGCGACAATGTCGCGTTAGGACATTCTTAGTGAGCAGTCAAGAATCGTTTCCATTTTCCGAGTGTCGGACTGGGAAAACGAACTAATCGATTAAATTATACAAACATTTTGTTAGCTCGCCAAATACCTCTCAATTTAACTAATTAATTAATGTAAAATAATTGCAATCATTTGATCGATATGTTTCGCACCTGCTAGCTACCTTAGTGACTGACATTTGGAATTCTCGTAAATAGAAAAGTTGTAGCACTCGTCACAACGAAGTCATTCACAAAAATTCAGTCTGTTAGGATCAGAAACGCAAAATGTTCTTGTGAACCTTGCCTAATACAATTCGGAAAATATCAAACACATTGACTCCATCCGTGAAAGACTAAATTTTTACAGTTATTAAAGTGTTTCCAGACTTTCCTGGGAAGATTGTTGTGTAATGTGAAACCGCCGGGAGATTGGAAGAGGAGGGTAATTGGTAGGACGGTAGAGCAGAGTATGCTGTATGGTGCGGAAGTGTAGGGTGAAAGAGCGGGGAAGAATGCGAGGGCTAGGCCACTCCTGTGGGTGCAGAGAGGAATACAGGACATTGGGTAGACTGGCAGCAGCGGTGCTGTCAAGGTCCTACCCATTAGACCTAGAGGCTAGAGCCAGGAACAAACGCTGGATGGGTGCGACTGTAGAGGAATTGCAGGAATGGATGGAGAAGGAAATGGAGAGAAGATGGGAGAAGTATGAGGGCGCACTAAAAGGAGCGATTGGGAGTAGGAGAGATGGGATGGACCGGGAATTCAGGGAGGTGAGCTACTTCTTGACACAGGTGCTCACTGGGCATGGGTCGATAGTTGGGTACCTCCACGAGATTGGAAAAAGAGACTGGGGTGTGCGAGAGGTGTGAAGTGGAGGATGATGTAGGGCATGTGTTTAGATGATAGAAGAACGAGGAGGTGCTGAAGAAATTGGAGAAAAAACTAGGGGAGGCGGTGTATTGGGAGAACATGGTGGAGATAATGTTGAGGGGAGATGAGGAATGGATGGAGTTGTGTGGTGTAGTGGAGAGAATTATTAGGGGGAGAAAAGGAATTGAGATGACGGAGTGTGTGTGATGGAGTATCGAAGTATGCTAGGGTAGTGATTCCGAGGCGAGTTATGAGGTTGGTTTGGTTGGTAGGCATCCCTTGGGATGAGTCCAACACTGTCTGGGTCATGGATATGGCCCATTCGAACATTAGTTTTCCCATCTCGGTTCGAAAAAAAAAACTTTCCGGCCTCACTATTGAATTTTATGAAGAATTAAACATCCAAGTTATACTCAGATTTAAATCAAAGGTGAAACAAAGGAGACTCCTTTAAAGAGTCAATGAAAATAATAATAATCTAAAAACGGTAAATGAACTTGAAAGTATATTTAGATAAGTAATTTTTGATATATTAGATCATACCTTATTGTCAATTATCGCCCGACAAAAATGCAACACCTTTCCTCTGTCATTTGTCCTTCGCATTTTATCGATGTTTCCTTATTGAATCGAATCGTTGGCTTGACGGCGTGAATGGAGAATAAAAAAAATGTTTACTGTGGGATTTAAAATAAAAGTAAACAATGGATCTTGGGAATATATGTACTCATGTCAATTGAAATATTTTTACAACTATAGGAGTGTTTGGAATTTATTGAAAAACTTTTAATAATTTAATCATTCCTTGACAATTTGATAAATGAAGTGTATAATATCGACTGTTTACAAAGTAAAGAAAGAAAGCGATGGATTGGCGAAAGTTTCTCGCAAAAACTTGTATTACTATAATATATTATTTATTGCATTAATTTCTTTCAGTATCAATAAAAACGTTTTTGACAATGAAAAAGATGTTGATATAATTGAAAGTGTATTGTGTAGTATATTGTACAGTGTGTAAAAGCCAAACGGAATAAATTCATTAGTTACTGTACATATTTATGAAAAATCCCGAAACATGTCAAATTTAAATGAAAAATTGATATTCTTCAACGTGAAAATGCGATCCCTACCTCCAACCCCCTTCGAATGACAGGTACAACCTCCAATTTTTTAAATGGAAAGTATAGGCTTGTGATATATAAAGGTTTCCTCGTTCTCCATTCAGAAATGTTATCATTTTCAAGTTTAGTACAACAATTAAGATAGAATGAAATAAAATCATGTAGTAATACAATTAAAAAGGAAAATGTAATGCAGACAGCAACATCCTAATCTTAAATAAAACTGTCTTCTAACATTATTTAACATATCAGGAGTGATCGACCTAATCGCAAGCGTTATTCGTTCTTTCATGTCACTTAAATCAAAAGGTTTAGAATGTTCTTCACATAATATCTCCATAAAAAGAAATCTAATGATGTAAAACCAGGTGATCGCATTGGCCATTCTATCGATCCTCGCCTTCCTATCCACCGATTGGGAATATTGGATCGAGGTAATGCCGGACAATGCGATGGTGCTCCATCCTGCTGAAACCAAACTTCGAATGACATCATTTTGAAGCAGTGCCAAATAATGATCGCCATTCAAATTGCCCTCATTGAGAAAGGGACAAATGAAATGGTTTCCAACAATCCCTGTTCAAACATTAGGCTTTTGAGGGTATTGTGTGTATTCTTCTCTCATCCAGAGAGGATTTTCGGTTGACCAGTAGCGGCAATTTTGCCGATTAGCATGACCGTTTTGTAAAAAGATGAACTCATCAGAAAAGATAACGTCTTCTAATTAGATAATACCGTTATCCAATATGTCCAAAATCGTCTTCCATCAGCTCCTGGGTATGCATTTTATTTTCTTTTAATATGTTCACTATCGATGCATGGCTAACATTTTTTAATGTAGTGGATACCTGTCTGCTTGATGTATGTGGGTTTTCCTCAAACTCAAGTATCACATCTAATTTGATTTTATCACTCATTGAATTGGCAGCCGTTTTTTTTATCTGCCTTACATGACCAAATTGCTTCTCTATTTTACTGATTGTTCCTTGGGATATAGGCAGGAAATTTCTCATGAAATAGGCGAATTACTTCCTGCTGTGTTCGGGTTTTATCTCCGTAACGAATCATTTGTAAAATTGTTATTTTAATCATTTCCGTTAATAAAACTATTTTCCAGAATTGGAGTTAACGAATTTCAATCTCAAATTATAATACTGACAACTTAAATGATATCTTATGTATAATTACAAAGCAATTTGCTAAGGCGTTTTAAACCAACGAGCAATTTATGATAGCCATTATTCACGCATGGTGACGTTTGCCGTAGGCGAGGTGCGCAAGTCACCCGAGTGAATAATGGCCATAAATTGCGAGTGTAATACTATACTTTGTCCACGACCCTTGATTTCTTTATTAAATAAGGCGAGTGTAGAACGGAAAGTAATAATTTATTATTATTGACAATTCTAACGTCGAAATTAATAAATTTCAGGACTACGTCAAATGTGACATATAGAAATGGGCGATACTGTGTAAAGTATCGATACACCGTACCGTTATAAATATATTGTTTTAAAAATATCAATATTTAAAAATACCGTTATGAAAAGTATCAATACTAAAACTTTCGATATTTTATCGATACTATATATTTCAGAAACAAATGTCCTTAACAAAATACGCAGATTTAATAGTTTATTTCATATTGTACCCCCATCTTTAGTCACCTACAATATGTACCGAAATTTTGTGAGTGTTGAATTGTAATGGCATGTTATTTAAATGCAGAAGCGTGAATTATGAGTTCATAATTCACTCTAGTAGATATATGGGTACCATATTTTGTTATGAGGTAAAATACTTATTATTAAGTGGTCGTGGACAAAAATATTTAATAGTTATTTAACCAACAATGGCTATTGAAAATCGAGAAATTTTGACGCGTTTGCGTTAATGGTTGAGATTGTTAATAGCCCCTTTAATACTCGTGTTAGTTACAAAACTTTTCCGTCGACTTTACAACTTGAATCCTTTTTTCAATATTTAAAAACTAAGAATATTTCTTTGATCTTTTTTAATGGTTTAACATTAATAATGATTATAGTTTTGTAGAAAAATATAATGCTTATCTATATACGATTTAGTAGTAGTGGGGACCGGAAATTTTATCAATTGCCACTGTTTTGACGTCTCGCATTCGCACTATATTGACATGATCTGTATGCTCGGCCACTATGAAAATTTACATTTTAGCTCTTGGAATTGGCCCCTTTTGACATTATATTTCTATCTGAAAAGTCATTCCATTTCTTCATGTATTTCCAAACCGAAACGTTTTTTTATTGAAATCTCATCTAGTATATATCCATTGTTTTAAGATTAATTGTTTAAAACAAAAGATTTCATCTATACAGGATTGACTTTTGTAGCCTCATGTCAATATACGTATATTTTAGACACCTGAAATGAAATCTTGAATGAAAAAGTGATCTTTGATAAGTTCGTAATAATTATACCACATCCGGTATAGACTGTTTAAAAAAAACGCAAAATTCATAAAAAATCCTTGTACCAATTTTAATACCAATCTTTTTTTCCCAAATGTTAAAATTAGGACAACCGTCATAATTATTATAGAACGTTGCATAACATAACATACTTTATTTCTTCATGTTCACATAAAAAATGAGCACACGTTTCTTAAGGTTTGTTATTTCCTGTATTTTTTTAATTAAATTTTTGTTAGTTTCGATTTAAATAAATTTATGTCGACATCGCTAGCAACAAAGTTCATTATATTTGTCAAGAATGTGCAAGATTCTCTTGGAGCTAAACTTTTCGGACTAAAATTTCAAATAATATTTATTTAAATGAAATTATTTCATCGAAAAATACCCCTTGTACAACAAGAAACAGTGGATGATCGCCTCAACTCAGCCAGAATATTTATGCATTTGATAGCCGCTGCTTCAAATGCTCTAAAGTCTCACAAGAAAAGGAGCTTGTACTCCTTTTATAAAGTGGAAGGTACAGATGAGACGGCGGAGCACATTATTTGCTTTAAAACAAGTCCAGTTGATGATATCGTATAGATGTCGGTGAATGTACAATTTCAGCATTGTTGGCTTTTAGCTCAGCTTTTGACAATATAAATCATAAATTGATGCTTAACATATTACATTGTTTTCAGACTGAAACATATTCCAAGGGTCTGGAAAATAGCTGAAGTGATTTTGATTCTGAAACCAGGGAAAACGCAAGCCAATCTAAATCTTACAGGCCAATTTCCCTCTTACCTGTGATATCAAAAATCTTTGAAAAGCTATTACTGAAGAGACTTAAAAATATTATTGAAGAAAATATGCTCATAAAAGACTACCAGTCTAGATTTCGTGAAAAACATTCGACAATAGATTGTTACGTTTATTTTATACGTATAACAGCTCCAAAATTTTATTTTGAGTAGTTTCAACTTAAGTTCAATTAATAAATGTATAGAAGTTAACATGTGTTTATTACTTTGAGTTTTTAACACTAAACTTTACTACAGTTAGACATTTAGAAGAAATCAATATCAGGTAAGTAGGGGGTCTACCAATAGCCGAAAAACATAGCAAGGGGTCTCCGACACAGAAAAATTTGGGAACCTCTGAGTTAGACAATCTCATTGTCACAAGATATCGTTAACATTTGAAAATTAATCAAGGAATCTAGTTGTCAAAAGAGGCCTGAATACATACTAGGTACTGCCTGAAAATACCTTGAAATATTCAATAACAAATTGTGCTCTAGAAATATGAGACTTTCTGTTTACTGAATCATTTAAAACCACTTCAGTAAATGTTACCAAAAGTGAGACGACAAAATATTGAAAAGTAGACGCAGCGCAGTCTGAACCAATGAAAGTAAAAACACTGAACCAATGCATTTCACATTTAGGGGTAATGTAAAAAGACCGCCTCGAGACAGTCGAATCACTTTCGCTTGTCGATCAGGTGCAGCTTCTTCATTTGGAATTGAAAATTGCCCGGAGGCCAAGAATCTCTCCAATCTAGTGACACACTTACCCATATCATCACAGTATCTATCATTAAAGTATACGCTTCTTATTTAAAATTCGACAGCTTCCATCGATACTTACATAACTTTTTTGAATGGTTATTTTAACTATTTTTTTTTAAATATTATAGCAAACTATGATTTTTGCAGTTAAAACTTCCTTAGTTGCGTTGCGCGGTAGAGGTGAAACTTATGGATTGGTGGCTTAACTGACACCTGTCGCCGCTTTACGTGAGGTTAGGATATGTTCCACTTTTTTCTTTGTTCTAGCCCCCTGGAGGTCACTACAAATCCAATACCTAGATGGTATTGGATTTGTAGTAGCATTACTTTTTTTTTACCGGTCCCTTCTGACAAGTCTCCGATAACACTGCAGGCTTATTGTATTTTTGCTCGTGCTTGCTCATAGCACCCAGTCCAGCACCTTTGACCCCTGTACCAGTTTGTACAAGTTCTTAGCTGGGTGTTTGCTATATAGCTCAGCGTTTCCTTGCGGTTGGTCAAGTAATAACTGTCTTTTGCGATCAAGAGTCTCACATGTAAACATGTTTCACAGTCTCCGGTTCCCTACCCGCATAATCTACATGTTGTATAGTTTTAATTTGTACAGGTGTTCCTTTACTGATGTATGACCAGTCATGAAATCTGTTATGATTCTCAGCGGATTTCTGCACAGTGTTAGCAACTCAGCTGTACGTTTCAGGCATGGTTCTTTTATAAAGGTTTTCCCATGCATTTGCCTTGTGACGTTCATCCAGAAATTTTTATGTTATTCTCTGATCCAGGTCTTTACAGATCCTCCTACTATAGTTTTTGGTATACCGAGAATCTGTCCTGGTTCAGGCAGCGTATACTCTAACCCTCTTTTTGCAAGTTTGTCAGCTTTTTATTTGCTTCCAATACCCTGGTGACCTGGTATCCCGGTCAGCTTGACGTTATCCCGTTTCGCAAACGTTTTCAGTTCTTCGATGCAATCCCATACTAGTTTAGAGGTTACTTTCTGGCTTGAGATTGCCTTAAGTGCCGCCTGACTATCTGACATGATATGGATCTGCTTGCCTTTGGTAGCTTTCCTGTTGTTTTCACTCGCGCATAGCCAGATTGCATATACCTCTGCCTGAAATACAGAGGTGTAGTTTCCCAGGAGCATTACTTATGATAATTAAAAATAAAAGCTCTAAGTAAGAACTAGAAATATTAAAATTGTTTGAAATTAAAAATAAGGTGTGCGTTTTTAAAAATGATTGCGGTAGTGGTTGGAGGTGCAGCTGATTTAAAACAAACGAAGACGTGAATTGAATGTTTTCAGTTACCAAAGGTATTTGAAAATATTCAAATATAAGTAAAGTAGGAAAGAAATGTTTTTGGCATGACATATTATATATTACCACCAAGTGATCACAATTTTCTATATTTTTGAAGACGAGGACATAAACGGATTTCTTACTCACAAAATTTCTGTTCCTTAACCTCACTTTTACCGAAATGCGCTAGCAGCCAATAAAACACCATGAACTCAAGGCTTATGATTGGCTGTTATTGCTCCGAAGTCAGATGTTTTTGGTATTGGATTTAAACTGGGGCCCTCTGCCAAGACCAGAAGCTGGAAAACATGGAGTCCGATCTCATATCCATGCTTTAACCAATCGAATATCTCCAAATGAAATTACTTGAACTGAAACTAGACTAGTTAATCTGAGAGAGTGGAAGCTTATCGACGGGGCTAACAATACTTATATTTTTTTTCTTGAGAATACATCTCTTAATTGTATGCTAAGAGAAATAGTATGTATACAAAAATTAAAAAGGAAAATAATTAATGCAGAATATACTCTACTTCAGCCACCTACACGTACTTTCTCTTTCAATGATATCCAATATATGTATAATAAAGCAAACCATTATTATAGATTAAATTACAACTATCGATTCACGCGTATAATTTTATTCTTTTTGCTTCCAGTGTTTTTATAACTAACACATGTCATTTATTTGTACTTACATGTCATATATAGAATAATAATTGGTTGACCAAAAAAGGTGATGGTAAATAACTGTTATTCGAGATGATGTCCAGTGTTTATGGAATCAAAACTTTCTAGTGGTAAATCAATACTACAAACAGTATTGAAAAAATGTTACAGGCTAACCTACTCACAATTGTGTGAACAGGTGTATGAATATTATTTGCTTAAATTTTGTAATAAAACATTCATCAGAAGTAACTGGAGCAAACAAAATGTTATTGTTAGTTTTGTTGAAAATAAAGATGTAATTGTAGAGCTCAAGCATACGGATTCTGAATAGTTTTTTTTTTTAAGTAGCAAAAAAATTCATTCTCCTACAGAGGGGTTCTCCAAGCCTGCAGCTAGATTAGAAACAATTAGTATATTGTTCAGAGATTAGATGTGGAAGGAACGAGATAGAACATTACTATTAAAAACCACGAAAGAATAATTATTATATCCCTACTTGATGTTCTGGCTCAGACCCCGCACTTGTGGCTACTGAATCTGATTTCTAGGGATGCATACGAAACTAGGTCAAACAAAAAGAGATGAGAAATGGTATTACTAAAGTCTAGGTATTATTAGCCCTATGGGTATATCCTATATATTTTTTTCCCATTTAAGATCAGTATTAATGCGTATAAATTCGTTTAAAACTGAGTATGTGGTGTCCTAGTGCAAAAAAGTGCATTTATCAACGGATGTGAAGTGAAAAAAGTGAATGAATCATTGAAACATCGAGATTAAAGTACGAATAAATTTAATATATGTTTTAGTATCTGTGTTTTATTGACTAAGGATTTGTTACTATTTACTGTACAATGAGGGATTTATAAACTTTTATTATTAAATCCCTAAGGCCAGATACCGAGTCAACGAAATATTTTGAAATGTTCTTTACAATCAAATTAAGTAGACCATTGAGGAAAATCCACAATGTATCGTAAGTATCGGTAATACCTTCACTAGCTAGATTTGTTATGTTTTTTTAACGATTTATTCCTATACTTTCACATGTCTTTCCTACAGTACTAAGTAATGATCTATTAAGATGAATGGATAGTAGAAAGTGTGATTTGAAAAATATCTGATAATGTTAGGATGTTGGATTATTAGGGATTGCCTTTTTTGAATAATTGTTATTGTTTACATTATTCGCTTTATAGAAATAAGCAGCTTTTCAATCGGCTCTTCAGAACTACAATAAATGGAAGACAGTTATTTACGGTAGAATTACAATGACAATAAATAAACTGTTGGAATGTGTGAAATTGATTCAATTATTATTACCCATTTGATGAAAAAATTTAATTAAAAATACAGACTGCGAAAAATCTTAGCTCGACATACGATTTACACAAGTACGACAAGTAAAATATGAACAACACTACTTAAAAAGAGAGAGAAGAATTGTTCGCTCAGTTCTGTTTACCAAAACAGGTGTGTTTCACAAATAGAACAATTCTTGTCACTCTCTTTCTAGTAGTGTTGTTCATATTATCCTTGTCTTACTTGTGTAAATCGTATGATCTATTTAAGTTTTTCGCAATCTGTATATGGTCTCATAGTGAGAGATAAGTTATTAAAAAAAAAGAAGTGAAACAAAGAGAATGTGGGAAAACAAAGATGATGAAAATGTTTTGGTACAGAAACAAAGTAGACAATTCAGCTGGACCAAATTATCTGGTATAATTCGTTACTGAAACTGGGTCAATATAACCCCATAGGTATGTTCGGAAAAGGTTTAAAATAATAATAACGGGTTCATCATTGGGCATTATTTCAAAAATTTTATTGGATCATCTATAACTTTTCTTTTTAGGCTTTTACTCACACTCTGTTTACTCTGTTTTGTCATATTTCTGATTATGATCTTACTTTCAATGACGTTAATTTCATCTTCTAATGTTTGCACTACATTTACAGTTCACACATCTCCAGCGTATCTTACCCATAGAGATACTATAGATAGAGGCAGCAAGCCAGCTCGAAACCCGTCATCAAGTAAGAGAGAGATAGAAAGCCGGAGATTCAAGCTGTCTTTCTTTAGTGGCGTGTATACTGTAGACACAAACAAAGACAAAGACAGAAAAACCTCTGATCGTCTGCCTCTTTCTCTTTCACCGGAGTTCATACGGACATTCCCACTTTCACAGCAGCCTATGGCTTGTTGCCTCTATCTGTAGTATCTCTATGATCTTACCACACTTTAATGTATTTGCTTTAGAACCAACTTAACCTAACCCTACCTAACCTACCCTGCCTAACATTGCATTAAAATATTATTAAGGGCTGCTACTAGTTAATCTCTTGATTTCATATTCTAGGCCCAACTGAATCGTGGGATTAGGAACTACCTGAGTTTTTGGCCTAGCTGACATATTACGAAAATAAATTGTAACCAAATTGTGCCCAAGGTTATTGAAAGGCCTTGTTTTCCAGTTGTAGTGGTAACTACTCTCGGGGTATTAGTAACCGTCGACATAAGATAGATCTTTCTTCTTTGTATCCTACTCACTGATCAAATTTCAAACAAATAGATTTGCTAGAAAGGATTTTTTCGGAAGAATCTTTGAATGAAAACGCGAGTGAAGCAAGTCCATTTGCCACAAATCATTATTTTCAATATTTCTTTCGATTAAATTAATTAATTGGTTGAATTCGTATCTTTAGTGGAATCAATAATCAGATTGAAAACGGATGTGAAAACCTTCAAACATTGGACTGATACTGCAAGATGTAAATAGATCTCATAAATAAAATGTTTTATTATTTTACAAAGGTATAAGAAAATAAGTGAAAGGCGATGTTTAAATATTTTCAGTCACTCATAGGTATTGAAAGCAGCTTGCAGGCCAGGTGATGTGTTGGTGGTACGTTGCTTAATCAATAATTATCAAAAAATATTGTTCTTCTACAGGTGCTTTATAAAATGTCAATCATAATGAAACGTGACACTAAGAAATAAATTAACTCTTGCACGCGAACTAAAAACGCTGAAGCCGAATGTATTTTTACTCACGCTTTTCTAAAGCACTCAATCCAGCACCTTCATCCTCTGCATCATCGTAGCTAGGTGTTTGATTAGCATATCCATGATGTTGGTCAAACAGTAACTTTTTTTTAGGAGCCGTTCTAGTACTGGGAGCACTGCAGCCTGTTGGCTTATTGTACTCTACTCCCACCTTTATTCCACCCACCCAGCCATTTCCGTACCCTCGAGTATATGAAATAGGTCAACTGGATGCGTGCCATATGCTTCAGGCGGCACGTTGGCATCTCCGAAGATTGTCTGTCTCCTTGAGTCCAATGCCTCACAGTCGGACAAAATATGGGTTACGGTCTCGGTCTCTATGCCACAAACTCTGCAGCTGAGATCCCCGTTATATAGCCCCATTTTATGCAGGTGATCCTTTACCGGGGCATGACCCGTTAGATAACCTGTAATAATTATTAGCTTGTTCCTACTAACATTCAGTAGTTCTTCAGCCTGGTTTACAAATATATCACCTATGAAGGTTTTACTGTGTACCTACTTTGGATTGTTCCTCCACTGTAGTCTATATTGGCTTTGTACCCAGCACCTTCATCCTCCGCATCTTCTTAGCTAGGTGTTTGATCAGCATCTCGCATGTGTACAGTATACGTTGTACTGCTACCACATAATGTGCATGTAAGGTATCTGTTAGTTACTAGTCAAAAACCCTATCATCAACTTTTCCATTGATCTCTTTCATTCCGTTTTTTGAGCAATCCCATACTAGTCACATGACTGTTTTACGTGAAATGGATCTGTTATAGCTCTCCTATTATTTTCTCCCGCACCTTTCAAGATTGCGCATACTTCCACCTTTGGCATTTGCAGTTTTATTATGTGTGAGGGATCTAATAGTCCAGCTCATGTCTGACGAAATGCGCAGACATGCAAGTCTTTGACTCTCATCATGGCCATTTTTTGCCGAGTCTTCCGTCACTATATTACGAAGAACCGTAGGTTATCGTATCGAATTAAACATTTGTCAAAGAAATGTGTTTTATTTTCAACAAAGTCGACCCTAACTAAAAGGAACCTAAACCGAAAAATTTAACATTATCAGAGCTTCACAACTTTGTCGTAAGGTTCTTGCCTACATTTGACCATTACTTCTATACGGTCTTCACTTACTTTTCCCAAATTTTGATTCCAGGTGAGTTTTGAGTCAAATAATACCCCAAGTACTCGGAATGTGTATAGTATTAATATTATAATGTAAATAATAGATAATTTACAAAGTTAATAAACTAGTGTAAATGTACATTTTACTTTCATTGGCGGTACTCTTATATACATATAGTCTGTGATGATCGCCTACGAAAAGTAAAAGCTAACCTAATCTCAGCTAATGGGTGTGTTGTGAACTTGAAAAAAATAATTCCGTAAGATATTAAAGCAAAAAAAACGTAACGAAAGTGATAGGTGTGCTATTGTACATTATTATTATTAATATTTTTTTCGGGTGAAGGTAAAAAGATGATTTTGTATTTTGTTGAGCGATGTCGTTGACTTCAACGTTGTTTTCGTTCGTTGTCATATTTTTACTTTCTTCCGTTCCGTCGTTGTGAATCTAAGATTTTAATTAGAGCGGATAATGACGTGATATTTATAGTTGATGTAAATTCTTAACGTTTTTATTCAATATACCGTGGAAATTTTTAATTTTAAAAGTGTTAATTAAAGAGGTTTAGATTGTATCGTGAAGGTATAGAGAATAAGAACAAAAATAATTTGAATAAAAAAAAGGTTTAACATCAATTAACGAACAAATTGACAAGGAGACGTTGTTTACTCAGGCATTGAGACACATACTCGAGTAAGTGAACATAAATAGAAGAAAGACAACGTTGGTCGATCTCAAGGTAAATATGGAAAAATTGTCACTTTAGTGAAGCGTGTTATCAATAGATATCAAAGATATTAGTTAAATACCATTATAACGCCTTACGAGCAGGGCGTTCACTAAGAAACAACAACTACTTCCCTGGCTATATGCCACAAAGGATATTGAATTACACTTCTAAGATAAACGGGGCTGGGATATCTGCTCGATATAATATGTAATTAGTTGGGACAATATCACTTATAGACCGGTTTTGGCGTATTTGGGCCTTATAAAGAGGTATTGTTTGACTATAATTGATATTAAAGGATATCATGATAATAATTTTTCCAAAAAATTCAATTCCTGCTTCCTTTCACATACGCCTATATGATTTCTGTTTTTCACTTATACTTTTCCTTTATACCTTTTTAATTTGTAAACTGCTTTGAGCAATTTGAGTGAAAGTAATATGATCTGTCAAAAATAATGTTTTAATGAGTGAATCAGATTCTTATCTAATAAATTAAAATAGAAATTTAACTACTAATAGTATACACATCTAGCGATAACGATTATTATTATCAATATAAATATCATCATAATGACTTAATTTTTGCTTTCTGAAAAGAGGTATGGTTGCAGGCTGTGCATCTTTTAAGTAGAAAGTGATGATCAAAAATTAAAAACTGTCTAAAATCAATTAATATAAAGTTGAATTTCCGTAACTAAAATTACTGAGATTATCTGTATTCATTTAAATTTATTAAAATTTAATTAAGTTTGAGTTTGATCAGGCAATAATTTAATTCAATCAAATTTTGATAACCAATTATTTTCAAAATAGTTAGATTCTGCTATACTATTCTCATATATAATATAATGCCGACTAATTAGGTATAAAACCAGGAATATTGGGGAAACGGCAAGTTTATAAAAGTGAACTCTTCTTACTAATTTTGCAAGCTTTCGGAATCTTTTATTTCCATTATCAAGTAACAGTAAATTGAGGATATTAATATTGGTATAAGTTGATAAATATAATTAAATGCAAAAATTGGTATTTGAATTTTTTAAAAATTTCTTAAAATATTGTCATTATGACAGATAAACATTTTCATTTTTTCTTTGCTAATAAGTTATTAAAATTATGTGAAAAAATGAAGAGTAAAGGTTATGATAGATCATACTGAATAAGTAGACATGAATATTCTTCTTTTTTTAAATTTATTATAAATAATGTCATAATATGAAAGTTTTTAATTTTTTTATTTTTATCAAGAATTAAAATTTAAAATCTTATTTGTGTGATCAATAGTTAGTAAGTAGTGATAAATATCACTGAGATAATTATAGTCACTCTTCTTATTGATAGTATGAGGTTCTTGAGATATGTGAGCCATTTCTAAAAAAAGTCTTTTTCCAGTATTCGTTTGTATGTCTAAAATATTAACAGATTCAAAATCCATAACGTGGTCTTCATCAATTATATGTTTTGCTAACGCACATCTTTCAGGATGTAATCTACAATCACTTTTATGTAAACTTAAACGACTTTTTAATTTTTGACTGGTGTGGCCAATGTATTTACTATTACAATTTTTACATGGTAAAGATTGAGAATCGGGGTTTTGTCTTTCAAATTTGTAAAAATAGACTTTATCGTGAGACATGTTTTATTGGAAATTTTAATGTTATTTATTAGTTTGAAAATCTTACTCAACTTTGGTGTTATTTCTTTAATATATGGAAAAGATAAATATTTATTTATATTTAATGTATTATGGGTTATATTATTATTATTATTTGTAATGTCTACAGTTAGAGAATAATGATATAATATGTTTTTAATTAAATTATTAGGATATGCATTTTCTAAAAATAACTTATGAAGAATTTTTAGGTTCTTTTCAAGAAAATTAGGATCTGAAATTTTGGTTATTCTGTTCTTCATTAGTTCAATCAAATTAATTTTCATTGAATATTCATGATAAGATCAATAGTTCATAAACATTGCCGCCCATCTGAAAAAGTTCAAAATAGAGGAGGAAGAAGAATGTAGATTCTGTGGAAGAAAACTCCATCCACATACTTGCGAATTACACAGCAATTCGGAATCTCAAGGCACAGCACCTAGGAGGTTATTGGATAGAAGAGTTTAGGCCTGCAGATATCCTAAAATTCCTCAGGAAAATAGGACTAAAGAAGTTACTGGTCTCTGAGAAGTTCGTCAGGAACTAAGTAGAAGTAATAGCAGGATAGTCAACCCTGATGAACTGACCCGAACCATCTTAGGGCTTCACTAGGTCATGGTTAAAAGGGTGGGTAAAAGAACAACGCAAAAAACACTGGAAGAATACGCCCATGCAAATAAATGGGAAGAAATTAATAAAAGAACCATCAGAAAAAGTAGCGAAAGAACTGCTCTCAATGAGCAGGAACAAACTACGAACCATAACGGGGCTTCTTACGGGACACTTTCTCACAAAGTAGCACCTTACATGCAGAAGATGCAAAAAGGACACCGAAACAGCTCTGCACATATTATGCCACTGTGAGACACTGAACCACAGGAGGCAAAAACTGTATGGAAGACCCCAAATGACTCCAGAAGACTTCTACAACCAACCAGTAAAGAACCTGTATAAGCTAATACAGCGAATGGATTGGCTGTAGTCAGAACATTAGGAGAATCCACAATAAGCCCGAGAGGCTGAGGTGGTGCCGGCGAAGGAACGGCTCCTTTTTTTAAAAAAAAAAGTAGAAGTAATGGGGCACAATAGATCTTTTAGATCTCGGTGAATGTCACCCTATCATACATACATACATACAACAAACAAACAACAAACAATATTACCAGTTATTTACCGACATTTTTTTGCACTTTATCTACCACATATACTAATCATTATTGCCATCAACAGCTATTAGATTATTTTGTTTATTACTTATCTATAAATTTTCTACTTGATAGAAAGTGAATGTCGATAAGAGATATAAACAAATCGTATAGAGTTTACGTTTATAATGCTGTTGATAACCGCACCTTATTAAATAATAGGAGTTAAATTGAACTTGGCCCAATAGAAAGTGTTAAATTCACTTATAACGTTGATTGCTGGTAATGTGCTAAGTTATACACAATTAGTATATTATGTATAAATAGGAGAGTTTCACACTTTTCAACAATTAGTGGGATAATCAGTAGGTCCCTACGAGGAACTCATGAAAATTGCAAACTAAATGAAACTGATATTCGTAAGATTTGAGAAACTGAGAACACCACCCAAGGTGGTTCACTGGCTTTACACAACTGTGACAATAGTCTGGTCCTTCGAATCGAGAAGGACACACAACTGGAACAATGCTAGATGGACCCATATTTTACTTGAGTTTGGATAGCATAACACCGGAAAACATATTCGCTGAGCGAACCAATATCATCATCTCATCTAGGGAACAAATCATATCGCTTAGGCTAGTATAAACAGGCCAAGAAATTGAATATTCTTCAATATTGGTCGATATGTATACGTCTGAAATATTTACTGACAATCAGGCTCTGCCTAGAGCTGTCAACAATCCAACAACTAGGCCTGGAGTGGTAAAAAACTGCAAAGAATCATTTAATAGGCAAAAGACAACACTGTATCTAGTATGGATATTGCAGGAAATGGATTGGCGGACCAGTTCGCTGAAAAAGGCTGTAAAGGAGACTTCATAGATGCGGAACCGTTGTGTGGAATAAGAGGGAAGATCCGAAACTGGCTAGATAAACCAAGCTTTACATCAGAAGAGTTAACTAAACAATGTAGACAAGGAACTCTCAACCAGGCTATTGAAACTGGGTGAGACACAGTTATTGACCTGGTCTCTGGACAATTCACCCTGAGGAAACATCTACACAAAACGGGAAAAGTTAGTGAACCCATGCCTAGAAAATGTTAACTATAGGAACCCAACCTAACCTACTCACATGCACTGCACCTGCGAGAACTTACAAGAAATCAGACGGAAGAGCACTTTAGATAGGAAATAATACAACCATCACAACCACTGACAATACCTCCAATCAAACTATTGGCATATAAAGAAGACATGAAGCTTCTGGAATGGAAGTAGATAACGTGGGAAACGGTATAAAGATTTAGTTCAAGTGCCTGGGCTGTCAAGAGCAACCCAAACCAATGAATGAATGAGAAACGTCTAATAACCGGTCGTCGTAAATAGACCCAATTACAAAATAAGAACAGAAATCTTTTCAATTACGAAAATCAAAGCCGTGCCACTTGAAGTGGGTAGTTGTTGAACGTTTTAATTAAACTAATTAACAATCCTACACGTGCAATTTATTAAAAGCTTCTGCTGTTTGTATCTGCCAACACTGTTACTGTTTCGTAACGATTGCATCAGTGAAAATTAGAAGAGCAATCTGGGTATGGCCAATGTGCAATGAAATATGTTAAATAAACCTTGATAGTTATTTGCAGTATAGAATGCGAAGGTGTTTCATGAAAATAATAGACACTAATAAAATTATGGATAACCTTAAATGATTAAAGCGATTATTTGAAGAGTTTTTTTCGCGTCTGGATCTTACCTTGTACCAATTTATATAATGTAGTCGAGAGTTTTTGTGATGGACACACTTATAAGATTGAGAGCCTTTGCAGATAGTTATAGAGTTCGTCATTTAACTAATGTCATTTTCGCATGTATATACAGGGGGTCCAAACGCAAACTACAGTTACTAAATACGTAAAAACGTTATAAACAATCACCATTCAATAAAAAGTTACTTGTACTGTTGGTAATTGAATATATAATTGTCCTTCCCTTGTAAAAGCGTTTCCCATCCAAAAAGATTTAAGCCGATAAATATTTGAAGAACAAAAACACATTGTAGTTGCTCAAGATCGGTCTACAACGTTGTCATTAGTGTGAAATTATAAGTGAGGGCGGAGACTGACCTCAGACATTCATACACCGATCAGGGTTACGAGTGGGATTGTTACAGTTACATTACAATCACTTTGCACTCCACCCATACATAGTGATACCGGTTTTATCGAGATTAATGTACAATAGGAAAAAGTAAATGAATATTAAAGACAAATTGAAGAGGATTATAATAATAAACGGTGTATTACTATCATCTATTCAATCTTGTTCATGTTTGTATGTAGGTAAATATCTTCAAATTTCAGTTTTAATGTCATAAAATGTTATATTAAATTTGAAACTGATAACAAAAGACTCATTTATTGAGTTTATTCCCATATCCAGGCCAGGATAATGAGGATTAACGATTTATTCACTATATTCTTCACAATATCCATGGAAAAGTCTAACAGTGCCTTTTATTTTTTCCGGTTAAGTTCCCAAGAGATATTTTAGACTGGTTCAGTCCTAAAAGGACGATATAATCTGTCAGTTCTTCTTTGAACGAATTGGGACTTGTATGACGAATACTTTACTTGCTAATCAAAGGAAAGTTTCGGCAAGGGCGATAAACACATGTTTAAGCTTTTGCGATTGATTTTTTGCACATAATTTTTTTCGCAATATATTATTTTGCAACTCTAGATGTCCTCCAGCTATCATGTCTCTTTAGATTGGTTTGATCTCCTCCTGCGTCTGATAATACAGTGAAAGATGAACGACAAAATAAGTGCCAACTGTGGTTGCATAGCAAAGAGCCAATCAAGCCTTTTATCATTCAGTATTTTAAAAAAAAATGTTAATAGAGAAAATCCAATGAAATAAGTACATAAAAGTGATAATCATTATAAATATATTATTGATAATCGAAAGTCTATTCTCATGTAATTATTACTACCACAGCACTTTAGTTTTTTGTTATAGTTGAACGTTGCCAAACTATAGACGCATTGTGAACTGCCTAACGAGGCATAATTACGTCACGTACTTATCACACTAGCTGTGTTCTATATGTAATTTTCCGATCGTGGTAGTCAGAAAATATGCTCATAGTTCTGGTTCTGTAGTAGTAGATTTTGTTATTTCAGTTTCTCATCTATAAAAGTAGAAATCGAACTTATTTGTTGGTGGAGAATGACTAGGCGAAGTAATTAAGTTGTAATCAAAAAACGATTAGTAAACAGATTGAAAGTTTCATAACAGGCTGTGTTTATGAAAGGGAAAATAACAAAACCAGCGTACAGAAAAAAATTTACTACTGTAGGTGAAAGCAATTTCATACTTCAGTTGATACTAGCAAAACATTTGCATTTCCTATTTTTTTCACGATTGGATTTTGAAAAAAATGGTTAGTGGATAACATAGAGAGTTATGTAATGTAGATGTAATAGTACTTTCAATTACATAAAATAAAATATTTAACGAAAAATTCACAATTAATTTTTCTAAATTACTTTGCGAAGTAACCAAGAAAAACCTCAAACCTACGCCATACTATGAAACAAGGGTAATAAATTCAACAATATTTTTTTTATTCAATAATTTTTTTCACTGATACATAAAATGACCTGTAATTATTTTTTCGAAGTTTAAATTTATTTTAAAAATTTGTTAGGGGTTAGTTGAGAAAATTTTATAGCAAAAACTATTTTTGAATGTGACTGAATTGTTGACAAAATTTTTCATTCATTTTTCAAATTTAAAAATTTCCTTCAAGAGGATGATTTCAAAAATACTACATATAAACAAGAGGGTTCAATAAAACTCAAAGTCCAAACCACAATAATTTAACAGGATTTCATGAGATCTTTATATCAAGTATACCATTTCTATTATAGCCTGATGATGGTAATTAATTTACCGAAACTAGTAGCAGATTGATTGTACTTTGAGTGGACAAATTAAATTATTGTGGTTTGGACTTTGGGTTTTATTGAACCCTCATGTTTGGATTTAAAACCACATTTGAGATATGGATGAGCTCTTGGAGCTAATACTACATATAGTTTGGCAAGAAAACATTCGATATTGCCACATTTAACTATGAAAACGCTGAAGTGCTAAGTATGTAGTGATAATAATTAGAAAATGGACTTTTTATTATTAACAATAGTAACAATATGATAAAACGTTAACTCTTTAATGTGCTTGTTTCCTTGGATTTTGTCTATTAACATTATTTTTTCAATTTATGAATATTAAAAGATGAACACTTTTCCAAATTTGTTATGAACTTCTTCAAGCTCTGGCAGCGTTGTGCGAAAACCATAATTTTCACGCCCTCCCAACTAACTCAATTTGTGAAATTTATCGAAAGGCCTTCGTTGCTTAGTGACCAGCTGACTTCCTATTGGCAAGCGCGTGCGTGTGTTCTTCCCTTTCATTTTATCAATTGACTGATATTGATTATCCAGTGGCGTTGATATTGTCAGTGTCAGATTTTGAACTATTTCGTATCCATATTGAATTCAAGTACGATTCTTAACATCATTTGTTTTTAACAAATACCGTGTTTTGAAAAATACCTTACCTTTAAAGCGAAGCAAAAATAAGTTTCTATATATAATAGTAATTATGATTTTTAATACTTTTATAAAATAGGTACCGCACGCCATTGGTACGGTTATGACAGATATCCGCCACGTTTTCTCGCCCCTTACCGATGCCGCGTAGCTTCAGATAAATTTGTCAAACTATACGTAGCATCTCAAGTGAATATTTACAGTCACAGGGTCTTAAAAATGACAAAACGGCTCACGTGTTACTATCTTAACTTTTCTTTTCCTGTCCAATCGCAATAAGGAAAAAATTAATACTGGAAGGTTGAAAGTTTCTCATTTTTTCACCATAAGTGAACAAAAAGTATCCTGGTTGGTCTCTTGACTGAGCACTGTGATTGATTGATTGATTGGATCAGCACACCAGTCAAAGGATTGATGTCCTCGGCACCTCAGCCTTAAGGCTTTTTGTGCTCTTGGTTGTGCCGTTTATGAGAAGAGACCAGCAGCCCTTATCAGGCTCAGCAGACTTTTCACTAGGTTCTTCTTGGAGAAATCCTCCCTTGGAAATTCTAGTCTTAGGAGTCTATATCTCCAGTGAGATAGTGCTTCACAATCAAAGATAATGTGAGAGGCTGTTTCCTCCTCTTCCATGCACAACCGACAAATAGGTTCCTCCCTATATATGCCGATTGTATGCATGTGCTTCCTTAGAGTGCAGTGTCCAGTGAGTAAACCCGTCACTATCCTTATTTGGGCCCTGCTAAGGTTTAGTATATCATTGGTCAGCTTCTCCGAGGGTTTTTTAACCAAGAGTTTGCTGTGTTCCTGTTTTGGCACGTGTCTCCAGTACGACTGGTGTTTAGTTTGAGTCCACCGAGATATACAACCACGTGCAGCAGTTTTGGATATCCCAAATACTGGTTCAGGACCAGTGAATGCTGTCTCGTACCCCAGCTTTGCTAGGTTGTCCGCCTTTTCATTTCCTACAATGCCCTTATGCCCTGGGACCCACTTAAGAGTAACTCTATTATGGTTAGCCAGGGTTTTAAGTTTCTGTAGACAATCCCAGACCAGTCTAGATCTGATCTGAGGACATGCTAAAGCTTTTAGTGCTGCCTGACTATCAGAGAGTATTAGGATCTTTTGACCCCTGTAACCCCTTTCAATATTCAGTTGCAAACACATATCGATAGCATAGATTTCTGCCTGGAATACAGAAGCAAGATTCCCCAGCGGTGCATGAAAATTGCACCTGGGTCTAGCACCATGAACTCCAGCACCTGTTCCAATGTCAGTCTTTGATCCGTCAGTGTACCACATCAACGTTCCTTCCTGACTGCTTTCTTCCAACCCGTCCCAGTTTAGCTGGATTTGGTATGGTTGGGTGTCGTTGCATCTTGCCAACTTGTTGTCACTTCTCATTTTAAGGAGTGAGTTTGTGATAACTTCTGTGATTCTGGAGTGACAGGGGGTGTTGGTTCTTTCATGCCAGTTCCCATTACATTCCAGTCTGTATGCAGCCATCCTCGCTTCCGCCTTAACATGCAGAGCAAGAGGCGGAAGATTAAGAATTGCTTCCATTGCCGCAGTCGGGCTGCTTCTCATGGAACCCGTTATGCACAGACAGGCAAGCCTCTGAAGTTTTGACAGCTCCAATTCAGCTTTCTTCTGATCTGTTTTTGGCCACCAAACTAAGGCGCCATAGGTAACCATGGGTCTTACCACAGTTGTGTACAGCCAGTGTACAATCCGTGGATTTAGTCCCAAGTGTTCCCTATCGCCCGTTTGGCAGCCATTAGGGCATTTTTTCACCATAAGTGAACAAACAGTATCCTGGTTGGTCTCTTGACTGAGCACTGTGAACTCTGTCATTCTTGTTATGGAACCCACTTTTTGTTGGCTACACTGACCTTAAACTGAACTTCTCTATTGGAGAAGTAGCATGGAGGGTATGAGATTTCAAGGCGCCACCCGAAAAAAAAAGTAGAGCCAATTCTAAATGTGTTACTGATTGAAGAAAAATTGAAAAATAAACTAAACTATTTGAAAGAAAAAATAGTAAACTCGACTGCATTATTTCTTAATAGAATTATTTGTCTTTTTATCGTGCTTTTTTCCAAACAATTTAGTTTATTCAATTTTACTGTTTACTGCTTGTATTAATTTCGTTATATTTTAAATTGGCTCCATCATGCTAGACTTTACAAGCGATATCGCTTGAGTGCACACAATTCCCCCACCTTCCCTATTATTTGCTGAAAATTAAATATAAACTGGTTATTTATTAGACAATAATACTTAAACGATATTATGTTATAAACATCAATAAAAAACAATGTTTATGGTCATTTAATGTACCATGGAACATTGATGAGGTCTAAAGCAGGTCAAAGTATTTTCTCCAAATTATTAAGTACCTATATCTACCAGGTGGCCATTGTCACTTGTGACATACTTTCGATTGAATACGTTTATTTATAATTGTATCATAATATAAGATAAATAAAGTTTGATACAGTTAGTTTCTTTTGTTTTTTGTTCCGTGCCTTTATTTTTTTGTATTATTATTACAACTATCCATTGAAAAAAAACAAAACATGATAGCTATGTTGTTTTGGTATAAAGTTAATAATTAGAAAATAAACAGTCCGGAAATTTCATCACTTATCCCCTTCAATGGTCCAAGGAGCAAGTCACGTAAACCTATATACTTAGACATTGTTTATAATACCGAACAGAATATCATGGATGGACTCAAATCTCAAATAAGTACCTGGAAATACAAAAGGTTGTTTTCAACAAAAGATAGTAGTTTACGTAACAAGTCCCGAAAGTGGTCTTTTACTGGACGAGTGGGCAAATTGCAGGGCGAGCCGCAGGCCAGTCCTGCAAGCCTGACCAAGGAGCCTGACCAAGGAGCCTGGTCCAAGGAGCAAGTCACGTAAACCTATATACTCAGACATTGTTTATAATACCGAACAGAATATCATGAATGGACTCAAATCTTATAAGTACCTGGAAATACAAAAGGTTGTTTTCAACAAAAGATAGTAGTTTACGTAAGTGGGCAAATTGAAGTTACGAGTCATTCGATCCGTGCAAGTACAGTTTCCCATTTATAAAGACAAGAACCATTTTTCTTTGAACTTAACCACTCAAACCGGGTTAACAATACCATGACGTCACGGTTAACTTTTATGACGTAAGGGATTGTGGAAACCCTGAAATAAACAATCATCTAACCTCAAATAAGATAACTACTCTGTCAAACTATCTCAGTGAGCTGGTTTGTGTGGTTGGTTAACTGTTACGTCATGGTTTGGAATACAAGTCGAGGAATATTGAACGGTTTGTGTGGTCAAGTTCAAAGAAAAATGGCTAAGGAGTAAGTGACCAACAACTTATAAAGATAACAGACATTCATCATCATCTTCTATTAAACCCTACCTTCAAATTGACCATGAGCATCACGAAAACTTCATTAGCTTCTCACGAGCTTCGAATAAGAAAGATCAAAATCAATATTCCACATGTGTGAATACCAGAGAAGAAAATTTTTCAACCAATTTACCAAACCAAACAATTTTTAACTATTCTGTAATCAAATAATTTGTATCGATAAAGATAATGACTGTTGTTGTTTGTTGGAAGCCAATCTGCAGTTAGCATAAAAATAGAAATGTTTCACTGTATAAATAGTTACAAGCATAAGTTAATTATAACTTTTTCGTCATATTTGGAAAATTATTAACAAATGATGTATGCTACTAATATTTTTAACGTCTATTGATATAACCAAATCTAAATTCTCTTCGGCATACATAAGTTAATTGCTTTTTTTACCTTTCCATAAATTTGTTACCCTCGCTCTCATTGGAGATATAGACTCCTAGATAGAACATCCAAAGGAGGATTTCTCCATGAAGGACCTAGTGAAAAGACTGCTGAGCATGATAAGGGCTTTTCACATAAACGGCACAACCAAGAGCACAAAAAGCCTAAAGGCTGAAGCCTCTGGTGGTGTTGAACCAATCAATCAATCAATCAATCAATCAATCAATCAATCAATCAATCAATCAATCAATCAATCAATCAATCAATCAATCAACCAATCAATCAATTAATCAATCAATCAATCAATCAATCAATCAATCAACCAACCAATCAATCAATCAATCAATCAATCAATCAAACCCTCGCTATTCAACCCTTAGTACCACTTGGGTCTTGTGGAAAATGTGATTTGATTTTAAATAAACATTGCACAATATATCCTTAGAAAGTTGAATGAACAGTCGTTGAAATTTCTGTTTGGGTATTCAACTAACCTTTCAAGTGATAACAAACAATTTTATCGAGCATAGTTATAGTCAGATTAAGTGAAAATCTATTTTCATAAAATAGACATGTTTATGATCATCATACAGTTTACATCTGTTAACGTTAAGCAGGATGTGCTTGTAATAACTTTATTCATTTTTAGTATTTACGTTATCTCAACAAGCATACAATTAAGAAATTTATAAACTTTCTAGGTAAGAGTGTATAAGAAAGAGGAAAAAAAAGTAATTATTCTTGTGTTTTTTGAAATTATTCCGGCACGTACGCGACATAAACTAATTTGGCCACAAGGCAAATGTAATGTCTGTTAAAGACACGGTAAAAGAACTCCTACTGCATATATAATTTTATGTAAATAATGATAAGAGTGTTGCATATCACAACATAGTTGACGTCTGTCAATAAATATCAAATGTCTTCTTTGGTTAACTTAACGCCAAAGTTTCAGACCGATTCGCGTAAAGCCGTACCTAAACTGAAGGTTTTAAAGTTAATAAGTCGGTCAAAAAATGGAAATAAGCCGAAAAAATCTTCGGGCAATAGTTTTTTACCATTTTCGAAGACAGTTTTAACACCGAGTAGGTTTTTGCATCTTTCATTATCTTCGGGCTTAAACTAACAGTTTTTATGAATTTTGTCATTTAAAATTAACATTTCTCATCAATTTTCTGGTTCAAAATAGCAGTTTTTATAAATTCTTCATTCTAAAATAGCATTTTTCATCAATTTTGTGGTTTAAAATAGCAGTTTTTATGAATGTTATCATTTAAATGAGCATTTTTCATCAATTTTGTTATTTAAATAGCAGTTTTTATGAATTTATCATTTAAATGAGCACCGCATCATTCGACAACTTCTCGTTGGTATGGAGAATTTAAACGAAGACGGATAAATCTTAGCGAAGATCCAAGAAAAGTTCCACTAACAACGGCAGTGACCCAGGAAAACGTCGATTCTATACGTAAGCTGATCGAAAAATATCGATATATAAATTGACTTTCCAATCAGATTTGGTGTAATAAAACCTACTTTTGATAGTGAATGTAGAAAAAATAACTTACCTTCAGTTTGCATTTGATGTCAATTGTCGCTACATCTGTTTTGGCCAACTGTAACAAATAGAATATAATTAGTGGTAAGAACGTGACATATTTTTTTGCACCACTGTCATCAATCGACAAGTTTTGTTATGCCAAAACGTACACAAAATTTTAAAAAACTTGGCAAATTAAATTGATAATCAGACCAAATAAGCTTCACCAAGAGGAGTCTTTCTACACCAATAGAAATGGAGGAAAAGAAAGTTGCACAAGCGAAGGTTGGCGAGAAGACAATGTCCCAAGACAAACTCCAATTTGACTCGAGAACGAAATATTGATTTACAAGCAGATGTTTAAATTGTTTGGTTGAATTCTATACAAACATGGGGTTGTATCAAAGACAGACCAAAGTATAACCTCACCCTCTATGGTATGAAATGTAAGCAGATATCCATAAAAATACCAACTGAAACAGAAGAGACAAAAATGTATGGAGAATTTATTTTCACCTTCATTACAATGGAGACAAAACCTCTTCAATTGTTAATTTATGAACGAATTACCTGAAGGTTGGAAGAGATCAAACCACAGGAGTTTGTGTAGAGTTATGTGAAAAGCAAATCATAGTGCTTGTGTCTCCAGTCAAGGATAAGGTGCTTTTTACTAGGGTAATGAAAAAAATAATCCTTGATCTTTAAGATCAGTTTTTTGATGAAAGAAAAATGTATAATAATACTAGTTTTACGGAAATTTTTCTTAAATAATATGTTAATAGTTATTTAAGTGACAAAGAATGTAACGTGTTCATATTCGAGGTGAACGAGTGCGACTTGACGCTTGACGAGGATGTTAACATTTCGTGATATTTATTACGTTCTTTCGTCTATCAAAATTTCTAAAAATGTTAAATATCGTATCAACTTTAATTTCTTCCAACATGGGCATACAATATTAGTATTTTTAATCCCAATCTTCTTCTGTCCAATCGTAATATTTTTTCGTCAACCTCGAATAGCTCTTGGAAAGTTAAGAGAGTAAAAGTATAAAAAATAAATGATTATTAAAGTTTCCTATTATCGTATTTAATAAAGCGTTTTACCAACAGATGTCGAAGAATAACTATTTTTATTCCAACGCTTCATACTTCAAAGTCAAACGGGGTTGGTATAATATATACAAGATATTTCAAAACCAACTATTCCGGGTTGCAATTAGAAGGGACAACACAACTTGTAGACCGGTTTCGGCGTATTTGCGCCTCATCAGTACAAGGTATATGTTATCCGTCCGAGAATCTCCAATCCCGGACTAAAGAACACACTTCAATCACTATGTAATGATTGTGACAGTAGCGACATCCTCACCTCCAATCGCAAACCAAACAATAATTATTCTTCGACATCCAAAGCTGATTATTGAAATTCATAAACACGAATGATTTTGCAAAACACAACTAAATTATTTTCTCAGTAATTTTGAATGGATCGTCCTGTATTTTATAGCATTGTATTGAAAAGAACTGTTACCATACATCTGTTTTTATCAAGCATTTCCCATACCTTGTTATTAGTTTTTGATATATTCAAGTTTACAGTTGGTTTGTTAATTCAAACAATCTTTCTCATATTTATAAACAGCTATATTGATTAAATATAGTAAAATTTCAAATAAAAGTATTAATAAAAGTACTTACTGCCATCAGCACTGAACATTTAAAAAAAAACCCGTAGTGTTTTTAACGAATAAAGTTTTTAAAATGATTTAAAATTAAGTAACTACTTAACTTGTCTGTACCAGCTACCGATCATGTCAAACAGGTATTGTAATAGTTAAAAATAACTTGTTTAATTACAAAATATTTTGCAACAACCATATTATGAAGCACGTGATTAAATGAAACCGTATTTTACAAAAAATAACAGTGCTTTATTGTTTGGTATGCAAACGTAATAGTATATTACGTAACAAGAGTTGTAAGTAACCCATTACGCACGAAGTGAAAAAGTTTACGCACGAAGCCGCACAGCGGCGAGTGCGTAAATTTCACGAGTGCGTTATGGGATTACAACTCGTGTAACGTACTATACTTTTTCTACGCCCATCTATTTTCTTCTGAGTGCTCATAATTTCATCTTTTTCACTACTAACAGACATATTCGTAGTTAAAGTTGAGAAAATGTTCGGATACTATAATTTGTTACCAAAATTGACAGCATAAATGAGATAACGTTTATTCCCTTATCCCAAAAATATGAATTACTTTTTTTAAAATTGTTAAATGTGTTGCCGACATTTAGGGGCATCACTCTTTTAATCTAAAATGTATTTCACTAATGCTAAGAGCTTTTAAGTTTTTCAATTGATTAAAAGTATGTAAATAAACCAAATAAAGTATTACGTAAATAAAAATTTGATTGCAATTTGATTTAACAAAGAAATCTAAGTTTTTCTATCTAAACGCACATGTATGTTATGAGATTCTCATTACGTGTATGTTATTGTTAAATGTCACTTACAAGGAAAGTTGTCAGTGCGATTTTTGACGTTTACGGACATGGGCGTAGAAAAAAGTGATTATTTTAACCGAAAATACGAGAGTCATTGACTATTTGGATTTCCCGTGTAGTAAATTCAACACTTCTCGCAACTTCTCGCAACAAGTGCGATCTGTTAAAACAAGTACAAATATAATTGAAAGCATGGAACGCACTAGTCCGGATAATGCAGAAAAACAGATTTAGTACAGTGGCTGAAACCATACCACGAGCAAGGGGTGGTATATATAGTGATGAGCAAAATTGGTCTTGCATTTTTGTAAGACCAAGGCCAAGATCAAGGCCATCCTTAGACTAGCAAGACCAAGACAAAACTTCGTCAGTTTTAATTCATTAGATTGCGCTGTGCTAAACAGCCCTTTGTACCAATTTCCATGTTATCTACTTTCATTCCAGAAGCTTTGTGTCTTCTGTGTAGGCAACTAGTTTGACTGGAGGGATTTTCAGTACCTGTAATGGTTGTATTTTTGTTGTCTCTTGCCAGCCTGTTGAGGGATTCTTTACAGTTTTTTACCAGTCTCTGCTTGAAACACAGTCGTATATCGGCCAAGACTAAAGATCATTCTCTTTCTACTTCATCAGTTTAATGAGCCAATATGATTTTGGAACTGAATAGCCCGTTCTACCTGATTTGGGAAAGAAAATTACTCCCCTCCAAATATTGGAAATGTATCTCAAAGCCAAAGAAGATCTAATCATTCCAACCACGGTTCTGTAGCCAAAGCATGGAATGAGAGAGAAAGAGAACTGAAAGGTTTTTGGACAGAATCAATATGGTATGAAATACAAAATAGTTTGTATATAAATTATATATTCCTTTAAATTTAGATACAAAATGGGATTTTCATTTTTAAAAATAGATAGACCTACAAACATTTGTAGGCTATAGAAATCTAGGAAGAGTCGAAATAGCTGAAGGGGTCTTTGCAGACGATGTAGTAGTGATTGCAGGGTGTGAAAAGAGATTAAAAGAAAATATAAACATATGGAAAAATGTAATCGGAGAAGAGGGCATGAAAATCAACACAAACAAAACCAAAATACTGGTAATAGTAAAAGAGTACAAATATATGGGAGTAACTGTCGAAGACTCTATGGACAACAAGAAGGAGAAATAAATGATAGGATCGATAAAATAATTAAACTATATTATGCTATGAATAAACAATTTATAGATAAAAAAGAAATCTCGAAGCAAACAAGAGTAAAGATAAACACCATATATCGACCAGTCTTAACATATGGATGCTAATCCTGGATGTTCACAAACAAGCAGAAGAGCAATATACAGGCAAAAACTTTAGGAGTGAATAGAAAGGACAAAATAAGAAATACAAAAATACGAGAAGAATTGGGGGTACAGCCAATATTGAACTTTATAGAACAACGACAACTAAGCTGGTGGGGACACATTTAAAGAATGGACAATAAAAGACAAGCTAAAAGAACATACGAATAAATAGAAAAAAGGGAAGACCAAGAGAAACATGGAATACAGCAATGGATAAAATTCTACAAGACATAGGCAAAACATGGGAAGAGGCTAAAACGTTAACAACAAGAAACAGGAAATAATGGAAAATATTTATATATGAAAATTAAATGTAAATTTTAATCCGACACCTTATGGTATAAGGATATATGATTATATAATATAGATAGAGTTTTATGGGGAGAATACAACATACAATTAGATACCCAAATATATTTATTTTCAATGAGATTTTTTCTATAATTTTTCTGCTTTATTGAGATTTAATCTACATATACGAGTACTCACATGTCATCGATACATTCAAACATGACCTAAAGTCTGGTATTAAATATTCTAAAAGGTATCATGTTAAATAGAACAATAGACGATCATCAACAAGACAACAATGTGTGCGTGACATTCCATGGCGTTTCGACATTGTTTTTCTTCGCTTTACTCGAGAAAATCATACGAAATCGAGGTAGTCTTTATAAAAAGCCCAAATAGCTTTTAGATGGCGTGATCACCACCACAGTTTAGTTTTGAAATAATTTTTATAATAAAATCTTTGTTGTGGTTAACGAAAAATTTTGCGATTGTGCATTATGTGAATTGTCGGGTTAGTGTGTCGGAATCATTAAGAAAACATTACATACATTGAAAAAGTAAATACTCAAATTTATTTGGATAGCAATTAGGGACACAGAGAGAGAGAGAATTTTACGAGCTTTCAAATGAGTTTTAAACAAGAATATTTACAATTAATAGTTTTTGTACCGGGTGTCTGATTAAGAGAGGTAACCCGCTGTACGTATGTAAATTATTTTCAAGTTTCCTACTCTACAGCTAAGGGCGTAGTTTACAATAATAACACAAAAACATCATATTTTTATAATAAATGTACCGTTATAGTACCACAAAATTTAAATATTCATTATATAATTTTACGTAAGTTTGCTCCAGTAATTTTTCCTCTATCATGTAAAATAACTGGTAGGGGTGAGTGGGAAAGCTGATTCAATAAAACTGTTATAACTTTTGTTCCACTGTATGGATTTTGACAAACTTACTATCATTTGAAAGGGAATTTAATGTCTAATACAATATCATATCATCGTTTCACTCCAATGATTTTAACGGTCGCTAGGTGGCGGTGATTGAGCAATTGTGTTATTTTCAACTTTTTTTGGAAATCTTCTAATGCGATGCAATAGTTTTCGATCATTCACTTGAAAGAGGATGGAATCTTAAGAAAAAGTGAGTCTGAGTTTGTCCATATTTTGTTTCTGAGTTTCTGAGATACCGTAATCAGGCACACTTTACTGTACTGAATTTGAGCGATAATGAAATTGCGTCCTAAATACTGTCGTTTTGATATAAAAAGTCCCAAAAGTTACACTTGAAGAGTTAATTAAATAGATTTATGCAATGATAAATAACAATATTCATCAACTGAAACTTCATAAACATTTGATTTCTGTTGGAAATTGTTGACTATTTTGTCTGTAGTAAAGTTTGGCAAGTTTATCTGAAGCCGTGAAAGGAATGCAGTCGAAAACATTCGATATTGCCACGTTAAACTATGAAAACGATAAAGTGCTAAGTATGTAGTGATAATAATTAGAAAATGGACTTTTTATTATTAACAATGTGATTAAACGTTAATTCTTCAATGTGCTTGTTTTCTGGATTTTGTCTATTGAGATTATTTTTTCAATTTATGAATATTAAATGATGAACACTTTTCCAAATTTGTTATGGACTTCTTCAAGCTCTGGCAGCGTTGTGCGAAAACCATAATTTTCACGCCCTCAAAACTAACTCAATGGTGAAATTTATCGAAAGGCTTTCGTTGCTTAGCGACCAGCTGACTTCCTATTGGCAAGCGCGTGCGTGTGTTCTTCCCTTTCACTTTGTCAAATGACTGACATTGATTATCCAGTGGCGTTGGTATTGTCAGTGTCAGATTTTGAACTATTTCGTATCCATATTGAATTCAAGTACGATTCTTAACATTTTTCTTTTTTAACAACTACTTACCGTGTAAAATACCTTACCTTTAAAGCAAAGCAAAAATCAGTTTCTATACATAATTATTATATAATAATTATTATTATTTTCAATACTTTTATAAAAATAGGTACCGTACGCCATTGGTACGTTTTTGACATATATCCGCCATGTTTCTTCGCCCCTTACCGATGCCGCGTAGCTTCAGATAAACTTGCCAAACTATATATTGAATGTTCACTTACTTACGTAACACTAGGCATTAAAAAAATCATCATATTGTATTATAAACTAAAGGCCGTATGATTTAATGTAGTTTTCGATATCTTTTTCTGTACAGTTGCCGATGTCGACAAAAACTGTACAATTGTCTGTACAGGAAACGTTACGCCCATTAAATTGTGTAAGACACTTATGAAGCTTTCGACATTGAAATTTTCAAAAACAACGCCTCTGATTGGTGGTATAGAGCTGCCAAAACTCCTTGTCAATTGACATAACGACTTCATTTCATCCTGATTTCATTGTAATATTATAGAGACGTTATTTTCCACTGAGTATTTATTGTTAATCTTCTTAATTGATTTCGTTTCCATTTTCAAACAAAAAGTCCATAATAACAGGAAACCGAATAAAATTATTTTAACTAAACAAGGAAAGTTATTATCTAGGTTAGGCTAAAGATAAACACATATCTGTATGTGACATCGACACGATATTTGACCTATTGCGCAGAAACTGTACAGAAATATGATGTGGAATGGTATTTCTGTACAGTATTCGATGTCGAAAACTACATGCTTGTATGACACTATACAGTTATTGTCAACATTGAAAACTATACAGAAAACGATATCGAAAACTACATAATGTCAAACGGCCTTAACTATATCCGATAATGTGATTTAAGCAGGTCTATGAAATCAAACATTCACTTCCACGTCACATATACATTATATCTATTATCTTTCGGCAGATATTATTATATGTATACAATTTAAGGTCTAGTCGACAATAATAATTAAAAAAATACGACTTTATTATTACCTATAAAATACGATTAATATTAAAAACTGTGAGTTATATCCGTTACAAGAAAATTTTCATTTCAATTTGATTTTGCTAAACACACTGTACAAACAATCGGAGAAAAAATAATGTTTCACACGGCAGAGAATCAGATTTACGCACGTTTTCCAAATCAGTTATAGTCAAATTAAGGCTCGACCAACTGGAAATGGAATTTGATCCGGATTTTTGAAATTTAACCAGGACGCACTGTATATTTTGGAAACTACTTCCTCTTACAACAGCCTTGAATTTTTTACAAAATTGTCTAAAAATTTATGTTTGAGCTGTCTTTTTTTAGAATACATTAAAAACAGAAGATTCAGCCGTGATAATCTAGGAAACAAATTTTATTTTAATTGAACACATCCACCAACTTTTACAAACCATGCAAATCGTGCTAGGACCATTATTCGCCGCAAGTGTCAGACATGCGTTGGAGTACCACTCCTCAAGTTCGATTTTTAAATTTCTGTATAAGGTAAATGATAAATTTTCAACAACAGGCTCATAAAATTTATAACAATAATAAAAGTTCGTTTGATATTTATCGATAAATTTGTGGTTGCAGTTAATTGTATGATGGCAATTATAAATTTTTATATAACTATATAGGATGGTATAAATAAAACAATATAGTTTTATTCTGGGTATAATATATCTATGTGTGTATGTACATATATTGAGATGATACTGAGACCCTGTTTGTTAAATTTTTTCACTAACATACTCCCTCACCGATAATAAAAATTCTAAGGTTGTTCTAGCAGATACACAAGCTGCAAATTTTGAACGCAGGTAATGTTCAACTTGTAAAGGGAACAAAACTCAAAACACCCCAATTACAGTCCGGTTTTCTACATATTCAGAGTTTCTCAGATTAATTAATCAGAATGAACATTTCAAACACCCTATATTATAATCTCGATATTATTGGATCAGAACCTCGTCATTTTATTTTGTAGTACATTCGCAATCTATCCATTACTTCACTGTCCTTCTGAATCCAGTCCTTGATTTAAAAAAAATCATAATGATTATCGAAGAGATTAAGGATTACCAGGCGTGCCCTTGTCACTAAGACGCAACGAGAGAAAATCTCCAGGCATGATTCAACTTGTCTTCGAACAAAGCCAACGATTTATGGTATTTTTGAAGTACTTTGCCAAACGTGAACTCGGATCAATCAACAGTACAGTTATGTAATGTCACTAGGGCAAGTCGGCATGTAAATCAGCAGATTGAACTTTAAGGAGCGGTCCACCAACGCACCTCTGGCATTTACGTTCGATTCCGCTCTTTATTTATAAATAAACCTTGTAATTAGTGATACAATAGCGCATTTAACTGTTGTTTTTAATTTTTCAGAAATATTTCAATAACGTTTTCATCGACTGCGCTCCCTAGCGGTGAACAATACAAAATGTTACTCAAGTTTGAGTTCAAAAAAAAAAGTTTGTGAGGTAAAAAATACAATACGTGTGGCATTGCAAGAAGTTTAGCAGTTTCAAAAATAATATTTGCATCGTCAGGATGTATAGATAAGCCTTCATAATTCTTTTACTCCTGTCTAATTGACTAGATATGACGACAAAAATTTAAACAAAAATGCATTAAAGCAGACATCTATCAAAAAAATGTAGACTTTCTTATAATAAATAAATAATAGTATATTATGCAATGATTATGTAATGATGGTTATTAATGCACGAGTATTAACTGGGATACGAAACGAGCCGAAGGTTTATGCATTAGATGAGAGTTGAATACGATATTTTTTCTACACTGTGGGCCGAAATAAAGGAGTACATTTTTTAATTGAAAATATTTTTTTTGTTTTTTGGGCGATTTATTTTCTTTTTGCAGGGCTAATAACCTAACATGTCCTCAACATGACTGTAAATTTGAAAGCAAAAATAATGTACAGGGTCGGACTTATAAAAAAAATTATATAACAGTGCATTTGAGCTCGTTGCAAATAAAAACTGTCTTAGCTAAAATTGTACTAATATGCTTTTTCGATAGATAAACTATCCGGAACACTTCAGTAAAAAGGAAATTTTCCGAAATTAGCGGATTCGCGAAATACCATTTTTTTTATTAAATAACATTTTAACAAATAACACATTTATGAAAACAGTTTAGTAATTTTAAAACTATTATGAATGTGGCCACCATTATTTTTGTCAATTTTACTCAGTATGCCGTGACTGCTCAGGTTGCCATGGAATTTGTTTGACATTTACAGCTAAATAAGTAAATTAGTCAGTTCATAATGCCACTTTTAAGCAAAGAAGACAGAATACTAATTAAATATTTCCGTGAAAAATATAATTATGGTGCAAGAAAAATTTTAAATGAATTTCCTGAGAAAAATAGGAAACTTCTAAAGACATATAAGGGTCATATTGAACATAAACGTGGAAGAGGAAGGAAGCGAAGCTCGAGAACTGAAGAAAATATTGGTAGAGTAAGGGTTGTTTTAGGAAATTTGCAACCTGGCCTATCTGTTGGAGCAAGGAAAATTGCAAAAATAACTGGGATTTCCCGTACTTCAGTTCGAAGAATCATTAAACAAGACTGCCATCTTAAAATATTTGAAAAAGTTTACTGTCAAAGACTTACGGCCAATGTAAGAGAAAAACGTTTGTAAAGATGTAATTTGCTACTACGAAGATTCCGCTCTCGCGGAGACATTAGAAAAATATGGTTTTCAGATGAAAAAATGTTTTATTTACGGCCACCGAAAAATACTCAAAATAATAGGGTATATTCTGACGTACAATTCAAGAAAGAAATTCCTTTAGAGCATCTTTTGATTGAAAAAAGTCATTTCTCAAAAGGTGTAATGGTCTCTATTGCAGTATCCATGTTGGGAAAATCTCTTCGGATTTTTGTTGATGCTGGGGTAAAACTCAATTCAAAAACGTATCAAGAACAAATCTTGCAACACCTATTACCAGAAATTGAAGATGTTTGTTACGATTACACTTTCCAACAGGATGGTGCTCCCTCGCACACTTCCCACAGTACAAGGATGTTCTTGAGTGAAAATTGCCCGGATTATATTGAGCCAGAAATGTGGCCACCTAACAGCCCAGACCTAAATCCGGTTGATTATTCAATTTGGGGAATTTTCGAACAAAATTTGTATGACGGACAACAATTTGAAACAATAGAGCAGCTCAAAGAAAGAATGCAGTTTGTTTGGAACAATTTTGAATAGGGAGCAATAAATGGGGCTATTAATTTATGGCGCAGACGACTTCAAGAAGTGGTAAACAATAATGGTGGGTACATTCATAATATTTTTAAAGTTACTAAACTGTTTTCATAAATGTGTTATTTGTTAAAATGTTATTTAATAAAAAAAATGCTATTTCGCGAATCCGGTAATTTTCTGAAAATTTCCTTTTTACTGAATTGTTCCGGATAGTTTATCTACCGAAAAAGCATATTAGTACAATTTTAGCTAAGACAGTTTTTATTTGCAACGAGCTCAAATGCACTGTTATATAATTTTTTTTATAAGTCCGACCCTGTACATTATTTTTGCTTTCAAATTTACAGTCATGTTGAGGACATGTTAGGTTATTAGCCCTGCAAAAAGAAAATAAATCGCCCAAAAAACAAAAAAAAATATTTTCAATTAAAAAATGTACTCGTTTATTTCGGCCCACAGTGTACATCCAATAAATAAATATTATATTTATAGTTGTATTGAACATATTAACAGTAATTACTCGTATTTCTATAAAAAATTTAGCAAAATTGAAATTAATGGTATTACCTCGGTTATTATTATGGATATAGGAAAGCTATAAACATTTTATTTATATTTATATTGAACATAAAATTGTAATATTAATCCGTTTCTTTGACTCTGTACTGCGCCCTGTGCTATTACACGTACGACAGTACAATTAACACGCACATGTGGGAGTACACAACTGACTGCAGCTGACAGTATAAAAACACTCAAGTTGGAAGTGAGCGTTGCGCACTGCACATGTGCGCAGCGTGTGGTGACCAGTGTAACAAGCCACCTTGTCGAGCGCGTGCAAGTGAGGTAGAGAACATTTTCTCTCATTTCGCAGCACTCATGATAGTTGCTGTCATTGCAGCGCCAGTGGACGCTTTTTTCGAATATCGCGTGAAAATTTCCCGTGTTGAATTCCACACGGGGAATTTCCACGCGTGTTGAGCTCTAAACACACACAACAGGTCTTCCGGAGCCCCTGCCAACATGCATGTAAAAACTACAAAGGAATTACATTATTAAACGTTGTATATAAAATACTATTAACACCAATTAACTGAAGAATTTTAAACGTTACAAAGGATGTGATAGGGCAGGTTTGACTTTTTTTATTATCGTTAAATATTTGGTTACTCGTTTTTAAATCTGTTAATGGAATATAGTTATTCATTTTCAGGGTTTTTAGTACGAGGTCCTGGGGCACCCTGTATATTATCCGTAACTCCTGTTCATGTTGCTAAAAACTAAGAAATGGTGTTAAGGAAAATTTATGTTGAGAATTTTTTTAAAAATATCAGACAGCCTATTGTTTCCCAACTAGCGCCAAAGAAATATATTCAATAGGTAATATTTTTGTTAGATAACCCTAACAACTTGTAATATCGAATAAAAAAAACTTGCATATCACGTATTGTTACTATTTGACATCATTAAGTGAAGTAATTATATAAGAGTATAGTCGCTTTATGATATAATAACTGACTATGAGTTGATTCAGAATTTTGTATAAAGAATAACTTTTTACGTAAAATTAATAATAAAAAAGTCTGCCATATGGTGCGAACTGAAGCAGACACACAGTATTTGTATAAATTTGTTTAAATTATTCGAAGAAGTTCCATAATAATAATTATGTATTTTAAATTACTTTTCATTAACATTCTCCTATATTTACATAACCCCGGTCATCCCACACTTGTGTTTAAGTGAGTTAATTTCATACAGGGCGTCAATTCAAAATTTACCATCAATTTCGTTCAGCAAAAAGCATTTAAATATTTATTATCTTTTGTTCATCAATTACTAGGAAGCGTCAGCAGGCAGAAAATCACAAAAAATAAAAAATAAAGCATCCCAATTGCAGCTCAAATTGAAGTCCTTGACCATTTTGCAATATATTCAGTTGTAGTTATTCGTCAAGTTTCTGCATTAGAAGAAGTAGTAAGAATACGTATAAGAACTATGATAGTTCTAATTTACGAATTCAGTTTTGTAAGCCTTCCGCTGACGAAACGAATATCGAACCTAGACTGTAAGATTCCTCCTAGTGACGATAAACATTTGATTTTAATTATTAAGCTGATAAACAAAAATTGTCCTTATTGGAGGGAGGCAAACTATTCAAAGAAGGATCAACAAAATATGCTCGGAAACCGAATGATTGAGCACTTACTTTTTGAATCGTTGGCTATTCTAGAATCTTTTGACATAATCTCTTAATTAAAAACCAAAAAAAACATAATGTGCACAGAAATTATCACAACACAGCTCATTCAGATGTCATCTATGTAAGATAGGCAAAGTGAAACTTGCGGATTCTGTAATGAAGCAGATGAGACGTAAGAACACATTATCTGCAATCGCCAGCACCTTAAATACCTGAAGCAGATCTATTTAGAGCCTGATCAGGCTACAGAAGTCTAGATTACTTGATATATGGGCCAATCTTGTGATATAATCTAACCTAAAACTTGACTGCTGAAGATGAGGGGAAATTGTCTTGAAACAAAACCACTAAATCGGTGTACTAACATAACAAATATACACCTAGAACTGATATTATTATGTAACGTGTAGAAATTTCAAAACAAAGATGAGTGGATGAGGAAGACCTCTTAAAAACAACCATATCACTATTTACTCTCAGATACATATCATTACCAGCGAAAACAAAGGATCTATTCCTGCCGGTATTTATTTATTCACCGGCATTTATCCAAATTACTAGGGTTCTGGCTAAAATACTAATTATTATAAACACCTGCGGCACATACATCAAGCGACTATGTGGATATGTGAACTTTCTCTGATAAATGTCAACATTTACCGGATGATTTACAATAACATTATAATTAGCGTCCTAGGATATGTCTCAAAGAGAACGCTGAGGAGTGTTTTAGTTAAATTTACTTGAATAAATATCAACTATTTAGCTGACAGATGGATTCAGAACTACTGTAAGAAACCCCGCCTCTACTCCTTCCAATATTAATGAATGAAAGGTTCAAATAGTCATCCTTGTTGAGCCAAACAAAAACCGAATATATTAAAAAACATAATCTTGTATCTCTGAGCTGATTCGGTGTAATGTTTGCACAATGTTGGACAATTTTCGCCCTTAATTCTATAAAATTTTGAACCCGTTGAAAATTGTCCCGATAAATTTAATTTTTTTAAAAACCCCACAAAAAGAAATCATTCGGGGACAAATCCGCTGACTGTCTGACGCCACTGTTGAGACTACGGAGTAGTGGGAATTGTATGATATGTTGTAGGTGCTCAAATGAACGAAAAAAAACCATTTATAATTTCTAGCTTCTTATGTCATTGCCAAACTATCGGAAAATTAAAGAGGGCCAAGCTACTCGAGCTCGTGAAGAGTTTGTCATAAAAAGAAAGTGCGAGGATGGAGGATCAACTGAAAAGTATGTAAATTTATGAATTATCAGATAAAAACAAACGTTTGATATTCAAGTAGGTGTTTTATATGAAAAAAAAAATAAAAATACATACTTATCTAAAATATAGAAGTCCTGGGACGTTTGAATGTTGCATTATCATACAGAAGTCATGTAAAGTCATAAGACTTCCTTTTATCAATGTTAGAAATCTCTCGAAGAAAAGTGGCTGATTTAAAAGCAAATAATAAATCCGACGAGATGTGTCCAAGATGAGTTTACGCATTACTTAAAATAATCATGTAGACATTTACATTATCATGCTTACGATGAGTCTGTGAGAGCTGTGCGGAATACCAATCGAGTAGACAGACTTAAGAAAATACTTGGTGAGCGAAATTCTGTTAATTTAAAATAATAACGCATAAAAAAATATGGTTTAAATAAAAATATTGGTGTATCAATATGGAATACCGTATCCAGAATTTTTAGAATTGATTTCTTGGCATTTTTTTTCCTAGTCCATCTGACAAGTCTCCGATAACACTGCTTTCTCGTAGCACCCAGTCCAGCACCTTTGCACCAATTTGTACAAGTTCTTAGCTTAGCGTTTCCTTGAGGTTGGCCAAGTAATAACTGTCTTTTGCGATCAAGAGTCTCGAATGTAAACAGTATATGTTTCAGTGTCTCCGTTTCTCTACCGCGTAATCTGCATGTAAGGTCTCCGTTGTGAGTATAGTTTTAATTTGTACAGGTGTTCCTTTACTGGTGCATGACCAGTCATGAAACCTGTTATGATTCTCAGCTGATTTCTGTACAGTGTGAGCAGTTCCGCTGTACGTTTCAGATATGGTTCTCTTATAAAGGTTTTGTCATGCATTTGACTTGGGACGTTTACCCAGAAATTTTTGTGTTGTTCTCTGATCCAGGTCTTGTTTCGTTCGTCAGCTTTTTCATTGCCCCCGATACTCTGGTGACCTGGTATCCAAGTCAGCTTGACGTTATTCCGTTTGGCTAACGTCTTCACTTTCTGGCTTGAGATTGCTTGACTATTTGACATGATAAGGATCTGCTTGCCTTCGGCAGCTCTCCTGTTGTTTTCTCTCGCGCATTGCATAATTGCATATACCTTTGCCTGAAATACAGAGGTGTGTAATTTCCCAGTGCGTAGCTATAGCTGTCATCTGTTTTTTTGTAATATTATACTCCCGCCCCATTGCCGTTTTTTGGCACTACCTTCAATGGATTTCTTCAAATTATTAAGACAATATATTTTTCAATGAATTAAGCAGATCTTTAATTCTTTCTTTAGCAGGATTTATCTAGTTTTCAGTATCAGAAGTTTGAGTTCACGTCCACATTATGACATGTTTCCATGGTCATGTGGCTTCAAACAGGAACGTAACCTTCAAATGTAATTTCTATAGTCTCTAAAACGTCAGATTGAATCGAAACTTTGAACACTTATCAAGTACAGAGAACAATATAATAATTCAATAAGTTTATTCCAATATCTTGACCAGGTTTAGCAGGATTAAGAACTTATACTTCTATTGTAGCGTACTGTGCAATTGGCGAAGGTAATAGCAATTAGGGCTTGGCATGAAAAATATTGAATTCAAATTTCGAAAAAAATAAAGGCTTGAAAAACTTTTTGTAATAAAATCAAAATTTCCAGTTAAATAAGAATAAACATGCATAATTTTTCGAAATTCTTATCAACTTATTTGATTTTTTTGGATCACACTGTATGTATTTACGTATACATACGTATCGTATAGTAATAATGTTTACATAACAGTAAGTTCATGATCATGGACACACATCTTTTAATTTATTATTAATTCAGTATTTGACCTACAATTTATTGTTTGCCTTTACTTCTACAAAATGTGTTACGTACAAGCATAGATGATGAGTTTTTACAGACATGTACGTTTACATTCTCAGATTAGCTTTATGTGTGGGAAGAAGAGAACTCGTATTATATCAATAAATCTCTGTAATTTGCTAATCGACTCGTTTCGTTTTTTGTCATGATTTTCTTAAAATCACACTATATCGATAAATATCGATAGTTCTCCATTCCTAGGTGATACAGCGTTTTATAAAGCAGGGTTTGTGTTAACCCTGTCCCACCTTTTAACTCGGGTTAACTCTCGAGTTTAGCGGTGGTCATGAGCAAAATGTATCAACATCCACAAAAAAGCAGAAATTGCCAGCTGACTGGGAGAAAATGAGATTCTTTTTTATCCAAAAATGACAAAACCGGAATGATTTTAAGTAGCGAAGACGCATAGAAAGCAAAATGTTTACGTTATTAATAAAATAATAAGATAACATGGACACGAAATATTAAGGTTGCCACCATACCACTTCGATTTTAATGCCAATGAGCTTATTTGGGATAACTGTAAAGCGTAGTGCAATGAACATATTGGTAGAGATGGATTCAGTGTCGATAAAGTAGGTGTAGGTACGTGGAATTAAGCTTTAGAGCAATGTACACCTCTTATGTGGGCAAAATGTGTGAATCATACTTATTAGGAAGTGGTGCGATAGAGACCAAGTTCTTTGTGTTCCTCTTCAGAGACTAAAGATGATTTTTGGGTTACTCGATGTATATTTTGTATTGTAAATTTCGGAATGATAAAGATTGTATGAATAGTGTACAATAAATACAAAGTTCTATGCTAGCCAATGGCTTTTGTTTGCCCGAAGTTATGTGCTGTTTTAAATTTAAGTAAATTTATTGAAATGAAAGATTCGTAGAAATTTCTACTTTCGTTAATGGTTACAGAATTTTTTTAGTAATCTCAAATTAAGTTAGGCAGCAATCACTACTTTTGTTCACTTTTCTCATTGATTGCTTACTTTATCTTGATATCTAGATACTGCAGAGTTTCTGTCGTGTTTTTAAACTAATATCATCCATCTCATTATCAATTTCTTTCCCAATCTTAATAATTAGTATAAGAATACTTGAACGAAGGGCATTTTTCATCCCTCCCAACATTATCGAATATAATAAATTACCAAACATCAGAAATCTGATTAGGACTGTTTAGGAACAAACACCAACTATATGCTCTTGCTATTTCATCATTTTCCAGACAAAGATGAAAAGTTGGATCTTCCAGAAGTCCAATAAGAAGTTGGAAAGGATCTTAGGTAGGTCGAGATTTCTGCCATTTATCTGTCATTATATACACTTGCACCAGAGCCTTGGGATATTTTTGAGCCATCTGTATTGTATACCAACAGCTTATATACATTGATTTATTTAAAAAGATCAATATAAACTATTAACTTGTAAAATTACCACCGTTTCAAGTTATTTCAACCAACTAGACATGTACTCGGTTATTATGGAAAGTAAGCATCCGTAAAATATACTTCCTGCAATTTTAAACCACAAAAAAAAACATTTATCCTTTCCTATCTCTGTTTGTATTATTTTCCAAATACCTAACTGCCGATAACTGCAATGACTGGGTTATAAAACTAGCAATAGATTCCAAACGTAGTGAGTTGAAGGAACGACAGAGACTGCGGGATTTTTTTTATAAAAAGCGCACTTAACTACATTCCAAGCAAGGGTATATGCATTTCTGCACCACGAATGTACATTATTATTTTTTACAGTACGAGTTTAATATAGATGACGCTTACATAGCTGATAATACCAACGCATGGACGTAGTAAAAAAGGTTTCAGGAACACCAACCATTTTCCCATATCTGATAACGAAAGTTATTGTCCACTTTTTAGGTTTTATTTGTTATTCTTTCCAACTACTGTCACATATTTAAATGCTAAAGAGGTATTACTTACTATTTACTTTGTTAAAAATAATCTCAAGTGGACAAATTAATCATTTTTCTATGCCTCATTGAAAAATTATTAAAAAGGAACAAGACCCTTCTCACTAAAACATAACTAGTGGCTTCAACTAGCTCGAGTTTTTTTTGTCTTGTCTTGTCTTTTGTCTTGTCTTTTGTCTTGTCTTTTGTCTTGTCTTTTGTCTTGTCTTTTGTCTTGTCTTTTGTCTTGTCTTTTGTCTTGTCTTTTGTCTTGTCTTTTGTCTTGTCTTTTGTCTTGTCTTTTGTCTTGTCTTTTGTCTTGTCTTTTGTCTTGTCTTTTGTCTTGTCTTTTGTCTTGTCTTTTGTCTTGTCTTTTGTCTTGTCTTTTGTCTTGTCTTTTGTCTTGTCTTTTGTCTTGTCTTTTGTCTTGTCTTTTGTCTTGTCTTTTGTCTTGTCTTTTGTCTTGTCTTTTGTCTTGTCTTTTGTCTTGTCTTTTGTCTTGTCTTTTGTCTTGTCTTTTGTCTTGTCTTTTGTCTTGTCTTTTGTCTTGTCTTTTGTCTTGTCTTTTGTCTTGTCTTTTGTCTTGTCTTTTGTCTTGTCTTTTGTCTTGTCTTTTGTCTTGTCTTTTGTCTTGTCTTTTGTCTTGTCTTTTGTCTTGTCTTTTGTCTTGTCTTTTGTCTTGTCTTTTGTCTTGTCTTTTGTCTTGTCTTTTGTCTTGTCTTTTGTCTTGTCTTTTGTCTTGTCTTTTGTCTTGTCTTTTGTCTTGTCTTTTGTCTTGTCTTTTGTCTTGTCTTTTGTCTTGTCTTTTGTCTTGTCTTTTGTCTTGTCTTTTGTCTTGTCTTTTGTCTTGTCTTTTGTCTTGTCTTTTGTCTTGTCTTTTGTCTTGTCTTTTGTCTTGTCTTTTGTCTTGTCTTTTGTCTTGTCTTTTGTCTTGTCTTTTGTCTTGTCTTTTGTCTTGTCTTTTGTCTTGTCTTTTGTCTTGTCTTTTGTCTTGTCTTTTGTCTTGTCTTTTGTCTTGTCTTTTGTCTTGTCTTTTGTCTTGTCTTTTGTCTTGTCTTTTGTCTTGTCTTTTGTCTTGTCTTTTGTCTTGTCTTTTGTCTTGTCTTTTGTCTTGTCTTTTGTCTTGTCTTTTGTCTTGTCTTGTCTTGTCTTGTCTTGAAATCCTGACCACAACGAAAAGGAGATTATATACAAAGCAAAAATGACTCTAATCGTGTGCAAGAATCTGGCAGGGAGAAATTGGGGCTGTAACCCAGGAGAAGATCTGACTATTGGAAAGATCTAGTAGGGCTTAGCAAACTAAGATTCTTCTGGGTGACTGTTGAGATCAAATGAATTCATAAGTCAAAGTAAAGCTGCACTAAGAGTTTTAACAGGGATCCTAATGGGACATTGCCGCCTAAACGGGCACCTGAAAAAGCTCAAAATGGCGGAGAAAGAAGAATGTAGATTCTGTGGAATGGAAGAAGAAACCTCCATTCACATACTTGCGAACTGCACAGCAATTCAGAATCCTAGGACACAGCACCTGGGAAACTACTGGACAGAAAAGGGACAGTTACCTAAGCTGACGCCTGCAGGTATCCTAAAACTCCTCATGGAAATAGGACTTAAGGAGTTACTAGTCTCTGAGACGTTCCTCAGGAACTAAGTACAAGTGAGGGGGCACAATAGATCTTTTAGGTCTCAGTGAATGTCACCCCGTCACTCCATATTGGGTGCTTTGAAAAAAGTATGATTAATTTTATTTAAAGATATACTTTTTATTTGGAACGCTCCTGACTGTGCGCAATTAACTATCATAATAGCTTTCCTCAAAAGGTAATGAACTTTACTATTATTGCAATGTCAGTCATTAAATTATTATAGTTAAAAAAATTTATGGATACTGTCTATCATTAGGTATACAAACAGACTTTTTTAGTATTGGTTGTGGTAGACCAAAGTTTTAGATATAAGTTGTTGATATCTGATTTTTTTTTGTCAATTGGGATTTAACATCAACCCCATCAAAACAATCTTAGTATAGCTTTTACGGAGAAGAGAAAACTCAACCACAAAACTGTTAATCTTGATGGAAGCGAGGTTGAATGGAGACAAATGGTCAATTATCTAGGTCTGACTCTAGATATGCAGACTAACTGAATAGGGAATCATTGAAAATTCACCTTATTGCTCTATAGAAATCAGATCAGAAATGCCACAGGATAATATGATAAAAAAGAACAAATTTTTTTGAAGAAATTCGACTTAGAATTAAGCAACAAGGATGAAATGAAATTCCAATACCATCTCCAGACTTGGAGTGAATGCCATTCAAGGGGATACAAATGGCTCAAAATCAATAGGATATGAGTGTATGGGCCGGAAAAAAGCTGGAACAAGTGGAGGAAAAAAAATATAGATTCTGTGCTGTGAAAGAAGAAACAACCGTCCACATACTTGCCGATTGTACAGCAATTCAGAATCCTAGAGCACATAACCTAGGAGCCATTTCTTATAGAAGAAGTACACTTACCTGTAGACATCCTAAAACTCCTCCGGGAAATATATCTAAAGGAGCTACTAGTCTCTGAGACTTTTCTCAGGAAGTGAGTAGAACTAAGGGGGTACAATAGATCTTTTAGGTATCAGTGAATGTATCTTCTGTATGTGCCTTGTGGTTTAATTTCTCAGTGAATTTCACCCGAATATACATACACACACCTGATTTTTTTGAAAAATTATTTTCAAAGAACAGAGTAATTCAATGTCTGTCGGTGTATATAGCCCGAGAATTTGTAGTATTTCAAATTTGTAGTCTGACTATGATATGTTAAATTTGGTACTCATTTATTTCCTCCCATAATTAGATCACCAGAAATACATGCCGAACCCTCTGACAATGATGCGCCGCTGGTTTATGAGCTATGACGTAACGAGAAACAGTCGTGACTTTTACTATACCAATATATTCATGGTAATTTCAGTTAAGAATCTAAAAACATTGGACACCTTTTGGACACTCGTGTTTAATGAAATAATAAAGTCATGCCAATTATAAAACTACTGATTAAAAAAAACTGACACTCAAAACAATGATTAACACCAATCGATGTCTAATTAAATACGATTAATCGTCAAGAATGTTACAATAGTTGTCCTAGAATGTCTCTGCTTCATTTACATTCGTGTAGGTCGACGGGGCGATCCCTTTCAATCTGATTTCTTATTCGAAAATATTTAAAATACCCATACCGATTGTTTGTTTAATAACGTTTACTTATGGAGTTCTATATACCCACTTACTTAACAGCTGTACTAATGGTAGCAACTTCGTGCGCACTAAAAATAGTGAGGTTTGGGAGTGGCTATTGCTTTTACTATTCAGAGCATCATTCGAATTTCATTTTAATAGAAATAAAATATGTGTTTTACGCACTATATGGATTTTAATAGGTACATGATAAAATCTACACTGAGAAAGTTACATTTTTATGAACTGGTTTCGTTAATGTTCCAGGTTCCAAGTGCTACGTACGTATGGAAGGTGGAAGATTAGATAATATTAGAAATGGAGTGGCTCTTTGTCCTATCCCACTGCGACCTTTGCAGATCTATTGTGGTCCTCGATATCTAGCTTTATTCTTTTTGCTAGACCTATTAGCCTGGCTACCGCTTACCTTGCGTAGCTCTCTGCCCTCAGTTTTACTTCTCCGAAATTCACCCTTACGAGGCTTTCATACTCACAGAGTATGTGCTTTCGTCTTCTTCCTGGCAAAACCTACATAGGCTGTCATAGGCCAATTGTGTGCATATGCTTCATCAGCCTACAATGTCCGGTCAGCATTCCCACCATCATCCTCGCCGTTTCTTGACTTTGACATAGTAGGTCGCGTGACAGTTTGACCGAAGGGCTTTTAAGGAATAGTTTAGCGTGCCTTTGTCCTGAGGTTTTATGCCACCAGCGCAACGACTGGTTGTTTATCCATTGGTGGATGCTCTCCTTAGTGAGGTTTTTCTCAATTCCACATGTAGGTTCTGGCCCTATCATGACCTCAATCGCTCCCTGCTTGGCTAGTTCATCGGCCTTTTTATTGCCTTTCATTCCTTGGTGACCTGGCACCCAGGCTAGGGTCATTCTATTATGACTACCTAGTCTGTTGAGGGCCATCACTAGATTTGACGCTGTCCGATATAAGCTTATCGCCTTTAGTTCTGCTTGGCTGTCGGAGTAGATGATGATTCTTTAGTTATCCACCTCCCGTCTCATCAACTCTTCTGCATAGCATTGCACCGCCATTACCTCTGCCTGAAATACAGTGGCATGTTCCCATAGGCTTAGAGAGATCGTGATCTTCTCTTGTACCCCATATATTCCGGCTCCGACTCCATGGTCTGTTCTGGAGCTATCAATGTACCAGTTGAGATTCACTGTTATAGGAGGCCCTGCTTCCCAGTCCTTTCTCTCTGGAATGACTACTGTGTATTCATTTTTAAAGCTATATTGTGGGGCAATCTGATCCATTGGAAGTTGGAAGATTGTAATTTTCTATCAATACTAAATTTCGTTATATTCTATCAGTAGAAAACTGAAAATTGGTGTATAATGAACGGTGTGAGTCAGTTTGTATGTCGTTTATAGTCATTACAAAATATATCGCTTTGCCTATTATGATATCTGTACATCTGTGCCTAGTCAAGTTGTTGGAAAAAATTACATTTCTGACCCTGGCAGCGACTAAAATTAGAAACCTGTCCAAGGAGTTTCATGTGCTTCTGAGGTTTCCCTGATGTGTCCTAGGTGCCGTGATTACCATAGAAATTAACTAAGAATAACCATAAAAGTAGATTGATTGGTTTGGTACCACCAGTCAGAGACCTCAGCCCTTAGGCTTTTTGTCCTCTGGGTTGTACCGCTTATGTGAAGAGACCAGTAGTCATTATCAGGCTCAACAGTTCAAATCTGATCTGGGGACATGCTAAAGATTTCAAGAAAGAGGAATATAGATGACTGGAAGCAAAAAGTTGACAATTGCATTATGGAGAGGGGTAAGTTGGAAGTAACTATTGAGACGTCGAGCAGAAATTAAAGACAAATTTGAGGGAAAAAAACTAAATATGTAGTTGGACTGAAAGTTTTTCAGCTTGACACATTCACCTGACAACCAACCAAGATCATTAAGTGTTTTATGACTGTCACGAAACTTTTATGCAATGAATATGAAAACTCATGACTATGCTATTAATTTTCTAAAACCGATCAAGGTTATCAATTAAATTGTACAACTAAATTGATGAGTTTTGAATTTGTGCTACACGTAACATTTAGTTTTATGAATGAGAAAATAAATTTACTAAAACTTTTTTATTGAGATAGCATATTACTTTATATTTATTTAAATATAAGTAGGTATCTATTCGAGTTTCAGCACTTCAATTATTAGGTCGATTCTGTGTTTTTCGTAATAGCTTACGAATCTGTAGCTAACGAAAGTTCTGTAAATGGGATTTTACAGAATCTGTAACTTTGCGATTCTGTGATGTTGTCTGTAACTCACTGAATTACAGATAGACATTTGAACTACTGTACGTCAAATTTCGATACTTCTAACCTATAACTTTAACCAAATAACCAGAGACAACCTCAAACTGTACAAAAATATTCCATTTCCAACGACAGCAGTCAATACACACGTAAATATTTACCAAATCTGTAACTACTTTAAAGATTCCTGTAAGATACAGTTGTACGCAGAATAGCAATTCCCCTGTAAAGTTACAGATTATCTTACAGACGTGCACAGAATAGACCCACAAGTTTACCACTGTTCGAAACAATTATATAGTATAATGCAGTATAGTTATTTGAGTCAACCATATAACCAAGATGCTATTTTTCATAAATAAATTTTTTTTTAAGTTCTTATTTTGTGTTTTTTCTACCTTTTTTAATAACACAAGAACGTAATTTCTCGCCGCGTGTCCCATTTGAAGATGGGAGTATTATGGTTCTGGAGAGAAGAGTCACTGGTGCTGTATACATCGAGGAGATCTTAAATCCTGTAATGCACCCATTCCGAGGGGCAGTAGGTGATATATGTGTGTTTATGCATGACAATGCACCTCCGCATCGAACAGCAGAAGTACAACATTTTCTGGTAGAAGAATTAATATCCACAATATGGTGGCCCTCGAATTCCCCTGACATAAACGTCATTGAACATGCCTGGGACATTCTCAAACCACGCATTAAGAAGCGAAACAATTCCCCTATTACACTGCGAGAACTGAAAAATGCTGCTCGTGAAGAATGGGAGAGAATTCCGCAAGCCCAGCTAGACCATTTCATCGACAGCAAGCCAAATCGCCTACAGTCATGCATACAGGCCAATGGAGGAAATACTTATTGATATTATAAAAAAATATGTTTTTCTATACTAATTTTACTTCAATTGTAAATTTTTCACTCCAAAAGAATAAATCATTTTTTTGCATATTGTTTATCTGGCTTTGAGATTTATTTAGTATTGGTGGGAGTTGTAGCAAAATGATGTTTACTTATTCAGACAATTTTTTATATAAAAATCCAAAAAAAATTGAAATATTCCAAACTTTTGGACATTATTATTTTAAGGATACCAAGTATTTTCATATATTATACCTGACTGACTATTGTATGTGAAAATATCTCGAGAAGATTCAAAGAATTCCTAAATTTGGTTTTATTTAAAATATACATAATATGATAAATATATTTTTAATATTCTAATTATGTGTTAACCTACAAAATGTGAAAACGTTACGCTACTGATTTGAAGTCGAATGTCAACTTTACAATATGGATGTGGTTTTGACAACAAGTTCGCGCATACGACTGCAACTTCAGGTGGGTTCTTCTTAATATAATAAGCATAAAGTATAAAGTTCTTACATGCTCCCAAAGAATGTTTCGCGCTAAGAGTTTCCGATATTCAAGGATGGTCGTTTGTTAAACTTGCCGCTCTAAAGAACGTTGGTTATTGAAATGAAAAAATAGAAAGGTGGTACTGAATATAACGAAACAAGAGACATCCGATACATTTAACTCTACCTTCAACGTAAACATTCCTGATTTATGACCATACCGAGTATATTTTGCATAAAGATTGTAGGATTCAAGGTGTTTTGAAGAGAGACGGCTGGGAAAAAAAATAGAACTTATTTTAAATAGTAAAAATCACAATCACAAACATAAAAACAATAGAGGGAAATTGACTCAAATTTTAATTAGCAAAAATGTGCTGTAGGGGGTAACAAATATTACATTAGACTTTTTTCTGCCCTTCTCTCTCTGTAGAGTAGGGAGGGTGAGTTAGGCCCACAGCACTGTGACCCATTGTACATCCTCCCGAGGAGTTGTCTCCCTAGGTCATCGTCCATCCTGTCCTTTCCAGGAAGAAAGACAAGTCACTAGGAGACATCTCTTTCATTCTAAAAGGTAGGAATTAGATACCCTAACCAAAAAAGAAGGGATTTATCTTCCAATGAGATTAAGCGGGAAAATTGTAAACTAGTAGCGCAGCAAGTTGGTTGGTACTATTTGGACAAATATATTATATTGTGATTTGAGTTTTTTGAACCCATTTGTTTCAATTTTTTAAATATAAACGCTTCATAATTTTTTGAGTGGCCTGGTATTTTTAAAGTATAAAAAAAATTAAGGATTTTTGGCTAAAAATTTGAAGACACGTCATCTTCCTCAATATATACAGGGTTTTTCTGCTTATGAAGGCAAATTTAAGCTGATTTGATCTGCAAGCTAGATAAGCATGGCATATCGACGCAGGACGTTAGATATTATCACCAATGGGAGATTCCCAGAAACATTAATGAATGGCCTAAGAGAAACAATACGATTCGTGTAGGACTGATGTCTTAAAGAGGACATTCCTGTTAATCCAAAAAAAAACTAGTTGCTTTCCCTAATAGAATAAGCTCTCTGCAAGACAGAGTACAACTGTATATAATATCTAAAGTTGAATATCTAGGAGTGACCCTTGCTTCCAAACTGAATTGGAAGGCACACCTGGCCAAACTGAGCTTTTTTGAAAATGCTGATTGATTGGGAAATACGAACCGAGATAGTTCAGCCAGTCAGAGACCTCATCCCTTAGGCTTTTTGTCCCCTTGGTTGTACCGCTTATGTGAAGAGACCAGTAGCCATTATCAGGCTCAACAGTTTAGATCTGATCTGGGGACATGCTAAATATTTCAAAAAAGAGGAATATAGATGACTGGAATGACTGGAACATTGAGACCCGAGATAGTTCACTGACTTTACACAACTGTGATAAGGTCAAGTACCTTCTGGAGTGAATATTTGAACTGCAATTCAAAAGTCAGCTCTCCTTGGTATTACCGCGGGAACAGATAGCACGGCATCAATGAAAGCCCTTGTATATATGTATGATGGGGCAACATTCACTGAGACCTAAAAGATCTATATTGTGACCATGAAATCCCTTATTGGCCTAACTTTTTGTTAGGACGGAGGCGACGGTTGCATTTCTTAGGCTGTAATCGGAAGGCTTATTATGGTCTCCAAATAATGTTCGAGAGGGACTCACTGGGACAACTGGACAATACTAGACAAACCCACATTTCAAATGAGTATGGATTTCATGACATGGGAAAACATATTCACTGGCATCAGGTGATGCACCAGGTAATTCTGGAGACATCATCTGGTTCACCGATTGTTCTAGAACAAACCATAGCTTTGGGGCTGGTATAAACGGACCTAGATAGATAATGTTCTTCAGCACTGGTCAATATACGTCTGTGTATCAAGAAGAGACGATTGATAGTTTATATTTATGAAGACAATAGGATAGGATATACCAAACTGTTAGGCTCTGCTTAAAGCTATCCAACCACTAAGTCTATACTGGTAAAAACTGAAAGAATATATTTCCAGCTGATTAAATTTACTCTGGAGAAAAAAATATTATGGTGTGATTCGAACAAACGTACTCACAACTTGTATGTAAATTTATGTCGCGCTTTAGCTCTACCTAAAGAAAACTGGGAAGTAGCAAAGAATAGTCTAATTTCTATAGGTACATAGATATATCCGCTACGTTTTAATGAGTGTGATTGTTCGTTTCACATTTATAGATTTATTAGAGTGAAAAAGCATACATTAAAAAAATCTCGAACAATTTCAGAAACGCTGTGATATTGAAATTTCTTCATTTCTCACAATGATAAGTTATATATTTAAAAACGCAAACAGTAATTAACGATCGTATTCAAAGCAAACATGTGAACTATTCTACTCTGTTAATCATTGTTTCATCTTCACTTTTACTTACATTGATCGAAAACTGGAAAAAAAACATCTGACTATCATGAATCGACCTTTGTTGCTATTCAGATAAAAAGGGAAAGTGAAATGACATTTGACCTAACCTCAATTTATTTTGCAATAGAATTTTAAAGACTTTTGTAAATGACTGGATATTTAAATAATTAATTAATCGAGTTTAATCGAAGATAATTTCCTCAACAATTCTATTAACTAGTCACAATTGACGTAAACAAATTGAAGACATTTAAAATAAACTGCGTGTTTGAATCGTTAATGCACACTCTTTCTGCAACATTGTCTTTTTCAGTCTTTGAGATGCTGGACGGGCATAACCTTCCTTAAACCGATGATGGCGATACTATGCCTAAACCGTTTGATAAATCTAATTATAGCCTGGGGTGAATCAAAGAATTCTATTTTTCGTTTTCAATGCTCGTCGGGACATACAGTCTTGAAAGTAGTAGCTTCTTTTTGATTAAACGGTTATTGGTTTGAAAATTATATTTCATGAGGAAGAAAAAAAGGAATTAAACGTTATTAGATCATATTTATTCAATAACATTAACTTAAACCCAAGAAAAAAAATTGGGATAATGGTTATTATTGTCCATTGAACTAGTGACCCTTATAAAAGTGATTCTTTTGATTGTTCATGATCTACAAGAAGGTTGTCTCTTTGTGTGCCAATCCTTCGGATATCATTAATCAACATGCTGTTGAAAGCGACGATATTAAATTCATCTGTCAAGATATGTGCCCCGTTCTAGAACTTTTCTTTCTCCCACTTTTCTTGCATCACCAGCAGAAGCCATCTATATCATTATGTGCCTCAAGCACTACAGACCGTGTAGGTCCATGGCTGATGTTTTAACTCCAGTAGCAGGCTCTTGAAGTTTCATACGAAACCCTTCTGCGACAATCTACTAAGTTCAACTGCCCCTTTCGCATGGACTATCCGAGTGCCTACTACTTGGGTTCGTTCCAAAACTTCTTGCACTTTTCCCAATTTGCATGTTAACAACTTAAATGGTTGACGACTTGCCTCCGTCTCACCTTATCCTTTGTCGTACCTTTCCAATTTCTGATATTAAGTCTTCGTAGATCAGCTTTAAACTCTGTTTTCCATCTTGTTCTGGGTCTACCTCTTCTTCACCTTCCCCCTTTGGAGCTATATATCAATACTTTCGGTATCCTTCCTGTCCCCATTCTTTCTACATTCCCTAACCATCTTAGTTTTTGAGCTCTTATTGTTCCAATAATACTCGTATCTTTATATAATTCTCTTTGTACAGTTCGGTTCTTTTTACCTAATCAAATGCTTGTTTGAAGTCGATGAATAGTACCATCGTCTGCTTTCCAAATTGATAACTTTCAGCCTGTATTTCACGTAACATGAAGATTTGCTCCTATCCTCAAGTATTCATGTTTTTTTCTTTTAAAACGCCTTCATAATTTCAATTTATAAAATATTTTCTTGACCTTTAACCTGACCGCATTTTACGTTTCAATCGCAATTTCAGCTGGTCCAAGTAAATTTTACCTCATAGTGATTCATGAAATGCAGACTTTTTGTCTCCGACATTTTGTAACAGCATATAGTTACACAAATTACATAATAATAATATAGTGTGCTACTTGTCTGGATTTCGTTTCAGTTGAAAAATAAATTATTTTGGAAAGATATTATTTAAAGGATTTGCATAATATCGATAAATTAAAAAGAGTAGATAAATCTATTATTCAAAATGTGTGTGCAATGACGACCTACTTGAAGGATAAATATTTTTTTTATCTAATGATATTATCATTGGTGGGACATTATAATGGTGAAACGTGAATTGAATTTAGGAATTCCTAAATCCGATTTAGATATTACCTTATTTTAGGAAATGGTTGGTATAGAACAAAAAAACCTCCGACCACATATTGGTTGGTTGGTAATCAGACGAATTGTCCTGTTTGTCTGTTAGTCCGTGAGAAGATTTGTGACCTTGATGAGATCTAGAAGTCTCTTCACAGTATCTCTTTTGGTGAGGTTGGATATAGGGTCATCCGGACCTAGCTGTCTATACCTCCACCAACGTAGAGCCTCACATTTAAAAATTACATGGGTGGCTGTTTCGTCCTCCTCACCACATAATCTACATATAGGATTTTCTTGGAAGATCCCCATTGTGTGGAGGTGTTTTCTTAGGCCGCAGTGTCCGGTCATATCGCCGGTTACCAGACTGATATCTTTCCTATTTAACTTTAGGATTTCTTTAGTAAGTTTTGGTATGACTTGTTTAACCATCAGTTTACTGTGTTTGAGCTTCGTAATTGTTTGCCAGTATTTGAGGTGTTGTTTGTGCACCCACTGGTTTAATGTGGTTCTTACCAAAGCCTTTGTTACACCGGTTGCCAGTTCAGGTCCGGTATAGCCGGTTGCCGATCCTTCTCGTGCTAGGGCGTCTACTTTTTCAATTTCCTTGTGACCTGGCACCCATTTGTGGCACTGAGCTTTTTGAGGTTTTCTAAGCATTCCCACATATTAGTGGATTGCAAAACGATTCAGAATCCTAGGGCACAACACCTAGGTGAACTACGGGATAGACTAAGTCTAAACTAAAACCTAGTCTCTGAGATTTTTCTCAGCAACTAAGTCGAAGAAAGAGGACAATACATTTTTTAGGGTTCAGTGAATGTTACCCCAATACACATACAGAAATACATCAACCACTCTCGTGTGCTAGTCACTAGAACTCACAGTTGATATAATGTTTGTTACAGCTGGCATGTATGAACCGTTCTGGAATCGTATAGTACGCATACTCGGATTAGGGATGGTTCGTGAACTAACATTATTAAGAACGATACATAATCATTTGGAATGCGAAAGAAATGCAGCACTTGCGCGAACAATACCTAGAACGGTTCTATTGCCAGTTGGAACAAACAATTTAAGTGCTGCTCAGTGTTGCCAAATAAGCAAACCCAATTAAAATTTCATTAGTAGGTACTATTTCTTCAACTTCTTCAACCTTATAGGAATATGTTTGTAAAAGTATATATATTCGATTAATTTTGACGAATCCTAATATAGAAATAATAAATTAAATTTTTAAATTAGTGAGACAGTTTAGGATAGTACTCACTAAGGCATTATTATTTATTTTGATTTCACTTTCGCAACACCACGCTTTACTTTTACTTTTCTGTATCACTAAATTAACCATCCACCATCTACAGTAGCGTACTACCCTTCATAAATACAGTATCCCTCAAAACTATCGGCGACAATAATACGAAATTTATTGTTCAACCCTAATTTCAAGTGAAATTTATAGTTTCGTGAACCTAACTTTACTCAATATATTTTTTGTTTCCTCTCTAACGGCATTCTGCGATAATTATTTCTTTCGAAATTTTTTTCTTTAGTCTACAGAAAAATAGATATCGTGATCATTTGAGATAGCGTGCTTGGAATGTACTGCAAGCCACTGATTTGTTTCCAATCCAACCGAAAGCAATTTAAAATACCTTCGGTTATTTTGCATAAACGAATCGCTAAGAAAAAAAGTTCAATTCACTTTCTCCCGCTACAGAATACAATCTAATTACACTTAATTACACAGTGCTGTTAACATAACATACAATTAATTAACAATACTTGTATTTGAAGAACTGATAACATGTCTTTGGATTGTAATTATTAACTTTAGACACAAAATCCACTTTACTTGCTCGCAACTAGGGCAATTTTATGTTGTTTAATGTGAAAAAGAATGTAATTGGTTTATTTCGTAGCTGAAGTTGATTGAGTAATATTGTGTAGGCGGTAAGATTGAGTATTTTTTGTAAAAGTATTATAAATGAACTGGGAGAAATCGGGAAATAATATACGGCAACACTGTAATTCTTAGACTGAATAAGGGCGCGTTGTATCGAACACCTAAACTCAGTTTAATTATAACTGATGTTTAGACTGTGACATATTGATTTATTTATTATCATCGATTACATCAGTCTAAACATCAGTTATAATTAAACCGAGTTTAGGTGTTCGATACAACGCGCCCTAAATAAGAGATCTAATTATTTACATTGTCAGAGTTAGTCAATATTGTTTATGATAGTTAATATTGTTACTTGAGCCTGTACTCGCGAATACGTAAAGCTTATTAAAAAAAAGGAAAAAAACCATCTAGGAATGTAGAAATAGAAAAGAAAAGAGGATCTGGGAAGAGCTTTGAATGGAAGAAGAGCTTCGATTATAAAGCACTGACTCGTTGGAGCTACAAATTCCTAGGCAGAATGCAGGATTTCTCAAGAAGGTTCTAGTGAAAAGTCGATTATGGAAAACTGATCTCTTTATATAAACGGTAATCTAATTGAAAAAAAACTTCATTATCCATTTTATCTAATAGATCTATTCCATACATACTGCTTCGCCCCTCTTTCAGCTTGCTCCTCAATAAACTTGGAGGGAAATTAAATTTACTACAGTTTCAGCTATACATCCTGTTTCGACTCATAATGTCGCTCTGGGCTCTAATTTCTCATGAAAAACAATTAAAAAGGATTTATATGTATATTATAGTTACCTATCCAATTCTGGGCCACACCCAACACAACAAATTCAGTAAGCTCCTGGCGCTAATCATTATCTTTATTGATGATTAATTATCAAGATCTAAATATCTTTTCTACACCTTCGTTAACATTTTCTTGTGACCTACATATTTCCAAAGATCGCAGTTATATCTACCAATCTTTTCATACTAGCCAATCATCTCCTTCAATGTGACAGCTCGAATATATCACTACAGTAAAAGTCACGAATGTTTCTCGTTACGTGGAAAGGTACATATGTCTTTTATGCCTGAATTAAGGAATGAGCTAACGGCGGACCACTGTTAAATGCCATTCAAGAGGTGATTTTTGTAACAATTTATTTATAGAATTTCAAATTGTAGTCTAACTATGATATATTAAATTTGGTTTTAATTTATTTCCTCCCATAATTAGATCACCAGAAATACATGCTGAACCCTTTAACAATGATGCGCCGCTGGTGAAAACTGTCTTATTGATTTGATTCGAATGTTTATGAGCTATGACGTAACGAGAAACATTCGTGACTTTTACTATATTACATATTATCATATGTTGCTTAATTCCTCTTGTCAGAAGGTGGTATCTAAGTCAATATTTTTAATTTTCAGACGACTTGCCAGTCTCTGTTATTATAACAAAACCAATAACACAGTAGGTAAGGTTAGGTTAGGTTTATGGTGAGTGGGTCTATAAGGCCCTCCACTGCGACTCGCAAGAGTCTATTGTGGCTCACACCTATTCAGATTTCACCAAACAAATTCAGCTTCTTAACAAAGCCGATTAGCTTATTTGGTGAATGATTTTTCAGGTCCGAGGGCGAGAGAGAATCCCTGCCAAACATCAGATACCTGATTCGAGCCGCGGCGGGGCAGGCACAAATTATATGCTCTGCTGTTTCATTATCTTCCAGACAAAGACGGCAGGTCGGATCTTCCGACAGTCCAAGTTTTAGCATATGATGATTCAGATGACAGTGGCCTGTTAAAAGACCTGTTAGACAGCGTAGGTCATGCCTGCTATAGTCTAACATTTGTTTGGAGACATTCTCCGAAGGATGTATGAAAGCCTTTGAATGAACCAATCCTGGTAAATTATGCCAGAAGTCTAATGCTCTTCTTGCCGTCCAGGTATTCAGTGTTTGTTTGGTAAAACGTATTGCGATGCCAATTGTAGGTTCTGGTCCGATAGAAACACGTGCGGCACCCTCCCTTGCAAGAGAGTCTGCCTTCTCGTTTCCTTCCATGCCAGAATGGCCAGGGATCCAGACCAGCAATACTTTATTGAGTTCTGCTATTGAGGAGAGTCTTTTTTGGCAGTCTAATACCAATTTCGACGCTACACGGTTAGAGCTAAGAGGATGGGTAAAAGTAATTCCAGTCCGTTTTGAAGCAGAGCTGGAAATATTCCATCTTCACCGGGAGATTTGAACGGCTGAAAAGATTTGATTGCCCATTCAACTGCCGGTGCTGTGATAACTTCCTTGGAGCCCTCCCAATCGATCTTTTTTGGCCGCCTTGCGCCCTCAAAGAGTGGAGGTCGATTGTTATCCAGAGTCAAACTTCCAGGAAAGTGATTTTTAATCAAAAGCTCCAACGTTTCTTTTCTAGAGGTCGTAAAAGTGCCATCAGGTCGCTTCATCGACCCAATCTCAGCAATCGACTCTTTAGAGAGAATCTTGTGAATTCTAGTACTACGAGGTATATCAGAAATACTCTCACAGAACTTTTTCCAAGACTCCCGCTTTGCCTTTCTGATTTCTTTATTATAACTTGTTAGAGTAGTTCTATAAATCTCCCAGTTGCCTGACTCTTTAGCTCGATTAAATAGTCGTCGAACTTCTTTTCTTCGCTTTTCTAGGCATTTGTTCCACCAAGTAGAGTTGCGATTATCTCTTTTAGTCTTGTGTGGACAGTTTTCATGATAGGAGGAGATCACAGTAACCCTCCCGGTAAATTTAATCTCTTCGTATGGTTCTATTGTTTATTGTTATAGTTTTATTATTATATCTTTTTTATTTTCTTATACACTTGTGGCTGTGATGATTTTATACAAAGTGTAACGTACAAGTAGGTCATAAATAGAACCTCACAATATTTCAAATTGTATGATTTCAACACTATTATTAAAAAACAATTACTGCACAAATTACATCACAAAATTAATTATCTTGGAGAGTGAATAGAAGCAAGTGTTCATGAATGATATAGGCATTTTTTTTTAATTCACTGAAAAGGAAGGTACTAGACTTGGTTTTATTTCTAGACCACTACCCATCACAGAACAGATAGGAAGATAACCTAAGTTGTATGCAATTTCCTCTTTACCAGCGATTTGTTGAATGAGTAAAGTGAAATTTTTTCGTTTCCGTTAATGTACACATATTACTTAACAATGCGTTATTGATGGTACTTCGTGTTTCTTAAATTTAGCTTTCACTTATTAGATTTTGCCCCAAATACACCTTTGTACTTAACTAAAATTAATTTTATTTTTACTATTATACCAACCAAAAAATTTAGGGTGCTAGCAATTTTTTTAGTGCTCGTATCTGGGTGTTGATCAATTTCTTGCTTTACTTTAATATTTCCATCTGTCTGGAAACGACCAATGTTGTTTGAATTTTAAGAATATAGTCAAATGCAGTCTTATCATGCGGGTCATACGATTCAACAAAGACATACTCACAGTTTTTGTTTTCTTTTATTGCGTTTAATCATAACTTCCAAATAAAATCCGTAAGATCAATAAGACAGACTTATGCAATTTTGACAGGAGAAAAAAGGATATGTATATAGTTTTCTGCTATTTTAAAAAGTTTTTCACCAGCTAAGTTTTTATTTAAATATGTCAGTTTTGTGACTTTGGCAATTCAAAGTGACAATATAAATAACAAGAAGCAATTTTCCGGTTTTTTGCATCCTCAAGCAAAAAAAGTGTTACTCAATCTGATAGATTATTTCGAGAATGAAAGAAAAAGTGGAAATTCGTCAACCAGTGTACAGGAAACAGTAGCGAAAGCACTAGGAATTAGTTTAAGGACTGCGCAGAAAATTGTGCATGAAAAAAAGCGTAATATAATACCGAGGAATACTAAAAAGTGCAAACGAAGAAAGCCAAAGACTGAGGATTTGCGGAAAATTTTAAAATGGAAGTTCGAGATGTTATTTATGATTTATATAGAACAAAAACCAATATAACTGTTCCAGTTTTAAAAGAAGCTTTAAATATTCGAGGTGTTGGAAATCGGAATTACATCATTATCGAAATCAATAAAAAAGTTGGGGTTTCGCTATAAAAAATACATACATACACCACCCAAAATCTGAATACGTCAAAATATTTTTCTCAAGATACAAAAACATTTATCAATATTAAAATTTTCTGAGAAATCAAGGATAAAAAAGTTTGCCATTTTGTAATAACTTCCGAAGATACGCTGTATATTTTTTGTAATCTTTGATCACCACATGTACTATAGAATTTTTGCAAAAATAAAAATACCAGGTACGTCTATGTATATGTCTCCATGTTAGTTAAAATGATAAAACCATCTATCTTTTCTCCGGGTATATTCATAATCTCACATTTTGGTAACCTCTGTGTTTTCTGATTTGATACATATGGTTAGTGACCTTTGGACCCGCACGATAAGAGCGCTTTTGACTATAGTAGAAAATTTGCTAGTTACACCTATAGTTTCATTAAAATGCCACGAAAGAATGCTGGACATATTGCATGCATGTAAATTTTCCAAATGTTCTCTGTCAAATTTAAAATTGTAATGATTGTGAAGAAGATAAAATATGGGATCAATTCTACTTCTTCTTGTAACGTATTTTTCAGGTCATTCTATTTATATCCCTGACAAAGGTTTCACTAGTTCACGGTCTTAAAGAAAATAGAATCGGAGATGCAATCGCTTGATAAGCTGTGTGAATTTTCAAAAAAAAATCGTTGTTTTTATTGGACGTTTAATAGATTCGAATGGCATTAAGATGATCAATTGCGTTAAACGGAAATTCTCTTTTGTTTCTTCTTTTAACCGTAAATTTAATGAATATCAGTCAATCCCTTGGCAAGCTTGTTTTCTTTTATAACCAAGAAAGTTTTTTTATTTCTGTTTTGTTTAACGTATCTAATTAACATTTTACTACAGAAATTGTATCTACAGGGTTTTAAGAAACTTTCATACCAAACCCAAACTACATAGTATACGGTGTGTAAAAAACAAACGGAATAAATTCATTATTTCAGTTACTGTATTTTGAAAAATCCCGAAACACGTTAAACGACCCTGCACCATTTTATAGGTAATCCTGGTTCTATACGATTTTCGATTTTTTTTTTATATGTTGTAGTCTTAATGGTAACTAAGAGATCGTGCTGGGTTAAAACTGTGCAGGCCCTAAGGTTTGGCGGTGGTGGCGTCTTGAAGTTGCGTCCTGAGCATAACATTTTGCCTCCTAGCACTATAAATCTCGCAATAATAACAAACGTCTTGGATATCGGGGGCTCTGCCACACTTATGTGCCATCAGAATCGCAATTTCTCCAGAGAGTCCCTCCGCAATGGTCAATTTGTTAGGCCGATGTTTTAACAGCAAGCGGAAGCAATGAAACAGAACAAAATCATCAACAATCACGTTAGGTCGGTTAGTTGGATCCACCTAACTCCCAAATTCCTCACGAGTGGGCCCCAAAAGACTTTTTAACCTTTTCTTGATCCCACGCACCCATTTCTAGTAGTAGATACTTCATGAAAAATCCGGTAGTTCGGATAGATACTGGGATAGATATTTGTCAAAAGAGCCATCACCCGTGACAGACGTCAGTCAGAAATTGTCAGACATTTTCTTGTTGTCGTCTATATCCTGACGCTGCGAATTTTTATTTTTTTTCTTTTGGCATAAGCGGAACGACCTACTTGCATCCTCAGTTGAGTATATCCCACGTAGATCTACTTTCGATTGTCTAATCTTCAATTACTTAATATAATTGTGAGTAGAATTAGTTTGCACTGTTTCACGTTATAACAGTATGCGACAAGGTCCCTTTGAGGATTAAAATGCCGAAAAGATAAACAAGCTATAAATCACAAGCGAACAATTGATTCTCATTGGTGCAATGTAGCTTCCGATTGGTCTATGCAAAATTTACAAGAAGGGTTAGTCCACGTGGACTATGAATTTCTTAGGTTCCGCTTCTACTTTTAGATTTCTTTATTTCGCCGACAAATTGTGAAACACTGCAAACTAATTCTACTCACAACTATACGTATGGATATTGTGGAGTTTATAGTATGGCTCTTTTGACAAATATCTATCCGAACTACCGGATTTTTCATGAAGTATCTACTACTAGAAATGGGTGCGTGGAATCAAGAAAATGTTAAAAAGTCTTTTGGGGCTTCCGCTTGCTGTTAAAACATCGGCCTAACAAATTGACCATTGCGGAGGCACTCTCTATGGAGAAATTGAGATTCTGATTGCACAGAAGTGTGGCAGACCTCCTCATGAGCCCCCGGCATACAAGACATTTGCTATTATTGCAAGATTTATAGTGCTAGGAGGCAAAATTTAAGCTTAGGGCGCAACTTCAAGACGCCACCACCGCCAAACCGGAGGGCCTGAACCCATCACGATCTCTTAGTTACCATTAAGACATATTAAAAAAAATGGAAAATCGTACGATAACCATGGTGCAAGGTCCTTTAAATTATAAATTGACATTCCTCCTCCCTATCCACCGATTGGGAAATCTCAGCAATTTAAATGGCGATCAGTATTTGGCACTATACTTCACTTTTTATTTGTCAGAATTGCGATTCTGCTGACTAATTTGGCAGTAATTTGCCACTTTATCTTTGACTTCGAGTTAAATTTTTCTTATTTTCACTTAATTACAGTTTCCTATAAATAGTTGTCCTTTTAGTAAAGCGTGTTACCAATAGATGTCAAAGATAATAGTTTACTATTATTCTAAAGCCTTACAAATTTGAAAATTACTTTTCAAAGAGCAGACCGTTCACTAAGAAGCAACAACTGGCTATATACCACGAAGGGTATTGAATTACACTTCCAAGTTAAACGGGGTTGGTATATCTGCAAGATATATAAGACAAAAATAATTAAGGAGTGAAGGTTCTCAACAACAACGGAATTAGTTCTTAAAATATAATTGATAGTTTGAACCTATTTTTTCATATTTAATTATTTCATAGTTGAATTTCCACATTTTATAGTTTTGTTAACTACAGTTTCTATTATTTTTTTCCGATTACATTTCAAGATATACCCATAGTGAAGGTAATACCAATGTCCCCTTACAAAATCTCGCAATTAGTTGAATGGCAAACGTCCTTGCGAGAATGCATTCAATTATACAAGACCGTTTCCGTGATTTGATCTGAACGAACCGAAACTCATATAATATATTAAGAATTATATTTTTTTTTAAAAACGATGGTAATTTGGGTCAGTTGATTTTGAAGAAACACTCATTTCCTGCGAATAAAGAACGGAAATGTAATAAAAACAAATAATAATCTGTCAATTTCTCGAGATAGTACCATTTTAAAGTACAACTCGTTTTTTCGAATGTCGGTTGGAAATCGAAATGTTTTATTAATAAGTTTTCATTATCAATGGTTATTAGTTACAAATTAAAGAAAAACGCAAGGAAGTCGGAAAACAGTGTTACAGTGGCGTAGCCAGAAGAGGAATGCACGACAATGCAATACCGCATGTAGCAAATTTTGTTAACCAATATTTGAATGAGATTGATATCCAACGATTAGAATGGCCTGCATGTAGCCCGGATCTGAATCCGATTGAACATCTCTGGGGTGAAATTCAAAGAAACATTCGTCGTCGTCCTATACTACCCGAAACACTTGATGAACTGCGTTTTGCGTTGCAATTTGGACTACAAATACATGGTTTGTTTTCACCCTGTATAATTAAGCTATCAACATTTTTGGATTTTTTTTCTGGAGTTTGTTTTAACGCCAAATAATTTATCTACAATTTGGCGTAGAAGCAATTGAAATCGATGAAAAATTACGAAAGTTCTTGGACAACGAGCTTCAGCAAAATGTCAAGTGGCCGAGTTTATTTGCCGGTGAGAGTATTTCGCCAAACCAATCGACGACTTACACCTGCTATTTTATTAAAATTTTGTTCCATTTTTTTGTCTTCCTTAATTTGTTTTCTTGATAAATAAGATTTACTGATCTACTTTTTATTTTTCCTTACAAATTACTTAAAATCAGGTATAGCCTAATCAAAGTACTCATAAAACCTCACAAAAATACAAAAAACTTGAAAATTCAAAATTGGGTGGTGTTTAACATTAGAAACAATTTACGATGTTAGGCATGCGATTTTTCGGAAAATCGTCGAGTGAAAATTTGTGTTTTTGTTTTATGCTCTAATTGTTTAAATAATAAATATACAGAAAAACTTCCAAATCAAAATTTGTAGCTGATGTATTTATCTACAAATTTTGCCTAAAAAGTGTTTCTGTAAATTAAAAAGTTTACGAGATAAAATTAATTTCAGTGGTATTCAATTCGTGGTTACGCGCGAACGGCCCGTGAGCCAAATTTATTAACCGCTCGACTTAAAAGTTAATAATTTTGGGCTTATAACATTCTGAAAAAATAAATAAACTCATGTAAAATGTGAAGAAAGATCTCAACTTTTAGATAGAAATACTTTCAAATTTGAAAAAGTAGATTTTCTGACTGTAATATCAGTTTATTATAATTCCTATTTAATTGATAGTTATCCTAGCGAAAATTCCTTTTGGATTTAGCATTGCAAATGAGCATAAAACATTATTTTTATAAAAGCAAAGCCATCAATATTTAGAATTTTAAACAGAGTCTTCTTAAAAATTGGTTTTTTTTGCATGCTTAATTTTACTTGTTTTTTTTAGACTTCATTCAATTATATCTTTTTTCGAAATTAATATAATTCAATGAAACTTCACTACTAAACACTTTGAAGCATCCACTTTCGAAACTACTATAAAGTTTTTCTATAAATATCAAATTTTTTAAATAATAGACAATTATTTAAAATAAATACTTAAATCAGAGGTCTGTCAGCAAACCTTCAATAACTTTTTATACCGTTTATGATATTATCTAAAAATTTGTGAACTTTATAATGAACCTATTAAGAAGTGATCGCGATACAAAAACTGAACACACCTATAGCTCAGGTAAGAAAGAGAAGGGAGCACAAATAAAGGTGAAAAAGCAGGTGAGAGCGTGGAAAATCGATGATAATAAAAAAATTTTTTTAATGTATTTGTAGATACCCCATTTTAAAACACTTTTCATAGGAAATTTTTTTTTCTAAATATCATTGTTTATTTACTATCAACATTAAAAACATGAAAATTAATGATGTTCAAAAATACTACTATGGAAATTTCGTATATATTTTAAAAACTAATGCAGATACAAAAAAAATGTTGTAGATAAATGTATTAGCTACAATTTTTGATTCGAACATTTTTCTGTGTTTTCATTATTTAAACAATAACGTAAAAACAAAAATTTTCACTCGACGATTTTCCGGAAAATCGCATGCCCAAAATTGTTAAGTTTTTCTCATGTTAATCACAACCCTTTGAAATCCTCAATTTTGAATTTTCAAGTTTTGTGTGTTTTCTGCGGCATTTTACGGATATTTTGTGTACTTTGACTACGCTAGTATGGGCTCCCCCTGAAAAGTATTTCTTGGTTTGCTAAATATTCCAAATACTATGAGGATCCAATCAGTATTTTGTATCGCAATGAAATTGCAAATACTTTACTAATGTTTATGTTTTCTTCATGAATTATTACTCGACTAAAGCAACATCGTAGAGGGAATAAAAAAAAAAAGTAAAAAGAATGTGTTGAAAAAATAACGAACCATCATCAGTTATCCTAGTTACTACTTATCTGCTAATGATGAAGAACTATCCGGTATATCTAGATAAATTAGACATCGTTAGAAAAGTATCACGACTCTTCACATTTAAGTTACAACGGTGATAAATTAAATCTCCTTTCATCGAGAGAAGAGATACAAGTCAATACTTAACACTTATAAGTTAAAAAAAAATTACTTGCTAAACTTTCCATGATATATATGACATATTTGGCTATACCGATGTTTCTTTAGATGAAAATATAAAGCAATGTTGGTGAGAGACTGTGGTGATGAGTTCTCAAAACGCAAAGTGTGTTGTGTCACGGAATAGTGGAAAGCAACAAAGATATAATGTATGCGAAAGTATGGAACAGAAGCTATGGCAGTGACTAGAACACTACCACGAATCATATCAGTTACACAGTTGTTGAAGAAATATTCTTGAACAAACAGAAAAAGCGATAGAACAAACAAAACTACGGATATCCCAGTAAACACAGGGTATCCTATGCATATCCATATAATATCCACTATTGGTCCTGGACATGGACACAGAATGGACATCCAATGGATTTTCCACTAGTACAATGGATATTCGTTTGGGGACATTCACTGGACCTTCAGTTCTCTTTCACCACTGTATCTGAAGATTTATTTGAATGAAGGACGTCCATTGTTCATCCATGAGATGTCCATTTACCACTAGCACATTCGATATTCGTTTGGGGTCATTCACTGGACCTTCAGTTCTCGTTCACCACTGGACGTGAAGATTTATTTGAATGATGGACGTCCACTGCTCATCCATGAGATATCCATGGTTTATTTATCATGTCTAGTTAATGTGCGTATTTGTACAAGGTATATCCATTGTTAGTACGAAATGGACATCCATGGGATGTCCAATTTTGTGGCAAATGGATATCCAATGGATGACCATACGTTATTCTTCTGGACTTGAACGGATATCCTATGGATATCCCTTATGTCAAATGTGGATATCCATTGTATGTTCATGTGTTATCTGGGATATATCCTGAGCCCTGCGACTTACAATAGAACAGGAAATACAGAAAAACCTTCGGAAACAAAGGAAACAGTAGGAACTGGTACTATAGTCAAGCATTCGTTAAAGCACTAAGTTCCAAAATAGTACGGGAATGCCTAGGCAAACTAAAATAACTAAGGGAGAACACTTACTGTGGATTCCAGGATACAATGGAATAGAAGGAAATGGAATATCAGATGAATTAGCAAACATTGGGACTGAAACACCCTTTTGGGGGCCGGAGCCCTTTTGCGGAATCAGCTTTAATGTCAGAGTAAAACTGTTTTAAAACTGTTTTAACTGGAGCTAAGTAGAAGCAAAGGGTTCAATAGATATTTTAGGTCTCAATCAATGAAACCCCAATAATATACATACATATATACATAATTTTTACAGTCACTGACACAGTAGGAGCGAGTTTTTGAAAATTAAGAATCTCAGTTGATAACTACTTGAAAAAAAATTAGACTCCTCAAGGTACGTTTTCCTCCACATTCGCCAGTCGCTAGTAGCCGCGAAAAAGTAGCGACGACTTATTCGCCAAGACACCTATTCATGTATTTAAACGGGAGTGTTTTCCTACGCGGTACTGAGTTGCTGCTACCCAAATTAAGTCGCTATTCGCTCAGTCTCCGATCGCCAGACCTCTCTGGGAGCAGACAAGCGACTGATTCGTGACGATTTTTCAGGTAGGAAAGTGTTTTAAAGGTTATGTTGTATTAATGATTTGATCAATGATGATTAGGCGCAATGGAAGACCAACCAAATATTTATTATTATCAAAATAGAGTGAAATCCTTCATAATTCCTATTTTTAAATATTGGTAATACCTTTTCCCGCCTTCTTTCAGACTCTAGTGCTAATTGAAGGAGCAAATTTTCATTTTGAGTCTTATAACATAGATGCAATTATTAATATATAAGCGACTGCTATAAAATGAAATTTGTTGACGAATATATCAAGATTCGATCGGAGGAAAACATCTCTTTGCAAATTTCGTTGATGAATATAATCGTTGCTACGTTGGTCGCAGTCGTTAGCGACCTGCTTAGGTGGAGGAAAACGTACCTTAAGCATAAAACTACCCCAAAATTCACTATTCTCACGCTCTTTATTATATTAGAGCGTCACTGCAACCTTCTAAGATCTATTATGGTCTTCTGAATCTAGATTACATCCTGCAGCTCCACTCTTTCCAAAGATTAGGCATTTAGACTGAACCTGCAGTATCCCATTTGACCTACCATCACAATTGCTTTATCGTCGGACAAGTCAACTGATGGAAGTTCTCCTTCACGCTCTTTCATTCGAGAATCATATATCCTCGGCATAATCCATTATTTTCCACACGTTTTTCTTGGAGAAAGGAGCATTAGGAAAAACACAACAATCAACCAGTCTTGTGAGCTATTCAGTTATCAATGACTCTAATTCATGAGGGTTCAGGAGATACTCCATACAAACCTAAGCCGTTTCCCACACACTTTTCTACCAAAAATATTACAAAGTCAAAAATCTCAGTAGCCCGTAAGCCGATAAATGACATCTGAGGTTTCCTGTCTTTTAATTAACTATTTTCAGCTAGCTCTATAGTCAAAAAAAATAATGTAGTAGATGTAAACATGTATTTTCAAACGGTAATCATTTAAAATGCAGATAAAAACGATATTTACTTTCAATTGAAGTATTAGAACATGAATGAATGACTTTTATTGATGTTTGATGATGTTTTTTGAAGCTTCTTCCTGTTAAGCTTGTATAAATCTTCTTATAATGTTAATTGCTACACTTCTTATTGTTGATTTTTGCCTTAGAAACTTTTTTGTATCTAAAAAGTATTGTATAAACACTACACATCAATTAACAACATTACGTAATATAGGCTACCGCTATTCATTGCTTTACGGCAAGTTTTGTTAAAACTATAAATTATCACTATTGAATAATCCGCTCGCTATACTAAAACTAGGCTACATCTTAATATAGATGAAAAATAAAAACAAAGGAAATCAATATTTCTTTTTTCTTTCATCAATGTCAAAAGAACCCAATAGAACAATTATACAATTAAATATACAATTAAATCTGTCCAATTTTTATAATACAGGAATGTTATTTTCGTATGTAAATTATTTCAGCAAAAAGTTGTTTTACTTTTATGCAATCTAACCAAGACCTTTTTTTACAGGAGATAATTTAATTGCCAACACACTAATGTTTATTAACACGCTTCACTTGTATGTATGTTTGTTTGTTTGTAACCGACTCCTTTTGACTTGATTTTGACCCACTTTAAGCGAACAGATTAGTTTATAATTTTCCACACTCGTCTAGGACCCAAGTCTATACAATATGGTAATAAAATATATGGATTTATTGAATCTCGAACTTATTATATAAAATAATTCATGAGGTATTGCTTGAAACGTTCTACTAAAGCAAATGAAATGCCGTGGGCTGAAGCGCTTGGTAGCTTATTTTTTCCTGAAGAAAAGATTTTCTACTTTTCTTACACAAATTGTTTTTCTGATTGAACAGTTTAACCTTGTTTCAATGTATAGTTTCTTTCGTATTGTTACTGTTATTATTACTGTTACTGTCCGTTATTTTTGGTATTTATATAAATGTGGTTCCTTCAATAATAACCCGTTTTATAATGAGACATTATAAAACGGAAACTATTCTTTTGTCATGAAAAAATGTCACTAAAATAATTTCTCATACTTAATTTCGCTATTTAAGGTATAAGGATCTCGAATTTAGGATGAGAACTGATGTACTCTATGGAAGCTTATCTAAGTCTTTAATCTACATTGTCTTCTATTTAAAAAATGAAAGTTAAAAAACTGGGTAGCTGTTTTGGTTTTACTTTCACGAAATTACTCTTCAACAATGTTTGTGACAAATTACATTACTCACTAATGGAGAGATAATTGTGGACAAATTATTATTTATTACACGGAACTTAAACGGTAACACACATATTCTGTAAAGTCTACTTACATAGTAATTTTGACGAATTGGGAAGTATTACATACCTGCAACAAGAAAAAATTATTCATTAATTTTTATAAATAGTATTGCTCATTTCTAGTCATTATATTATGTTTTTTGATATATTTATTTTTAAAGTACACACTTTATTTTGTTATGCTTTCGTTGCACTTCGTCAACTTCATCGGAACAAAATTCATTATGAAAAAAATAATATCAAAAGTCTTCATTATATTAAAAATACTGAATAAATTCATATTGTTAAACGAGCAATTTATGATAGCCATTATTCAGACAGGGTGACGTTTGCGTCCCGAGCCGATAGCGAATGGCGCAAGTCACCCAAGAGAATAATGGCCATAAATTACGAGTTTTTGTCCGGGACCCTTGATTTCTTTATTAAATAAAAGTTAAGCAAATAATGCGAGTGTAGAACGGAAAGTAATATGGTATGGTATTATTGACAATTCTAACATCAAAATTAATAAATTTCTGGAGTACCTACGTCAAATAACGTGGCATATAGAGATGGGCGATACTGTGTAAAGTATCGATACACCGTACTGTTATAAATATATTGTTTTAAAGCTGTCAATATTAAAAAATACTGTTATGAAAAGTATCAATACTAAAAATTTCGATATTTTATCGATAACAAATTTCCTAAACAAAAATACTCAGATTTAATAGTTTATTTTATATTGTACCCCCATCTCTAGTCACCCAAGCCGGAATGTTGTGTTGTAATAGCAACATATGCTATTTAAGTGCAAAAGCGTGAATTATAAACCGTAATTCACTCTAGTAGATAAGATATGGGTACCATATACCTTTTGTTAGGAGGTAAAATATTGACTCATTATTAAGTGGCCGTGGACACACACGTTTAAATTTTGATTATTTTACCAAACTAATATCAAAACAACACGACTTTATAAACATTTTATTTGTCACTTTCAATTTTTAATGTTATTTACAAGAATGGAACGTCAAATTTTATTTAACATCAGTATGGATTTTAAAAACTTTATTAACAAAGATATATCGCAATTTCCACCAAGTCCCTCTTCTATTTGGTTGGGGACGCTATTAGTTTGCTTCTGAAGCTCTGGAACACATTCCAACAGAACATGGCTTACTATCAGAGGCTGCGTCGCACACTGGTGCCATGGAATGAGATATCAGATAGTCATGAGAGAATCTTGCGCGGGCGATAAGATCGTTTGCTCTCTTCTTCTTATCTAATGATTAAATTTTAAAATGTTGTAGTTTTTAGTTAACTTAGAGAAATGTAAATGCTGCTTTTCGATTTGAGTTGAGTGGGGTTCGACAAATGTGTTCTATTTCTTCTTAAAAAAGAATTTCCATGTTTCCAGGTTCAAATGTTTTCACAGGTTACGTATTGTTTATCCCCTTTTATTCCTTCAACCCCATAACCTCTCATTATTCAGCTCTAAAACGACAAGGAAGAAAAGTGGACTCTGTTAGTATACATTCCCTGGGTCCAGAGACCCCTCGGATATATACTGTCGACCTCCAGGCGTTTTAATCTTTAAAACATCCTTGATACCTTAATAACTATATTTATAATTCATTCAATATAAATTTTAATCACAGTTTTCGATTTCAAAGTTTTTTTATACTGTGAGGAAGATAAAAAATATCTGCAGCTATTACATTTAAAATAATGGGATATTAGCAAATTGTCTACAATTCAGGAACGTTCTGAAGGATGACAAATAACATTCATCTCTTCAGCTACCAGTGTTTGCATTCTTCAATTTACGTAAAGGTATCATTAAAATGTGTATCGTAAAAGTAGCTTTTAAGTTTAATACATACATTTTCTGCTATTTAGTTCTCTTTGCATCTAGAGATTTATTCCAGAATATAATTATATTATTATTTCACTTACGTATGCGATACATCAAGAGATACCTAGTACTAGTCGCTTTTAATGGTTTTATATAATAATATATTGATAACGTATACGTGTAGATTTAGTTTAATAGTGTTGTTTTTCATTTTATAGCATTTTAATTAGACAAAAAAATATTGGATAAAGAAATATCTAGGAATAAATTAGTAGATACAAAATTAATAGGTGCAGTAAATAAAAAAAATTAAATTATTTCAGCTGGGTATCGATTATTTCGAATTCCAGTGAATTTAATACTTTTCCTCGTCACCCAAATTTCCGTGATATGCGCCACTTCATCCTACGGCTCTCGGCCGCCTTATTTGTATAACAAGGGAGCAAAATGCTACTTTTCCTCCCGAAGATGAAGTTTACCCGGATGTACCTATGAATTGAAGTCAAATTGATAACAATTTACTGATTTCTACCATTTTGCAAAATACAGGGTGTTCTATGAATAAACGGTAAAATTTATACTTATACATATAATATTATATAGTATAGGTCGTCAATGCCGTATAAGTTATTTCACTTTTACTTTTCCTCCCTAGGGAGTAAAAGTAACACTTTGCTCCCTACAATGAGGCCAGGAAATGTATACTTTGGATAGAGGTAGACGGAAAAATATTGTTTGTAGGTATCCAATCACATTCCTTTTTCCCTGTTCGCCAGATAAATAACATATTTTCAAATCCCACCTAACACTCACTCACCAAACAGTATGTACTGATATTTTCACAAGGGTTATTTAAGGCCTAATGCCACTATTCCAACATCAGGGTACTAGTCTCCCTTACTGTTCTCATGTATGTATGATGGGGTGACATTCACTGAGACCTAAAAGATCTATTGTGCCCGCTTACTTCTATTTAGCTCCTGAAGAACGTCTCGGAGACTTTAGTCCTATATCACTGAGGAATTTTAGGATATCTGCAGGCTTCAACTTAAGTAAAGGTCCCTCTTCTATCCAATAATCTCATATGTGCCGGGCCTAGGATTCTGAATTGCTGTGCAATTCGCAAGTATGTGGATGGATGGTTTCTTCTTCCAGGCCGCAAAATCTACATTCTTCTTCCTCCACTATTTTGATCTTTTCCAGGTGCCCGTTCAGACGGCAACGTCCCGTTAGGATTCCTGCACTAACCTCTTAGTGCAGTTTTGCTTTGACTTACGCATTTATTTGATCTCAAGAATCTTTGATTGTCTACGCCCTACTAGATCTTTCCAATGGTCAGATCTGTTTTTTTTTCGACATTGCCTATTTCTTCCAATATTACATTGGGGCTGATACCGCAAAAGGATTCCAGCCCCCAAAAGGGTCTTTCAGTCCCACTCATCGCTAGTCTATCTACTATTTCATTTCCTTCTATTCTAGTGTGTCCTGGAATCCATAGTAAGGTTATTATATTGTTCTCACCCAGTTCATTGATTAAGCCTAGGCATTCCCACACCATTTTGGAACTGATTACACAAGAGCTCAGTGCTTTAATAGCTGCTTGGCTATCAGACATTATGATAATCTTTTGCCTTCTATACCCTTTGTCAATATTGTGCGTTCCCAGACGAGGAATTTTTAATTATAAAAGTGGCTTATTTAATTGGAATTGGAGCGCCTGTCGAACCAATGAATTATCGAAGATGACCACGGAAGATATTGACGTTTTAGAGGACAAGCTGATTGTTAGTATTCCCGACTCAAAGACCCACAAGAAACGTATTTACGCTGTGGTATCTGACGGCGAAGTCAATCCTGTGCTTTTATTTAAAAAGTACGCAATATTGAGGCCAGTCCATGTTACTGACCGAAGATTGTTTGTATCATATAGAAAAATACAGCCCTGCGGCATCTACCCTCTCACTTTTAAATCCTAATATGTATACTACTGGTTTTACTGCGCTAGAAGATCTTCGTCAAATTGTCTTGTTAATGCTGGAGGAAATATATTAGACCTACAAGAACTTGGTGGATGGGAGTCAGAGAAGGTTGCTAGAGGGTATTTAGAAGAAAGTGTGACCAAAAAAGTTTCCATTGCTCGCAAAATTCAAATCGGCGATGTTTCCGGCAGTGGATTAGGCACTGGGGAACCGCACGAAATCGAAGGGAGTGCTTGCTCGGTCATTAATCAGGCTTTCAGAGTACATACAGATTGCGAAAGGGTTTTTCGAACCGTACGATTTACACAAGCACTACAAGGAAAATATGAGAAAAACAGCTTGAAAGAGAGAGAAAGAACAAATGTGCGGGGCCAGCGAGGGCGTGTATTCAGTTCCAGAGGCCGGCCGAATGTCCACTGTCCCCCATTTCAACCGCTGTTGCCAGAAGCGCAGACTAATTTGTACAAATATGATATTTTTTTTTCGTCATCGTTGACTCCTTTTCGAGCTCATGCACTATTAGGCAAAACCAAACACCTCCATCCAGCAACAGTGTCTTTTACAGAGAGAATTCACTTTTAAATTGTTATTCCTGGGTCTTTTCGCTACAAACGTTGATCACGTTGGAAGCGCATGTCATTGTATTTGAAAATTACACTGTTGCCGGATGGAGGTGTTTGGTTTTGCCTAATAGTGCATGACCTCGAAATTGAGTCAACGATGACGAGACAAAAATATCATTGCGGCTAAAATGGGGGAGCAGTGGACATTCGGCCGGTCTCTGGAACTAAATACACGCCCTCGCTGGCCACGCACAGTTGTTCTTTCTCTCTCTCAAGCTGTTTTTCTCATATTTTCCTTGTCGTGCTTGTGTGAATCGTACGGTTCGAAAAGTCCTTTCCCAATCTGTATAATATGATCGTGGAGGCTAAAGGCAAAGGTGTATCCATCAAATTTGAAAACTGTCAAAATGTTGTTTTAAATGTTCATTAAAACTAGTTCTATATTATTTGGTATTTAACGTATTATGCTTTCGTAACTAACGTATTAAATTAAGGTAACTAATGTATTACGAGTAACAAAGGTTTTATGAAGGTATTGGTACGTTTTTGATGTTAATATTAATTATTAATAAACGTTTCATATAAAAATGTCTTAATTTTCAATGATACGATAAAGTTTAAAAGGACATATTTCCATGGAATATATCGTTTATTTAAGTACCTTGGTAGCTTCTGAATAAAATCGCCAGAACATAAAACATTATAAAAATAACATATTATTTCATTTTCTTTATTTCCACCTCTATATAGTGTGACTCGATTCTTCTAGTAAGAGTGGTCTTTCGGTCGGTCATCATCATCCTGCTCTTTGTTTGCACCAAGTCATGCAAAGAGGCAAAACAACCGTAAGACGGTGCGCAATGGATGATGTTGACCTATGATGATAGCGATCCAGGTCGTCGGCGCGGTCGCATCTTCTTGTGATGTAACAATTTTTTCAAAAGGTCGTCAAGAATCAACATCGACATTATATTGTGGTCAATGCGGATACACGTATCAGACAGTGTCATTAGAACACTTTTAAATCGACACAATAAATTAAAAATCTTACGTACATACAGTGTATAACGAAAGCAGTAGTTAATGTAAATAATAAATAAATAATGCAATGGATGTAAATTTTAATTTAAAAATTAAGGAAAAATGAGATAAATATTAAACTTATATTTATTAAAATTTTTCTTTGAATTTATTATTTCAATGCAAAAACCACAAACTTATGTATGAGATCGATATAAAAAAGTACAGGGTGTTCCGTTTAATAAGTGTCACACCCTCTGTTTTATAGAATTTGCCAAAATTAAATTTTATAAAAATGAACAGCTGAACTTTTGTCTTGAAAAGCCAGTTTATATTTTATAGTTTTTAGTCTTAAATGACCAATTATTAAGAAATACTTCTAGCTGGTTTTTTCTTTTTATAACATGTTAATTTTTCGCGCACTCAACTACTATTACTTCATCATCGTTCACTTTTAAGTGATGTAATAAATAAGTGTATACTGCATATGTTGGCAATTTTGTTTGTTTCTTAGAATTATTATTCGTGCTTTTTGTAAAAAAAAAACTTTAACGCGTGTAAATAGGAAGCACATAAGTTTATTCGTTGTATACTTCGTTATATTAACGGCCAAAAACGTCATAAAAGTAGTTTTCAGATTATAAACTGGAGTGTCGTGGGAATGGTTAGTGACAATGTGTAAACTACTAACTGGATTTACGACTGAATTCCATTAATTATTCAGTGTATCATATACAAAAAAAAACTTTTATTTATTTTACCTTTTTAAAGTCGTTATTTTAATTACCAACGACAATGAAGGAGCGTTTAAGTGAAAATAATATTTTCTACTAGCGCGTGGAAAAGTCCACTTTTCCACACTCATTCTAGTGTTGAAAAAGTCACTTTTCCGCACTAGTCACTTAGTGCGGAAAAGTGGATTTGTTAGGGGAGTATACTGATGTTTGAGTTTTTATATATTTGAATGATTGTAGTTTACAAAATTTACAAAATTTATTAGAATTCTGCAATAATTTTTAATAAGGCATTCCAGAATGACCTCTTCCAGCCAAGTTCCCATCGCCACGGTTGCAACAATTAGTGATGACAAAGCAGTGGGAAATCGAAATCTGACTTAATTGGAAAACATTTTAGCAATTAATTTGCAGAATGCTACAAATTGCACGTTCAATATTAATATTTATAATAATCAATTAGTTTATATTTATTTAGTAATAAATGTTTCTTCGTTTTAGCTACAATATTGGGCCAGTATTAAATAGTAGTTTACCTAACACGTGCGGAAAGTGATACTTTTCCAAACGCACCGTGTCAATCAAAACAATGGCAAAACTACATGAATTGAACTTCAAATTGCTCCCACATCTACCGTATTTGCCAGATTTGGCTCCCAGCGACTACTGGCTGTTCGTAGACCTAAAAAAAATGCTCGCCGGTAAGAAATTTCGCTAGAATGAAGAGATTTTCTCTGACACTGAAGCATATGTTGAGGCAAAAGATAAGTCGTTGTACAAAAGTGGTCTTGAAATGTTAGAGCAGCGCTGGAATGATTGCGTTGTTCTTGATGGAAATTACGTTGATGAATGAATGAACAAATAAAAACGTGTTTTCTTTGTAAGGCCCAGAACTTTTCAGCCCATGTGTTATACCATTTTTCACCATTAAGGTAACAACCAAAATTAGGAATATGTCTTTGATGCTGAGAATATATTGACAATAACCATCCCTTTTAGTCATATAGGTATACCGTAATAATTTATTGATATTTTATGGAAAATATCAAATGATGAATCAAAGGTTTATTGTTGCACAAAACAAATCATATTTATTTACAATATATTTACCGTTAACCAGCTGGTATATTACGTTATGTACAATAAAATAGTTAATTTTTATTACCAATTTTATTACAAAACGTGATTTTCCTCATTAAACGTTGATAACCATTATAATGTTATCTTGTAAATTAATTCAAGACTAAATTATTTTATGCAAATATTAAATACCAAGATAAATAATGCGGATAACGAATTTTGTCGTAGAGTTGCTAGAAAAGATTGAATTTACCTCTAAATATTTTCCATTACATTTTATTACGTGATGGTAATAAAACCTGGGTAGAATCAAATCCTCCAACTTACGCCCCCAGAGAGCAGCATTCATTAAGGAGCTTCTAGTATTTGTTTATAAAATATACGATAACATTTATTTATCTGCATTTTCGTACGTAGTGGTATTCATGACCAATCTTCTGTTACACCCTGGATAAAACTCTAAAGAATTACATTCGGGTAGAGTCCAATGAAGCAGAGGAAAAATTGGTGATAGAGTTATCCAAAATCCTAAAATTAAATACGCTTAAGATGAACCGCGAATGTTTTAAAAACGGAGAGCTGGTAATGCAAGGAATATACGGGGTTGGGATAAAGTATGGAACCAAGTAAATATCTTTTAAACGAAAAGAACGATATTTATGAAAATTTGCAGGTAAGTGCAATGGAACATGCATACATTTTTTTGTTAATAACATACTTCCTGTTTAACCGGAAATGCCATCAACTTCTTTAATTTAAATGGGACGCCCTATATATTTTTACAGATTTTAAAAGAGCTTGTTATTTTCAATTCATACATACCGAGTTTAGTGTAAAAAAAAATTGCAAAAACGAGGAATATAGCACTTTAAACAACCTCCTTTGAGTTTTTTGCATTGGAGCAAAAAACAATTTAGATAAACTAATTGATGTTGTTTGTATGCATAGTAATAAATAAACGAGTACTGTTTAGTACGTCTTTTGTTCTCCAAGTGTCAAATTCAAATTGACGAAAATAAATTTTACAATTAAGTGAAAAAGAGCGTATTGAAATTTTAATGATGATCGGTTATGGTGATCGTGTTAGAACTCATGAAGAAGTGTGTCATATTTTTAATAATTTGCATCCGGAGAGAAATCCTATATTACGCTCAACAGTAACTAAAACATTACAACGTTTTAATACAACTGGAATGGTAAAATATTTGCTAAAACCTGGAAGACCGCAGACTGCAACGAACGAAACTGTTAAACAAAATATTGCAATGGATTTAGAAGAATCACTTCAAACTTCCACCACAAATTTGGCACTAAACCATGGTATCAGTCGACGTTCTGTAGGAAAGATATTAAAAAGTGAAAAGTAACATCCGTATGAGGTACAGTTGGTTCAAGAATTGTCAGACGATGATTTTGATCGACGGCTGGAATTTTGCAAACGGCTAATGGACATCTGTAATGTCGACAACAATTTTGCTTCTAACATAGTTTTTTCCGATGAGGCAACTTTTAGTTTAAATGGAACAGTTAATCGCCATAACTCAAGGTATTGGTCAAATGAAAATCCTCATTGGGTTCATGAAGCACATACCCAGCATCCACAGAAGTTAAATGTTTGGATGGAAATTGTCGAAAATAGGCTTATAGGCACATTATTTATCCGCGGAAACTTTAATGGTGACAAGTATTTGGATCTACTAGATAACGAAATTATTCCTGCACTCCAACAGAATGGTCAATTACCACAAAATGTTTGGTTACCACTATGATAGACAGGTTAGGGATTTTCTGGATGCGAATTTTCAAAATGAATGGATTGGAAGTAGAGGATTCATAGAGTGGCCTGCTCGTTCCACGGATCTTAGCCCGTTAGATTTTTTTTCTTTGGGGTTATCTAAAATCACGTGTTTACGTTAGACGACCAACAAACTAACAGGAATTGAGACAAAGAATTATTGATGAATGTGAACTAGTACGTGGAGAAGTCTTAGAAAGAGTGACTCAAGAAGAATTTGTTAATAGGATGGCATATTGTCAGCAAGTAAACGGCGAGCATTTTGTACATTTGAAGTAATTTTGTTCCTCATTATTCTAAAATAATGACATGTACATCTATTGTACAACTAACAGTGAGTTATTCCTCGTTTTTACAAATTTTTTTACATTAAACTTAGTATGTATGAATTGAAAATAACAAGCTCTTTCAAAATCTGTAAAAATATATAGGGTGTCCCATTTAAATTAAAGAAGTTGATGGCATTTCCGGTTAACCCGGAAGTTTATTATTGCATTTTTTTCCTTTGCACACGTGAGTTTGGAAGCATCAGAATAGAGAATCAAGGAGCAGTAGATGAGGTAAGATACTGGTCGAGATTGGACTCTAATTCCCAACTTATAAAAACGAAGGATAGAGCCAAGATTGTTAAAGATCTTCATCAACTAAAAAACGTATCTTGAGAAGAATTGTAATAGTATTCTAAGAATAGTGTTGGGGAGTTCTCTAAAAGATCTGTACCTGGACAAAAAACAAATAGAATTTCTCAAAATCATAAAACAATCTAGGTCATGAGAAATTATCAATAAACAGGATTACGAACTAGAATCGATTTAGGTTGTACCAAAGAATAGGAAATTTTTTGAGCCTGGCATCACTTTTTTTATTTAAAGTGTTTATGTGCTCTGAAAAATGTTGTACATGTCATTTTAATTGCAAAATTAATAGGTACAAATTTTCCTGGCTTGCGAATTCTGGCTCTAGTGAAGTTACAACTGAAAATTCTCTCAATGATTATAAAATTGTTTCTGAGGTCAAGCTGGTGTTTTTTAATACACCCTGTATAAGGCTTTCATGAAACCACAATAAACTGTAAATCACACTCTTCATTATGTATATTCGTAGATTTTATAATACGTTAGCTATTAAAAAACAATTATAGGTTAGAAAATATTTGTATTAAATCCGTTGACCTACTTACAATATTAACAAGAATTTTAATTTTGGTGTTTTCTGTAGAAAACGATTGCTTATAAAAATAAATAAGTAAACAAAATTATTTAGTATTTAACCACAAACAATAGCGACCTTAATATAAGTAAAACTGAAAATGGGCCAACGAATTTCACTCAAGTCAGCTACTTTTACTTTTCTCCAGTGCATATTGAAAAACTTGTGGCTTTAGCAGGATGTAACAGATTCATCCTAATTTGGAAATATAATTTTAATTAAATTCAAAATTCATTATAAATCTCAGAATGTCGCCAATAAGCTTAGTAAATGAAGATGAGTCAAATTTACGGGTATATTATACTTATTGTTGATGAAAGTGAGGCAATTTCCAGCAGGGGGCTTATTTTCGTTTCAATCGAATTTGATTCGAATGCGACCTTACGTCAAATTTTCGAATGAAATGCAAAAAGTGTATTTTTGTGTAATAGAAATTGGTCCGTATGCGAAATTTTTCAATCGATTTATTTCGACTGGGTTGGAACCAATCGAATTTAAAATCCGTGCTCAAATTTGAGTTTTGAGCATGCGCAAAAGCGATTCTCTGACTTTTCCGACTTTCAATTTCGACTTTTACTTGGGTAAGGTTATGATTGTTGATATTATAATTTTGATATATGTTATATATTAATAATGGATGATGCGATAATTAATTTGGCGGCTATAGGCCCACTTGAAGAGGCCGAAAACTTGGCAGCAAGGAATGTTGCTTCCTATGTAGCCAGCTCTCAGTCTATTAGGTACATATCTACATTTTAATAGAACCTATTCAAGTTATGGTCTACAATTAGTTCATAGTTACTTGAATTAGAATGTTACGCTAAAGTAATTTCTTAGTATATGGAATATGTACTTAATTCACCTTTCTCCATTGCCTCCAATCTTTTTTTGCCCCAGCATAGAATTTAGGGAATTGCTTACTTCTGCCCACAATGTTTGTGCCGTTTTGAATGTAAATTCTTTAGTAAATTTTCCACTTTTTAGCTTTGGGTGATCTAAGAGGAAGGCAACAAGATGTTCCTTTTGATTTGCAGTGAAATGACCGCTTCTTTGCTTTTCCATTTTTAAAAATGTATATTATGCTAATTATTGAAACTGACACTTCAAAACTTCAAACTTTAAACAGAAGGCAGGAATATTGCAGGGTTATTAGAACTCTACAGTTGGTACCGTATAAATTGCGACGTTGTCACGTATGGTCATTCGAATTTCAACTCCGCATACGAATTTTAATTCGATGACGTCTCGAAAATACGTTAGGCCAATATCAATCGAATTGTTTCATTCGAAATCATTCGAACACGAAATATTTCGACTGAGAACGAAAATACACCCCCTGGATTTTTATACAATATTATTCGAATTACGTATTTAAGAGCTCACGACGGACCTATTACAAGTCTGTAGAAACCCTGGAATAATAATGTCCACTGTACTTCTTTGTACTCTTTTCAAAAATATACTACGGTTTACATAAAAAATAACACATTGTGGACCTAGACAGAGAATGATCTTTAGCCTTGGCCGATATACAACTGTGTTTTAAGCATAGACGATTGCCGCTATAGCTTGTATTGATGAAAACATCAGAAGAGGATATACCGGAAATGAAATGAAAATATTCACTAACAGCGAGGCTGTGCAGTCCAACAACTAGGTCTAGACTGGTAGAATCCTGTAGTAAATCCCTCAACAGGCTGGCAAGAGACAACAAAGTGTCCCCGATATGGGTGCCGGAACATGAGGGGATTACTGGTAATGAAATGGCTGACCAGTTAGCTAAAGAAGGTTCTAAAGGAGACGTCATAGGTCCGGAACCGTTTTGTGGAATCATAAAAGATTGCATAAGAGGGGAAATCGGGAACTGGTTAAATAGGGAACACCAACTCAAATGGAGGTCAACACAAGGGCACCTCCATACAAAGAGTTTACTGAACAAGGTAGACAAGAAACTCTCAACAAGGCTATTGAAACTGAGTAAGAGACATTTGAAGGCATTTACCGACCTGGTGACTGGACACTGCACCCTGAGAAAACATCTGTACAAAATGGGAAAAGTTAGTGAACCTATGTGCAGGAAATGTGAACTCTATGATGAAACACCTACTCACATACTCTGCGAGAACTTACATGGACTCAGACGGAAGCACTTTGGAGAGGAAATAATTGAACCATTACAACTATTGAAAATCCCTCCAGTCAAACTAGTGGCCTACATAGAAGACACAAAGCTTCTGGAATGAAAGTAGATAACATGGGAAATGGTACAAAGATTCAGTTCAAGTGCCTAGACTGTTGAGCACAACCCAATCGAATCAATGAATGAAATGTAGGTATTTGGAAAAGAATTCCATATCTACTTGTTAATTTCTCAACTTTTTTTTGATATTTTATAATACTTTTTCTCTTGGTTAAAATATGTATCGCTTTCCTTCAGCAAGCCGCCTCTGTATACAAACCTTCACGATCGACCATCACCATCAACTTTCAACGATAAAAATCACTTAATTTTTTTATACAAATACGACCTTGATAATTGAAATGTTTTCAAGTATTTTATTTCATTTTATGTTCGTTTTGCAGTTTATATATCTGACCTACAAAACAGTTGTATCTATATCAATTTATAGTAACTGATCTTAACCAGGATGTATTGTATTATAGTTGTTACAAAAAAAAATTTATTGAAGGTTGCCATTGGTCAATATTTGCATTTGTAGTAGATGAAGGACATGTGCTACACACCCGCGTAATTTATATGAAATGATCAATAGTTTTTCCAAAAGATGTTTCCTTCTCAAAGGAGAATGGCTAGAAAAAAATGAGTCTTTTGAATTGTCCACTATGATTTTAGTATAGTTGTGAGAGAAATTAATTTTGTTTTACCGATAACTGTGATAATGGTTCTTCAGCAGCTCCAGGCTTTAACCCATTATTTTCTTGTTTCAGTTGCCTGTACATATTTTGTATCACATTTTTCTGGTAGATCGCGATTAGAACATGCCAAACTTCTATCTGTCTATTGTTTCAAATCCCTACTTTCCACTTTCAGAAATTTCAACAATCTTAACAATTAAATATTCATGTTTTATATACACTCGTACAACAATCAATCGACTTATATTCACTGCGACGTGGTAGCATCTGGGCAATAAACTTTGATATTGTGTATATTGGCATAGAATACTACGTCTGTTTATACTCTTCTAGTATATTCATTGTTCGGAGCCTATAACAATATCTTCCTCTTCGAATTGTCGCCAAAAAGCCATAATTTTAATTATTACCAACAAAATAGTTTGTCAATAAAACAAAATCTCAATCATAGCAACATCTAAGAACACAATATCTCGTAAATAACAGAAATGAACTAAGCCCACCCTGGGACGTTCACAGTCAATGCGGACTAACAATTCAAGTAAATTTTGGATAGACCAATCGGAAGCTACTTTGCACCAATAAAAATCAATGGTTCGCTTGTGGGTAGGTCAAGACTAGAAATGATTTATGGCTTTTTATCTTTTCAGCTTTTTAATCCTCAAAGGGACTTTACCGCATATTGTTATTTTATTGTGAAACAGTGCAAACTAACTCACAACTATACCTACGTCTAGTTAACTTTCGTCCCCACACTACCGACTGGTCTATAACAAATCGAACCAGCAAAACAGTCGACCCTGGACATGGCTGCTTATAATTTTGAATTTATTTGAATTTCAGTAGCCAACTCAAGTAAAAGACAACAATTTCTGTGTCTGACAAGTATGTATGTACAGTATTCGCCAACTAACTTGATGTCGCAGAAATTACCAACTAATAGAGACAGTGCCCTGCCTACTTGGCTGCTATTGGTGGTAAAATTTTGACAAACGCCAATTGCATCGAACCTTATCTGGTGTTAATATTTCCAGTAGCGTAGCGTCACACAGTTATTGTTTCTGCTTTGTACAATAAAGTGTTTGTAAAAACGTGAGCCGTTAATGAAGAAAATCGTAAATGTACTGAAGGACAAACTCGTCAAGTGATATATAGAGTGTTTAATTATTTTAAGACATTAAGAAGTGATGAAGATACCTTAATAAACGTGAAAATTAAAACATCCCAGGCAACAGGTAAGCCAGCTACATACAAGCCATCACAAGCAAGTTAGCACAGCTTATTTTATTAACTCAGAATCCAGGTATAAAGCAGATCCGTTTCTATTAAAATCAATATACCAATAATTATAACAAAGAATTAAATATTATTTATTAAGTTAGGATCGTATATTTCCGGACGGACTTTACTTTAATAATTGTACAAGTTGTGTTAATTTGTAACAGAAAGCGTATCCTCAGAACTTGCACGGCACTGTTTACAGTTATCGGATGGTCGGCGTCAATAGCTCCCTAGAAAGCATTTAGGACCTCAAGTGAGTTGGCGAATACTGTATATGGGGGTGATTCACTGAGATCTTTGTGTTTCTATTAGACTGGCTTTGACTGTTGTAGGTTATGTTCTGATTTTTTGACTCGCAACAACTGCAATATCATGCTGTATTTTCATATTTTTCGTATTTGCACATTAGAGTAATTGGTATGTTACATAAAAGCATTATAGAGCAGATTTTTGTACCTAAAAGTGAAAATATAGACGTTATTATATGTTGAAGCGGGTCAGTTGAAATGAAATGTTCAAAAAAAACATCGTGAGTCATGTTAAAATCCAAAAGAGTTGTTTTGTATACCCACAGTTTAACAGAACTTGCTTCGAAAAAAGAATACAACGAGAAGAATTCAGTTTTAACGGATTTAATGCCTACGCTATAAGAATAAAAAAATGAAGTATTTTAAGCACTCGTAGGATTTCAATAATCACCCGAAAGTGCGAAACGCTTTCGTAGGTCAAATTTAAAAGTGATAACCAATTTAATGAATATTAGGCTTTAAAGTGAGGATTTTGCATTATTAGTCCAATAAAAAATACCATGAATTGACTCCCCGATTAGGTTTATAAAGTGTATTTTGGCATGAGGAATCGAATGAGCATATTCGTGGAGTGGAAATCGCTCGGGAAATCGTGAAAATCGCGGAAAAACCGTTCGGCATTGATGTTTTTCGCAATTATTTCTAAACAATACCCAAAAAAGTTTCAAATAAATGTTGTAGAGCTTGAAATTTGACATGGACATGTAGCCTAGCTCGTCCAGTGTTTCAGATTTTTCCGACCATTCACTCTTCAAATGAAATCTTTTTCCGCTATTTTCACTATTTCCCGGGCGATTTCTACTCTACGAATATGCTCACTCGATTCCTTCTGCCAAAATACACTTTATAAACCTAATCGGGGAGTGTTAGCAAAAAAAGTCAATTCATGGTCTCTTTTATTGGACCATATAAGGCTTATTATTGATTGATTGATTGATTGGATCAGCACACCAGTCAAAGGATTGATGTCCTCGGCACCTCAGCCTTAAGGCTTTTTGTGCCGTTTATGTGAAGAGACCAGCAGCCCTTATCAGGCTCAGCAGACTTTTCACTAGGTTCTTCTTGGAGAAATTCTCCCTTGGAAATTCTAGTCCTAGGAATCTATATCTCCAGTGAGATAGTGCTTCACAATCAAAGATAATGTGAGAGGCTCTTTCCTCCTCTTCCATGCACAGCCGACAGATAGGTTCCTCCCTATATATGCCGATTGTATGCATGTGCTTCCTTAGAGTACAGTGACCTCTATTGTATATTTATAATAGCCTAGAATTGATCAATGGAATTGAATGATATAAAAGCAGCTTGGCTCTCTTTGAAGATGGCAACTGAACGGTATGTGTTTTCAGTTTTTTAATTCCTTTGTTTAGCCCTACAGTTCGGTTTCCAACACAGTTCGGCCTTGGAGGCAATCGTGTAACAGCTCAGTCTCAGCCTGTATGGGTACACCTTTTTTCCAGTCTTTTCTACCCCTTCCTGGTACAGTTATTTGTAACTATTGAAGCTATATCTTGTGTCAATAGGTTGACCCAGTAAGTCATTTGCTTTTAGCTCCTCGATAAGCTAACCTAAGCTGTTTAATTAAAATGAAATTTACCTCGAAAAGTGACACTCATTTCGCATGGAACCGAGTGACAACTAATGTTCAATTGTTTCTATTTTGATGAAAATATGTTCAAAACCTAAAATATCAGTTTAATTTTGGTTTGTTCGGGAAATTTCTATCACTGTGGTCATGAAGCATAAGAAAACAGCAAAAAACAATATTGTGTGTGATGAAGAAGAAAATTAATAGGCTAGAAAAAACGTTTGTTTATATTGGTTTTCAGACAATTTATATGAAAATCAACCTAGAAATAAAAGTTTTGGTCAGATCATTGTTAGTGGTAAGCGAATTGAAATTATTGGCATTATACTTGAGGTTCTGCAATGTTAACAGTGATTGAAATAGATATTATGTACTTAAAATAAAAAAATTATAGATTGTAAGAGATAGAAAATAGTTACTACATTTTTTAAAAATATATGGAACCTATGAAGGGATTGAAACATTCCATAATATTACCAAATCTACTACCGACTGAAAAAATACAGAATAAAAATGTAGAATTTGCTCTTTTTAATAAAATCAACTCATGGAATTTATGCTTAACATCCCAAGTACTTGAACTGAATCTTTGTACCATGGAATTTTTTATTTTAAGATCAAAAGTATTCACACCTTACCCTAAATTTTTTAAAATCGTTAGATGAACCTTTTTACTTGTTACACCAGAAAAGTCCTTGACTTAATATAGCCTGCAGTTTCTCTTCTAAAAGTTCACTTCTTACATCAAACTAAAACTAAATTTACATTTCCGAAATACATTAAAGTAGAGATTATACAGTAAGTAAAACAAAATAAGAACCGAAATAAAATTATAATGAGGAAGTTCAGCTAGCTCATTTCCGTAAAAGTGGTTATACATGAAAATAAAATAAAAAATATTTTTATTTCACTTTATTTGGACAATAATATTGCGCATAACACAAATCGGCTCATGACTATGGATGTAGGACCAAATATGCCTCCATAAAATATTTCTGTGGAACAGATACAGAACGTTAAGTTTTTGTTCTTTTCTTGCTGCGTATTGTTCAATTATCATCAAAATCTACACAGACGCATTACTTTAGACAATTAATATTATTTTACATTTTGCTACAGGGAGCACCACGTGAACAATTACTGGTGATGAAATAAACTTTTTTTGATGGAAATTTTCAGTAATTTTAATTAGAAGATATGATTTCTACATAATTTTGATATTTTCTCATGAACAGTTGTCAAGAACCAATGACAGTACAATATGCTAGTAAAAATTACAATATAGTAATAAAATATAGAGTGTTCCCGTTATAACGCAACCCTTTAACTCGATTTTTATCCACTTTAAAAGCACAGATTTATTAAAAAAAATGTATGCACAGGGTTGACCAAATAAACGAAAACAAATCAGTCCAAGTAACATTTACCAACCGAAGAGGAAACTTCTACACCAGGAGGATGTCAAATACTTAGGAGTGCATCTTGACAGAATATTGACTTGAAGGAAACGCAAACAGATAGGGTTGAAGTTAAATAAACTATACTGGATTGTTGGACGTAAATCTCAACAATCTTAATTTACAAAACCATTATAAAACCTATCTGGACCTATGGTATCCAGCTATGGGGAACTGCGTCGCTATCAAACATAGAAATACTAGAGAGGTTCCAGTCAAAGATTCTTCGAATAATAACGGATGTCCCCTAGTATGTGCCTAATCACATTAGAGCACGCGATCTACAATTGACAACCGTCAAGGAAGAAGAAGAAATTAATAAATTTGCTCACAAATATGACTTAAGATTAAAAACACCCTCATGATCTAGCAAGAAGCCTCATGTTGCAGCCAGTACAACGACGACTAAAGAAACATTCCAACTGAGGTTTGTGAGTTAATAGGATAATGTTATTGAATGTTGATCCTTCGTGTTAAATGTATATTGTCAAGAAATTTACTAATTGTAACTATGTATTGCAGGGTGTAAATAATTAGGGGTAGTCAATAAAAAAAAATGCACACTTAACAAAGACCGATGACAATACAATATAGTAGTAAAATATAGGGTGTTCCATTTATAACGCAGCCTTTAAACTCGATTTTCACCCTCTTTAAAAGCTCAGAATATTTCGAGATTTAGCTCACTCGTCAAGGACCAATGACTATACAATATGCTGGTAAAATGTAGGGTGTTTCCTTAAAAAAATGTAACTTTGATCTGGTATCGAGTTTGAAAAAAACTAAAAAAAACACACCTTATAGTATCGAACTAAAAACTGTAAACATAAATTGGAGTATAAAAAAAAAACTAAAAAACACGCTTCATTTTTAATGTTAAAATCTGTGGGACAAAGACGGTTTGCTTACCTTGGACCGAAAATATTAAATTTCTTTTTTCAACAACAAAGCTATGAAATGAATGATATAAAATAATATCAAAAAAGAACTGGAAAATTTACTAAAAAAATTATAAAGGCAAAAAATACAAAGTTTGCTATGTGTGCATATGGGTGTATATATTTTATATGTGTGTATTATATTGATTTTGTTTATTTAATTTTATTATATTTGATTATTTTATATTTTTATTTTAAGTTTAATTATTTATTTGATTTGATATTTAAAAAAAAACTTTATCTCAGGGCTTTTGGATTCATTACTAACTAATTTAAATTAAAATTCTGCTTTAACTATTATTATTTATTTCACATTCCATAATACATTACACTTTTTAAATTTTTTATATTCTATTTAAAATTTTTAAAGAATTGATTTTATTTCTTTCAGTATATCATTAGATTTCTTAATAAATATAAAACACTAAATTTTTAAATTTGTTTTAGTCTAAACTTTCTACGTTCTTCAAAATTTCTATTCTTCTCCAAAAAAAGGTTAAGATTTTAGTTCTTTGAATTTCTCAGAAAATATATATTTGAAATATTACTTCCCTGTATGTATTTAGGTATAAATCAATCCTTCAAATTCTATAACTTCTAGTTTTCCATATTGAATATATCATTTATGATTTTATTATATTAATTATTCATCGCCAATTTTTACATGATTTCAATTTAAATCTCCAAACTTTTACGGGTTATTATCTTTTACTATATTTTTTCTTCTTGTCAATAATCTCTCCAAAATTCAAAATCTCCCCAATAATAATTACCATCACTACCCACATTCAATTTTTATCTTTCCCCTTGATAGCTATTTTTAAATTGATTAATTTATTTTTCAAATTGACATCACAATCACAAATGATGTATCAGAAAAGTCTCGAGTAATTGTATTTGATGTGTAGTCAAAAAAAAAATTACAAAAATCAAAATTAACAAAAAAAAAAAACTGAAGCTATAGTTAGTCAGTGATTAGAATATTTTAGAAATTACCTTTACCTTATATCTGTATTTCATTAATAATTGTGGTGTCATAATAGTATTTTATGCAACGATCATGTAATGATAGCCATTAAGACACGAGCATGTTGTAGGATACGAAACGAGCCGCAGGCGAGTTTCGTATATAATATGCGAGTGTATTAATGGCTATTACATGAAAGTTGCATACAATATTTTTTCTACTCCGATTAATAAGAATTATTTAATTAATAATTATCATTTATTATAAAAAACAAGAACAATGAAAGAAACTTCAACAAATAAATTTTACAAATTATTTGTATAATTTTTCATAAGTTTTCTTGGATTTTTCTGGTAATATGTTGTCCACTGCATTTTCGGCTCTTTCTCTAATTTCTGGAGGCGTCAGAGAAAATTCTTCGTTATCACTCATTATTTTAACACAATTTAATTATTTAGTTTAATTAATTTTAAATATAGTTACTTTTGAAAATCAAAATTATTTGACAGCTGTAAAATTAAGTGTCACTTAATAGGTCTGTTCGCCTGCAATAAAAGTGTAGCACTGAGCTATATAATTTTGAAAAATTCAGGTCTATCTGTGAAAAAATGCGTGTAAAATTGCTAAATTTGGGACTATCTATGTATATTGCATTTGTGTACTGCAAGAAGCATTAAAACATAATTAAAATAAATAAAATCGTATAGCTCAGTGCTACACTTTTATTGTAGGGAACAGACCTAATATAATTAATTTCAGAAATGTCAACCAGGTATCCATGGCTATTTTAAATATTGTGCGAATGTCGCATTCCTATTGGCTTTAAAATCTATATCATAATGAAAATTTGTATCATAATGAATATCATTATGATACAGATTTTAGTCTTTTAATAAGTATATTATAAAACAGGAGTAGAAAAAAAATATTATTTATGTAATCATATTTTCATACTGATATTTATTGCTTTTACATACAGGTAATTTTACCTCGTAAGTTATTCTTTTTATTCACTGCATCATTTTCTGAATGTATTTTTTTTCTGAATATATTCTATTTTATATGGTGAATAAAAAATTATTATTATTATTATATTATTAAAGGTTATCGACCTAAAAAGTAAAAAATAATTCCTAATTTAAGTGTGGTGCTCGATAAATTGTTACAATTTCTTTCTGGTTCCATTTCGAAATCCACTAAAATTAAAAATTATTTTTCACTTTTTAGTTCGATTACCTATAAAACGTGTATTTTTTTTTTTTAATTATAATTTATTTAATCTATTTTTCAACAACCAATTCTCTAGTTTTTGGATAGTTTACGCATTAGTAACATTCCATTTATATCATGATCATCGTCCTAAAAAGCATTACCTAAAAAATATTAATTTTCTGCTGTATAGACTGCGGTCGGCTTTCGTTCAAAATGTCTTCATGCAGCTGTAAGCAGACGTAAACTGTTATACTGAGGATTGTGAAAGTTTTTTTTCACCCTTCAATTAAGTTTATTGTTTTGTAACTTCATCTTCCGGCGTTATTAATAGAATGTTTTTGTCAAAATGAAAATTTGGATTTCAAAACAAAAATAATTTGGTGCCAGTCCGGCTTTTATAGTCGCTTAGTCCTTTACAGAGAGAATCCACATTTAAATTGCTATCCCTAGGTCTTTTCGCTACAAACGTTGATCACATTGGAAGCGCATGCCATTGTATTTGAAAATGACACTGTTGCCGGATGGAGGTGTTTGGTTTTGCCTAATAGTGCATGAGCTCGAAAAATAGTCAACGATGACGAGACAAAAATATCATTTGTACAAATTAGTCTGCGCTTCTGGCAACAGCGGTTGAAATGGGGGGCAGTGGACATTCGGCCGGCCTCTGGTACTATATACACGCCCTCGCTGGCCACGCACAGTTGCTCTTTCTATCTCTTTCAAGCTGTTTTTCTCATATTTTCCTTGTCGTGCTTGTGTAAATCGTACGGTTCGAAAAGCCTTTTCGCAATCTGTATATTAAATGTCAAACTATTATACACTCACCAATTCTTAAAGAGAATGTACTCACCTTATCAAACAAAAGTACATTTGACTCAAAATTTCTCTGATCGACCACGTGGCAGACAGGCAATTCTGCCTAGGCTAATGTGGTCGATCTCGAAATTTATAAACAATATGTAAATATTTGATAATCTGTACTCTAATTTTTAGGACATTTCTGCTAAATCTTTGCCGTTACTTCGTCTTTCTTATGCGTGCGGACTATCACCAATGTAGGCATAAGCAGTGGCAGAGGCAGACATTTATGCTCGAATATTTTTTATTTTTCACCCTCGATACGTTTTCCTTCAAAACACATATAGTTTGGCAAGTTTATCTGAAGTTGATATCTGTCAAAAGTGTACCAATAGCGTACGATACCTATATTAATAAAAGTATTAAAAATAATAATTATTATTATATAATAATTATATATAGAAACTGATTTTTGGTTTGCTTTAAAGGTAAGGCATGTTTCAAAACACGTTATTTGTTAAAAACAAATAATGTTAAGAATCGTCTTTAATTCAATTTGGATTCGAAACAGTTCAGAATCTGACACTGACAATACCAACGCCACTGGATTATCAATAGCAGTCAATTTACGGAGTGAGAGGGAGGAAGAACACACGGACGCGCTTGCCAATAGGAAGTCAGCTGGTCGCTAAGCAACGAAGGCCTTCCGATAAATTTCACCAATTGAGTTAGTTCGGAGGGCGTGAAAATTATGGTTTTCGCACAACGCTGCCAGAACTTGAAGAAGTCCATAACAAATTTGGAAAAGTGTTCATCTTTTAATATTCATAAATTGAAAAAATAATGTTAATAGACAAAATCAAAAGAAAACAAGCACATTAAAGAATTAACGTTTAATCATATTGTTAATAATAAAAAGTCCATTTTCTAATTATTACCACTACATACTTGGCACTTTAGCTTTTTCATAGTTAAACGTGGCAATATCGAATGTTTTCGACTGTATTCCTTTCACGGCTTCAGATAAACTTGCCAAACTACAGTGGCAGGAATTTTGGGTAGAATATTTTTTGCAAATATCCTACCCTCGATACGTTTTCCTTGAAAACAACAGTCACGTAGCTATCTACGTTTTTGTTTAAAGTCCATGTATAATTATAATAAATAGAGCAAAGATATTCAGATTACTCCTTGTGCATTTTCATCTAAAAATACGGTCCTGATAGTCACTGACTGTAATCTGTAACGAATTAGTATTATTTCAAAGGAAACTAAATCATTCGGCATTAAATTGCTTTAGAAACAGCTGCCACTTCTATATTTGATTGTTGATGAAAACGTAACAGAATATTTGATTTATATTAGATGGAAGAAATCACCGCAACATCGATTGACGACAGTTATTCGTATCAGTTTTATCGTTTTACTAAAATAATCATTTAATGAATTCAATTAGAGCATGTCGGATAACGTTAAAGTATTGCCATGCTGCTATCGATACGTATGAGAATAGGTTGCAAATTAATAAGCGACCAGTAATAACCGCAAAATCAGATTAAAAATAAATTATTATAAAATATATATCGTTCAACTTAACGGCATTAATTTTTTTTAATATAATATGCAAATATGAACTGATAAATGAAGAGTGAATTAATCAAAATCAGAACATTCCCCTCGATAGTTCCATTCCTGAGATGAACATGCATCTCCCTACAGCTTAGGTCATCAAAAAAAAAGTGTATGTGTTTTATCAGCTGTTCCATCAAACTGTCACCGATCGTTATATTCAGTGACCAATAAAATAGATCGTTCTACGAGGAATAGGATTCAAAGTACCCAATATAGTCATAGCTCGAGCTACTTCAATACATTCTTACACATTTCCTTTTTGCCGGTAAAATTTTTTTAGAATAAATGTATCCTAAACGTTTCCTTGGTCCACAAAAAAAAACCTTTCAAAATTTCAGCACGACATCCCAAAAATTGAGCTGGCTCATAGGGGGCTCCTTCTTGAAGAATATAAGGTCTAGTTGTCAAATTTTTTCGTTGTGTCAGATAGGGACCAAAAAATTATTTCTATTCTAGTTAATCTTGACAACGGTAGCTGGAACGCTACCGAAACGTCGAAATAAAAAATAAAAAACATTATTGTGGTTTGATTCCCAAAAAAAAAATAAGAAAAAAGAATATAATCAGTTTTGAACTAAAGATGGAGATCAAAAACAATATTTGTGGAAAATTGTGCAGCAACATCGTGAATTATTTACTTCATGTTAAAAGTAGGAAATAAATAAAAAAATTAAGTCAATGTAAACGTATAAATAATATAAATACCAAATCTACCTACAAATCAATAAATAAAATAAAATGATTGAAATTATCATTTTTTTTTCTTCTTTTTCTACGCACTGTAACTTTTTTCCCATCAAAACTTGAAGAGCAGTTTTTGGTAGAGAATTTAATTCCTGCAATAGGATTTAAACGAGAATTAAAAAAAACTTGTACTTATATTTATAATAAAAAATTTTGTGAGTCAAAGAAAAATCTGTTTTTTCCTTCCTCTCCTCTCCTGATGCTTAGCATCACTCGATACCGGCATATTTATAATAGCTACATAAATGGTTGGCCTTTCAACAGTTGTATACAACGAACAGTCCTACACTTCTCTAAGGATCTGCGATTTGTTTTAGAATATGGACACAATTGTGTGTGTAAATGAAAAGTAAATGATAACAAACTTGTTCAATAAAAAAAAGTAAAATAAAGTAACATCTTGACGATCATTGTATACCTTCCTTCGCACTGTCAGCGATCACCGCAATATATTTTAATAAAAAAAGTTACTCAGTAGATTTCCGTCACTATAACGGATATTAATTGATGAACGTTTTTCTTTTTCTTCAAACCCATCCGTTGTTATACTATTTATTTAATCAACGTATATGTAGAAGAATGGCGTGTTCTGCCACAGATGAAATGTATGAAGCGTTAATTTTATTCTAACTGTTCTTTATCTGGTAAAGTCCACCGAAATATACCGCTACTTCTGACGGTAGGATCAGTTACCATATACAACCTTCATCACATCAGTCATTTGATTCCACCGATATTCTTTGTTCAGGATAATTTTTTTCACACCAAATTACACAGTGACTAAAAATAACGTGCCTTGTTCGTATGATATTATATTAGGTGTGTGCATAAGACCATTTTTTTTCTAAATTTCATATTCTTTATTATATTATACTGTAAATTGCACAATCTCCAATCTCCAGGAACACAAACCACTTCCGATATTGTCTTTCATTTTTACACACTTTTGGAACCAATCCTAGAAGCAGTTGTGATGCCTTTTGGCATTAAATAAAAACAAGAATTAAATTAATTGAAATTAATTACAAATTAAAAAAAATACGTTTATTTTATTTAAAACATTAGTTGTATCACGGCGAGGTCAAGTTGAAGTGAATCGCTGACAAGACGTGTCTCTTTAAGGTCAAGTAATTATCAGTTTTAATGATAAGATATAGTAATGTAATAGTAAGTGTATCTAGTTATGATATAAATCAACCAATATCCCAGTGACCCACGTAATTTTCCTACAGGTTGCAAGTGCTCTCACCGGACCAGGGAATCCACATGGTAAAGTGGAACGCCCAACATTACATGGGCTTCAAAATAGAGTTTTTGAAGGCGTTGACTGCATCTTTTGTGGACTAGAATCTTTGTCCACGCAGTTCATTAATAATTTTTGGAAAAGTCAGAACTATGGACTGTATGATGGTACAACGATTCGATGAGTCCGTTCTTCAAGAACTCAACTGTTTTCCGATCTTTGGGGGAACTTGCATTGTCTTGGGGGAGGATCATTTACTTTTGTCGGTTTTGGTTCATCTTGGAACACCCTGGGTAACTGTCGTTGTTGGTAGATCTGTTGTTGAATCGTGGATAAGATTAATCCATCCACGTTCAAACTCCCGATACCAACAAGATATTCTTCTTTGATTGCTGCAAACGATATAAATTTGCAAACTAATACATATTCGGATATAATGTTTAAGTTATTCTGATAATGCATATTTCCTAGGCATATTTCTTCGAATGTATACAATGTTCTATACAACTGGATAATCGATTCCAATGAAAAAGTGAACGCTTATAAATAATTTGTGGTGAACTCTTTGTAATCCAATTTCGATTTCATTATTAATACTGTAATTTGTAGTGAACACACCACAATCGCCGTATTAATATCCTCAGATCGATAAAAACAATACCACATCTCTAATTTTTTATTGGAATCAATAACAGCAGCGTGTATTACTCAGTTCGTTTGCAATCATTTCGATTATTAAAAAAAAAACGCTTTCGAAAGTCGATTGGGCAACGCGGTTAAAGAGAGAATTAGAATGTTTGTTTTCACACTTTTTTCTATAAGGCGTTTTTAACATTAAGAAGAAGGTTTCTCTTGAATAACTTTTCTATAAACAACGCGATAAATGTTTATTTCGTTTTGGCGATTAATCGATATCCAGTTAATCAACAACGTATCTATTAAATATTCCAAAAAATTGTACCGCATGTTTACTGTTATCGTTGAAAATAAGCAGAGTATATATACAGTTTTACAAGACAGGTGGATTGGAAGAAGGAGCGCAATTGAGTGGCTGGCTAGATCTCCTGACTATTATTTCTGGGGATATCTTAAAAACATTGTGTACAAGACAAAACCTGATAATCTGGATGAACTGAGAAATAGAATACTGTTAACAGCCCATCAAATAACAAATAAGCAATTGCATACTACCATATCAGCTTTTTATAATCGATTTGGATACTGTCAAATAGAAGAAGGAAGACAATTTGAACATCTCATTAAATAAGATTAGTGTTAATTATTTTGGTAATAAAAACGTTCGCGTAAATTATTTTTCTCAATAACTGTAGAACAAATGAAATTAGAATTATGCGGTCTTAACGGTTGTATTTGTAATTTAATAGATTGTGAAAAACTGAAAATATATAAGTACATGGTGTACTATTTAAAAAAATGTGTTAATAAGTTATTTTGGAGCAACGGTGCACCCTGTACACTTCTCTGGATTATTTGAAAAAACTTTTACTAAACATTTTTATTTTGTAAACCTAAAGGAAATCGAAATATTAGCAAGTTACGTTACTTTATGTACACACTGTATATAAACATAACAATACATGATAATTAAGTTTCAACATATACAGTGGGTCCAGATAGTAAACGTTTTTTATCACCTCTTCAACGTATTTGTAACGGAAGAAGAATAAGGAGATTTATCGCAGTGTGAATAGAGAAGAACTGTTAGGAAATTTCACATTTATGGAAAAGATACCGGAGAAACGGATAATTCTGATTCGTCGATATAAAGCATTGTTTACTTCAAACTACATCGAACGAAAGAAGGCATTAGAAGCTTATTGTGTCGGTTTTTATAAAAAATTCTTATGCCGCGTTACAAAGGAAATAATTGCTTATCACTTTGGAAGGAAAACGTTACTGTCCACACTATACAGGGTGGACAGGATTTAATTGACTTATACAGAGATCTCGTAAACGGCAATAGATACAATATCGATTAAATGGAGAAAAAGTTTGGTATATTAATAGGAAATTAGATGGTTCACTAGTTGCCGAGATATTTGACAAAATCCGAAAATGGTCCTTTTCGTTTTTTAAATTTGCCGTCGTTATTATGAAAGATATCAAAAAAAGTATTCCCAACTTTTTTCAATAAACGAGGTTTTCTATAAATTACCATACCAAAAACTTCATTACGACGTTTCGTCTTTACATGGTCACCATCAACTTAATTTTTTTAAATACGGACCTGGATTTTTTATTGCAGTATTTTTTACGTTTTGTATAGATACATACAATGATATAGCATACTTGACGATTCTACCACGTTTCGTCTTTCAAAAATCATCATCTTTTTTAAGTAAAATTAATAATTTTAAATATTGGGCATTAAATAAAAATTTTTAATAATATTTATTCATTGTCATTAAGTTTCAAAATAAATTGTTGAATTTAATCATTTCCTTTCGAAATTATTATTTAATACCCAATATTTAAAATTATTAATTTGACTTTAGTAAAGAAGACTAGACTTAAAAAAGATGATGATTTTTGAAAGACGAAACGTGGTAGAATCGTCAAGTATGCTATTTCATTGTATGTATCTATACAAAACGTAAAAGATATTGCAATAAAAAATCCAGGTCCGTATTTAAAAAAATGAAGTTGATGGTGACCCTTTAAAGACGAAACATCGTAATGAGATTTTTGGTATGGTAATTTATAGAAAACCTCGTTTATTAAAAAAAGTTGAGAATCATTTTTTTGATATCTTTTATAATAACGACGGCAAATATAAAAAACGAAAACCACCATTTTCGGATTTTGTCAAATATCTCCGGAACTAGTGGAGATATTTTAAATTTTTTTGAACCATCTAATTTCCCATTAATATACCAAACTTTTTCTCCATTTAATCAATATTGTATCTATTGTGGTTCACGAGATCTCTGTATACGTCAATTAAATCCGGTCCACCCTGTATAATCCGAGTTAAAGTGATATTTTTTCCTATCGATGGAATGGAATCTCACAGAATATCCATGCAGTCGGTTTTATGTCTTGATATTGATCGACAAGACGCTGGTTGTTATATTTCTAGTGCATATAACTAAATAATGTAATAAAATTCCGATGGTTCACGTCTACAAAGTATGTAATTTCATTCAGACTTATAAATAATAAAAGTACAGTTCTCTGTAGAGCGTAACTGCTTGTGATATAATAAAATAATCCAAGCGAAACGATATTCGATATTTTGATAAAATTATTATTTGAAAAACGGGATAAAAATTTAATTGGATTTTAAGATTGATTAAAAAATACGGTAACTGCGACACTATAGATGTCATTTTTCTTACTTTTAGCATTTTTGTACTCGTCGTAACTTATTAAAGGAAGGTCCGATTAGAATAATGTGCTACTACGTTTTTTTCGAAAAATACATCGATGTATACATATACTCTTGAATAATCAGACAGCACTGAAATCTGTAGCATGTCCCCAGATCTAGACTGGTTTGGGACTGCCTACAAAAACTCTAAACCCTGGCAAACCATAAACTAAGTGAAAAAATTACATTTTGTGTTTGCAGGGCTGTATCTCTTGAAAGAAAAAAGCTAGCATATTGCGGTTTGGCCCAAAATATAGCTTATACGAGGATGTATTAATATCTAGTTAGCCTATACCAGTTCCAAGCATAATCAAAATATTGCGTTACTATAGCAACGAACAATAACTTATTAGAAGTGTCAGTGTGAAGTTTGACGTCATAAAAGTAAACCAGAGCTACGCAATAAATTAAAACAAAAGAGATGTCCACCGAAATTGTGAAAATCGAAAAATTGGAGTATCGAGCCATCATCAAGTACCTGTATTTAAAAGGGTTAAGAGGTAAGCAGATTTACGAAGATATGCTTAGTACCCTTGGTGATCAATGTCCTTCGTATGCGACCGTGAAAAATTGGACTGCAAGCTTCAAAAGAGGTCAATTCTCCATTGAAGATGATGATCGATCTGGAAGGCCAGTTTCTGTGTCAGTCCCCAAAAATATCGATGCAGTTCATGACATGATTTTATCAGACTGTCGAATTGGGCTAAAACGGATATCTGAAGCACTGAATATTTCATACGAACGCGTTCATCATATAGTTCACGTCAATTTGGACATAAGAAAAATTGCTGCAAAATGGATCCCCAAATGTTTGAATGTTGACCAAAAGCGTGCAAGGGTAGAAGTATCGCGTTCGATCTGTGCACGATTTGAAAACGATGTAGACTTCTTAAACCTAATTGTTACTATGGGTGAGACTTGGGTACATTTCTACGATCCAAAAACAAAGCAACAATCGATGGAATGGCGACACTCTGGTTCTCCAAGACCTAAGAAGTTTCGTGTCCAAAAATCTGCTGGAAAAGTTCTTGCTTCAGTTTTTTGGGATTGCCATGGAGTAATCATGATTGATTTTTTGGATAAGGGACATTACTGACCACTATACGGAAAAAAATTAAAGAGAAAAGACGCGGAAAGCTATCCAAAGGTGTTTTGTTTTTGCAGGACAACGCCCCTGCACACAAATCTCATGTTGCCATGAAAAAAATTCGTGATTTAGGGTTTGAATTACTAGAACACCCCCCTTATTCACCAGATTTGGCTCCGTACGACTATCATTTCTTTCCTCAACTGAAAAAAAGTTTAAAAGGTCGTAAATTTTCTTCCAACGAGGAGGTAATAAAAGCTGTGGAGGTCTGGTTTGCAGAGCAAAAAGAAACATTTTTTTTTGGAAGGTCTAGAGACGTTGCAGGTTTGCTGTGATGAATGTATCCAATTAAGAGGTTAATATGTCGGGTAATAAAATATTTTGACATTGAAATTTTGTTTGGTTCTATAGTAGGCTTAGAATTTTTCAATATATCTTCGTATATTCGAGAATAACATATCGAAAACTCGCGTAAATCGAAGTAGGCGTTTTTAAGAAATAGCATTTTGAAAAAAAAAGCCGATTTTCCGGAAAATGTTTCCAAGGTATTGGAAATCCGGAAAAATTACCCACATTTTGAAAAAAAACCGATTCCGATACGATTATTTGGGCCGAAATGGCGACTATTTTAATCAAAAGGTAGTTTTTAGTTCTCGAAATGACGGCTTTACGATGTATACATTGACATGGCGCTACAGGACTCCAAAAACATTTTTTGAAAAAAAGGTGTCTTATGAGATCGCAAATAGAATATGGTTTCAAAGTTTCAGAAAAATCAAAGGTCGATGAATCGAAGTGGAATCGGCCATAATAAAATTATTTCGCGCAGACAACACACCGTCTTATTGAATAATTGATTGGAGTACCAGGAGAATGATCTAATGCCAGATTGTTGGTAATCGAGCGAAATTATTAATTCGTATAGATTCGAGATAATTTCTTAATGAATGATTTAGAAAGCTTTATCGGATATAACCAATTATTGAAAGAAAAAAATGTAACAATAATTGCATTTGATTTAAAAAAACATAACCATCAAGTGCGCTAAACATAGGTATAATTATATTATTCCTTCTAAGGCATTATCCTTTTCATAATAATTGATGGATGTTCTCAATTATTCAAATGTCTATAAATATAGTAATCTCTCCAGTATGCTGGTTCTATTGTTGTTTTTTGTTTCACTAGTAAAAAGTTAATGTTGATGTACTCCGTTTCTGCTGGTATATTTATTAGTTTTGGTCCACTAAACAGTACAGTAATCTTCCCTTATTTTTCTACCTAATTCTTCTTCTTCTCAAATCGACATAAAATCCTTGTTAGAACATACATTAAAAATAATTGTTTTCCCATTATGATTTAGACCACAACTTTCAACATGAGAAAACATTCTACTTAATTGTATTCAATTTTATTTAATTTTATTCGATTTTGTTCAATTTTTTTTCAATTTTATTCAATTTTGTACAATCGTATTCAATTTTACTAAATTCTATTTAACTTTATTCAATTTTATCCAATTTCATATTATATCATACAATTTCATCCCAGTTTATTCCATCAAGTCTCAGCCTTGACACTTATCTGCCAATACTGTGATATGTAAGGTGATAGAAAAATGTATTTATAAACAAATGTTTTCTTTCCTCAAAAGGTATAATGTTATATCACACCATCAGCACGGTTTCTTGCCTGGCAGATCGACGGAGAGTGCATCCATAGCTCTGCTTAATTTTATCCACACCTCATTGGACAGGAAGAGATATGTGGGGGCGCTCTTCTTTGATCTTTCAAAAGCTTTTGACTCGGTTAGTCCAGATATAGCAATAAATAAACTACGAGATTTAGGATTTTGGGGCTAATTTCTATCGTGGCTGAAATCATACTTAGAAGCCAGAACACTTATTGTCAGAATTGAAGATCAGAAGTCCCTCCCCCAACCTGTAGAAATTGGCGTACCTCAAAGGTCAATCTTAGGTCCTCTGATATTTTTTTATACATAAATGATCTTTCTAAATATGTTAGCACTAATCATTTGATACTATATGCAGATGACACCACATTAGCAATTGATTCTGAATCTCCAGATGAGCTGCTTAAAGATGAATATTTTATCAAAAGAATTTATCAGTTGGTGTAAAAGGAATTCTTTGTAAGTAAATTCGACAAAAACCATACTCATGCATTTTTCTACAAGAACAGATTTTCCTGAAAATATTTTGACAGTTCTTGCTTCAACTTCTGGAGTAAATATAAGTAATAATACAAACTGTACAATTAATGTTAATATTCATCATAAATAATATAAGTACTTATGTATTTGTTGGTATTCTTTGTTAGTAAATTCGACAAAAACCATACTCATGCATTTTTCTACAAGAACAGATTTTCCTGAAAATATTTTGACAGTTCTTGCTTCAACTTCTGGAGTAAATATAAGTAATAATACAAACTGTACAATTAATGTTAATATTCATCATAAATAATATAAGTACTTATGTATTTGTTGGTATTCAATAAAAAATAATCCTTGTCTTTGTAGTATTTTAGAAATGTCAAATTTGGAAGTGATATTCAAATTTGGAAGTGACGTTTGGTTTCGCAGCAGTTGCTATGGGTAACGGCCGCGAAATTGAATTTCGCGGACTGTGTTGAGAACGCGAAATACTGACTTCGCGTCCGATTGCACGAAAAATATATTTATAACTAGTCAACTGATCAATGTTTATTATGCAATAGTATACTCCCATATTTCCTATAATCTCGTTCTATTGGGGGTTGCGGTAAATGCCTCAAGGATTTTTATTTCTCAAAAAAGGATAGTCCGTCTAATTTTTAATCCAGATTATAGAGAAACATGCAAAAATCAGTTTAAAGATTTCGGTATTCTGACTTTTTATTCTATTTACATCTACAAGTGCATATTATATGCAAAAAGTAATTTCAGTGAATTTAGTCTTAATTCTGATTTCTATGATTACCCAACCAGATCTGGAAAATTTATACGGCCACTAAAACATGAATTTTTTTTCCCATGGTAATTCAATTTTAACGTAAATATTACTTTTTTGTACCATTATTTGAGCTATTTTATAAAAATAATACTTTTTAATACAATTTCAAAACACCATTAAAATTATGACGTGATCGCCATATGTTGTTACATATTGAACAACTGATTCCATTTAAGATATTTATTTGACAAGATGACAATCTGACATAATTTATTAACCCGAAATAATTTTAGAAATCTATATTAATATCCCCATATAAACTATAACAACCTTTCACCAACTAGCCATACAAAAATAAAACGTGTTAACGTTAATCTGATGTTTTTAGTAGAAAAAACGTGTAGGAGCGCCCAACAAATTTTGTTTCGCTTTCCAATTTTATTGATATTTCACTTTCTTTAAGCTATATTTATTTATACTTCATCGGAACGTTCAAAAAAACCCTTCAATAGGAAATAAAATTTTATATACCAATTAATTGAAGAAAAAAAAAACAAATAATGAGAGGATGTTTGTCATCTACCTACGAGAGGAGATACATTCCTCATTTTTTATTTTCTATTTCCAATTATTACTAGTTTGTTCTTACTTTGTACCGGGTGGGCAAATAACAACGGCCAAACACGCTCAAATATTACGAATACGAGAAATATTTTTGATCCAGGCTTTTTATCAAAAGTGGGATAATCTTTAAAACTTGGCAAAGCAGACCAAGGGCAAAATCAAAATTCTGAAAAAGTACTGCGTGTTAATTTAAGTTATTTCAAAATATTCTTGTTGCTGCTGCTTTTATTATATATTTTTTATTTGGTCCGTGAACCTATATCAATAATGTAATTATTATTCGATGGATGTATCATCTACGGAAATAATATTGATTTTTAATAAATTCTCAATCATAATAATTACTATTCATAGCTCAAGTCTTCCGGCAGACTTCCAGCTATGAAATAATGTGAAGATGTTAATAAGTCAAAGGCCAAAAATAGAAGAAAAATTATCTCTAGTTCTTGAAGCAACCTCATGATAAAAAATTTAGAAAAATGTAATTCAATTAATATTAAATTTCAGTTCTAACGAACGTGCTCCACCAACGAGCCTTCATATTTTCCTCAGCCGTCCTCTGAATTTCATTGTAGTTTGCTTTCGGGAATATTCTACTGTCTTGACAAGGCGATCTTGTTGGAGTAGTTGTTAAATTATTGGAAACGACAAAGTAGGGCTCAAGGGTCAGTTAACATAGCCCAAGTCCTAGATGTCTGTTCTCACTAAGAATTTTGGAAAGATGGCTAGAGGTATAGAATGTAGAGAAGTCATTCAAATCGTTGGTCCATTTATATTCTAGCCCGAGTGGTATGAACGCCTAGGCCCTCTAGACGTTTACACAAATTTAAGGAGGAGGTTCTTAACTTCACGTCACTACATGTGGTGGCGGAAAGTAAAAACATCTCAACACACTTGGAAAGAATACAATACAAATAGGTGTAAAGCAATAAATGGGACTGAGGTGCGGGTCAAGAACTCTGAAAGCATCCAGGACCCGCAGGGATGGAAGTAAAATAGCAGATGAATTAGCAAAGATAGATCATCAAAAATGTGGGAAACTACAACAAATGGTTGCCTAAGCCAGAATAAGACTGCATTTAGAATCTTGACAGGTGACCTAACAGGACACAACCATCTAAATAGATCCCACTAAAAGCTTAAACCAGTGAAGTGGTTCTGTGGAATGAAGAAGATACCACAGTGCATAGCAATACAGAATTTAGGTCTTAGTGTATGTCACTAAAGAGAACATTATAATACAAATACATTAGGGTGGGTCAAAAATGGGTTGCTAGACACCTTAAGAAAATTCTCACCAAATATGAGCTCTTAATTTTAATAGGAAGATCCTCCGCATCGCAGTTTTTTACTTTTCTTAGTCCAATAGAAAAAAATCATACCTCACCATTAATTGATTGTACAGAAAAGTTTTTTTGAAAAATTTTGTAGGAACTTTATTGCTCTACAAAAAAGGTATCTTTTTTTCGTATATACCATACCATTTGAATGATATTGAAGATTTAAGTTTGATTATTTTAAATCAAATGTCATTTTTGTTTATGAATTTTATAACTCGACAAGAAATGGCTATTATAAAGTGCGCAGTAGAAATTTTTTTAGGAACTGCTCTATAAAAATGGTATCTTATGTTTTGGCCCATTTTTCCGTATTAGTTGAAAAAAAATAGTTGATTTTTTTGACCCACCCTAAAATACATAAACATCTTTTGTATAAAAAATAAGAATAAGATATAACTACTACTCGGGCTACAGCTACGCCAGGTGATAAATTTAATTTTACACAGAATGAACACAGACTTTTTTTGGTATTTTATTTGTAGGAGGTCTAATGAGTCACAATTCAAAACACTTTAAAATATGTGATAATAGACAAATTGTGTTTTATGAATATGATAACACTAAATTATTTTTCGAATTAATATATTCAAATCTTGGACAGAATAACTTGAATATGAAAATAATAATCCAAATATCTTGTCTAATAGATTCAAAAAAACAAACAACTAATAAATCATGATTGTTATATTTTAATTAATAATTATTGGTATCCGAAGAACCAACAATAAAAATCCAGCTAAAGTGCCACATTCAATAATAAATCTAGTTTCATACGTGGTATATAGGTTACAAGAGTTCAACGAACTTTAGATCCGACTACAGAGAAGGTAGTAGGTACTAAAAGGTAAGTGGGAATGTTTACAAATCAACTCGAACTCGGTAAGTCTTGCTGAATTTGGTCATGTTGTTTAAATTATTATTATTCGATAAAAATACGAAATTTTTAGTACCTAAATGAATTAGAAAATAGTACAGTATCTGTGAGAATAGAAAAACAATAGTTATTCACGTAACTGATAAAAAGAACGATATTGTTCAACAAGCGTAATATTTACAAAAACTAGGTCCAGCGACTTTTGCAAATTACGGGAGAATCTTCAACTACAATTAATGTGGAATCAAATCGTGTTAGAAGTATTGTTACTCAAGAAGTAGATACGTAGATACAAAGAACATCAGAAAATGGACTTAATTTAAATAACTGTGTCTATAATAATGTTGTTTTCAATGTTTATAAATCCCATACAAATACCATTGAATTAAAATAATGAGTTAATTGTCAGTTTAAATAATGAAATAATTGTCAGTTTTTACAGTAATTAATAAATTATTCTTTGAAACTTAAACAGTTACGTAAAGTTTTTAGATAACTACTTTTCATAACTGATATATATGAAGGTCATGAAAAATGTGACGTTTCCTAATGTCAACGAGTGACTTACAAGTGTCACATTTGATAGCGGAATTATAGTTTATTCCAGAAAGGTATAGGGTAATAAAACCTCATTAGGAAGGTATGCAGAGGGAGCACAGAGTGACCCAACGAATACATTTAAGCCACTTTCATAGTTTGGCATTGATTTCATTGTAAAATTCTTTCTTTTTGGTAGTACCACCCGGGTTGGGGTGAATATATGGGTTTAGACTATTGTTATCAATTCACAAACACTAGAAATAATGTGCCAAAGGCGTGCCGGTAGAATACTCGTAGAAAGGAAAGAATTTTATTTTAACAGAATAAATATGAGGCATTATGTACATAGTATTAGGTACACTTATTTTTTATTGAACATTATACAAAAAATACATTATACAGAAATTAAATTATAAAAAATCATAATATTCTTCGTCATCTGAGGAACTGTCATTTCCTCTTAACGTTATAATTAACGGGTCGACGGTGCGATCGATCAAGTAGTCAAGATCCCACAATTTCTCCTCTTCTTTAATGGCATGCTGGACTGCTTTTCGCCAGTTCTCTGGTGTTACCTCCTTAATGGCTTGATGAAACAGTAGCTTAACGTTTTTCATTTTGAATGTCGTGTTGTGTCTTGCCACAAATCCTTTCACTTGCGCCCATATAAGTTCTATAGGATTTAGTTCGCAATGATATGGCGGTGTGCGCAGCACAGTTACACTATATTTTTCTGCTATATCTTCCACGGCGTATTTCATAAAACGATGTTTGTGTAAATTTGCTATAGCTAATAGTTCTCTTTTTAACAAATTATCTTCAAATTCAATACTTTTGGTGGTTAACCCGTCAATAATTTCTTGTTTTCTCCAAGATAAAGTTGGAGTCTTCTCTATGCGTCGAGAATGATAACTTGCGTTATCCATAACTACTACTGAATCAGCCGGAAGATATTTTATCATTTCACCAAAGTAGTCTTCAAAAACATCCGAATCCATGTCCTCGTGGTAATCTCCCGTATGGCACGACTGAAAGGTTAGCAAACCTTCTTTTATGAAGGATGGACGATTATTAGTCTTTTACCCTTTAGCTGAAGGCACCTTAATACCCGTTGACAGGCCTTCCATGAAAGCTTGGCGAGCACTGGTTATATTTTTGTCTTGCCACATTTTTGGTACTGTATATCCTTCATTAATCCACGTCTCATCAAGATAAAATATTTTCTTCTGCTCTGTTCTGTACTGCTTTATACTTCTTAAGTATTTTCGTCGCCAGCAAAGAATTTCATCGCTATCCAGTAAAAGTGCTTTACGGATATGCTTTTCCCAGGCAATATCCATATTTCTCAAAGTGGTACATAAAAGTTTTTCAGTTATCAACGGAATACTGTAATCCTGGCCAAACTCCATTAAAATCTTATCTACAGTGGGTATTTCTTTTTTAAAATAAAAAGAGTGAACTTTTCTTCGAATTACACTGTTGGTGTATTCATCAAGGACTTTTACTGATCTGCCTGGACTTTTCTTGGGAGGCTCCACTTGGCCTGCTATCTTTCTCCCCCGCAATAATTTAAAAACGGTGGACTTTCCAACTCCAGTCATTTGGGAACATCGTTTCTTGTACAGTAAATTTCGGGTAATCGTATTTTACGCAATCATGTACATTTAAAATAATAAGTTTTTCGTTCACTGATAGTGGAGAATTATTGGAACATCTTTTCGTTGGTGTAAATGTCGCCATTTTATTACTAATCTTATAATACTGTGAACACTATTTACGGCTTAACAGCAAATACTGATGCGTTAAACTAAACAAATATACTTATAAAGGTCATATATATACTTTTCCTAATTCTTTTACGCAATTACTTGAAATTTTAATATTACAAACAATACTATTTCAAGACCTACTCCTATGGCCGACACCGAAATTGAGCCGAACTGGACGGAATTCCCCATATTATTACCCTATACCTTTCCGAAATAGACTTATAGATAAATGTTCATTTTCCAATCTCTATAATAGAAATTCACTTGCTACACCGTCGTCTCTTTCGTTCTGGACTCTGTACCCCTTTTGTTCTGAATTCAAACATTCCTATTTCCAAAATCAGGAAAATATTATTATTAGAGTTGAATCTAGTTAACATCGCGAGTTTCCCGAGAGGTACAGCTGTTAGTTTTAGTTTGTGTAGGAGTAGATGTAATGCAGATTTGGGATAAACCTAACTTGCCTATTTAACTGGGATTTTACCTTCATTCATATTTTGACTACTATTATTTTAAGCTCTGTAACGATTACGTACAATTTCGAAATATGATAATATACCTACTTAAAATTACAAAGTAATTATTGACTTCCGAAAGAGCACAATAAAATTATTTCAAATTCTCAACATGAATTACCTGGACGCATACAATCGAGACTAATATTATTTTTGATGGTTTGAACACCCCTAGTTTTTTAGAACTTCAAAAAGCACCCATATTTATGTACTAAAATAATGATTATACAGAGCATTTCAATGAAAACTATCCACCCCAGATATTTCTGAAGGCGTCACTTTTATGAAAAAATGAAAAACCGCAATGACCTTCAACTCAGTTTGTGATATTTTCATCAATAAACCCATAATCGGTGAACTATATTCTATTCTTTCGTTGAATAAGATCGTTATACATAGTTAGCCAACTAATTTTTGGAGATACTGGTAACTGAACTTATGACTACTAGCGTTGATTGAGGAGCGTTGATTGAGGAAACTCCTCAATCAACGCTACTAGTGAAATGAAATTATTTGTAAGGATGTTCTAAAAGGATTGAAAGTGGAAGGTCCAAAAGATTTTAAAGGATAATTGCACTCCTCTCATGGGATTTTTTACACATGAGGGAAATATTCATTGAAATGCTTTGTATATTATTCAATTAAATCTCTCAAACGAAAGTCTACCTACCAACTTTTAGCTCGTTTCAAATTATGGACCAAACCAAAAAAAAAATTAACTCCTCACGTATGCATCTTTGTTTTGTTTGGTTCTAGTATAGTGAGATAGTAAATTGAAGCTATTAGTTACACCAAAACGCCACAGTCGTAAATCTAATTTTGAGATGTTCCCACGGATTCATGCTCTGAAATTTCTTTACCATCGTGAGTATACTCGCTGGTTTGTAGTAGAAAATTTTAAAAAAATATCTTGAATTATATCATGCGGAAGGCAATCTGTTGGTTTAGATTTATGATTTACCATCAGATGGAATAAAGTATTAAATAAATACAGTAAGTTAACGGTAAATAAAGGATCTATTCAAATAATAAATTCATATTTTGGAAAAGCAATAGGAATTGTTTCAATTTCTTCATTATAAAGTAGGTAGGTACTAATAGGAATCGATTTCAGTCGAGATACAGTTGTAACCAAAAAAAGGGTACATATATTAGGAAAGGACGTTAACGTTGTCTCTTTTGCATTAAATGTTATCAATACTGAAGCTCATAGACGCTGGCTCTATTAAAATTGCATGTTCAAAACATTTGTTTCAATAAAGTTTGAACCAAAATGGAAAAAAGAGTGGTTTGTGCAGTAACAAATTTATATAATACACTGCGTGAGACCAATTATTGCTATTCATGCTGTTTGTGGTTTACGTTTACAAAACATAAGTGCAAACAAAGCCAGTATAAAGTATCACAGGAAATATGTTATGTAGCGTAGCACTCTTAATGCGTCCCTGTCCAAGTGCCCAAAACATCTCTAAACTACCGCAGGTGACCGAGTGCAGGCAGTATAACGTTCTCCAAATTTTCTGTAGACCTTATTTCGGCCATTGTGATAAATACACATTCTGCTCTTATACACTACTACTACTACTACTCAGTCAGGCGAACCTTGGCCAAGACAAACTCAAGCCAAGGTTCCGGCACTGAGGCCACTGACGGCCCCATTGTGCCATTCCTGCCACTTATACATCCATGAAGCCGAGCCTCTCGATGAAGGACTCAATCCTCTTCAGTGGATGCCTGCTTATGTCCCCAGAGGCAATAGCCCAATGTGGACATACGAGGAGAACATGGTCCGACGTTTCGTCAGCCACGCCACAACCCCAGCATAGGTGGCTTTCCTCTAAACCTATGTTACAGAGGTGTTTCCTCTGACTGCAGTGCCCTGTTAGGAGTCCTGCTATCTTCTTTAACCTACTCCTTGGTAGTCCTAGAGCAGGTCTAGCATGTCCATCAGTCCATCTCCTCAATAGGAGTTTGGACTGCCTGAAACCCAGTAGAGCCCTCCAGTGAGCAGGGTGCTGGTTTCTCAACCAGTTCCTCGTCTCCTTACGGATTGTTTGTTTTGTGAGGACCAAGGTCGGGCCCGGGCCGTTAACGGGAGCAGCCACCCCTTCGTTGCCTTCAAAACCAGAGTGGGCCGGAATCCATTCTAGCCACACTGTGTTCCACCTTGCTAGGTCAGCAAGGCGCTCACGACATTCAGCAGCAAGCCCTGAGTTGATGGTATATCCACTCAGTGCCTCAATTGCCGCCTGACTGTCGGTGTATATGGTTATGCGTCGATCCGTATAACCTCTGTCTAGGTTTAGGCTCTTATCCATGAACAATACATTTTTCCAGTCGTCAATTGTGCAATTGAGCAAAAGCATTTCCTCGTCTTTTATTAGCAACAATTAATAAGGGACATTTGGTTCGGCTAGAAGCAATCAAACCACTTTCCCCCAACCTTCATTAGACCGTAGAAGTGCCAATCGCTGATCTTTGAACTTGCTGAAGGGTGCTTTGAAGCTTTGTAGCCGTTAGTGCTGCTATCCTCTCAAAGTGATCCCATGTTGGTAACCAAATTGGTTTCGAGAATTTGTCCAAATGTGTTAATGTGATTTTTAGGGAAACACATTTCAGGCAGTGTGATAAATATTAACACTATCTTCAGAATTGAGCCATTGGACCCCGATTATCCCCATATTATGTGACAACCTATGACAGCTGATAACCTTCACCTCCAATAATACCAGCCGGTTTTATGCAAATAAGATGACGTGAGTCCATCAGATACGTAATGTCTCTATATGCATTTCAATAAGATGTCGAACTTACGTGCTTGGTTTACATCTAGAGTTGAAAAAGTTAGGAAATTTAAGTCATGAATAAATCATGATTCATACGCATGCTGTTATAGTCAATTTCAATAAGGTCGGGTTGTTTAGGGAGGAAGTGGTGAATTTGGAATGTCTCGATGGTATTCACAAACCTTGCAAACTAATAATGAAATAATGAAAATTTGGCAAAAATTTAGGATTATAAATTCTGCGTTTTATAATGGTAGTCGTATGTAATAATTAGTATTTTATTGCTAGAAGGGAGTTAGTGTGATATTTCAATGACTTTTTGAAAACTGCACCAGTTAACTGTCATTAATTAATACAGTACTGTCAAATTTTAGGTAAGCTACATCATTTACTGTGTATTCGACAGCCATTGAAAGAAGACAACTTCTTAATATATGACAGTTGACAGAAGCAGTGTAGCCTCGTAAATTTATATATGTACTCACGTAAATCACCAATTGCTGTATAGATGTCACTTACCTGTAAAAAGTAAAAATATATTAGAAAAATACTAGATTGGAACTGGAAAAATCAAAACATTATCATTTTTTTACATAGAGTTGTGAATTCGGTTACGGACTAAGCTCATTATTGTTTTTTTGTAGTTTTTAAATAACACACCTCAATTCCTCAATCATTTCAAAGGACGATTTTATGTGGCACTGCACACCAAATTTCCTTTTCACACCCTCACAAGTGTTGACTAACAACAGATATTTATAGTACTAGCAAGAGATATAGTGAGGCAAAGCGATACCAACAACATCTTTCGTCTGTTATTGAAACGAGCGAGTAAACCAATTTGTACAAAATATGTCCAATTAACGTTAGGATCATCATGTCTGGTGGGATTGTATTCAATGCAAATGGACTAGTTAATAAACGATTTGTGGGATTTTTGATAATGTTGACCAAAAGCGTGCAAGGGTAAAAGCATCGCGTTCGATCTGTGCTCGATTTGAAAACGATGTAGACTTCTTAAACCGAATTGTTACTATGGATGAGACTTGGGTACATTTCTACGCTCCAGAAACAAAGCAACAATCGATGGACTGGCGACACTCTGGTTCTCCAAGACCTAAGAAGTTTAGTGTCCAAAAATCTGCTGGAAAAGTTCTTGCTTCAGTTTTTTGAGATTGCCATGGAGTAATCATGATTGATTTTTTGGATAAGGGTAGAACAATAGCTGGAGATTACTATTCGACATTACTGACCACTCTACGGGAAAAAATTAAAGAGAAAAGACGCGGTAAGCTATCCAAAGTTGTTTTGTTTTTGCAGGACAACGCCCCTGCACACAAATCTCATGTTGCCATGCAAAAAATTCGTGATTTAGGGTTTGAATTACTAGAACATCCCCTTATTCACCAAATTTGGCTCCGTCCGACTATCATCTCTTTCCTCAACTGAAAAAAAGTTTAGAAGGTCGTACATTGTCTTCCAACGAGGAGGTAATAGAAGCTGTGGAGGTCTGGTTTGCAGAGCAAGAAGAAACATTTTTTTTGAAAGGTCTAGAGACGTTGCAGGTTCGCTGTAATAAATGTATCCAATCGGCTAAGAATTTTTCAATATATCCTCGTATATTCGAGAATAATATATCGAAAATTCGCGTAAATCGAAGTGGGCGTTTTTGAGAAATCGAATTTTGAAAAAAAAAAGCACATTTCTTAGTTTTTCCGATTTTTCGGAAAAATTTTATGTTGGGTAATAAAATATTTTGACATTTAAATTTTGTTTGGTTCTATAGTAGGCTAAGATTTTTTCAATATAACCTCGTATTGTCTTCTGGACCAACGCCATTTTTATTGCGCTTGGACAAAAAATAGGTCATTTATATAAATATGTCAATACAAAACTCAAAACTTTGTAAACTGCATCCCATTATTTGAACCGTTTGAAAATATTTCTTAAAAGAATACCGACTGGTAATAATTATTTAGAACACATTTCAATCCCTGTATTTTATAATAAAAATTATTTCACTAAAAAGCTTATAATTTTGAAATAATGTCATTTTATACTTTCGTAACAAATTTAAAATAGCGTTATTACAAAACTAACCATAATATTGTGAGAAACACGAATTTCGTGAAAAAAAGTTAAACCCATAACATTACTCACGCACACTGCATAATAATATAAATAAAATTTTAATTGCTACTTTATATCGTTGAAATTATTAAGTAAGATTATAATGAATTTAATGAAGATATTATGGCAAAGTATAGTAGCAGAGTCAGAATAATTAATTACAGGAAAACCGAGATTTATGGTTAAATACAATTTTTACCTCAGCTATAGCAAAATTTGAAGACCAAACTGAACTATTTTTGATAGGGGCAAAAATTTTAGGTTGGTGACGTTATCGTCACCGCATTACCGCGTTACCGCTCCGGCTCGACTGTATTATGAGCGTGCTGGAATCTTTTTGGAGGGGTAACTGCTAATTTATTTGTAAAAATTTCCATTAACCATGGACTTACGATGAAATTTTTAAAGGGTAAAATTTTCGATTCAACATAGGCGTACGATGAATAAAATTGGTTAATTTATTCATAAAAATTTCCATCTTCCAGGGGAGTACGATGGAAATTTTATAATTTGTGAAAATTTCTAAGAGTAACAGTAAGGGGCTGTCCATAAACCACGTAGCTCTATTTTTGCCCATTTATAACCACCCCTCCCTCCATGTAGCTCATCGTACCTTTCTGTCAACCCCCCCCCCCCCTAAGAAACTACGTAGCACTTCAAAATTAAATTTATTATATTAGGTACATTTAAAAAAATTATTGTATATTTTCGATATCATCTTTATTGCTCGAAGATATCGTTCAGTACAAATGGTGAAATAAGCCAATCAATGACAGGCAAGTTTGACTCAAAATTCTCATCGCTCTCTACTGGAATATTTACGAAATTAAAATCAAGATCTTCTTCCTCAAACCATTCTATAATAGGCTCCATCGTATTTTCTTTACCTGAGTTAATATGAACACGGTAGTTGAAAAGCTACGTACCACGGGTTATGACCCCCCTTTAACGTGACCCAGCATAGTCTTAGATCGAACCCCCTCCCCCCCATAATTGGCTAAGTGATTTATGAACAGCCCCTTACTAACGAAGAACTAAAATCATATTAGTCCCAACTATACCTACTCTCTGTAATTCCTGACAAGGATCTAAATACTATAACAGAATATAGAGAAGTTTTTTGTCGATACGGTATGACAAAAATATTAAAATAAACTCTCCTAATGGGTCCATCTTGGTAATTGCATCAATTGAATAAAGTTTGTTTGTGTTTTCAATTCGATTGAGTGTTATGTTTATTGATTTTTGAAATATTAGAGATACTGACGTAGTTTTATTTTCAATTTTATTACAAAAGACGACTACAAGGATTATTAAATAATTATACATTTGATATTGGTTACGTAAGAGTTATAGACGTATTACAGAAGCTTCCAAAATGAGTCACAACCGAAGGCTGAATTATCAGATGAGATGTTATGGTTGAATAGAAATTTATTCAAATGACCAATATCTGTTGGTTTGAATGTGAGGTAGATATGTTAACTGGTATTCAAATTAATAAAAAGTATCATACAAAATAAAATGGAGAAATAAAATCTATTTTTGTCGATGCTCACAATTAATTAGAAGCCTCTAATAAACAAGTTTCTTAGTAATAGGGACTATTATTAAGTGCATTAAAAAATTCAAAATATAAAAACAATTCAATGGTTCATTAATTTATGACTCAACCATCATATATATATATATATATATATATATTTATAAGTTTTGATCACACCTTATCCCATCAATCATTATCACTGTCACTTTCACTGACATTTTAATTTTTAATATGAAGAACATGAAAGTCCATATTTTTGAAAAATTAACATACATTTTCATTAACTTTTTATATTGTAATATATGGGAACCATGGGAACTGGTACACGAAACGACTGGAACTTTTAATTTTTATATATTATTATTTTCAATCGTAATATCACAAAAGTGTATTAAATAATCGTTTATACTTTCAGCTCACGATAAAGATTGTATGAAATTTGTTTACAAAAATATTAATTAATAAACAAATACAGTTTGTCACAGTTGAAACTGGCATAGTATAAACGTGATTTTCGAGAAAATAAAATAGGGATTTCAAAAACTCTTTCCCAATCAAATATCTCAGTTTTTAACCCTTGGTCGTCTACGTTTAGGTCTTTCTCTCACATTTCCAGTTGCAGTTGCCAAGAAAACGCATGACCTTGAAAAAGGAAAAGGACTTTCAATTAATCTACCTTTTAAAATAGACATGCACCGCCACTGGACACAATCCACAAATAAAAAATATAAAATATTATTTAAATTAAACAGCAAGTAAGCGACAGTAAAAGGGGGCTTTAACAAACCAAACAAGCTGAAACAAAGAACTAAAAAGGAAGACCAACAACTGCTTCACATTTTTTAAAATAGTGACGTATATTATTATGTACTAAAAGTTGCATAATGACAGAAAGTTTTTATTCTCATTTATTTCTGTAAATCTGAATCAAAAAAATCGACTATTTTTGAAGGCAAGTGTTTTTCGTCTTTATTCAGAAATTAGTGTCTCGCCTCGGCTATCAATTTTATTATTTTTGTATAAACTATTACTTATATTAACTAAAAAACGGCATATTCTTTTGGTATCGTTTCAATCCAGCTTATTAGCAACTAATTTTTCTTCTCACAAACTTCCACTTTCTCCAGTTACAGTAAAGATAAATAACAGCTTCCACGCATTAAATAAAACGTCTGCGTTAAATGTCCCCAGCATACATCAGTAGGTGTTATCAAATAATAATCTTTGCGTCTTGTTTTTCAAAAAATAAATCTAATAGCTTAGATAGAGATAACGTAGGAGACGAAGTAAGTATGCAGGAAATATTGAACCAGTTCATAAGCTGCATTTATGTAATTTTTATCGTCGAAATATTATAAATCATAACTACCTAACAAGGGATATCCTTGTCAAAGTGAATAATCTTCTAGAACCGCCCATACGTAACAATAAATCCAAATCACCGTAATAAATATATCTTTGCAAACGATAAGACTTTTTTTTGTTCGATCAATGAAGTGATTCGGCTCTACTTTACACAGTGACGTATTTAGATGCAACGAATAAAGGAAAACGAGCATTATACGAAACGTGATAAATACTTCGTGGTTTGGGTGTGTAAATTGTTTTTTTACACCTGTCATTGTCTTTCTGGGACCACTTATTCCACTCGCTCTACTTTATGCAGTGACGTATTTAGATGCAACGAATAAAGTACAACGAGCATTATACGAAACGTGATAAATACTTTGTAGTTTGGGTGTGTAAATTGATTTTTAACACCTGTCATTGTATTTCTAGGACCACTTATTCCACTCGCTTGTTGGTACATTCAAAATAGAGTTTGTGGAGGGGTTTGCTGCATCTTCTGCATCTTTGACCACGCAGACACTTCGAGAACGGATACCATTCTTCGGTTTTGGTTCATCTTGGAACAACCAACGTTTATTTTCGGGATGGCAAGAGTAAATCCAGGATTCATTCAAAGACGGAAGGTCGGATCTTCCGACAGTCCAAGTTTTAGCATATGATGATTAGATGACAGTGGCCTGTTAGACAACGTAGGTCATGCCTGCTATAGTCCAACATTTGTTTGGAGATATTCTTCGAAGGATGTATGAAAGCCTTTGAATGAACCAATCCTGATAACTTATGCCAGAAGTCTAAAGCTCTTCTTGCCGTTTAGGTATTCAGTGTTTGTTTGGCAAAACTTATTGCGATGCCAATTGTAGGTTCTGGTCCGATAGAAACACGTGTGGCTCCCTCCTTTACAAGAGAGTCTGCCTTCTCGTTTCCTTCCATGCCAGAATGGCCAGGGATCCAGACCAGCAATACTTTATTGAGTTCTCCTATTGAGGAGAGTGTTTTTTGGCAGTCTAAAACCAATTTCGACGTTACACGGTGAGAGCTAAGTGCTTTCAAAGCCGCTTGGCTGTCCGAGAAAATTTTTATTGTTCTATGTATGAGATTGGTTTGCTCCAATCTCTCCACACATGAAACAATGGCGTAAATTTCCGCCTGAAACACGGTTGCATAGGATCCTAGAGAGGTTGAGATTTCTGTCCTAGGTCTGCGCCCGTATACACCTGCACCAGAGCCTGAGGGTGTTTTTGAAGCGTCTGTGTACCAACAGCTGTCTGCTCCCAATAGTTCATCCTTACGGAGGACCCATTCATCTCTATTTGGAATTAGGACGGTGTTGACTCTTAAATACATATAGTCAAAATTATGATGAAAAAGAGATCAATTGTGTGGTCAGACAGTACGATCGTTTTTAATTAAAGGCAGTGCTACGATAAAACTGTCGGCTTATTTCTTACAAAGTCGTCTACAGATATTTTATTAATTATGGTATAAAACGAATAGTACCTTGATCTATCTTAAATCCGGTACTGTTATTAAATATCACGTTCAGAAACCTTCGAAGCTTACTTATTGTTACGGTCTAAATTGACCTACTTGCAAAACAGTGGTAGACGCGGTGATATTTTACGTAACCTGTATTTATAACATTGACCAAAAATAGTGAAAACCAGTCCAACGATACGAGCAAATGTAGTCTAAGTACCTATCAGATTAATTGCTAGTGCCTAGTACGATCTACTCCCGCTAAGATGATTCATAAAAAATGTTTTGTAACATAAAAACCTTGTAAATTTGCGGTTGAATGGTTACGTAGGAAACTTTGAAAAAAATTAACAGAAATTTAAGTAAATTTGAACACTGCTTTAAAAGGGGGTGTTTGTAGCGACGAGTTTATATTGTATTTCAAGAGGATATACAATTTTATTAATTTAATAGATTGTTAATTTAATTTTCTGCCGACCGTACGTTATTGAATTATAACAATGTATACAAAATATGTCATTAAATTAATGACCAATTTTCTATTAAACACCGGTTGTGGTATAGGCAACCAAACATAGCATAATATTAACAAAAAAAGGTATAAATTTGAATAGGTACTTTAGGGTGGGTCAAAAATATCAACTAGATTTTTTTTACAACCAATACGGAAAAATGGGTTGCTAGACACCTTAAAAAACTTCTCACCAAATATGAGCTCTTAATTTTAATAGAAAGATCCTCCGCATCGCAGTTTTTAATTTTTTTCTCAGTCCAATACAAAAAAATTCATACCTTAGCATTCATTGATTGTACAGAAAAATTTCAACATCAAACTTTCATGTATACCGATTTTAAGAGTTTTTGATTAAATAATCGAAAAATTTCAATTTAATTTATGAATTTCATACAAATTTCATTTGAAAATTGAAATAAAAATTTTTTTATGACTAATTGGACATTTTTTTCTTAAAGTGAAACAAATCATAATATATTTATAATAAAAACTTTGCGTTTTTTATTAATAAATAATTAACTAAGCGATAAATAATGTACAATTTATTTTTATAAATGTAGATAAAGATACTTACACATAAAAAAAAACTTGAAAAACATTTTGAAGTTTCTCAGTTGATCAAAAATAAAATTCGTGTACATTTTCTCAAAACTTATAAATTAAATTGAAATTTTTCGATTATTAAATCAAAAACTCTTAAAATCGGTATACATGAAAGTTTGATAATGAATATCTTTTGAACGCTTAATTTTATCGCCAAAACATAAGATACCATTTTTATAGAGCAGTTAATTTCCTAAAAAAATTTCTATTGCGCACTGTAATAACCATTTCTTGTCGAGTTATAAAATTCATAGACAAAAATGACAATTGATTTAAAATAATCAAACTTAAATTTTCAATATCATTCAAATGGTATGGTTTACGGAAAAAATATAAGATACTTTTTTTGTAGAGCATTAAATTTCCTACAAAATTTGTAAAAAAAAATTTTGCTGTACAATCAATTAATGATGAGGTATGAATTTTTTTCTATTGGACTGACAAAAAAATAAAAAACTGCGATGCGGAGGATCTTCCTATTAAAATTAAGAGCTCATATTTGCTGAGAATTTTTTTAACGTGTCTGGCAACCCATTTTTCCGTATTAGTTGTGAAAAGTCGATTTCTTTGACCCACCCTAATGTTTTTCTAGTTTTTAACTATAATCATTATTAATGTTAATACATTCAAAAAAGAATTTAACAGAAACGAAAACAGTGAGTGATCGAGAAGGCAGCGCCAAAGGGGAATACCATGGACATTCAAAGCAAGGCCGGATCTACGTATGGGCTTAATGGGCTGCAGCCCAGGGCCCCCGGATTCCAGGGGGCCCCGTTTCCCGTTAAGATAAACAGAAGAAGATGCATACAATCAAAATAATAATAAACCAGTAAAAAAAAACAAATAAAAAACCTGAGATAACAGTGACATATAAAATTCTTCCGTTCTTCCGCCCTGTCACCGAATACGCCGGAATGAATAATAGAATCGGCACGTTGCGAGGTTATTTTATAAATTTCTTATTGTTGTTATGTTATGTTTATAGGTTAAGAATTAATGGCTTTAATTTTTTGTTCACCAAAGATAAAGAAGGTATAGTATAACTAAAGTCAGTGTGAAGACCCATATTTTTAATCCCCTTGAAGGAAAAAGCCGCCCAATGGCGTGCATAAAATTTCTTTACCTGTTTATTCTAACTACTTTTACCTAAGTTTATAATGTATTTTCCTTTGAAATAAAAAAGTTTAAGTTTCGATTGTTAAATTTTCCCGCATAAAAAATTTTTTAGGCCCAGTGCCTCCAAAGGTCACAGTCCGGCCCTGATTCAAAGAGTCTTAGACTACTTTTACACGATACGGAAAATCCACGAAATGATGAAATGACCAATTCCACCCCATACTACAAAACTTAAAAATACAGTTTTGCTTCATTCATTTCATAACTTTAACTTTGCGTGACTAATATTTCTCCTTTTTGTTCAAAGTTCGGAAATTACAATAATTTGCAAAAAGTTGTTTTCAATTATTAGTAATTTATTCTTACATTCTTTGCAATATGAAGTTCTGAAAATAAAAGTCTGTCTGTATGTTCAATTTTTTTCAAGTGCTGAAATAAATGTATCCAGTGGCGTGCTATTGACAAATTAAAGATGTAATGTAAGCAGGTCCTTTGGAATTGGTACTTTTTAAACTAAATGCAAACGAAATATTATGTGTTAAATTGAAAACAAAATATATAATCGAAAACCTTAGTATACCCGTGGGTATTAAGGTGTAATGTTTAATTATTGTAAATCAAATTGACCCATTGCTTCTTGTTCTTTGCCATGTTGTTTCCTGCTGTCCATGTTTTATTTCTTTTCGCTAAATTCTCTACATTTACATCATTCCATGTTTTCCTTGGCAGGCCTCTCGCCTGTTTTTGGATTTATTTTGCTCCCCATATCCTCTTGACTAACCTTTTTTTTGTTCATTCTTGCCAAATGTCCAAACCATCTCAGTTGTTGTCTTTCTAAACTACTTAAGATCGATTCCATTTCTAGATCATCTTGTAACGCTGCTCTCTCCTCTCGAGACAGATCCCGGCTAGAGACTCCATGTTAGTGTTCCACTAGGTATGCCAGAGGGTTGACAGACTATAAGAACTTAGGGCGCCACTACCTTTTTAGACGTCGACGAATGAATTCAAATTAATCTATATAAGGAAACAAACTAAGGTGAGAAAGGTAGAAACACTTTGTAGAACTTAAGAAAAGTTAATAATAAAGGAGTTAAAAACTTACATAAACCCGGACACGATCCCCTACAGCTCTTACAGCCGGGTAGATAAAGAATTAAAAAAAGATTCAAAATATCAACTTTATTCTGCCATCAAGGAAAATGAAAACAGGACAGAATGAGACCTGCATTATATAGGTAGCTTATTCGGAAACTGATAGAGATGTATTGTAATTGATGCTAGAGATATCTTGTCGAAATTGATGCTAGAGATGTCTTGTTGAAATTGATGCTAGAGATGCCTAGGTGTATCAAAGTGGTTAGATATCGGTATTCTAGCGGTGTAACGGTATCCTAACAGCTGTGCTTACCACAGCAATTGAAGGTGAAAATTTGATATACGATAGGGTACGTCTTTACTATTAGACGGTCGGTAGCGGAATGGAAGGGAGAGGCTCGAGGCTCTCAAAATGGAAGCGGCCGTTGACATAATATATGTCAATTGTCTTAACAGTCAGAGTAGGAGAATTTGAGTTCACAGAACTATAATTGGAAGTGGCTAGTGTGACGGCGAGCGGAAATTAGTGAATTTATATTAAAAATCGAAACAAGTCGATAGACTTATTACAATCTCTTATATTTATATTTCGTTTTCGATAAGTACAGGTTTGACGACTGTTTTATATAGTGTCAGCTTTGTTTTCTTGGCTATCTCTTTTTTCCAGATAAATGTTTACTTTATTGCGCTCTTTATCCTATTGTTTATTTCTACTTCATTATTTCCATTCTCCTGTATTGTAACTAAATACTTGAAACTACTGGTTTGATTTATTTATTTGTTATCCAAGTTTATTGTTGTTTGAATGATATTGTTGCCTTTTATCATTGCTTTCGTTTTGTCTACGTTTATTTTTAAATTTCTTCGGTTTAGTGTTGAAAACAAAATACAAATACAGTTTACAAATATTGGAATTATATTGAAAATTATTAACTTTCTCATTACCCAATGTTTTGTCTGTAATTATATTGAATGTTTGCTTTATGTTTCCAAGTTTCAAACAAGTTGTTTACTTTTGTATTTACAAGAATTCTACATCTAATTAGTTATAGAGTTCACGTGCACAAAAAGCTGGTGCGGAATATACAATCGCTGGTTTTTTCCCTATTGGTCCATTTCAAAAACAAACACAATCTTCGACATCGCCCTGTAAAATTCTATGTCGTCGACAATATTTCAAAGTGTGACAAATAAAAAAAAATCGATTACCCAATATTGTCAATCACGCGATATCAACCAAAAATATGGCATGATATCGGTAAAGTATTTTATTTGTACATTGGAAAGTCAAATCGACACAAAAGGAAATAAAATCAATAATAATGATTTCACTATTGTTGACCTAGTTGTGCGCTTACGAAAGTAATAATATGGTCAATAATTTTTCACGGGGTATAATAACACCAACCATTCATTTCAGTACGTTGTTGAATTCATTTAATGCTATCATATAAATTTCTACTTTAAATATATTTATTACTCTGTCGAAAATATCAAATTTATAACTCTCGCTTCAAAGCCAGACTAACCTTTAATTAGAAAACTCTAATACTAGAATCTTACATAGTTTACCAGACACTTTTTTCATTTTGATTCACTATTTTCAATCTGCTCTCTCCAATGTATTTAAGTTTAAGCAAGTTTGCACTTCTGGCTGCATCACTCTATCCATTTAAGATCTTAAAAGTACAAGTTTCTCTCGAAAAAAAATCGATGTATTTGCTCTGACCAGTGCTCTGACTGTTCAATCAACTGTAGAGTCAAAAATCACAATTTTGTTAGTTTACACATAGGCATTAAAGTCCCGGGCTTGACACATAGAGTGAGCTACTTTTGATATTTTCAAAACAATAGATTAAAAACAATTTTTAATTTCACACACTGCTTCTTGATGGGAAAAAATACCGTTCAAGCGAAGCAATGGCTTGGAAAGTGTTATCAAAAAAATCCACAAAATCGTTCTGAATAATCGAAAAATGAAGTGGCGTGAGCTAGCTGACATCTAAAAGATATCAAAATAACGTGTTGGCTTTATATTGCATGAGTAATTGACTATGAGAAAGCTCTGTTCAAAGTGGTGCCGTGTTTACTCACTGTTGACCAAAAACAAGAACGTGTTGATGCTTTTGAGCAGTGTTTGACCATGTTTAAACGTAACAAACCGAAATTTTTGCGTCGATATGGGACGATGGATTAAACATGGATCCATCACTTCACTCCGGAATCAAAACGATCGTCATCTGAGTGGACAGCAACTGGAGAACCTCGTCCAAAGCGCCCGAAAGCACAACAATCAGCTGGAAAGGTTATGGCCTCGGTATTTTTGGATGTAAGTGGTGTAATATTCATCGACTTTCTTGAAAAGAGAAATACCATTAACAATGAATATTATACAGCGTTATTGGAGCGTTTGAAGGCCCAAATATCAAAGAAACGTCCGCATATGGCAAAGAAAAAAAATGTTGTTTCATGAAGACAACGCACCGTGTCACAAGTCAATGAAAACAATGGCAAAAAAACATGAATTAAACTTCGAATTGCTTCCACATCCACCGTATTCGCCAGATTCAGCTCCCAGCAACTACTGGGTGTTCGCAGACCTAAAAAAATGCTCGCCAGTAAGAAACTTCGCTCGAATGAAGAAGTTATCGCTGACACTGAGGCCTATTTTAATGTAAAAGATAAATCGGTTTACAAAAGTGGTATTGAAATGTTAGAGTGAAAATAATATTTGGATAAAAATGATGACAATTAATAAGTATAAAGTTAATCATAATAAAACTCGATGAAGGTCAGTTTGTGCTGACCAGAGTTCATTGTAACATATAGATAATTCAATGAGTTAAAATATAAAATACGACTGACATTTAACATTCTATTCACGACCAAACCTTCTAGCGTTTCACATCATTTTATTCGCTGGAGATCTTGTCCTGTTTAAATATCAAACCTTCGTAATATTTCATCTCTAATGTTACTCAGCCTCTGGAAGCTGCTGCTATACATCACAACATCCATCTTGAATAAGTATCTAAAACTTTGGATCTTTTTCGAGTTACTGTTGACGACAGTTCCAAATGATTTTTTATGTTGAATGTGTCAAAAGGTTAGGAAATCTGGAACCGTTGACGATCCTTGACACTGAACACTGTTTAGACTAGCATTACATCAACACTATCTTACGCACTTTTCGATAACCAAGATATCTTCTTCGGATACCTTCAGTCTTTATTTATAAGCAACCAGTATAGAATTGAAGAGGTTACTATTATTCCAAAAACTACATTCCATAACGTCAAATTGAAGAGGTTACAATTATTCCAAAAACTAAGATGTAAGAAAGAATGGAGAGTCCTGGGTAATCAAAATTACGAATACCTTTTTGTCAAAGTGTCTAATTACACAGAATCAAACAGAGTCAATTTTCCCACATTTTAAAAACAATTCAGATACATCTCTGTATTTTTTTCAGGATCGCTAAATTAGTATTAAAACATGACAGACCGATAGGTCTGGTAAGAGTTGTTAAACTCCATCTTTAGATGAATGCCTTGACATTTACGTAGTAATAGATACCAAGTCGTGATCGCTGTGACTTTAAAGGAATGGATTTTGTAAAATGTAATAACCGATTTCAAGTAAACGATTAAACATAAAATAAAGGTATAGAATGTTTATTGAAATATACAAGGTGGTCCAAATAGACGTATAAAAATAAATACTATACAGGCTGTGTCACGGATGAGCTTACACTATATACGAGGATATATTGAAAAATTCTTAGCCTACTATAGAACCAAACAAAATTTCAATGTCAAAATATTTTATTACCCAACATATTCTCCTCTCAATTGGATACATTTATTATAGCGAACCTGCAAAGTCTCTAGACCTTTAAAAAAAAATGTTTCTTCTTGCTCTGCAAACCAGACCTCCACAGCTTTGATTACCTCCTCGTTGGAAGAAAATTTACGACCTTTTAAACATTTTTTCAGTTGAGGAAAGAGATGATAGTCGGACGTAGCCAAATCTGATGAATAAGGGGGGTGTTCTAGTAATTCAAACCCTAAACTACGAATTTTTTGCATGGCAACATGAGATTTGTGTGCAGGGGCGTTGTCCTGCAAAAACTAAACACCTTTGGATAGCTGTCCGCGTCTTTTCTCTTTAATTTTTTCCCGTAGAGTGGTCAGTAATGTCGAATAGTAATCTCCAGTTATTGTTCTACCCTTATCCAAAAAAACAATAATGATTACTCCATGGCAATCCCAAAAAACTGAAGCAAGAACTTTTCCAGCAGATTTTTTGTCACGAAACTTCTTAGGTCTTGGAGAACCAGAGTGTCGCCATTCCATCGATTGTTGCTTTGTTTCTGGATCGTAGAAATGTACCCAAGTCTCATCCATAGTAACAATTCGGTTTAAGAAGTCTACATCGTTTTCAAATCGAGCACAGATCGAACGCGATGCTTCTACCCTTGCACGCTTTTGGTCAACATTCAAACATTTGGGGATCCATTTTGCAGCAATTTTTCTCATGCCCAAATTGACGTGAACTATATGATGAACGCGTTCGTATGAAATTTTCAGTGCTTCAGATATCCGTTTTAGCCCAATTCGACGGTCTGATAAAATCATGTTATGAACTGCATCGATATTTTCGGGGACCGACACAGAAACTGGCCTTCCCGAACGGTCATCATCTTCAATGGAAAATTTACCTCTTTTGAAGCTTGCAGTCCAATTTTTCCCGGTCGCAGGTCGAAGGACATTGATCACCAAGGGTATTAAGCATATCTTCGTAAATCTGCTTACCTCTTAACCCTTCTAAATACAGGTACTTGATGATTTTCACAATTTCGGTGGACATCTTTTTTCTTTTAATTTATTGCGTAACTTCACACTGACACTTCTAATAAGTTATTGTTCGTTGCTATGGTAACGCAATATTTTGTTTATGCATGGAACTGGTCTAGGCTAACTAGATATCAATACATTCTCGTTTATGTATTGAAAACTAACTACATTATTTTTATGAAAATTGGTATGTATATTCAAAGAATAGCTATTTGTACAAGGGAGGAAAGTGCTACTTTTCCTCCTGAAATTGTGAGTAAAATTAGTTTGCTCCGTTCAACAATTTGTCGGCGAGAAGAAAGAAATCTGTTAACAGAAGCAGGTGGTATTCCCCGCAAGTACTCGTACTTGGCTGATTACAATCAATTCCATTAACTTCAGTAACTCCCTGGGGAGGAAAACTGCCACTTTTCTTCCTATATTGAGACCAGGAAATGTATACTTTGGATAGAGGTGGGCGGAAAACTATTTTGAAAGACATACCTAAAACGTATCCTTTTCGAGATATTAATTTTTTAATAAAAAATTGACAGGTGCATATTTTTTTATGAAATATTCTAGCGAAACAAAAATTGTTTGTCGGGTTAATTAGTAGGCAGGTCAAGGTACTTGGTGACATATTTAAAACTGCTTCATTGTATACAGGGTCCGTAAAAAAGTGACGAGAACTTGAACTTTACAAATGTTAAATATCTCAATTTTTTTTAATGGAACTGGCATTTTTAGTAATAACTCATAGTTAGTAATAGAGGTTATTTGAGACGTACTGTAACGCAACGTGATCTTATAAGATTGATAATTTGCGTGCTTAATATATAAATCCATTAAATTTTAGTAATTTGTGGAAATAATAAAAAACTAACTGGTAAATATCCATAACCAATTTATATTGGAATCATAAATGCTGTAATAACCGCATTATGGCTTAACCTGCTTATCTTTATAGCTCATCTATAATGCGGCAAATGATTAGATGACGGATTTAATGAATTAAATTTCGTCTCATTAAGAGCAAATTCAATTAGTAGTGCCTTTAATGCATTATACTATAACAAAAAATATTTGTTTTAGTTGAAAAAGTGTTGTTGAAATACCGAGAGTATCAGAAAACATCTCTTTAATTAGACTTCCGGATCTAAGATGAAGTAAAAGATTTTTAAAAATGTGTCGATGGGTAATCAAGCGGACCGGAGCACTAATGAGGAAAGTGCTCTAAACAGTACCGTAATTAAGTTGAACGTTCCGAAATTGCAGCACAATAATGAAATTTACAATTTTATATTTAGTGTCAAAATAACATACTTTATTGTTAACGTATTAATATGAGGAACAATACTTCTCTTAATAAAAAAGAAATATTGAAGTAAAATTCAAGAGAAAACTGGGAGGAGTGAATAGTGGAGAGCACGAATTGCGGACAGATGCATGAACTGCGGACAAGTGCCGTAGGAGTCCGTTAATCACTGCACGAATTGCGGACAAGGGTAGGTCAGGTAAAATGAACAGGTAAAGGGTTAGGGGGTTAGGTTAGTTGAATATTATTATTCATATTTCTATCACTCAACATTACTTCCATTTTACCGATTTGTTAGGAGAAAAAAATCTTAATGGAAAATCAAAAAAACAAATAAAAAGATATAAAAGGTATAAAATTTTTGTAAGAAAACTCACCGTACCACTAGAACTAGATACTCAGCACACCACCACCACTTAACACCACCTAACAAAAAAGTGAAATGATTTGTGACACGAAATACCTGAATACGTCCCTAGGGATGTTTTTCTAAACGATGCAATTCAATTAGATTTCTGAGAAGAAGGGTTGCGGCGGTTAAGCGGATTAGATATGGCCTGTCCGCAATTCGCGCGCTACCTGCTCTCAACCCATCGGTTGTCCGCAGTTCATGATCACCCGTAAATAGAATGGACAAAACAAGGAATACAAAGATAAGAGATGAACTGGCAGTACAACCAGTATTAAAATTCATACAACAACGAAAATTCAGTAGGTGGGGTCACATCCACAGAATGGATAACATTGGGCAGGTAAAACGGATATCTGAGCCAAGAACACAAATAAAGAAAAGGAGAGGGAGGCCAAGACAGACACAGAGCAAAATGGTGGGGAAAATATTACAAGAGAGAGACAAATCCTGCATTTAGTTTTAAGGCACTGGGCTTCATTCTACACCTGTTAAACCATTTCACTCTTTATATTTTTGGTATTGCATTTAAGCTAGCGAGTTTTACCATGACCAGAAATTCCGATCTGCTTATGTACTCCCCATGCATCCGATAATTATTATACACCTTCTACTTCAAATTTAACATCCCCATTATTGTGTTGTAGCCCAGTTACTTTAAAAAAAGACAAATTACCCAATGTTATAATCAGTAATTTGAATAATTGTCCTCATTCTAATGTAAATATTAGGTAATTTAAATAATTAGAATTCGTTGTGTATATATTTGTTTATAGAAAATTTATTTTTACGTTTTTAACCCCTTCAGAGCACATTTTTTTATTTTTTCTTCATGTGGTCGTAGATAAAGTTTTGTATGAGACTTGTGCGTGAAGTACTTTTGCGCACTTGTTGTGAAAAAGGCACTTGCTATGCTCGTGTCTTGCATTTTCGCAACTAGTGCGCAAAAGTATAACTTCACGCACTTGTATCATAAATAACTATTATAATATCACACCACCAAATTTTTTTTTTATTTTCTCGTGAATTTCCTAGCCATCATGACGCTTAACAGTGTCAAGATCTAGCCATTTTTTCCACAACATGAAGAAACAATTATCTAGCCATGTCTCCAGAAAGGATGAATACCTACTGGCTGCTTCATACATCTGTGGTTTCCAAAGGACATATAACGAAACGAGGGAAAAGTTTCGACATCTCATTGTCCCTTTATCGTGAGCGTCTTCGTTTTTATAAGTATCACAGACACTTTCATTAGCAAAACGAAATGTCGTTTTAAAAATCGCACATACGCACATAACTAACAAATATTGGAAGGGGAAGAGGCGGGGTTTCTTACAGTAGTTCTGAATCCAGCTGACCAGTTAAATACTTGATATTTATTGAAGTAAATTTATAAAAAAATTTTGTTGGTGGACTATTTAGATCGGCATTAAATTCCTATGTTCCGATTCTCATTGCATGTATGTATATCCAATTTTTAGACAAAAATCAATATTTACGCTCCAATTTTGATTTTTCGAACTCAAACATACCTCAAAATATTTCGTGGTAAACACTGGCTTAAACCTGACCTGAGTTCAATATAAATCGCTAGACTTACGTAAATCTAAATGATTTGTATTTATAATTTAATCAGCTGCAATTAATTATGAATGATTTGCATGTAGCGGTTTTTCATACCAGTTATTAGGGAATATCAAGGAGCACAAAAATAAATTTTATTTGCAAAAATTCCATATTATTACAGATGAAAAACAATAAAATTATGACCGTTGATAATAAACCTGCATTAATTAAAAGATAATTAAATTATATCTTATTTAAATAACTAGCTCTGAAAACCTGTCGTCTTTATAAAATATATAAAATATATATCAATTAAACCGCGGGTTTTGCAGGATTTATGTCCTTAACTAGAAATAAAAAGAAGCTATGGTAGCTTTAAAATCCACCGGCTAAAGTTGTTGATTTATGTCCTAGAGATTTTAATATAATCCTATTCGCAGCATTCAAATTCCTCCATTTTTCCTCCACAGATGTCATATTTAAAAGTGATAATCAACCAACGACTTTTTATGGATAAATATATCATCTATACGGGGTGTGGCGTGAATAGTTGTTTTTAAAAGTAATGGCAGTTATGATAAAAATCTGAAATTACGAAGCTGTATAGTTGTTAGTAAAATTAATTTGCACCGTTTCACAATTTGTCGGCGAGATAAAGAAATCTGTAAGCAGAACCGGTTTCAGACAAATTTTTCATGATCGCAGTAGCAGTTGTATTATCGACAACTTTTTGAAACTTTTGTCAATTATGTATTCTTTCAGGAACTCCATGCTTTGACCCATTATTTTCTTGTTTCAGTTGCCTGTACATATCCACCCACCCTGGGACGTTTACAGTCCACGTGGACTAACAATTCAGGTAACTTTTTAGTAGACCAATCGGAAGCTACGTTGCACCAATGAGAATCAATTGTTCGCTTGTGGGTAGGTCAAGACTAAAAATGATTTATTGATTTTTTTATTTTTTCGGCTTTTTAATCCTTAAAGAGACCTTGCCGCATACCGTTATTTTATTGTGAAACAGTGCAAACTAATTTTACTCACAACTATAGGTTTTGGATGACGCTCACTTCAAATATAATGTTGTCCGGATGTGATTATACCGGAAGTAGACATCAACTTTGATATTTTAAATAAATTATAAATATTTTTTATTTTATTAACGAATTCTACATAAACTTTTAGATAAAATTTGTAGACAATACCAAAAGAAGTATTTTCGAGATATCTCGATTTTTTTCAAAATTTTAAAAAATCCCAGTCCACATTGAATAGCGATATTTCCATTAATAACGAAGCTAATGACGTGAAATTGTAACTAATAAACAACAAACGCTTCTCTGTTAACTCCATATGCCCAACTCATCGATATTTCATACAGGGTGTTTTAAACTTAGCCTCTAACATGCACAATAATTTAAGTTATACACCCTATATTTTATTACATCTTCCGTTGTATTTTTTAAGCCAATTCGTTTGTTATCGGTATTTCCTATACCTAAACTCAACCACTTAATTATTTCAACCTTAGTAAACCATGGCGGTCGAAGATTAAATAGTTAAAACGTAAATATATTAATGCTAGAACGTTAATATAACCATCCGCTATTACTTTTAATCAAAACTTTTCTCGCCACACCCTGTATAGTCCTTTAGGGAATATGAAATAGGTCAAGGACATCTCAACTTCTGGGCAAAACCGTTATTTTTCAATGTCCATTCTTTCACTTAATCTTCTGTTTAATCTCAACCCAGAAAGATATTTCGATATTTCTCAAATATGGATACAGTCAATTAACGCCAACAAAATTAACCGCAAACTCCTATCTTGATAATGAAAAATGACTCAAAAATGTATTTAACTCATTAGACAGTCCAGTCCGGTTTAGTTAATAATTTTCACTTACCACCTACATCCCTGCTCTACATTGTTGCCAAAAATCCTAACGGTTTTATCTGGTACTATGTTCAATATAAAAAAAAAATACCTATGTACTTATTCCATCTTAATCGTATGCTAATATAATAAATCAATTTGCATACAATGTAAACAGAAATTACAACTGTTTATTAATACGGTTCCTGAAGATGTCTTTTTTTACGCCCATGTCCGTAAACGTCAAAAATCGCACTGTAGACATTCCTTGTAAGTGACATTTAACAATAACATGCACGTAAATAAAATCTCATAACATACACGTGCGTTTAGATAAGGAAACTTTAATTTCTTTGTTGGTTTATTTACATACTTTTAATCAATTGAAAAACATAAAAGCTCTTAGCATTAGTGAAATACATTTTAGATTAAAAGTTTCCCAACTTTACCTACGAATATGTCTGTTAGTAGTGAAAAAGATGAAATTATGAGCACTCAGAAGAAAATAAATGGGCGTAGAAAAAGTATAGTACGTTACACGAGCTGTAATGGGTTACTTATAACTCTTGTTACGTAATATATATTATATTTATATAGTATTAAACAAGTAGATGTTTTAAAGACAATCATTATATTTATAGCTTTCGAAATTTCCTGAAATAAGAATAATATTTAATCGGATAGTCAATCCACAGCAGGACAATTTTATTGCTTGCAACCAGTTAGTGTAGGAGTAGAATAGTATTACAAACCACCAGTTGTTGGTGCAGATAAACCTATAGTAGTGCTATTGACATGATTGTGTCATTCATGTTCAGAGGTGGTACAGTTGCTTTTTCGGGAGGCATTTGTTTTAATGAGTGTACATACCTAATTGTTAGTGTTCGATGAGAATATTACGTACTGCAAGTTATACGTTTTTTTCATGCTGCTAATTTAATTTCGTTCATTAATCTCTTTTTGTGTTATTAAATTACTGTAAAACTGTTCTTATTAGAGCAAATACGCCGAAGCAATTAACCAGCCGCTGCAAACAACTTGTGGCTTCACTAATGAATTATTTTGAACAACAATGTGATAACAATAGTCCATTACTACATTTGAGGTAGCAATTAGGTCTTAATATGTATATACATATTTTTTTATGATGTAGCTTTTTTTCAAATTGATACCGACATATTTCCAATCATTTATATATTTTTACCCTTCCACCTTTAAAAAAAAGTAAGTATTTTAAAAAAGTGGTGGATAATGAAAGAGTTGTTTATTATACAAGGGAAAAAAGTATTAGATTTTAGCTTGAGGTTACGTTGTAGACAAGAAACCGAGAGCTAAAATCTAATATTTTTCCATGTGTATAATACACTATTTTTTTCTGTGACGGGAAAAATGACGATTTAATATTGGAAACGGCGTATTCAAGATTCATGGAATGGAAGATGAAAAAGACATGCAGTTCTTTCTCGGAGTTGGTGTTATATGTACGAGGATATATTGAAAGATTCTTAGCCTACTATAGAACCAAACAAAATTTCAATGTCAAAATATTTTATTACCCAACATATTCTCCTCTTAATTGGATACATTTATTACAGCGAACCTGCAACGTCTCTAGACCTTTCAAAAAAAATGTTTCTTCTTGCTCTGCAAACCAGACCTTCACAGCTTTTATTACCTCCTCGTTGGAAGAAAATTTACGACATTTTAAAGTTTTTTTCAGATGAGAAAAGACATGATAGTCGGACGTAGCCAAATCTGATGAATAAGGGGGGTGTTCTAGTAATTCAAATCCTAAACCACGAATTTTTTTGCATGGCAACATGAGATTTGTGTGCAGGGGCGTTGTCCTGCAATAACAAAACACGTTTGGATAGCTTTCCGCGTCTTTTCTCTTTAATTTTTTTCCGTAGAGTGGTCAGTAATGTCGAATAGTAATCTCCAGTTATTGTTCCACCCTTGTCCAAAAAATCAATCATGATTACTCCATGGCAATCCCAAAAAACTGAAGCAAGAACTTTTCCAGCAGATTTTTGGACACGAAACTTCTTAGGTCTTGGAGAACCACAGTGTCGCCATTCCATCGATTATTGCTTTGTTTCTGGATCGTAGAAATGTACCCAAGTCTCATCCATAGTAACAATTCGGTTTAAGAAGTCTACATCGTTTTCAAATCGAGCACAGATCGAACGCGATGCTTCTACCCTTGCACGCTTTTGGTCAACATTCAAACATTTGGGGATCCATTTTACAGCAGTTTTTCTCATGCCCAAATTGACGTGAACTATATGATGAACGCGTTTGTTCACAATTTCGGTGGACATCTTTTTTCTTTTAATTTATTGCGTAACTCTGGTTTACTTTTTTGACGTCAAAATTCACACTGATACTTCTAATAAGTTATTGTTCGTTGCTATGGTAACGCAATATTTTGTTCATGCATGAAACTGGTCTAGGCTAACTAGATATCAATACATCCTCGTATACCTCGTTACGACTTTGCCGCAATGGTTACTTTTGTAGAGTTTTCGTATATTTTCAATGGGAAATCTTTACACGCCTTGGTCTATTGGTATATTAAGTGCTCAAACTTTCAGGAAATACTTTTTTATGGTATTTCAAACAAAATTAAACGATCGGACCGAAAAAATATAGAAAAAAAAGCACCCTAAGCACCAAAAAACGTAATTTGCTCCCGGTATCCGATTGAGCTAAAATTTCTTACACTCTTATTTTCTCCTCTTTGGAACATTTAAATGGAAAGATTGCTTTTAAAAATGTTTCTCCACTATCAATTCATTTATATGGCCTTGTTGAATACATACGTAATAATATATAATTACTTTATCTAGACTTTTTTTTCTATAATTGGTCAACCTTGATTTAAATATAAGTGTGTTCACCTCCGTGTCTTAAAATAAAACTGATAATTCAAAACAGTGCACGTAATAACGTTAGCAAAAATGGTTATTTCTAATAAAAATTTCATACAGTAGAAACGGTGGAGCTTTACCATCACGTGACTGTTACTATACGTATTTACGTATACGTATACGTATATACGTATGGTAACAGTCACGTGATGGTAAACCTCCACCGTTTCTACAATCGAACTACCTTGATTTAGATTGTATAACATTTTCACTATCAATACAGAGTGCTTCACTTTTAACATTTGAACAACTAATGGCCGTTTCCACCAAATTACGTTTAAGCTAGGAATAGTTATGAAGCCCTTAAAAATAGAGCCTAAATAAACTTGGTCTCCACCAAAGAAATTTTAACTAAGTATTCGTAAATATGGCAACAGGATGTTTTAAGTGAGAGTTTTTAGGAAAATTCATGAACTGGTATTTGGTCTGCCATCTAGTGTGTATTGTTCAAAGTCATACAAGGGAAACTTTAAAAAGTAGTTACGGTTGGTTGGTTGGTTGGCATTTTATTTTTGCAATCTAAACCGTCTAAAAAATGTGACATTGTCCATTTCTTCGAAATAATTACTTCGATTTTAAATCCTTCGTGGAAATCCATTTTCTACTAAATAAATGGGCAATACCGATGTCCGTCCCGCGGTCAGAAAATTGAGGGTTTAGGAAAAGGGTTTTTAATCCCCGACCGATGTCCGTCCCGCGGTCAGGTGGATACACAGGTAGAATGGGCAGGGTAGAATATTATTCCTAGAATAATTAGTATGATTCGTGTATTATCGACACCCTTCCACAGACCCTGCCATTTTTTTAAACACGCCAGAAAGAAAAGGTCAATTTTGGCCATTGCTTCTGCCAGTCCTAAGCCTGGAAAAAGTGTGAAGGGAAAAATATGAAATAAAATGTAATGGTTTTAGCATTACAATTAAAGTATCTACTACATATTATATCTTATATGTATATATAATATATAATATCTGCAATATAAATTATCATACGGATCCACGGGACGGACTTCGGACAAACGTCTTGACCCTTTTAACCCCAGGACGGACCTCGGACGTACCTGCGTTTTACCCTGACCGCCGGACGGACATCGGAAACACCGAAATAAATACCTTCTAAATCTAACATTGCTTCAAACGCGTCCTTTTTCAAAAATAAGAGTTCAATTCAACGAAAGGTTAGAGGTTAGAGTTGACATTAAAAATGTGAAATGTGGCCACGGCGCATGGCCATAATCCCCACTTCATTTAAGGAACGTTTAAGCCGAGAATATTCCAGGCTTTGTTAAGCCTTTCATAGCACAACAGAACTAGAGTGGTGAAACGGAAAATTTATCTTAAGCCTTACTTAACGTTAAGTATCCTTAAATTTTGGTTGGTGGAAACGGCCATAAGCAAATAATTTTGACGTTTGATACTAAAGTTTTCTCCACAGAAACAAACATTACTATCCAGTAGATGCAGGCAGGTGAGGTAGATTGGTCGAAAGGAGTATCAACAAAGGCTGAAGCAACCTGGTAGGAGCTCAAATTATAAAGCTATACAACAAAGCATAGATATAAATTCCAATGTCTATCTGAAGATACCACAACACTGTAAGTCACCACTGCGTTGAAGAAATTAAAAGACTGGTTAGGCTCAGTTGCCATCTTCACAGATAGTCAAGCTGCATACCAATGCCTTTGATTCCAGCTCTAGGCTAGTATGGGATTGCGTAGGTGGCTTAAATACATTCGGAGCCTGAGTACCAGAGCACGGAAGTGATTGATTGATTGATTGGTTCAGCACAACCAGTCAGAGGCTTAGAGTCCTTGGCACCTCAGCCCTTAGGCTTTTTGTGCTCTTGGTTGCGCCATTTATGTGAAGAGACCAGTAGCCCTTATCAGACTCAACAGTCTTTTCACTAGGTCTTTCTTGGAGAAATCCTCCCTTGGATATTCTAGTCCTAGGAGTCTATATCTCCAATGTAATAATGTTTCACAATCGAAGATAAAGTGAGAGGCTGCTTTCTCCTCTTCCATGCACAACAAACAGATACGTTCCTCCCTGTATATGCCGATTGTATGCTTGTGCTTCCTTAGGATACAGTTACCGGTGAGTAAACCCGTCACTATCCTTATCTGGCCTCTGCTAAGGTTTAATATTTCATCAGTCAGCGTCTCCGAAGGTTTTTTGACCAGGAGTTTGCTGTGTTCCTGTTTTGGCACGTGTCTCCAGAACGACTGAGGTTTAATTTGAAGAGGACAGTCAAGTTGCATACCAATGCCTTTGATTCCTGCTCTAGGCTAGTATGAGATTGCGTAGGTGCCTTAAATGGCCAGGCCTCTTTGATGATATTTATTGGATACAGAAATCTGTAGCAAAAAGCAACCAAATAATAAACGCATCTGAGAAAGAGGATTATTCCAATCATGTTTGGAGGCTATATTTTTTATTTCCTTCTGTTATAGTGAATGGCAGATCTGTCGTTTTGTTAGGATTAGCTGACAGCCGTTCCTTCGAACAAAAGTGGTTAGAAGGTTTAAGACACGTTATATGCTTTCGGTAATGATGCCGTTATGATGTAATTAGTTTTAATAATGAAAGGCCTTGGTTCAAGAAAGAAAATACATTTTGTCATCCTTGAAAGGTTGTTGAATGCAGTCATCACCTTGAATGGAATATTGTTCCATATATTCCAGAAAATAGACATAATTACAATAATTGACAACATATCTGCGTCAAATTATAATTTATTTGACAGGTCGGAGCCAAAAAAAACAATTTAATTTCATAAAACCAACTATTCAAAATCTTCCGAACACTCATTTGTCTCTGTTCCCAACAAGATAATAATAAATAACTCCATAATATAATAAACACGTTTTAAAACGTCATCGACCTTGCATAAATTTGGTAAACTGGAATCATTTTCTAAATTTAACTATCGTTCACAGCATTAGAAAATAATTAACAACTACTTAATAAAGAAAAATGTAAGATCTAAGCAATTTCGGCTATATATAAATTAGATGGCAGTTTTCGTGAATCGTTACGTTGCACGTTGTCTACAAAAAGTGAAATTAGAAAGTTAAATTTTAACTCTAAAAGGTTTTAGTTTTATTTTTACACTCGTATATTGTATACAGAGTGAGTTTTATGGATGATTTTAGATATAGGAAAAATTCCTTGTAAAATATTCGGTATCTTTAAAGATTTCAAAAATAGAGGGATTTACATGAAACGTATTAATTATATTTCCAGGAAAATTTGATTTGTCAACTCTTAGAAACTGCTAATAAATATCAAAGTATGCTGTAAAAATTATAATTAATAACAATTTACTGTTGCACGAAACTTTTTATACAGTGAAACATTTCTATTCTTATGCTAACTGCAGATTGGCTTCCAATTCCTAATGCTTATATTTGTTAAAAGGTATACTACTAATATTGAATAAAAATATTAAGCTTTCTCGAACAATTAACTTTTGTATGCCGGACAAAATGTGGGAATGCCTAGGCATACTCAATGAACTAGGCGAGAACAATACAGTAACCTTACAGGACATACCCCAGACAGCACACGTCGTCTTAAAGACGTCTTATTTATGTTCATTGTAAGTCTGGACGCCTAAAAACTTAAAACAGACATGCTAAAGATGTCTTTTCGAAGAAGTCTATGAGATGTCCATTTCATGACGTCTTCAGAATGTCTTTCAAATGCCATGGCAGGATGTTTCAACCAGAACATTATAAAAAATAGATAGTAAGAAAAAATATGTATAAAATCCTTGGTGATTTTAATGATTTGCGTTTCTCAAACCAATAACAATAAAAGCTGAAATGTGAAAAATTTTCAAACATATGTATTTGACATAAGACGTTTAATAATTTTCTTGATCAAAACAAGCAGGAAGACAGAGTCCTTCAGGAACAACTTCTCTACCCTTTTCATGTTCAATGCGTACAAGTTTCCAATCCTGAAGATTATCCACACCGATTGGCTCTCTGCCAATGGTTTTTGGATCACAACGAACCTGATTTTTCATGAATATTGTTTTCGGAAGAGGCATGTTTTACGCACGATGGTTATTTTATTAACATTAACAACCATATTTGGCCCCTCGAAGACATATAACAACAATTTTCTGAAAACATGTGGGCTGGTGTTTAATTATTGCGCAGTATAAGTACAATCAGTTTTTTTATCGGCTCATTAAAGAAAAATGCTTGTTTTGATGTCCCTATAACCACTTAAAGATTGTCGGTATATTTTCGGGTCACCCCGTATTTTTAAAATTTGTAATGTTATTTTTCAACAATCAAAGATTCTGGTGGGTGACTACAACCCATTGAGATCAAATGAATGCATAAGTCAAAGTAAAACTGCACTATAAGTTTTAACAGGGATCCTAACGGGACACTGCCGCCTGAACTGGCATCTGAAAAAGCTCAAAATAGTGGAGGAAGAAGAAACCTCCATTCACATACTTGCGAATTGCACAGCTGCGCGGCTTCGTGCGTAAACTTTTTCACTTCGTGCGTAATGGGTTACTTACAACTCTTGTTACGTAATATACTATTTTAGCCGCGCGATTCTTTTCAAACACTAGTGGCCGGCCACAAAGTGCCTCGTCTAAAAGCGCTCTTGTCTAAGCTGAAACCCGCAGATACCATAAAGTTCCTCAGGGAAATAGGACTAAAGGAGCTATTAGTCTCTGAGACTTTCCTCAGGAACTAATTGAACATAATCTTGCCTGTCCAGTTAATTTTGTGGTGCAGTGTAATTTTACAAATTTTAGCATGGGCTATGGACTGAAATTAAGAACAATTTTCGACCTTTCTGCACTTTTCTATAAAATATAATTCAATTAAACTCAGTTTTTTTTAAAAAAAGTTGTCTCCCCAGTGTTTACACGACTAAACTCTGACAATCTACAAAAGCCCTACACAAACGGTGATTAAATTACAGCCAACCGGAACCAGGTATGCGACAATATCGTATTTTTATCGAAGACGAAGCCTAATAAAAGAGTTTATACGTGACTAATATAACAATGTATGAAGTAACAAAGTTGATTGTTGATAAAATATAATATAATCAATGAAAACGTGAGGTATTCAAAAATACTATTTCAGCCACAAGTCAACGTTGAAATCTCGCCTCTTATAAGGGTGAAATAAATAAAAGATTATGTGAATATATACAGGGTGTTTGCAAAGTAGTTTAGATTGGCATATTCCACTTCGACTTTTCAGATCTATTGTGGTCCTCTGAATCTGGATTACATTCTCTAGCTCGACTCTCCTAAGTAGCAAATCATCCTCGGGAATGAATAATCTTTCATGTAATTTCTTGCAAAGGAATCTGAAATAGTGTTGTGGGCGATCTGTTATTCAATTTTAAGATGAGAAGTTCCTATATAAACAGGTGTAAAACGTTTTGACGTTTTCACTTTTTTTGTAACAGAAAGTGAAATTTATTTCGATTATAATTTTTCCCTGGTGGCGCTACTGGTTTCCAAAATAAATAAGAATGAACGTGTTTTTTCCTCCTCCCTTTATTGTAAACAACGCATTTTGAAGGACGTAAGTAACAATTACAAAAAAGGTATCGATTGCCTTTGACGACGGGTTGTAAGTAAACTTACCACCGTTGGATGGTAATATTTGGATAAAAGTTTTTTCCCAATTTTTATAAAATGTTCTGAATCTAATTTCTCCATTTCTAATCTAGTTTTGAAGTACTGCAGGAGACTTCTGGCTTCGTTATATTGTATAAAATTTTATTTGCAACCCCCTTTTTATTGTTGACGCTGTCAAAGCTGTCCATAATTTCATTATTAAATTAATAAAAATCCAAGAATAAATTCTGCGGGGAGGAGAGAAAATCTTATATACTCCACGGGATGTACGTACATTTACTAATCTCGAACTTTATCGAAAAGGTATAAAAGTATCCAGGTATAAAGTATTTTATAAATGAAAACAGGTATAATAATGCAAAAGATGCAGATGATTAATTTATAATTTTAAGATATAATTTTTTGCATACCTTTCTCCAATAAAAATATGTAAAAATTTAATTAACAATACCTTTTATTTATTAATTTACAACCTTGACTCTTACCAAAAATAAAAAAAAATTAAATATTTTTTTTTCGTGATTCAGAAAATAGTTCTTCCGCAGTGCAGCAGAGTCGCGCATATGCGGAACACATCCTTAGTTTACGAATTTTTTCCGGACAAACCATTGCTCGGACGATAAGAACGCAACAAACTTTTTTTATTAAAAAACACTTCCCGTACACGGTGGTGTTTTTTATTTTTCTCTACCTTCCTCCCAGCGCGAAATATTAAAGAATTTCGAAAAAAGAAAAGTTTTTTTAATTTTTTTTTTATTTGGGAAATCGATAGACTGGTACATTTTTTTTTATATTAATCTACATACTTTAAGGTACTTATAAAAGCCGTACAGCCGTATTGCTAATTACTTGTACTTTTGGTCTAAAATTTCCCCTACCGACTTGCCTATTAGGAATTTTGACAATAATTACTGCGTCAAAACTGAAATTCAACGCAAAAACTAACAAGCAATGTTTATAATTCTATAGTTTTGTGTAGCACCAGTTCTGCTTTCCTCTGTTCGCAGTTAATAACGATGCCTGTGTTTACTAAAGCTGAAAGGACAAAATATATATTTTTTATATTGATTAGCCAATGATAAGTAATACCCAAGAGGCCAGACTGATGTATGCTTAGACGAGTAAGATTCATTTGGCATTTAAGATGTATTTTAATTAGTTTGGCAAATTACTATAAATTGTGTTGAAACAATACTAAAGCATCAAACTATTTTTCTTTTGTTTTATTTGTTAGCAGTAGAGCATAAATGAAGGTTGGTCTTCAAATATTGACATACCAGAGCAGCTGCAAGAGTACAGATGGTCGTATTCATTGTTTGAAATCGCGTTACAGATGGTTGCACTGTTTTGCCAGTAAAAACCTTCCCACTTTAAGTTAATAACAAATAACAGATATCGAAGAATAATTATTTATATCCCAACGCTTTCTACAGTTTTGAAAAATATTTCAAAATAATGTTCTATATAATTTTTTTCAATACAATTACAAGCCCTTGTTCCCAGTACTTACAATGTTTTTAAGAACTTCACAGTTATGTTTAAAATTACCGTTTTGTTGTGACACATTTATATAAATGGCCTACTTCCGGTTTACCCGCTAGAAAAGTGGCGTATTTTCAGAATACAGTAGATGTAATTTTTTAAATGGAACATCCTGTATATTTAGCAATTTCTTAAAAGACGCGTATTTTTACTTTATAACGATACCTTAAAGTTTAAAATCGGTGCACAGAAAGCGAAGTTAGATAACTTTAACTGGGATACTGTAATGATTCAGACCAGATAATATATGATAATTCTTAAATTTGGATATGTTCTGTACACATCTGTACATCGTTAGTTTTTTGTAGAAGTTGAATTTTGTAAGGTTTAAATTTGAGAACTTTTAGAATTCCAAAAACTAGTTTTGTCCATTTCCAAATTTGATGCTATTTTTCTAATTGAAATTTTCGGATTTCTCTGTACTAGCTCATAAACAGATAACATTTCTTCTAAATTTCCATTTACAGTTCTCCTTTTTCTAGATATAGAAGCAGTATTCCTAAAATGGTGCCTTTCAAACGAGATATCACTTGCCATAAGGTCTTATTTAAAATTATTGGCCCGAGTGGCACTGTGACGTCATCTATTACTATTACGTCACCTTAGAGAAGTTTACAACACTTTATTTTCACACCCAAATTTTATTAATGTTAGTGTAGCCGTTCAAAAGATACAAGGGGGGAGGGGACTTTTGAATAGCACTATATACTGTTTAGGTACGTGACTCATTATGAATTTTACTCAAATTAATTCATTATTGAACAATATTTATTTATAAGATTCAATATTGTAATTAAGTAGAAATTCAGAATAATTTTGAAAGTATCAAACTACATGATGAAATTTCGATCGGAATTTTACATTAATTTAAATAATTATGTGAGAACATATTTTTATACCGTCGTATGCAATGAGAAAAAATAAATTTTACGTAATTCGAGTGTTTATAGACACTGGATTAAAAAAAAACAATTGGATAACCTTGTGTTCGTCTGATATGAATAAAATTTCGCAAAACCATGTCGCGAACAACAACAGGTTAATCATTCAAAAGGTAATACTGACCTTATTTAAAAATAATTATTAGAAAAATTCTAAATACTCAAAGCACGAAATGGAAGATAAAATTAAATGTTTTCTCAATCACAGTTCAATAAATAACAAAATTTATTTTCCAAAGGATATGTTTTAGACCCATTGGAAAAGGAGGAGAATATTATAAAAATGAAAGGAAAAATATTTTACGGGTGATCTGAGGTCGGGAAGGGGTGAGTTTTTAAGGGTGAAAAACGGTTTATCTCGATTTCCGGCAAAACTACAAGTCCTATGGAAAAAAGTCTAATAGCAAAGTTATAGGTAATAAAAAGATCTACAACTTTTGTATCCACACTTTTTTCACATAACCTCAAAATGTATGTGGAAAATTAAAAAAAAAAGTTTTTGGTTTTTTATTTTTATCTTTTACTAAAAAAATATTTTTTTCACGAAATTTGGTGGAAACTTACATTTTTATGTCCCAAATACACTGTAATTTATTCGATTTGGAATATTTATTTTTTCACCTTATTTTGACGTCATATTATCGAAAAAGCACCCTAATTTTCAATCGAAAATTCACCCGTCAAAATATCAGCTTTTTTCAAAAAGTTGCTGTGCTTTCTGTTCGTTGAAATCTCTACTTCCCAATGGTGTGAAAAAAAATATATTACTATAGTAGATTTTCTCAGAAAATGTAAAAAATATTGTAATGAATAACGTAATCAGAATAAAACATCTAAATTCAATAGCACGATTTACATTTATTTTTTATATATTCTATGACATAAATGTAATTAGAATTTAATAAATCAAATTTTTAATTGAAAAAGATTGCACAGTCACATTTTTTAGATGAAATTGTATAAAAATTGCATTAAAAAAAATTTCGAATTCGAGTTTTTTTCGATTTTTTCATCCTACTATTATTTTTTTTTCACTTTTTATTCTTTGAAAGGCTTCTACCCAGGTCTATTTAAGTAAAAACAATTTACTATTTTCTCCAAATGACATTAAAAGCGGCCTTTTAATGACACTTGGCAGGCTTAGAAGTTGTACTTTTAATGCCTAGGCAGAAAAAGTTCGTTGCTAGGCAACCTTCCAAGTAATAATTTAAATCAAACTGGTTATTAAAATTGACAATGACATTAAGAAAACTCAAAATGATGCTGATGATAATAAATGAAACGCAATTTAAATATGAAAAAGTCGATTTTGCGTGGAATTGGAACAAATTTAAAGAAAAAATTATATGTTTCACACGGCAGAAAAGCAGATTTAATGCCTTGGCTGGTTTCATAGCCTCGCTACGCTCGGCTATGAAACACCAGCCGCGGCATTAAATCTTGTGCTTTTATGCCTAGTAAAACAAATAACTAATAATTCTTTAATTCACTAGGTTTACGTTTACTGCCATATAATTATTGCCAGTACAGTGGCATTGAAATGGTCCATTGCATTGGACTTCACTGGTTAACCTACCAGTCTTTAGATCACTATCATGATTATTATTATCATTATCTAGTGTACACTTGCTCAGCCCTTGCTGGTTCTGTTCACCTATCCCAAGTGTGTATAAACGCAAGTAAATGGGATTAGGATCAGTTTACATATTCAGAAAGGCCCCCGCTCTAATCCGGTCATCATTTCATCTATGGGACTAATTCCCAAATCTCCACAAGACAGCCTCACCAAACTAGGTGATATGATGTAGCCCATGCCATCCTGAACAAAAGTTACCATCGCGCCAACTCTCTGAATGCCGGCGTTTGGATTCTACAGGGGGTCAAAGTTTGATATTTTGACGATTTTTCAAAAAATCCGGACTTTCATTCTCATCTTATCGATCTGAATTTTTATAATGGAATAGTCAACAATATGTACATCAATGAGTGCAAAATGACAAAAGTTTTTAGAATCAAAACTGGCGGATATACAGAGTGTTAAACTTTGTTTTTGGTAATTTTTATCGAGAAAATATTCGTTTTCCCGCAGATCCATATGCAATTGATAGTACTTACAGTACATGAGACAATCCAAATTTAAATATTTGGAAAATACTGGGCAATCAAAAATATATTTTCAATTTCGTGGTATTCGCGAGGTGGGCACTGTGGAACTTTTTTATCAAAAAAGACTCATCTACATTATGTCAGAAAATAAAAAAAATTCACAGATGATTTTAGAAATCGTTTCAAAATTATTCCGAAACATCCCTTCTCCATATTTTTTGGACCATCGCCGCAACATGGTTTAAAAAAATCTGCTAAACATATTGGTGGAAGCTGATTATACAAAGGGATACATTTTTCCGAAATTGAGGTTTCTTCACCAACTTGGAAGATCCTAAAAACGGTATTCATGTGTTTATTGAACCTACAAGTCTGATAGCAGATATTTGTTTTTGGCTCTAAAGCGAGGGGTGAACCGCTGATGGTATTTTGGTGTACACTAGTATAGTATTTTTGGAAATATTTTTGGTATTTTTTTAAAATTTGGTATTATTTGGAAATATTTTGTAATATTTGGAGTTACTTGGTAATATTTGGTATTTAATGGTAATATTTGGTATTTTATGGTAATATTTGTAATTTTTTGGTAATATTGGAATATTTTGGTAATATTTGTAATGTTTTGGTATTATTTGGTCATATTTGGTAATATTTGTGGTGATGTTGGTATTTTCTGGTAATTTTTAGTATTCTAAGTTGGTAATTTTGTTATCATTTGTCAAATATGGTATTTTAGTGTACAACTTTTGGTCAGTGGTTCAGAGGGGTGAACCGCTGATGGTATTTTGGTGTACACTAGTATGGTATTTTTGGAAATATTTTGGTATTATTTGGTGATATTTGGCATTTAATGGTAATATTTGGTATTTTGTGGTAATATTTGTAATTTGTTGGTAATATTTGGAATATTTTGGTATTATTTGGTCATATTTGATAATAATTGGTAATATTTCAGGGGATGTTGATATTTTCTGGTAATTTTTGGAATTTTAGGTTGGTTATTTTTGGTATCATTTGTCAAATATGGTATTTTAGTGTACAACTTTTGGTCAGTGGTTCACGCCTCGCTCTAAAGTAAATTGTGGAACAACGACAAGAATTTTCAAGGGAAAAATCTTGGTGAGTACCAAACAAAAAGTAATAATTCAATATTTTCCATTCCTTTCACACTTTTTTTTACTGTTCTTCGAAGATCAGTTTTTTATTTTTTTCTTTCGCGGTACGTATTCCGAAGCTAATTGAAAACCGTTAATCTTCTAAATCGATCAGAGTAAAGATAATCTTATAAAATTGCATTTTCTGTAAACTTTATTTTAAAATTACACGCTAGTATCTAAATATGTAATTTTACCATCAAATCGAGAATGGGATCTATAATCTTCAATTTAACCAGTAAACAAGTAGGTACTATAGCGTTATTTAATCTATGGAAATCAAAACTTTTTATGGTGAATAATAGTACAATGGAATGATTTTGATTTGCTATAATATAAAGAGATGTATGGAATGTTTATATCAAATAGTGTATGAAACAACAACAGATGTAAGTGTTAAGTATATTTATATATAATCAAAATGAGAAAATTGCGGATAAGATGGAAAAAGTGAAGAAAATAAACAGGAATACCAAGAAAGCGATGGCGATAAGCAGGAATAATATAGCCTGGGCAACAAAATAGTTAGATCCGGATACATATCCATTAAGGACATCGTAAGTGAAGCCATTTAGATATGAAAACAGACTAATTAGCCACTAAACTTCTTCTCGCCCCTAAATACCTCACAGAAAGGACCCAAGCAGACTGCCTTCCTCGAGGAAAGACCTGGTATACAGATGGATCAAAAACTGAGGAACGGATAGGAGCAAGGAAATGAGGTACACAAGATGTTCCTTCTAGGAAAACATACCTCTGTATTTCAGGACATTAACCCTACAATGTGTCAGAAATATAATGAATACAAATGCAGCCCTTGTAGCTTTAAATAGCCACAGGGTAACATCCAGACCGCTAAAGGAATGCCAGAAAGAACTAAATAAACTGGCAGACCACCACTAAGATTAATGTGGGTGTCGGGACAACGATATTTCTGGAAGCTGATGAACGACATATGTTGGACCAAAACCAGTTCTTGGGGCCACAAAAAAGGAGGTCCGAGGACAAATACAAACATTGATGCAAAGCCAACATACACCACAGTGGAGGAATACCTACTCCAAAGCAGGTACACTTTATAGGTGTTAAAAGATATCCAAAGAAACGAGTGAGAAAAGTAAATGGTATGTATAAGACTTATATCTATATTTACGAGGATGTATTGATATCTAGTTAGCCTAGACTAGTTCCATGCAAAAACAAAATATTGCGTTACCATAGCAACGAACAATAACTTATTAGAAGTGTCAGTGTGAAGTTTGACGTCAAAAAAGTAAACCAGAGTTACGCAATCAATTAAAAGAAAAAAGATGTCCACCGAAATTGTGAAAATCGAAAAATTGGAGTATGGAGCCATCATCAAGTACCTGTTTTTAAAGGGGTTAAGAGGTAAGCAGATTTACGAAGATATGCTAAATACCCTTGGTGATCAATGTCCTTCGTATGCGACCGTGAAAAATTTGGACTGCAAGCTTCAAAAGAGGTACATTTTCCATTGAAGATGATGACCAGAAACAAAGCAACAATCGATGGAATGGCGACACTCTGGTTCTCCAAGACCTAAGAAGTTTCGTGTCTAAAAATCTGCTGGAAAAGTTCTTGCTTCAGTTTTTTGGGATTGCCATGGAGTAATCATGATTGATTTTTTGGATAAGGGTACAACAATAACTGGAGATTACTATTCGACATTACTGACCACAGAAAAGACGCGGAAAGCTATCCAAAGGTGTTTTGTTTTTGCAGGACAACGCCCCTGCACACAAATCTCATGTTGCCATGCAAAAAATTCGTGATTTAGGGTTTGAATTACTAGAACACCCCCCTTATTCACCAGATTTGGCTCCGTCCGACTATCATCTCTTTCCTCAACTGACAAAAAGTTTAAAAGGTCGTAAATTTTCTTCCAACGAGGAGGTAATAAAAGCTGTGGAGGTCTGTTTTGCAGAGCAAGAAGAAACATTTTTTTTGAAAGGTCTAGAGACGTTGCAGGTTCGCTGTAATAAATGTATCCAATTAAGAGGAGAATATGTTGAGTAATAAAATATTTTGACAATGAAATTTTGTTTGGTTCTATAGTAGACTAAGAATTTTTCAATATATCCTCGTATATAGATGTAGCTAAGCATGCATCCAGGTTGTTTTATTGGGTAGTTTCTAAAGATAAGCTGTTTGGGGTGAAAATTGTTTTTGTGTATTTTACATGGTTTATTTTTACGCCATAAATTCACTTTGTGAATGTTAATAGTTCTAAGAAAATTATTATTTTTGTTTGTTCAGACAAGAAATAGGGCTTCGAGTAAGACAAACAAGTAAGATAAGTATTTTCAAGGCAGGTTAGGAGAACAGGGCTGGCTTCAGACTTTATTTAAATTGGTATCCATCCAATTTGATAAGAATACGTTAGAAACTTCTTTTTTTATAGAAGAAATTGTACTTAGATTTCAGAGGAAATTAGTTTACAAAACGGTTTTCAATGATCAAAAACCCGCAAATAACAAATTCAATTTAAAAAAAACCCATCACGTGGTTGATTTTCATAAACGAAAAAATAAAATAAATAAATAAACCTACATGTCCCTCATCTTGATCGTCTCATATACACCGTTTTCCTCTGGAAATGTGTCTACCAGCTTTGTTTAAAATCTCTTTATAGTATTAGTAAAATTTTATATGTGAAGATTTTATAAAAATGCAACAATCAGTAAGCAATAGTACATTGTTTAGCGAGTAGGAAAAGCCTAACATTCCTGGATGACTGTGAAGAGGTGAACATACTATTTTTTAAAATTCGACAGATATTAATGAATTTTGAAAAAAATGTATTCACAAATGTTAAGGTTGAATTGTCAACCTTGACGCCTATAAATTTTATTGCTGGTCTTCTCGAAAGTAAAATGATATGTGATGATGAATTTTCCATTTCTGGGACTCTTCCAGAGCTGGTTGAGGCAGTAAATACTGCTTCATTAGAATTATTGTTTTCAATAATTTATGAAAAACACTAACAGCTGTAAGGAAATGAATGAGAAATCTTGACTTTTTCTTTTAGAAATTTTGTCTGGAATGTCAAAATTTCCCAGCGATTTGCGAAAAAAAATATTATTTCGAACTTTAGGCGTTATCAGAATAATAGTAAAAATAATTTCAAAAGCAGCATTATGGAATGAATATGATAAGAATTAAAATGATTGTATCACTCATGGAATTCATGCAATCTTATATATACTTTCGAAACTTCAAAAAACGTTTATTTGACATTAAGGTCCTTTGACAGATTTTTGGTTTTTCATGAAATATAATGAGCTTTGTGATCCCTAATGAATCAACCTATATATTTTTTCATTTTTAAAATCTTCATATGGGTAATGTTCAAAAAGGAAGGATAGAAAACGGTTTTTCATCAGTCTTACCAATATTTTCGAGTTTGGTAATAGGGCAATAGATCGATAATGACTAGAAATTCTAAAATTTGTAGAAAATCATAATATATAAGGGCAGACAAGTCTTCACCACAGGATATAATCGACCAATCGAAACAATTTATTATATTTCCAGAAAAAACGGAAGATCTGACAACAATGCTAATACCATATGACAAAATTATCAAAAACAAAAATTTATAGAAACAGTGTTTGACTTAAATGAGGCGTTCCAAAATTAAAACTCACCCAGTATACTTATCAAGTACTGACATTACTTGTTTATCACCTACTACCCAAGCCTCCCTTTTTCTTAATTCAAGGATAGCAATTTGTTTAGACAGTCTCAATTATTCCAAAAATAAGTATTTAGAAAAAACAGACTTTACGACACAATGCTGTATACCTTTTTAATTTCGGAAATTTTCGAGTCAAACTAGTAATGACAACTCCAAAAAGAATATTTTTTAGGGTACTAAAATACCCAACCATATCTATAGGTCATGCTTGAATATCAATCAGAAAAATAATTTATAAAATATTCCCTACCAACACTGAACGTTCCGTAGACGTATCTTTCAGGGGCTGTATGCTTGACTGAGGAAGGGAAGATTCCCGAGAGAACAGATTTTTTGTCTTTGTCACTGCAGTGACAGAGTAGCCCAGCAAAAAATAAAGACAAAATATGTGTTCTCTCGGAAAGTTTTACTCCCTCAGTCAAGAATACAGCACCAGGTATTTTCAGGTCTGAACGTTCCAAACCTAAAAAAACGTTTCTCAAACGTTATATGAATTATGTTCTAGAACATATTTTATTAAACGTGTATGCAACGTTTCACGAAAACTAAAACAAGAAGCAAACTTTATTTTGTTAAAAAAATGTTTTAAACATAAGAATGTTTTCCATTATATATCTGTTTCTAATAACAAAATAAAAAAAATAGGGATATAACAAAAAATTACTGCAATTTTTAGACCCTTCTCGATGATCTGTTAAATTTAAATATAACAATATCTATTTTATTCCCGTATATCGATTCTTGCATATAAAACATCAAAAATATGTAAAATTATTTAGACAATAACTTGAGATTGGCTTGTGTGCATAAATGAGAAATAGTACTTTGCAATGTACCTTATTGAAACGTTCCAGTGTAATTGACGTTTCAAATAAGTTCCTGAAACGTTTCCAAAAATCCCACTGGCAACGTTTTAAAAAAATGTTAAAATACTTTAAAAAACGTTTCCGGAATGTCCTTTTTAACGCCCTTTTTTCTGACAAAAAACGTTTAAAAACGTTTTTGGTGCGTAGAGGAAGCTATAGGCAAACGTTCAAAAAACGTTACAGGGACATATTCGTGTTATTAGGGTTAATGTAACTAATACCATTAAAACTGAAACCTTTAAAATAACTACTTAAGTACTTGAACTATTTTCAATTTTTAAGAACGAGAAAATTTTCTATATTAGAATTAAAATTAATAATCGGAAATAAATTATGGCACTTTAAACCACTGTTCAAAATAATGTACCTAATATGGCTTACGTCAAAGAATAAATTGATGAAAAATTCCCAACTAAAACTATTCTTACCCTAAAGAACAAAAGCAATCCACATAAAATCCTGTTAACGCCACTAAAACTGCAACAAATAATAATTCACTGAAAATTATTAACCCACAAAAAAATCCACTAGAACTCGCGCATCGAAAACTGTCCTAACAGTATCTAGGCGTCGTGAACGTTCGCGACAGAATGAAGAAAGAAGAAAGCGTTAGCGGGTTCGCGATCACGTGACTTCTTCGCCATCCACTTCTTGCAGCAGTCGGCGAGTTGAAGTTAAACGTCCAGCGAAAGAGTCCGTCGACCGGACATCCTCTTATCGACCCTTTATCTCGAACCTTCTTCGCAACACGATTCTTCTTACTCATATTATCCTATTGTTTCATCCGAAGATTTTCTTACTTTAATATCTACACTGTAAAAAAATTATTGAAATTAATATTTATTTTGTGGTTCAAAAATAACGGAGTTTTTATTTTTACTTGGATTCAAAAAACAACCAAAATGATCTGTCTGTCTGTAGAGTAGGAAGGGTGAGTTAGGACCATCTTACTAGAGATAGAGCCAACAAGCCAGCTCGGAACCCGTCAGCAAGTAAGAGAGATATAGAAAGTCTTTCTCTAATAGCGCGCCTGCTACCTATATACAAAGACAAAGAGAAAAACCTCTGATCGTCTGTATTTTGCTCTCTCACCGAAGTTCGGTACGACATTTCCACTTACACAGCTGCCTATGGCTTATTGCCTCTATCTATAGTATCTCTATGCTTAGTCCACATCTACATGGTGGACAGGTCACTAGGAGACATCTCCTTTATATCGGCAGGTGTAGGCCAAGACTCACCGAACACATACTCTCTTATTGACGATAACTCCGGGCACTCGCATAAGACATTCCTGACAGGTTAATCTTCCTGTTCACACATCCAGCATAGAGGTGTGTCCACTAGCCCCATTGTATGGAGGTTTTTCCTGGTCATCGCCAAATATTTTTTCGACTCCAGCTTTTCAGTAATACTGGCACGACTGCCAAATGATAAAATGATTCCCAATACTGGAAATGTTTTTTCTACAACTGCTATGAAAAGTGACATATTTCTCATACCGTACTTAATTTCAAAACCAAATATTGCCCATACTGTGAGAAATATTATTTCTCACGGCACTTTGCCCACGCCACAAGGGCGTACCCAGGTAGGGGAGGGGGGGCAGCTGCCCCCCCTATAAGATAAAATAAACGTCAATTTTCCTGGCAAGTGGGAAATATGACCAAATCCAGCATTACAGAACTACACAAGAACGCAGAATCATTCCAAGAATTTTATAACCTGGATATCACAGGAGAACTGGACCTTTGGCATAATTTATGGGTGAAGAAGGCTTTATCAGATGATCAATTAAGGGACATAGAAGTAGTTGATCTGTTCAACGAAGCCAACATTTTTTACCCTGCTGTCAGAAAGGCATTGATTATTTAAAGCACTATCCCATGCACCACGGCGACCGTAGAACGTTCCTTCAGTACGATGCGCTTTTGTTTTGTGTCATAATCAATCTAATTAATAAAAGCCAATTTTCATGATTTTTTGTTTCAATATACCCGACCAACCATCTTCTCGAAACAGGTATGAGCTGCCCCCCCCCCAAGCTGAAATCCTGGGTACGCCCTTGCCACGCCACATACATTTATATGGAAAATCAAATAAAAACGACAAATACTTGGTAGGCTACTGTCATGTTTAAATACATACTTAGTTGTATAGTTTAAATCCTGCTTTAATAAAAACCCCAATTTACAGTGAATATTATTTTAACAAGACATGCTTATTTATAATAAATAATATGGATACTGACAGTAGGGATGATTTTAATAATACTCCGCCAGAGATATTGGAAAAAGCTGCAAAAGTAACTTTAGATTTGTTGCTGGAAATTTCAAGAAAAAAGTATGAATTTCACCATCAACTATAATTTTAAATAAAAGTATTTAACAGTTTAGAGATAGGATACTCTATTGTTATTTTTGTTTTACTAACCACAAAAATAAATATTAGCTTACTGTACTTGTATTATTTAAATTTGTGCAGTTGTAGTAGTGTTTTGTAGTACGGAACTGTCAATTTCAGCACATGGAGCTTACAAAACGTAACTTTCGATACGTAAATGAATACAAAAAGATCTCCTTTCAGAAGTAGTCGTATTACATACATAGCGGGAAAGTAGATCATTACAGCCCAGGCTATGTTAAAAGCTGTGGCCGGGATGAACCTTCCCGCGTGGTTATGTATACTATGTTGTCCACGACCAGTTAATAATAAGTCAATATTTTACCTCCTAACAAAAAGTATATGGCACCCATATATCTACTAGAGTGAATTATGAACTCATAATTCACGCTTTTGCATTTAAATTACATGCCATGGCAACTGAACACTCGCAACATTTCGGTACATATTATGTGACTAGAAAATATCGAAATTTTTAGTATTGGTTCTTTTCATAACGGTATTTTTTAATATTGATATTTTTAAAACAATATATTTATAACGGTACGGTGTATCGATACTTTACACAGTATCGCCCATCTCTATATGTCACATTTGACGTACTTCTGAAATTTATTAATTTTGACGTTAGAATTGTCAATAATACCAAATTATTACTTTCCGTTCTAATAAAGAAATCAAGGGTCGTGGACAAAGATAGTATTCTACTCACAATTTATGGCCATTATTCACTCGGGTGACTTGCGCCCGCTGCCTACGGCTCGGGACGCAAACGTCATAAATTGTTCGTCTAATAATATACTATTATTCACAATTGCTTAGTTACAAGAACATTTTTTGTTATCATAATTTAATAATATTTTTTTTCGACAAAGAACTTCATGAAAATGTTGCTAGGGAATATTACTGGTTTATTGGATTTGACAATTATATAAAAAAATATTCTTTCCGTCACCAAATTTTAATTTTTTTGTTCAAATAAGTACATATAATGTTTGATTTTGATTAAATATTCACTCCTCCGGAAGTCCGAGAAGCTGCGGACACTGCAGTTGACGAAATAATTCCGTAGAATAGCACAGAAAGGTCGAGGCGCAAGTCGAGACTTAGCAGCACAGAGTTCAGGAATTTGGCTTTTCCTACGAGGTAAACATACCATTTTTCCCCAAATCGTTAAAAATTCAATACATTAATGAATTTTGAAAAAATCGCCCAATTAATAAAATCCGCATCTAGTGAAAATAATCGAACTTACAAAATGTGGATGCTACAAGTTAGAATGCAACAATAATTATTGTTTTACACAATTTAAATATGAAGTCCAGTCCACTAAAAATTCCTACCTACCTATATCTCTACTTTGAAAATAACATTTCAGTTTTTAACTGCACATGGTTTTTATATACTTAGATAAGTGAGTTTTACCTTTCTGTTCATATTTAAGGGAACTTGATTTCAATTTTCACTACCATAAACTATATTAACATTGTGAAAAAAACTAATCATTATTCCTTGACGACTATTACATTCTGTCAAAGTACCAAAGCCTTCCTTGATCTAGAAAATGATTCAATTATGGAGTATACAATTTCTGGTGTTGTACAGTGATATACATGGGAAACAGAAAATTTATCTATAAAATAATTATTGTAAAAACAATATAAAAACATTGCATTTTTCACCTTCAAATATTGATGTATAGGTATGCAACACATAATATTTTAGATTCACTGGCAGAGTGCTGATTTGAATAGGCAACACGTACTGCAGCCACGTGAAAAATGGGATTAATCGAAAATGTTATAATCGAAATCAATGCAGCTCTCTCTAGTTTGAAGTTAATTTTCAAGCCTATGTTGGTGTGTAAAATCATAAAGAGATGAATGAGTTCGTTTTATTAGTTTTCTACGAATATTAATATCCAATAGGCTTACCAAAATTATATTTTAGTTTTTTTGTAATTAAATCGATTTTAACTTCCTTAAAATAATCGAGCTGATCTAACCATGCGTTTGCATTATGTCAATTCGTGTCATGTCATTAGTTTTTTAAAGACTTTATATGAAATTAAGTGGGTGAAGAAAAGTATTTCATTGCGTAACTCCCAGAAAGACGTTCGAATGAACTAAATTTAACTGTCTAGTAACCTTTAGGTACATAATTTGATTCAGAAAAAAATTCATAGTGCTGATGGCCTTTGACCTAAATGTTTAGAGTAGGCACAAAATGGCGATACGTTAACTGATAAACATCACTGCCTTTTTCTAGTAGATTATTTCTTAGATTTTTAAGTGTTAACCATAATGAAAGATTACTTTTTGGCAGCTTTCTCAGTTGTTGCAAGTTTTATTCTTGTCATACTCTTTGTTTTATTTGGTAAAAGCTCCTAAATTGTATTCTTTATAGTAAGTATTTTACTTTGTCTTGTTTTAGGATGGTTCATTGTCTGGAAGCTAATTCTGAGTAGATTCCGTTTTATAAGAGAGCTGATAAAAGGAGCAAGTGATTCCACAATTAGTGAATTGAAAAATACCAGAAGTAAACTCAAGAAAGCAAGAAGAGACTGATTCATATAAAAATGAATATTCGTTGTGCAAAGCCCGAAGATCTTATGAACATGCAGCACTGCAATTTGCTGTGTTTGCCCGAAAATTACCAAATGAAATACTATTTTTACCATGGTCTCAGCTGGCCCCAGCTTAGCTATGTAGCTGAAGATGAAAAAGGTATTTTCATTATTTATTGTGACCTTCACCTTGATCTTATGTTATCATTTCAACTCTATAAACATCACACAGAATCATCTACATTTTGTGTAACATAGATCCACAATAATTAATATTAACTCTTACCTATATTATCAACTTGTCTTTGCAATATTCGTCTTATTTCCTGTGCAGTGCATCATCCTAATGTTTAAATTACTACTTTGCAATTACTTCTAGTTTAGTTTGCATTATCTTTATCACTTAAAGGTTGTCTTCTTCAAAAAGCCTTTAAAACTAAATGTTGGAGAGGCTGCACACAGTAAACTACTAGAATTTCATTATTCATACTGAACCCTGGACTAAAAATTATTGTATTTCAGGAAACATAGTTGGTTATGTCTTAGCAAAAATGGAAGAGGACCAAGAAGATCTTAAACATGGACATATAACATCTCTTGCTGTGAAGCGATCACACAGAAGGTTAGGTTTAGCACAAAAATTGATGGATCAGGCTTCAGAAGCCATGGTGGAATGTTTTGATGCAAAATATGTTTCATTACATGTTCGTAAAAGTAATCGCGCTGCTTTGAATCTGTACAAAAACTCTTTAAAATTCGAAACCGTAGAAATTGAACCAAAATATTATGCAGACGGAGAGGATGCATATTCTATGAGAAGAGACTTATCTGAATTCTCGAAAAAGGTTAAACCTAAGTCTGAAAATAAAAACGAAGAGTAGAGTAGTTATTTATAACTTTTTGTATTTAATATAAAATATAATATTAATAAATTGTTAAATGCTTTTTATTATTTTACTTCTCATCTAAACTATATCTGGGAGTTGAAATATTATTACATAATTTGAGCTTATAACAAAATATGTTCTGGAGAAGTGTAGGTATAAAAAAATTAACAACTGGTAGTAAAAAACTCCAGTTTCAAACGCTTTTGCAGTGACAATTCCACCCACTTTATTTGCAAACAAGTATATGGCTACTCATTTGCAAAAACTACTCCTACAGCTGCAGTGGAAGTCTTAATGAATCTGCCACGCTAATGAAGCGAGATCTGTAATGCACAGATTAATACATAGCCAGCAACACATAGGCCAAACGCATAGACTATCAGAATTTGAAGAACTATTTTTCACTACCAAAATCAATAAATGGCAGTTCATACGAGCTTCATGATTTAGTATAATAATCTGGTTTGATTTGTGAGAATGGCTTTTTCAGAGCCGTGAAAATTTCCAGGGAAGCTGATAATCTGTGAGAGCTCATCTTACAGATCATTAAGGCGCAGAAGCGCAGCTTCTAGAGTCGCACGCCATAGCTGTAGGCAACTTACATGACAATTTTAGCGAATTTTAAATTTGAAATTATGGGAACATCAGGTTTTCTCATTCTAAACCTGTCTTTACACAATCTGATGAAGATATATAAATACTTGAATTTAGTAATATTTCGTTTCATTGGCATCGTTAATAAAAAAAACACCAGGCTAAGTAGTATCAATAATTTTATTCGAATTTAAAAATACAATTTGGGATTTATCTTTGATTGAATACAAATCAAAACTATTATATAGACGTCTATGAAAATGTACAATTTTTGTGAGATATATAGGTATGCGACACTTAAACATATTATTTACAGTTATTTTTTAGATCATTCAAATAAAATTACAATACATATCAATATCCAATATTATATTTTGCTTAAATATTTAATTGAACTTTTACTTTTTACTATAGCTGCAAACATGGAAATATATCTACTAATTCGCAGTTTAGTGAATAATGTGTCAAACACTTAGTTTTCTAAGAGACCTAATGTTCTACTCCAAACGTTGAATTTTTTCTTCAGCCACACATTAATATACAACTTTAAATCATATGCATTATGAATTTCACGTTTTTAAGAGTTAAATTAGATGATTTGTAGAAAATACTTGGGTGATAATAACTATATAAATTCCCCAAGCAACTAATATAATCAGTTTTCTGTCTAGTTACCAAACTGTTATTTTCAATGTCCACATTCTAACCCATTTTTTTGACAAATCTGTACATAAAAAATTCCATGATGTCGCTTACTTTAGTAAACAGACATTTTTAAAAGCGTTGCTGCATGGTTATGATTCGAAACAAAATATATTCTTTTGATTTAGGTAAAATTCATAATGCAATTTCACTTTTCTCAACATAGAATCTGATAATCGACATAAATGTACATGGATGAATAACAAAATGGAAATAGTAAAATATCTTTTCAAACAAAAATAGTTCCATGTATATTTCTGTTTCAAATCTTTAAAATATCGATGAGGATGTTGAATAATTTTAACGGAATTAAACTAAAAATTGTTGTATGCAATACACCATACTTCATCCTTAATGAAAGTCATATTCGTTTCAACATCGTCAATGATATTTAGGTTATGAATATTCAAATAGTGTTAATAATTAGATTTATTCGAAAAACCCATAGTTGTTATAAAGTTTAATTTGCGTAATAATGACTTGTTTAATTAGATAATTAGATGTTTGTACTCCCCGGCAATTTTAAAAGTCTGAGCTGGCAATTAAAATAGTTTAGGTATATAGAATCCTTGAAACGTATAAGTGTGTAAGGACGAGCTACTTCCTGCTATTTATATTTATTCATTAGTGAAATCAATCTATATAATTTCACCATAAGTCGTCTTTTTTATACACCTGAGCGTCCAAAATGTAATGATGAAGCAACTTTATTTTCACTCCTTCTATTCAGATCCACCCAGATAGCACAAGGACATCTATAAGACGTCTTTAAGATATCTTTCTTAGACGTTGACTACGTCTTAAAGACGTCCATGTACGCCTTCAATACGTCTGAAAGACGTCCCTTAGAGGCCGTCTGTTAAAAATAACGACGTCTTTGAGACATCTTCATAAGATCCATTTTTGGTCTCATACAGACCTACAAAAGGCAGGAAAAAGACGTTGCCAACCGAAAGTTCATGAAATCGACTTATTTCCATTGATGTATTTTCATAATTATAATTGAAAAAGTATATTATAGTACATAAACTGCCTTTTAATATAGTTTACCTTTTTATGTCAAACAAATATAGCTATTATTTTGTTAGTTGGAAAGTTAACCTCAAATATGGAATACCCTCCAGAAGATTTATTACATAGAATACTACCTATACCAGGACTCTGCCTATACTATTTTTTTCAATTTTATCATTGTCTGATTTTTTAGACATGATTTTATTTATGTACACACTTACGATGTCTTTAAGACGTATTTAGGATGTGAGAATCAGATATCTTTAAAACGTCTTAAGAAAAACATGTTTAAGGCGTCTTATTCAGGGACTAAGACGTTCAGACTAAGATAGGGTATACAACGAACGTCTTAAAGACGTCTTGTGCTATCTGGGCAGTCCTATCTTTGTGGAATGATGTCAATAATACCTAATTTCTGACTTAAGACTTGATCGAAATTGAATTTTAATTTTGACACGACATTGACGTAGGTAATGTTTCTTTCTAGATTTGTTGGAATTGATCTTATCTTACTGGATTGTATGCTAAATTTTATTTTTTATCAAAGTTGTTTTTGTGTTTACGTATTTCTATGGTTTTACGATGTAATCTCATCATAATAGTGGTTATCTGTGTCTCTTCACTTGGTCCCAGAGATGCTCAACAGAATTGAGACCAGGGTTACAAGCTGGCCAAACCATTCGTTGAACACTCACTTCGTACCAATAGTCGTCAACTATTCGTGCGACGTCTGGTCATCAAGATCTCAGTTCTACTGCTCAGAAAATCCCGTTTTTCACAAAGCTAGGTTTCCTTTAAACTCGTGTAAATTCTGTAATAACAAAAGTTAATAACGTGAATTGAAAACAAAATGTTCAACAACATCTCGTTTATGAACCACGTATATTTGTTAGAATATAAATTTATTTTTACGTTGAAATTTTAACCATAGTACAGAAGAATTGATCTACAGTTCACCAAAAAATCATTAAAATCAAATGAGTGGATCTAAAGATAAGCACTCTTGAAAAAGTATCAATTTTTTTGATACCTGAGAAAGCCAAAAGTTATTTTTGGAGGGTAATAAAACAATTTGAAGATTATTGATTTTATGAATAAAACCCGAGAGCTTTAGCTCGATTCTTTGACTTTAGCTCGAATTATTAGACAAAACTGTTTGCGGGAAGAAAAATTTTAACTTTTTAGAAAAATCTGCTTTAAAATTAAAAAAAAATGTCTGCAATACATTTTATTAACAACTAGTTGCTAGTTAACTTGTGGCAAATTTTGTTATTAGACACTACTTGAATATTCTTAAGTTTAATTATTATCAAAACAAAATAGTAAAATAATTTCTATTAATTTAAACATATCAAAATATATAAATAAACAGAACTCTAGCTTTGCATATCTGTATCACAAAATGTATAAAAAATATAATTTTATATTGACAATATATTTTCAGTGTCACTATAAACAAATTGAATTCCTAATTTTGTAATTTGTTTAAAAATATATTGTCAGTAGATAAAAATTAGATTATATTATGTATAAATATAAATATTAACATAAAAAATTTAACTTTATAAGAATCAATTTTCATTAAATTGTTTCTCAAAAAGTTATAAAAACACTATTTACCTTTGATATACTCCACAATGTGTAGGTCTTCCAGGTTTTTATTTTAAATAAAAAGAAGTTGTTTCGATGTCCAAATAATAAAAGTTTTTCTTCAAAATTTAAGGACCCACATATTGACATTTGATGTACAGTACACCAACATTTGATTTGATTATACATATATTTATTAATGTACAGTACAAATTTAGTGACAACAAATTTCCAAATATTTTCCCAATGAATAATGAATATACCAAGGCTACAACAAAATATAAAAACAAACAAAGCTTACTTTCGGTGCAATTTTTTATTAAATTTAAAGAATTGTGCAGCTTTTGGTCTTTATTATTTCCAATTTTTTCATCCATTCTGTGATTTATTCTGTTTGTTGGTTTCATCCAAAATCTGTCGCAAATCCCAACAATGCTTTTTGTCAGAAGAAGCAGAAACCAACAACAAGAAGAAGAAAACCATCAAAAATGTATGATAAAATTTTATCAGACATAAAATATTTGAAAATTGCCCAGCGATTTTTTGTCACCATAAAAACTTCTTAATCAAACTTACTTTTGAATATAATACTAAGCATAGCTATCACAAAAAGAAGAAAATCTCTCAAAAATCATTTAAACGAGTTAAGTATATTATCATTATACCCTGTATATTTCTGTTAGCCAACATTAATCCAAACATAATGTATAAACTTCTACAATATTAAAACATGTACAGTAACTTTGTCAGATAAATGCTATATATTAATTAATGCCTTATTGTTTTTATCAGTAACCCACTTGTTTGCATATTTTTGTGGTACGTTTTCAAATTAGTTTATAATAATTATGCTCTATTCTTTGCTAAACATTGTCAAGGCACTGCTTGTGCGTTAAAAACGTGTTAAATGTCAACTTGTAAGGTAAAAATATTACTACTTTGGTTACTGATGTTATTACGATTAGTATTAATGTAGATCTAGTGTCCAAAGACATTTTCCACCAGTTATGTATCCAAGATTACAAAAACTATTACTTTATATGAAGGCAATTTGCAATTTTTCATTGTGTGGAAAAGTGGAAAAGCGAGCAATGGTGAACTAGACCTATACCTGTAGGTATACTACCCTAGCAAATAACCAACAATAAACATTACTTTTTATGCAATACACAGTTTGTTGAATCAGTGAACAAATAATGTAAGTTACATTAAAATTTATCAACCAAAAAATCCTACATCTTAACAGTGTTTTTAAAAATGTTTGTATATTCGAAACAATCACAAAAAAAGTGAAAAAGCCATATTCACACAACACACAAGAAAAAGGGAATTCTAACCTCAAAAATTTTAAATGAAAATTATCCAATTATTTATAGAGATTTTACCTAAATATTTTTGCATTACAAGTACCTACTAGTATTGAATTTGTGCAAAGACATATTATGTTTCAATAAACTTACTTTTGATATTTCGTACATTGTGCGTGTTCCCTGACATACGAGCGTATCAGTTGGGTACTCGATTTTTAAAACTTTCAAATCTTCTCTCTGAAGACCTAATCAACAGATAGCACTGCCGATGTATTCATCTTTTATGTTAATCGAGAAAAAACTTATTTTTAACACTAAAACTAAGTAAATTTATTTTTTCCAAATAAGTTTTTTACAAATATAGGATAGTTTTCGTTTCTTATACTATTAGATTTTTTTAAATTAACAATTGAAATGTACCTGAAAAACAAAAGTACATAAAACATTTTATAACTAAGTAGTATTGGGGGAAAAATAGGTGCTATATTTCCTGTGCTTTAGACCAGCTTGATGCACAGCGTTTCTAACTATACCTAGCTATCCATTGACATCCTTATGCATATTCCGTCAACAATGCATTATTGGGCTATATTAATGTACACAAAATCATTCATTAATGACCCTTTTATTCATTAAAGAAATATTTTCTTTTAATAAGCGATTGTGGTATAGGCAACCAAGTATACCTACAATCATATTATTTGGAAAGTTATTTGTGTAAAATGCTGACTTATTCTTCAACAAAATACTCCTAGCTCCTGACTTACACATCGTTTTTATTATATTATTCTACAAAACTAAGGTAATTATTAGTTAAAACCTCCCAAAAAGAAAATAGTAACACCAATTGGATACGAACCGCTACGTGTATTGAATTGTGTATCTCCAGCATTGGGCATGTCCACCAATTGACAAGTTGACAGTAATGACAGTCGTTCTAAGGATAAACAATCATTTGAGATTGGTAATTTTGTTTTTTTTGTATTGATTTCAATTTAATCTTTATTATTGCATATAGAAAAATATAATATTTTACAACAAGAAATACTACACCTATAATTTAGATAATATGATAGAAATTCAGCTTACTTATTCACAGGGAAGTTGACACTAATGACAGTCGTCCTGAGGATAAACAATCATTTTAGATTCGTAATTTTGTTGTTTTGTTGATTTTAGTGATCCTTTTTATTATAAACAGTCAGATACAGCTTTTAAAGTACATAAGCAATTAAAACAATGTCAAAGAAAATTAAATGAACTCAAACACGATCAAAATAACTGTTAAGAACCACGTGTTGTACAAAGAACGATTGTTTGTCATCAGATTCATCAGGGCGTCTGTCACATGACGTGATGTGGACTATTGTAACCCTCATTAATACAGTAGTTGGTTAAATAACTATTTTGTACTTTCCAAAAGACATTGTCTTCCAGTAGAATAGCGAAAGTAACATTTTAACAGCGAATGTAGGACGTAGCATCGATTCTTTATATTTTGGGTTGTCAATTTTTAAGTTGAAAACTCAATTGAGGTAGTTTGGTGTTTTTTGAAACATTTTTTGAATAATAATTATAAGAAAAATGAATGGAGTTAACTGCAATATTAAAAATTATCGAACCAACCTAACCAACTTGTCAACTCTTTGTATCAGTCTATGGTAACTGTTATTACATTTAGCCACATATTTCTAATCGCATAATTTTAAGTATTTTCAAATATTTTTACAACTACACATTTTCCCCATTGTGTCCAGGAACACAGTCTAGTTCTGGCTAAAGTGTACCTGCCCACAAACGTTGTATGTAAAAAAAAATTTAAAAAAATTAAAAAAAAACAACTATTGGTTATTTGAGATATCTGTTATTTATTCACGATTTATATTTATATTGATGATTTTTTTGGAATCTGAATTTAATAAATATTATTATTTTTTGGAATCTGAATTAAATAAATATTATTATTATTATTAGTTTATTTGTAGAAACGAAAATGTAAAATGGAATTTTCACAAAAATGTTTTTTTTAGAATCTTCGAAATATTTCAATCTAAATTTTTATTTTTATTTAAAAATGCTATTCTCTAATATCTGGAACACCGGTGCACGGTTTTTATAGAGATTACCTTTGCCACTCTACTCGATTTTAATATTTAAATTAATATAATATAAAGTATTTAAGAAACGCTGTACATAAAACTTGATTAGCAATGAAAAACCAAATATCAGGTCTACTTTCAGACATTTGGGGGTCCCGTCAAAACAATTTATTTATACACTTGAGGGCTCTTAGAATTTGTGGGTTATGGGCCTTTTTCCAGGTATAAGTTAAAAATGTAGGACCAATTTTCTATTAAAATTAGATGCAATGTACATTTAATATGAATATTAGTTCACATTATTTTTGTTAGAACCATTTTCCCAGATTTGTAACTTCATTTGTAGATGTCAAACTTTTAAGATGCAATTTTAAATTGATGTGAAAATCTAAATAGTATTTAATAATATTGAAAAGTGTGAACTTTGTATTTGAAAATGAAAATAAATATTTTTTTCTCAAAATGTCAAAGGTCTTGATATGACTTCAATTCGAAGGCACATTATATCGACTCCAATAATTTTATCAGAAAACAGATTTTTTTTGGAGAACTGAAATTAAGGTATAGGTAGCTGTAGTTTAAGTTTCACTGTGAAAAATTTGATAAAAAAAGTTGACAAAAGTATCAAAAGAATAGCTTAAATACTATTCCAACACCTCACATAATTTGAAATTTGTAAGTAACCGTTTAACAAAGAAAAAACAACTACTTTTCGGACTATATGCCTGAAAATTAAGTTCTCGTTTTTCTTTGAGTTGTAATTCAATGTTTGTTGCAGCTTTTTCTTTTAAACTGTGGTTTGTTTTCAAACTATGTAGACACCATTTTAACTATTCTTTTGATAATTTTTTTTTAAGTAAAAGTATATTAAAAATTAGTTAATGTATAAATATTATATTAGAATACCACAAAGAATCCCATGAATTTTAAGAGAACATTTAGCAAATCAATGACACCAATCGTGTAAGAAAAAAACTTTTGGTCTAAACTTTTCATAAAACTGTAATTTATTATGAGTAAGTAAAATAAATTCATTTATTTACCCGTAATTTTTAAAAATTATTTTTGGAAAAATTAAAATATGTATAATTTCAGTTTGGTTTATCCTGAATTTCAGTTCTCAATTTCAGGTACTATATATTATAATAAATTAAACACCAAAAATTAAAGGCACAAGATTTTGACCTTTGAACATCTAGAATCATCAATTTTTTTTAAATACTTCAAGAACTACTTTAAATACTCAAAAGATATGTATCACATCCTAAAAGGATGCATACCAAAAGCTACAAGTCGGCAGAAGCAAACATGAGCCCTGGGTGGGCGTGTTCATGTCGCTGTAGTTGTATTTTTGTAGTAACAATCGAAATTTTGAATCAATAACCAAATATCGATACCATAACTGTCAAGAGATATGTAATCAAAGTAAAACTTGCAAAAATTTAACTCTAAATTTTAATAAAAAATTTATATTGGACCAAAAATAATAGTAGGTATGTTATTAAATGAGCAATTTATGATAGACATTATTCACGCAGGGTGACATTTGCGTTTCGAGCCGTAGGCGAGGGGCGCAAGTCACCCGAGAGAATAATGGCCATAAATTGCGAGTTGCATACTGTACTTTGTCCACGACCATAGATTTCTTTATTAAATAAAAATTAAGTAAATAATGCGGGCGTAGAACGGAAAGTAATAATTTGGTATTATTGACAATTCTAACGTCAAAATTAATAAATTTCTGGAGTACGTCAAGTGTGTGTATGTGTGTGTGTGTGTGAAGTATCGATACACCGTATCGTTATAAATATATTGTTTTAAAAGCATCAATATTAAAAAATACCGTTATGAAAAGTATCAATACTAAAAATTTCGATATCTTATCGATACGATATATTTCAGAAACAAATTTCCTAAACTAAAATACGCAGATTTAATAGTTTATTTCATTTTGTACCCCCATCTCTAGTCACCTATGTACCGAAATGTTGTGAGAATTGAGTTGTCATGGCATGTTATTTAAATGCAGAAGCGTGAATTATGAGTTCATAATTCACTCTAGTAAATATACGGGTACCTTATACCTTTTGTTAGGAGGTAAAATATTGACTTATTTAAGTGGTCGTGGACAAAATTACTATATGCACTAAATTCCTATATTTTTAAATTTCGTGACTAGTAATGTCATAAAAAAGAAGGGTCAAGTTTGTATAGAAAGCAACAAAATATGCTTACACAAAAATGGCAGCTGACATCAAATAGAAAATAGAATTCAGGCCAGTATTGCCGATGCAAAAATAAAAATTACCCGAACTTACGATTCAAATTATCAGAATTTGTCAAAATTACCAAAAGGACACAGTGGTTATCTAAATAAAGTCTTCGACCCTAGTCAATATGGAAAATCCCCCCAAAAAATAGCCATTTTATGTATCCCTTCTGTAAAATATTCAAAAAACTATTGGATCCAAATTGATGTATGTTGATGAAATCACTCCGTCATATTATTTCGATTATGTTAACAACTAAATGTACAATCGTTAACATTATCTCCTGATTGGCTCGTTGCGATGACCTTTATGTAGTTGGCATATTTTGCAGGTCTCATGTTTGCTTCTGTTATGTACATTGACTTATTAACCAAAAGTGGAAAACACCGAGAGTAACCAACAACGGAACAACAGAGTTTATAAATCCAGCTTTAGTGCAATATCCTTCAACACAAATCCTCAATCGAAAAGAAAAAGTGTAAGAAATATAAAAATAATGTAAATACAAAATACCATTCATTTCAAACTAAAAAATATTGAGTGTTACAATAGTTTTTATAGTGTTTTATCATCTCTCCAATATTTCTTTTTTATCCACTGCCCAACGTACTTAACAACTAAATAGAAAATATATTATTACTTTTGTAAAACTATTAGATTTATTGTGCGTTTTTGACTCCTATTTTATTAGAGCTATAGGGGGTCCGTATATATTTTTATCAATACATTTTTTTTCGTTATTTCACAGCCTAAAATGGTAAGGAAACACCCACGCCAATCTCCATTGCAACCAATTAAAAAATAATCATAATACATGAGAACTCATATAGATACATATAGTAAACAAATTTTTTCGAATGTATAAAAATATGAATCAAGTATTTATAATAATTTTTATACAAGTTATCACGAGTCTCCCAAATTATTTATTATTTTTGTAATTGCGATTATTTAAATTTATAAAAAAGTAAATCTTAAACAATTTCCACCCTCAACTTTATTTTATCAAACTAAACCCTCTGTAGATTTAAATCGGATATTAATGACCATCCTATATTAATTACTACAATATATCATAACTGTCATTTTCACTTTTTCAAATAACCTATAAAAGGAAACTTTGGACACCCTATATAAAAATAATTACATTACAGTAAGTAAAATAATATTTTAGTATCAATCCCTTGGTAGAAAACAACTTTTTTACTTTTCAATAAATATGTATATTAAGTACTTATTATTTTTCCTAAAACTGTGCAATATCCCACTTTTTGATAAAAAATATAATTTTGTTCTGAGCTGTATATACTTTATTTCCTATACTTATCGAACAAACCCTAGTTTTAATGTAATCATTTGTGCGTTTTGACCAAAGTAGATTTATTTTTTCTTATTCTGAGGTAAATATCAGCCAAAAACAGACTCCTAACATAAATATTCTTTTATTTAAAATTTTCAAAATAAGAAAACTCTACCCTGTATAGTGAAGTTCGGCAGCGAGGAATAGAAAATTTTTTAAACAAAAATCCAACAAACAATTTTTATATGCAAAAAGACAAAAAGAAGATTCAATGTAAAGAAAAAAGTCCTTGGTGATCTAGTTCCAAATTAACTTCAGGAGAATTTGCTCCTAGGAAAAACAAAGAAACAGAATCCACGGTTATTCTCGGAGTGTATACTAGCACAAGGTACGGTAACTTAATTTTTTGTAGAAATTTTGATCAATTAATCGCTTAAATCAGCAAAATAAATTTATTTATGGATAATATTAGACGAAATACCTTAGTAATAATGAATTTAAACCACATTTTGATTGATATTACTATACCTCAGAATACTAGTCACTCTTTACAAATTCCTTGGAACTCTTGTGCGTTTTTGACTCGCTACTATACTAACAAAATTTATTTAAATTTGAGCAAAACTGTAACTGCTACATAAAAAAATTACCTGTTATAGGTATTCATTTGTCAGAATAATATAAATAACAAATTTAATTTGTAAAAATACGGTATAATAATAAGAGACTAAATATTTGAGAATACTGAAGATACCGAGTGTATTCCTTCACCTGGTTGTTAATGATGAACTTATATCATGTAAAATAAATAATTCAATTATTAGAATATCTCGCTCATACTGTATCTACAGATTACGAAAAAGCTTAGCTCGACATTCTATTTACACAAATACGACAAGGATAATAGGAACAACACTACTTGAAAGAGAGAAGAAGTGTTCGCTCAGTCTTCTCTACCAAAACAGGTGGGCGTGTGTTCACTGTTCTCCTTACTTTTATTCGTTGTGTTTTGGCAAAGGGGACTGATCTAATTGTGAGTTTCACAAATAGAGCAATTCTTGTTTCTCTCTTCCTAGTAGTGTTGTTCATATTATCCTTGTCGTACTTGTGTAAATCGCATGATCTATTTAAGTTTTTCGCAATCTGTATACTGGGAAATAAATTATGGTCAAATCTAATAACAATTTTGAATATGAAAATGTTATTAGATGAAGCTTAAGCAACTGCAGTTCAATTCCATAACTGAAGCCGAAATATTACATTGGAATTTATAGATAATAATTTATTTATAAATACTAATTTTGGATTTCAGCTGCAAGCTCTTCGAAATTCCTGAAAAAGCTATCTTTCACAAAAATATTAACGATACGCCAATTCGTAAATAAATTTATATCATTTAAATTCAGTGAGGAAAGTAAGGGCCTCAGAACATTACCTTGAGGTACTCCAACATTAATACTAATAATTTCAAATGATACATATTAGGTTTGTTCGTAGAACAGTCAGATACTATCATGCGCATTAAAAAAAAGCGTTCGTCGTCGAACCCATTTGGCAGTTGGTGATTTAAAACTACTTTTTTCGAAGAAAGAAATTTGCAGTTTCGGACCAGTTGCCAACTATCAGAATAATTCGCTGACCGGGATCAAATTTTCAGTTAGAAGCATGCGCATTGTGATGCTGTTGAAAGTAACAAGTGTAGTGACATATTTTTGGTATTTGGTTTTGAATTCAGATCTTTTGGTTTTGAATAATGCGTCATGCTCTCTACTGTTCAAAATTTCCACCCATCTTAGAACAAACATTGCAAATCGATTCACAACGAATCACAAACGGAATGTAAGAGTTTGAGAAATTTCCAATCGATTGGAAATTCCTTAAAACGAACAAACCTATTATTAAATTTTTTGTTTCCTGTCACTTTAGTATTCGTCCAATCAATTAAGTTAATCCCATAAATTTAGCCAATAAAATATGTTCATCATTAAATTCGAAAGCCCGCTTACAATACCCATAAATAATTACCCCTATCTATTTTTTTTAAATTCAGCGAGCAAGTGATGAATATTTTTTGTAAGACTTTCCACTCACAGGTTTAACAAAACAAAGCTTTTAGATTATTATCAGGGCTTCAAACGTTTTCTCAAATATCTTGTCTCTTATATTTAAACATTTTTTAATACATACGTTTGGAACTGGTGAAGTGAGTTTAGTAAAGAATATATAATGAATAATCGACTAAAGCATAATATACAAAATTTTCATAAAATTATGTAAACATAAATATATTTATTTAAAAAATGGTTTTTTAGATTGAAAAAAAAATGCAATTTAAAATAATTTCCGGAATTGATGGAATTACATTGTCAAACCTTTAGTGATTCGCACGAGACTCTCGTTTTCGAGAGTCTCGCATGGTCTCGTCTCGTTTTCGAGACGAGACTCGAGACGATACTCGGACCAGACGAGACGAGACTTTTGTTGGTCTCGTCTCGAGTCTCGTGCATGAGGTATGGCGTCTCGCGCGAGAGTCTCGCAGGTGAATATTTCGGAATGAACATCAATTTATTTTGATAAAAATTTATAAGCATAACACCAAGAATTGCTTTTAAAAGCCTCTGCCGGCGTTATCGGTTGGCGGTAATCACTTTGTCTTTCTGAAGCGCGCCGCCGCCGTCTTTGAACCCTATTCCGACAGTCATAAATTTTGCAAAATGTACGTGTCCTATCCTATTGTGATTCAATAAATAAAGATCATTATTGAAAATAAAAGTTTAAATTTCTTCCCAGTTTAGTTATTCGTTGTTCGTTGTGGATAGTGGTAGATGTTCGAATTTTTGAGCGTGCGGAATTGTACCAAGTTAATTTAAAATGAGCCGATTCAAGAGGAAAAGGAGCGAACCTTTGACTTTAGAAGAAGAATCAAATTCCAGTGATTTTTCTAGTGGTACTGAGGATATTTACGGCATACCAGACAATGTTAGTTTGAGTGATAATGTGACTGAAAGTGAATTGCCGTCTTCGTTAAATAGCAGTCGCTCTTCGTCTCGCATTCAAATACATGTTATTTTTCAACAATTGTAACTTTCTCTTCCGTATTCTTTATTGCACTGAAACAATAAGATTATGAATGATGAGATTTCGATACTTTTACGAGATTCTCGTACGAGAAACGAGACGAGACTGGAGGCTGCGGGACGAGACTTGAGACGAGACGAGACTTATATATATCATTGCATCGGCGAGACGAGACCAGACTTTGTGAAAATCTCGTCTCGTAGGTCTCGTGCGAATCACTACAAACCTTTGGTCAGTATAATTTTTCATTTCACTTTTGTTAGATAAAATGGACCTAAATTTTAAAGATATATAAATATTTCTATTCAAGCGTATGGCATGCTCACATTATCTAATAAATTTCGAAAAACCAACTAGATTGAATTTGGATTTGAAAAATATTTTGAACTAAAATCTCTGGAAGATTGATATATGCATATTTTTGTTGTTGTTTTTTTAAAGTTGGAGTTAATTATGTCCAAACTAATTCAATTATTATAGTTTTGTAAAGTTTGTACGAAATCAGTTGGAACAACACGTGGACTGAAGGTGTAGCTCATAACAATCTAACGGATATTATTAAACACTGATGTACTGTAATTGGTTGAAATTGTTAGGTGTTAAATTTGCTTTGAAATAATGCATTCTTGTGTGTGTTAGATATTGTAAAACAGTGTCGTAGTGATTGTGTGAAATTTTGTATACTTTTTGGTTAAATCGTATTGAGTATATTTTGTATAATAAGTAAGATGGTGTAGGTAGACATTGAAAATAACTTGTAGGCTTGTATAATACGAGCATAATAAGATATTTTCTTTCTTTTCAAATTAGTTAAATAGATATTAAACTTGTTTTTTTGACATTCATTTGAATTTGACAATGCGAGTGTAGTTTATATAGTTATGGTGCGATTTTAAATAAATTAAATAACGTCTTAATATTTTTTCGGCAAATTCAATTATTGCCAACAGTACAATTGAACTCACCAAACTCTCTAGACATACAAATTTGGAAATGGTACCACGAAATCTCGTTAAAGATCGACGGGTTTTTAAAATATTTGTAATATTTATTCAGCTTCAGCTTTACTCGATTCTAATTTTAATTAATTTTGTGCTTTAGAATATTGTTACATTTCCAACAAGAAACTTTTCAATCTTTTAATTAGGTATATTCATCCAATCAAGTTTTTGAAATTTAATTCAGTTGTAACTATACAATCACAAAATATTGTATTCGTGCGTTTTAGGTACCAAAGCTCCAGATTTGTACAATGCGACTTGGGTAAATCGTCAGAATTTGTTTGTAGAAATTTTAAATTATCTACTCTTTCATAAAGAAATCGATTGGAACATTTGGACGAAATGTGTGATATTGTCAAAGGAATAAAAAGTATTAGTTTAATATTTTAATATATATACACCCCCTTTTATTGCCTCTATGGGACGACTATGCCACCTTCAGTTGGTTGTATCAAAAGATTCTGCTTTACAATGCATAGAAAAAGATATTCGACATTAAAACGTGAATGTTATGATAATAATTCCAAAACATGAATTGTTAAGGGTAAGTTAATTTGTAATAAAAACTGTTTATGTAAATTGAGTAAATGTTAAGATGAATTACAACTGAAAAATTGATTCGTTTAGTTTTCTAGTATCACCTTTAAGTTCCAAAGTAATGTGAAATTTTAGGTCGTATAAATGATTCCAATAAATGCATTTTCTTTCTTTTCCTTGATAAATTACCGTTAGCCAAAGTAAGAGACTTTAGTGAAACTGAACCTGATTAATGGATGTAAAGAATGCTCTCGCATCTGAATATTTTAAATATTTTGAATCAAAAAAATAAATATCAAACATTGAACGAAAAAAGTTTACCAAAGAAAGAATCAGTTTTCTGAAATTAAGAAGAAAACCAATAGACTAACACTTGATAGTTTAAATTTATGGTATCTTCTCCAGAGACGGCTTCAGGATTTTTTTGGTAGATATGTCACCGAGGGCTTCGAGAAGTTTCTAAAAATTCACACCTGTTCTTATCTTTCAGAGTTGTATTGATTTGAAATTAGGATTGTAATTTTGAGAAATATTTTTGCAATTTTAGCTTTTATTTCTTCCTAGCCACATTATTATCAAACTTTCAAGTGTTAATACCTTCGGTTATTTCAAAATTTTTACAATTAATTTACAAATCAGACATTATTAATAAATTCAACTTTTGTGCGTCAGATTTGATCTTCAACATCTGTGTTTATTTAAACTAATTAAACAGAATCATACATGAAATAAATTCTATAACATGTTGCTGTTGATTTTGAATGTTGAAGTTGTGCGTAGATCTTGTGCTACTATTTTTCTATCGGTTTGGATTTGTTCCAAACCCATTAAGAGCGTTGAGTTGCTGGATTTGGTCCTGAGCTAAACAGAAACACACGGCCGAGGAGATCATAAAATAATTTAATAAATATTTAGTTAGATACTTCATGTCTGTGATTGTAAATGACAAATTTGATAAACTCGAGGTTAAGACTGAAATTTAAATAGTAGTTAGTTGTTTGTACATTTGTAACGTAGAGCTTATGAGAAAATCCAACTTCTCTACACTTTAAAATCACATATTAATTTTGTAGTTAAACAGTAATAAATGACATTTGCCAACTATTTCACAAAGCACGGTGACCCAGAAATATTATCCGTAACTCTGATTCCCTCGTGGTCCCTAGTTTTGAGTATAGTTTTTGTTTCTTGATATTTTTCACAGCCGAAAAAATGAAACTAAACAATAAGATAAAAATATACAAAGAAGACTTACCTGATTAAACAAAGTTAATCTAATTTATCCATTTTTTTTCGGTAGATAGGCAACCCATTTGTATTGCCTCAAATCCACCATTACTGTTGTATTTTTGTATATAGCCAAGATTTATGTGAATTTGAGTTTGTGTATAATTAAATTAATGAAACAACTGTTCCATGAGAGCTTTTTTTCAACTTTTTAAAATTTTATTGAGGGTCTTCTATTTGGATCTAGGTAAATTGTTCGAAATCAATTCTTCGAAAGTCAATTGTTCGAAATCAATTATTCGAAAATCAATTCTTCGAAAGTCAATTCTTCGAAAGTCAATTATTCGAAAATCAATTGTTCGAAATTCAATATTCTGAATAGAATATACAAAAATAGATAGATAGAAGTTTTTATTACTTTGTGAATTTATCGAATGACAATTTTTGTAAAGTAAATTATAATAATTTTCAATAATAACCCAACCAAACCTACCCCTACCTTCGTATTTTCAGTCAATTTTTGAAGAATAAATTATAATAATTTCCAATGATAACCCAACCAAACCTACCCCTACCAAACCACCTTCGTATTTTTAGTCAATTTTTGAAGAATAAATTATAATAATTTCCAATAATAACCCAACCAAACCTACCCCTACCAAACCACCTTCGTATTTTTAGTCAATTTTTGAAGAATAAATTATAATAATTTCCAATAATAACCCAACCAAACCTACCCCTACCAAACCACCTTCGTATTTTTAGTCAATTTTTGAAGAATAAATTATAATAATTTTCAATAATAACCCAACCAAACCTACCCCTACCAAACCACCTTCGTATTTTATCACCATTAGGAACCTGCCACCTATTCGATAAATTGATTTCGAACAATTGAGTTTCGAATAATTGATTTTCGAATAATCGGTCATTCGAAAAATTGATTTCGAATAATTTACCGGTACCCCTTCTATTTTACATGGTAAATTACAGCTGTACCATAGTCCCCCTTCACCACGGGTCTGACTACTATTTTTGTTAACTGAAATATTGGTAATTTAGAAAGAAATTTATAATTATTAATGTTTAACAACAAAATAGATATATCCATATTTTAAAAACCGAAAAACTGTTTAAACCTTATTTGTCAAGACAGCAATTTTTATAAATTTAATATTTAAGTGTATTCGTATTAAATCGCATTTACAGATACCAATGACGTATTAAGAGTAAGTCAAACTTTACCGCATTCAGTATTCCCTTTAATAAAAACGTCACTGATTTTTTTATGTCAAATATGTATAATGTATACCTTGTTTATCCAACTACCATTCATACACAATGTTATTTAAGAAAGTTTTTGTGTTTTTCTTCAAATAATATTGTTTTTATTATCGTTGAGCAGTTTTTGCAGGAAAACAACTTTTATTTTTGTGGGAATTAAGACTTAAAAATTGTTGTTACAGTTTGTTTTCCTGCAAAAACATTTATATTCATTTACATACACACTACCAAATAACTTCCAAGATTTTGTGCGTTAAGATCTTTTTTTGAACATGTAATTTTAGAATATTGGTTACGCATAGCAATACATACAAGATGAAGGTTCTAAAACTAGAAAATTCGGTTAAAAGGACTTTCTAAAGGCGTTTACAAATTTTATACCTGGAGACTTTTCCAACATTTCATACAAATTTATATTCCAAGTTATTTTTAAATGATATCTATAAGTTTCCAGAAGGGAAAACTGATGATTAGACAATATGCCGTTGAAGTAATCTGCCAATATTCTTAAATTAGGTTTTGTCAGTGGTGGAGTGGGTGAAATTTTGAAAGGATTTCATTTCAGAATACAATAATTGATACTACCAGTAAGACCTGGTATAATTTTTGTAAATGCCTCATGAGATAATTTGCTTTTTAATTTAGGAAACCAACGATCATGGATACTGTAGATGGAAAGGTTAGACTTTATGACCAAAGTCGAAGACTATTTTAAATTTCTTGCAATACTTTCCAATATGCTTTCCGATACTTAAAACAGATTTAAAATGTTAAGAAACGGTGGAGACACAGGGTACCTACGAGCTTCTACTCAATTTTGTGAGATACTAATTTTAGTTATTAATCCTTACTAATTTTTATTGGTATGGTGTTGACTATGAATTTTTGGTACTGTATTCAAACCTATTTTAACTTTCTCCCAAAAAGGAAATTCAAGATTCTTTAAAGTATCAATGCGCAATAGCCATTCTCTTAAATACATGACACTATTTTTTTTAATAAAGTTTAAAAAAATATAAATGTTTAACATAAAGTAGTTCAACTAAACAAAATATTATGTTACATGTATCGAAATATAAAAATATTCTATTTTGTTATTAAACTAACTACCCTATAGAATATTTTTAACTTTCTAACAAAACATATTTTTCAAAGCTGACCACCATGGACACTTAAACTTTAAGGACTTCATATTTTTCCGCAGTTTATAAAAATTTAATAAAAAATACTGTCATACCATAGTTTCAAACATTCAACATTCTTACTCGTATTTTGATAGGGAAAAATAAATGCCACAGTCAGTTTTTTAATAAATTCAAATAGTGTAATGAAATTTTCGGAAAAACGCATTTTGAACTTAAAAAGTCTTGTAAACACCACAAAACTATGAATTTTGAACAGGAATTTCAGGAGAGTATTTCCAAAAGAATAATTAACTGGGAAGGGAAGAGCATAACTTGAAGGGTTTTCGTCTTGTGAATAATAAATGTGAAAGTAGTGAAAATATTCGAAGATCCACTTTCTGAAACTTAATGTCTTTATAACTCGACTAATTGAAGAGATAGAACGTTCTAGTCTCCACCATTGGATTCATGGGAACATTTTACATATGGATACTAATTTTGTGTTGATATTTCCAAGCATTAAGGGAGTTAGCAGATAGCAATTTAAATCGCGAAATATTTCCATACCTCGCTTAAAAATTTCCTACAAAAAAAAATTTTGCGACATGAAATAGGCTGTAAATTGGTAGCCGGTTTTTTTTATACGGGATAATAAATGCCACAGTCAGTTTTTTGATAAAATTATTCTTTCGTATTCAAATAGTGCAATGAAATTTTCGAAAAAACGCATTTTCAACATAAAAAGTCTTTTTTCTTATTTTTTTTGGGAATCAAACCACAATAATGTTTTTTTATTATTTTTCGTTGTGTCAGATAGGGACCAAAAAATTATTTCTATATTAGTTCATCTTGACAACGGTAGCTGGAACGCTACCGAAACGTCGAAATAAAAAAACATTATTGTGGTTTGATTCCCAAAAAAAATAAGAAAAAAGAATAAGTAATGCCACAAGGAACTTATAGAAGATATAAAAAGTCTTGTAAATACCACAAAACTACGATCTTCTGAGTAAATTTTACTTTGTTACCGAAGAAGATTTATCAAAATACAAGTAAGATAGTGTACAGTTTTAGTGCTAACTGCGCTCAGAAATTATTAAGACCCTCTTTGGTGTCAAGTATCGCCATCGATCGCACAATGAAACTTGAGAAGTATCGATATCAAATGCGGGAGACTTGAAGAGACGGTCTCCTACCTCCGGTAGAAGGTGTTCAAATATTTGTCTTAATCTGATTATTGTTAAACGATTTCCAAATTAATGGCACGTCACATACAGATCCATAATCGTTTAGTTTCATCCATTCATTTTTGGTAGTTAGATAGAAATTTAATAGTTTAGTAGTTTTAGAAAAAACGACTTGTATACGTTTTTATAAAACCAAAATAAATAAAAACGCTGGTTTGGTTTAATGTATGGCGGTTGTGGATGATTAATGAAGAAAATAAAAAATAAAAATTAAAGATTTTTTATTAATATAAAATCTGTCAAAAAAAATAATAAAACATTGAATGTATATATACAATAATTATAAAATAAATTACAGATATTGCATGTCTCTATAAAATTAACGAAAAAAAAATGAGATGAAACGTGTTTGTGCGATTTTTATTTAAACAAATTATAAACGTCTTACGAAGCTGCGACGTATTTTTTCACGTATCACAAACATAAATTTAATGGCAAGCATTTTTTGGAGTAAATTTCATAAGAGACTATAAATAAAATGAACAAATATTTGTTCTCAAATAAAATATAGTACAGAATTTTATATAGATTTTCTTCTTTTTGTAAAAAAAATAAAACTTTGAATATCTAAAACTAAATGTAGATACTGGTATCAAGGTTTATTTGAAAAGAGTATGTTGTTTTGAAATAAGTATTAATTCCGAATTTATTTTTTTGAAATGATAAATTACGGTTCACATAGAATTTATTGAATTCGCTTAAGAAGTTGAATTCAATAGATTCCACATTTTGTGAATTCCAACTCAAACTACAAAATTAAACGAGGATGGGCCATCCAGTAATTAAAATGGTACTTTCTGTATCCAATGGAGTACATTATTTTTTTCTAATATCGTTCCAAAAACCTCAAAAATTACGAGTATTTAAGAGAACTTATTTTTTTCTAAATTAAATGTTGAATGGAATTCGGATTGATACATTTTTTGGAAAAATGAGATTTCGTTTTGGTACTAACAGCACAAATCGTAAACCGTCATAACTTTCTAAACTGATTCCGCAGGTAGTTTGGCACTGTATACTGAATATTAACATTGTGAAACGGATATCGAACGTTGTGACGGCAACCACGTCAACTTTTAACCCTAAAAAGACGGTAACTACCTCCATATTCTCCAAACAGTACTGTTCGAATATGTAAAGAATTTTTGAAGCAACAATTTACCGATTATTAATAAAATTTGTGATACAACCGAATTAAAAAAAAGTAATAATGAACTATTTAAGTATATTGGTATATTTATACAATAAACCTACCATACACTTTGCTATGCTACCCCTGTAGGTTTATTGTATTGGGACAGTTGTCATATGTCAAGTTTTTGGATGCAAACAAACTTGACATATGGCAGTAGTGACGTTTTCACTAAATGCGCGTATAATAGGGCGAACATACCGAATTGTATCAACAACTTATTTGAATCTTCCAACAACTTATCAGACGCTTATTTCATATTAGAATGGGATGTGCTATCAATGCCAAAAAGAAGTTTTTTTGTGGCCCAAATAACAAATTTCAATTACAACATACCCCTTTGAAGAAGATCAGAAAAACAAATTGAAACTACACAAGTTTAAAAGGAAACTGCAGCTTGTACCAAGCACACTTTTAAATCTTTAGCAGAATGTGAAATATCTACAACGGAATCGACCATTTCCTGTACGGCGTTCACGGAAGGAAACTGCATCGCAGCCTGCTTAGTTTTATTTACACTGGTGGCCAAAGCGTTCGACAGAGCATTGGCGCAACTCAAAGATCTGTCCTTAATTTCCCTACAAGTGATATTTCTATGAACCGTATCACCGATCAGTACTAGTTTATGGGCACTTAGGACGACAAATTTACCGTGTGCTAAAAATATTTTCGGAGGTTGATTGTGTTCGACTGTCTGTAAAAATGCGTCTATGGCGTGTGTTAAGTTGGTGTGGTGGGTTATTACCTGCGTCGCATAGAAAGCCAAAAGCTGCCTGTCATCCGAATCCAACCCGGCGGATTTGTGATCGACGTCGAAAGCTACATCATCGGCATGCTTGAGACAGTTATCGTAGCCCTTTTGTAAATTCTTTGGTAGTGTTTTCATTATGTCTGCGTGATTTTTTGAAATGTTTTCTTTCGAATCTAAGCTTACGTAATCGTATTCCTCGCCCCAATCGCTCGGAGGTTCTTTTTTGAATAACAGGAGACCGTTTCCTTGTATGAACGATGCTATCTGCCTGATGTCTTCGGTTAAAGCTCGCGAACAAGCGACCAACTGCTCCAATTGGTCAGGTTTTTTTATGGAATCCTCTTCTTCCGGCCTAGCGAGAAGATCTAGCGACCAATTGTGCATATTCAATTCATCGGATGCTTTTTGAACGAGGGTGTTTGATATCCTTATCGCTGAAACTAGTGGGGCTAATTTACCGGCTAAATTTTTATCGGAAGCTCTAGCTGCGTTTCCAAGAGTACCTTCACCGAACTCCGCTAAATCGTGGAGAGATGTACGTAGCCTAGTAACAGATAGTTTAATTTCCATTAAGTTTTGTTCTAATTTATCTTTCGTTCTCCATTGTGGTCCAACAAATCCTAGTAATTTTGATATTGCACTGGTTGTATCAGTCTGTAATCTCTCCAGATTTTCAAGTGCTGAATTCAGTTCCAAAGGCAACTCTTTTGAAATTTGAGGGGGGACGTCATAGTTGGAGGTGGTCTGAAGGACGAGCTGAGGACCTCGGTTGTGGGGCTTGGGGACATCGTAGTCGGGCATGTTGGCCAGGCTGCTACGATTTGATGAACTCAATGAATCTGCTGTCAAGGAACTTGCGGAGCTCGAAGGGGTCAGTTGGGTTGGGACGCCTAGAAAAAAAAATTATATTAGTGCTTATATGGAAGACTGTTGTTGATTTGAAGTGATACATCTTATATAGTATTTCTTGGGAACTGTGTTCAAGTTAAAAAAAACTTACTATCAAAATAAAATAAACTAAATCTGCTGTTTAATCTAGTGTGCATTTGAATTGGAGTCCAACGTTTATATTGTTTATAAAAAGATTAGCGTGTTTAGAAACGTAATCGTCATACATACATTTTTTTAATTGTGTGAAAATATGTAATCTTTTGAAAGGGTAAAGTAACTTTATAAAAACTTCAGTATTTTCTAAAATAAAACAAAGTCCCACCACTGTGTGCGTAATCCTTTTTCTTGAAATTAAAAAAGTTTTCACGCTATTCCAATTCAGTAGATACACTGTATAGCATATTGAAATTAAACTTTCAATAGAAAAAAATAACACATTGACAATTATTTTTATTGAGTCAAATAAAAATAATGTGAAATTAAAAATAAACAAATTGTGGAGATTTGATCGGTGTTTGATAGTGTTAATCAACCAGTGAAAATTAACTCATTCCATCAACTTTTATGCATCTAATCATAGAAATATTATAGTTTTAGTGTATATTTGGTTGTCTATACCAAAATCATACATTAGGATTTTGCCTTGAAGAAGTATTCATTGTATGGTGACAGTATTGAATTATTTTGTGTATATTAATTCAGCTCACAAATGCACGGTCAACGGAAAGGCAATTCGATTAATAAAAAAATGTCATGAAACAAATGGAGGAATTAAAAGTTTCAATAAAAAAGTCATCTAAATCAGATGATGGAATCACTTTTGAAAATGTGTCATATTTTTAAGGGCCAGTTTTTTCTGACAGACAGTGTAGTTAACAATAGATGTAATTTGAATAATTAGATTATCAAACTCGAACTGTTAGTTGTGCATGAGAACTAGACACTTGCTGTGGATACAAATAAACGTATTTTAGAATTATGAGGATATACGAGACCTATTCAGTTAATAGCAAAGTTAAACTTGTACATGCCCATTATCCTTGGATCCAGGACTTATTATAATAGGAGCAAACGTAATAACTGATGTACTAGAAAAATCAAGGACTAAAACATATTTTTCCGGTATCCTCATAAATATAATATTGAAATAAATTGATGAAACCAAAAAAATGGGAAGATTGGAAAGATCTAGGAGAGTTGAGACAAACAAAGATACTCATGGAAAGCTACTTCCAGGAGAGATAAAAATAAATAAACCAGAGTAAGACCGCAACAAACGTTTTGACATGTGACCAAACACGTCACTACAGCCTGAAAGAGTTCCTAAACATACTCGAACTGCTGGAAAACGAAGAATATAGATTCTGTTAACTGAAATAAGAAACCTTCAAGGGTAGATTACAGGATAGAACAGGAAGACTTGTCTAAATTGGATATCATAAAACTCCTTTAAGAAATGGGACTGAAATAAATACCAGAGTTTGTCTAACAAACTGAGTAGAAAAAGGAACTTTTAAAATCTTTCACCCCAATGTTATTATTATCATTATTAAGGCAATGAGGTTACCAGAAATAAAGCATGATCAAATCTCCAAAGTAAAAAATTAAAAAACAATAAATAAAAAAATACCTAAATGCTGTCTGGGAATGTCATATGTTTCACCTGAATCTCTACTGATCGGTGAGGCACAGGAAGGGGCGGGAGAACATCGGGGACAATTCCTAAAATTTTCATTACCTACGGGGATAGCACGAGGTGGTACATCGTAGCAGTCGTTCGTCTGATCCCGGGTATTTAGACCCGGACTCACACCTGAAGTAACTGATACTGGTGAACATCTGGATGGTGGCATGTCGTATAAGTACACATCGTTGAATTTTTTTGGTGTTATGACCTGAAAAAAATAATACAAAGATTAATACATTTAATATTGACATTATATATTCGCCCTATTGTAAAGTCCGTCCAATTCCTGCATACTGAAGCGTTTAAAGTTATGTTTAGCTGTTTTATAGCTATGGACTTTCTAGGTACTTTTTTTTTAAAATGTTTCTTTAAAAACATAGTTCATGTCTGTATTTTTTTATTAAACAGGCCTTGGTCCAATCAGATCTTCAATACGTTATTTCATTCTTGAGAAATAGGATAATTTTACTATTTCAAATATCTACTTTACAAAATGTGAAAAAGGTGCAAAATAACTATAGATATAATAACCGTGGGATAGTTCAGTGCAGTAGACAATTTATCTTCCATGGGTTCAGGTTAATGACATAAATTTGGGTATTTTTTAAGTGAAACACCCTGTATATTCTGAAATTTTTTGTTGTCTACTTTTATATAATTCTATATACACATAAATTAAAATGTATTCAATTTTTTTTCAAATACTTAAATATTATTAATTATTAATATCATTAATAATAAATTATTCTTTCATAGTCTCTCAATACCTGACCCGGTACAAACCCTTTCAAAATATATACTAAACGGACATATTGTACTGTTAAACTTTACTTATACCTACACCCTGTATAAACAAACAAGTAATTTAAAACGACTTTCCTAAATTAAAAACAAGGCAATAAATAATGAAAAAAAAAATAAAAACAAATTACAGCAATTACATGGACCATCAATATTTTGCCGAAAACAAAATAATGAAACGGCTTTTAAAAAGAAATAAAAGTGGGCCACACGTATACGTACAACTACGCAATTACATCTAAAAATCAATAAACTGCATCCTGTATCAGTATGGATTGTCCTTTATGGACCTTTAAAATACGACATCAAAATTAAAACACATGTTACATCAGACATATAAGACAAGATAAGATAAGAAATAATTCAACACATAAAACACCAATAAAAACATTAATCGACTTACGTTCCGAATCTCGTAAACAACAAGGTAAAATGATTTAAAGTTGAAATGACCTTACAGCCTGTTGACCATATTTGGGCACAAAAACTCTTTTACAAATCGCTTAATCATTTTACGTTTTCATTTTTGAAATCCATTTCGGCCGCCTTTGGGATGATTGAGAATTAGATGGAAATGAGATGGGATTAATTTTAGTACTTTAGGTACAGCTGCAGTTGCGAACTACATGAAAATCAAAGTAGGTCTGGTTGGATGGCGCCGCGAAAACTGCGTTTCTGCGTTGCATCTCCCGATCATCAGGGACGGGCTGAGTTTTCACTTGGATTTATACGAAAACCAGGATTATTATTTGGATGCGTTCTATTTACGAAGGATCAGAAGTAAAACGGGAGTATGACGACGAGTTTTTTAGGAATACATTCTCCAAAATTGCTGAAATCACGATACAAATGTTTTCTTTACTTCAGTAAACTGCTAGTTCGTTATTTATGCAGTCCGCTGTGTCGTTAAAATGATTTACAACATTCGTTATAGCCGCCAGTAGCGCCGTGACTTTTTGGAGAACGGAATCTGATAATTTATAGAAGATATATTCACGCCTTTATCCTCCTTAGGCGTGTAACTATGGGGTTCCTTCCTGATGTGAGGGGCTTTTTATAGGGGAAGGAAGAAAAAAAATGTTTCAAAGGGAACAATATTTCCGGGAGGTATGGGATAACGAACAAATCAATGGTAATCAGAAGAGTATAAAAAAAAGCAAAGAGAGTGAAGAACATTAAAAGGACAGAAATTGTGATTGCTGGAGACGTTAACGTATTTCGAGTAAGATAATTACCAGAAAGTTCAAGCACAGGCAAAGAAGATGGAGTATAAAGAGTCAACATAAAATTATATAAAAAATTAGAACATTAAATTTATTGAACAATAAATTTTTAATCTTTACAATGCATTTGCATACAATATTTTTTCTACTCCCTTACTATAATTTTATCATTAAACAGAGTAAACTTCAGGATTTGTCAAATTTAATTAATTTAAGAAGCTATATTGGATATTGGGATGTTACATTTTCATAGCATGATCAGTATACCAATTAAGTTTCCACCTTTATCTTTGAAATTTTTAATTAAGCGAATCTGGGACATGTACACATTTTCAATAACAAATCGGAATGTCGAAGACACTCACATTGAATCAAAACCATTTCAATACGACGCTGTAAATGTCGACCTAGGTCTAGCCAGACGAATCGATAGGACTGGGCCACCATCAGGTTGCTATAGCAACATTGCCATCCCGGCCATTAGGCACGACTGATACAAAGGTGGTTGGATATTTCTGGATTTTCAGGGCCACTCCTAGAGATAGACCGTTTACCGGTATTTTCACGTCGAATGCAATCCCAGGGGATCAACTATTCTAGACAAATCGATTATTTGATTATGACCGGAAAACTGAGGTGAAAAATTATGAATTAATTTGAGTTGGATTTCAATGGACAAAAATATAACATAATTTGGGAAACATTCGTTCACAATCCAACAAAAAACGAATTGTATAAACGGGAATTTGATTAAGTAGGTATTTAAAAAAAATAACACCGATTAAATAAATGCATTGAAGCTGGCTGCTCAGGTAAGACACACGATCAACTAATAAGCTTGTGTCATTGGTTTTTTTGGGATGCAACAGAAATTTTGTTGCGAAAATTAAAACAATTGACTATTGAAGCATTTTGGACAAGGTTTAGCAAAGAAAAATGTCTGGCTAAATTCAATGAATTAAAATACGAATCGCTTCAGCACCCACCGTACTAATGTACTAAGATTTGGCTAGCAGTAACTATCTTTTCAGAAACCTGAAACAGTTCGTTTTTTTGTAAACTGATAGTATCCACAAGCGGAAATTCACGACAGGAAAGTTCAATATGTCCAGTTCAATATTGATAAAAGGAATAGAAGGCAGTAAAGCAACCATTAAAGCACTACGATCGAATATAGATACAAAAGCTTTTTGGAATTGCTTCGCAGCTATGTCTAGATCCACCATATTCCTTACACTCTCACCTTTTGGATACAAAAACTTTTGTACCTTATGTTTACGATTTAGTAGTCTCTTTGACGCACTTGCAATTTTTCGGGTCTATATCCAAACTTTATTCATCACTCAGCCCAAGGGTTGAGCGGATGTAATTTGGGCGCTAAAGAATTAATGCACTTTTTACAAAATGTAAACTAGGCGCCAAGACCGAAGGGTCATCTTAATCCTATGTGTATTTTGGGCGCTAACCGACTGAAGTACGTGATTTATGAAATACAGTTATTTATTAAATCACCGACATTTATAATAAGATATATTTTTGTAAAGTAAATTATAATAATTTTCAATAATAACCCAGCCAAACCACCTTCGTATTTTATTAAGATAAGTTATTTTATGACTCGACCTACCTGCACTTCTTAGCGGCGAAAATACATGTCGGATTATCTACCCTTCTTGGTCAGACAGGTAAAGAAGGATGGTTAACGCCTAAATTACACCCGCCGCAAGGGTTAGTTGGTCATGAGGCCCTTGAATTCTTGAAAACTATGAATCTCAAGACAGATCATGCGTCTTGGAGACACCCTACGAACCATGTCGGGTAGGACAAACCCATCTTCGAGAACTTGTATGAAGGATTAAAACACTGAGTTCTCGAGTTAGCAGTTCTAAAATGGTATGGAAATGCCTAGAAAACTCAATGAACTAGGCGAATAGAACATCGTAGTAAGGTACTTTGGGTTCCATGATACACACCCTTTTGGGGAATCAGCTCCAATGTAATATTGGAAGAAATATTATGAAACGCCGAAAAGAGAAGATCTGACCATTGGAGAAATCTAGTAGTACCAAAACAATCGAACATACTTACACAGGTGGGGACGAATGAATGCCTAGGACTGGATTAAGTGACAGGTGTCTCAACAAGACTCTGACTCGAGAATGGGAACTTCAATAAGCTTAAACTAGTGGGGCAAGAAAATGTAGATTTTATGGCATGGAAAAAGTGTATTTTGCAGATTCCAAAGTTTCAGTACAGGGTTGAACTAACATTGTTATAGGTGCGTTGGACTATAAGAGCGTTTAGTAGTTGATACTGAAGAATTAAGACATTTTTAGAATATACATATCATTTTGAATACATTCCTCTGAACATTTTTACAATTTTTTTCAATCACTGGCGTTGTAGTCTTTTTATTATTATGTGTACGTATACAACTCAATAAACAACATTGGAAATGAGTATCTTGTTGATTTTGATTAACAAAACGTTAAATTGTGCTACTATTGCTAAATAATTTAACACCAGGGTCAAAGTCAAGTCAGTTTAAAGTCTACCGCACTCTGCAATTGCGTACGTTTTGAATTGTATTAATAAACAACAATATATAACACGACATAGAATAATTATAAACTTTTTAAGCAAGTATATAAAATATATTATAAACATAATATATATAAATATTTGCAAGAAACATTTTAAGAAAAAGCCAGTATCTAATTAGTGGTAAAATATTGATTTATTATTATAAAAAAGATTTAGGACCATGACTATGAAAATTTCTATTAATTTTCCAAGATATGATAAGTTATTTATATATTCGACAATTTTTAAATCCCATCCAAAAATATCTAGTGTTGTTAATTGATTATTGTTTGCCAGAAAAGTTAAACGTAGCAAGACTTATACAAGAAAAGCTATTACAAATATCTATTAAATTTAATAGAATGGTCAAAAATAATGATTCTTAGAAACAGACACTTTTAACTAATAAGAAGAAAAATTTTAAACAGAAAATTGAAAAACGTTTTTTTATAAGATGTGGATATCTAATAATAATTTTGTTTAAAATTATTCGGGATATAATAATTCTAGTTACAATAAAAAAATTAATATTCAACCTGTTATACTGGTTTTACCTGATTCGGGAGAACGTGCCAGCTTCTCCTCTTCCCTTGCCGTTGTAAGGAATTAAAATCACCCTGTTCCGAGAATTGATGTGGAGAGACTCCTCTAGTGACCTGTCCAATATCTTCATAAACACCAGGTATTAACCTCAACCTATTCGATGGACAGATTCCCTGTAAGAGAAATTTTGGAATTAGAAGATTACAAACAATACAGTGGGACACACTGAACAACACTAAACCAAACCAAAATAGGGTGATAAATCTTCGTGACCCTTGCAAAACCAATACAGGATGATAGTTCTTCTGAATTTTCAGTAAATCTACTGAAACATTTTATAATCTACTGACAACATTTATGACTTTTAATTATTATTGTAATTACCTATTCTTAATTTTTAATTAATCACATACACTTATGTGATATACAGATTAAATTCAATTTTTTATATACCTCTGCTATAACAGTTTGTTTCTTACGTATAATTTTTTTTATTTGTTTTATTATTGTTGTTGTTTATTTTTACTATTTGTTCCTGTTTTTTATGTACTCAAATCTGTTAAGTACAAATACCCATAGTACAGTAAATAAAGACCGAGAAACCCCCAACCTGTTCATCTCATTATTGTCGGACTTTTTTTTTGCAACTTGTAGGTGTTCACGGGTAGATTACTCTCTGAAAATATGTCCTCCGCGAAAGGGGCTGAAAAATGGCCAATAATCCCAAATATTGAGTTTTCGGCCGATATCTCCGGAAATATGACACTTAGAGAAGTGGGGTTTTGCTAGGAATGGAGAGCAGTTTATTGTCTACAAAAATGATCCTTATCATTTTTGTCAAAAGTTTAACCGTTTTCGAGATAAACGGGCCCAAGCGTACCTTGGATTTCGAGCTGCTGCGCGGCGTCTCCGGGAGCACGCTTCGTGAATGTAGGCATGGGAGGGCGGGCAAATTGGCCCATAACTTGAGTAAAAATGAATCTTTTTTCATGATTCAAAGTGCATATGAAAGGAGGGACCTGTACCTATAACATCTTGTAACTTTTTCGTTTTTTTTTTCAGGAATATTGAAAAAACTGGCCAAACTTTATTTTTCCTGAATATTTGACCGCCCTTATCAATCCGTTCATATTTTTTATATTAAGCGTAGTTTTACCGAAACCTTTTGGATAATGGGACTTTGATAGGTGGTGAATGTATTCCAAAAGAATGAATAAATAATTTTTGTATATTTTCATAAACAACATGTTTTTCTTGGGACGTTTTTTTTGATTTCCAGAGTTTTCTAAAAATTCTCGGGTCTACCGCAAATTGATAAACAATGATTGGCAATATCGGTCTTTAATGCACACCATTGGAAAGCTGAAAATGTCCTCTTTTCGATTGGCTAAGTTTTTTAGTTTTCCGGAAAATTTTTGCAAGCCTTTTTTTGCAAGAAATATGAATCCAGGGACAAAAATTATAGGGACCATTTTTGTAGGTAATGAACTGTACTTCATTTCTAGCAAAACCCCACTTCTCTAAGTAGCATATTTCGGGAGATATCGGCAAAAAACTGAATTTTCGGGATCATGGGCCATTTTCCAGCCCCTTCCGCAAATCCCGCGGAGGACATATTTTCAGAGAGTAATCTACACATGAATACCTACAAGTTGCAAAAAAAAGTCCGACAATAATGAGATGAACAAGTTGGTGCCTTTATTTACTGGACTACCATGTAACTTTATTTTGTAATATTTATGAGTATTTTCAAAATAAAAATTATTTTTATTTTTTGTATAAAACTGTTTTGTTTGTTTGTATTTTGTTGGAAATCTGTTACTTTTTTCGTTTAATGAAAATACATATTTTTTGACGTTATAGATTTATTTCATTATCTTTTCCAAAAATTTGTATAGCATAAAATAAATTTACTGAAATTTACTGTATTTTTGATAAAATAAAAATCGTACTGGCAACCCTGAAATGAACCATCCAAATGATATTAAAATGTTATCGTGAATATATTTTTGTTTCCATTTCTGTGTCGGGCAGGTTGCTTCACCTTGTATCAGGACCAGTTTAGGGTATTTTCTATTGTCAAAAGATTGGCAACTATGGTTTAATTTAAATAAGCAAAACAATATACAGGGTAAATTCAAATTACCACATTATGTAAAAGAAAACTTTTACTGATGTTTAAAAGTTACAATTCTATTTGAAATAAGTGGGTATTATGCCGTATTGAGATCAATCCAATTCTTCTAGTTCCCATCTGTATAGATACAAAATGAAATAACTGATTTATTTTATTCAACTATTTTCTTTCTTGTTTTAATTAAAATCCGTATCGAATAATAAATATAAAACGTACGTATAAGCGCGTTCAAGCGATTTCACCGTTTAGTAAATATGGTTCAAATAACACACGGGTGGGTACTGCAGGAATTTTTATTATCGACAATATTTACACACATTTCTCGAATGTTAATAACCCGAGTAAAAGTACATATAAATACACGAGGTCGGACAACGTTTGTTCTTGTACTTGTAGACAAAATTTGCCCAAACATGGAGTACAGTAATATGCTACAATCGCTCATCTAAGTAGACAAAAAGATTCCTTTTGCGTCGTTAAAACAAATTGCACAAAGCGCATTTTTTATGAAATATATGAAATTTTATAGAATCGTAATCATGTGAGACGCAATTCACATAGAGCGGATGAAAAGAAATTCCATTATGACCTTATTTATACCTTTTATCCGGCTTTAATCCCATGCTTTCGTGTTCCTATCAACTTTTTCTCTATGCATTATACCCGTCTATTGAATGTAACGACATGCGCGGCGAACGATATTTGTTTCTTTTCTAAATAGTGAAATAACGTATCTGTCTTCAAAACAGGAACCCAAAAGATAGAGACAGTTAGCAATAGTAGCGCTGGAATTTAATTGGCCGTTCTGGCGTTTTTCCCGTACATTTCGTGTATTCGATATGTTGTCTATTTGTTTATGTAAGGAAGAATAGAGGAGTTCAGTCTTAGGTCAGTGTGGCCAACAAAAAGGGTTTTTTTTTTGACAAGAATGACAGTTAATGTCTACCATTCAAAACATTTTTGCAGGTTTTTATCATTGCGAACATCTATATTGCTTTATAAAACAATAAATACACTCCCGAAGCGTAAATTTTAAAGATTAGAATGACGTTTTAGCTGAATACCCAACGAATTGATGGCCAATAATTCTAGAAGCTTTTGGTATGTCACCATTTCATTTCTGTTACTCTGTCACTAGTTATGTCAGATGTCAGTCATCACTCATCAGTGGCACATTAAAAAACGCAGTTTTTGTTGTTTACATCATTCATTATAATATCTGACAATCGATACCATGAGAAAATGTTTGAATTTTTAAGGCTGTTAATAGAGCAGTCGATACTTGATCTCTAACCGCTTCAAATCTTTACTTTTTTGAGGTTGAGCTGTTATTTTGTAAGCCACCAAATTTATCCACCACCTCGAATCAGCGGTGGAATAGTTTGCAATTTTGGTTGATGCAACAGTAGGTAATAAATGAACGAGTCATTTCTTCAGTCTAAAATCCACCAAGGAATATAAAAACGCAGTTGGTGGATTGGTGGATCTACCGGTGAATAAAAAAACATGCCTATTGTCTGTGACAACCTGTCACTCAGATTATATTTTTCAAAATGGAAACCGAAAATTGTGTCAGTGAAGAAGAACCTTCAGCAATTCCAAATTTACAAATAGCGCAACTGAAATTCACTCTAACTTTACCAGACTATGAAAATGATCAAGAAAAAAAAGACGAACTGTACAACAAAATCATCGAAAATGATATGGCACCTTACTACGAAATAGTATGCAAAGATTTAAAATGGAAAATGAACAAAAAGGTTTTGAAAGAAATGAAAGGACGAAATACATTAGCTTTACAAACTCTAGACCAAGCAATAGAAGAAACATCGAACGGTTTAGGTTTAACCGAAATACGACTTGTATACATGAACAAAGTTAATTACCTTAGTCAAATCGGTGATAAAAAAAACGCCATAAAAACACTGAGTCACTCCTATGATAAAACCACGGCGTTGAGGTACAAATTAGACAACTTGTACTATTGTATACGAATCGGATTCTTCTTTATGGACTTCGAATTAATCGAGAGGAATATACAAAGAGCCGAAAGTCTGCTAGAACAAGGCGCTGATTGGTACAGTAGAAATTGCTTTAAAGTCTTCAAGGCCATCTATTCACTGATAATTAGAGATATGAAGACAGCGTCCGATTCGTTGATAGACTCCATTTCGACTTTTACGTGCACGGAGGTAATTTCTTACGAACGTTTTATTCGATACACGCTATTGTCTTCTTTACTAACCTTGAATCGAATAGAAATCAAACAACGATTAATAAACAATCCCGATATGCAGCAGACCTTGCACGACGACGACGCTTTTAGAGAATATCTTTTTTCTTTATATAATTGCGATTACAAGTTATTTTTTCAACGACTCGCCGATATCGAAGTGTTTATGAAAGGAGACATGTTTCTTAATCCCCATTATAGATTTTACGTACGAGAAATGAAAATAAAAGCGTATGATCAGCTACTTTCCACTTACATATCGGTAAATCTGTCTTACATGAGCCATCAGTTCGGTGTATCGCAGGAATATATCGAGAACGAGCTCGGTAAATTGATTGCAGCAGGAAGACTTTACTATAAAATTGATAAAGTTAGTGGTATTGTCGTAAATTGTCGTAGAGATGGCAAAACTGAAGTGTTTCAGGCTGTTTTGAAACAGGGTGACCTTGTTCTTAACCGTATACATAAACTCAGTCGGGTTATTAACATCTAAATTGAAAAAAAAAATTTACTGTGCGGAATTTCTAAATTATTATTATTATTAGAAGATGGATTTTAATAAATTTATTTTTGTAGTTTTTAAGTTCCTTTGGAGAATGTAGAACATTAAAAATGCGAGTGTGATGATACAGTTTGTCCAAAAGCGAGGCAAATGCGAAGAACAGGTTTTTAATCTTTTGCAATTGAATTTTTCTGCATGTCTTCTTCGCTAGGTGCACAAATCATTAAGTCATCTGCAAAACGCACACTCAGTCAAGGAGATTGGTTCAACTTGTTACATCCTTTTCGTTGCCTTAATGATGTCATCCATTAGAATTGTAAACAGAAGAGGTCTTAATAAATAAATAAATCTCCTTCATAAAATTTTACGTACGCCAATGATATATAAATGTTTACAACTAAATTTATCCCCTATAAAAATTCAATTTTACGCCTATGGTAGAACATTTTTACAATTTAATGTTATCGAACGCCTATAGTAAATGGAAATTATGACAAATCAATTAACTCCCTTTTAAAATACATTGTACGCCTATGGTTTGCGGTGACCAGCGCTTAGACCGTCAAAAGAGGTCACGTGGTTCAATTTCAACCGGAGCACCATCTAAAATTCATGCAGCGTCAATATACCATCGAACTGCATGCTCCATACATTTCAATTTTTGATAATGGTAGAGGGCGCCAGTGTCAATACCATACCAAAAACATCTGACTACAGAACAATAACAGCTAATCATGAGCTTTGCATATACTCTCAGTTCATGGTATTTTATTGGTTGCTAGCTCTTTTGACAGTAGGTATGTTAGGTAAGTTAGGTTAGGTTGGGGAACTGAAAAATTTTATAAGTAAGAAATCCGTTTTTGTCCCCGTGTTAAAAAATATTGAAAACTGTGATCGTTTGGTAGTGAAATAATTAGTTCTGTGCTGCTGAATATGTTTATGCTTTTACGTGATGAAAAATACGAATTTCTATTGTTGTATCTTCTCTTCTGTATGGAATTTTTTAAAACATATAAAGGCACAGTACAGTTGTTATGAGTATATAAGTGTTTAAAAGAAAAATTTGGAGAATTAAAAAGACACCCTTTGTGCAAGTAAGTATATTCTAAAACCGATTATAAAATAAATCCAATAGGTATAACAAATTCCATGACAAAAATATGCAATTTTTAACAATACACATATCTTTCCGATTTTTAATTTTTAACAATTTTGGTTCGTACTTTTAGTTTTTATCATTAACTAACACTAAGTAATGTCAGGTATTGTTTACAATTTGGCTACTGTCATTTATAAAACCTAAGGTTACTTGAAATTGAACCACGTGACCTCTTTTGACGCTCTAAGCCAACGTCGAGCGTCACCATGAAATTGCACGTTAACCATAATTTTTTAGGGTTTTTAGCTTCGACTCGAGAACCGCAATTCTGACAAATTACACTTGTATTCACAGATGTTTGAGATAATGTTATCATTTAGCAAACTAATAGATACACACGCAATGGATTTTATCTAACTCAAATAGATAAAATTTATTTATATTAGCAGAAATTTTAGTATTCGGAGAAAATGCAACATAGACCTTATCTTGGAAAATTGGCAACTGATCTTTATTCTACAAAATATGTACATACAATTCTCCGAAAAAGTAATATTACAACACAGAATAATAAAATATTTACTCCTTAAAATTGAAATTATAGATTTAAGTTCTACACCATTTTGTTGAAAATCAAGAATCTGAGACGATTGCAACAAGGTTTCCGATGAAAATACATTAGAATGCATTTTTACGTATAAGAGAAATTTAAAGCGAAAGTATAACTATTTCACAGGCGTAGGCAGTTTATTTTTATTACCGAACCTATTTTAGCTTTAGCGAAATTCAGAACCCTACTTGTTTGAAATTGGATCACTGGGTAACAATAAGCGGACTGTATTTGAATCTATATCTAAATACAGTCCGCTTATTGTCACCCAGTGATCCAATTTCAAACATAATTTGAATATCCGGCTCGAAGGACCAAATTATGTTTGAAATTGGATCACTGGGTGACAATAAGCGGACTGTATTTGAATCTATATCTAAATACAGTCCGCTTATTATAGTCACCCAGTGATCCATTTTCAAACATAATTTGAATATCCGGCTCGAAGGACCAAATTATGTTTGAAATTGGATCACTGGATGACAATGAGCGGACTGTATTTGGATTTTTAATTGAATGTATTGCAATGGATAAACTTATAATGGATTGATTACATTGGTAATGAACAAGATGAGTATTGTCTCTGTCTTGACCTGATAGAACACTGCGCACAAGCGGTTGGGCGAGGGTGAGCACATTCACACGGTTGCCACGTACACTCGCGTGTTGTAGAGTCTGAGAAATTGTTAAGTTTTATTCGATACTACTATAGTATATTTCAAAAACGTATGTAAGCACAGGGTTTATGACAGCAGTAAGAAAAAAAATGGTTCGTATATCCACCCGATACAACACTAGAATCCTCAGGTTGAAATCGGGAGGCATAAGGACCCTGAAAAATGTTCGTCAGGTCGTTCTGATACAACTGGAACAATACTAGATGAACCCAAATTTCAACACTGAGCGAGTGACTATTATCATTCTATCCAGGAAACAGATGAAGCATCCAGGTACACAGTGAATGAATGAAATACTGATCTAATCAAAATGGATGGACAGCATCCCAATCACGTCCATGGTGATGGCTACCAACTACCGAGGAGATAAACTATTCTGGCACGATTCAATATACACTCATGAGTATACACTCAGAGGCATCTTTTGTTGTGTGCAACTTACAGTTCAGTGATCTGCAATTATTTAACTATCAATATAATATTCAAAATATTCCTCAAATACCCAAAAATGTTTTCCAGAATATGAAAGCCGTCAGTGATAGAGAAACCACGATATGATGTGACTTCATGACACGACTTTTCTACCCTTATTCAAAAGTTAGGGTTGTTACCCCACTAGTTTAGCAAACCCTCTGAACTATCATTCATTGTTCCTTGGCTTTTACTCTGTTGAAAGCGTAACTTCTAAAAATAACTGTTTTAAACTAATATAATTATTAAAAAACAATACACGAGATAATTGTAATTTAAAATAAAAACAATTACAAGATAAGGTAATTAATTGTAAACATGTTGTTTTTAATGAGTATTAGTTGATGTAAAATAGTTATTTATGCAGCTAGTGCAAAAAGTAAGAAGCGTTTATTGCACGCGACGTGAAATTTCACATTATGTGCAATAAACACTTTTTGCACGAGTTACATACAATATTTTTTCTACGTTCATGCTAAAAACATAAAATGTCTAATTCAGGTTGCTCTAAATGGACTAAAAATGTCAAGATGACAAAACGCTGTAATAAAATGACATATGAGTGCAATAAAGAACCATTTTTTCCTCTAAATAGAGTTAAATAAAGTTAATTACAATGTTCTTTTCCATTTTTCAGTACCATATTTTTGGATATAGCCAATTAAAGGAAGTAGTAGAACATTTTTGTTATAATTTTTTCATATACAATTTTAAATTATCATGGGGGATGATCTTAAATATTTCTTTAGAAACGTTTGTTACAAAAATAAATTAAAGTTTCTTTACCTGTTTTCCTCTTAACGAACAAAGCCACCACCCTTCAATGTTCGCTGTATTTTGCTCGAGGACAATTAAAGTGTCACCTTTCCGAAATTGGAGCTCGTCGGGAGTATCGGGAATATTGTCATATAGGGCTCTAGCTAAGCAGTGCTGAAAAAAAAATGAGATACTATCAGATAATTTTGATTTTAAACAAAAAATTTTACTTATAGATTTTAGTTAGTAAAGAAAATTTTTAATTTCCTTAGAAGCAATATTTTGAACACATACGATTTAGAAAAGCTCTGTGTATCACAGTGATATGCTGAAATTTGTGTGCCTAGACTGGTTTGAACCGGATTATATTGTAATCCCTGTGTGTTATAAAATGTGTGTAATAAAATGGGGAATTCCGTCCATTTCGGCTCAATTTCGGTGTCGGCCATAGGCGTAGGTCTTGAAATAGTATTGTTTGTAATATTAAAATTTCAAGTAATTGCGTAAGAGAATTAGGAAAAGTATGTTTTCTGGCCTGAAGTGCCAATATCGAAATATTGTGTAGGGATTACTTAGGTAGTAGATTATACAGTTACGTTTTGCTCATATGGGCGCAAGTGAAAGGATTTGTGGCAGGACACAACACGACATTCAAAATGAAAGACGTTAAGATACTGTTTCATCAAGCCATTAAGGAGGTGACACCAGAGAACTGGCGAAAAGCAGTCCAGCATGTCATTAAAGAAGAGGAGAAAATGTGGGATCTTGACCACTTGATCGATCGGACCGTCGACCCGTTAATTATAACGTCAAGAGGAGATGACAGTTCCTCAGATGACGAAGAACATTATGATTTTTTATAATTTAATTTCTGTATAATGTATTTTTTGTATAATGTTCAATACAAAATTAGTGTACCTAATACTATGTACATAATGCCTAAATTTTATTCTGTTAAAATAAAATTATTTCGTTTTTACGAGTATCCTACCGGCACGCCTTTGGTACACTATTTTCAGTGTTTGTGAATGGATAACAATGGGCTAAACCCATATTATGACCCCAACCCGGGTGGCACTACCTGCACTTGATAAAAAGAAAGAATTTTACAATGAAATCAATGCTAAACTATGAAAGTGGCTTAAATATTCGTTGAGTCACTCTGTGCTCCTCCCTTTGCATACCTAATGAGGTTTTATTACACTATACCTTTCTGAAATAAGCTATAAGGCGGAAACACATTATTTTCACGTCACGTGAGTTCACGTGAACGCATATGAGCAGTAAATTTGTAGAGACCGCTTTTTTCGTTTATACACATCAAGAAGGAACACACTATTGTCAGTTGTCACTTGGGAGATTCACTTGAAATCACATGATATCATATGTCTTTTCGCTTTTCGCTTGGAAACAACTGGTATAGATTGGCAAATTAACCTGAAGGTGCTCGGCATCAGTAAGGGGTGATGTAACATGGCTGATATCTGTCATAAACATACCAAAGGCGTACGGTAATTTATAAAAGTATTAAAAACATTATATGACTATTTTGTTGAAAAGAAATAAAGTTGAAAATCATACTTAATATGGATAGGAAAGAATTCAAAATCACTTGAAAACAACCTTAACAACATCACACGACGTTGCCGGCTTGAAGGAAACCCATAACTTATTTGGAAATTACCTTTTAATTTTCAGAAATTGAAAAAATAACGTGAATAGACAAAATGCAATGAAATCGAATGTTTTCGGAAGCATTTCTTTCACAGCATCAGTTTAACAAACTATAAATGTACTAAAATCATGTTTATTTATATTTTTTCAAACACCAATTATAATTTTATCATATTAATAATAATGTATGATAAATATTTTCATATTGGACTCAAAATAATCATTAAAAAATTCAACTCGACCTTGAAAAGCTTGACTTGAAGCATATTTCCTCGCAACAAATTTAAATTTATTATTATTATCATCATCTTAGTGTGCAGTTGCTCAGTACTTGTTGGTAATGTTCACCTATCCCGAGCGTTTGTAAACGTAATAATTATGCTCAGCATTATTATTATTATTTTTGTGGTACATTTTCAAGTTAAGCTGGTGAGCGCGTAATGTGTTTGCTTCTACATAAAAAATATGATATCACTTTTGGTGTGTTAGCATGTGTGACGTGAAAATAATGTGTTTCCACCTTTAGGTTTCTAGAAATTGAATATATTGAATTTTAGACACCCTATACATAATTTATCGCAATTTTTTTTAATTCCCCAGAACACTTCTTTATCTGTGACTAACCTACCGTAGATATACGACTGTGATCTCATTGCATCGATTTCTGGAATTGAAGAAAGTTGTATTACGGAGGCGGCAACCGGAAATTCTAAATAACTTATTCTAAAACGCTATATTTATTTCTAAGCTTAGTAAGTTGTTATCGGGTAACTTACGTAATACAAATTGAACATTTTTATAGTCTATTTCAAAATTATTGATTGATAATGCTGCGTTTATAGCGGGCAGTTGTAAAGGTTTCTCTACACCTCGAATAACACTACACACAACCAAAATACCAGAACATCTCAAATTATAGATGTAATATGAGGACTAGTTAAAAAAATTTCGTGATCAAATTATACAGGGTGCGTTTCGAAATTTGTTCGAAAAAATTCAGGAGATAATTGCTCTTAAAAAATGCGGTGTTTCCGATGTCCGTCCGGCGGTCAGGGTAAAACGCAGGTACGTCCGAGGTCCGTCCCGCGGTTAAAAGGGTCAAGACGTTTGTCCGAAGTCCGTCCCGTGGATCCGTATGATAATTTATATTGCAGATATTATATATTATATATACATATAAGATATAATATGTAGTAGGGTAGGGTAGGGTATGTGGAAGGGTGTCGATAATACACGAATCATACTAATTATTCTAGGAATAATATTCTACCCTGCCCATTCTACCTGTGTATCCACCTGACCGCGGGACGGACATCGGTCGGGGATTAAAAACCCTTTTCCTAAACCCTCAATTTTCTGACCGCGGGACGGACATCGGTATTGCCCAAAAAATGATGATGGGTCTTTCCTTTGACAAAATTTCCTTAGCCGACCTCCTTCCGAGAAATCACCCTTACAAGGTGCTGAGTAAAATTGAGTTATCTTTTTCTCAAATTTAAGTTAATGACCAACCAAAAAAAAGCAGAGATTGGTCACCACAAAAAAAAACTACCCAGTACGACAACAGTTATTTAAGAATGTTGTTTGTGGAAAGCAGAAGTACTGAAATTAGGTTATGTGTGATATTAAATAATCAGAAGCAAAGATTAATTAACAATATAAATAATGTGAAGGAGTTGTTATTAATTGTGACAACAATCTACCGACGCTGTTTACTGTCTGTGTGTCTTTTGTTTAACATTATTTATAGTAAGAATTATCATATGTCTGGCACCACCATTGTATTCTAAAAATATTGAAAGGATGTTTGAAAATCCGACAGTAAAAAATTCGGTTTGTAGTTTGAATGAATAATACAAGTTATCATAAATACTGCTATTAGGTTTTTGTTAACATGAAAAATGGAAATGTGACTGTGTAAAGTGTATTAACTTGAGGTGTAACGGAATCTTTCACAATAATGTTTAAATATTTTACAAGAGATCAGAATAATTTGAAATATTTTATACTACAGAGCGAGGCTAAATTATCGTCTTTAATTCGGTCTTGCAACTTCTGTAGATTTTGCGGTTTATCTTCATAAACGTTTGATTTTAAATTGGTCCTCGTCTACCAATCCACTTCACATGAATAGACTATTTAGAAAACGCCACTTGCATAATGCCCTGCCCCGAGATTTAACTCGTTAACTGATGGTTAACACAGCGTTTTATAAAGCAGGGCTACAGTTAACCCTACCCCACCATTTGACTCGGGTTAACTCTCGAGTTTAACGGTAGTCAAGTGCAAAATGCTAAAATTGTGAAGCAATGGAAGGTTATGTCAAAAATATAGAAAATAAATGTACTTATACATATTATTATATCCAATATATATATTATATATTTTTCCTATGGTCAAAAATTATTTTGTACTGTTTTTTATTGGATAATTTAAAAATTAGTATATTATATGTATGGGGTATTCCATGCCAAATCGACCACTTTTGAACCTGACCCCTTTAGATTTAGCTGAAACTTTACTATTCTTTTCTACCCTTTGAAAGACATTTTTGAGAATTTTTTCAAATTTTTTTATCCAACCCAAAAAAGGTTATGAATTTTTCAAAATAATGGCTTTTTATTTTCAAATAGACATAACTTTTTTAGAAATTGACTTTTGGGTTTGGGTTTTTTTTTTAAATTCTTGTGTTTGAATGAACTTTTCGAAAAAATATACGAAAAAAATTTAACATGATCAATTATATAAAATAATCGGTTTTTTTAAGTAAAATTGTCATTTTTTCGAAGTCCGACGTTTTCTTTTTTTTTTGTTTTCTCAAAAAAAACTTCAATTTATTGGACAACTATCCCCGCTAATCCCGAGCTGGGCCGATTTTTTTTTATAGTTTTTTTATTCATTTAAAAAAAAATTGTCAAATTTTCAAAAATGGAAAAAAAAATTTTTCCGTAAACTTTATTTCTATCATCAAATTTTGTATCACAAAATCGTTAAATTATATATAATATATAATTTTTTCCGTAAACTTTATTTCTATCATAAAATTTTGTATCACAAAATCGTTAAATTATATTTATTTTATGATAGAAATAAAGTTTACGGAAAATTTTTTTTTTCCATTTTTGAAAATTTGACAATTTTTTTTAAATGAATGAAAAATATATAAAAAAAAATCGGCCCAGCTCGGGATTAGCGGGGATAGTTGTCAAATAAATTGAAGTTTTTTTTGAGAAAACAAAAAAAAAAAAAGAAAATCACAATTTTACTTAAAAAAACAGATTATTTTATATAATTGATCATGTTAAATTTTTTTCGTATATTTTTTCGAAAAGTTCATTCAAAAACAAGAATTTAAAAAAAAAAGGTACCCAAAAGTCAATTTCTAAAAAAGTTATGGCTATTTGAAATTAAAAAAGCCATTTTTTTGAAAAATTCATAACCTTTTTTGGGTTGGATAAAAAAATTTGAAAAAATTCTCAAAAATGTCTTTCAAAGGGTAGAAAAGAATAGTAAAGTTTCAGCTAAATCTAAAGGGGTCAGGTTCAAAAGTAGTCGATTTGGCACGGAATACCCCGTATATTATCCAAAACTTTATTGATATTTGTGGCACAATTAATTGGATATGGATGAAATGAGAGATTTATTTGAAATTTTTGAAGACTTCCTAACAGAGATGATGAGGAAAATATTATTCAAGTTGTTGAGGCACTTCGAGAGGCTAGGGTTTTTAGAGATTGAATAGAGACTAGATTACTGGAATGATAATGAATTCATAAAAGAAACAACTGTTCTGTTGCCCGACTTCCTCTAACTTTATATATATTTTTTACAGTGATCTTTGCTTTTTAACCCGAGAGTTAACCCTCGGGGTAACTTGAGATATTTAACTCTACTTTATAACACCGGGCAAAAATGTGAGTGCACTATTTGTTGTAACCAGAATTCTATCATCTGGTAAATTAGGATTTTACACAAAAATATCTTTTCCTTCTGTTGTTTTTCTACCAGTTCTATACCGTAAAATCCTGTGTCTTCAAAAAGTAAATAAACACTTTAAAACAATCCCTTCTATCTTAGTTTTTTTTTCGATGCAATTTTAAATCTTGAAATCACCTTTGTTTTTTACCAATTGTATAAAAAGAGTTTAAACATAAAGATGCACTCTGTATAATTTTCACACTTACCTATGAACTAGTTATGCAAATATTGTTTCATTAAGAAAATTTGAATATAAAAACGACCTTGGTCATTTTAAAAAAGATACTACTAGAGTTTAATCTGAATATTTAATACTTGGTATTTGCAACAGATAAGAAATTTGATTTCTGCACTTGATTGACTATAATATATTATCGTATCTACTATGCAATGTGTAATTATGTAGATGAGATTATAAAAGAAGTCAACACCTTACTATAGAGCTACCTATTTAAAATACAGTCTGGTCGATGATTATTTAAAAGAGGTGTATCGAATCTGAATACGTTACAATGTTTAGTGAGGACAAATAAATAAGTAAATAAGGCCGATTCCACGTCGATTCAACGAGCAACGAGTTTTCTGAAACTTTGAGACCATATTCCAATATCTTGGAAAAAATTTCCGGTAAATCGAAAAAACTGAAAAAAGTACTTTTTTTCAAAATTCGATTTCTCAAAACGCCCACTTCGATTAACGCGAATTTTTGATGTTGTTCTCGAATATATAAGCTATCTTTTGGGCAAAACCGCAATATGCCAACTTTTTTTTGTCCAGAGATGGTTGGTTGGTTGGTTGGTTTGTAGACAGACGAAAACAGGCCGGGTTAGTGGGCCCCAACACTGCAGCCATTGGCTTATTGTATTGCCCTGTTTGTCTGCTAGTCTGTGAGAAGATTTGTGACCTTAATGAGATCTAGAAGTCTCTTCACAGTATCTCTTTTGGTGAGGTTGTATATAGGGTCATCCGGCCCTATCTGTCTATACCTCCACCAACGTAGAGCCTCACATTCGAAAATTATGTGGGTGGCTGTTTCGTCCTCCTCGCCACATAATCTACATGTAGGTTCTTCTTGGAAGATCCCCATTGTGTGAAGGTGCTTTCTCAGGCCGCAGTGTCCGGTTATAAGGCCGGTTACCAGCCTGATATCTCTCCTATTTAACTTCAGGATTTCTTCAGTAAGTTTTGGTATGGGTTGTTTGACCATCATTTTACTGTGTTTGAGCTTCGGAATTGTTTGCCAGTATTTGAGGTGTTGTTTGTGCACCCACTGGTTTAACGTGGTTCTTACCGAAGCCTTTGTTATACCGGTTGCCGGTTCAGGACCGGTGTAGCCGGTTGCCGATCCTTCTCGTGCTAGTACTTTTTTTCAAAATTCGATTTCTCAAAACGCCCACTTCGATTAACGTGAATTTTTGATATGTTGTTCTCGAATATATAAGCTATCTTTTGGGCAAAACCGCAATATGCCAACTTTTTTTTGTCCAGAGATACAGCCTTGCAAACACTAAATGTCATTTTTTCACCATTTTCACGTAGTTTTAGGCTTCTAGCATTTTTCAGGGACGCCCTATGATAAATTCAATATCACCATTGCATTCTATTAAAAAAATACAAGGGAAACATGTATCACATGTTGGAGAAAGTTATTTAGTTGATCTTGAAAATTGACAATTACAAAAATTTAGCATACCGCATAACAACACCGCCCCTTGTCCAACGATGTATTAACGTAAATTTGTACTCTTTTCGAAATGGAGATGGACTCGGTACTACTGCTGAACATATATGATACTTATTTTTCCACATAGAATACGATGGCGCTATTGAAAGCCAAAAACTACGGGAAATAATGACATTTTGTGTTTGCAAGGTTGTATCTCTAGAAAGAAAAGAATTGGCATATTGCGGTTTGGCCAAAAAGATAGGTTATATATTCGAGAATAACATATCGAAAATTCGCGTTAATCAAAGAGGGCGTTTTTGAGAAATCGCATTTGGAAAAAAGCACTTTTTTAGTTTTTCCGGATAAACTTTCCAAATTAAGTCCATTTGGTACTACGTGACAAACTTAAGACTATTCAAAATGCAAAGGTTAAGCGGTTATCAATTAATCTACCTTCAAGTACTAACTCGAGATACATAAAAATACAGATAGAGCGATAAGACCATTACCGCGAATTTATGAGTAGGTATTTTGATACGCAAATATTTACCAAATGTATCAATACACAAGGAATTTATTTATAAAAAAATGTTATTATCAAATTATTTCAGCCCTTCTTCCAGTTTCATCTCTTTAAAATACAATCAACCTTTTCCTATAAATTGATCAATAATCAATACTTTATGATTGCATCGTGCATAAAAATAATAAACATTGATTCAGAATTAAATGACATAAATATTACTTAAAAATGAATATTAGCCTTTGTCCGATCCACCACTGGTTTGAAATACCTGTATATGTTTGATCATTAAAAATCCAAATTGAATTGTAAATTTACTATGTATGTACAAATTTGTTAACCTTTCATATTGTACGGGGAATATCATTTACATAACTAGTTGCGGATTATACGTTAGTAAAAAGATAAAGCGAAAAGCAGCTTAATGTAGCCTTTCAACAGTTTCTGACAATGTCATTTTTATTGATACTCTTTAGTACAACATAAATGTGAGGTTGTTTTTTAATGTTCTCTTAACACCAAAGGAAAACAACTAAAAACATTATTTTAAAAGTACCGCACTTATGTGTTGACAGAAAAAACAGACACATAGCTGAACCAGATATTTAATTATCAAGTTGTCTGAGCGATGTTAAAACTATTATATAATAAAAACTTTCATCCATAAACATTATTTTATGATACAATTTAAGGAATTGGTAAAAAAAACTGAAGCCTATTTAAAATTATCTAGAAGATTACAATACAGTGGGACACCCTGAAGAGTGGGCGATTCCAATCTCGGCCCCAGGCAAGTTAACTGAATAAAAATCGCCCAAGTCGGCCGAGTCTAAAATTGACCTGTTTTGGAATTGCCCATCATATCACGGCCCACCTTTATTACAATAATAAACTTAAATCAGATTGATTAGATTTTATTAATGTCTACATATAAATATAATTGCTAACTATATTATAATTTATATGTATTTACATCAAGTTATATACATGAATGATAATATTTTAACATAAGACAACTTTAAAATATTTATTTTTATACTCTTCAATTTTTTTAGCAACAAAAATTTTTTCTTTGTGGCAAAATTTTTAAATACTTGTGGTGTGTTATAGTGTTTCTAATGTGAATGTAACGACAATAAAATAAAGCAATGTAGTCAGATTTATTTTCTAAAATTGTCAGGATCACTATGGAAATGTTCCCCTAACTTCAGTAAACCGTTGGTTCGTGATGTTCTTAGAAAGCTAGTTTGGAAATATTGAAAAAAAAATACCTAATATGAATTTATCAGTAAGCATTAAAATAAGCCGCTTGAAATTGATGGAAAAAGAAAAATTAATCAAAACCACTTTATGTATACTACTATTTTAAAGAAAATTTTGAATAGCTGGCAACGTAGCAGCAGGTGGATTGGAAATCGAATAGTCCAACTCCAGTAATTGGCATAATATAACGAAGTAACTGGTCAGTTATTAACGCGGTCCACTGTATCATAAAAAAATTTAACGGCCTAAATATGTTGGGGTTACTTAGCATTAATTTCATCCAGGGGCGTGTGCGAATTGTGCTGTAGAAAAATATTATTAATTTAATATCTATTTGTTGGTTGAGTAAGTTTAGTTATATTATATTACAAATTTTATGAGTTTTGTATGCAGGTTAATTTTAATCTACTATATTAAATTCAATGAAAAACAGGATTTCACGATGTTCGAATTTGTGAAAAAAAATTTATATGCAGGCCTTAGGGCGGCATTTCTCATCAATGGGATTAAAAATATGGGTCATTACATTAATATTAGAATAACTATAATACTATTGCATTTTATATATTTCGGTTTGAACATTGAGAAGTTCATTAATAAAAATAAATATGGATGGATGTATTTGATATATCGAACTATTAAAATGCGAATGAAATGATTCACAAGCATTGGTGGTTGGGGGTGGGGTTGAAATTTGTCGTGGGTTTCTGAATAGGTATTTCCTAAAGTCATTAAAAATTGATCTGTCAGTACCTTATTAAATGGGCCGGGATGGGCTACGGCCCGAAATGTAAATTTGGATTGGATAACTACAACTATAGTATATTCATAAATGCGACAGGGTAATAAATCTTAGTGACCCTTCAAACCCAAAAAAAATATCGTGAACATTTTTTCTTATTTCTGTGTCGGGATGGTATCTTCACCTCATTTCAGGACGAGTTTAAAGACTTTTCTATTGTAAAAAAAGCGAAAAACTATACCAAGGATACAAACATCAAAGACATCCTGTATACTAAGACGTATAAAAACCGGTAGACATTATTTTTGTACACTTTAAATTATTTCTAACGGAGGATATAATTTCTCATTTTAATGTTGATACATGGTCTTTTTGATACACAATTTATGTAAATCTGACGTATATAAAGTTTGTTTTCATGAAATTAGCAGAGGATAATAATTGAGCGGAAATATTCAATAGCAAGAATCCTGTACGTTCTACTTATATTTATTTAATGTATAAACATGACATATCTAATCCTCTTATTACTTAGAATGTAACGTTCATGATAATAAGTAAATATATTTACGTCCATAGCAAAAATGATTAAAAACAACTATGATTAAATAAAAACCACCAAAATCAACTTAAGAGCTACTTAAAAAACGGATAATTACAAAAAAAACAAGTGAAAGTGGCTGTAAGTTGAAAACAATTAAAAAACTAGTAAATGTCTCAACTTAAAAAATTCTTAAAGCAAATTTAAACAATTTAAAACAATTGGAAATATATTAAATGAACTAAAAATTACTACAGTCAACTCGAATGGTCTTCAGAGATAAATGAAAAGAAAGATAGGGTTTAAAACAACAGAAAGTAAGATTAAAACAAGAAACGGTAAGCTCAAAACAACAAAAAATAAGATTAAAACTACAAAAATGAGTTTAAAGCAAAAAAATAAGCTTAAAACAGCTTAAAATCAACTTAAAGCAATTAAAAATCAGCCAAAAGAATAAGAAATTATCAAAAACAAGTAAAAAACAACTAAATTCAACCAAAATTACTAAAGCAAACTAAAAAGGTCTCAAGGCAATCGATAATAAGTCGAAACTACTAACACAAGTACCTTGAATACAACTTGAAACAACAAAAACTGGCTGGAAACAGCTTGAAGCAACTAAAAATCTCTAAATTAACTACCAATACTAAATATCGGCTATAAATCAACTGAAACTCAAAGGAAACAGAAACAACAATGACAAGTATCTAGAATCAAATAAAAACAAATTGAAACAACTGTAAATATTGGAAGTGTGTTTAAACAACAAAAACAAGCGAAAAAGAAACTACATGAAGCGAAGCTCTGAGCTAACTAAAAATAATTTAAAACTTGAAAACATTTAGGAACAACCACATTCAACTAAAAGGCAAAGGAAACAACAAAAAAGCAAAAACTACTGAAAAAAAACGAACAAAAAATAAAATAAAATAACCACCAACAAACAAACAAAACAATAAAAATAAGCAAAAATAAAACTGCTCAAAGTTACTAAAACTCTGTACTAAAAGCAAATTGAAATAATCACAAAAAATAAATGAAAACTAACTAAAGTAACCAAAAAAAATTAGAAATGGCCCAAGTCCAAAGGAAAAAACAAAAGCAATTACAAGCAAATAAATTAAAGTTACTAAAAAAAGTGGTCATAACTAAAACCATTTAAAAATCATTCAAAATAACCCAAACCCATTTGTTTTAGATTGGAAGCAGCCAAAATAAAACAAATAAAAATCACTTGAAACCGTCAAAATCAAATCAAAACAATAAAAACTGATTAGGAACTGAAGTTATTTAAAAGTTACAGAAAATAACTGAAATCAAACAAGTGAATTCAATATAAAACTACTGAAAACCTAGAACAGCGAATGTGATACACACACAGGAAATATAATTAAAAGCAATATTAGAGTTATTTTGTCACACCTAAAATATTCTGTATTTAGAATAGATTTTTATAGACACACTTCACCTCATCGTACCTACAATAACATCATTTGTGTTTTGTGCGGTTAGTATCGATTAAACCGCAAACCATGGTAGCAGGCGCCATACGTACGTAACCACAAGTCTATTTAAGGAATGGATTTGTTTATGTCTTATGCAGAGTCCTACTTAAGCAATTTATATGCAAATTTTCCTATAAAATTGAGAGGAAAAGATAACGCGTAAGTAGAGAACTTCAACAAAACAATTAACAAACGTTTAATAATAAGATTAAAGATGAACAAGTTGTTAAAAGTTGATAGAGGTAGGTATAAGACGATTTGGAATAAAATTATTGATTGCATCGTCAATTTTTATCGAACAAAGCTCATTTCTAGCAGCGACTGTGTTTCTAATGTTTAATGTGCGTTATAAGGAAAAAACAAGAAGAAGAAAATTAAGAACATAATTCTAAACTGAATAACAATAAAAACTTTTTCCCTTTTTATCTCGTAGCTACGTAAGCCACTGTTGTTTATTGCTGCAGAGTGGAACATTTTTTTAAAATGAAAAGGTCCTTTTTTACGTATAATTAAAATATACTGCTCCTTTTTCTGGGTCTACCGTATTATAATTATTGTATTTCTCGATAGTTCAGCACACGTGTGTGGTTTAATTTTTCTCATTTTCCGTATCCAGAATTTTTAGAATTGATTTCTTGGCATTTTTTTTCCTAATCCGTCTGACAAGTCCCCGATAACAGTGCAGCCTAATTGTATTTTTGCTCGTGCTTTCTCATAGCACCCAGTCCAGCATCTTTGTACCAGTTTGTACAAGTTCTTAGCTTAGCTCAGCGTTTCCTTGCGGTTAGACAAGTAATAACTGTCTTTTGCGATAAAGAGTCTTGCATGTAAACAATATATGTTTCACTGTCTCCGTTTCCCTACCGCATAATCTACTTGTAAGGTCTCAGTTGTATAGTTTTAATTTGTACTGGTTTTCCTTTACTTGTGCATGACCAGTCATGAAACCTGTTATGATTCTCAGCTGATTTCTGCACAGTTTTAACAGTTCAGCTATACGTTTTATGCATGGTTCTTTTATAAAGGTTTTCCCATGCATTTGAGACGAGATGTTGTTCTCTGATCCAGGTCTTTACTGTTCTTCAGTTTTCAGCCACCATGGTTCTTACCAACGTCAGATTCCTACAATATATCAGTTTTGGTTTCAAACCTAGGATCAAACGGCTAAACACTTTATAATTTCTTGTTTTTACAAAATATTTTTATTTTTTTGATTAAAAGTGTTTTGAACTGATCCAATTATTTGTTTTTTAGATTAAATTATACATGGCTTCTTTGTAATCCCAAGTTTAATATTTTGGATTTTTGCTACAAAGATTTGCAAAACAATTTACATTCAATACAAGATTGGAAACTTTTCAAGGCCGCTTGACATGGTGCAATACAATGCAAGACTTCTTGATCGAAAGCATGCGCAGTTGCAACCCAGCTGATCAGTTTCTGCTATTCGACGCAATTGCAAATATTGGTTTGGTGCCATTTCTATTGCATGCAAGGCGCAATTCTAGGGAGAAATCTAGTTTCTTTTGTGCTACCAACCAACTAACTACTTCCAATCGAATGATACCTATCAGCTGATTGTGGTGACTGATGTTTTGTCTCTCGTGATTTGATAATCGACAGTTTTTTTCCCTGAGCATTTCTCACTTTCGCTATCTTTATTTTAAATAATAATAAACTTTATATATTGTTTCAATACATTATTCTTCGAGTTTTTTTTCACTCTTTTTTCTTTCTACTATTGGTTGGGTACAGGGTCGTGCGGTGATATTTTTCAGGGTGATGCATGCCTTCCAACTGCTATTTTAAAATTGAAATAAAAAACCCAGTTAGATTTGTATTGATGATATAGCTATTCTTTAAAAATTATGTTTCCTATTATAATAACATAAATTCTTTTCTGATATAATAACTTTGTTTGCGCTTACACATATCGGAAAAAGTATAAGTTTAAGTTTTAAATGAAAAGCAGACAGCAATGTTTGAATGAAAGAGAATTGCATGATGTCAAACAGCATGCAAGATTCATAATTTGCAATATACTGACCTTGCAAGAAATAGCTGCAATTTCTTGCACGTTATATTGCACTAAGTCAAGCGGACTTTAAAAACCGCTTGTATAAATTAACGTAGCCTTTGAAATGAATCATCTTCCTTTTATTTAAAGGAATTCAAGGGACATTATGTGTATTTTTCTCAAAACCAATAAGTGAAACCTAATATGGTGTGGTAATTTATACCGCTGTCGGTAAATTAATGGATACCTTGGTGGTAGAACAAGAATTCAGTTTCAAGTTAAAGCGCGGGATAAATTATCGGCTTATCGGTTAGAAGAGAACCACATGTTCACGATATTTTTCACCCTTTGTAATTCGAGACGTCCTTACATTACATTAGATTATACTAAAGAGTAATTTGTGTGATAATTATTACTGCTTGTTTAAATTGAGACATTTTTAAAGATGGGCCAGGATTATTCAAACGTTTTTGCAGAAGTTTATTTTTTTTGTATTGTTGGCATCCACATATGTCAATCTAAAAACTTCTGTAATTCACTAAATGTAACCACAGATATGAATGTAACAACACCGCTTAAGGTCATTTTAGATTAGACAATTTCTTGTGCAATATTTAGTTGAAGATTCTGCGCAATGATTTTACCATAAATCCTACAAGTTTTACAATAGATTATGAGCCCAGACGTTCCAAACGCCTCTAAAGTCTCTGAGAATAATTTTGGGTATTTTAAGTAGTGCCAGAGGTACCGTTTTGAACGAACTTTAATTTTTTCTTCACAGCACGATGTCAGGATATCAGCTGCCGCCGATAGAAAAGCTTCAAGGAAGAGAAAACTACGATACTTGGAAGATCGCAGTTCAAACATACCTGGAGCATCAAGAGTTATGGGATTCGGTAACAGGTACTGCAGTAGATGCAAAGAAAGACGTAAAGGTACGATCCAAAGTTATTCTTTTGGTTGATCCGTTGAACTACGTTCATATTCAGTCTACCAAAACTGCAAAGGAAGCATGGGAAAACCTTTGCTAGTGCTTTCCAGGACAGTGGTTTAACCAGACGTGTCGGACTTTTGCGTATCTTAATTCTTATCTAATTTTGTAGCGGCAACACTCAAATCAACATAACCTCACAACAGTTTCAAAACAGTGTGAGAGTTAGAATTTAGAACCACTGCCAGTAACGCACCACTTGAACAGGGTAACAGAAGTTATTACCGTGGTCACTGATTTGACATTTTAGTGGTTACTGTTTGGGGTAAAAATTTGAAAAGTTTTAATCTTTTACAACCAATATCTCGTTAAAAATCGGCTATAGTTTGATGCTCTTCTCGATTGTTGTCGAATTATTATTATTATTCTGGTACATCAACTGACTGGTGACAAATGACAAGTGACAAATGACATAAGTCCTTACAAACGTATTATTTGGGATAGGATTTCAATTCCGAGTTTATTAAAGATTGGACAAGACAAATTCATATTATCGGTAAATATTTAACGATTCAGGTGTATTTATTGAACAATCCTGGTATATATTTTGTTAAATTCATTTATTTATAGACGTTAACTTTTTTTTTCATTTACAAAAAGTGCACATTTATGGTATAAAATTATCTATTCCATATAGGTAGAGATGTAATAGTTTATATTTATAACTATAATTGTTTGATTGTTTTCAGGACAAAAATTGCAGGTGCAGATACAAGCCGTGTGTGTTTTTTTCTGTAAAAAAAGGAATGCAGTCTAAGTGTATAATTAAAATGCATAGATAAGCATAAAGTAGTTCTGGTTTGAAAAGAACAAGTGGCCGATAATTAGAACTGAAGCTCATATAAAATAACAATTTGCAACTGAATACAATAAAACTCTTCGTGAACTTCAAAACTCAACAAATAAATCAAGCTGTAGAACCATCCAATTTGGGACACCAACAATTAAAAACATAATATTTGTTTTATCCCATTTTTAAAACTTTTTGACTGACATTATTTTAGTAAAAACTATTTCTGAATTATTTATTATGCGGTTCCATTAACTGTTTATGCCATTTTTGACCCACATGACTGTTAAAAATAGTTTTCCGACTTTTACGAGATCATTTTTGAGGACTGCGACCAGATCCATCATATGGTATATATCTTAATATTCTAACCACACAAGTCGGGTACTTATACCACTTGTGAGAACGCTTGGAGCTTTTAATCTTCCGACAAGTTCCTAGAACTCGCAGATATATCGATAAGAATGTGACTATACTTAGACGCATTGGCGGATACGTGGGGTCACAGTCTCACCTGGTACTTACTGTTACAGTGCATGAAAGTAAGTTGTATCGTTTTTAAGGCGGTAACACTAAAATGAAAAGTAAATTATTCATGTTAAAAAATTAAGTTGACGGCAAACAGCCTAGCTTTTGATCATATAACCATCGAGCGTAATGTGAATCAAATTAAATCTGTAGGAGCAACAGAACAGCTGAAAGTTGGTGTAACGGGTGTACAAATAAAAAAATGTATAAATATCAATACAAATATGTTTATTTGATAGCTTGCTGTTTTTTTCAACATGTGCGAATATGATGGTCACATCATTCAATGCGAAAATGATACTAACATTAGAACACTCATTTCACCTTGAATAGCGTCATCTAGCCTGGAATTATGTTGACAGCATTGGTCAGAAATGCTCCAAAGCGAACTTCCGCTGACATTTTTGTTTTTGTGGTTATTGAAAATGGAGCCAGGATTTTCAAAAGAGAATCGAAAACAAATAAGAATCCAAATAACACTAACAACGCTGAGAATTTAATTTTCCTTAATATGAAATATACTTTTCTACAACACATAAACATAAAGAGATAGAAATCTTTGTTCTGCCACTGTCGTTGTATGTATCTAGTTGACCTGTCCTTATTAGGTGATTTGTTGCTGCTTCTTCAGGGATAGTGGATAGTAGACAAAAAAGGAATAGAACGAGATACTATTTATAGAAATAGTTTTTTTTCTTTTATTTTATGCTATTTCAAGAAGAAAAGGTCTTTGGAATTTTTACATAGCGTTTGGTCAACTTTACGTCTTATTTCATGAAACTTTAATATTTTTGTTTTCTGGTTAATAAGAGAATACTTAGAAAGTTTTTCCTTTATTTAATTTCTGAGGAAAAACTGTAAATTTGGTTAAATTTTCAGTAAAGGTTGTAGTTTTGGTTAAAATCTTAGCACTAACCAAATTTAGTTAAATGCTCAGTAGTAACTGTGAATTTTGTTAACTTCTGAGGAAAAACTGTAAATTTGGTTAAATTCTCAGTAAAGGCTGTAATTTGGGTTAAAATCTCAGAACTTACTGTAAATTTAGTTAAATGCTAACTATAAACTGTAAATTTTGTTAATTTCTGAGGAATAACTGTAAATTTTCAATAAAGGCTGTAATTTTGGTTAAAATTTCAGAACTTACTGTAAATTTAGTAAAATCCTTACTAGAAACTGTAAATTTTGTTAATTTCTGAGGAAAAACTGTAAGTTTGGTTAAATTCTCAGTAATGGCTGTAATTTTGGTTAAAATCTCAGAACTTACTGTAAATTTAGTTAAATGCTAACTAGAAACTGTAAATTTTTTTAATTTCTGAGGGATAACTGTAAGTTTGGTTAAATTTTCAGTAAAGGCTGTAATTTTGGTTAAATTTTCAGTAAAGGCTGTAATTTTGGTTAAAATTTCAGAACTTACTGTAAATTTAGTAAAATCCTTACTAGAAACTGTAAATTTTGTTAATTTCTGAGGAAAAACTGCAAATTTGGTTAAATTCTCAGTAGAGGAAGTAATTTTGGTTAAAACTTACTGTAAATTTAGTTAAATGCTAACTAGAAACTTAATAGAAACTGTAAATTTTGTTAATTTCTGAGGAATAACTGTAAATTTAGTTAAATTTTCAGTAAAGGCTGTAATTTTGGTTAAAATTTCAGAACTTACTGTAAATTTAGTAAAATCCTAACTAGAAACTGTAAATTTTGTTAATTTTTGAGGAAAAACTGCAAATTTGGTTAAATTCTCAGTAGAGGATGTAATTTAGGTTAAAATCTAGTTAAATACTAAGTAGAAACTGTAAGTTTTGTAAATTTCTGAGGAATAACTAAATTTGGTTAAAATCTCAGCACTTACTGTAAATTTAGTAAAATCCTAAGTGGAAACTGTAAATTTTGTTAATTTCTGAGGAAAAACTGTAAATTTGGTTAAATTTTCAGTAAAGGCTGTAATGTAATGCTAAGTAGAAACTGTAAATTTTGTTAATTTCTAAGGTTAAGACCGTAAATTTCCTCAAATTTCCAGCTAAAGTTTTAATTTTTACCAAGTTTCTAGTAGGAACCGCAAATGTCAATGAATTGTGAAAATTGTAAATTTGGTTAAATTCCTAGCAAGAACCATAACCTTTTGTATCAAGGTCAAGCTGTAAATTTCAACAAACCTACCTACTGTTTCAACATAATAAATTACAGTTTTCTTGGCTAATTTCAACGAAATTTAACTAATTTTGTAGTTAAAATTAACACTGTACGTTTTATAAAATTGATAATTTCAACTGTGCATTTATAATTTTCTTCCATTTAAGTTCAAGTTTGTTAAATATACAACTTATCTTTGAGTACATTGAACCATTTATAAAGATTCCGTCTAACTAAATTCCAATCAGTCGCAAAGTGTTGAAATAACCTACACATAACGTTCATTCATAAAATGTTTACTACTATATAAACAGAATTCCTTGAAATATTTCAAGAAATCCTGACCATTTCAATTCCTAGAAAAATCCGAATGAATGAATAAATACCTACTTCAAGTGGTCACTGACAATCGTTTACTTGGGGGGTTAACCTCTAAAGTCGGTCGAACCATCGCAAGATCGTACGTCATTTTATTACTTTTATCATAATCCCGCTTAAAGAGACCAACACATCTGGAAAGGCACCGGATTTCCGCCTCATATTACAGCCCGAAGATTATTAGTTGCTTTCAGTTCAGTACATTGTTATTTTACTGGTTTTTATTAAGACTAAATATTATGCTCCAATAACAATAGATTGAGGCAACTGATTTTTGTATATATCCACGCATTAATTGTTTTTATAAAACTAAGAAGTGGCTACTTAACCAACCAACATAACTATAGTTCATATAATAGCCTTTTTGGTGTGCGTCATTGATTGTTTATGTCCTTCTAGAACATTACGTTGGAAGAAATAGAAAAAAAGGGAGATCTGTGATTAATCCTAATCAAAATATCATTTTTCAAATCTCATACAGACATATGTTCCAATTTTTATAAAAATATTTACGATTCAAATAATATATCGGCAACATTGCTGTAAAATTTGACCAGCCATTGACCATGATAGGTTAATTAACAGACCTTCTTGGATTACGGATGCAATTCGACGGTTGCCTTTTTTCGAACAGGTAAAATTTTACTTTTTGGGATGCAACTCGCCGGTCGCCAATGAGACAGTGGCTTCATTTAAACAAATAAAACAATAAAATTCACTAACAATAAGAATTATAAGTAAAGAATAACTTTTTCCATAAGACTTAATTGAATACGCTGTATAATTCTTTTGCAGGACTATATTTACTCATGTAAAATTATTTTAATATGTAAATTGAATATACAATTTGTTTTATTTTGCAGTGTTTAGATATCCCAAGTATTATTAATTTCATAGTCTTTTCGAATTTGGCAGAATACGATCCTGATGATTTTATTTATCAAATTAAACGTTAGCTATATATATCAAAATAATAAATAAAATATCGACATACCCAAAACCCGGATATACGTCACAAACGATGACGCACACCAAGAAGGCTATTATATGAACCCTAATTATAATTTATTTTCAATATTTTTCTAGTTTTGATGTTTCAAGTATTAATTTTTTTATGATAAGAATCATATTTGACTTAAGAATCACTGGGGTCAACATCTGGATAATACGGTGGATTTTTAAGTAATTGAAAACAACGAAGAACGGATTCAAGTTTCAATTTATCTCTCCTAGTTGTTCTGCAATTTCGAAAAATGTCCATGTCTAGAATACTATTTCCATCCAACGGAACCCCCAAATAACCCATCAATAAAGACAAAACAATAACAAAAAACTCGACACACCATTTGAATATTATTGAGATTTCTCAGCTTCGCTAAAGTCCGTTTGACATGGTGCAATATACAACCTGCAATGCAATGCAAGACGCAAGATTTTTTGATCGAAAGCATGCGCAGTTAAGACCCAGCTGATAAATTTCTGCAATTCGAAGCAATTTTATCGGTTTGATGCCATTTCTATTGCCTGCGAGGCGCAATTCACGTAAATTTAACAAAATTAACAGTTTTTACTAGAAATTTAACAAAATTCGCAGTTTTTCTTTGCAATTCAACAAAATTTACAGTTTTTACTGGAAATTTTACAAAATTTACAGGTTTTACTGGAAATTTAACAAAATTCGCAGTTTTTCTTTGCAATTCAACAAAATGTACAGTTTTTACTAGAACTTTAACAAAATTCACAGTATTACTGGGAAATCATTTGCATTATTGCAATTTGAGTAGGGAACTCACCAGAATTCACAGATTTAACAGGGAATTTACCAGAATTCACAGTTTGTACAGGCCACTAAACATACTGCTGTTTTAACATTCACGAGATGAAAATTATTGATAACTATAGATATGACCTTCGTCAATCTCAACCTATGTATTTTGTTTTAAACTCATCATTTGTTTTTTTTTTTAATTCATCATCGAGTTATTTCAATTGCATATATGCATGTATCATATTAAATCAGACAGGCGGTGAAATATCAAAGGGTTTTCAACTTCACTTTCAATGACTTTTTCTTTTTGAACAGTTCACTGTTCAGATATGTCGATGTGTGCCAGGATGAGTTTTTGTCGCGTATTGAGATTTGAAAGAGCGCGATGAACAAATATCGACATTGGCATTCGTTGGTAATGGTGTCGAAAATAATACACGTTAAGAAATGGTTCGTTCTTACGAAGCGTCATTATTGAATCCAAGTATATCACTGAGATGAAGGAAATCGTGAAATACTACTGTAAATTATGTGTAATTCTTAGTTAAAGCTGTAAATCTGGTTAAATTCCCTGTGAATTTTGTTAAACTGCAAGTAAAAACTGAGAATTTTGTGAAATTTCCAGTAAAAACTGTAAATTTTGTGAAATTTCCAGTAAAAACTGTAAATTTTGTTAAATTTCCAGTAAAAACTGTAACTTTTGTTAAATTTCTGGTAAAAACTGTAAATTTTGTTGAATTGCAAAGAAAAACTGCGAATTTTGTTAAATTTCCAGTAAAAACTGTAGATTTTGTTAAATTTCTAGTAAAAACTGTCAATTTTGTTAAATTTCCAGTAAAAACTGTAACTTTTGTTAAATTTCCAAATTTTGTTAAATTGCAAGTAAAAACTGAGAATTTTGTTAAATTTCCAGTAAAAACTGTATATTTTGTTAAATTGCAAGTAAAAACTGAGAATTTTGTTAAATTTCCAGTAAAAACTGTAAATCTTGTTAAATTTCCAGTAAAAACTGTAACTTTTGTTAAATTTCTAGTAAAAACTGTAAATTTTGTTGAATTTCCAGTAAAAACTGTAGATTTTGTTAAATTTCTAGTAAAAACTGTAAATTTTGTTAAATTTCCAGTAAAAACTGTAAATATTGTTAAATTTCCAGTAAAAACTGTAAATTTTGTTAAATTTCCAGTAAAAACTGTAACTTTTGTTAAATTTCTAGTAAAAACTGTAAATTTTGTTGAATTGCAAAGAAAAACTGCGAATTTTGTTAAATTTCCAACAAAAACTGTAGATTTTGTTAAATTTCTAGTAAAAACTGTCAGTTTTGTTAAATTGCAAATAAAAACTGCGAATTTTGATAATTTTCCAGCAGTGGCGGATTAACGTAGGGGCTAGCCGGAGCTTAAGCCTCGGGCCTCGGTATCTTATTAGTTTAAACTGCAAAAGTTAAATTCCCATTCCACATATAAAAACTATAACTTTGGTTAAACTACCAAAAAATATAATATTTGTAGGACGCAGGCGTGGTTAATCGAACAGAACATAGATGGGTAGGAATCGTCCAAATCGTAGAGACTTGTACGTAAAGGGCTTCGTAACTGAGGGGCCCGGGTCCGGGAAGTTTCGCTTTTTCAATTCAGCTTATATTTACTAAAAGTTAGCAAAAATATTTCTGAAATCTCGTTATAGGCAACGTACAGTCTAGTAAAGTGGGGTAGATTCCAATATTTGTTATAGAATTAACTTTTGCATCTCAAGTCACTAACGTTACAAAAATAGCCATCCGTGAGAATTTCAAAACTAAAACAATGTTTATGATTCCAGCGAGTAAAATAAATGACTGCAAACACATTTTTATACTGCTTGGTTTTATATTTCACTAAATATGCTACGTAGCATTGTTGAATATTTCTCGAAGTACGTTTAACGGTTAATAAATAACAGCTGGACAAGTTTTTTTTCGTAGAAACTAAATTTAAACAAAATGTATCCTTTGCGTTGCCTTGAGTCGTGCAGTTTCCATGTAAATGTTTTTATTTTAACGTTAAAAACATCATCAGAAATAGCTATGGCATTTTTTAACTACGAGGTGGAAAATTATCAATTATTTCTGGATAAAGTAATTCGTTCCAATGTTACTGGTCTAATGCCTACTCTGTATAAATTAACAGCGTAAAAAAACACGCCAAGTACAAAATACTCCGTTCCTAAATGATATTAGACTGTTAAACAAAACAAAATTGATAAGTATAATTTTTCCTTCCCCTTTTTTGAAGAATTTTGGTATGGGAATTATGGCAGCATCACAACAGACAAACATACTAACTACTTCTTTTAAGGGCTGCTCAACAGTATAGGTACAGGCTAATGAATTTAAACTAGTTTAGGTATTGTTACTTTAGGGAGCTGAATAATCCCATCTCTACTTCATCATCAGTTTTCTGGCATTTGACAAACATCTTTTGATGTCACTTATTAATAAAAAATATATATTTACGTTATAAAATATTATATTTAGAACAATATTGGAGAGCAAATAAAGTAATTTTTGTCTTATTGAAATACCTACTTGTCATTGTAATATTAAAAAAATATTTTTTTTAGTTCAATTCTTTCTTCAACAATAATAGGAAAACTTTCAACTAGAGATAAATAATTTTTTAAATAAGCATAAAATGAGATTGAAACAATTGACGAAAAAATTAACTTTAACGTCAAAATAGCGTGGGGTGCATGATATTAATTGACCTGAATATTCTTCCTCTCTTCCTATATAGTTATTTGGTAGTCGATTCATTAGAAAAATGTAGAAAGCTGTTCCTAAAGTTTAAAGTATATAGGTACCTAGTTCCTTCTATATTTAAAAATTATGTTCTATAGCTACTTAACTAAATACATAATTATAAAATATGTTGCCATTAGTGTAGGTGAAAGATAAAAATATAATCAGTAACAAAATCATCTAAGTAAAAAACAACAAATGACTTCCAGTAAGTTTAATTTTCAAGATAAATTTTAGCATAAGCTGTTTTCTGTCACCTACCTAGTAATCATTTTAAATACCTACTTGTTAACAAAAACAAATAGGCAATTTTGAGTGAACATCCTTTACCCATAAATAATTCAAGGTCTATACCTATATGGTTTTGGATAGTAAGAGAATCATTCACGTTATAGGTACCTAGTTTGTTTTCTAATAATTAAAATGATAGACACCAAAATATGAAAACATGGTAGTGAGATTCATCTTAAAAAATCAATGACAAAATGTCATTTACTGAATATTTTGTTTAGTTTTATAACGATAATGAGAAATTAAAGCCATTGGGAAATGTCTTTTATTATGTTACTATGTACTTGGTAGAACACAAAAGATGATTTTACCAATGTTTAATCATAAAAAAACCTAAATTATGTGAATTTACTGTCTGGGCCCTTTCAGTTTCATATAAAATACTAAATTGTGTATTTTAAAAAATAGGGAAAAGATACATATCTCCAAAATCTCTACAATTTTTCTAATTATTATAATTTGTTTATATGCAAATGTTGAAGTTTGAATGTATACTATTTAAATTTTATGAGTCAGAAAAATCAACCCCTGATCTCAGTTATAGTATATGAAACATATTATGACTGGTTATCTCTGTTTAGATTTTTTTACCACCTAATAATGTTGAAGTGATAATGATTCAAACACGTTCTTAAAAAACAAGCGTAACATTTTCTAAGAAACATACAAATCTAACTTACGTCATGTGCAATATTGTTTTTATAGAAATATACCTGTATATAATATATAACATACCTGCGAGGGAATATCCATTTGTTGAGGCATGACACAGAACTAACTAAAGAAAACAACAAATAAAATCTTAACCAAACATTGTAAGTACACAAAAATTCATTTATAAGGGAACGAAAAAGCACCTTTCGGCATACACCCAACAAAGCTAACAACAGACTGACTAAAACTAAACATCAAAGTCGACTTATCCAATGGCTTGGAGTTAAAGGTGGAAGCTCACAGAATGAACAGCTATTTTGGAGCGTTGTGCAGTCGGAAATTTATAAATTGCTTATTATCTGATCAAGGAAAAAAGACGGTAAACTTTTCCTCCATAATTTTTTATCGTTAATTTATTGGGAAATTAAACCACAATATTTTTTGTATTTTTATTTCAACGAGGAATATACAGAAGATATAGGTACCTACATTGGGAAAAACTTTAGTTAAAAAGGAAACAACCTGATAGCAATTTAGTATAATACTTATGTTATTTTTTTTGCAGTACTGTGCTTCATTATCTATTCCATTTTTGGGAACGCAAATTTTTATTTTTATTATTTCAATAGCCATGATGACACTGTCAAAAAATCACAAAAATATTATATTTATTTAATGAAGTGGGATTTATGGGTTGCAAAGGATTATATCATCAGTCGGATAGTCAATAACGGTAATTAAAGCACTGCAGAGAGTTCTTGTGTTATCAGTGCTTAAGCACCGGGCCCCGTGATACAAAAAAAATGTTGTTTGAGGTTTTTCTCCGACCTTAACTGGGTCCCCGCTCGACTTAGTCCTGGGTTCCGCAGGAGTTAAATCCCCCACTGGTTATAACCAGGAAAACTATGAACTAGGCAAGTATCAACATCATCACCGTACTGTTGGTTCCACGACACTCTAGAATGAAATGAGAAATGATAGATATGAACTATAGCGGTATCAGCTTCTAGGCAACGTCTAAAAGATCTGAATATTGAAAATATCTAGTAGGGCTAATATACTCCAGGTGAGAACAAATGAATGCCCAATATGGAAGAAGAAACCTACATTCACATATACTTGCAGAATGCCTATAGCAAATACAGAATCCTATGATTTTTGTGGCCACTAATTAAGTAATTCTGGATAGTTGCACCCGGGTTTCTTTGCCCTGGGTATGCAGTCACTTACCAATTCCATAAACATTTGTAATTGGACACCTTATTGTGTGAAGTATAATACAAAAGTCTTAAAATGTATAAATGTAGGCTCCGACGAGTTTCTGGTGGTATTTTCTATAGCTTTAAAATTCGGGAACATTACCTCAATGCGTACGTTCTGCATTATCCTAAACCTAGAATACGGTCATCAAATATCAAATTTTTTAGTCGTATACGAGGTTTGTCAAAAAATATGAGTTTTACTCAAGAGTAAAGTACTTTTAAATTTGACAATATCGAAAAATGTTACTAAAAAAAGTTGATCAAAATTAAAAACTACGTTCAAATATGCAAGTATATCCATTTAAATTAAAACTTCAGATTATTTTATTTTTTACTAATATTTCTATTTTGAATGAACATTTTATCTCTTGTGATTACGAAACACACGATAACCTTTTAGTTTTTCGATGTTTTCTGATAATTTTTCAATTAAAACGCCTAATAAGTGCATATTCATTTATTTTGCAAATAATAAAATGCATTTCAAATACTAAGGTATAAAACTATAATATATTACGTGGGGGTTGAAATAATTACAATATTCTTCAAAAAACACTATTTAATTATTTGACAACTGCTACTCTCGCCGTAACTCAATGCCCACTTAAAAATATCCAATACCTTATTTCTTTCCGTTATCGAATTGATAATGCGCTTAGTCATACTCGTTTTTATAAAAATACAACACATCTTTTACATTTTAAATATTTTCCACTAACTTATCTACTTAACAAAATATAATATGGATTCATATTATTTGTTACTAATTAAGTAAAGAGGATTATTAATAATTCAACTTATGGATTACGTGAATGAATATATAAGTAATGCCTATTTGTCTTATATACAGTGTCTAACAATAATATGGTTTGGTATACCTAATCTACTTAAAGGGTAACAAATACATAACAAATATCATATATTAATATCAGAAACAAACAAATTAAATTTTCACTCATACTAATGCTTCGACATATCCACCCTCTCGTTCAATACACTTAATCGTTCTATTGGAAAACCCACGTAATACATTCCTTATCATTTGTGGAGAAATTTCTTGACATGTTTCTAAAATGATCCTCTCCAAGTGATTAATATCTTGGAACGGCGCTTTCCGGTAAACTTTTTGATCCAGGTAACCCCATAAAAAGTAATCAAGGGGGGTTAGGTCAGGGGATCTAGCAGGCCAAAAGAGATCAGAATATCTTTTCCATTAAACAAATTTTCAAGATAGTTCCCAACATTTATTGTACTGTGGCATGCGGCACCGTCTTGTTGTTACCAAATATATTGACGTTCTATTAAGGGTAGTTCGTCCATGAATCCATTGACGTTCTATTAAGGGGAGTTCGTCCATGAATTCATTGATATGAGTTTGTAAAAACTGTAAATAACGTTCGGCATTCATAGATTCACGAAAAAAAGGTCCAATTAATTTGTTATTATAAATGCCACACCTGCACACACGTCTAAACTACTCATATTTTTTGACAAACCTCGTATACGACTGAAAAATTTGATATTTGACGACTGTATTCTAGGTTTTAGATAATGCAGAACTTTTAATGAAGAATAACTTTTTTTCCTAAAATTAATTGAATTCCAGTAAAGTGTGAAAGAAGCTAAATGAAAATACGCATATTCCCTGCAGTGGTGGAACTACCTCAAGCAGCACATACATTTCTTCACAAATACAATCCCCAGCCAATTACGAATTTTCTTTTGTGGTGAACAGAGCTAAGCCGCATATTATCATTCGGTGATTGATAATCTGTAATGTGCCTTTTGATGGTTTAAGACCATTATGTCCAAACTAATGCCCTACCATAATTATTGGGGTGTCTGGTATTATAATAATAGTTTATTTTTATCACTTAGCTCTTTTCACATGCATAAACAAAGTATGTGATCTTAATTATGTTGGGTGGTGAAAGAAACTAAGTGTTAATTATCTTAATTATCACCAGTGATAATAAGTTTTTTACATTTTTTAATATTGTTATCTTCAAAGTAGACGGCCTTAAATATGAGAGCAAGCTTTCATTATATTACGATAAATAAATAAATATGATACGAATGAATAATTATTGAGTAAAACTTTACTGTCCATTTTCAACAAACAGCATTTGTGTGGCTTACCTCACTTCTCCTCCAAGATGACGATTTGCGAAGCTAGATATTGATTTCATTTATAAGTAATTAGAAAAGATGTACAGGAATGTCAACTTTGGAAAGCCTCTATGAGTAAACATTTGCAGTTTATTCTACAGGTTGCCAAAACTACAAAACTTAAAAATTATTCATTTAAAATGTGAACTTGCTCATTAAAATGGGACTGGGCCTGACAGTGCCAGATAGGGACCACAGATTTTTTAAAACTTAATAATTCTTTATAACCATAGCCAAAACGTTGAATCACAAATACAAAAAATATTGTGATGCAATTTCCCAATAAATTAACGAAAAAGATGAAACCCAAAATAGTTATGTTATGAAGAACAAAATATTTTTTATAATTTCCTTAATCAAAATAACTTACCTTCAACTATTTCCAGCTTCTATGCAATAAAACAGGTTTTTTAGAATTACCTTAATTTTATTTAATAATATTGGAATCATCTTTAAATTAAAACTTATAAAGTTGTAATGTATGTATACACGTCTACATTAATGCAATTATGTAAAAATAAAATTGAAAAACTAATATATATATAGATTTACAATGCACTCTTAAATCTCTTATTTCGTTCAACCTCACGTATGTCTCTTTCAATTTCAAATCGTCTAACATCTGTTCTTTGCAAAAAGTCTTGTCTTTCCAAATATCTGTAAACAAATAAAATGACAATTCCAAATTACATTAATCAAATTTTGAGTATAAAAAATTGAACTTGCCCATCTTTTCCTTTATTGAATGTATGTAGCTCTTCTTCAATTTTGTTGTCTTTTTTATAGCTATCCCAGTCTAATTTTGTTTTTTCTAAAGTACTAATTTTTTGTTTTTTAGTGAGCTGATTAAGAACATTATTAATACCACTAAGTCCAGCTGCTCGTTTACCATTGGGAATTGGTTTATCACTATTACTACCCATTAACCGAGCTTCTGCAGAATCTACAATATAAAATGAAAACTAATATTATGAGTATCGTGTTTGAAACAAGCTATGTAAAACAACATTAAAAATATGAAATAATTGGTACCTGCATTTACTTCTTTCTCAATTTTCACTTCTTCACCAGCAAATTCAAATATCTGTGTAATTTTAACTTTATCTGGATGTTTTGTTTCTGTAGTTGATGTTTTTGTTATAGTTGAAGTTTGGCCAACATTTCCTTTGGGTTTTGAAGATTCTGGAAGGTTTGTCATCACGCTGGATTTGGATTTAAATCCGGTATCTTTGACGAAATCTGCCCAAAGATCATCAACATTGGATTTTTTTTCTTCACTATCTATTTCGCTGACTGTTTCTACCTCCTCTGCAAAAAATATTGTATTAAAACATGAATGCAAGCTACTTGATTAGGTAGCTAGTTTCAACTTACTTAATTCTTGTACCGTATTTTTCTTGCGACTTCTTTTTTTCTTCGTTTTTCCTTTCTTTCCAGATGTTTTATCTTCATCTGATATCGGGTCATCTTCATCGATCTCCGATGGCAAATCGTCAAATTTTTCACTTGGAATATAATCTTCGTCACTAGAATCACTCTCCCCAGGTAAATCTGAATCGTTCATGTCCATCACGGCAACGGTCGTGGGGATTATTGGATAGTAAGAATTACTCACTAATTAGGATTTAATGATTGTTTATACCGGCCTTTTAATAAATTATGGAATAGTACACTTGAAATAATGTTAATAAACAGATTTTGAGATTTTAATGTGGTCAATACTGTTGAATGACATTCCTAGCTGTTCCTAGCTTTATATAAAATAGTTAAAATCAAAATTTTGTCAAACCATTTATTTGGATTAATGTCCGTTTCCGACGTTTGGCCGTAAAACGAAACAACCACGCAAAATATTTGACATGTGACGTTTAATGCAGCGTGTGACACATGTCATTAAAGCAAATAGGAAAATGTGCTTTTATTCTGTTGGTGTGAATTATTAAATATCTTAAGCAACTCCTCGAGATAGTCTCAATGGTAATAGTTTTACTCGTTACTTTTTTTCACTGAGATGAGTAAATATGAAATATACTCGAAATTTATAACAGATTAATACGGAAGATACTAACTAGTGAGAGAAATAGAGCAATGCTCATTAATATAACTATTGAGATTTTGAAATCGTTATAACGACGTCGTAAGAATATGCCTAAAAACGATAAGGTGTGAAATATTTAAATTCTGTTGGTGATAGTTGTAGGAAAGTGTTGTTTGACTTGTTTGCCGTGCGAGGGGAGAGTGGCGAGGCGGCCATAATCAAACAAAAGTGTTTTTAATAAAATGAAGGACATTTGACGCCTTAATAACGTTTTAAAGTCATTTTAGTGGCGATTGTTGAAAAAAGGTATACAGATGAGCGCTAAATTGGATGTAAACAGACGTGTCTTAGCTATTCAAGCTAAAAAGAAAAGACACAAGCCTGCTAAAAAGAAAGGTAAAAACGATATGAACGGACATGCTGGAGAAAATCGGCATAACTCAAAAACTGAACCTTCTCATAGCTCGAGTAATGAAACTATTGAAGATCCAGATGATCCTTACACGAGTGAAGAGGAAGAACAAGAAGATAGTACAGATTACCGCAAAGGAGGTTACCATCCTGTCAAAATTGGCGACCTCTTTCTTTGCAGGTATCATGTAACTAGAAAACTAGGTTGGGGTCATTTCTCTACCGTGTGGTTATGTTGGGATCTCGAAGATAAGCGATTTGTTGCCCTTAAAATTGTTAAGTCTGCAGACCATTTCACAGAAACAGCTCTTGATGAAATTAAAATTTTGAAATCAGTTCGTGAGTCTGATCCGGCAGATCCGAAACGTAACAAAACCGTTCAACTTCTAAATGATTTCAAGATCAGTGGTATCAATGGAATGCATGTCTGTATGGTATTTGAAGTTTTAGGTCATCATTTATTGAAATTAATTATAAAATCCAATTATAGAGGAATTCCATTAATAAATGTTCGTACAATAATGAGGCAGGTTCTAGAAGGGTTGGACTACCTACACACTAAGTGCAAAATTATTCATACAGACATCAAACCAGAAAATGTTCTACTCTGTATATCTGAAGAAGCAATCAGGAGATTAGCTTGTGAAGCAGCTGAGATGCATCAACTGGGTATGAAATTACCAACTTCCTTAATCAGTACTGCCCCAGTTATAGAAACTAAGATGAGTAGAAACAAAAAGAAAAAACTCAAAAAGAAAGCCAAAAGACAAAATGAATTGTTGAAAAAACAGATGGAGCAAATTATTGAAATTGAAGAACAGAAAAAGATTAAGGAAAATGGTGATGTGAATATTAATGGTGATACAGATTTTCATGACAGTCCACCAAGCCACAGGTGACTATTACTTATTTTCGGTTAATTTTATTGCTTTTCATTTTTACATTTGTTAACTACATGAAAATAGTTGTTTTCTTCTAATCCACTTCATTAATATGAATGAAACACATTATAGATATTTGACAATATTGCAAATACATAAAAATAGCTTTAACTAAAGTTCAGGTACTTATAGTTATTAAACTTAAGTATCTTCAAAGCTGATAGTGTTCCAGTACTGTTTTTGTAACAGCTTACAATTCAAATTTATAATCAAAAATATTCTAATAGATTTAGATATTGAATTTGGTATGGGAATATTACTATTGAAAACAAAAATATTAATCTCTTCAAACAGTATCTTTATAAACTGAAACAATACAATTAATTAGGTAACCATTTATTTTATATATTGAATGGTGAATCAATATCACATTCAAATATTGACCCCATTTCATACATTAAACTGTAAAAGGAGTAACCTTAACCAACTGTCACTAGGTATATGGGATTAAAGAATAAATTGCAAAGATGACAATGAAATTTATGGGATCTGACTATAACTGAACAGCAATGTATGCTTGAATCAACTAATGACTTGCTGAATAATATAACTCCCATCTATGTGAAAAGCATTTTTATTGGTATATTTTTGTTTTAATTTACAAAATATACTTTGTTTAGGTATATGAAATGTTTGTTGATTTTTTTGACTATATGTTCTAATTGCTGAAAAGCAACTAGGTTCACTTCTTTAAAACACCTGCACTAAAAAGTATAAAATGCATATTTTTGTATCTTATAGCCCTGAAACCAGTCCCGAAACTGAAGTAAAATTAGATAATGGTTGCATTGATGAAATCGGTGGTGGAGAGCCTCCCCTTCCTGATAATTCTATGACAGAACTAATGTCTGAAGATGATTCACCACCTTTAAATTCCAATATGAATATGGAAAAAATAGAATTAGATCCAGCATTTGTAGAGTGTGAATTCGATGTTAAAATTGCAGATCTTGGTAATGCCTGTTGGGTCGACAAACATTTTACAGAAGATATTCAAACCAGGCAGTACAGATCTTTGGAAGTTTTATTAGGTGCAGGTGAGTAACTACCATGTTTATTTTGTATTGAGAAGACTAGAAACATTTTTATTAATTCTTATTTCATTATCTGTAAGTTGATTTTTGGAAAAGCAATTGGCAGTCTTACCTAACAATAATTGTATTATTTCTGTAAAATGTTTATAAAACATTTCAAAGCAGCAAAAGTAATTTATTGGAAACAAATATTTAGCTATAGGTACTAATAATATTTATCACACATATCCAGCATATTTTCAGTACAGAGACAGATGCGTAATAGCAGTTTAAATAACTGGAAAAATCCTATGCCAAAAACCTACAGACATCGAAGTATTCAAATATGTTTCAACGTATTCCAACCCACATGAAATTAAATAATAAACATTTCTGTTTATTTAACATTAAAATTTGCAGTTGCACCAGTTCATTATATTTTATGTTATATTATAAAGTCAACATTATATTGGGCTCAGTTCTCAGTGATAAAGCAGAATTCTTAAGATGTGAACATCGACACTGTATTGTTCTTCACTATTTTTCAGAAGTTAATTTTGAATAAATCACTTCCTTCATGGGTTGAAAAAATTCAATGAAACTTTGAAAAAATCCTTGGATCTATTGATTTATTTGTACAAAACGTTACAGGCTACAACACATCTGCAGACATCTGGAGTACTGCTTGTATGGCGTTTGAATTGGCCACTGGTGATTACTTATTTGAGCCACACTCCGGCGAGGATTTTTGCAGGGACGAAGATCACTTAGCTCACATAATAGAATTATTAGGAACTATACCCAGAAAAATCGCCCAGAGTGGAAGAAATTCTAAACAATTTTTCAATAAAAAAAGCGAGCTGCGACACATAACAAATTTGAAGCCTTGGGGTATGGAGGATGTTTTGATTGAAAAATATGATTGGAGCAGACAAGACGCTGAAGATTTCGCTGCTTTCCTCAAGCCCATGCTGGACTTCGATCCGAATAAACGCGTAACGGCCGCAGAATGTTTGAAACATCCATGGTTATTGCAACAGTGAGCCGTTTGCTCTCTAGGTGACTGATTTCGATTTATTTCTGCTTGTTTTTTGGCATATAGTGCATTTTTTTTTAGTAACGTTTCCAAAATTTATTTCTCGATGCATTATGTCCAAGATCTTATTAATTTATTGATCGGTTCGACTGGGCCTTCATTTGATGTACATAGCATTTGTAATAGAAAAATTGTGATGTATGTGTTTTATAGACAATATAAATGTCCTCCTTAGGTTTCTGTTTTATTATGTTTTGTTCGTCAATGGTTAAATAGTGATACGTTTAAAAAATATAGTGAAAAACATTTTAAACAGTAATCTCATACAAATTGATCCTTACTAATCTCGTACAAATTGATCCTTTCGATAGTATTGAATGGCAGGTTTAGGAGAAACATTTCTTTTGGTCCTTCTTTGGCACCGTGTCTTATAGCATGTTCAATATTAATTTTCTTTGTATTCTCTCATTTCATGCTTGATTCTTTTAAATTTTTCACCTGTATTTTATATTTCAATTTTTAGTTGGTCTTTTCAAACTAATTTTTTTCCATCCTGTAATACATCCTTTCTTAACCGTATCGTTTGTATCATTCCGAGTTTCGTCCAAATAGATCATTGCTAATAAATATATGTATACTTGCTTACAGTTTCCACATTACATACACTTTCTTGATGTCAGACCACCGACTAAAGAAAACACCTGCAACCCTCTCTCAAAAATACTTATAGTTCAGTCAAACTATTAAAGGCACTCACTCGCTGTCGCTCGTTCGTGCTTTGAACAGTTTCGTTTATTAATCGCCTCCATTAACAAACTAGTTCATTAAATAACTATTAACGATTATTAGTTGAAATTATAACATTAAATGAAGTTTACTAAATTGAAAACTATTATTCTCTATAACAAACAAAATTATGTTTACCGTTTCCGGAATTGTAAGACATTTTTGGCAACACCGACAAGACACTTTTGGTTGAATAAATACTCGCATTTCATTGTCAATTATTTATATCTGTCATGTATATAACATTTTATTACATGCTATCCAAAACATTTCTGATATAAACAATAAAAGTTATAGTGTATACGTACAACAGAAACCATTGCAGCTTGATGAATTTGACAGTTTGGCACTGTCTACTAACAATTAATTAGGCAACTTACCTAACCGGTGCATTCAGCGCCCACACTTACCAATATGGACGCTTGAAGGTTAAAAGAAATTGAAAAATTATTTTTAAACATTCGGATCTTCAACTTCACTGTATTAACATAATTTGCTGATCGCTTACAAATTAGGTTGAACTACTACTCTTTCTTAACCGGTAAAACTGTCAGCTGTCAATAATTTCACATTTACAATTGCTTCCAAAAAAAATATAGATCATGTATTATCACAGATTCTACACTTCCTCATAATAAGTTGTTGTTTTGGTCTTGGTGGGTTTCAAGTTATAGTCTTCAACTTGTTTTTCTATGAAGGTTCTATGGATACTTTTGCACATAAGAATTCAACGCATCTATATCTACCGATCCAGTCCAGCCTTATTTATACAAGTAATATAAAAATTTGAATAAGCAATTCAGCAGGGCGATATGTTTGTCTTAAATTATAAGTAGCTGATAGGAAATTTCTTTAAGGTTTATTCAAATCAAGCAGTTTCTTGTATAAAATCAAAAAATATTAAAAATGGTTAATTCATAGTCCCAATTATTACTATAACATTTATTATTAACTTTATTTTTGTCATCAAATAATTTGAGGGTAGCAAACTATTCTTTTCTTGGTGAGAATGTCATCAAGGTTCCACGATCTCATAATCTATAAGAATAAAGTATTATTTAGAGGGAAAAAGACAAGACATGGTTCCAGATACACTGGGAGATACATCTTCCATTAAAAAGAAACTTGGATGGACGTCTCCGGTGACTCCCGATCTCATTAAAACTAAGAAACAAGCTGTTTCTTTAACTCCACTTGAGTCACCGTCTAACAATTTTTATTCTGTTAAATCAGCGGACCTCATTTACCAAACGGTTGTTTTAGTTTTCTGAAAACCCTTCTATGTACTTGCCTTTTCTAACACGCTTTATTATTCTATTGTAAACTAATGAAATATCATTACTTCTGCTTCTGATTATTCATTACCGCCGGCTTGTTAAAGGCATACTGCTACAAAAGTGCCTATTAGCTAAGTTCCTATAATATCGATTAATAGTTAAAGTAAAATTTGCCGATGCTTAGAAATTAACTGAATTTGGAATAATCGCAAATTTGGCTTGCAAACATTTTTTTGCAGTATCATTAGGCATACTTTAAGATTACTTTTAGGTGTAAATATACAGGGTATTAAACTAAAAATGTCCATTTGTGGTTTCATGCCGATACTACTAGAGCTATAAAAAGGTGCTAAATTGGTTGATTTGATGTAGTTTATTGAAAAATAACTTTTAATATTTCTAACATGATATCAGTTTCCATTTTAATATAGATCGTCAAAAGTATAATCAGAAAATTAAAATATATATTATGAGAGTTATTTAAATTGCCGTTATTTTTATTTAATTTAACTGTCCATGTCTAAAACTTATTGCTTTCCGTGCTGAAATATCAGTTGAATCAAAATATTGTTACTATGATATAAAATTTACTATTTTTTTATTGAAAATTATTCAAAAAATCCACCGAATTGATCTTCCAAAAAAAATTCTTTTTAATGGACCATAAATATCACTATTTAACCATTTCCCATAGATGTTACAGCTTTGAAAATATGTTGATAGGAATATCTGTGAGAAATTTTGTAGAGGGGAACAATTATAATTCAGTTTACTGTAGAGAGAAGCGGCGATTCCAGAAAATCTACATCGTTGAAAATATAGGAAGAAGAAAATATGTTTTCCTGAACTGAAAGTATTAGAAATTTCGTAGTATTAAGTTATCAACAACTTTGTATACTTACTTTAAAATTGCCAGTGGTATTAAAAATTAATAACAAGGATGTTTAATTTGTGTAAAAGAATATACGTATATAATTTGACATTTCATATTTTTATAAAAAGTTGATAATTTTAAGAAGTATGATGTTCTGATTTCGCCGCTTCGGTCTACTGAATTTTAGTTATAGAAATATTAGACGCAGTGACGAGTGTCATAAAATTCCATACTAGAAGCACCAATATTTATATGAAAAACCTATTGGAATTATATACAATATACAATGTACATTGAATCTCTGAATAATTATAAACGAATTCTTACAAACTGTTGTTTTATTTCATTTTCCATCTTTATTCATCACTTCTCTGAAGAGCCTTTATTTTAAAAATTTTTCACCAACTCTTTACAATAAGCAATCTAATCAAAGCTTCATAACGTGAATGTTCACAGTAAGTTATATACTTGTGTTGAGAAAAAGCAACTGGGCATTTTTATTCATCCGATATGACTAACAATCAGACATGGAACCTGTGGAAATTCACCTTAATTCCATCAGCTTAGAGTGACTATTGATTTTACAGTGCCCAGTTCACAAACTCCCCACTGTTATGTTTTTATTCATCAAGTCTTCTGTAACCTTAAATAGTTACTTACTTTTCTGTAGCAATTTTTGAGACTCCACAAAAGGTCTCTGATCCACTGAATGACATTCCAGAGCTTGTGTGTATATATATATATATGATTCACTGAGACTTAAAAGATCTATTGTGTCCCCTTACTTTTGCTTAGTTCCTAAGGAGCGTCTCGGAGACTAGTAGCTCCTTTTGTCCTACTTCCCTGAGGAATTTTAGGATATCTACAGGCTTCAACTTAGGTAAATGTCCCTCTTCTATCCAATACTCTCCTAGGAGATGTGCCCTAGGATTCTGAATTGCCGTGCAATTCGCAAGTATGTGGATGGAGGTTTCTTCTTCCATTCCACAAAATCTACTTTCTTATTCCTCCACTATTTTTGAACTTTTATTTTAGTCCGGCTATTTCATCTGCTTCGAGATTGTTACTCGTACTTATCAATATACATATATATACAATCAAATTCCCTTCTACCTTTCGGTGTGGGGAGATTTCAAGATTCATCAACATAAGTTTTCCATTATTTTCTATTTTTTGCTAATTGTTTTCCCTCTTTCCTTTAATGTTTTGGCTATGTCGTTATCCCAGGATTCTTTGGGTCTCCCTCTGTTTCTTTTAACAACCACCTTTGCTTCCCACACATATTTAACTAGTCTAGTATCCTCCATTCGCTGTAGATGTCCCCACCAGTTCAGTTGTCTTTTTTCTATAATATCTAGCATGGATTTTATTTCTAGCTCCTCTCTTATGTCCACATTCTTTATTCTGTCTCGTTTTGTTATTCCTTTCACATATCTCCGGTATTTCATTTCTGCAGCTTTGTATTCTACTCTTCATTTTTTGGTCCAGTACCCACATTTCACTGCCATAAGTAAGTATTGGTCTAAAAACTGTTTGAAATACTGTCATTTTGATTCTTTTTGAGATTTTCTTCTTATTAATAAGTCCAGGTTTCAGCATGTGGTAAGTTTTTGATATAGGTATATGTTGGTTACAAAAATTTACCATCTACTGTCCTAGTGAAAAGTACCTACAATTCAACAACTTATACATTTATACCTACGTCTTTACCAAAATCCTTTACTAAAGCAAGATATAAAATTCATTTATTGATAGAGAGTAATAATTAATGACTTGTGGTATTGGTAGAATAAAAGGTTAAATAAGTTTATAAACAATTTTTTTTTGATAAAAACATAATTTACATAAATAATTTCATCCCTTTGGGAGAATAATGAAATTATTAAAGCAAATGCCCAATACTTCTATAAAAGTTGGGATGGCAGTACGTAGTAGGTACGTAGAAAACTAAACGGCAAATGTGTTGCAGAAAATTATTAACAGAGCACACAACATTTTAATTTTGTTTGATTTTCTGTTCTAGAAATTTTACCAGCGATGGATATTATTATGCTCTTCATAATTTATTGTTCAATGTTCCATGACATAAGTAAGTAGGTAGGTACCCAACATATTTTTTGTATTTACTTACTCCCAAATATGATGGATGCGTTTATCACGATTTACATGCCTGCTCCACAAAAGAGGAAAGCAGCGTCAGTAATCCTGAATGTTCACTTAATCCGATGCAGGAGTATATATTTGTTTTAGGTATTGATAATTAATCATTTTAAAATAGGGTGAAAACCATGTCATGGATAAATAGATATCAACGGCCCATTAGCTCAGTTGGTTAGAGCGTCGTGCTAATAACGCGAAGGTCGCGGGTTCGATCCCCCCATGGGCCAGTTTTTTTTTCACTTTACAACTATAAAAATAGTAATAATAATTATTTTTGTTGTTATTAGAAAATTAACTAGAATTTTGTTAATTATTTCCCAAAAATAATATGCCATAAGGAACATGCTCAGAAGATAAAGTAGTTATTATTTTATTTCAACGCGAAACGTGGTAATGTGGCATTATCCACGATATTATATAAAATCGTTGAGTGATAAAATGCAGTTATCAAAATACGTAATACTATAAAATTAAGCTATAACTGCTCTTTTTTCCCCAATGTTTTGAAAACCTTGTTTTTTACACTTCGATGGTTACTGTTACAGTTGTTTGTATGTGAAATGCATGCTAAATGTATACATCCGATATGGTCTAGTGGCTAGGATACCTGGCTTTCACCCAGGAGGCTCGGGTTCGATTCCCGGTATCGGAAATCATTTTTTATTTGTAATTTTATTCAATATAACTAATTTTGCTTTATATTTTTAAACGTATTCATCTTTACCGAGGGTATTGATCTTCTTATCGCTAAGGTAGAGAGGATGAATATTTAATAAAATTCGAATCAATTTTTACAGTTTTATTTTTAGGTTTTAAAGTAAAAATACAATATTGACTTAGGCGTGACAATTTTTCCTTAATCTAAACATAGGGATTTATTTACAGTGCACGATATATACAAAATAATATTTCTAACTACCTACCAGCGTGTAATTACATATTTTATTATTATATATCAACAATAAAAAATCTATAGGTTTATCTACATTATTTCTTTTAGACCAAACCTCAGCCGCGAACGTGAATCAAACTGATTAACATACAATTTGCAGTGAAAATGTAATAGCTACTGTAAAATAAATGAAAACTTAGGTCAGTTAGGTTACCTACTTTGCATATTGAGAGAATCTGAAAACTTACTTAGACATTATTATGTATTTGAAAGGTTGGAACCAGAATTTTATCAAATAGTAAGGACTGAATAAAAGAGTGTCGTTCCATATTTTATAAATATATAATATGTCGAAGGAATAGTTTCCTTAATCTGTAGAAAAATACTTTTAAATAGCAATGTTTATACCGGTTAAGCAGATTCTCAAGATCTTTACTTAATAACAGTTTAGACATAATGGACAGGTGCTTGTTTTTTCCTGTTTATTATTCAATAAGCAATCTATCGAAGCAACATGTTCAAAAAGTCATCTAGCTTGCACTCAATGGTTAAAATTTTTAATAAAATAGCACACCAATAAAAAGTCAGTCTAGCAAAGTTCACAACTGGAAGTCTGGAAATACACTGACCAATTTGATTTTACGTTTTCACAGCAATTGTCAGGCAGTAATCAGATTATTCAGTTGTGATTTGGTCTAATACCTATACATTCCCATTAGCACCATCACATTTACAATAAGTAAAATATTCTAATTTATTTATATTTATAAGGGTCGTGGGCATTGTGAAACGTTGTGCAACTTTTGGAGAACCGATTACATTATTATATAACTTTGGTAGGTACCTATCATTTTTCGTTGTTAAAAGTTAAATGATTATCGAGTGGAGTATCAAAAATCTTATTTATACACATTTATTTAATGTATGGTTTACGTTTAAAAAAGACATTCTTTGTAGTTAATTAAAATTATTTGATACTTTTTTCACAATCTCGTGAATTTCTGTCCAAATCCATAATTTAGCTAGACTGTTGTAATAAGTGTGTTAATTTTATGTTTGTAGGTAATGGTCGTTACAATTGGATATGTCTATGTCCACCTACTGACAAGTTGACACTAATGACAGTCGCCCTAAGGATAAACAATTATTTGGATAAACTCCTTTTTATTATAAACAGTCAGATATAGCTTTTAAAAAACCTAAGCGAATAAAACAATGTTGAAGAAAGCATCAAATCAAAATTAAATCAACTCAAACACGATCAAAATAAATAAAAGAACTACTTGTTGTGCAAAGAACATCAGATTCATCAGGGCGTGACATCACGTGGACTTGCCTTTACTCCCTGCTTATATTCAATTATTGAGGTTATGCAACCAATAGCACATAACATATATTTCATAACTTATTGTTTTCCGATTTATTTCTGGCATTCAACTATACATAATTCCGTTTTTTTTTCACAAGATATAAAATATTGTATTTAAAAATAAAATTTTATTTCTTCAGTAGACAGAATGGGGACAATGAAAGCTTAGAAAAGGTCCCTTAACATCAGAAGTGGACAAAAATTCTGGCCGCTACATTATACTAATAAAAAATAAAAATATGATTGATGTAAAGTGTATTTTCAATATTTTATAACATGAACACTCAATTGGTAGGTATATAAATAACTATACATAATACACAATACTTTATCCAATGAGAAAAATATACTTTACAAACGCGAAGAATGTCTCTTTTTGACAAATTTACAAATGGAGAAAAACTGTCTTTATCTATATTGATGACACGACGCATGATTCGTACATTATTTTCTCTAAAACGTGAAAATTGTTGTTGTTGCCTTAATATTAAAAGTTTTCCCTTTATAAAAGGAAAGTATGATTATTGCCAATATATCTAAAAATATTCTAAACTGCCAAAACAATATAACTGAACGTATAAAGCTTTTCTAATAACAAAAAATACTTTTACTTTACATACATTTTTAACGTCCACTTTTTACCACTCCACAATACCTCAAATATTCTTTAAAAAGATCATTAAATATCTGATATCATAAAAAAAATGTACAAGCATATAATTTATATCATAAATAATTTACTAAAATGACTATAGAACATATGAATAAATAGATTTAACGAAAATTTTTATAACCATATTTTTCAAAGTTTGTACTATCAAAACGAATATAAACGATCAGTATACAGCAACTCCCATTGGTCTCGACTACATTACAATTAGCCATTTCATCGTTATTGTAGATTTTAATCACTCAAATTCTTCCTATGGTCCTTGTTGAGCATATTTATATTCAAAATATCTCTCCTTACGTTTTCTACTTTTTTCTCTTCAATCTTCAATTTTTATTATAATATTGACTAACGTTATTATTTTAATTATATCTCATGTATTCCCTCATTTGTTCACACCTAACAAATTTTCCCTTTGGCTGTCCCTACCATCTCATTTTTAAATTAACAAATTTTAAAAACATTTATAAAGTTTCCTCATTGATTTATCTTATTAGCCCAGGAGCCAGTGACAGATTTTCATGACCAGGTCCCTCCCAATCGAAAATTCGTGAAATGCATCAGGGATTTATACTATGAATACTCGCGACTGTCAGCTGCGACTCCGTGGGCGTTACTCTCATTTGAAAATTTGTCAGATTATAGTTTACCTAGTATTTTTAAATAAAAACAAAGTCATCTGACCATAACACGGTGGATTATACGTCAGCTGGCTGCTTGAACATGAAAAAAAAATTATATTTTCAATGATTTTCTCTCAACTGAAAATTTACCTGGTGATCGTTTATATGCTACTATGAATGAAAATTAATGTAAGCTGGTACCTTGAAAGGTGTGACGCTACAGCATCTATCACCTACTGAATCTTATCAGCTTTTCCGACTTACAGTTTGATTTTATTTATCTCAAGAGCTTCTAAAAGATTTAATTTAAAAGATTCAGATTCTATATGCAAAATTTAAAGTGAAACGTATTTAGTCGAAAAGAGTGTTAGTATAGTAACAGTTCAGTGTAAAATAAACATGTCGAACGTAATACCTTTTGCAAAAAAACTAATCAATTAAAAAAATATGCTACAATAAATTATTCATTAATTAATTTACTCATACCAACATTTCCTCCATTATCAAAACTCTCTTAAGAGGATTGTTAAAATACTCTAGTAAATAATGAAAAAAATCAGCTAGCTGTAAGTCATGGGAAAAGTCATCAGCTGATAAGTTTCAGTAGGTGATAGATGCTGTAGCGCTACACCTTTCAATGTACCAGCTGACAACTTTTCCATTGAGATACAGCAAGCTGACATTAATTTTCATTCATAGTAGCATATAAACGATCACCAGGTAAATTTTTATTTGAGAGGAAATCATTGAAAATATCGAAGTTTCTCGCGAGAAGAAATATTTGACCGAAAATGTACCTGGCTCCCAGTCTATATGTGTCCAGTTCTGTGTAAAACATATTTCAGACACCCCAATATTCTTTTCCCTCAATACTTTTCACGAATTGTCTTAAATTTGTCAGAAGTTACCTTTTCTGTACCTATTTACTTCTGTAAGTGATTTAAACTATTCCAACATCCCCATTCTACTGTAAAGGATAATAATGATGATACCCAAGCTCAAATAGCAAGCATAGTTCAAAACAAACATGTCAACACTATCATAAAGTATGCATCTCCAAGAAAAAACATTTTACGATATTATAAAAATTTACGTCAAATATTATTGTACACAGATTTAACCAGCTCTTATACTAAAATATACATTAATTTATAGCACATGAAATTTTACTATTAGTCTTTTTCCTGGGAAGATTTGAGAAAGATAATGTTTTGACAATGTTGACAATACAGAATTCAAAACATGTACTGGTGCTGGTTTTATTGAATTTTTTTTTAAATCTTTCCAGGAAAGGGCTTATGCATCTAATAATCTCGGGCTGCTAAAGCTCATTTTCTGCTCTTGTGACGCAATATACTATGGTGTTTCTGATTTATCATAATAAAGTTTGTTTATTAAAAGTATTTTTGTACGAAGATTAGATATTAGAGTTGGTTAACACTCGGTATAAATAAACGCATATCACAGCAAACAAATGACACTTTAGTATCAAGTATATTCAGGTAACTTATATTTTTTTATAAACTGTCAAATGTGCAGAACAATTGACTTAAGACTGTATTCATAAAGAACACTCAAGACTGAGTACAACTTTGACCATCGGTTTTTGACATATTTTAGAAGAAGTGTCAAAAAGGAATGTTCAAGGCCGTGTTGAGCCCTTTAGTCTTGTTTATGAATACGGGCATTGATAAAAAACCAAAATTGAAACATACAATATAAAAGAATGGTTAGATAAATGCACAAAATGCTTAAATCAGAAACAAAGAAATATTTAACATAGTATCATAAAAATAAAATTCTATACATAATGTTGCCATTCTTCAAGGAACTATTTTTTTAAAAGAACATCTAATAAACAAAAATTTAAATATAAAGTCAAAATTTTATCCAGTAGTCAAGAAGATCTCGTTGAAATGATCGTTTATTACATTGAAATATTATTTTCATAAATAATAGAATAGATTTAAAAAAAAAACTAGTACGATTTGGAATGTATTAAGAATATCCAGAGAGTAACAAAAAATATTTGAAAAAGTATACAAAAGCTACAAATTAAACTGTTTTTTAACTATCAAATTTCATAGAGACTTGAAACAGTGATCAACTTCATAAGATACTGGAAGTCGTTCAGAACAAACTCAGGGTATCAAAGGACCTCAGGCCTTGGAATAAACGCAGCTTATTTGGAAAATTACCCGATAATATATGGTAAAATCCATAAGATATGGTAAAATCCGTAGTTGTATCTCTTTTCAAAATTTAGTAAATATGATTATAAAACTGATAACAAATTAATCTTGTAGTTAATAATAGTAGTTGACACTTGAGGCTGATTGGTTAATTAAAATAATACAAAAAACTATATTAGATAAAAAATTTCCTGTGCATTTAATCAACTGATAAAAATATTTTATTTTTACAAACATAGAGTTATTTCTCGACACATTCATTTCATTGTAGTTATATTGATTTAGGCCAATTTATTATTCACAATATAATAACTGTGTGTGCTATTTTAAGAGTTTGACTAACAATTTCAAGCATATGAATAATGCAAAAACATACTTTCTGTTAGACAAAAGACCAGATAGCTTTTTTAACGAAAAATAATTGGCTACATTAATGTGTTGATATTATTTTATTGTTGACACTTTGAACCCTAGTGTCGAAGTGTAGAACATTTTGTCTCTATTTTCATCAATATATGATGTAATTTAATGCTCATTGATATCCGAAGTGAAGAAATTGCTTTATAGCAGTCTTACAAACTGATCTTTGTAGGGCAAAAAAAACAATAAAGGTATACTTTTACTGTATAACCAAAAATCATAAAAGATAGAAATTAGATAGATGTAGAGATTAGAGAAAAGTGGTGAAGGAGATAAAAGAAAAAATGTATAAATATGGTCCAATTTTAAAACAAACAGAAAAGGGCAGTGAACCTAATTGTTTACAGCATAGTGGATATAAAAAATGAAATTCGTTGTTCTTATCGTTTTACTTTTCCGTTACTTTATAGTTATGGGTTGTTTTCTTAATCTTGATATTGCTCCAGTGGAATTGCACCTTTAGATATAAAAATTGTCCAGTATATTGTATATAGATTGTCTTTTATGAAGATACAGAGTGAAAACCACTAATGGAACTCTATTTTTAACCTCGTTTTCAAAACATTTTTAGAAAACTTAAATCAATATAATTATAATTATAAATTGATTGATATTTTGACTGTGTTTAAATATATTGTTTTATTTTGACTTTCTATAGATATAATCGATCTTCTTGACCAATTCGAATAAAATTTGATAGATAACACTTCAAATAATGAACATCAAACAGAAATATTAAAAAAACGATATTACAACTTATTAAATATGCATACTTCCAATGTATTAAATAAAATAGAAGTAGTTTCATTCTAAAAGAGTGCACAATGCTTCAATTATTACCTACCACCTCACTTGTGGACTCATTTTATTAACCTATTAAATTACAATGTTGCCAAAATTCTCGTGAAACCTACGCACCCAGTTAAAAATGTCTGACCACAACCCCAAAATAGAGCATAAAGTGGATTCATTGGTAAACTCGATGCTCTGTATACGAATGCGATTGCAGCACTACTAACTACACCTGTTACAGCTGGCGTTATCACACCCATGACTAGTATTGCAATTGTAAAAAACTTGCCAAATCTATGTTTCCTGAGGGTTAGGAATGCTATTAGTCCAGCTATCTGCAACAAAAAAAAATTATGACATGATAAACAATATAAGGTATTCTTATTTCCATATCAGTACAACATTTGTTGTTTCATAAGTCAGTATTTAATTGAGTTTTTAATAATAAACATTGATTTTTCAAACAACACCAAGTGATTTCAAGGTGATATAATACTTAATCATGTTACTTTTGCACATATACCTTTTTTAAATTCCTCAACAATGTATCCAAATACAAAATGTAACAAACCCAAGTTTTTAGGTCATCATATCACAAAGTTCATGAACTGTGTATATAGCAACAATAATCAATTAAGTGATGTAGTTTGATGATTTACATAAAAATATGTATGCTGTCCAAAATTGATGTTGGTGATAATACTGTGTTGGAAGAATATTAACAAATAATTGGTTTCACTTTTAGCTAAACTGAGATATTGCGATACAAAATAATTCTGTATTAGTGTCTTGATTATTTAATAAGTATCCAAAGGTTTCAATAGACAAGGAAAATTTCATAGTGAAAGTTGTAAATGACCCACTACAAAATGACTTACAACAAAAGTAAATTTAGATACTTAATTAGAATGAAATAAAAGTACTTAAAATATTTATTGATCTAGGTGAAAGTTAAATGTCACTAAATCCACACCAATTATCTAAGAAACAGTTAGAGTGGAGTTCACTAATGTTGGATATACCTGTTATTCTATAGCAGGTATTAGGTATTTAATCAAATTTAGAAGTATTTACTCTACAGTACCTCTACCACACAAGCAGATACATGTTATGCATATGTATGTAAGTAATAATTATAAAAAAGTTAACTTACTGTGTGGACAAATACAGATGAAAAGAAGGCCCACAGGAAGACATGGTACCACATTTTGGTAAATGTATTAAGTGCATCAGCTTGTTGAAGCCAAAGCACTGTGCTCACTGAATCCAACTCGGAATTTTTTGACATTGTTCACTAGTTGTTCATGTTCTTCCTATGTTACACTGTCAACTTTAAAGTCCGGGTCTTCCATCCTAAATTTCTTAAGTCTTCTACTTAAATTATTACAAAAATATTTTCCATATTTTTCAGCTTAGAAGCTAATATATGAAGTAAGTTTAATATACTGGTTATCTAATTATTTTTTACAGCCTTCATCTGTTTGGTTACATACTCAACCTTGGTTATAATTAAAGTTCAAACTGCAAAGTAAAATAAAGATTCATTTACTATACTTTAGCACAAAAATTTCAATACTTTACTTATTTTGAAATAATTTGTTAAGTCAACATAGAATTCGAAGAATATGATCAATTAACTATACCATTATCTTTCCTACTTTGTTAAACTGTAATATCAGCTATTGAATAAGAGAATAATTACTCACATTAATCTTATATCCTTATCATTTTTAGAGCTAATTTGATAGACAACTCCTATTCCAGTTAAAAACATAAAAATTATTGTACTATACAACTATCATGAAAAGCTGATTTAGCTAATTGAAAAAAATTGTAATTTTCTAACTGAATTTTCAAAATCATCAGTTTATCACAAGGATTAATCATATATTTGTATGTATGTCTTTCAACAAATTTATAGTTCATACCTTTTAAAACATTTATTTGTTTCATGAATATTCATTACATATTGGTTCCTTGAAATGAAATATTTTTAATTCAGTATATATTCGGATTATTCAAAATAAAAATAAACACACTCCATAAAAAGTCCTCACTGACATTTAAAGAACACGACAATTTGACATCTGTTCACAATTGTACCAACTAAAATTGATTTAGGAATACGAATGGAACTTCTTCTTATTTATTTCCTCTCTGTTGGTATCACTTTCTCTTTCGCGACTGTGTAACAGTTAACGTTAACAGTTTGTTATTATTTATTATTGTAAAAGAAAACCATAGCTTCGGTAAAAATAGCTTGTAAGGTATTCCCATACACCACTCTCTTTTCGAATATACAGTTGCTTTTTAATTTTATGCATAAAATAATTAAAATTATATTGGAGCTTATAAATTATTTTAAGTTATACTCGTATAAAATGGACTAAAAATGATTATATCAGATAATTTATGGAGGGAAATCAAACGATCAACCGTCATTTTATAGGTGATTGTTTACATAGTGCTTGGACCTTTAAATTTTTAGTTTGTTTGTATTTAAATACGTGATATTTTAATAACATGGCTCAACCATCAGTTGCATGCTTTTTCAATGCAAGGAAACGGTCGGCTGCAGAGGATATTAAAATAAATCGTGCAAAAAAAGTGTTATTACTGGACAATGAAGAAACTGGTGGTGAGTTGGCTGAAAATACTAAAGTAAATGTAGTTAACGCTGAATGTGGTATAAAAGATGTTTTATGTCTTACACATTCAAATGAATTACAAGAAAAGGAAAAAAATAATCTCAATAATAAAGTTGTTAGCAACAGAAGTACTAACAAACAGCAAATTAAAAAAGTTATTGCTGTAAGAAATAAACACTTAAAAACCACCTCTAAGCAAACAGATATTCAAGATTTTCTAAATAAGATGAAAAACGATTCAAGCCAAGTTATTCAAACGAACATAAATGAAACGGATAAAGACAAATCCCATATTACACCACCTACTACTCCTACGAAGAACATAAATGCCTTAGATAAAGTCCAAGATAAACCAGAGGGGCCTTCTTTAAAAGAAATTAAACGTAAAATGACAAGAAGCGCTCGCTTAGCTGAATTGAAAGCCTCCATATCTAGATTTCAAGACAATGCTAATAAATTGAAAGAAATTGAAATGAAGACGTCCCAGATTCCAGAGTCTCCCAAATTGAAGACATTTAAAACAATCGAGCTAGAAGTTGAAAGCAGGTGAGTTTACACTTTAATAATAGCTGATTTGAAAAACATATTTGTAGCTTTTAAGTAGCTGTTTTGAACATAAGACATTGTGGATAATATTTGTGAATATGTTTTAAATTCAGATTTTCTATCAACAGCTTTTTATGATAAATATGTTGGTTTGCAAAGAGCAAAATTGTTGTTTTAATGTCTTCTAAATGTTTATTTTTTAATTAAACATTATTCTAATGCCAGGGATTTTTTTCTGTCAATGAAAATAAAAATTACATTAGGTAGGTATACCTTATGACATTACTTGGATCTGTCTCTTTTGTGTTAGGCTTTTTGCAAATACACACAATTGCTTTGAATTAATTATCCTCTAGCTCCTGCTTTGAGATAATGAAATGCTTTACTTGTAATAATATTTGACCCAAATTTAACTTAACTAATAAACCGTAGAAGTCCAAGTAAATTTAATGATAAACCCAAATTGACTTTTAACAATTATTTAAATAGTGCATATTCTCATTGCTTTAATGACTGTTATATCACTCAAAATGAAAATTACCTGAGATAATTTACTAGGAATATACATAAATAAATAACATTTGTTTTCTTTGGACATAGTTGCACAATTTGAACTGAAATGGGAAAAGTAATTTTTGTTAAGTCAGCATTGTTCTAATTTGTTACAGTAATGTAGTGCAAGGTTGTCAGTATATAAATATTTATGTTTATACATTTTTCTATTTATTAAAAATAAAATTTCTATTTGAAGATGCTTCTGTTTTTTTGTATAATTTCTTTTGTAATAAATTCCTTTAAACATAAATATAACAGAACTCAAAAAGATTAAAAAGATTAAGGTTGGTTTTTCCTGGCGATAGAGTTCAATACTTTATTGGAAATTCTGAATCAACTACAATAAATTGCACATATAAACATGTTGATGAGTCCATTATTTTTAATTTTCAGCCCACAAAAAGTATTCTCCCCAGAAAAGCAGTACCTAAGCCCTAAAAAAGACCTTGGTGCTCGACGTAATTTATTCAGTTTACAAAGTCCTACCAAAAATGCTGTTTCATTTTCAACAGAAAGTCATGCTAAACAAATTTTGGAGTCCACTTCTAAACCAGCACTTACACTGCCCTACAAATATAGATATATAGCAGAGATGTTCCGCTCTATAGATGTCGTGTGCCAAATTATGTTCAATAGAAAAGAGACCATCACTTTCAATAAATTGAAGCCTGCAGTGGAGGAAATGATGAAGCGGAATCTGTTGGAAAAACATTTGGCACAAATTAAAGAAATTTATCCTGTTGCTTTTAAAATTACTGAAGAAAAATTGAAGGTAATCAAAATATTACTAGTGGAAAATAAAGAATATAAGTTGTTAGTTTATATGAACGTTATTAGTACACATCTTTTTTTAAATGTCAACCTCAAATGTATTTTTATTTCATGGTTAAAAACAATGACAATGAATTGGATTTTTTTTAACTTATTCTACTTAACATTCTTTTATTTTCTGTGTCGAAGGTGTTTGGAACTGGGATGAAAACAGAACGGTGGGAACTAGTAGTAGTACCAAATATTGGAAATCATGACCACATGACCTCAGAAATCCTTCTACAACGAAGACGTATTCTGTTCAATATCTTACTTGACAAGGTCAAACTGTACCATGAAGAATTCTTGCTATCTTTAGTCCCACCGATGATTGTAAATAAGAACAATATTTCCAGATGGCATCCTGCCTTTGATATAGAAAAAGTACCTGACATTGAATGTAGCCAGCTGCCACAGCCTCCGGTTGAAAACAAATTCACAACTGGGAAAGATGTATTAGATAAAGCTATGCAAATGTTCAATTGTAACAGTAGGATGGAGCTAGCTCTTCAAAAGCTAAAGGAAATGAAAGATGTACAAACAAATACTGAAGAAAAGAAGGAAGAAAGACTGCCAGTTTCAGTTTTGAAAGGTGAGGTATTTTTCGATCAGTTACATTTGATAGATCAAGTTTGTTTTTCTAATTTCAGGAATACCTAAAGCTCTTTTGGAAAAAGTAAGACAAAAACAAGCCGCAAAGGCGTTGCTATCAATGACGAGAACCGACGACAAAGAAAAAGAGTTACAAATATATTCGCGACTTCCTGAACTGGCTCGTTTAACCCGAAGCGTTTTCGTAGCTGAGAAAAAAAGCGTTTTGCTTCTAGATGTCGTCGTTGATAAGTTGGGTAACTGTTACAGATCACATCTAACCAAAGTTGAAATGGAGGAGCATCTTAGAATTATTTCTAAAGAATTTCCGACTTGGTTGGTGTTCCATGTTGTAAGGAACGTCGTTTACTTGAAAATATCTAAAAGTGATGACTTAAGTTTGATTGTACAGAAACTGGAAAATTTAGTTAAGCAAAAAAGTGAAAATTAGTTAAGATTCATTGGAATAAGTTTCCAGCTTTTGACTGATATTTTAGAGTGTAATGTATTTATAAGGAAAATTGGTATTTTTTCAATTATTTTTGGAAAATAAAAAGTATATTGTTTCAGTGGATTAAAATCATTGTGTTTTATTGTTGAAATGTCCAAATTTTCGTAGATTTTTTCGTTGGGATCGGGGAAAACCCTGTAAACTTACCTTTATTGTGGAAATTCTGGCTATTCATCACAATTTCCAGATGATGATAGTTTGATTTTATTCGATATTGCCACGTTTCACTATAAAAAAGACTTGATTTTCTACAATATATTAATAATGATTATACGTTGAACATTTTTCCAATAATGTTACGGGTTTCCTTCGAACCGGCAACGCCGAGCGAAATTCATATTATCGCGTACTACCCGAACGAACTCGATTGGTGAAGATTCACCCGTTGCTATGCAACCACCTGCCTTTTGCTATTGTCAAGCGCGTACATGTATTCTCACTTCAACTATTGACTGATATTGATTATAGGCCTTGTTTCCTCACCACTTACCGATACAGTGTAGCTTCAGATAGGTTTGCCAAACTATAGTTGGACAAAATCCACCAGCAACCAGCATTATTTGCTAAAAGCAATGATTCTGTACTTTAACTAATTGGAAATGACATGCTTTCATAAATTTCGTGAGAGCACAGGAGTAGGTGTTGCAATTTAACACCGAGTGGGGCCATTTTCGATAATTTTTTTATTTCAGTTTTAAAAGGTTCCCTACTCGTAAAGACAATTTCCAAAAAATCACAATTTTATCCAACCGATTTCACCCTCAAATTCAGTGTTAAAATATGGCCAGCTGTGACGTCAAATCAGCCTACTGGCGACGAGCCCGGTGGCGGCGGCTTGCGGCTTCATATAGCCGAGTACACTTAACGTGTGAATGTTGGTTTAGTTCGGTATTTTCGGAGAATTTTGCATGTTAATTGACGTTTATGTTTGTTTTTAATCAATAATAATTACAAAATGAGTGACAAAAAGATCAAATACAAGTATTGCATAGTACCAGTTTGTCAAAAGTACAACCGTAAAAACTCTTGAAAAACTTTTTATTTCGTTACCTAACGATTTGAAGGTTAGAAAACTTGGACAGAAAGCTATGCGACGTACTACATTTGTTTCTAATAAGGGATCAAAGTATTGTGAGGAATTTTCTCGTTGTTGATGCTGCAGCCAAGTTAGACTTTTTCCAGTAGCAAGCTTTTTCCGTAGGAGAAGGATCCTCTGTTCTTCGGTGTAGCCACATTAAGAATGCCACAGCATGCTTGCAGCCCCCCTCAGACGCAGGACAATCGTGGCATAAAACTTATTCCATACAATTTCAATCGTATGAATTTTACACGAAACATAATTTTTAAATTTTATTTTATGTTCTGGAGTGATTTTTGCTTTAACAAAACAATAAGATTGGTCTTGTTTCACTTGACCATAACCAATGGCGTTATCACCATAAGTCATTCTTGCAGATCTGAAATGAAATTGAGCCTAAAAACAGCTATATCGAAGTACATAAAAAAAATCGCATAACATGAATTGATAAGACTGATTTTTGTGATTGTTTATTCTTAGAAAAACCCTGAGTGTACCTACGCCAAAAAAGCAGTGATATGGACAACCAAATGATAACTCCAACTATACTGTATACGACCTCACGTGTTTATTTTTGGGAACACCTCCTTTTCCATTTTCACACCTCTTAATTCTGCATTGATATAGTCCTTATTTTGGTTAAAATACTGCATAACCATTATTACATCCACTATCGGCAAATTTTCAGAATCGCCTTTTAAAAAACCTTTTTCTAACGAGACCATTTCGGATGATTAGATTTGCGTACAAAGCCGTTCTACAAATTAATTATTACACTAGTCTCTACGCCTGGAACCTCGATACTACCGAGCTCCACGGCTGATGTGACGTCACGTTGGCGCCTTTCGTTGAAGGGGCTGAGCTAACTTTACATTCTAATTTCTCGGATAGTTTTGATTCAATCGATTTAATTTTTTCAGGGTATCTATAAATGGAGCGGATTTATTGGAATTTTAACCCATAATGTAAAAATTTAATTGACGTAAATGGCCCCATTGCAACTGATACTCAACCTCAATTTTTTTACTCGATACCCCATACCTCCGTTCAACCTGCAAAAAACAATTATTTGGGTGATTCATCATCTGCTGCCTCTTAGAGTTACAGGCACGTGATCCTGCTTTTACAGCGTATAAATAAAATAAATTCTGTTCAACACTTTTTTTTATTTTTATCACCTAAAAATCTATATATTTATCAAATGTAACAAATTATAAGAAAAAATCGCTGTTAACAGTCTGTTCTATTTCTGATAGTGCGTTATAAAGCCTCTTCTTTATTTCTCTGTCGGGAACCATTCTCGGTTTCCCGTCTTCACCTTCTGGATTAGCGCATTGTCTCAGAAGAGATGCTAGTTCAGAAGGAGTGTGTTGAGATATTAGAAGTCCAGGAACCAGTACCGTATTTGCCATTCTCCAACCTAAAACAAATTCAATTCTTTTGGGATAATGTTTACTGCAATCGCTCTAAAACTAGTTTTTCTACACACATTTTCATTAGCAAAGTAGACATACTTAACAATAAATTATATTTTATCTGTGTATGTAGGTATATAATTATGTTTTATAGATTGGTAACTTGAGCTTGGCGGAATATTTAATCTTTTTTCTTATTTTTTTGGGAATCAAACCACAATAATGTTTTTTTATTTTTTATTTCGACGTTTCGGTAGCGTTCCAGCTACCGTTGTCAAGATGAACTAATATAGAAATAATTTTTTGGTCCATATCTGACACAACGAAAAAATTTGACAACTAGACATTTTAAACTGTCAGATTGGCTGTCATAACCGTGTCACTTTATATTCTACAGCTTTGAATATCTTTAATAACATGCTCTAAGTGCTGCAACTTTCTTAATCTTATATTATTGTTCAATGTATATCAAGATTCAAATTGAATTTCTTAAAAAAAATTAACCAACTTTAAATATATCACCATTTCCTTCGAGTATATAATTATTTAAAATCAAGATTCCCCACTTTACCCTAGTATTACCACACCGCATAATAATAAATGTTAAATAATTACAAATATTATTTGTTGTTTCTTTGTTTCATGTATTTCAACAACCAGTAATTGTTAAAATTTATAAAGATTTTTAATACAGTGACATCCACTACTGTTACTTTCAATTTTACCTACACCACGTTATATTTGTAAATAATTATAATTCCGTGCACCTACTGCCTCAAGGTTGTTATCCTTAAATATTATTTAAAATAATATATGGGATTTCCCGTAATTGTTGTCAAGCAGTTTAAAAAACACATATTTAATTATTCATTAAATTATCAGTGTATCAAACAACACAGCTTATTATTTTTTATCCGTACATGAACAATGCAAATCCATTTTTTCAGGAAATATTAGATTTAAAATAAATTATAAATTCTATACAAGAATATTATGACTTGATATTACTAATATACAAGATAGTTCAATTGAAACCAATCTTTGGTCCAGGAAAGATTTATTGACAAGTACAGTTACAAATAACTACCACTACAATTGAGGCACATATCCCACTGTTTCACTAACCGATGTATACCCTGCTTATAGAATTCTTGTGGCTGCTGCAGAAGCAAATTATACTGGATATTCTTTGACATAAGTGAATATACCCCGGCCCACCTGCCACAGCCAATTTTTAATGTTGTCACATTAACGCCACATTTTTTTTTGTTAATTAACATGGATTTCAATCGATTTGGTGATGTTTTAATAGAAAATATCCGAAAAAACGCCGAGAAGACCATACCAACGAATACGATAAAAACAAAAAAGTACGTATGGACCCAGTTTGAAGAATTCTGCGAAACACGTCATTATAAATTAGACAAAAATACAACTATAATGCAACTTGCCACTATGTTGGAAGACTGGGGCTTCAACATGAAAAAAGAAATGGTTCTGATTATAAAGAAGGGGTTATTAAGGCAAGCCCAACTTCTTCAAAAAAAGTACTTCATTAAATACAATATTAAATTTGATACTTTTAAAGACCCCGAATTCCAAAAATCACGTATGGCTAGAAATTCTAAAAGAAAACTACTTCAGGCTGATCCAAAAAATCACCGTAAAAATGCGAGAGCACTGACCAATGTTGAATACAAAAAGATGTTGAAAATTTTTGACGCGAATAACTCCGAGGATTTACAGAAAATGTTCTATCAGATAGCGGCTGTGGAATTAGCTTGGAGAGGTGAAGAGGGCGAGACATGCTTAGTTACGTATTTCAGAGAAGAAGATAGCGATGGTACAGAAAGTAGTAGATTGGAATATAAACCAATTTTTTCAAAAACATCCCAAGGCGAGGACAAGAAACTTTCAAACTCAAAATGGTTAGTGCCAAACACAAAAGATGCCGATTTTTGTCCAGTTCGTATAAAAACTGTCCAATTGGAAAAAATATTCTCTCTAAATGGACAAAACAAGCTGGACAAAAAATTGGACTGGATACTGAAAAGGAAAAAATCACAAACCATTCCAATCGAGCCACGGTCTCTAAATTGAGCAAAGCAGGTGTAAGCGAACAAACTCTTATAAAAATTACTGGACATGGTAGTGCTGAAGCCATAAAACCATACTTGCAAATGGACAAAACTCATCACGAAAACACTATTCAAGGTTTAAGAGGTCACCATCCAACAAATGGGTTTTATTGCATTGTCAATTGTTTAGGTTTCGTTTCGTTTTGCTACATAAATTATTTTGAAAATCTTCCATTTCGTTGTATGTTTTCGTCTTTTTCGGTATATAATCTGACCATATACCACTCGAGGTATATATTTTGTTTTGAATATTCACCTGTTGTGATATAACTAGTAACAATTACCTAAAAATATCTTTTCGCAAACAATTTGCAAGTTGTCATTCGCCACAAAATTACTACATTTGTTGCCAGTCTCACACCTCGAACGGCAATCAATAAAATCACAGTCGTTATCACTTTGACAAAAATCAACTTCTTTGATAATAGAATTAACAACGGACTTTGGAAGTACCCCATCTAAATCAATAAACTTGAGAGCGTTTTGGTTCGTCATTAATCCGAAGTGTTCGATTTTAAGGTCACACAGGTGGAACGGCTCTCTAAATTTTGTTTCTAATTTCTCTAAAAGTTCTAGTATTAGAACGGCTAGTTTTAATCGTTTTCCCCAGTTTTCGATGCTATCACTAACTGTTAGAAACGATGACATCGTTGGAATTGGTTCGAGGTATTCAACAGCAAAATAGGGACCACATGTACCTGAAATAGAAACAAATTCTTTTTTAACTTTATTTCAATTTGAGATTTTATTAAAATTTTCAAATCCAATACTGATAGTGCGCTCTACCGTTCTCCACCTGAACGTGACTGAACTAAATGGTAGGTAGATTCCTTTTAAAATATATTCCACGATAATTTTATTAATAATTAATATTTTACCTAAAAGTTGAGGAAAAACATCTTTATCCGTAAATAAAGCGGAAAGAAGATACTCATTATCTTGAAGTAGCATCCACAAATTGTCAATTTCCTTTCTCCTCCTTATTTTATTCTTTTCCTCATATGCTGGCTTGAGTCTGGATAATCTTACGGCCGTATCGTAAGCTACGGTTAAATTGAATTTGTTTTTCACTATCGCTCGTATAGTTTGTAGGAACTCCTTTTCTGATGGATATTTTACAAGGCCATTGTCGAACCAATGAATGGATTGGACGTTCTTGGGAACCGATTTGAAAACTAGGGCAATAAAATATTGAATTAACTTCACTACCTTACATTAGATTCACGTTATTAAAAAATAGTAGAGTTTAAAACTTCAAACCAATTCAAATTATTGTAAAATTGTGTGACTTGATAGTTCCTTCATTATATTCTAGTAATTTTTGATGTCTAATTTGGTTAACTTGAAATACATCTGACAACAGTGGAATCTGCGATATTTGTTTGTTAATTTTATGAATATTTTTGCTTTGATGCTCGTGAAAATGAAGAAACACTATTATACAGGTACACCAGCTGAAACTACAATAATATATATGACAAAAATCAGTCTGACGTCTCAAGTTTTTAAATAAACACCGCATCAGCTGTTGTAGACTCCGTTTCACATAAGAATTAAGCCACGTGAAGTTTGCCAACTGACTTGCGCAGAAACCAAAATCGGTCTTGTTTATTTATGTCGCCTCGTAATGACTGTTTCATGGCATTGGCGTTACAAACGATGTTTCATGCCGACAGCTATTTTATTATTGACATTTGAGGTTGTGTTTGAAGCAATCATTTACTGTAGAATATTTTTGAATACTTTAAGACGTTTATCTAGTTTGCCACGTGCCTCCTTCTTATGTGAAATGGAGTCTATGTTTGCTATATAGCGCTTGATCTTGAACTGAAAACATTTTTCTCAGTGTTTTAGCTGATTTAAATACTTCTGTAGCAAAATATATAACCTCTCTTCTCGAAATCTGTAGTTTATATTTTTCTTGAGATACCTAAGGTAGAAATTATAGCTAATTGTTGAAATTGAGCACAAAAATTAAAAGCAAAATACTTAATACTTCAAAATGCAATCGTATATAAATAAATTGAGAATACTTTCATTTAAATTCAAACGAGAAAATTAAAGAAATTATTTATACAAAACTCACCTAAGCGTGTGTCATGCCATTCTGCGCTGAAAACTGCTTCTTTCGAAGCTTCGAATGAATGGCATGTTAAGGAGTGAATATCTTTGGTGATACATAATGGAGCACATAACGAACCGATCGCAAGACCACTCTCGTAAAGATTGCACTAAAAATACATATTTTCCAATTTTTTTTTGAAAAATCAGTATAAAAATTGTGTTTACGTTACCAGTTTCGATACATGATTCCAAGCTTGTAAATTCACACACAAAACATTTAATCTAAATAATAAATAAAAACAGGTGAACGCAACCAGAGCCGCGCAATATAGGATATATTTGTGTGTGTATAAAATTCCTGGAATCCTTTTCAGCAAAACCATAACAAAAAATGTTTAACGAACAAAGGGAAAATAAAAATCATAGCAGCAAAGAGGGTGAAGAATCGACCGAGACAGCAGCAAAACAACCAAATTCTTATACTGCAGTAATCGAATTTAGATTCTGGCTAACCTGCCGTTAGATGGTTAAATAGAAATTAATGTTAAACTGAGATTGTTTAACATTGTGCTACATATATCTATTGCGACTACTAAAGAAGAGAAATTATATTTTTTTCTTCCTTTTTACCTATTCGGGCATCAGGTAAATTTTAAGGACTTTTTTCAATCCATATTTTTCATTTCTTCTGATTTCCGTATATATTCAATTTTCCTCACCAGCATTTTTAATTATGAAAGCTTTTTTTACCATTAACTAATAGCAATATACATGTTTATTTTTGTTTATATCAACAATATGTTAATCCATGCATAATGAATTGTAAATTACTAACATCATTAACAACAATGTGTCAAAAATTAAATAGATTTGACTAATTGGTTTTTGCCAAAGCTATTCAACAAAGGAAAAAATAACGTTATCTACTCTCACTACCTTCTCCTGTTTTTCTGTTATACCTACTCTATTTTCACATCCATTTCTTCCTTTTTACATCATTCTTCACCTACACATTCCACCTTCTAGCCTTTTTTTTTGCAAAAACATTTTTGTATTTCACGTAATGTTACCTACATTATCCAATTTTCAACGCAACAGATACAAACATTTATTTAGCAAAAAATTCACTCATACACTTTAGAACATCTAAAAACCAGAATATAATCACTAGACATGACAATTGGGATGTAAGAAATATAGAAAATATAGAATAAGATGTTTTCGTTGTAATATGTCATTTCAATATCTGAAACTGGCAGTTCAATATCTGAAATTGGCAGTTTTTTTGCATAAATATGTGATTTGAATCTACTCCATCCCGTCTCTTTCATACTGCCTAAATGTAGAAGTATTGTGGTTGGAACACGTTACCGTAAATGTAGCCACTGCGCATTTTGTGAGTTAGATGGAGTTGGGGTTGAAGTTTTGTATGTTTGCGCGTGCGTTAGTTGGTAATAAGAACTGCAGGATAAAGGACAACAAATCAAGTGAATAAAACCGTTCAATAACGTTTCCGGATATTATAATAATATCAATTATTACGGAATCATTTTTTTGTAAATAAAACAATCTGCATAGTTTCCAAAACAAAACTTTAAATAACAAAGAAACGTTATAAAGTGAAATAAACTTTTGTCCAAATACGCGTGTATAAGGAAAGGGTTCACTAGGGGGAGCTGTTTATATTTTTAAAAATAATGTCGATAAAATGTTTTACATATTGTAGGTATTGTCACGTTTAGTTTTATCGTTGTTATATTTATCACTCAACGGTTTTATTTAATCTAAAATAAAACAATATTTTTTATTATACTCGATATACAAAATATTTTGGTAATTGTAATCCTTATTGAATTAAAGTGATATAATAAGAAATAAATCAGTAATATTATGTTGAGGGCGATTCGAAATTCGTCACAGTAATAAACAACAAAATCTGATACGAAATGATATAGCATTCTGTCGTCCGATTTTGAAACAACGAAATTCGTCACTAGTAATCTTTTAGGCCATTTTTTTATACCATCATCAATATTTATTGCACCAAACTATTACCGAATGAGTTCTTTGACCTTTCGACTAACTGCACATTGAAAAATGTTTCTCTTATTCGTGTGACAAATTAGAAATTGATATTTGGTACTTCCATCTTGTGTAGATAGAAAGCTTACAATTATACACTCTTCGTATTTAGTTGTATTAAACATAATATAATTACGGCTGTAATGGTATATACGTAATATTGACTTTACGATTAGCTTTTTTATTGTTTGCAAATAGTTCTTTTTGACGGTTGTAACACTAATAGCTTTCCTAGAAATAAAGGAATATACATATACGAGTGTAGGCATATTGGAAACAATTTGCTTTAAGCTTTTTGCATCTATTTTTGATAAAATCGTTAAAAGAAAAGATGGATTAATAAAATCAACAATCCACAGAGGTCTCCAACAATGCTCGAGCTGGACATACTGATACAACTTTTTCAATACTAGATGAACCCATATTTTACTTGAATTTGGATGCCATAACACCGGAGAACATATTCACTGAACTAGTGAATCTCATCATCCAATCTAGGGAACAGGTATGTACCCAGGTAATCCTGGAGACATCATCTGGTTCAGCGATGGTTCTGAGACAAGCGGACCTAGAAAGAAAATGTTCTTCAGCATTGGTAGGTATACGTCTGCTGTGTTATAAGCATAGACGATCTCCGCCACAGCTTGCATTAACGAAAACATCAGAAGAGGTATATCGAACCAAAAATTGAAATATTTACTGACAGCCTGGCTCTTCTCAAAGCAATGAGCAATACAACCACTGTCTAGATGTAAGAAACTGTATAGAATCCCTCAATAGACTGATAAGAGTCAACACTGTGTCTCACCCAACATCTTTCAGGCGAAAATTTACTCAATTAAAAGATGTGCAAAATTCAATTTGTATAAGAACTAAAGTGGTCAGCATATTGCGAATTTCTCAGACAGTTAAACAGCTATCAAGGCGCTGAGCTCATATGTATGAGCTCGAAGATGGTTTGGAACTGCCTAGGTAAACATGAGAAACCAGAAGAAAGTAGCACAGTCTCCTAGCAGTGGCTAAAATACCATGCAGGTGAGAAAGGAAATGGAATAGCTGATGAGTTAGCCAGAAAGGCAGCAGCCATTCCCTTTGTAAGACCTGAGCCGTTCCATGGGAATGATCCTAATGCCTTCAGAGCAGAGTTAATAGGGAATAAAAGGAAAGAAGATAAATACATATAATATAGTGGCCTTCTTAGAGGGCATTATTGTAAATTCAAATAACAGAGTCTGCTCCTGCGACACTTTCTCACTGAAAAAACAGAAAAACATACATAGATGTAACTACTAAATGATACCATCACTACTGCGTACGAGACAAAAATACAAAATTTATAAAATACTCAAAGGGGTTCAAGATTTCCGTCACCCAAATTTAAAATTTGCCCCCCAAAAAAAATTTGGTTGTTCCTATCTCCTGTTTTCGTTACTTTTCCTGATTTTTGGCCTGATTATGTTTACTTTTAGCTTGTTTTATATTTGTTTTGTTTGTTTTTGGTACCCTTGCATTCCTTTACTTTTACATTGATGATTTCTGGTGTTTTCTGTGGTTGCATGGATATTTTTAACTGTTGCTAACCATTTTTCCCATTCTTCTGCTGATGTAAATGCCTTTCTTTCCCGTTGTTTGTTACTTCTTCGCTATTTTGACTACTCTGTTTGTTTCTGCTTTGTGAACATCTTTACTGTATTTACCCATTGTTTCCAGTCATTGTTTTTGTTTACTTTGCCCTCTTCGACTGACATAACTTTCATTACTTCCCTGGTTGACTTCATTAATAACGCTTGTCCCCATGGTACCAGCGACGGTACTCTTTTGTAATATATTTCCGATTCTTGTTCAGCTAGGAAATCTCTGCCGAGTAGCACGTCTACGTCTTTCAGAATTTTATCATCGCATACTATTATTTCCAATGTTGTTCCGTCTCCTTCTGTTTCTGTTTGCATGTTTGCCTGCGTTGTTCCATGTAATCTTATTTCATGTCCCGTAATTCCTCTTAGACATAGTAATCTAATGTTTTCACTATCCACTTCCGCTGGCTGTTTTATTAGTGAGTACGATCCTCCTGTATCTAACATGCACGTTCTCCTCACTCCGTTGATTTTTAGGGATACCATGTATGTATGTTATTTGCTTTATCCTGTAAAAATGTGTGATATCGTTATTAATTCCCCTTGATTTACCTCTTCTAAGACTCTTCCTGCGGCCATATCTAATTTAAAAAATGTTTCTGATAGGAGTTGTTGTTACTTTTTTCTAATCGCATTTTTATTATATAGCTATTTATACAACTAGTTGCAAAATGAACGTGTTTTTGCACTAGATATGAGGATTGGACCACGAGCGTAGCGAGTGGTCCAACGCATCGTGTGCAAAAAACACGGCGTTTTGCATCGTGTTTATATACAAGATTTTTTGTAATTCAGTTGACGAAAATAAAAAAAAAATTTCATTACGTTTCATAGAAATTTTAAATACTATCAAAGACATGCTTGTTTGTTTCTATGGAGATAACCATTACAACAATTATCAAAACCTCAAATGTTAAGACATATTTGTCAAAATAACCACATTTATTTGTTAATTCTGTCCATTCTGTCTTTAAAAATGAGCGAATCTGAAGAGTCCCTACCTTCAGACGTTGAAGAAGTTGCAAAAGCTGTTGTAGCAAATTTGCTACCAAGTAAGTCAAAAGCAGCATATGAAACAGCTTATTCTAACTTCCAAAAGTGGTGCGAAGTGAAGAAGATAAATACTGAAAAAACGGTATCAGAAAAGGTTCTTTTTGCTTATTTTTCATACAAAGCCAAAATATTCCAACCGTCGACGATGTGGAGTCACTATTCGATGTTACGAACAACAATCTATGTCAATAAAAATGTGGATATCAGTAAGTTTACAAATTTGATTGCTTTTTTGAAAAGGAATGCGGAAGGATATCGGTCAAAAAAATCAAAAACATTCAGTAAGGAAGATTTTTAATAGAAGCTGATGATCACATTTATTTAGGTTTGAAAGTAATTTTTATAGTTGGGATAGCAGGAGGTTAAAGAAGAAATGAATTACTAAATATGCGGACCGAGGATGTTAGCGACTGCGGTTCTTTTATTAAAATAAGCATTCCATATACGAAGACAAAGATTGAGAGATTTTTTACAATAACCGAAGGTGATGTTGATGGAATTAATCTGATTGCATTAGTCCGAAAATACATTCAAATGCGTCCAAACCATGTAAAAAATAATTGTTTTTTCCTCTGATATCGAAACGGAAAATGCAATATTCAACCTGTTGGCATCAACACATTTTCTGACACCCCCAAATAAATAGCAACATTCCTTGGCTTGCAAAATCCTAAATTATACACTAGCCATGCATTTCGTAGATCGTCTGCAACGTTACTGTCAGATGCTGGTGCTGATATACAAACGTTGAAAAGGCATGGTGGATGGAAGTCCAACGCTGTTGCTGAAAATTATATTGACGAATCTATCAATAATAAAAGAAAAACAGCTGTGAAGATACTTGGGCAAAATACATTGACAAATATCGACAATATCGCAGTTCCGAAACAAAGTACATCGACAAGCATAACAATGAATTCAAACGTTGCTGAGTTTTTTAACAATGATGTATCATCTGTGGTTTCATCTATGTCTACAAGTAATGAGCAAAAGGCAGCAGTATTCCGTGGCAATACGTTTCAAAACTGTACGTTTAATATTTATAATAAATTACAGTGATTTCTCAATAAAAATATTATAATATGTAGTTGTCTAATTAATTTCATAATAAAACTAGGTATTCTTAGTAAAAATAAATGGATTTGTTGTCACTGAGTGACAAAATGAACCACGTTCTGCAACTAAAATGAGTGTCAAAATGATGCCATTTCGTAAGTGAATTGCAAAAAAATTATCTTAGCACTAAAATATATTTTATTGAATTCCACAAATTACTGAAATTGTACAAAATATTTAAAAAAATTCAAATTATCATCAACTAACAAACAACAATAAAATAATCGCAAACTTAACCATTTGTATAATAATTCCTCCTCAAAAACTCCTCCATTCTTCCGCCTTGGTAGTGTCGTCATGTTCCAATGGTAGGGGACCAACTACAAGGATAACTCTCCAACACATTAGTTAGCAGTTGATCACAGCGGCCGGTGAAAATCACCTGAGGATTACTTATCTACTTTGCGCACCTTTTACTTTCATATATTTTTTTATATATACCGAGTGTTTCGGAAAAGTTTTTCGTCATGGAAAAGGAACCGCAACCAGAGTCTATGGCGACTGTTACTATTAAGCCAGAGTATGCACCTTCTGAGTACGCTGCTTCTGAGCCACCACCGGTAAGTACCGAAAATTAATTATTAATTTATTAACAATAGCAGAACATTTTTATTTATTTATTTATTCACGGGCAAGCCCAATTCACATAAAATATACAGTTTCGAAATGCTCTAAATACAAAAATAAAAAAATATATATAAATGTCAGGTATTAAATTAAATTAAAATAGTAAAAGCAAAAACTGAAAATACAGTAAATATTACAAAGTAAAAAAGAAGTGGGAAGAGTGATCAATCAAGAGACATTAATAAACAATAAAAAAAATTTAAAATATCAAAGCAGATGTTTTTTAAACTTGAAAGTTGACAATAAAAATTGAAATATCTCAACAGAGTTAGCAAATCTAAGTATCCTAGGGAGAAAACTATTTATTGCATAGTTGTACCCATGAAAGGTTTGTTCCTGCCTAGTAAGACGAGGAGGAATAAGCAAGCTATTTTAGAGAGAAGCTCGGGACCATTATATATATTCTATTCAGTATAATTGAAAAGCTGTATTAAATCTCTTTGCTTTCTGCGAATCTTGAAGGCAATGTATCTTAAAAAATTGCTTCTAGTTTCGCTTTATAAGTAATGTATTGCGGAGAACAATAATCTAGGTGTGTTCTGACCACAGAGAAATAAAGAGACTAATTGTTTTTTAAAAATTGTTTTAAACTTGGTTAACGTTACAAAACATTATGTAGGATCGCGTAGCTCCACAGTTTTTTATTTATTTAGATTTTTTTTAAATAAAAGTCAATAAAATTTCTATTAGAGAGGACAGTTTTTTCTTACAACGAAAACAAAAATTAGGGCACCATTTTTTACTCAAAAAGGTTTGTTTATTTATGATACTTACTTTGTAATGTTTCTTGATTTGTACAGATTTTTTAATATACCAAATATCATAATAAAAAATAACTTCATATAAATAAATATATATCTTCATAAAACTTTTAAAACTTTCGTAAGTTAAATGACTTTAAATTTACATTGGCATATCGAGGCTAAGTATTTTATAAATATTTAATATGTTTTCCATTTTATTAAAATTTGTTTTTTATAAATATTTAATATATTTTCCATTTTATTAAAATTGTATTTTATAAATATTTAATATTTTTGCCATTTTATTAAAATTTTCATAATGTGATATTACCATAATTTAATACTCTTCGCATTGTTGAATAATGGAAATAGTAATTTGTTATTATTTATTAAGTTAATTTGCAATAAAAGGCCACTCAAAAGCAATTTTAGAAAATGTTACTGTACATTAAATATTTGTAAAATTAATAATCACTTCATTCATTTGTATTAAGTTATGTTATGAGTCAAAAAATATTGTTCCTTACTTATGAGGGAAGTAAGTTTTTTTTATTCAGCTACTAGTCGATCATCCCAAAGTAGTGTCGTACTATACGCTCCGATTTATTTAGAAAACAACTATTTTTGTCATAGTCACGAATTTTGACTTAAAAATTAATATTCAATGATGTTTCGACGAACATTCCTGTTATGTTAATTTTCTAACATTCAAAATGCAAATTTTCGAATAGATATAAGATAATTCTATATCAGATGATTTGATTTGTAACCAAATCAAAGTCCATACATTGTGAAAAAAACTAATGGTTATTTAAAAAAGATATTTATCCATCAACATTTACAATTATTTAAAAATACATAAAAATCTCGTAAATTAGATGCACACTATTTTTATTAATATTGGTTCTGAAGTTCACATCGATTATATTTTGATTGGTTAAAAAAAAAATAACATATCTCATAGTATAAGCAGACAGCTGTTGGTATACAGACGGTTCAAAAATACCCTCAGGCTCTGGTGCAGGTGTATACGGGCGCATACCTAGGACAGAAATCTCAACCTCTCTAGGATCCTATGCAACCGTATTTCAGGCGGAAATTTACGCCATTGTTTCATGTGTGGAGAGATTGGAGCAGGCCAATCTCATACATAGAACAATAAAAATTTTCTCGGACAGCCAAGCGGCTTTGAAAGCACTTAGCTCTAACCGTGTAACGTCGAAATTGGTATTAGACTGCCAAAAAAGACTCTCCTCAATAGGAGAACTCAATAAAGTATTGCTGGTCTGGATCCCCGGCCATTCTGGCATGGAAGGAAACGAGAAGGAAGACTCTCTTGCAAGGGAGGGTGCCGCATGTGTTTCTATCGGACCAGAACCTACAATTGGCATCGCAATAAGTTTTGCCAAACAAACACTGAATACCTGGACGGCAAGAAGAGCATTAGACTTCTGGCATAATTTACCAGGATTGGTTCATTCAAAGGCTTTCATACATCCTTCGAAGAATATCTCCAAACAAATGTTAGACTATAGCAAGCATGACCTATTTAGTCTAACAGGCCACTGTCATCTGAATCATCATATTATGCTAAAACTTGGACTGTTGGAAGATCCGACCTGCCGTCTTTGTCTGGAAGATGATGAAACAGCAGAGCATATAATTTGTGCCTGCCCCGCCGCGGCTCGAATCAGGTATCTGATGTTTGGCAGGGATGCTCTCTCGCCCTCGGACCTGAAAAATCATTCACTAAATAAGCTAATCGGCTTTGTTAAGAAGCTGAATTTGTTTGGTGAAATCTGAATAGGTGTGAGCCACAATAGACTCTTGCGAGTCGCAGTGGAGGGCCTTATAGACCCACTCACCATAAACCTAGCCTAACCTAACCTAGTATAAAATAAATAGTGAGTCAGACAAGACTTAATTCATTTATTTGAAACTTTAATTTTTGAATCAAACAATTTAAATACTTCTACTAACATTCAAACTGACACAGACGGTAAATCAACTTCAAAGATGTTGTCCTCTTCAGCCTTTATGTAAGGTTTGTGTAAAATACAAACTGGACTGCCTTAATTCGGTGTACAAGTCAGTATTTGTGAATTTTAGTTCTGTTGAAGTACCAAGGGGACTTAAATAATATTCTGAAATTGCTTTGTTGCACTTTTTCTATGCTGACTTTTTAAAAAAAGGGTATTTTGTTATAAAGCTTAGAGGACAGTAATTTCCATTGTCATCATTGGTCCAAACATACGTATTCAAAAAATGTGACCATATTATATCGTATAAATCAAATAAAATATTAGCCATTAACACTACTTTGTGGTACCTAAATGGATTTTTTCTTTTGGAGGATGCATCTCCTCGTAAACTCGTGGTTGAACTGGTATATTTTTTTCTTAAAACCAAATATTTCACGAACCATATTTAGATGTATTTCAGTTATAAAAATTAACTATGGAGACTCAAAATAAATCAGACTCAGTCAGTTAATATAAAATCCAAAAGCTGTATCTGTAGAGGCTATCTAAAAGAAAAAAGGAACTATAGACAGGAAAAGAAGAGTATTAACTTATTGGTCGAAATCTTATCCTCTCAGCTGTTAGGTGAATAAAAATCCAGTGATTCCAAAAGTAATAAAGAGTACTGTTAACGTCACTTTCTGCTTATACAATACTTATTTTCACAAAGTCTTGAAAATTGTTACTGCTAGCCAGATCAATATAATATAGCCAAGAGTCACGAACAATGACTATGTAGAGACTTCCCGAATAACTCTAATCTTATCAAAACGCCTATGAAGACCAAAATCTAACGTTTGTGCGATCCAGACTGGTATGGGAATGAAATAACATTGGTGCGGGTTCCAGAATACTGTGGGCAATGAAAAAACTGATGAACTAGCCAGAGACAGTTTATCGACTCCTGTATTGGCCCAGAACACGCACCAGGGGTTGCTAAATCTGCCTTCTGATGATGCATATGGGACTAAATCAAACGAAAACAAGGAGAAAGGTGGAATGAAGAGCCTAAGAACTACTTAGGAAGAGTAGGAATCTATTCAGAACAATAACAGTCCATTGATAGCACACATACACGAAATGGGCCAGCAGGAAACCTGCAGACAATGTAGTAAAGGGACTGCAACGCCAACATATATAGTCAAAATTCGAGGCATTAGACCGACTGGAACAGGGAAGTAGAATAACGGAATGGGTGTTGTAAAGCTAAATTAAGGAAATACAAAAACCCCAAAAAGCTGGATAGTAATGTATCAATTCATGATCAGAGGATAATTTCATTAAAAAATCCAAAAGGGTAGCGATAAATTTGATAAACAAGTTGTTATCTCAACATTGTATAATATATTTAATAAATTGCAATATCCATGAAATTGTGTAGAGCTTACATAAACGAATAAATGTGTGTTTTAAGAGAGGATACTTTTTAAAAATGTTAATTATTTACTTATTATTACTAAGAAACCTTTTGTTATAGTTAAAACATTCAACACAAATAGATAAACAGTTCGTTTGTTCGGTAGATTAGACTCGTTAGCAAAATTAATAGTGCCTGAAACTAAAATTAGTTTATTTTTAGCGGTTTTTTTTTATGAAAGCTTCTAATTGATGGGACGTAGCTAGATATCTAACAAAGATAAATTGTACTATTTCCCTTTGCCTTCGTCCAACAAATTGAAAAACATGAATAATATTTTTTAAATATCAAAATAAACTTTCTTTCTTTCTCTGCTACCCGGCGTTTACTCTAAGTTAAAGGTTAGTGATTGTAAATCTTTTCAAGAAGTAGGTCAAGTGTTGCTCTTTTTCCTTTTAATACATGTCCGTTCGAGATCACTAAGTCAGTGGCGTTACTTTGAAATAATGTAGGTAGTCATAATCTTACTAACACACTTTGGGACGCAGCAGAATGGCATTAATTAATGAGCCTTGTTTGGCCATTTCAATGCCATTATTACCCTCGTACGCAGGCTACCGTGATATTGCAACGGTTTCCAATTGCATTCAAAGCACCTACGAAACCCCGAACTAGCTTAGAATTGATCTCCACCGAATCTAGTACTTTCCCCCTTTTACCTTGTAACACTTCGTGTGAAGAATCTTGGGCTTTTGTATTTTATCGGATCCAATTCTTATACCTATCATCATCCCCTACCCTGTGTTTATTCAAATCTTCCAGACTCTAGAACTATGTACTTCATCACCTTGAGATTGCTGATGCCTTTGGTATTTCAGTTTGTGCTTAAACCAAGGATTTAAATAGATTTTTTTTCATTTTAATGTAAACGATTTTGTAGATAATTATGTTTCTTTGACCAACACCGCCTTTTATGATTGTTAACGTGAACAGGTATTATAATTAATAATAGAGAAAATTTACGACGTTTAGTGTAAAGAAATATCGTCTTCGTATTTATAGCAGAACGACAAGAAAGTGAAAACTAATAATTATTGCAATAAAATCATGAAAATTGGATGATTTCAACTGAACTACATTTAGTAAACTACTTTTAAATTTGCTATCATGCGTGCACAAATTTCGCGGCAGTTGGTAGGTTTATTAGATATGAAACCATTAAATCAGTCAAATACTACTAAAACTCTCTCTGTCCTCGATATTGCATGTAAATATGGTGTCTCAAGAAAACGTTATTCCACACGAAAGAATAATAATAATCAATTTCTGTATTTGTATATAAGATCTGTGGTTCTAACAAAAACAAACCACATACAATATGACACATGACAACAACTACTACCAACCATCACATGATGACCAATCTTAAGCATTTGTTTCATGAATAAAGCGATAGAGTTTGATTAGGATCCTATTCTTATCGAAATAAACTATGAAATTCCTGTCAATATAATGTTACCAATAGTAGAGACGTAAATAGGTAGGCTTATTTTACTGTTGACTATTATTTTTTTCCTTAATTGTCGGTTAGTAGGTTTCTGTATAACTCCCTCTAATTGTAGTAAACTTTCTCTGAACATCATTATATTTACTGTGATATTATTGTTTGTACAGAAGAGATAAATATACCCGTATACAGATCTAGCGGGCATTTTACAAATTAGTACCTACCTTCATATCTAGAAATTTGCGATGGAAAAATACTCCGCATGTATATTTATATATATTTTTTATAGGACATTCTTTGAAAAAAAAAACGGTATTCTGGAGCTGATAAAGAATTATAACAAAAAGGTCTATCTTGGGCAGTCACATTTTCTATGTGCATACCTCCTGGTGCCGCATTCTTGACTGAGGGAATAGAGCTTCTCTGATTTTGTTGTTTAAGTTGAAAGCAATTTTTATGTCTGAGACGTTACGACTACCTGGCACTAACTACATTCAAGTCTAACCAGATAATGAATAATAAAAACTCAAAGTAAGAACTATAAATATTAGTCGTATATTATTAAACGAGCAATTTATGATAGACATTATTCACCCGAGTGAATAATGGCCATAAATTGCGAGTAGAATACTATACTTCTTTATTAAATAAAAAGTCAAGCAAATAATGCGAGTGTAGAACGGAAAGTAATAATTTGGTATTTGGTATTTGGTATTATTGACAATTCTAAGGTCAAAATTAATAAATTTCTGGAGTACCTCAAAATAAATATTGTGACATAAAGAGATGGGCGATACTGTGTAATGTATCAATATACCGTACCGTTATAAATAAAGTGTTTTAAAAATATCAATATTAGAAAATATCGTTATGAAAAGTATCAATACTAAAAATTTTGATATTTTATCTATGGGATATATTTCAGAAACAAATTTCCTAAACAAAATACGCAGATTTAATAATTTATTTCATATATTTGTACCCCCATCTCTAGTCCCCTATGTACCGAAATGTTGTAAGTGTTGAGTAGTCATGGCATGTTATTTAAATACAAAAGCGTGAATTATGAACCATAATTCACTCTAGTAGATATATGGGTACCATATACCTTCTGTTAGGAGGTAAAATATTGACTTATTATTAAGTGGTCGTGGACAAAATTATTTAAAACTAAAAATGGGTGTGTTGTGCTGTGTTAACAATTATTGCAATAGTTTCTGGTAGTGCAGCTCATATAAAACGAAGACGTGAATTGAATTTAAAAAAAAACAGAGTGTTTTCAGTTACTAAAAGTAATTAAAAATATTCAAATATAAATAATGTAGGAAAGAAATGGTTTTGGCAAGACATATCATATTTTAGCACCAAATGATCACATTTTTCGATATTTTTGAAGACGAGTACAAAAACAGATTTCTTACTAACAAAGTTTTTAATTTCTGTTTCCTAACCTCACTTATCTAACATACTGTCAAATGAGTTAGCTGTTATTTGTCTCCAGTCAGATGTTTTTGGTATCGGATTTAGGCTGGCGCCCTCTGCCATGACCAACACAAACTATGAATAGCATGACATTGGCATGTGACATTTATACTAGTGTGATATTTTGCCACCAGTCTGCGTGACTCAATCTATCAGTACATGTGAACACAACAAGCTGGAAACTTTGAATACATTTTGATGACTTTTCAAATAAAAAATGTAACATAAGCGATGATAGGTTCATTAAATTTAATTCAATTCTTTTAAGCTTTTGTTACAAAAACTTTATAGATATCAATAACAATTCATGTAACGATTAATAAGGTGCAATAAACAATTAAAACCATCATATTGTTGTGAAGGCGACTTATGTAAAACGGTTGCATTTATGAACGTTTAATAATTCATACCGCATAAGATATTAAAATTACGTAAGTTGGGATGAAAAAAAAATATTCGAATTCCTATTCCGGCTGTGATTATTGTCCGTTTCTCAACCGAAGTGAAATCAATAAATTGAACAGTTGCACACGGCGAGAATCGAAAAAAGTACTTCCTTGTCAACATAAATTCGCAATCGCTGGTAATTTCACCAGTGAGTGATTCAAGTGGTTTATTTTTGATTTAGGTACTGAGTACACTAAGTAGTTTTAATACTTCAACTGCCGAAGAGTCCGAAGCTGTCACTCTATTAGAAACGTTTTTGTATAAATAAAATGATTTGGTTTTATTGTTATTTCATAAAGAATTATACAATTCTTTTATGATTGGCAGTGGTTGAAGCATAATAATAATTGCATTTTATTCTAAAAACTAGAAATCGAACAATTTCACACTGGATCGCCACCACTAATTCGATGGGAGTAGGGAGAACAGATTGGGCTTTCTAGTCTTTAAATAATTTTTTTGTTGTTCGTGACAGTTGCGATCACGTACGATTCGTTATTATTATATAATATTTATGTACTAGACGGAATTTTTATACCTACATATTGTAATGATATTTTGTCTGACAATTTAAATTTTTTAAACTCGGGTAACTCAAACAATCTTTACTTTCTAATGAACGTTGAATTTAAGTTTTTAGCATGATTTGACTCTGCATAGGGGCAAGTTCTATATTTAATAGATTCACCTACTGTAGATTTCTAATTTACCTCTCACCTATTCAATTTTTAGAAACTCAAAAATAAATAAATTTGACACAAGGCATCAAACATTAACAATACTATATTTCACAAACCTTTCCAATGTAGCATTAACAAATCTAGGAAATTTTAAAATTATAATAATAATTAATTGGCCAATTTTTCCGATAAATTAGTTTCGAAAGAATGTCTTTTTTTTATTATTTAAAATTTCAAAACTACAACTAATAAGTTCTTGTACTTTTCAAAAATTGGAATTTATTACTTCAATTCACTTATAAATTTCTTGTAATAATTTGAGTTGAAATGTTTTCTTCATAAACTCCAAATGGTTCAATTAAATAACTTCCCAGTAATTTTAAATTATTAAAATAACCCCAGTGACTTCTGTCAACAATTTACTTAATTTTTCTTCTAAATTTGTGAATTCTTCAAGTGGCAATATAATATATTCAATCAATCAATTTACCTCTATCTAGCAGTATCGGTTTAATTCATATTATTTTAATAATATCAGATAACTTTTTGGAGAGATCCTAAAAAAATTTCTGTCTCCTCTCAAATTTTATATCAGTCAGTCCTTTGTCATTTTGACATTATTTTTATCTCAAATTTTTAATAAATGTCTAATGAATTTATTAGTTGCATTCTCTACTTACAATTTCATTACAATATTAAAATATACCTGGCAAGTTCTTAAAACTGATTAGGTGTACAGTATGATTAATTATTATTAATTCAATCTAAAAAAATCATATTAATCCAATTTTGTAGCTTTCGACTATTCTTCTTCAATATATTCATTTCATGAGATAGTTGAAGATTAGTTATAAACAAAATATGCAGCGCATCGTTTGTGCCTTCGCAATGGCTTCGAAATTGAAATTCAAATACGAAATAATTGATTTAATAGAATCGGTGGAAAGTTTATACATGCTGCAAATACACTCAACTAAGATCACCTGGACAACACTGCGCACAATGTTTTATTTTTAAATCGTTGTAGAAAAAATTGTATTGTCTTGTGTGAAAGCTTTCTGCGAATGCGATACAAACGGAAAACCGCATCGCAGTCGCACCGTCTGAAAAAGGCCTAATGCTGCATCCTAGAGGGCATAAAAGAGGGAGTTATTAAACATATAACTCTGGAAAGTCCTGATTAGAAAGAAAAAGGTGTTTAATACTGTAAAAAATTGATTTTATAGTTTTTAACTATGAAATGGCAACTTCTTTTTCAAGACATTCAATGAAATCCTTCAATTGGAAGGTGGGAATTGGCAAGTTAATAACATATTGCCTATAATTAGACATAGTAAAGTGCATATTTTATAAGTCTAATAAAATCTATAAAATGATTTTAAAAATTAAAATGAAAATTAGGTGAATTCAAGGCTAAAATGATATTAAAATGTCGTCACAAATTGAAACGAGTTTCAGTAACTTCTGTAAATGTTGTTTAATATTAAATGATAAAACCTGTCAAGTTTATTTTTTGTTTATAATGCTTTGTAACGTATTGCACAATTTAATAAAATAAAATATAATTGAAAACAATAACAATTTTTCAAATTAAGGAAGTTCAATCATTCGAGGAACGTTAAAAAAGTGACAATACAAATGATAAAAACCTTATCACGAATTCCACAAATGTTAAAGAATTTTAAACAATAGGAACTAAAAAGAAAAACAGAAAAAATATTATAAATAATATAATAGCATTTATGTAGTTTTTATCACTTTGTTGAAATTTTTTTGGTATTGTTATTTCCAGTTTAAATTACTTGTTTTTTTTCTTATCGGCAATATTTAATCAAACTCAATTTTTTCCGCTTTCACGTAAACAACATTTCTACTGGCTAAATGTATAGATATGATGGCATTAATTCATTCTTTCATTCGTTTGGGTTGTGCCCAACAACCCAATCTTTGTACCATTTCCAGGATCCATATTTCTGGAAATGCTGGGAATTACTCCACCAACAAACGGTCAGCATTTTGAGCGCTTATTGTGATGAAGTATTTGTGACTTAAATTAATGTTTAGTTTATAAATTTCTGTAGTTAAGTGCAAGTAAAGGAAATAGTTTAAATAATTTTGTACTTTAAAAACTCCTTGACATTAAAGTTCAAGTATAATTGACGAGTTTTATCATTATCTGTAATTAGATGCAATATTTTATGCTAATCAAGGTCTTCAAGCATAAATAATTATCTATGTTTTTTTTATTGGTAATTTCGTTAATATCTATAAAAGATTGTGTGGCTATTTTTACACTATAAAGGAATTAAGGTATTTTCCATAATTTGGATAATAAAAAAAGATTTGAAAGCTTAATAGATTTTTTATTAGGAACAAATATAAAAAATTTATTGAATTGTCCTTACTGTTTGGAACGTAACAAGGACAAAGATGTACTGCTTGTAATTTAAAAGAAACTATATTAGTTTCCAATCTAAAACTTTTACTTAAAAGCACTACTAGCAATACGATAAAGCAAAATTGATAAGAATACCATTAAATTAGATATGAAGTCGCTACTTGCCGATTCCACTACGAGCTTTCCCCTGCCCGACTCTCTTAATAAAGTCTATGACTTATGATACTGAAGAAGAAGAAGAAGAAGAAGAATAGGAAGAAGAAGAGGAAGAAGAAGAGGAAGAAGAATAGGAAGAAGAAGAAGAAGAAGAACTGCACATGTGCCAGACTGGCATACAATGTAATGTGCAGTATCTTCCTCTAATTGACAAAATCTGCACATATAGCTTGGTCCGTTAATACCATCAACTTTAAGTGCCTATTGTGTTTACAGTCTCCAGACTGAAGTTTTATCAGGATTCCTGTCTTCCCTCTGGACCACCTCCATAACAAAAGACCTTTTGGGGAACCTAAAAGTTTGACGACACTTTGATAGAAGCGGTATAGTTCTTATCCATAGAAATTTATGGGGAAAGGTCCCTCTTAGTACCTATTTATCAGGCCTTTCCTTATCTTCGGTGATTGTTTTTACGCTAAGAATTCATTCATTCTGTTCCTCGTGCAAAAAGTTGGACATCTTGAAATCTCATCTCATTATTAATTGATTTTAAGAATGTTTTATCTAAGAAAGTAGCTTCTCGAATAAAAAAAAATATCGTTCATTAACTACACTTTCAACAAAGTTAATTATTGTTTTTATACAACTAAATTGGTTGGAAATTACCTATTATATATTCTCACACTTATTATTAAAAAAAAGGGGAACGTTGTTTATAACAAAATTATATTTATTTTAATAATTCGACGAACAAAGGTTGTTTTATTTATTGGGTACTAATTTTGTAATTAGTTACATTGAATTTTCAGCTGAGATGGTGTTGCCAAGTGAGGGTATTTTAAGTGTAAAAGTTTTTGGTATCATTATTTTTTGAAACTGTCGATATCAACACTATCAAAAATGATTTTATATCGGTAACCATGTGTTTGCTTGAAATATCCGGACCAAAAGTACATTATTCACAATAACATTGCTAATTCTCTCTAGTTCTATCAAACTAGTAACTCTAGTTCAGCAGCCAAGCGAGTTCCAAGTCTGAAGGAGATTTTACTGCATTCTAATTGGATTTTTACTGGTGCAACGGTGTTTTGAACTTCAAGGCTACTCTAATACTACTAAAAAACTATATTTTGTTCAAGATCATTTTTATCAGACCATTTTCGAGCGCGCCGATATAAAATGACGTTTAACAATAATCTCTCGAACCCTTTTTTTCTTGCCTACTTTTTTATCCAAGTCCGACATTTTGTCAGCTTCCTGTACATTTCAGCATAAAGATGGTTTCAGTTACACTGATACTGCAAACACTTCATCACTTTAGCGAGCTCTCAAGAACGAACAATGACCGTAATTTCGATATTTCAATGGTTATTCTTTACGTTTCTGTACAATAAAAAAATTAGAACTCAATTCCATATTCGAACTAGCTTCAAATTTACCACAACTCTAAGATCTAGTCTAACAAATACTGAACTAACAAATAAAGAACAATTTTCCAAAAACTGTATATATCAAATATTCTGGTGTTTGTGTCAAATTTTATATACCTAGGTGAAACATTTGGACTATTAAGAATCAGAATAAATGAACATAAAAAGTACTAAGTCAGATATTTAAATATGCTTGGGTTGGGAGGAGGGCATCACCTCCAATGGGATTCATTTAAAGGACCCAATAATAAAAAAACGAAAAATAATAGTGTTTCGTTAAATGTAACCTTACAAGAAAGTTGATTGCTTCCAGTTTATTCGTTATCGTATAGTATGTCTTATAAATTTACGTTCCACCGTTGAAAAACTTTGAAATTTTCAAATAAATCATCCTGTCACTTTTCAATATATAGAAGGTTAAATCTATTTTAGATCCCAGAATCCAATCTTTCCGTCACACCCTGTATATTATTCACTTCATCTGATACGTTAAAATAATAACGAGCTTTTTCTAGTTTTAATTTTACAATTTCAATACATAGAAACACCTAAAGCATAGAAATTCTTTCGGTAAAAAAAATTCTTTGTAAGGATATCACGAAATATTTTCTAAACACAAAAAGTGACCTTTGCAATTTAATATTGACTCGTATAAGTGAAAGGAAGACTTGGATGTGTAATTTTAATGTTAAAAGTCAATACATCGCTGCAGATGTGCAAATATACTACCCACTAATGCAATCAGCAATGTCAAGCTTGTAACGGATTCTTTAGTTGCACTTTAGAAAGTACCGACTTTACATAAAGGAGGTACCATTTAAATTTATCAGGATATAGAAATAATGTTCTTTATTCAATTCTTGACATTTATTTGTATCTTCTACCTTGATGCTTTAGTAAAAGCAAGTCAAAATAGGAAAAGGTCTCTCCGCATTATCAAAGGTGTGCTTCAAATTTTATCGATAATTTTTTCTTTTCCACGAAAACTTGTTTATTTGGCAAAAATATGAAAACAAACCGAACAATTTTAAAGGATTTTGCTTTATTTTTTCATTTTATTATTTTATTGAATTCAAAAAATACATAAGTGGAACTTTGTATTAAATGTTCAATATTAGAGACGAGTTTTATTTTTAAATAAATAAAAACAGAAAACTTGGAAAAATGTTATGCGGGATAGACAACTGAAGAGACGCACGCACGGAAATGACGACCTTTATGAGAAACTTGTATTGAACGAAAAGTGTTCAGTATCACCTAAGGAATATGTCCGAATTTTCACAGAATTTTTGGAAATTTTCCGATATTCTGGAATTTCGCGATTTTCTGGCCAAATTAAATGGCCAAAAATATCCTCAAACATTCTGAGAAAATTTGTAAGTATTGATGGATTGATTACAAACACTTTTTATTGAAACAAATTTAGATTTTTGTTCCAATAGATTTTTGAGGAACAATTTCCTTTCGCATCTATAGTTTTGGATCACTATGGTCGTTTTTAGGCATGACGGCCAATTTCTCTCGCAATTTGACGTACACAGGGTTGTCAAGAGGAAGAGTTTCCTTCAAAAAAGTTTTGTAAAAACTCAATGTTGCGTTCGCTAGGATGACTTTTGCACCCAAAATCGGCATTTTTCCATGAAAGTAAATTTTTGGACACAAATTACAGAAAAATAAAATTCGAAATAAAAAATCCCGGAACAAGGGTCGATAGGCAAACTCAAGACGAACATTTTAAGGTGACGCTATCTTAAACGGATGTGAGTCGTAGAGTAATTTGGGAGGCACAGTGGCGCTCCGCGCCACTGTGATACGCCAGACAGATAGATCTTAAAATATAAAAGTGGAGTCCTTCCTTATAAAAACATTATTTAAATAATTTGAGATATATTTCATAAGTGAATGAATGTATCATAGAAAATGTATACGAATTCAACAGAACTAATTCACAAGTATTTTAATCCTATTAGCGAAGGATAATAATAAGTAAGCTAGTTAGGCCGTTTTGGAAATGAATTCGAAGGCACGAACCTATTCAGAAGAATAATAGAGTTAGTATGGGAATTGAATTAATTGTTTAAACAATAACAATGGTCTTATAGTGTGAAAGGATTTTCGATTAACGTATGCGTGTGTATAGCCGTTTAGGATCAAGATGTCAACGAACTCAACTTTCTATTTTATCATGATTCTCGCTGCATGACACACAAATCATTTGTAAATCACAGTGTTGGAGCCTCGATTTACCTAAGCTACTTTATGAGAAAATATACTGCTTTTTTTTTGTTATATTTTTAAAAATAAGCAGTCCAATTTGTATCTGCTAAATATTATTTTTGATTAAATCGTTGTTACACAACAAGTTGAATAAAAATAAAATGGTATCGTCTGACCAATTTATTTAAGCATTAAATTGATAAAAAGTTAGCTACCGTAAAAAAGTCTATTCGTCTATTCCAAACCAGTAAAGGTGTCTCGATAATTGACTTGGGTAGAATACGAGACGGCTAGATTATCTTTTTTACGTATCATAAATAACAAACAGTGCGGTACCTTTTAATCTTTTCAAATGAAAAAAAGTTACTGTTAACTTAATATCTACGTGTGTGTGTTCTGTTTTTTTTAAATGCATCGGACCACTCTTTCGCAAATTAAATGACAATTCAAGGAACCATGAACCACTCATTATCAACCTACACTTTTGCGAGTGTCTTTGTTTGGCGATTTCTTTTACTACAGCCACACTTGTATTTGCATATATTATTTCATCACTTATATTATACAGATTGCGAAAAGTCTATTCGAGCCATACGATTTACACAAGTACAAGGAAAATATGAGCAAAACTACTTGAAAGAGAGGGAAGAATAATTGTGCGCTCATCGATGGGCGTGTAAAAGTTTAAATGTGACACTGTTGCCGGATGAAAGTGTTTAGTTTTACCTAATAGTGCATGAGCTCGAAAAAAGTTAACGATAATGAGACAAAAATATCATTTGTACAAATTAATCTGCGCTTCTGGCAACAGCGGTTAAAATAGGGGGTCACTGAACACACACCCAACTGTTATTGGTAGCTGGAACTGAACACACGCCCATCACTGAGCGCACAATTATTCTTCTCTCTCTTTCAAGTAGTTTTGCTCATATTTTCCTTGTCATACTTGTGTAAATCGTATGACTCGAATAGATTTTTCGCAATCTGTATATGGGTGACCATAGGGGGTTAAAGTTATAACGTCGACATATGAGTAGAAAGTGACGTCACCATTTACATGATTTTTGACGTGTTTTTTCATAAAAGTGACTCTTTCAGAATTATGTGGAGTGGATTGTTTTCTTTGAAATGCTCCGTATATATTATTCCATGCATCTTTCATTTTTATTATAACTAAAACTAGTTCCAATTTGTCTTCCTCAGTTTCTAAACATTTTAAAAAATAACTTAAAACATTCGTAAAACTAGGAGTAGGTACAGCAGATTGGACTCACTTCACTAGAAATCGGATCGTTGTGTATCTTTTTATTTGAAAAGTGGAGACTTTTACCTCATTCTTTATTCATTATTATAATAAAAATATTTTAAAATTCGTTGATAAAGGAAATTAGCCAATCGCCATAGTGTATAAATATCGAAACAGTTTCGTTATCAAGAGACTTGACTGTCATTTTGTATCTAACACTTTTTGCGCCACTGCTTACATTAAAATTTTTTCAAGGTAAACTTGTGGTTACTTTTAATTTAATACATAGTTAAAATAGAACCGGAAAAATACAACAATAGCATACATTAAAAAATTATCAACTTACATAGAGATATCACCTTCGTAGATTTATTAATAATGACAATTAAACGATATTAAGTAAAAAAAATTGCCTAGAATTTAAGTAAAATAATTAACGACATTTTTTGCCACTATACCACTTAAGCGCAACATTTGGAAATATTTGCATGTCTTCAGGTGTTGCTGGTCAAAATAATTTTGGCTAAACCACTTATTTCAATTCATATTTTATAATGTAGTGGTTCGTCCTGGAGTTAATTGTGTTGCTGCTAATTTATTTGTCGTTTTACAAGATAAGAATAAGAAAACGATCTGGTTAGATAATGGTGAAGTAGAACATGAATTATGAGCATAAGCAATTCTTTTAAAAGAGTTAGTCGAAGAGGAAGCTGCCCTGTATAAAAATCATCTAGGAATGTCAGCTGCAAAATCTGAATAGCTGCTATCTCTAATACGGAAGCTTGAAACTGTGAAAAAACATTCAATTTATAACATATTATTATTACCCCTATTACTTTCTCAACTTTCTTTATTTCTTTAACTTTAACTTTTACAACACAATAGTATACACGTTTTACTTTTATATCATGGACTCAAACCTCTGGTGGTTCCAAACTAACTAACTGTCCTGCATTTTATACTTTTCACACTTCTAGACTTTTCTGTGACATTTCTAGATGATTCCAGATGTTCACCTTCTCCTTTTTCGTTATGGACCTCTACATATCATCAATACAGGACCGACGTAACATTGCTTCCTATTTTCTATAAAAGGGTGAATCGGGCCCGCAATAAGCGGCTAACCTCTGGATATGGATCCCCTTGGGCCTACTCATCGGTGAGAATTGGATGTTGGAGACTAGGTCGTTGATTATCTCGACTACGGTGTAGATGCTTTCCCAGTTTTTGGCACAAACCCTTTCTGCGCTTGGTATTGAACAGTCATACGAGGAAGCTTGTGTTTGTAGTATACACGTCGAGTTTAACCTTTAAGTTATCGTTGCACAGACTCAAACGTTCACGAGCAAAATAGACCTATACATAGGAGGTATACGCTCTTCGGCTTCTTCACAAGGAGGAAGTCTCCCGATAAGAAGATCGTATTTTTGGTTATTAGAGACATGCAACTCCAAAAGTACCCGATTTCTCGCAATAACATTGGTTACGAAAGCCTCTGGTACCGTCGTCGCTTCTAGTTTTTTTCCTCGGCTTCTTGTTTTAGGACCTTTTCTAGTATTGCACATATCACATTTCTTGCACCAATCTTCTACGTGTAATCGACAGTTGACCCAAAAATATACTTCCCGAGAGCCTTTTGAGCGACTTGCAATTGATATTCTCGGTCCACTTCCTTTAACAGAAAGAGAAAACAAATGCTGATGGTTGTAATGGATTATTTTTCTCTGTGTACCTCCACATATCTTCAGTACAGGTCCGTCGTAAGAATATAAACACTCGGTGACCATAAATCGTATGTGTTAGTTTATTAGTTTTGTGAATATAAACCGCCAACTCCGCCAATGTATTTTCAGCTTTGGTATCGAATGTGGTTGATATCAAGTAAGAAACTCTAGTCGTTCTAGAAATTTTAAATCAATTGATATTGTTCGGACTGTAAGAAATGTAATTATTTCACTGTGGTTAAGATTAATTTTACATCTAACTTTCTTATAAATATTACTCCTTAACTTATATAATTACCACTTATTTAATTAATTGACTAATTGTTGCAAGCGTTGAATTGTTTTCTGTTTCCTCTTACCAATAAAACAACTATTCCTAGATGCGAGATTATCGGCACATTAAATTAATGAACGAACGTTGGCAATCTTCACTTTTTATAGCGGCAGTAATTTTTCAAAGGCAGATTGTTTTAATCACTATTTTATTATCAAACAATTAAATAATTTAGCAACATCCAACATCAAACTGGAACAAAGACATCGTCTTAATTTGTACATTTTACATAAAAAGGAGCAATAAACTTTGGATGATTGAATCTGTCGTTTTATACTTTCACCTAAATTAGAAAATGGTAATAGGTTTTCGTGCAAGTGGTATACGTGTATCATATTTGAATGGTGGAACTGGCGCCGGGAATGGGATAAGCCAAAAAGTTCAATAAAGATCCATCGCCAAAATCTACTATCTACATCTTGGTATCGTAGACTCAACAAACATCGGGCATGCATGCAGAAGAAGAAGAAATCTCAACTGACATACTTCTGAGAAGGTCTTATTATGCTGAAGAGGAGAAAAAATCACAACCTCCCAATATATGAAAGAGTGGATGGAGTCTAGTGAGAAGGACTGGTATAGACAAGGATCTCTTTCGCAACAAAAGGGCACACGCATTTGAGAGGCTTTTAGAAGCATATAAGCCCTATTATCGGTCACCAACGAGAACGAATTTTATATTTCTCATTGATACCCTCTTACGTATATATAAATCGTTCTTTGAATAGTTTGATGCCATCTGCCAAGCACATTTTTTAGCTTTCCCCTAGTAACTATTCAGCCTAGGTCCTTTTCAATCTGTTTTATTCATCTCATTCCCACTCTGACAATTATTATTACCTTCATACCACTCCTTTGAGATTCCACATCTTTCTTTCTCTTTTCGTATCAAGATTTTCTCATTTCTACACTCCTTACATTCGTCTGTAGCTCCACATTTTTTTCTTTCCGGTACTCCACACAAATTGAATCATCAATGTCTTTCTCCAGCCCAAACCTTTGTTCACAGAAGTAGCCTCTATACCCTTGTGCTAATCTACGTTTGATGTCACTCCCCAACCAAACAACTTCTTTCTTATTTTTTCATATTTTAGACTCATCTCCATTAATTTTAGATCCATTTATGTTCCCAAGCATATTTCTTCTGCTGTCTCACTTTATTATATCCGATGAATCTATGCATCGTAATCCTTTCTCCATGAAATGTTATTTGATTCACCAAATTTTTAACCTCTTTTACTTTTCAACTCCTATTCCTAATTGTGCAAATCCTCTTATCCCATTCTTTAATCTACTTCTCTATTCACTGTCGTTTTATTTCCTTCCTTCCTATACTATCTTCAATGTCAATCGCTTCCCCTGCCATTGTATTCTTCACAAAATCAAACTATTTATTCTATAAATATTATTTTCCACAATCGTTTTCAATATTTTTCGAGTTTAAATCTTAATCACTGGAAAATTAAAAAGTATAATAAATTTTGACATAATTAATAATGAAAAAGAAATAATAGATCATAGATACGGTTGGATTTGAATTTCTAATTTGCTTCAACAGAGAAAAAACAAACTTTTTTTAGATTAAAATCGCGAGTTCGACGAACTAGCTTGTCAGTGTTGAAATTGATTGAAACATGACTGCTTAGTCACTGATCTACAGCACAATTATTTCTATTGGCATTATTTATGTATATTTTTAAGACAATAAGTTTTTTGAAAGATACAACATTGTTGGAGAACAATTTATCTTGATAAAAGAGGGGTTGTGGTTTAACAAAACTTACTCATCAACTTGTATCCAAAATATATCTGAAACGAAACCATATTTGATTGACTCTGATTTTTTAAACCACAAGTAGATTTTCTCTCAGTTCCAAGGAAGACTCATCGGTTGATAGAGGTCTGCCAGGAATAATTGACTTGCTGAAATGAGGTCCTCAGGATCAGCATCTGCATCTTGCTACCTCCTGTAAAGCCATGCTGTTTTCAAGATGCCAACAAATTTCAATTCCTCTTTGTGCTAAAATGCATCACATGTACTGTTAGCATGTAGGAACAGATTATGTTTGACAGAAGAAGGAAATTTGAAGTAGCTGGGAGTGTGTTCCGAGAAGTAACCTTTCCAGGTTTCATTAATTAAATGTTTGAAGAATTGGGTGCTTTGGCGGTTAATAGGATTAGTAGATCGGTGTCCTCTCCGAAGACCGTTGCAAAGTCCTATGCCGTTTGAATAGACAATGAGAATCCCCAACAGCTTGTCTTATTCCAAATCCCTGCTGTAATAATTTCTGACGCAGTATCGAGATGACCAGTTCTTTGTTGTGATTATTTCAGTAAACAGAACATTTGCAGAAGACTTCTTGCTTTTACAGTGAAGCCGCTCTTGGCTCCCAAAAGTTATACTCATCTCTAGTGATGGTACCAACTCACATTACAGGCAATTGAAAATGATTTCCAGCTTACTGGAATTCCTCACAACACATTTTTGTATCCAATTTGGCTGGCCGATATGGCAAAGTTGATTTAAATCTGTCTGATACGATAACTTTTCTGTTCTTCCTTTCTCAAAAAGGTTTCACCTCCAGTAGATTTTTCCAGTATTTCCAAATTCAGTCTAGTACAGTGCAATACAGTTAAATAGTGGTCAGTGAGTTGGGTTTCAATGTTATCACCCTTTAAATGGCTGGACATTTTCTCGTAGAAAATGTCAAAGGAGAACAGGGAAAAAACAGCATCTCTTGGAGAAATCCTTGTCCATTGTTTTTGGAAAAAATTAAACAATTAAACGAACTTTGCCTTCAGTTCGTTAGCCATGAAGATCTCTCTCTTTGAGAGAGAGGTTTGTACTATTCTGAAACATCTATTTCTGTCTACATTTCCTTGTATTGTAGGAAGTTGTCTGTTGTAAGTATATATTACTATAAAATATTATTTTCCGTCTTTTTGCAGATTTTTACAAACATATTTACGATCTTCGAAGATTATTCTAAAAGGAGGTCAAGAGATAACAGATAATTACAATCAATAATCAATAATTACCGTGAATCGAGGACTATTATTATGTAACCTATTCACTATACCGGATTTATACTGAAACTGTAATTATTTTCCACACAGGAAAAAACAAATAATTTTTTTAAGTGATGAACATATTGTTGCTATTGTATACATCTAGATTGGATCGGATAATTTATTTATTAATGAAATATTTGAATTGAGACGGAACTCAACGTTTGAAGGAGCTAATGAACTTTTATGAACACCATACTGCTAATATACAATGTAATTTTTGCAAATCAGATTCTTTGTAACTATCGGAATTAAAAAGTATATTAGGTACATTATATTTTTTCGCGTACCTTACCAGACAACCCATCATATCAACACCAAAAATCCTGGTGGAAAGACATTTCTTTTGGTTAGTTAATCGCAAGAAGTATCGATGTTTCGGAGCTGTAAAGAAAAAGAGTTCATTGTATTTGTGTTCATAGCTAAACCACTTCTTCTGATTCCAAATTTATCCAATGATTTGATGCTTGTTCAATTCGTTTTTCTGCATCAAAACAGTCCAAATGAAAGTTGCAACATATCTTTAATTAAATACCAATTTATGTACTTCATTTAATTCAATAAAAAATGAAACAATTACAATTGCAGCTACTACCTTCTACTTTGTTACCATAAAATTGAAAGTATTAAATGATTTATAGTTAGGACCTTGATGGTAATGTTTTTTGTTCAGATGCTGCATCAGAAACAAGAACAAATCTCATTAAATGACTTCAAGGTTGCGAAAAAGTTTAGTTCTACTAAGCAATTTATCTTATTTTATAAGTAGATGTTATAACGTCCTCTAAGTTAATAACAAAAAATACCGGTGGACGAAATTAGTTTCAAGAATAATCTCACAATAACTAAGTTAATAATTAAAAGTGAAAAATTAGTTGAGTCGTCTAAACTACTTTGAGGCGTAGTGGCTTTATATCATTTGTTGGCAACTGACCCTCATCATTCATTCTTTCGATTGGGTTGTGCTCAACAGCCCAGGCACTTGAACTGAATCTTTGTGCCATTTCCCATGCTATCTAATTCCATTCCAGAAGTTTTGTGTCTTCTATGTAGGCCACTAGTTTGACTGGAGATATTTTCAGTAGTTGTAATGGTTGTATTATTTCCTCTCCAAAGTGCTTCCGTCTGAGTCCATGTAAGTTCTCGCAGAAGCAGAGTATATGAGTAGGTGTTTCATCATAGAGTTCACATTTCCTGCACATAGGTTCACTAACTTTGCCCATGTTGTACAAATGTTTTCTCAGAGTGCAGTGTCCAGTCACCAGGTCGGTAACTGTCTTCAAATATCTCTTACTCCTTTTCAATAGCTTAGTTGAGAGTTCCTTGTCTACCTTGTTCAGTAAACTCTTTGTAAGGAGGTGCCCTTGTGTCGACCTCCATTTGAGTTGGTGCTCCCTATCTAGCCAGTTCACGATTTCCCCTCTTATGCAATCTTTTTGATTCCACAAAACGGTTCTCCGGATCTATGAAGTCTCCTTTAGAACCTTCTTTAGCTAACTGGTCAGCCATTTCATCACCTGCAATCCCCCACATTAGAAACACTTTGGTGTCTCTTGCCAGCCTGTTGAGGAATTCTTTACAGTTCTTTACCAGTATAGAATAGTTGTTTTTTTTATTTTTTTCTGGTATATCCTCTTCTGCTGTTTTCATCAATACAAGCTATAGCTGCAATCGTCTCTGGTTGAAACACAGTCGTATATTGGCCAATGCTAAAATATTCTCTTTCTAGGTCCATTTATACCAGCCTCAGTGCCATGGTTTGTTTTGGAACCATCGGCGAACCAGATGATTTCTCCAGTATTACCTGGGTGCATTCTGTTCCCTAGATGGGATGATGATATTCACTCATGGCTCATCCTGTATTGGTTTCTGCAAGGGACACGAACATTTATCACTCTGCAGCATTTTTGAATAAACTACATAGTCGCCAACATCAAGTTTGTACTGTACTCCACGATTGTACGCATTCGAACAGTACATAAACGTTTATTTATTTTGTTAACAGTTGTTTGCTCTGGGATAAGTCTATCTCTAATAATAATAATTATTATTTTTAGATAAACCTTTCCTAGAGGAAGCACCTGTTAACAATTTTTTGATATTTTAAGTTAGTTATTTTATGCAACTGTAGGTGTAAAAGATAAAAATGTAGTGATTTATGAATTCATACTAACTTTACATGGGCGGCATATTCTGTCATTGCACGCGACCGCACAAACAAATAGCCTAAGATTTCATTAAATAACATGTAGAATAGATCAAACGACCTTGACCATATTATCATTACTTATAAAACGTATGCTCAAATTCATTTACATTATTTATATTTAAGTAGAAGTAGTGGGTTCAAATTATGAACTGTTGGCGTACCTGGTACGATGACTGCAGCTTTTAGATAATATAAGAACCCAAGTAAATATTCTTAACCTAGCTGCGTTGCATAAGTAATTATTACTTAAAAATATGTTCCTTCGGCAAATAAATATTTTTCATGGTTATAGACCGCAAAATGAATGTTTACAAGCACAGAATAAGTGTGTTGACACCATTAAGTCGTAACTAAGTCAATAACGAATAAAAAAAACGGTATACAGGGTTTCTTATGTTAGTTTGACTCGTATGATTTTAAAATAATATTCGGATTGTATACCATGAGAGTGGGGGAAATATAACAATCATCGACTGAATATTTACAATTATGTAAGCTACAGGAAGCACAGAATCGCAAATAAAATTATAGATATCTTTACAGATGTGCACATAATTGACCAAAAATATTTCGCACATAAGTAATTATTAATTTGGTATTGACAATAATTGTTAATTTTTATTTTTTTTGTAGGCTTACATGAAACCACGTAGTACATCAGTTCAAATAGCAAAAATCATTGCAGTTACTGTAGTGGTATGTTCTGTCATTTTGGGAGGGTTCTTGCTAGCTTCTGCCTACGTCTCAGCTAACGCATCTTGTAGACAGCTGGAGCAAGAATTAGATATTCTCAGCGAAGCAGCAGAACGGTTCCAGCAGCCTCTACAACCAGAAGCTCTCATTCAGGTAAGTGAAGTTTTTTCAAGGATTTTATACAAATAGAATGGTATTTCATTGGACAAATGTTCAACCACTGCTAGCAACGATTCTCGGTAGATTCCGCCGCAATATGCCGGACAAGCATAAGTGTCGTCGAATGGTACTTTTTTCTCAATCAATTAATTAGTTTGGGTTGTTTTAAAAAAGGTGAAAGTTTTTCATTGATATCGACCAATATTTTTCAAGAATAGAAAACCTTTTGGCAATTCCATTTCAAGTTTATAAGAAGTTCTGCTTTGCAATCGCTTGTCAGTGGCATCTATCGGACCAACTGGTAAATTAAAGCTGCAAATTTGATGGAAGAGTTCTATTTAAGATCAATGCTGCTAACCTAACAAAATAAAACATTTAGAATGACATTTGGAATAAAAAATGAATATTTTAGTTAAGGATATTTAGCGCTTTTCGATATTATTATCAGGGGCGTAACTTTGTCTAATTCAAATAATATTGTATTCTACACCTGATAGACTGATAGACTTTTTAATCAACAAATTAAACTTTAAGTTCCACCTTAGTGACATTTTTGGAAGTAGGGTTGGGTAAGTAAATATCACCAAACTGATGTGGAAAACCCTAATAACTATAAAAATATTATCTAAAGTGGAAATAAACTAAATATGCTTTTGTAATATCTCTGAAAGAGGTCGTAAAGTAAACTGAAATTTAAAAACCGGATTTTTGTGTGTAACTACCTAGGTGTATAAATTATACTTACATAATTGTTTTCAAGAGTTACACAATAGGTATATTTGCGAAATTTTTAAACGAAATTCAATGAAAAAGATCTTTAGCACTTTATTTATTTATGTTTGTAGTCTGACGAAATAGTTATTTATTTTCTTTATTTAAACTAAGAACTACTAGTAAACATCGTAAAAAACAACTCCTGATCGTCATAAAAATTGCCAAACGAATTATATTTCCATTTTCTCGCCAAAATAGGCTACAGAAGAGGTAGACATGTCAAATATTACAAAAATAACGATTACAAAATCTCTAGCTATCCTTGAGTATGGAATGGGTTGATAATCAAAAGAAAATGGAAGGAATTAGTTGAGAATTTTTAACGCCAATGGTTTATTGCCGTTTTATGGTTGTCGACCCTTTACTGTGCTCCTATGCAATAGGAAATCGAGTATAACTCAACAGCCAGAAGGATTAAAACATGAAAATATATTGACTTATTCCAATCTTATGCAAAATACAATAGAGAAACGTTAATAGAAATAAGTTGGAGACGATTGAAACAGCTCGAGAAAATGATGCAGGTGAAATGGTGACAGACAAAAACGACAATCACAAAATCTCTAGGTTTGTTTGAATTTAGAAAAAAGTCAAGTCAAGTCGCCAGAGAAATAAATTAATTTAATTATGTGGTAATCAGAAACAAATATAACAACATAAATTATAATCATCAGATTAGCTAGTTGCCAATATTTTTTTAGTAACTTTTCGTTAACAGCTTCATATATTTTTTATTAATGCCAAATTGTCTTAACAGTTTGAGGGGGGTTTAATGGCAGATAAGGCTGTTATTCCTCAAAATATTATCATTGACTGTCTAGTTCTCGAATTTTTTTGTATAAGTAAGACATACATATTCAAGATATTCAAATATTCTTGATAATGGTAGCTAGAACACTATCGAAGTGTACAAATAAAAAAACAAAAACATTGTTTCAATTTCCCAAAAATAACAATAATAATAATGAATATACCACAAGGAACATACAGAAAATACTTAAGGATGTATTTTCATGAAACGTCTTTGTCCATTGATTGATTACCAGAGCCACGAACTCTTTTGTCTTTTTAATTACACCATTTCCATTTTATTCCCATGAGATTTTTAAATTTTTTAAAACTATCGTGAGCTTAATTGTTATTATAATAAAAAGTTAATATCTTAAGAACAAACCTCCAGTTTGTAATAAAACATTAGTATTCAGGTCGCAGCCTTTTGAAAAATTGGGTAGCATTATAGCAGAAACCTTCACTTCAATCTATACACGGTTGCATCATTTTGTAAAATTTATTCACGAAATAAAGTTATTTATTTCTTGTACGTATAATACACATTTTGTGTTTTTTTTCGGTCCACCGCATCTTTAAGAGTATTATGTACCTACAGGATGGATACGTTTTTTAGTAACACGTGAGTTAAAGAATCGAAAAATTAAATGAACAAATTGAAATTCTCAAAACATAACCTCAAATCAAGAGTAGACGTCAAATTAAGCCTGATAAACAAACAGCGCGCATTTTAGTCATCATATAAAACTTTCAGCACGACTGACGTTAGTTTGAATTTCATATTTAATTATTATTCAACGAGATGTATTTGGTATGAAATTAAACACAAAACGTTTCTTTGGATATATATTTATATTTTTTAATAACATGCGACCTACAAATTTCAATATTTACCAAGTTTTCATTGGCAAAACGTACTGATTGACAGCAGCAAACGAATGAACTGAGTCAAACGAACAGGGTGATTTATTCACTTTGTTGACGTGCAAGAACATTTATATTAAATAAAGTATATCTATCTTCATTTAAAAGCAATCTTCAAACATTGCAAACTCTAGTGGATCAGTTTACTAGTAACAGTCTATCTGAAGGACAATAAAATATTCTTTCAAACAAGTCGTGTTTCAAGATAAACGATTCAAGGAGTGAATCGGTTCCTACTTTCACCATTGTCTTAGTCATGACGATGCTTTAAATGATCTTACATACGAATCTTCGTAACTGCATATCCGTTGTTTCTTCAGAATGTAGTACACTGAAAAAAAAATAATTCTAGAAAAACAGCACAGTAAGAAAAATCTGGTAACTGTAGTTTGCTTTGATAGGAAAGCTTCTGGACACTTTGTATTACTTGAAAAAAACTTTAAATGGAAGAATGTAATTCTACTTTTTACCACCGTAGCGTAGCATAAGATGGCCTAATACTGCTCTATTTTTATTCCAGTACATTTTCCACAATTCTACAAAAACTTTTTTAATAATCAAAATTAATTATCCATTGATGAATAAATGAAGTGTACTTCCTTTTGTCATTATTGTAAAAATAGTATTGTAATTTTGTACATATTGCATGTCTAATCCGAGGTCTAATTATGTTCATATAATGTAACGTAATATCAGTACTATTTAATCATTTGTTATTAGTAGAGCGAAATGAAACCATCAACGCATATTTTTTATTTATTTGTATGCGACTATAAAATTTATATGTACATTCCACCAACGCAAATATTATTGTTCAATTTTAATAATAGTCTATAAAATTTTCAACTTCAAAACGATTTTTTATATCTGTAAATATATTTACAAAAAATACTGAAAAATGTCCTTTCCAAGATACACCCCTCAAAGGGATAACAGCTGGATCTAAGCGATCATCTTCTTGGCAGTGTAACTCCAGTGATTATCTCTTCAGCGAGTTCTTGTACTTATGGCTCCACCCAATACCTGTCCCTTTTTGGGAATGTGCTAGTTCTTCGTCTTCTTTTCTTTATTCTTCACCTGATGACTTCAGGTCATTAGTAGAGTCTTGTCCCTCAAAGGGATAACAGCTGGATCTACGCGATCATCTTCTAGGCAGTGTAACTCCAGAGATTTTCTCTTCAGCGAGCTCATGTCCTTATGGCTCCACTCAATACTTGTCCCTTTTTGGGAATGTGCTAGTTCTTCGTCTTCTTTTCTTTATTCTTCACCTGATGACTTCAGGTCATTAGTAGAGTCTTGTCCCTCAAAGGAATAATAGCTGGATCTAAGCGATCATCTTTTTGGCAGTGTAACTCCAGTGACTATCTCTTCAGCGAGCTCTTGTCCTTATGGCTCCACCCAATACTTGTCCCTTTTCGGGAATGTGCTAGTTCTTCGTCTTCTTTTCTTTATTCTTCACCTGATGACTTCAGGTCATTAGTAGAGTCTTGTCCCTCAAAGGAATAACAGCTGGATCTAAGCGATCATTTTTTTGGCAGTGTAACTCCAGTGACTATCTCTTCAGCGAGCTCATGTCCTTATGGCTCCACCCAATACTTGTCCCTTTTTGGGAATCTGCTAGTTCTTCGTCTTTTTTTCTTTATTCTTCACCTGATGACTTCAGGTCATTAGTAGAGTCTTGTCCCTCAAAGGGATAACAGCTGGATCTAAGCGATCATCTTCTTGGCAGTGTAACTCCAGTGATTATCTCTTCAGCGAACTCATGTCCTTATGGCTCCACCCAATACTTGTCCCTTTTTGGGAATGTGCTAGTTCTTCGTCTTCTTTTCTTTATTCTTCACCAGATGACTTCAGGTCATTAGTAGAGTCTTGTCTCTCAAAGGGATAACAGCTGGATCTAAGCGATCATCTTTTTGGCAGTGTAACTCCAGTGACTATCTCTTCAGCGAGCTCATGTCCTTATGGCTCCACCCAATACTTGTCCCTTTTTGGGAATGTGCTAGTTCTTCGTCTTCTTTTCTTTATTCTTCACCTGATGACTTCAGGTCATTAGTAGACTCTTGTCATTTATTGGAGAATATGCTACTTTGTTGAGATTGCCGTCACTTTTTTCTATGGTTGTTGTTTGTGCTCAACGGACTCTTGGAGCTAGTCTCGACCCCTTTCTCGTTTTCTTGTTGTTTGGTTTTCCGGGGCATCCTTTGTAGTTCTCTAGGAGTTTTCCTGTGCAATTAGTATAGGTGACTGACCGGTCTCTAAATGTTTAGAAGTCACTGGATCGGTGTGGTCCTCCTAAGTTTACGCATTTTGTCTTCATTCTGCGCGTCGTTTGTCCATAGTAGAGTTGTTGACAGTTACAGCACTGCATTTGTCCTATTCCTCTTCTTAATTCTTCTCTTCTGAGTTTTGTATAACTTGAATCTCCCTTATCTCTTTTTTTTTCTTCTTTGTTCAATTTCACCATGTAGATGGGATGTGGTCTTCGTACGCCGCAGCTTGAGATGGATCTGACTGATTTTCTCGATCCGGACTCCGTTCTGTCCTCCTGTAATTATTTCATGTTCTTTTTTTTCGCTAGGTACGTTGTAAGTTTCATCTGCTATATTATTTCCTTCTATTCCAGTGAATCCTGGAATCCTCAGTCAGCCTAGTTCATTGAGTTTTCCTAGGCATTCCCACACCATTTTGGAACTGATTACACAAGAGCTCAGTGCTTTAATGACTGCTTAACTTTATGACATGATTATAATACTTTTCCAATTGCTTAGTCATTGCTTTCAACTATTACTTTAATTATTCTGACTTAAAATAGCTCTTGCTCTACCAGTGTTATGAAAGTACCTACTGTTAATGACTCGAAACATCGGAAATAGTTAAATGCAAGTTTCTGTATCATCGGTGTTGGGTAAGAAACTACAACATCAACATTATAATTAAAAATATAAAAAGATATTTTTTTGCATGAAAGATCATGCGTTTATAGAAGTGTAATTTTCTCAACTAATTTATAACAACCAGTGTTTGAATAATTTTTTTTTCACAACAAAATCATTAAAAGAGAAATCTCGAATAATGATAACTTACACACTTTCATTATTTGTTACAGTGGCTAATTGTAGGAGCAAATGGCCTGATTCAGAGCTGACAATAGATTGAAATTATAAATTAATTTGATCGTTAATTACTTTAACCCCAGTTTATACCGTGTGTTTTAAAATTAATGTTTACCTTACTTTATTTTTTTCTTTATTCATTATTTTATGGTTGACTTTCTAGGATCCACCTGCAGCAGCTTCCACCAACTTCAAACGCCACGTAGAACCACTTAACGCAGAAGAACCATCCCATACAACAAAAGAACTCACCAACCACATCGATGATGATTCGTCTTCGGAAAGTGACTCATCTGAAGATTCAGATGAACTCCCTGTCAAAGAACCAAAGAAGACATCTGCTCTACCAATAGAATTGGACGATTTGGTTTCTCATTTAATTGAAAAGAACCAAAAATCCAAAATGAACTGCGTCGTTGAAAAGAAAAAAGCAGAAGAATTCGTAGATCACCGACCTAGAACAGTTAGTTTGCCTTTCGGAATAAATCTTACTACAAATCCTAGATTTGAAAAACTAACTGGAGAGCGTATGGTTATTATTTGCGAAAGTGGTACCATGCAAAGGTAGGTGTACCAATTTTTAATGGTGTCGTCAACCATTAACGTGTTCTATTTATTATACAAAAGCGTGGGTCCAGAGTACCACCTTGTAGTGTGTTGAAAAAGAAGAGTTTTTTAAAATCAATGTTGATTGAGTTTCTTCCAGAATATAATCCATATATGGCATACTGTTTTTCTCTATTTTAATGTAAATAATAGATTTACAATTAGAAGGGACATCACTTGTAGACCGATTACGGTTTACTGTTGGAGGTGAGGATGTCGTTGTTGTCACGACTTTAAAATTCCCTTTACTGTTTGGGAAGTTTATCTGAAGCCGTGAAAGGAATGCAGTCGAAAACATTCGATATTGCCACGTTTAACTACGAAAAAGCTAAAGTGCTAAGTATGTAGCGATAATAATTAGAAAATGGACTTTTCATTATTAACAATATTAACAATATGATCAAACGTTTATTCTTTAACATTATTTTTTCAATTTATGAACACTTCCAAATTTGTTATGGGCTTCTTCAAGCTCTGGCAGCGTTGTGCGAAAACCATAATTTTCAGATAAACTTACCAAACAACACTTGAGGATTTGCATTGATTGTGATTTCAGTGACATCTTCAGTCCGGAATTACGATCTCAGAGTTTCCGGACGGAGAAAACCTACATTGTACTGATGAGGCGCAAATACGCCAAAACCGGTCTACAAGTGATGTTGTCCCTTCCAATTGCAATGGTTAGGTTAGATTAGGTTTATGGTGAGTGGGTCTATAAGGCCCTCCATTGCGACTCGCAAGAGTCTATTGTCTATTGCAATGGTTGGTCAAATCTTGTAGATCATACCGACCCCGTTTAACTGTAATTCAATGTCTGTCGGGGCATATAGCCCGAGAAGTGAAGTGAACGGTCATTGTTTATTAAAAAATATGTTTCAAACGGCGTTGCAATAGTATTAAATCTATCATTATGTTTATTGTCGATTATGCGATGTTCCTGAAGGTTCTGATCCAAAAATAGGAACAGAGGAATTGTTATTGGAAGGTTACAATTAAGAAATACCCACCCACTTTATGAATTATTATAGTTTGAACTGGTGATTTTCTATTATAACAGGAAATATGATTGTGACATTTTTTTATTAAATAAGTTTTATTCCGTGAAAGAAACTCTTCTTCTTCCTCAAATCAGTGATTAACAAAAAAACAATAATTTTTATTACATACATTAATAATTTATTATCTTTATAATTTTGTAGCGATGAACCTGCAATGAAACCAAAAGAAGAAAAAGAAGACGATGAAGATATCGATGATCAAGACGAAGAAACCATTATGATTCAACCAATTATGATCCCTATCCCTCAAACATCCTTCCAAACCCACATGCCTCAACAAATGGCTCCAATTCCCCAACAACGCCCAGAACAATTCCGTCCCTTCATTCAAATTGAAAGCTTGAGGCCACCAATGCCACCAATGAGGCCACCAATGCCACCTATGAGACCACCAATGCCACACATGATGCCCCAACAACAATCGCAGGATCAAATGCAAATGCGTCCACCAATGCGCCCACAAATTCAAATCCAAGTCCAACCTCAACAGCCTCAACCAGGTAAACATAAATGTTTCTTCCACTGATCTTACTTTGCCCAGTCGTTGATATTACGATAGACCATTTGCAACAGACTTTTACAATGGCATTCATCCAAGAAAGGATAAATGGCATTGGATCTACCAAAATCTACCATCCAAAGTTCACTAATAGAAATGATTTTTTGAATAAATATTTCGATAAAAAATAAGCTATATACACAAAACTGAGCTTTTTAGTTCAATTATCTTCATTTTTATCAAATTTTTAGCTGAATTCCCACCAAATCAAATTCTACAACACATCGTTAGACAAATTGTTGCTCAGAAAATCATGGAAAGCCAAAAATTACGTGAACAACAAATGAAAGAACAACAGCAACAACAAACACCACTAGAAATCAATCAAGAAGTTGACGAACGTCCACGATTTGTTCAAATTGAACAAATTGGACAACCAATTGGTGGACAAAGATTTCCCATTCCTGAAGAAATTTTAACTCAACTCAACAGGTGAATATAATTCAGGGAATTTTTTTAAAAATAACATTTTGTACAATAATATTTTATTTTAAGGTTACCCAATCGCGATGTCATCGTAGCAGTACCTGAAAACGATTCTGAAGAACCTGAACCTCAGCAAGATGTCCAGTATGTACAAGAGCAAAGACAAAGCGCAACCGAGATGAATGGAAGGCAAACTTTCACTCGTACTCTTCCTATGATCCCAGTATCTATGACTCAAGATCAAGAATCTGCGGAACCAGAACAACAAGCAAGTGATGAAAGGCAGCATTGTAAGTATATTTCGGTAATTGGTAGTACTGATGTAACCACGTGAACACTGATATTTAATAGTGAAGGTTGACATTCCCAGAATGTTTTACAAGTTAGCAACATCTTCAGAAAAAATATGTATAGAAAATCGAAGCTACGCTGCTATTTACCCTGTATAAGACTCAATAGATACAAGGTGTCTCCTTTATATTTTGCATATAGAGCTAGAAAATCCAATTCTGGAAGCACCTATTCCAATATCTTGTTAACTGCATCTTTTGGGGACTGGACCCTTTGAACACGTAGTTCATTCTTAAATTTTGGAAACGTAAAAAAGTCGTTAAGACTTGGATCGGGACTGTAAGGAGGATGGTCAAACAATCTGTTTTCTGTTTCTAAACACACAATTTTTTGTGCGGGAACTTATATTGTCTTGGTGGAGGATCATTCGTCGTTGGAAGTTGATTTTTCGAAACTCAGCAATTACTTCCTGGAAACAAATCGATTTTATATCAATCTTTGATCTTGCATAGGAATTGTTGCTATATTACCCGCTTTTTAGACAAATGTCGCTACCATCCAAGATTCATCACCACTAACAATACTGTATATATTTTTTGAGTTTTTTGACACCAAATGACTCTAATTGCTTTCTGTTCCTCCATCAACAGATACAGTATCCAATGTAGAACAATTTTTGTTACAGATAATTCTTCAGGTAAAATTTGTTGGGTTTTGGTCTTTGAAATGCCCAATGATGCTCCAACTCCATGATATACGAGGATGTATTGAAACATTCTTAGCCTACTATAGAACCAAACAAAATTTCAATGTCAAAATATTTTATTACCAGCCATATTCTCCTCTTAATTGGATACATTTATTACAGCGAACCTCCAACGTCTCTAGACCTTTAAAAAAAATTTTTCTTCTTGCTCTGCAAACCAGACCTCCACAGCTACGAGCTTTTAAACTTTTTTTCAGTTGAGGAAAGAGATGATAGTCGGACAGAGCTAAATCTGGTGAATAAGGGGGGTGTTCTAGTAATTGAAACCCTGAATCACGATTTTTTTGCATGTCAACGTGAGATTTGTGTGCAGGGGCGTTGTCCTGTAAAAACAAAACACCTTTGGATAGCTTTCCGCGTCTTTCCTCTTTAATTTTTTCCCGTAGAGTGGTCAGTAATGTCGAATAGTAATCTCCAGTTATTGTTCTACCCTTATCCAAGAAATCAATCATGATTACTCTATGGCAAGCCCAAAAAACTGAAGCAAGAATTTTTCCAGCAGATTTTTGGACACGAAACTTCTTCCGTCCTGGAGAACCAGAGTATCGGATCGTAGAAATGTACCCAAGTCTCATCCATAATAACAATTCGGTTTAAGAAGTCTACATGGTTTTCAAATCGAGCACAGATCGAACGCGATGCTTCTACCCTTGCACGCTTTTGGTCAACATTCAAACATTTGGGGATCCATTTTGCAGCAATTTTTCTCATGTCCAAATTGACGTGAACTATATGATGAACGCGTTCGTATGAAATATTCAGTGCTTCAGATATCCGTCTTAACCCAATTCGACGTTCTGATAAAATCATGTCATGAACTGCATCGATATTTTCGGGGACTGATACAGAAACTGGCCTTCCCGATCGGTCATCATCTTCAATGGAAAATTTACCTCTTTTGAAGCTTGCAGTCCAATTTTTCACGGTCGCATACGAAGGACATTAATCACCAAGGGTTTTAAGCATATCTTTTAAATCTTCTTATCTTTTAACCCTTTTAAATACAGGTATACTTGATGATGGCTCGATACTCCAATTTTTCGATTTTCACAATTTCGGTGGACATCTTTTTTCTTTTAATTATTGCGTAACTCTGGTTTACTTTTTTGACGTCAAACTTCACACTGACACTTCTAATAAGTTATTGTTCGTTGTTATGGTAACGCAATATTTTGTTTATGCATGGAACTGGTCTAGGCTAACTAGATATCAATACATCCTCGTATGTCACTACTGGGTGACTACTGTTGTTGGTAGACCTGTTCTTGGATCGTCGCTAAAATGAATCCGTCCATGTTTAAATTCTCCATATTAATAAGAAATTGTCCACTGATGTGGTGCTTTCTTGCCGAAAACTGACTAATAAATTTAAAAAATTAAATTTAGTCTGTAAACGAGGCGGTCTGAGACTTTGGCGTTAGATTAACTAGACATGACAGTTAATTTTTATATTTGTTGACAGGCACCAACTTTGTTTTTATATGCAGCACTTAAAAGACAACTCGCGAATTATAAATTATTAAAAATATCCATGTATTTAGGGATAGTTATTATTATTTCAATTTTAATTTCTAGAAAAGTATATTGTTAATTTTGTTCTATTTTGCAGTTGTTCAACCCAGATCGGTTTGATGAGGTTAAAAAGAGCATGGCTTCCAAGAGGTCCAAACAATGTGATTTTAAATATTAACTAATCACATGCTTACCAATAAAAAAAATCACATAAGTAGATTAAATAGTGACACAATTTAGTACTAATTAAGATTTCTATATGTAAATATCTTTTATTTTTGGATAAGCTTCTCTTTTTCATGTTTAAAACAATGAAGTTTATTTTTTTTGTCATGTAGCTTAATGGTTTTTATGTAAATACCTTAAGGTGAAATATTTTGGTCCACTATAATTGTGATTTTATTGTTTAAAATAATGTGGTTGATGATAAATTAAATATATTTTTCCTATTTTTTAATAGTTTTTTATTTATTTTCACCTAACAGTAATGAAACATTAAAAGTTTACGTAAAATTGGAAAAGTACATGACGCAAAGTAAATAGATGTTTACGTTACTAGTTCGGCAAGTAGGAACACTTTTACAGTACGGAATTTCGAAACGAGTACTGTAGAAGTTTACCGGACGTGTGACGTACAATATTTTATTTCATACTGCTAGAAAACAGCAAGTAGCAATTCTTTGATAAATAATTAATTTAATGAAATTCCTGGAATCCATATTTATGGAAATTAAAATATAACCGTTAATATTTAGATAGGCAATAAGTAAGTTATGTTTATTGTATTGCTGTTGAATTTCAATAAATGTATATTCATACTTTTGAAGCATAACAAAGTTTTTATTAGTTTTTAATCTGTAAAAGCCTGTAAAATTTCATTACGGGATAGTAGCACGTAATATTTCTCTTTCTATATTCATTTAGGTATCGAAAGTTACGTTTTGTAAGTTCCATGTGCTGAAAGTACCACAAAATACTTTCTGGACGCTCTGGGGTAGACAGCTTTAACAAATTCCTAGATGTAACTGTACCCATGTTAATGTTGACAGTTATGTTGACATCTTCATCCGGATCAATAAATATTAATAATTACCCTGGACGTACAATTAATATTACTTTTTTTTGCAAATAAATAAAATCTACTAATATTGCAAATACGTAGGTTACATTATTAAATAAATTGTTTATTGTTTATTAACTTTGTATTAATTAATTATTTTATCGGATCAATTTTATTTTAGAAGATTTATTTAAATCGTCGCCAGAAAAATGTTGTGTTAGGTTAGGTTAGGTTAGGTTTATGGTGAGTGGGTCTATAAGGCCCTCCACTGCGACTCGCAAGAGTCTATTGTGGCTCACACCTATTCAGATTTCACCAAACAAATTCAGCTTCTTAACAAAGCCGATTAGCTTATTTGGTGAATGATTTTTCAGGTCCGAGGGCGAGAGAGCATCCCTGCCAAACATCAGATACCTGATTCGAGCCGCGGCGGGGCAGGCACAAATTATATGCTCTGCTGTTTCATCATCTTCCAGACAAAGACGACAGGTCGGATCTTCCGACAGTCCAAGTTTTAGCATATGATGATTCAGATGACAGTGGCCTGTTAAAAGGCCTGTTAGACAGCGTAGGTCATGCCTGCTATAGTCTAACATTTGTTTGGAGACATTCTTCGAAGGATGTATGAAAGCCTTTGAATGAACCAATCCTGGTAAATTATGCCAGAAGTCTAATGCTCTTCTTGCCGTCCAGGTATTCAGTGTTTGTTTGGCAAAACTTATTGCGATGCCAATTGTAGGTTCTGGTCCGATAGAAACACGTGCGGCACCCTCCCTTGCAAGAGAGTCTGCCTTCTCGTTTCCTTCCATGCCAGAATGGCCAGGGATCCAGACCAGCAATACTTTATTGAGTTCTCCTATTGAGGAGAGTCTTTTTTGGCAGTCTAGTACCAATTTCGACGTTACACGGTTAGAGCTAAGTGCTTTCAAAGCCGCTTGGCTGTCCGAGAAAATTTTTATTGTTCTATGTATGAGATTGGCCTGCTCCAATCTCTCCACACATGAAACAATGGCGTAAATTTCCGCCTGAAATACGGTTGCATAGGATCCTAGAGCGGTTGAGATTTCTGTCCTAGGTCTGCGCCCGTATACACCTGCACCAGAGCCTGAGGGTGTTTTTGAACCGTCTGTATACCAACAGCTGTCTGCTCTCAATAGTTCATCCTTACGGAGAACCCATTCATCTCTATTTGGAATTAGGACGGTATAAGGCAGGTCGTAGTTTACTGTTGGAGGCATTATGTCAGAGGTCATTCCCAGAATACTGTGACTTTCAGTGTCCACTAGCATTCTGCTTCGTTCTGTATAAGCCTGATTTGTGCATTGAGAAATATGCGCAATTCTGTATGTTGTCCATCTAGCCTCTCTCTCCAAAAATATATGGAGAGGAGGTAGGTCCAGAAGGATTTCCATGGCTGCTGACGGTGTGGAGCTGAAAGCACCAGTAATTGCCAGGCAAGCCTGTCTCTGTAAACCAGAGAGCTTTGCTTGGGCCGTTCGCTGTAAAGCTTTTGGCCACCAGGCAATAGCTCCATATGTGATCATTGGTCTAACAATCATCACATATATCCAATAGATTTGTTTGGGTCCCATGCCCCAAGATTTACCACAGATCCTACGACATGTCCACAAGGATAGTCTGGCCTTATGGATAACTTTTTCCAAGTGAGCGTTCCAAGTAAGTTTCATATCTAGGATAATCCCTAAATATTTTACTTCCGCTGCAAATGGAATAACCTCACCATTGAAGGAAAGTAGTGGAAGATCCTCCAACTTTCTTTTCCTAGTGAAGGGAACTATTACAGTTTTACCAGGGTTAACAGACATCTGTTCCCTCTGACACCAACTGTGGACATCGTCCAACGTCTTTTGGAGGATATTATAAGCTACCCTTCCTGACTTGGTCCTTGCCAAAATGACAAGGTCGTCTGCATACGCTTGCAGTTCTACCCCTCTTCTTTCGAGAGCGCTAAGCAAGTTATCCATCAAGAGTGACCATAGTAGGGGAGATAGTACTCCGCCTTGTGGGCAGCCCCTGGAAACCTTAAAGCTAATGGTCTCGTCCTGAAGAGATGTAGTGGCTGTCCTATTAGTGAGCATGGCATATATCCAACCGGTAATGGTTGGTTTGATGCCCTTTTCAGTCAAAGCTGAACCAATGGAAGTCGGTAGTGCATTGTCAAATGCTCCTTCAATGTCAAGAAATATGGCCACCGCAATCTCCTTGTTGTTAAGGGATTGTGTGATTTTCTCAACAAGGTTGTGTAACGCTAAATCTGTTGATTTGCCAGTTTGATAAGCATATTGGTGGATGCTCAGGGGGGAATTATATAAAGCTACCCGCCTGATGTAGCAATCCAGTGCTTTTTCAAGTCCTTTAAGCAGGAAAGATGTTAGGCTAATTGGTCTGACCGATTTAGGGTGTGGGTCTGTGCGGCCCACTTTCGGTATATATACCACCCTAGCCGTCAACCAACTGGGTGGTATGTAATTCCACGCCAGACTAGCTCTGTACAGTTTAATGAGGATGGGTAAAAGTAATTCCAGTCCGTTTTGAAGCAGAGCTGGAAATATTCCATCCTCACCGGGAGATTTGAACGGCTGAAAAGATTTGATTGCCCATTCAACTGCCGGTGCTGTGATAACTTCCTTGGCGGCCTCCCAATCGATCTTTTTTGGCCGCCTTGCGCCCTCAAAGAGTGGAGGTCGATTGTTATCCAGAGTCAAACTTCCAGGAAAGTGATTTTTAATTAAAAGCTCTAACGTTTCTTTTCTAGAGGTCGTAAACGTGCCATCAGGTCGCTTCATCGACCCAATCTCAGCAATCGACTCTTTAGAGAGAATCTTGTGAATTCTAGTACTACGAGGTATATCAGAAATACTCTCACAGAACTTTTTCCAAGACTCCCGCTTTGCCTTTCTGATTTCTTTATTATAACTTGTTAGAGTAGTTCTATAAAGCTCCCAGTTGCCTGACTCTTTAGCTCGATTAAATAGTCGTCGAACTTCTTTTCTTCGCTTTTCTAGGCATTTGTTCCACCAAGTAGAGTTGCGATTATCTCTTTTAGTCTTGAGTGGACAGTTTTCATGATAGGAGGAGATCACTGCTTCGCGAAGTTTTTCCGCTGCAGTATCTATCCCATCGCAACTGTTAATTGTGGTGAAACCGTCCTCAATATAAAGTTGAAGGGAATTTTTATATCCACTCCAATCAGTAGCTTTTGAGTCGCGATATTCCACTACTGGCCTCTGGCCTATTTCAATGTTGAATTGAATATGTCTATGATCTGAACACGAAGGTTCAGTAGATACAGCCCAATGCTGTATCTTATTGCTCAGAAAGTTTGAGCTGATAGTTAAATCTAACACCTCTGATCTGTTTCTAGTTACAAAGGTTGGTTCTGAGCCCTTATTAATAACAGATAGCCCTTCCCCTAGTATATAATCAAAGAGTAACTCACCTCTGCGATTTATATTCGTGCTGCCCCACGATGTATGGTGTGAATTGGCGTCACAGCCCATGACTAACTGAAGTCTGTTCTTCTTGCTATAGTCGATTAATCGCCGTATAGCAAGAGGAGGTACAGTATCCATGTCTCCTGGGAAGTATGCAGAGCAGGCGACTATGTTTGTCATACCATTCTTCTCCGGTAAGTACATCTGGATGGCTACTACATCTGGAGTGCAAAAGCCTGTAAGCAAAAAATAATTAATATTTTTCCTGATGAGTAGACATGCTCTAGGTTTCACCCCAGGGCAGACTATTACCTCACCAGGAATATTGCTGAGACCGGTTACTCGGTCTGTGTTTCCTGTCCATGGTTCTTGCAGGAAGGCAAGGTCGATTAATTCGTCCTTGAACCTTTTGCCAAGGATATAAGAAGCGGCCTTGGCATGCTGTAAGTTTGCCTGTAAACAATTGAATGTGGCAGAGTGTTAAGTGCCGCAGGCAAACTTGTATCTCCTCAAATATTGGAAGGATCAGTCGGTGGGTCAGTTACGACGCCACCATCTGCTCCTGCCAATGATGAGGCTGTGTTTGGTGCCGTCGACGAGGTTTGATCACCTTTCGTCGCCGCTCCAGCTGGTTTTTTTGGTGCCTTTGTCGAGGCCACGACGGTCTTCGATTTCAGGACACCAGGTCCAGTCTCTTTTGCCGGTTTCCTAGAGGAGACGATAGCCGTCTTCATCTTGGGAAATCCAGCTTTCCCAGCTTTTGGTTGGCTGGTGCCTTGGCTACGTGCCGGCGGTACACTACCCCTAGACTTGTGAGGAGTTTTGGCTCTCCTCACTGCCGCAGGGAGTTTTCCGCTCAGCCCCGTGCCATGGATTTTCTCAGATCCTTTAGAGGGACCTGGTTTTGCTGCCTGTTGGGAGGAAGATCTGGTTTTAGGGCGGAAAACAACCTGCCCAAAACCCAGGTAAGGTTTAAAACCCACCCTCTCCAACTCGGCCATAGATCCATCATCAATGGCGAAGGTCCATGTTTGGCCAGGGCCTGTAACTTCCTTGTGTAGAATAGTCCACTCCAAGGTTAACAGACCATGGTTCATTTTCCTCAGCCTAGTGAGGACCTGTTCAGAGGTTAGTCTACGACTGCCCTCATCAGGTATGTAAGCCACGCAGATGTGTGGCTTTGGAAGTTGGTCACCCAGGACGCATCTCAGGGAGGCACCATCCCATGGTTGAAGGGTATTGACTACTCCAGTCAACCACGAAACACTCTCCTGATCTACACAGGTGACCTGCAGCCATCCAGGCCGGAATGTACAGCTCTGGAACTGCACTTGTGGACCACCTTCCGTAATATCCTCTACAGCGGCCATAATAGCGTACTGAAGAGATTCCAGTTGGTTGGTCGTTATGGAGGTTGTCGGATGTTCAAGGTGTAGTATTCCCACCTTGATGCCGGATACAGCCTGCCCATAAGAGGGTTTTTGTAAGTCAATTTTTTCTGACGTTACAACTGATTCATCCGAGCAGGGCTTTTTTGCCTCTTGTCCGGGTGAGTCATCATTAGAGCGTAAGCGCTTGCTTGAACCAGCCACAGAGGGAATATTCTTCACCTCTTGCGACTGATCCTGCTTCCGCTGCTCTAGAATTTGGTTCAAGGCGGATTGGTAAGGTACCCCGCTCTTGAGTAGGCGACTGAGTCGCTTCCTGGCTGCACCTCCTAGTTTCCTAGGACTGCTTTCAGGATTGCTTTCAGGAGTTGGAGAACTGAGGAGCTCTCGTTCCTGATCAGATGTTACAGGGAGGTCAGTTGGAGTCGATAGGTCGACTTCCATCTCCTCTGTAGTTCCTGTTGTTTTTGTTTGTTTTATTGTTACTTCTTCTTCCATAAAGTCCCACGAGTAGCTAGGGAAAAGATGTCCATCACGGCAGAGCCCTGCATTACCGTGACAAGGCTTACTTACGACGAGAGGGCGCCTAGTATCTCGAAGGTTCCGTTAGTGACAAATGATAGGCTCACTGTCATACATCCCCTCGGCACGGATACGCACACCTTAGGATTAAGCCAAAAACCGTTGGGATGTCATTTAGTCAAAGAATAACAGCACCAAAAATGATCCTGTTATTCCCATTACCAGCGGTGCTAACGTGGAAGCAGACACCCGATAGCTGAATTTGCCCACCATTCCATAACCAAAGCTAACATACATGCAAAAGCAGCAAGCAGTAGCTCAAGCAGTGCAACAATGAGCAAAGACAGCCAACCCCGCCAAAAAATGTTGTGTACGCCACGACTGAAAGTGTTAGTTTGTTGGACTCGCCTGTTGCTCGACTCGTTTCACTCGTCTCGCAACAAAGTAGCTCTTTCAGTCCTTGGCATACAAATAACTATTGTGTCACAAGTGCAGAAAATGTGCTTGATCAGCTCAAGGCTATTATAAGCGAGCGTAGCGAAGGGATGGCAGCTGATAGTTAAGGGTTGCTAAAGCGTTTCCTGCATGTATGACACACAACTGTTTTTCGCCTTCCGAATGAAGCAAAAAATAGGAAAATATAACAAAAAATTCTGACATACCACGAGGGAAGGATCCTTCCATCCACGGCTTTTAGCGCCTCGGGTCTCTAACAAAAGCCTGGGGTATAAAGATTTACTTCCCCGCTAGGTATGTAATATACTATTATTTACAACCATATATGTAATGCTGTCATTACTAACGTCATTGAAGGTTGGGAAGTGTCACATTAGACACCTCTACTTCCCGCCCTCATTTCATCTATTCTAGATAAATAGTTTTTATATTTAAAAAAATAACATATTTTTTTACAAATTTTATAATACCTATTTAATGGCAAACAATAAAAAACAACAATGAACTAAAATACAACAAACTACTTATTGATATTAATCTGACATTTATTGACTTTATCTTCTCAATTATTCTGAGAAAACCGCGTTCTTGGTAATTTGTCGTTAAATGTAATATTTTAGGAATGTTCAGAACGAAACAGATTTATTAATTTTGATCGAAATATGATGGTTGTAAATAAAATAGTATACAAACTTTGGTAGGAAGATTCACTCCTGTCACACCAAAATTAACTACTAGTACTCTTTTATCTATAAATAAAATTAGGCGTGCTCCAAAGTTACTTTCTGCTTAAGAGCGCCAATAATGTCAAATTACCACAGCTTGCGAAAAATTAGGCGTGCGCCAAAGTTACTTTCTGATTAAGAGCGCCAAGAATGTCAAATTATGACAGCTCGCGGAAAACATCAACTTTGCTGCTGCTTTTCAAGGCACAAAAGACGACTTTCGATAGTGATAGTAGAAAAAATACATTTAGTTGTGGATTTTTCCTAATAATATTATTGTCTACAATTTTTAGTTCCACCGTTTTGCATTCTTTATTAGTGCGTTGCATAAAAACAATGCTGTGGGCTTAGTAATTTGAAAAGCAGCGAGGATATTTTAGAACTACACTGCCATCTATTTTTCACTAGTGGTAGGTTTCTTTTCTAATGAAGATAGGTATCTGCTGATGATGTTGACACTGCACATGACTTGTTTTTGAGGAAGGAATATTAACAAATTAATTGGTTGAACACTTATCACATGTTTATTAAATAAAATCAATATATAACAAATAGTGGGGAAGAAAATTCATCTTATCTGGGTGAAAGGACATATAGATGGAAATGAAAGAGTGGACCACGAAGCAACTAAGTTAACTAAAACTCAATCACTGTCAGTTACAAAGTATTAGCCCGCACACATTGGAAAAAGTATTATCAAAATATCGCAAAAACAAACAGCAATCAGTATTTCCATTTGTTTATATCTTCAACTCGCCAGTTAAAGTAACCTCTTAAATTTATATTATAGCAAAAGACATCAGAGAATTCTCACAAATTTAAAAGTGAATCATGGACGTTTTCGGGCTCATTTACACAAAATAGGTATTCTCAACACCTTTATGTACTTGCGATAACATATCAATAGCTTATCTTAACCATATTTTTTTTGGACGTGAGAATCGACTTGCAGAAAGTACAGAACTTTATAATTCCCTCATCTCCTACAACTTTCCCATGCCTGTTAATTTATGTTCACTTCTGGCAAAAAACGAAATGGCTATTTTTGACCTACTTATACGGTTTATTACTGATTCTAAATTGGAAATATAGACTTTTCTTCTGATCAATATCTAGACCTTCTATACTCCCTGTGGTTAATGGACACCGTCCGAGACCATTTCTCTCACACAAATTACAAATTTAACAACAGAAATATAACATATATTATGCTTCTTTATTCTATTTTATTCGGCAAATACCTAGGTTTTTTTCATGAATTTTATCGAATGAATTTCAAAGCATCCTGTTTACTCCTTATGTAGGTATATAATAAAAATTGAAAAAGTGAGATTTAAAACACTTTTGGAAAGTAGTTTGGTTCGCTAAATGACCATTTTCATAAACTTTGATAGGTTAAACTTTATTATAGTCGACGTGACACCTCGAAATTCAATATACCGATATATTATTATTTCTAGAATAAAATTATAATTAATACGCAATACTGAGACGTTCGCTTCCTTTTACCCAGATATTGACCAGCGCCAATCGGCTAATAGCCCAGTTAATGGATGTAATCATCACTAAGTAACAGATGCATCTATTCCATTTTTTGAAAAATTCGAAAAATTTTTGACAAGTCACGTGGGCCTGAAACAATACACGTTATTACAGTTTCCTGTAATATTGTTGAACGGTCACTGTTTTTGAAAAATATTATTTTTCAAAAATTCATAAAGTGTGAATATAAATAATTATTCTTCGACATCTGTTGATAAATCACTTTATTAAATACGACAATATTACAGAAAACTGTAATAAGCTTTATTGTTTCAGGCCCAGGTTTGCGATTGGAAGTGAAGATGTCGCTACTGTCACAATCTTTACATTTCCGTTACTGGAATACATGGATTGATTGTGATTGAAGTGTACTCTTCAGTCCGGGATTAGAGATTCTCGGACGGACAGCACATACCTTGTACTGATGAGGCGCAAATACGCCGAAACCAGTCTACAAGTTGTGTTGTCCCTTCTAATAGCAAACCAGAATGGTTGGTTTTAAAATATTTGTAGATATACCAACCCCGTTAGACTTTGGGGTGTAATTCAATATCCGGCGGTGCATAATGCACGGGAAGTAGTTGTTGCTCCTTAGTTGAACGGTCATAAACTTCTATAAACTGAACTAGATAGTCTTATGGCATAAATACACTCATAAAATATATAGGGCAACTGTGGATATCCTTTGCTTTATTTGTAATAAGACTGCAGTTAGTGTGTTGTATGTAACTGGCCAACCACCCAAAACTTTAGGCTGCAATTCGTCATTTTTTGTAAAAATTCGGAACTCAGATCACCACCAAATAATGAAAGGGGTCAGTCAGGGGTAAGAAATGCATTGAAAAATATGTAGATTGGATGAAGAACCGGATTTATTCTTTAAAACTAGGGATGAGCAAGGGCAGATATTGTAACGGGTTCTGGCAGCCAGTGATATTGATTGTGAAGATGAACGTATACCTGGAGAAGGTGGCTCTAAAGGAAGTACAAACAGAAGAACCGGAAATATGGGTTCTATGTCATGAGCTGATGATGCAGTTTATTATGAGTATGTAGGTAGATTGTTGTTTCGCGGAAGTTCTAAAATTAGTCTTTCACAACAGAAGGGCCGATTAACAGTGTGGAATTTTGAAAAAAAAAGTCAAAACTCGGCTTCAAAAAGGTTTGCCCGATTAATGAAATTTTTTTGTACATAGTAGTTCTCGTGATAAGCTATCATTTGAGATACCGCGTTCAACGAATTTCGAATTCTATGGACTTTTTCAAGGGGCTGTAAGTCATGGAAATTTTTTTTTAATGAATATCGGTAAATTACTTTGCGAATCAATATTTTTCCATTATAGGAACATTCTACAGCTTCTCATATGCAGTATAAGAAGAAAACGAATCAGGAAAATTTTTTTATTTTACTGAAAAAATCTTATTTTTTGGACCAACTTACTAATAGCATTTGTAAGCTCTTGACGCCTTAAATATTTTCTTATCGAATATAAGTGAGAAACTACTCAAACAACCATTTCAAAGAGTAACTTAAGGAGTTAGTAAGTTGGTCCAAAAAATAAGATTTTTTCAGTAAAATAAAAAATGTTTCCTGATTTGTTTTCTACTTATACTGCATATGAGGAGCTATAAAACGTTCCTATAATGGAAAAATATTGATTCGCAAAGTAATTTACCGTTTTTCTTAAACAAATATTTTTTTCCATGACTTACAGCCTTTTGAAAAAACCCATAGAATTCGAAATTTGAAAATCGCTTATCGCGAGAGCTACAATTTTAAAAAAAAATTCCATTAATCGCACAAACCTTTTTGAAGCCGAGTTTTAAATTTTTTTTTCAAAATTCCTCAAAGTGCGATGGTCAAAAAGTGTGAGTGATTTTATTAATGTTTTAGACTCCATTTTTAAGTAAGGTTTGTTCTCAATGACTGGCCTAGCGAAGTCTTCGGACAAATGCTAATTACATATTATGCGGAAATAGTTCCAATCTTTGTAGACGTAGACCCAGTGAACCAGAGATAGTGCCGTTGCATTTTAGGAGAAAGAGCCAGCTGATGGTTTGATGATGGTACAACTGTCAGTTCTTCACGCGTTCTACTAAGAGCTGGAACAGTCGGTTATGCGCTGAATACGTTCGTGAACTTGTGCGCGGCCACCGACTTTAAAAAATCAGATCGTTTTTATAAATTATTCACGTTGATTTTCCTGAAAATGGAGCAGTTTTACAGGAGCAGGAGACTGGGTTTTCCGAAAAGGTGAGATTATGAAAAACATTTGAAATAAATATTCACTTTATATTTGAAAAATTTTACCAAAAATTTGTATAGATATTAAAATAGTGCAACTGTCAATATATTTATAAAATATTTTTGATAAAACTATTGCAAATTGTGCTTCTATTTTGATTTTATTTTATGGTTTGTATCATAGACCGTCAAATCGGAAAAAATAAGAAAGATATTGGAAATATCATTCATTCATTAAAAGTCGTTAATATTTCTTACTTGATGTACAAAAATATATAATTAACCATTCACCAATCAGAAGCAGCGGAAACGAATGCAGATATTGAAAGAAAATATTGGAAATTAAAAAAAAATTACCTAATTATAGTTCACAATTCGAACGCAATTTGAGAAATTAAAAATAAGCATAAGTATTTAGTATCTACGTATAGTATTTTTGTTTTCTCCCAAGCATTGTTACTATTTTTTTTCTCATTAATTAATTTGGTTGATATTTTCCAAATAAATTTTGTAAATCTTAAGAAATAGTTAGATTTGTGAATGCTTAATATTATTTGTAGAAAGCATGTCCAAATATATGAAAATATATCCTTTAAACACACGTTTGATCATTAGTAAATTTCAGAAATTTGAGGATACTGTTTTAAACAAATTTGACATCATTACTGACACTGTACCTATTCAAATTCACTGGAATGTCATTTATTTTCTTTGTCATAATATTTGTAATTTTTGGTTAAAATCAAACCATATTATAATCGAATTTCTCACTACAATAACTTTTTTGAGTTTTATGCGTAGGTATAGGTATTTGGCATATATAGTATTATATATCTATGGTATTTGGTAACTGGTTGAGTGGAAGAGCAAATTCTTGATTCACTATTAACTATTTTTCTTCATTTGTATACACTGTATTATGGGCCAATAAAAGCATTTATTATTATTATTTTGCCGATAATAGCAGCAATTCTGTAAGCCACTGGTAAATTTAAAAGCGTGGTTAAAAATTGGACACTATAGGTAAATCTTGGACTGAAAAACCCTTTTGGGACCGGAACCCTTTTGCGGTATCAGCCCCAATGTAATATATTGGAAGAAATAGGCAAAGCCGAAGAAAATAGATCTGACCATTGGAAAGATCTAGTAGGGCTTAGACAATCAAATACTCTGATGGGCGACTAAAACCCGTTGAGATCAAATGAATGCATAAGTCAAAGTAAAACTGCACTAACAGTTTTAACAGGGATCCTAACGGGACAATGCCGCATGAACGGGCACCTGAAAAAGCTCAAAATAGTGGAGGAAGAAGAATGCACGGCAATTCAGAATCCTAGGACACAGCACCTAGGAGATTATTGGAGAGAAGGGGGACATTTACCTAAGTTGAAGCCTGCAGATATCCTAAAATTACTCAGGGAAATAGGACTAAAGGAGCTACTAGTCTCTGAGCAACTAAGTAGAAGTAAGGGGGCATAATAGATATTTCAGGTTTCAGTGAATGTTACCCCATCATACATACTTGTTAAAATGTAAATCCTAATCTTGACTATGTATGGATTAAAACATTTTCAATAGCGGAACCTTCGTCAAATATATCTGCGTTCCTTTAATTTTTAACCGCTTCTTACAGAATTGACACAAACGATCACTTGAATTATAATAATGTATGTATCAATGAAATTTTGGGCAAATTGTAGATTCTTAATATTAATGTAGGTACAATAAAATAAGGAAGTAAACTTTACTCTGACACAATAGTATTTTAAATATTATAAATATAGAAATTGGGGTCAAAATGAGAATATTTCCAATAATAACCGTTTTTTTTTGCGTTGAAAAGTTGCTAGTTATATACTTATTTCAAAGAAAACGATAATTGAACATATCAGTTGTAGCTTATCGGAAAGTAACTTGTTTTGTAAAAGAAAAACCAAGTACATGTTTATCTTTCTAAAACGAGCTTCTTGCTTCAAACAACACAAACTCAAACAGTACCGTTTGCGGTTGTATAAAAAATTAATGGAAAATTGGTTTGAAACATAGAATAGGATCAGCTTTTCAAACAATGTCTTATTCACGAAACAATAGTTTAGAGAAACAGTTCACTAAATACCCTTTATCCTTTATGATGGCACCATTACTTCGCATGAACTTTGCATTAATAGTTTCAAACAAACCTTGACTTTGTTTATTTGCTTTAGAACCTTGCACAAATTGATAGTCAACACAAAAATAATATATTACAAATTTAAACAAGAGATTTTTCAAATCGCCGTATGTAGACCTAACAAATAAATGTAATACTTATTTATTTATTTGTTATTCAAACAAACCTTACGGTTTTATTACATGAATAAATATATAAAATAAAATACATTTTAACTTAATATGTAAAGAAAATATAAGTAGTAATGGTAATTATAATAATCAAAACTGTATGAGTATATACACCCACCTTTAAAACTGTTCACATAGATATGTCAGTTAAATGATCTATAACTGTTTTGTGGAAAACTCTGGCAGAAACTGTCCATTCCAGTGTATTGAATTGGTTTGCGAGTCGAAATATGTTTACAGTAGGTGATCTCGAAATATTAAACGATGGAGGCACATTAAATATAGGTACTGGGCGAATTCTTCTAGGTGGAACGTTAAATCTAATTAATGACAATATCTCTGAGGAGTTAATTCTATTATTAATAATATTATACAGAAATGATATTATGATAAATGTCTATTTTCTAAGGATAATATCTTAAATTCGTTCCTAAGGATCGTGCTCCTAACTTTCTGGCAGTCCGGGTATATGCGATATTTTTTGAAATATAGAAATCTAAAAAATTTGTTTTGTATTTTCTCTAATTTACTGAAACTGTTTTGGTATTCAGTAAACCAAATTAGTGAGCCGAATTCTAGTTTGCTTCTAACTAAGCTATAGTATAAAAGTTTGAGAGTGCTTATATTTTTAAAATTGTATGATTGTCTTATAGTTGTGAGTAAAATTAGTATGCACCGTTTTACAATTTGTCGGCGAGACAAAGAAATCTATAAGCAGAAGCAGAACCGGTTTCAGACAAATTTAGAATTATTGCAGGATCCCAACGCACTAGCGATTTATGTACTCTCTTTTTCCGAAGAATAGCAGTTTTACCGATAACTGTAATAATGGATTTTTTGAAAGTTTTGTCAATTATGTATTCTTTCAGCAGCTCCATGCTTTGACGCAAAATTTTCTTGTTTCAGTTGCTTGTACATATTTTGTATCATTTTTTGCGTAGATAGAGACTAGAACATACAAAATTTCTTTCTGGCTATTGTCTCAAATCCCTACTCTCCACTTTCAGAAATTTCAAAACCTTTGGTAAACAATTTTAACAATAAAACATTTAAAAATTGAATAGATGAGGCTTTTACTTGATGAAGATCCATACTCGATGAAATAAAACAATTGAATTTGTTTAAACCTTCATTATATTATATATATATATATATATATATATACTTCCAGGTAAACCTGTTCAATACTTTAGTTAATCCCATATTTAGAAACTTTTTTGCTTTTCCAGGTAAATGAATTATAATACTTTTATCAATATCCGTAAAATTCCCTATTAATGCTCTGTATAAATTAAAAAATTTTCATTATACCTCCACATGTTTGAGAAAGCTACTGTGTTAGCGAAACGCGTCACAAATTGTATTTTGAACTTAGTTCAATTATAATGAAGGTTTAAACAAATTAAATTTATGATTTCATCGATAACATATTCATGTTTTATACATACAACAATTAAACAATTTATTATATTCACTGCGACATTACATGGAATCAAGCAGAAAGAAAAAATAAACTTTGACATTGTTTGTTGGCATATATTAATACGTTTGTTTACTCTTCTAGTATATTCATTATTCAGAGCCTATAACAATATCTTCCAATTCGAACGGTCGCCAAAAAGCCATAATTTTGATTATTACCAACAAAATAGTTTTATAGTCAATAAAACAAAATCTCAATCACAGCAACATCTAAGAACACAATATCTCGTAAATAACAGAAATGAACTAAACCCACCCTGGAACGTTAACAGTCCATGGGGACTGACAATTCAAGTATTTTGCATAGACCAATCGAAAGCTACATTGCTCCAATGAGAATCAATTGTTCTGTTGATGGTAGGTCAAGACTAGAAATGATTTATCGCTTTTTTTACCTTGCCGCATACTTTTATTTTATTGTGAAACAGTGCAAACTAATTCCACTCACAACTATACTTCATATACACTATTTCACGAATGTAAACTGTAAATTTGTTATATCATACTTTAATTTATTGCTCTTTTATAATCAAAAATCCAAAAGAACGAATCTAGAACACTTTAGTAAGTTTGTAGATGTAAAAGGAGACGAGATGTGGAAATTCTAATTTTCAAGCTTCAATATTAATAAAACGTTTGAATTACATAAATAACTACAACACCCGTCAGCTCAAACGATCACGTAAAACATTTCAAACTACTTTCCCTCGTAAATTAATACCATACATCACAATTAAACTTCAAAAATGGACATCTCTATAAATTGATGAACGTCAATTTTTTTTAGATTTGTGAAAGTCGTCTAATCGATGAACAAGAAATCTATTTCAAGCGGTTCTAGACAGATATGTATTTTTTTTTAACTATCATGCAACAGGTGCAAAAAGTAAGTGTTTATTGCACGCGACGGAAAATTGAACAACACGTTGTGTGCAATAAACACTTTTTGCATGAACTGCATACAATTTTTTTTCTACGTGCATGAAAAACCCAAAAAATGTCTTATTTAGGTTGCTCTAAATGGACTAAGAATGGCGTATTTGAATGTTTATGTTTGTCATGATTATAAAACGCTGTAGTAAAATGACAGATGGTTGCAATAAACTTTTTATTGCTCTAGAGTAATAAAGAACTAGTTTTTCCACAAAATTAAGTTTTGTTTTTTGCATAAACGTAGAAAAAACTAATTTTGAAATAGTGACAAACTTTTAAGTTCGTTAACTTCTAGGTTGATTGTTTATTTATTGTAGTGGAACTTATAGGAAAATTAAATAAAATGTTTGCCATCCAAATATAATAAAAAATAATGAACTGTGCTAATTAATATAAATAATATTCCAAACATTTCGTTTCATATAAAAGTATCTTGAAGGTTTGATTTCACTTCTTCGTTTTCAAACCTAATTGTGCAGTGAAAAATAATTGAATAATCAAATAATAAATTTCACTTATTTATTACAAATGCGTTTATTGTTAAATGCAATTTTGAAACTGAAATGTTTATACACTGTGTCCGTAAAGTATGGAACAAATTCATTTTTAGCTTAACAGACCATTTTAAGAAATAATCCTGAAACACGTCGATTTTTGATTTTAATTTACCGTATTTTAAAATAATAATCTAATATACAGGGTGAATTACTTTCGAGTAATGACGTCACCGTAATTTTTTTTAAATGGAACACCCCCATTTTGTCTCAATTTTCGGATTACTCTAGCTGAGCTGATTCCAAAAATGTATCACATGTTGATTCCAATTAGTACAGGGTGGACAAAAATACAATAGTTTTGTGTGTGCTCATAAAGTAACGCGTAACATTCTTTATTAGTTAAATTATAATATTATCAAAAATACTTATTGTCTAGCGGCAATTGGTTTAAATTAACACCCTGCAGTTTGCTACATTTGTAGATTAATAAAAATGAGCTGTTTCCAAACATGTTTGGTACTTGTGGTCTAGCAGACAGAATATGAAAGAAATTATTTCTTATCAATTTAAAAAAAAACATAGTCGTTTAGTTTTTTGTGAAATTTCATTATTTGTTTAGTAATTTATTGATGTTCAGTGACAGTTTAGTACTACAATATTTTTGCTATTCGTGAATGTTTTAATTATTGCTTAGATTTAATTTGAAGTAGAAATGGAGTTAAGTGTAAAACAAAAAATTGAAATACTTATGATGATTAGGTATGGAGACAGATCGCGAACTCAGATGGAAGTCTGCAATTTGTTTAATGATAAATATCCAGAAAGACCTATAACGCTTTCAAGTCAGTAATATTGAAAAGAAATTTCGAGAAACTGGTACGGTTGAAAATGCACGCAAATCAGGTCGTCCCTCTGCAAATGCTGATACAGCATTATATGTTTTACTTAGTTTCGCGATATCGGTGTTAGCAAAACATCGGTACAAAAACTATTGAAGCTTGAAAAATGGCATCCTTATAAAATCAAACTTGTGCAGGAATTAAACGAAGATGATCCCGATAGAAGAATCCAATTTTGCGAAAAAATGTTGGATAAATGTCACCGAGACCATCTCTTGATACAAAACATAATTTTTTCTGATGAGGCCACTTTCACGTTAAATGGCGAGGTCAACCGTCAGAATTGTAGATACTGGGCAAAAGAAAACCCTCACTGGATGGAGCATCATACACAATACCCGCAAAAGGTAAATGTATGGGCTGGAATTGTAAGAAATCGAATCATCGGACCCTACTTTATTGAAGGTAATTTAAACGGGGCAACGTACCTTGAGTTTTTAAAGAGGTATCTCGTACCTACTTTACGTAATTTGTTTCCCAGCAGACGTAATCCTGGAGGTTTTGATGAAAGTTTATGGCTTCAACAGGATGGTGCACCTCCTCATTATGCTGTAGATGTTAGAAGGTACCTAGATGAAATTTTTCCGAACAGGTGGATTGGTAGACGTGGACCTATTGAATGGCCAGCGAGGTCACCAGATTTCAATCCTTTGGATTATTTTATGTGGGGCCATCTGAAGAATGTTGTGTATCAAACGAAACCAGCAAATATTCATGAATTAAAAGAGAGAATTCGGACAGCCATAAACAATATTTCTCAAGACACAATAAACAAGGTTCAACAAGAATATGTACACCGTTTGGGTTACTGTCAAATACAGCAAGTGCTGCAGTTCGAACATTTATAAAGTCATGTATTTCATCATATTCCGAACATTGAGACAAAATGGGGGTGTTTCATTTAAAAAAATGATTGCGACGTCATTACTCGAAAGTAATTCACCCTGTATATTAGATTATTATTTTAAAATACGGTAAATTAAAATCAAAAATCGAAGTGTTTCAGGATTATTTCTTAAAATGGCCTATTTAGCTAAAAATTAATTTGTTCCATACTTTACGGACACAGTGTAGATTATGTTCGTGTTGTATACAGTATACTCGATAGATTTGATTCATAACTGTTTACAAAGGCATGTCACTAAAGAACAGACATTACAATTATTTTTTCATACGTAACTGAGCAGTTTTGTTATACGATGTATATTTTTTTACGTAATATTTAGATCAAACCAAAAATTTACCAGTACATAATAGTTCACCATCATTTTATCTGAAATGGTTAATCAAAAGCACACAAAGCGTTATAAAATGTGAAAGGATTATTGACTTAAGCGGTTTATGAAAGTAATATTAACATTTTTTGGAGGAATTTACATTTATTGGTTTCAATCTCCAGCTATTTCGGTCACAAATGCTATCCGATAATTTATCTCGCTAGCTTAGCCTAGCCTAGTTCGAGTTTGTTTGGGGCTTTGGTAAAGAAAACGAAAAATCATTAGAGAAAACTGTTTGGTATTTTATTTCTCATTTTGCAGACAGTAGGATTGTTTATCTACCAATAATTATGTTCTCAACTTAACTTTTACCACTAAAAATTGATTAATCGAAATATCCGAACATTTCTATGGACAATGAAACAACAATACATACTGCTTGTACTCACAAATATAATCAACATACAAAACCAACAAATTGAGTAGATATATCATGGCGGAAACTTAGCAAGCGATACACATTATTAGAGAAAGGGTACCTACTGATCTTAAGCAATGATTTATAGATTAGTTCCTTAAAACTTGTGTTGGCGACAAAAAAATTAAGAAATCTTTTGTAGGTCAACATCAACAACAAAAATTTGCAAAGTTATTAGTAAAAGTGTTGAATTCATTAGCCAAATTTATGCCAAACGAGTGGATGAATTGTAAGACAGAAAGTCTATATTCAAATAAGTTCTTTTAAACCTTTTTTCTACGACCTTGTGAATCAAAATGATATCTCTTTTTTATATATTATGTTCTCACGACCTAAAATCTGGTCGAAAAAGTTTTCAAGTCGACTCTAGTATTGTATGTGTATTGTGATTAGCGACTGGATGATTTTATAACGTCTAATTGCTACTTACTGCGGTAGTGAAAGATCAAACAAATAAATACCTTCATACTTTCAGTAGAAATAGCTAGATATAATATAGAAATTTTTATTTTTTATAGCAAGTACAAAAGTTACTTTCAGTTTTATTCAATTTCTTAAGTGATGTTTGAGGTTTCTACTTGATTGGAATGATCAGTGATGGATTTAGGCCTAGGCCCGCGAGGCATAATTTGAGGGGCGGCATTTTGGTTTTTATAAAAAAAATTCTATAGAATAGATTATTCATAATTTAATGCTCATTATTTAAATTTAGTAAAATCACGTTCAGTTGAATCTGTAACAGAAGCAGTCGACTATTTTCTACTATGCAAGTACTAATTTCTCCTCACATCGTTGGCAGTTCTCGGTGTGCAGCGTACACATTTGAGTTACGATTATTTCTCAAACTCGTTGATCTGCTCGACATGATGCATGCTACGCATTAGAAAAGTAGTAGTCTGGAATAAATTATGCACTGGAATCCATTGCCGAGAGCAGAAATGAGCAACCGACTACGCGATCTGAAGCTACAGGATTGCACCGAAAATTACAGCATTTAGAAACATCAATTCTAGTAATTGTTTGGAGTGCAATTTAAGATCGTTTTGATACTGCTAGTAAGAAGCTTCCACGAAATGGGCAAATGGGCAAATTGTCATTCTGCTTATCTGTGGTCTGTGGTATTTAAACAATATACCCGCAAAACAGTCTGACTTCTAATTCGTTGCTAGGCAACTGATGCTTATTTATTTATTTATTGTCAAACTGTCAAGCTGAAGGCGTCATATTAGCAGCATTATCCTTATTATAGTTTTAACAGTTTCCCTTTATTTTTCGTTCCGGTGATTTTTATAATGGATTTTGATATTTCTGATTTTGGATGGTGATCGTATGAATAATATAGTGTGCAACACGTGTGCAAATGCTAATTTCTCACTCGTGTGATTTGCGACACTCGACTCGCGCACTTGTTAGACAATACAATAAATAGTCAAACTGAATGGATTCAGTTTTTAAATATATCAGCTGTATTTGATGTTTTCACCAACAACAGAATTATTTTTTTTCGTTTTTTATGATTTTTTTTTAAACTACATGAATATTGGCCTAACTCTAATACATTTCATTACAGTCCCTCTGCTTTGAAGAAGTTAAAGTCACGTTATACATCTGATAATTTTACGGTGTATGCTCTGTTCTTAAATAATGATGTTTAACATTAAATTTCAACAATTAAAAACAATCTAATTACAAAAAATACTGTTTTGAGGATAGAGCTTTTTTACATTTACTGTTATTAATAAAAGGCGTTTGCTGTTATGTTTGGTGAGATATGATTAATATTTTTTTAAAACTTATGTTACTTTATTGATAACGAAGGAAACCAAATTTGACTACATTCTTCGAAAATGTTAGCTACATATTTCTTTGCATCAGGTTGTTTTTTATAAAATTATTGGACTCAAAATTCAAATACCTTTTAGATGTTTTATTGATAAGAACATCTAAAAATGGCAAATATTTGTTATTTTTAAATAAAATTTCAAATTTAAATATTTTTTATATTTCAAAGATGTCTACATATCCTCGCCAGTCTACCTTTCAGAAAATACCTCAAAGCACTTTCATATACAGATTGCGAAGAGTCTATTTACACAAGTACGACTTGAAAGAGAGAGAAGAATAATTGTGTGCTCAGCGATGAGCGTGTAAAAGTTTGAATGTGACACTGTTGCCGGATGAACTTGTCTAGTTTTACCTAATAGTGCATGAGTTCGAAAAAAAGTTAATGATAACGAGACAAAAATATAATTTGTACAAATTAAGCTGCGCTTCTGGCAACTGCGGTTAAAATAGGGGGTCACTGAACACACATAGTATGGCTCGATTAGACTTTTCGCAATCTGTATATTGTAATACAAAACTCATCTTTTAATTTTCATTGATTCATTCAAAAATTTAACCTAATTATCTATTCAATAGCTCATTCAAACTGACAGACCACTTATTTTCTGCTCGTGATAAATGTGGTAAATTCTTAAAATTTGAGGTACCTAAATTAGCACATTCAAATGAGATAAAAAAAAATGAAGAGCACATACGAGTAAGATTACCGGAATGCTTTCTTTTTATTTAAGTGAATGTTATGTATCATTTAGCGTTATTGTTTGCGGTTCAGTTGTGAAAGGTGAACTCACATAAACTCGAATCTTTCTCCCGAGTTTAAAGATGGAATGGTTATTTTTAACACCACCTTCAATCAAAAATCTGCAGCATATTTGTAAATGAATACAATATTCAATTAATCGATTCCAAAGATAATAGTTTAATACTATTATGGAATTTAAAAATTACTTTTCAAAGAGTAGACCATTCACTAAGAAGCAACAACTACTCCCCTGGCTATATGCATCAATACATTTCCTTTACTGAGGATTGATGTGATTTCAGCATTGTCTCCGGTCCAGAATTATGCTCCCAGAGCTTCTGATCGGATGATATCTACCTTGTACTGATAAGGTGCAAATATTGTCCCTGCTAATTACAAACCAGAATGGTTGATTATATCTTGCAGATATACCAACCCCGTTTAACTTGGAAGTGTAATTCAATAACCTTCGTGGCATATAGCCAGGGGAGTATAGTTGTTGCTTCTTAGTAAAGAAATGTCTGTATTTACTGTAGATTTGGTACAGAATAATTAAAATCTGAGAAAACTAAGCAGACTTACAGTTACAATAACATTTATGAAAAAATACTAGGGCTTAATCTCAAAATATGTACAAAAGTGAAATAAATTTAGCCCATTTATAGAGTAACATGTAAAAAACCATCAAATATTTCGGTTTATCATGTAACATTTGAGATTTTAATAGTGATTGTTAATATTTTTGGCGTAAATGTTTCTATTAAGAGATAATTTTTAGTAAGTTTCAACGTAAATTATGAAGGTCACTTCATGGATAAACTTAATTCCACATTTTTGGCTGAAGCGTTACATTTTTATTTAGAGCTAAAATAATATCAACTTATTTTATAACTGAATTATTTCTGTACAATCCAAGACGAATCACTACTAACTCAAAGCGGAAACAGAAAACGTAGAAAATTTTTCTAAATATTCTTCAAATGCTTATTGATGCATTGTTTCTTGCAAAAATATATCCGGATGATCCTTTTATTTGGTATAATTGTATTTTGATGGACAATAACGAATCTCACGATTTTAAGATCACCTGCTAAGACAATTTAAAGTAAGTAAATAAGTTTGTGGTTGTTAATAATATAAATTTGTGGTTAACATCAATTTATTTACAAAGCGTAAAAACTTTAATTTGCCGGTACCAGCTTCTTCCACCTCTAAGCAACTGATGGTCGAAAGGAGAGCTGTAACCACACCGTCAACCTCGACAAACAACACCAAGGCAACGAACGACTCGACTTGAAGGTCTAGGTTGGTTCACGTACGGCCGGTCTTTAACATACATCATCCTCTCGTGAACTAGATCACCGCGACTTCGGCGAAATTTTCACATTAAATTAATTAAATACGAACAGGAAATTACAAAAGGCTTTTAAAGTACGTTCTATTGTCGGACAGAGCAGGACATTTCAAAGTGTGATAATTTTAATTGTCATTATACTAAATTATATTTAACTATTCATTTAATAAAAAGTTGGTTTTAAAAATAATATGTGTATAAAGAAGTTCTAATGTGCATGCACAACCCCTCGGATAATATAATTTTGCATTTACGTCATGTTCATTTGCTAATTTTTTCTGGAATTTCTTTCTACTTTGGTCAAATCCTAAACTGCTTCAGTCTTGTTCAGTTCCTGAAATGATTTGAACTGACGGTTAGATAATTGAAATTAACTGGACATTGCAGCTTACTACAAAAATAAAAATTCTACCAGAAATAATTCCATTGAAAAATGAACTAACCCCATAAATGCGATATTAATTATAAAACGTAAATTGACAATGTTAAATGAAATTTGTTCACCTGTGGAAGAGCTCAGATTTTAAAGAGGTACAGGTGTAAATACGAGGATATATTGAAAAATTCTTAGCCTACTATAGAACCAAACAAAATTTCAATGTCAAAATATTTTATTAACCAACATATTCTCCTCTTAATTGGATACATGTATTACAGCGAACCTGCAACGTCTCTAGACCTTTGAAGAAAATGTTTCTTCTTGCTCTGCAAACCAGACCTCCACAGCTTTTATTACCTCCTCGTTGGAAGAAAATGTACGACCTTTTTAAACTTTTTTTCAGTTGAGTAAAGAGATGATAGTCGGACGGAGCCAAATCTGGTGAATAAGGGGGGTGCTCTAGTAATTCAAACCCTAAATCACGAATTTTTTGCATGGCAACATGAGATTTGTGTGCAGGGGCATTGTCCTGCAAAAACAAAACACCTTTGGATAGCATTCCGCGTCTTTTCTCTTTAATTTTTTCCCGTAGAGTGGTCAGTAATGTCGAATAGTAATCTCCAGTTATTGTTCCACCCTTATCCAAAAAATCAATCATGATTACTCCATGGCAATCCCAAAAAACTGAAGCAAGAACTTTTCCAGCTGATTTTTGGACACGAAACTTCTTAGATTTTGGAGAACCAGAGTGTCGCCATTCCATCGATTGTTGCTTTGTTTCTGGATCGTAGAAATGTACCCAAGTCTCATCCATAGTAATAATTCGGTTTAAGAAGTCTACATTGTTTTCAAATTGAGCACAGATCGAAGGCGATGCTTCTACCCTTGCTTTTTTTTGGTCAACATTCAAACATTTGGGGATCCATTTTGCAGCACTTTTTCTCATGTCCAAATTGACGTGAACTATATGATGAACGCGTTCGTATCAAATCTTCTGTGCTTCAGATATCCGTTTTAGCCCAATTCGACGTTCTGATAAAATCATGTCATGAACTGCATCGATATTTTCGGGGACTGACACAGAAACTGGCTTTCCCGATCGGTCATCATCTTCAATGGAAAATTTACCTCTTTTGAAGCTTACAGTCCAATTTTGCACGGTCGCATACGAAGGACATTGATCACCAAGGGTATTAAGCATATCTTTGTAAATCTGCTTACCTCTTAACCCTTTAAATACAGGTACTTGATGATGGCTCGATACTCCAATTTTTCGATTTTCACAATTTCGGTGGACATCTTTCTTCTTTCAATTTATTGCGTAGCACTGGTTTACTTTTTTGGCGTCAAACACTGACACTTCTAATAAGTTATTGTTCGTTGCTATGGTAGCGCAATATTTTGTTTATACATGGAACTGGTCTAGGCTAACTAGATATCAATACATCCTCGTATTTATTCTATAACAATAATTAAAAGTGAAGCTATTATACCAGATTATTTAAGAGAAATTTAAGTTAATTTCAATTCAACATTGCTCATTTTCCATGATTTGGTTATTAATTATCTCACCTTTCACTTTATATTTCACTGGAAATTTTTTAAAGTGTATTAAAACTCCACCTGCCGTATTGCATAACGATCTAATATACAATAAAGCAATAAAAACAGAACGATGGAACAATTTTAATTAATTGAAACGTCATTTGTCATAGGTATTTAGGGTGTGATTATTTCCAATTATATGAGTTTCACGTCGTAAATCGCATAATAAAACGATTGCTAACTTCAGTGACATTATTTTATTTCAATTTGTAAATTGTGTTTGAAAAAATATAACAAAAAAATTTGTTGGCTTATGTTGGAGATTATTAACGATAAACGTGTATAAAGAAGAAATATGGACAAATAAATATGTGATCAACAATATTGTGTGATAAGGAATGTAAGAAGATGATTTTAGATGAAGATGGAGTTATACCTGCCCGAGGGAAGTTGGGAGTTTTAATGTCTGGAGAAAATCGAAACTATTGAAATCAATACGTAAACTTACTTATAGTCAGTGATGGATGGGGAAGGCCCGGGCCTAGGGCGGCATTTTAAAAATTGCTTCATGTTAGTTTTTATAAAAAAAATTCTGTAGAATAAATTATTCATAATTCAATGCTCATTCTTTAAATTCAGTAAAATCACGTTCAGTTGAATCTGTAAGTAATAGAAGCAGACGACTATTTTCCATTTTGCAAGTACTAATTTCTCCTCACTTCGTTGGGAGCTCTCGGTGCAGCGTACAAATTTGACAGTTACGATTCTTTCTCAAACTCGTTAGTCTGCTCGACATGAAGCATTAGGGCGGCAGGAAGCCTAAATCCGGCACTGCTTATAGTTACTTGAAATTTGACGTTTCTATTGTTAGCGTTTTAAAAGTTAAGCAAAAAATGGCGGAAAATCAAACTTAAAATTCGATACTTGACCGAAATTTTCTCATGAATAAATCTATATTAAAATCATCTTGAATCATTTGCGGTAACAGAAACACAAAGTACAGAACGCATAAAGATGTTTAAATGTAATAAAGCCGCATTAATATGGAATTGTTTGGTTTCGTTTGCCTCGACAAGAAATGAAACTCGCATTTCCAATGTGTAAGACTGTTCCAGTGGTCTACTAAATTTATCATGTATCTAGAGTGTTCGAATAGAAATAACACTTTTTTTAAACTTCAGTAAATCATATTAGCACAGACAACAAAACAGAAATATCAGAACGCGTATATCCCGTATATCCTAACCTTATTTATACGTAACGAATATGGTGTGATGTGATGTTACTTATGATATTTCGTTTATTTGGAATGAAACTATATATATTTGAGATCTGATCGATTACGAATCTCACAGTTCGTTTTTCTAATCGAAATCTACATTTAAATTCAATATCAGACCATGTTTCAAAATGACTGGGTCTACTTCTAAAGGTTTGCGGTCTTCTAGGATGTAAAAAACCATTCAAAATTTGTTAAAAATCTTCATCGTCGGTTAATTCTTCTAATAATTCGTTCATTTTGATTGAAATAATGAATTATCAGATATTCAACCTCACTTTCTGAGGTTAACAACTCAACGTCAAATGCCAAAACCCTATTGAACCGCCTTTGAACGCTCTTCGAGGACCATTCATGTAAACTTCTATTTGAACCACAGATCAGTAGTGACTGACCTACTTACAACAAAAATTTGCAATTAAACTCGGTTCAACGCAGAACCACAGAGTTGAACTATGCATTTACAACCAGCCTTTAGTTATAGAAAATGTCCTGTTTACCGACTTGGCAAGTTAAAAAATAAACCATTATCTGATTTATTTATTGCGGTCATTCTTGATGCTTTGCTTTGTAATAAATCAGCAATTGTGAACATTAGAAACGGTTGCAGATCTAACTACTACGATTTATAGTGAACTGATTACTAGGAAGAGAAGGAAGTTTATTCTCGTAATAACGGTTTGGAGTAAAGTTAATTTGCAACATAATTTTAATGAGCTGAATTGTAGAAGTTAATTTAATGATGATATTCCAATAATAATTAATATTTGCTAAGCTTTCTATTAAACGAGTGGCAATCGTGAACGTAGCAATGATCAGTTATGTATAAAAGTTTAAAATATCGTTGTAATTATTATAAATTATGGGTTGTAATTTTATAGAGAGTTCAATTTGTAGAAAATACTTTTTTAATATATTTTTTAGTCGACCTATACAAAAAATGACATTTTACGTACTTATTTCCGGATGCAAAATGGTCTATCTTTGACGTCATTTACTTTTCGTCCGCAAACACTTTTCGTCCGCTGTGGTTACTATGGTTACCTGTGACAATAACTGTCTTTTTGTGTTGCCAAATTAATTATTTACGAAATTCGCTAAATTTTTCGTGTTAATAACATCGTGGAGTGAATATTAGTGTTCATAATAATCAAGAATGGATAGTGATAGCGATATGGATATCAGTAACACTCCTCCGGAGCTGCGGGAGCTGGCAGCTAAGGCCACGTTGGATTTACTCCCCCAGAAATCACGCTTTATATAAGAAAAACAATACAACACGTTCAAGGTCGACGAAAAAATGTAATATGCACCTCGGCGAAGAAGTCTATTGTCTCGCCTGCTTGCTCCAAATGAGGCGGTAACACCAGAAAACATCAAAAAATCCACAAAATCGTTTTGAATGATCGAAAGTGAAGTTGCGTGAGTTAGCTGACATCGTAAAGATATCAAAAGGACGTGATGGTTTTATATTGCATGAGGAATTGACTATGAGAAAGCTCTGTTCAAATTGGGTGCCGCGTTTGCTCACTGTTAACCAAAAACAACAACGTCTGGATGCTTCTGAGCAGTGTTTGACAATGTTTAAACGTAACAAACCAGAATTTTTGTGTCGATATATTACTATGGATTAAACATGGATCCATCACTTCACTCCGGAATCAAAACGATCGTCATTTGAGTGGACAGCAGCTGGAGAACCTCGTCCAAAGCGCCCGAAAGCACAACAATCAGCTGGAAACGTTATTGCCTCGGTATTTTGGGATGTACGTAGTGTAATATTCATCGACTTTCTTGAAAAGTGGAATACCATCAACAGTGAATATTATATAGCGTTATTTGAGCGTTTGAAGGCTGAAACTGCAAAGAAACGTCCGTATATATGGCAAATAAAAAAATGTTGTTTCATCAAGACAACGCACCGAGTCGCTAGTCAATGAAAACAATGGCAAAACTACATAAACTGAAGTTCGAATTGCTTCCACATCCATCGTATTCGCCAGATTTGGTTCCCAACAACTACTGAATGTTCGCAGTCCTAAAAAAATGCTTTCCGGTAAGAAGTTTCGCTCGAATGAAGATGGTTATCGCTGACAGTGAGGCAAAAGATAAATCGTTTTTAAAAAGTGGTATTGAAATGTTAAAGTGGCGCTGGAATGATTGCGTTGTTCTTGATGGAAATTATGTTGATGAATAAAACTAATTTTGAACAAAAAAAAACGTTTTCTTTATTAGACCCGGGACCTTTCAGCCCATGTGTTATATTATTTGTTTGTTTAGATAGACATGTTGAAAGTAGTTCATAAAACACGAGACATCCTGCAACAATAATCATATTTATAAAACAAGTTTAAGAACTCCCACAACAAATATTTCTTTTAATAGTAGGTCAACAGACGTTTGTATTAGTTTTGTATTAATATCCACGGAAGAAATATTATAAATGACCACAAAAAAACGTGTATTAGCATACGTAGTGCATACCAATGAAACTGGACAGTAATAACTTAAAAACTTCATACTAAAGGATACATAATTTTGTGATTACGATAATAATGTTGATAATATTAATATTATACAAATATGATTAAGTTTTTAATGAATCTCTAGTGAAATATTCAGCTTAACCACATCATGTAAATTTTAGGATCAAAGGAAAAAGTATGCCATTCGTTTGTTTGGATATAATACTCAACACTTGAACTAGAATAAATCTTTTTACCATTTCCCATGTTATCTACTTCCATTCCAGTAGCTTCGTGTCTTCTATACACATAGGCCACTACAGTTTGACTGGGGGAATTTTTGAGTAGTTGTAATGATTGTATTATAACGAAAATTGCAGAAGAATCTAAATAAATTATTCTTCTATTAGCTGGGGAAGTGGAGAAATTGCTGTTTCGTTTCGAAACAAACAGCTATGGTTCTGTAACAAATCCAATTGGATATAACCTTGTGTAAAGCGAACCATTATCAATGTTCCTTGGGTTATTACTACTGAAAATTACATTTCCTTATTGCTTTTGAGTTCTGCGATATTTAAAGAAACTGCATTATACTTTAATTATTATTGCTTCAAAGATAGATTGGTAGTTGAACACACTCTCTTCCTAATTTAAAATATGAATTCATTTTATCATATTTCCCAAGCAATTTGCGTAGTATCCCATATTGTTTTTAATTTATAGACTAAAATCAGTTTAATAAAAAATTGATGAAATATAAATAATGGTATTGAATTAATTTAATAATGGAGAGTAAAAGTTTCATTGTCCGAATTTCGAAGTTAAACACGATCAAAATCTACCATGCCATTGTTATTTTCACCAATTTACCTATTGTTTTTATTGCGAATTTTATAATTATGTAACAAATCAAACTCATCAATTAACCATTTTTAAGCACTATTTTTATGCAAAGATACTTTCCCTGGGTATTATTTAACAATGGCTCTTTTAAAAATATGGTAATTGTTATTCTAATTTCGTTCATACAGCGCGACCTCATTCATTTCAACAGTTTTTTTGTATGGTTTTTAATAACTATAGAAATCGATGTTAATTGTGAAATTTGGAAAAATATTACCATAACTAAATTTTATTATGATTTACACCAGACAGTAGGGATCATTGTTTTTGGTTAAAGTACTTTCCACAGTAACTTTAACTTATTTATTTCTCTAGATAAAATAGGTGCTTAATAAAAACATTTTAAAACATTGATAAAATGTGTAAAATTTGAGGACAATCAATTCGATAATTTTGTGCACTTATTATGATTTCTGTGCATTTATATTTTTAGTTTTATTAAAAGTTAGGCTACCTTAAAATCAAGATTCAGATTCATTAGGAACAAAACTATACATGCAAGCAGTGGCGGATTTACCAGCAGGCTGGAGCCTAGAGCGGCAAATTTAGTTCATAAGCTGAACGAGAGAATTTTAAGTACTTCGAAGAAAAGGCGATCGAGTTAAGTGTATCGAAAGAATATACAAGAGAGATGAAAAAACGACAACCAAAAAGAAAAAAAGATTGATGAGACACCAGATCAAGATATTGGAATAGCTGCGAGTATTTACTTCATGGTTAACACGTTTCTCGTTGTCATAGATAGACTCATATCCGAGTTAGCAAAATGGCAAGAGGCTTATCAAGGATTTAACGACAAATTTTCATTTCTCACCAAAATGAGTGAATTGTTACCATCAGTTCTGACGGAAAAAGCAAGTTTTTTAGAAAAAAATGTATTCTAATGATTTAGAAGCAGAGTTAGTTCAGGAATTCCTACACTTTCAAAGCTACCTTTCGTCTGGAAGAATTTCAATAAAACAAATTTCTGGATCAGTAATAAGTCTGTCTTCATTCCTGCGAGAACAGAATCTAGGAAAAATTTATCCAGACTTGGATATAGTACTTCGTATGGATCTTTGTACACCAGCGACAAATTGTTCAGGTGAAAGAAGTTTCTCTTGCTTGAAGAGAGTAAAGATCTACCTTCGATTGATTTTAAGTCAAGAAAAGCTAAACGCTTTAGCTCTCTTGTACATAGAGTCAAAGCTAATTAACAAGATTTCGTACGACGATATAATAAATGATTTTGCGAATTCGAAGTCTCGCAAAAAGGTATTGTAATGCTTTTATAATTTACCTAACTTAAATTATAATTCTAACAAATAATTAAGAAAAGATATATTTATTGTATAGTTTTTAAACTGTGAGTGTAATAATAAATATTTATCAACGTTCGCCAAATGTATTTTTTTTTATGTAAGCTTAATTCATATTTATGTAAGTTTAAGACATACCTTACCTAACTTTAAAAGTACCTTCATGATTGAGATATTTTTTCCTTAAAATAATGTTTTTTGATCATTCTTTGCTGTAAAAATAATCAAGGATAATAACTATACGGGAAAAGTTGATGTAACGAGGATGATGGAACACAAATCATAAAGCTGGAATTTTATTGATGGAAAATTGATATGATTGTGGACCAAGCAGATATCAAAATTGAATAGCCTACGGGCGGCAAATCTGTAAATCCGACACTGCATGCAAGTAATATTTGTTTAACTGCAATGAATACAGTTGTTCACAGCATGTTAAAATGTGTACCTTTCTTTTCTTTCCACCAATATATTAACGCTACTTGTATAAACATAAAATTACTTTGGTTGCAGGTATTTTTTGCCCACATGGAGAAATCAATGAATATTTTTGTAATAACAATTTGATTAATCTACAAATTATACCAAAAATTATACATATGAATGCATTTTCTAGTGATGTACGGAAAGGTGTGTTGGCATTGGAAAACCATTTGCAATAGACTTTTCGTAGAATCCGTTTGTATGTATGTATGATGGGGTGACATTCACTGAGACCTAAAAGATCTATTGTGTCCCCTTACTTCCCGAGGAAGGTCTCTAACTTATTATTTATTATCATTTTATTACGATATTGAGCTTAAATATTAACCACACCGAAAATAATAATCAACGATGATATCCTGTTGACCTGGTCACAGTAAATTAAGGACGATTATCATTTTTATTGCTTGTGAGTCACGTCTTCAAAATTAGTTTCGCAAAATTTCGCTTCTTTATAATAAACATGAAATTACGGTATTTTTGGAAAAGAAACCAGAATGCACAACAAAACTGAAATACTGCTCGACATCAATAATTTACGCTATGGAGTCTCTCCATGAAGACGATCCGTTTAGAGCTATGAAATATGCTGTTATACAGGGTGCGACTATAAAAAAAATCGTTAGCGGCTCTTAGGTTTAATTTAAATCTTAATTTCGTAGTTTCTTGCATGAACATATACATTACATTACATGGTTTTATCTTCTTAGTTTTAGTTTTAAATGTATCTAAGTTTTAATATTTGCTTGCATGAATTGACTGTGGCGGATTCAGGGAGGGGTAAAGGGGGTAATTACCCCCCCAAGCTTCGTCCGAAATATTCATAATTCGAGAGCCGAATCTCCGATCTGTTTCAGTATTCAGTTACATTTCGTACGTGAGTGAGCGCACGCAGGACTTATTTTTTATAATTTTTATGTTTTTGGGAGTAGGTATACGGGGTTGGGATAAACTATGGAACCAAGTAAATATCTTTTAAACGAAAAGAGCAATATTTATGAAAATAACGAGTACTGTTTAGTACGTCTTTTGTTCTCCAAGTGTCAAATTCTAATTGACGGAAATAAATTTTACAATTTAGAATGGTTCAGTTAAGTGAAAAAGAGCGTATTGAAATTTTAATGATGATCGGTTATGGTAATCGTGTCAGAACTCATGAAGGAGTGTGTAATATTTTTAATAAAATTTGCATCCGGAGATAAATCCTATATCACGCTCAACAGTAACTAAAACATTACAACGTTTTAATATAACTGGGATGGTAAAAAATTTGCTAAAACCTGGAAGACCGCGGACTGCAACGAACGAAACTGTTAAACAAAATATTGCAATCGACTTAGAAGAATCACCTCAAACTTCCACCACAAATTTGGCACTAAACCATGTTATCAGTCGACGTTCTGTAGGAAAGATATTAAAAAGTGAAAAGTATCATCCGTATAAGGTACAGTTGGTTCAAGAATTGTCAGACGATGATTTTGACCGACGGCTGGAACTTTGCGAACGGCTAATGGACATCTGTAATGTCGACGACAATTTTGCTTCTAACATAGTTTTTTCCGATGAGGCAACTTTTTGTTTAAATGGAACAGTTAATCGCCATAACTTAAGGTATTGGTCAAATGAGAATCCTCATTGGATTCATAAAGCACATACCCAGCATGCACAGAAGTTAAATGTTTGGATGGGAATTGTCGAAAATAGGCTTATAGGCCAATTTTTTATCGACGGAAACTTGAATCGTGACAAGTATTTGGATCTACTAAATAACGAAAATATTCCTGCACTTCAACATAATGGGCAATTACCACAAAATATTTGGTTTCAACAAGATGGAGCACCTCCCCACTATGATAGACGGGTTAGGGATTTTCTGGATGCGAATTTTCCAAATCGATGGATTAGACGTATAGATTAGATTTTTTTCTTTGGGGTTATCTAAAATCACGTGTTTACGTTAGACGACCAACAAACTTACAGGAATTGAGACAAATAATTATTGATGAATGTGAACTAATACGTGGAGAAGTCTTGGAAAGAGTGACTCAAGAATTTGTTAATAGGATGGCATATTGTCAGCAAGTAGACGGCGAGCATTTTAAACATTTGAAGTAATTTTGTTTCTCATTATTCTAAAATAATGAAATTTACACCTATTGTACAACTAACAGTGAGTTATTCCTCGTTTTCACAAATTTGTTTTACACTAAACTCAGTATGTATGAATTCAAAATAACAAGCTCTTTCAAAATCTGTAAAAATATATAGGGTGCCCATTTAAATTAAAGACGTTGCTGGTTAGCCTGTATTACCCTGTATATCGTTCTCTCATTATAAAAAATGCTGTGAGACTGCCAAACATTTTTATTTACTTTTCTTTTCAATAAACGGACTGTTTTCTTTACTTATTACAGAAATGTAGACCGATTTCTTTTTATTTTTGTGATATAGGGTACGTAGTTTTCAGTTTTTCACTATAATTTTCACCTTTTGGGAATGCTTTATTTGATTTTTTGCATCTACAGAATGTGAATTGTTTTACTTATTAGTGATATGATGACTGATGAATATATTATGATTTCATTTTTATGACATATAGAACTTCATTGTTCGTTTTTATTATTTTATATATCTCCAGTACCCTGGATCCGCCACTGGAATCCACCATACGTTGTAATTGACTTGTAACGTTTATGAAAAACTTGAGAAAAACAGAGTCACAGTTGGTTGATAATTTACAAACATTGAACTAAACTAAATAAAAACAAATATAATCGAATAAAACTATTTTAGTTTGTTGACTCACTGTTAATGTATTCATTTAATTTCTACACTGATGATTTTCAATTAAAATGAATTACCGCATGGACGCTTTCACATCCAAGGTAAATTTCACTGATGTTAACGCATTATGGGATTTATCTGTGCTACATTATGCATTTCCGCTGCACAGTTGCTAAAAAGAAGGGCAGACTGATAGAACATTGCATTTACGGTTTTTGCGGAGATTGACCGCGATATTCTCTAAAGAAAAAGTGTTATGATAAATTGGTTTTGTTATGCATTCAATCCTTTATTGTTGTGCTTTCTTTTAAGATTATTTCACTTCGTCTCAACTAAAATTAGTGAGATTTTGTACGGATGAATGTAGAAAATTTTAAAAATAAAACCAGAGATCAAAATAATTAGAGATAGTCATAAAACCATAAGACTTATTCGGCTTGCAGGGTCTGTAAGGAATTTCGAAATTAATCTGGTTTGTATGCTTTATTTTATGTTGATACAAACTGAAATTACACTACTTTTTGACATTTAGGAATTGTTCCTATCTCAAAAAAGTGATTCCAGGTTCCCTTAAAATGTGTCCAGATTAATTATCATCCAATTCATACAAAAAACAGCAGAAAAGAAAAGGTGCTGTGGTTGTATTTTTGACTACTCAAAAGTTTATTCTTCTATTAACTAACATTGTGAATCTATTGAAATGAATCATTAAAGGCCAAGCCACACCAAACATTCATCCATCCTTCGGATGGACAGGCTGGATGTTCAAAAAAGATCGCTCGCCAGCTTGGCAAATAGCGCAGCACAGACTGACATCCGTCCGTCCGCTGGACGTTTAAAACGTCCAGTGGATGGATGTAAGGATGTTTTGGAATCGCCGGGGGAGCGATTTTTCCTTCGCATCCGCATGGACGTTTCTCCTGCACATAAGCTCTGGGCCCGGTCACACGCGCTCCACTCGGTTTCAAACAAAACTACCCTAGTCCACATAGTTTCTCTGAAAACATATTCGCGTAGGATACTCTTCTCGCATTGTTTTCACAAGTATACCAGTTGTGTACCAAGTTTATTTTGTTTATTTCATTTACGTTTAGTTTAGGTTTATATTTTTAAGTTTCGAGTGTACAAGTTTATTTTTGCACACCAAGGCACATTAAACGACATTATTTATGCACTGACGGCACTGCTACTGACACAAGTGAACAACATATTCGTTGATGAAGAGGTTCATGAAAACATCGGTCCACTGGATGGATGCTTTCGGTGTGAATCAGAGCGCTCCGTGGACGTCCGAGGTCGGACGTCCATCCATCGGACGGATGGATGCCGGTGTGGCCCGGCCTTTAATCTCATATGTTGTGAGTAAAATTAGTTTGCACTGTTTCACAACAAAATAACAGTATGCGGCAAGATCTCTTTGAAAATAATGGGTCAAAGCATGGATCTGCTGAAAGAATACATAATTGACAAAAGTTTCAAAAAAATCCATTATTACAGTTATCGGCAAAACTGCTATTCATCGGAAAAAGAGAGTACAGAAATCGCTAGTGCGTCGGGATCCTGCAATAATGAAAAATGTGTTGGACAAATTGTGAAAAGCTGCTGATTAATTTTACTCACAACTATACGATTCGTTACGACTTAAAAGCACAACCAAACATATTTCTTATAACCATCCATATATGGTACTGATTTTTTGACGATTGCTGTTATTTTTTTTTTAATTCCACCTCTACGTGTTCATGTCATAAAAAATTGTAATTAATCTTGTTACAAAGGTGAATGTTGAACGGAATTATCAAATAGCAGTGTATCACATTTCGCGTGTCATGAATATATATCAAAAAATATACTTTGTTATTGTTATTGTTGTGTCAGTTTATTTTCTCCTATTTAAATCAGAACGTTTGATAAGGTAATAAATACGTTGAAAGGTGAGAGTAGAAAGAGACGTGGTTGATTTTTAAATTGACATTCAACATTCTACAAAAACAGTTAACACATATTCCATTTATAGAAAGTCTCTACAAACCCACTTCTTCTTCATTTGCCTGCTGTGTTGTAATAATGAAGTTATAGTCGGGAAACAAAGTCCGTTTCAAGATATTTTGCTTTGATCCAAATTGTACATTGAATAAATCTAGGATATCAGTGTACAGATATGTATGCTTGATTATTTTTTTCACTTGTTAAAATCTGACATTTTGGTGGTTTCAACCAATAGCAATACATTATTCTAGCCAATCATTCGGTATTATACTGATAAAACTGCTTCCTCATCGATAATACCTTGTTTACATTGAAACGTCAAAATTTTACTTTGAATTTGTCATTATTGACAATTAAAAGTGCTTCGAAGTTTATTGAAAAATGAACACAAACCGATTTAGTGCCATCACCCAAGAGAATATTGAACATTTAATACGAAATCCTTTTAAATTGTTGAAAAAAATAATCTTCCCAAATACAACTCGTTCTTCAAATTTTATCACTTATAATTGCACAAGTGGTTTGTATTTTATCGGATAAATTTGGGTTGTTTAATGAGAAAATTTTTCCTAGCAATTTGACGAGAATAACTGTCAACTATTAAAAACACGACACCGAAGGTGGAGTGTTTTTAGGTTGACAGTTATTCGAGTCAAATCGCTAAAGGAAACAGTTTAGAATTTGAACAACACAAATTTACCCAATATCAATACAAACCTCCAGTTTAATTCGGCAGGACAATTTAATGAATGAGAAATTTGGAAACATATCAATGCAAACTTTATTTATTAAACATTGAAAATAAACACATTTTTATTTTAATGTACAATTATTAAAAACGCAGTTATTGAAATTCATACTAGAAACAGTGATATCGCTGCGGGTGCCACAGCTAATCGTTTCTGTAGTAGATGTTGAAGTTTTTTTTCATTTTCCAAACGAATTGATTGAATAATGCTTGAATGATACTCTTTGTCAACTTGTAAGTATGGTTTTATTGATGATGAATTGCTGTGTCCTGTTATTTTTATTAGAGCTTGTTCTTCAATTCCGCTTTTACTTAATCCGCTAACTGCTGCCGCTCGATTTGAGTGATTTGTAATTTTGACACGTTTGCAACTAAACCAATGCGTTGTGCTGAGCGTTTAGTCCATTTGGAAATTTCATTAATTTCAATCGGCAAATTATTGTACCAACCTTTAGAATTTTTCTTTTTCCAAAAGGGATTTGGTGTATGAAATACTCTGTCCGAAGTTATAAAAGTTTGTCGTTTTTCCATTAACTTTTTGAATAAACGTATTGGGCAAATATCTTCATCGAAAATATTAGGCGTCATCCATTTGCTGTCACATAATTTATTGTTGCCGCCTTGTCTCGTTTTCGAAAATAGAGGATTATACTCGATACGTCCAGTTTCTTTTCCATTATTTTCAATTTCAGATACGAAATAAGTGGTTTTGCAGTAAGCTGCTTCTCCTCTGCGCCAAGCTAGTTCAAACGCCAAAATGTGATATAATTTCTTTTGAAGTCCTTCCAGTTCATTTTCGTTATATAATCTGGCCATTGCAAATACTTCAGATTTATTAAGAACTGATGCACTACATTTTCTCTTTTCGGGTTGTGCTTGTAGGATTTTACGTTTAGCATTACGTGCAGCTCGTGATGAATTAAACTAAACATCGGTGAAAGGGTTGAATACAATATTAAATTTGTTATAATATTTACTTTGTAGCAATTTAGCGGTGGTGTTCCAAATTGTTTTAACTACCGCTTCTTTGTAGCCTTCTCCGTTACTTTTTCGCATATTAAATGCAAAACGTAGAAAATTGTCGCCAGATTGATGATTGCGTCGCAACTGTATTAGTAGGCACACAGGTATTAACAATTTGACTAAGTAATTTCGGCGTTCGTAGACACACCAAATCGACTCATTGTTAGTTCTTGAAAATTCAATAAGTTGTTGACAAACATGTTCTGGTAACCAACACCGCGATAATTGATGAACAAATGAATAAGTGAAAAAACCACTAGTGTATTTGTCGCTGTAAAAGTTAAAGCTAACTTTTGCCGCTGTCAAAGTGACAATTGCACTGTGGCATATGCGATTTTTTATACATGAATTAAATTCTTTTTTCTTATTATGTGGGAATTAAACCACAATAATGTTTTTTATTTTTTATTGTGGTTTAATTCCCAAATAATAAGAAAAAAGAATAAGTAATGCCACAAGGAACTTACAGAAGATATGAATTAAATTGTCACATAATTTTTTATTTTCATCACTCAAACTTGTTTATTTGAGTTAAAAACATTCAAACAAACAGAATTTAGATAAAATCAATCGTCCTAACGGACTCGTGATTTTATCAATCAAGTTTTTGTGGAAAAGGAAAAATTATCGATAAAATTTGAAGCACTCGTGGTATTACCTTTGAAAACTGTATTCAATGACAATAATATTTTGTTTATTCGTAAACTTTTAGACCACTCACACTTAATAGACTTTTATCCTCTTTCTTACAATTAATGTTGTTAACATTCTAAAACAATCTTTTTAGTTATTGTCTGTACGTGTAAAACAGTAAAAAGTACCAAATTTGTTAATCATATGGTAAAAGAATAGAAACTAAAAGTGTAAAATATTTGAATTCAGGATACATTTGCTTGTGAGAAAGTATTTATATAATAATTTGTTACATTACGTTTTTATTCATTTTTGCCAATCTCTATTCGTTGTAAAAATGTATTGGAATTTATTTCAAACTCTCCAACTCCCCTTAATTCGTGCTCTAATAATGTCGCGAGATCCAAATGTTTAATTGAGTCGCTTGTGAAATTGAATTATGACCTTCCGCTAAATATTAGCCACATCCTTAACAATGTTAATAAGACAATATACGATTTGTTAATAAATTTCTTGAAGGAGTCCAATGAATGTAGCAAAGCAATTTCCAAAATTCTGTGGCAAATGGAGTAATTTCCGTGCCATCAGGCTCGCTCTGCAAGTCTGTGTCGACGTCGTTCCAAATGTTGAAGCTATGTTTGGATATTGAGACCCAAAAGATCTATTGTGCCCTCTTACTTCTTCTTAGTTCATGAGGAAAGTCTCAGAGACTAGTAGCTCCTTTAGTCCTATAGTTCCTGGAGGAATTATAGGATATTTTCAGGCTTATCTTCTATCCAATAATCTCCTAGGTGTTGTGCCTTAGGATTCTGAATTGAAGTGCAATTCACAAGTATGTGGATGGAGGTGTCTTCTTCCATGCTACAAAATCTATATTCTTTTTCATCCAATATTTTGAGCTTTTTCAGGTGCCGATTCAGGCTACAATGTCCCGTCAGGATCCCTGTTAAACTCTTTGTGCAGTTTTACTTTGACTTGTGTATTCATTAGATCTCAAAAGGGTTGTAGTCACCCAGCAGAATATTTGATTGTTTAAGCCCTACTAAATCTTTCCAATGGTCAGATCTTCTCTTTTTTTCGGCTTTGCCTGTTTCTTCCAATATTACATTAGAGCTGATACCGCAAAAGGGTTCCGGCCCCCAAAAGTATGTTTCAGTCTCCTTCTTGGCTAGTAGCTCATTGAGTTTGCTGCTTGAATCCGACATTATGATAACCTTTTGCCTTCTATATCCTTTGTCAATACTGAACTGGGCACACATTCTTTGGCGTGAATTTTCACTTGAAAGATACTTGGGGTTTTCACAAGCTTTTAAAGTGTTTGATTCCTGGTCCGTACACTCCTATCCCAGTTTTTTCTATTGCTTTTGAGCCGTCTGTGTACCATTGAATGTCATTCTTTCCAAGTCTGGCAATGGTATTTGGATCCCATTCCTTCTTATCGCTTAATTCCCTAACGAATTTATTTTGAAAGATATACAGTTTTATCCTACCATGTTGTGGCATGTCCCAGTTTTTCTGATTTCTAAGAAGTAAGGAGATGGTTTTTTGAATGACGTAGAAGCTAGTACGAGCAATAGTATTTGTACAAATGCTGCTCCTGTAGCAGATGTGCCCGATAAGAATGTCTCTACTTCTTACAGTCTCCAGCTGATCTATATCCACTTTCATAAACTTATTTTTGGTTCAACGCAGCATGATCTTCTTGCAAACAAACTTTACCACCATCTAAATCCTTTAGAATACTTTGGATCAATTATATCAATCACCAGAGTCTCCATATTCGTTTTTCCAATTCAGTTTACGCTAAGTCTAAACCAATGACGTATTAAATATAGACAAGCCTCGTTTACATTTTGGTTGTCCTTAACATATTTAAGACGAGACTCTTTTTACATGATGCCAAATCTTGTATATCTAAGATTTTAGCAGCATTTTCTGTTTAAAACGTAAGAAAAAAGTGGAAAGCATTTAAAATAGGTATATGACCAACCCTCGGTCCAGCTCCCTATTTTTTTTTTCGGTTACCATTTTTTATGTTCTATTAATGCCATAAGTAAAATAGTTTATAAATGTTTAACTTGGCAATCTCGAACTACTTCTGTCATTTTGGTGAAGTTTGTCAATAAGATTTTAATTATAATTTTTATGTGGTTTCTCATTGATATTTGTATATTAAGGTGCTTTTAAAACATTTGTGATGGGTGAGAAAATGTATATTGTGTGAAAATACATGGAATAAGAATAATAATCTGTCATTTCACAGGTAAGGTTATAGTAGCATGAGCGTAGTATAGGTATAAGACGAGGTATTCAGCATTGGTTTTCATAATAATATTGTTTATTTTTTTTTATTATCAGGTTTCTGAATAATACTTAGAATTGTCAAAAGATCTTCGTGACCAAGATTATCTTCCGGTTTATTTTTTGAGTGAATATACTAAGGATGTAGTTGCTTATATTTTTGGATTTGTGGTAAAAATATTTAACAAAAAAATTCATTGCAAACAGGTGTTCTATACTTTTAGAAGGTGATTGTAGTTTGTATAAACTACAGATTTAAAAAACTTAAGAAAGCGTCTAAATTATTTGCAGTTACTGTTGGTTGCGAAGCTGAAAAATATCTAGAATACTTACTATACGAATTTAGATGTTAGTAATATTAATAAAATTGAAAATAAACCCTTTCAATCTCATATTAACATGTTTATAATCTGTAGTGCAAAACTTGTTTTAACTTCAAAATCCTTTAAAGGTATCTATTAAAAAAATAACTTGTCTATGAGCTACGATCTTCGATATAATTTCCACTTATTCAAACGAAAAAATTAATAACGTACATCACTTAGTCTAAAAATAATTTTCATAAAATAGTTTAAATGAACCCTTTCGAAATATACGCTTCTGTGCGTTGTACTTTCCATGATTTATGTTGCAACCAAAACATTGTGTAGGTAATAATTTGTAAAGGCTGGTCTATCTTTAATACGTCATTGGTCTAAACCGTCATTAAAAGAAAACTATCTACAGCTAAATTCTTAAATGCTTTCGATATTTTACAGCTTTTTAGTTACCCCATATCAATCATACGATATTTTCTGGACAAAGTGGGTGAAGTTTGAAAAAAAATGACTTAAATGTTTAATTTAGACCCTGTAATTGGTTTTTTGTGCACAAAGAAAATATGAATTACTGTTTGATACGTAAATAATAGATGTAACAAGAGCAGATGGTGATTTGTAAAAAGTGTGAAAATAGTTCTCACTTTCACCGTTACTTTTAATATTAATGAATACTTGGGTAATGATAAAGTACCCTGTTACATTACCGGAAGCAAAACGTATCACAAACGTAAAAAAAGAAACTATTTAAATAACTGTTACACTAACAGCAATGCTGCAAATATAGGAGGTGTTACGATAAACAATAATTATTTTCTTGGAAACTGTAGAAAAGAGAATATGAAAGTTTGTCAACTCTTGTCGGGAAAATAATTAACTGGTAAAGGATAAAGTCAGTGTCTGTAAAATTAACAACCTAGTGGGTTTATAAATTTTAATATCTTGCCAAAAGTAATGCATAAATTAATAATTACTGATTAACATTTTATTTGAAGTATACTTGAAGCTAGACGATAAATTATTAAATAATAAGGATCAGACCACACGTGTACACGACCACTCATTTATAGTTCAAGGACAAAAATGTAATTCCACATTTTACATACATAATTAAGTTGTTCATATAAATACCGTCTAAGTAATAAAGCTACCGAAATAACAACCAAAGCGCTTCAACTGCAATTTAATCTGTAAAACTTTTCTAAACATTCCAACCTCAGTAATTCACTTGGTTTTACGTCACGGACCGTTATCTCTCTCGTTTTCCCCAATTACTTTAATAACACAAATCAAAGACGATGAACTAATTTGTGACACCTTTAAGGTCAGTGTACAGTTTTAATTTGGAGGAAATACACGAATAATTACTTGTCGAGTGCAACCATTACTTTATATTAAGTGATTAATTCAATTCACTTAGCCTAAAAAAACATTATGTCTACCTGCATGGATAACAACAATTATATAAGTATATAGGGTGTGCCACAATCAGGCTGGAGATAATTCATGAAATTAGAATTATTGTAGGTATACACTCTGTTCTTTTTACAAATTTATATTATGTATAATTCATTAATAGTGTCAACGATGTAATTACATATTTTTTGTACTATAAAAGTATTTTTGAAATGAAACCTTCTTTAGACGCGTTGAGAACTTTTTGGGTGAACTAAAATCGTGGAACTTGCGTCATCGCTATGTATTCTTTATTTAGTATAAATGGACTTGCACGTCATAGCTGTCATAACTGCATCAACTATTGCAGTATTCTTAACAGTTTTATTTATACGTTCTTTTGGAGGCACCATCACTTTAATAACTCATCACGGCCTCTAAAATATTATGCAGTTTTTTAGTTGCTCGCAAATTAAAGAATCGAAAAATTAAATGAACAATCATAACTTCAAATCAAGAGTAGACGTCAAATTAAGCCTAATAAACCAATTTTATCGCGGCCACAGCGCGCATTTTAGCCAACGTATAAAATTTTTAGCACGACTGACGTTAGTTTGAATTTGATATTTAATTATTCAACGAGATGCATTTGGTATGAAATTGAATACAAAACGTTTCTTTCAATAACATGCGACCTACAAATTACAATATTTACCAAGTTTACAGTGACAAAACGTACTGATTGACAGCAGCAAACGAATGAACTCAGTCAAACGAGCAGCGCGATTTCTTCACTTTGATATTATGTGCAAGTACATTTAATATTAAATAAAGTATAGGTAGAGTTTGTTTAACCATCCTTTGCCGTTACGTCATACATTGTCCAGCTTTATCTATCATTCATGAAATAGATGAGACGGAATTATGACGTCATTAACGTATTTCTTAATTAATTTTGATGTAACTTTTATTTGTTACTTTTGACAGTTCAGTTGTCATATTTTGATTTGTTCAGTATTTTTCGTCATTTTCGCCTTTTTCAATTGATTTTTCATTGTCAAAATGCCTTTCCTGTATAATTGGAAAGAGCAAAGTTTAATTTTGGAGTTCATCAATTACTTTTCAAGAGAAAGAGATGCTGGAATGCCGCTTTTACCATTAAATGCAGTCCTATTATAATATATCTGAATAAATCGGACTTGACAATGACAATGACAATGATGATGAAGATGATTTTGTCAGTGATGAAGCTTAGACTTTGCATATTATTTCAATACACATGCTATTTCAGTTTACCTTTCTATTCCGTTTGTTCCTCCTTTTTTCCTGTTTTTATTGAGAGTTTTTTCTGAAATAAATTTATTTATTGCCTGTTTTTTCCCATACATGTGTTTTTTTGCATTTGTCAGGAATACTTACGAAATTGTTTCTCACAATGACACAAACAATAATTACTGTACAATTTTTAAAAATATGAGCATTTAGATATTCTATCTAATTTTAAATAACCTTTGGGTTTAATCACGATTCGGTAATCCGTAATTTTTTAAATACAGTAAAAAATCATGCTCAGGGGCGTTAAACATCCTCAAGCTAGAAATTTGAAACAAATCAGTTAAAAAAAACGGAGATTTCAAGTTAAAACAAAACTAAATTATGTAAAAAAGTACGCAACGCATAAATCAAAATACAATTTTTGGCATTACTAATTTATTCACACAAACACACCTTAACATGCATCATTGAAAACAATTCTTAACATATGTCATTGATTAGGTATAATTTTGAGGTTAAGTGTAAATTAAGATTCAACTAATATAAGACAAACGTAAAACAGCAGAATACGTCACCGATTATGACGTAACGGCAAGGTTAAACAAACTCTATATGTATTTATGTACATATGTACTTTTTGGGTAAACAAAAAGCGTGAAACTTTTAGTCCTATTACAATATTTTTACCAAATATAATGCATAACTCATTTAATTTATTTAAAATACTTAGTATGTAGGTCCTATACAGATTTATTTAAAATCAACTTTAATATTCCAAATTTAGAAACGACTTGCCAATTTTAAGGATGACCAAAAATGACTGCCCGCATATTTTTTTTTATGATTCCAGTAGGTATATGAAAACCTTTACGTGATTTACCAGAAATTGAGTTAACAAATGAGATAACTGAAAGCGTCTGAGCGATTTAGATGAAACATGACGTAATTAGTGCATTCATTTACATTATCAAGTTAAGTAATTAAATAATTAACTTCTTGTGTTTGTTTAAGTATTTTTCCGACAAATTGCTCTGGAGAAAGTTCCGCTTAATTCAGTTTTCTAAATAGGATAAATATATATTTGCGTGTGACGATGGGTCAAGAAAGAACAACTATTACCACAAAGTAGTGAAAAAATTGATTATCAAAATTTTATTGTTATCTACACGCTAGTCAAAAATAGGTTTGTTCGTAGTGCAGTCACAAACGGTTGGAGAAACTAGTGAATAAAAACCGTTAATAGTGAGTCCACAGTTTCCAACTGCTTGTACTTGTGGTTGCTCTGATATGATTATGGTTATTTTAAAATTATAATAAGAGTTGGAATACTGGGTATATAATGTAGTTATTAATAACTAATAAAAAAAAATACTGTGCTTGTTTCATTGGTCTGTCCTGCTCCCTTCAGGTCAAATCAATGGCATTCCCTTGTTACTTGTTGTTACTAAAGAAATATTTGTATTTGTAGGACCAGTGAACTGATAGCACTAATGGCGTTATCAACGACACTCTTTCTTTATATCCACACCAGAGATTTACATACAAAACTCAAGGAAATGGAAATCAAAATTCAACCAGTCAGCATGATATCTGCAAATCAGCTAATTTTAGGTAAGCACTTTAATGTAGGTGAACCGAATTTCATTAACTTTTTGTTTACAAAATTAACAAACCCCTTTCCTTATTGATTTTCAAATTTATTTGGCATTTGACGTGAATTCATATAAACTGTGAAGAAGAGGAAGGAAGAGATTTATTATATACAGATTCGGCAAATAATTATCTTCTGTGAATGGAACAGAGGAAGCTATAGAATAACAGAGAGACAATGTCTAGAGAAGTGGGTGTTTAGTGTGGGGAATTGACTGTTCTCTCTTGGACATATATAATTTGATGTATAATGATCAATGTTGCTTTTTGGGGGCCTGAACCCTTTTGCGGTATCAGCCCCAATGTAATATTGGAAGAAATAGGCAAAACCGAAGAAAAGGGAAGATCTGACCATTGGAAAGATCTAGTAGGGCTTAGACAATCAAATATTCTGATGGGTGACTACAACCCGTTGACATCAAATGAATGCATAAATCAAAGTAAAACTGCGTTTTAGGGATCCTAACAGGAGATTGCCGCCTGAGCGGGCACCTGAAAAAGCTCAAAATAGTGGAGGAAGAAGAATGTAGATTCTGTGGCATGGAAGAAGAAACCTCCATCCACACACATTCAGAATCCTAGGGCACACCACCTAGGAGATTATTGGATAGAATAGGGACATTGAAACCAGCAGATATCCTAAAATTCCTCAGGGAAATAGGACTAAAGGAGCTACTAGTCTCTGAGACTTTCCTCAGGAACTATATAGAAGTTATGGGGCACAATATAGATCTTTTAGGTCTCACTGAATGTCACCCCATCATACACACATTGTTGCTCGCTCCTATATGAGATTTTACATATGACAGATACATTTTTGCCGAACCTGTATATAAGATTCTCAAAGTAACAATTCAGACATTCGTCATTCTAGACAGGCCTGTATCATGGAGTCTCCATGGTTTGTATTCTCGCGTGCAGTAACTAAATATGTCTCCCCATGTGATGCTATCAAAGAAAATCTGCCGTTACAATATATTGGTGATGTATTTACTCCCAGATTAAATTCAAAATAAGCTACTTATTAGAATGAAATAAATGGTTGTACCACTTATTCTTGTTCGTATCACAATAACTACTCACTCATTGGTACCTATGGCCTAAATTACATTTACGTAATTTGTTAAATTGATAATTTGCACCGAATCATATTTCACATTTTTATTTCAGAATAACTAGAGCATATCGATGTGCATGTATACCAATAGGTATATATAATTAATTAATCATGTGTCATTCAAACGATTTACTTCACACATAGGTACATATTAGGTAGTCACGCAGCTACTGTAAATGTCAAATAAATTTGTGATTTGAACAATTATTTGCGCTTCAAATCATTTTTATAGAAGAAAGTATGAAACAGATATAAAAAATCTGCAATATGACCCCTTTTATTAATCGAGTTGTAACAATGTAATAAACCTTTTCGCATGTTTTACAGAAAATTGTTTGCATTGTATTATTTCCGGGTATTTATATGAATAAATTATTCAAATTTGTGAATATTTGAAATCAGGAAACGGAAGTTATTATTTTGCTATGGAATTTGTATGGCAAAATGGTATTATTTCATAAAACATTAAATTCAATTCAAATAGCATTAATAATGAAAATTGGGTATATAAATGATATACCTAAGGTATTTGTTCAGTTGAATTAGTATTAAATAAACAGTAATATTTAATGCTTTTGATATGTAAAGTAAAGTTTTGGCAGTTATACAGAGACAAACTGGATGTGTCGAATTCCGCAAAAACCTTTTTAGTGGTAGAGGTTAAAATTTAACTTGATTTATATCTATAGAAATAATTCTTGCAACAATTAATTCAATAGAAAAAATCCTCGACTGAAAAGAGGGTTATAAAAAAATAAACATATTTCTTTTTGATACATTTACGTCACAGAGAGGATGTACAACTCTAAATAAAAGTAAAATTCGTGTAGCAAGCACATGAAAGATAATTATTCTTCCATAATCTATAATAAAATAAACAAGGGATTACCAACGCAAGTAGTGCCTCTAGTACAGCCCGGGAATCGAATTACCAATGACCTTTTTGGGACTGAGAACCAAATTATATATTATTATTGGCAGTTAAAATAATATTGCTATGGTATGAAAATACTCCTAAAAGTCTTATGCGTAAATTTTACCATATTGCTGCTGCAGAATTAGAGTGGCGAGCGAGGAGGCAGTTGCTTGTCTGGTGGATTTTTTCTAATCGAGAAAAATAACGATGTCTCTCCAACAAATCGTATTGAATACAATCCGGTGTTCAGTAGAACGTGCCAAGGTGGTACTAAAAGCTGTACAAGGAGTAAATGGTTGGTTTCCAATAGACAAAGCTGCCCTGTAGGTAGGTAGGTATGTCTTTTTCATGAACCGATATAACGAGGCGACAATATTACTTCACCACAACTGTTTTTAAAACCAAATCGACAATGGAAAAATTAAACTAACAAATGGATAATGTACCTGTTGGAAGAAATACAATAAATGGATGGACTAAATCTGCTGCTTAGGCAATTGGCTTGAATGCAAAGGACGAAAAGATAACAAATCACCCTAATAAATCAACACTATTAACGAATTGGCTAACAGTGGTGTGGAAGAACAACAATTGCTGAAAATTACTGGTCTATAAAACCATACTCAAATATCGATCAATAGCATCACAAGATCATAAATATTATGCGTGGTAATAATAGATCTTCTATAGTATAGAACAACAACAAATCTAATGTTACGTTATATTTTAATAATTTCATCTTCACTAGCTGTACTTTTAATAAATAAATGTTTCGTTGTGTTGAGTTATAAATTTTTGTATCAAAAAATTGTCCGCCGAATACCTATCTCTCGGACATTGACAAATGCCTAAAGCCGGGCTCAGACGACTCGTGTGGTTGGCGAATACACAATTATTTGCGTACTTGGCAAGTATACGAGTTTTGCCAGCGCGAACAATTGGCTAAATAAAAAAAAACTTGATGTACAAATGAATAAAGCACAGTGGCCATTAGCGAATCCTTTTTTTTCTTCAGTTCGTTTATAGTACACTGGATAGATATATTATCTTGTATTCTTTTACACGGATCATTAACTGCACTACGATTTTTATGGTTCTTATGTTTAGCCATCCAAATGACCGGCTCATTTTCATAACAAGAAATTCCAACACAATCTCATTTGTCCACTCCATTTCAATCAAAAAAGAACAATAAAAAAACGTCTGTACACTTCTGGTAGGTAGTCTTTGAAAACTAAATGAATAGTCCGGATAGTCGCACTAGTAAAAACAAATTATTTGTGCATTTCGTTTGAGCCCCTCTACAAGTATAGACAAGTATGTACTTGGCAAGTGTATGAATAATCGTGATCCCATTGACTCGGAGCATTTTTAGCGACCCGAAATGGAAAACCTACGAGTGACAATTAATTATACAAGCAGGTACAAGTAACCTACTCACACGACATGCCAAGTATTCACAAGTAACGATTATTCGCCAAGTACACAAGTCGTCTGAGCCCGGCTTAAGAATTTTATGACTAATTTCTCAAACTCGTTGCTTCGGGCTTGTTACCAAGGAACGAGCTTGAGAAATTTGTCATAAAATTACCTCGTTTACTATCACTGTCCTAGGAATATTACTACTGATAACCAAATTGCCAACACCCATATACCGAACCTAGAGAAAGAGATGTTTCATATCCATAAGTGTACCTGTATACTCTATTTTTGGAAATCACCAAATTATACTTTTTCGGGGTTGCTTCAGGTAGTTTTGAGGAATTCGACACTAGCCAGAAAAAGTTTAATTGTCGTTATACTTTCTTACTATCACATACATTTCATAAGTCGGGAATTACACAAACCAAAATTAAATTACTAATTTTAAAATGAAATTCCAACGATTTACTTCAATCTTCATTCTTTATACCGATGACCAAATGGTTATATAGGTAAAATAGAAACTTTTTATTGATATTTTACAAGGATGATGTCTTTATGTTAAATGACTTTCAAGTGGTAGTATAATAACTCACACAAGAAATTTGAAAGATTTAACAATTATGCAAAAATAATGAATATAGACGTGAGGGTTAAACTGTTAATCATATGCATTGACCTTCTTTTTATACATTAGCCAATAAGTTCGCAAAAAACCGTTAAATATTCCGTTAACTTTATGCATTTAATTAATATGGAATTAATTAGTGCTAATGGAAAGCTTATTTCATCTAAATAATGTAAGAAAGCTTTTAACCAAAATTAAAGTTCAAAAAGGTTACCTGATAATTTCTAGATAAACTGCTAATTATTGGTTAAACTTTAAGCACGATTATTTTCGTCGACTACGCGTAAGCTTTTTATACATACTTTTCGAGCAAGAATCGGATTAAGGGACAACAACGAGCTCGTTCACGGTATTTAATCCTGCTTGTAATGAAATAGGACAACGTCAACGTGTGCAAGAACAAAATGTAAGTAAATCGAAGATATCGATAGATATGTGTCGGGGGTTCCCTGTCTATACTCATCATGTACTGCAGCCCCTAGAAAGTCTTCACTTGCTTATGACACGTCGTAATTTTCCACTTTGCCGTCAGCAGGAATTTTAAAGCAAGTGTGCCTCTTATTTACCAGCAAACGGTTGTAAGAGTCATTTTAAACCGCCTTCGTCGCTGGATGTCACTTAGAAGAGTAGCTATTCGTTATTACCCACAAAGAAGTCCGCCAGGATATTAAATATACAATAAGTGTTTTGTTCAAATCAGTCAATCAAAACATGGGTAGAATTGAATGTTGATAACAGTAAGTTCCTCTTAGAATTATTTAAATCGGACGTTTCGTTTAGAAGTTACGACAAAAGGTGTAAAATTCCCAAAGTTTAATTGGGTAGGTTTTCTAGTGCTGAATGAAATAAAACCAATAAAAATCTACTAATTGTATGTTTTATTGCTTAAACCATATAAATCTGTACAATATATCACAGTGATTTTTTAGATTAAAGAATAGATATTACATGGAGCAGCTTAAGTACCTACGTATTAATAAAATTTCCGAAAGTCATTACCATTAATATTAAAAAAAGTTACAATTTCAGAGAAATTATAATTATAATGTACAAAGTAAATAAAATAATAACATTAAAATACTCTGAAAATGCCAAAAAAGTATTTTTATGATATTCAAATGCTTTGCCCCAAATAATTTTTAATATTTATATTTATTTCAAATATTTTTACAAACAAATAACTAACGGTGGAACTGTATGTAATAAAACGCAGGAAATTTTTTGTACTGCTAAAGCAACGAACAACTTTTAAAAATCATTGGATATCCATTGTGTTATGAAAAATAAACATATCCTAAACTATTGTAACAGTAAATCTTACTTTAATAATCCACTCAAATTAACTCGATACACTTAAGGCAACAATAACCCCACGCTGATTTTTCAATAATATTACTCTAACAAAAATGAGTAAGTTTTTAGAGTCAATAGAATTATTTACAAAAAAAAAACGAAAAATGATTCAAAATAATTGTTTGATGTGGATAATTCAATGTCAAAATGTCTTCATAGAATTTGAGAATTACTTTGGATATGAATACTTGAGCAACGAATATTATGGACTTTCGGAAGAAAAACTTCACAAGTGAAGATTTTTTACAACACCGGTCCATGGAGTAAATTTACATGAAAGATACGAAATACGAACGAAGTAGACACAAAAATAATTAAATCTATTAAAATTAAATTGTATATTTTCGTATAGAAATAAAATAGTTGTAAAAAATGATCACCAGAAAGTTTTGTTACAAGCACAATTTAAAAAAATATATATAAAATGTGTCAGTCGATAAAAAATAAATAAGTTACAAAATCTTAACACAAACACTAAACATATTAAAATTGTCCGGCAACTTTCAAAGTTTTTATATGTGCATGGAAAACAAGCTCTTCGTTTTTTTCCGTTTTTTGGTGGGTAATTCTGTTTCGTTGACACTGTAAAAGGAATAAGTTTAAAATTAATTCTTCGACTATAATTATTCCAAACCTCTACGATTTGAACCACATTCGTTTTTTGACAGACGTATAAAGTCGCCGATTACTGCGACTGATCTCTAGTTTACTGCCGGCTACTTTTAATTCCACATCGCTTCTTAAAAACGAAAAATTAAGAAAGATCGAGATTATATTATTAATAATCATTTCCTGATATGTATTATTTGGAAAACGTTCAAAATTTGTTTTTATTTTATTTTATCAACATAAGTAGTTAGTAGTATATCATATTATTTATTCTTTTATTGCATTATATTTATAAGAAAATTGAAATCGACAACATATTGCCCCCTAATAATTTCAATAAATTCTAGAATAAATCTTGCATCAGAGTGTGGAGAACACGAAATCGAAGTCTTTTTCGATATTAAACAATTCGAAAATTTGTTTATTCAAGTGGCAGGTATAATGAAAATGACAAAATCAGGATGATAATATAAGGAAATGTTTCCAAAAGGGCTGGAGTTTTCAAATTTTAAAAATTCAAAATGGAAGTTGCGCCTACTTATTGAGCCCCACCATGACACCTAATCGCTGGGCCGTCACACATTTTTCAATTTTATACTTGCATTTAAAATCAAAAGAAGAAAGTTATATTTTAATTTTTTTTATTTTTATTAAATAATCAATTTTAGTATTTTAAATTTTAACATGTGATGTCACAAAGCTTTTGACCCCCCCTGTTTCATTGCGGTGATATCCTCCCTCCCTTTAACGTGTGAATTAATGTATGCGTTAAACATTAAAATATATGTAAAGAAAATAAAAAAATTTTGTTTATCTTATGGTTTATCAAACTAACATTCTGTGGATTGCAACAAACCGCATCTCAAAATTGTTTACGTTTATGCAATGTACATTGATTGAAAAACAAATTTATATGAAGTCAGTGTGTACGGCCACAATTTTGAATTTTCAAAATTTGAAAACGCCAGCCTCTTTGGAAACATCTCCTCCATATCTTCCTACAGTAAAAACAAAATATCAACGCTTAACAATTTTTTAAAAATTAAGGGTTGAACTTTTTTTTATTCCACTTTTATCGTGTATCAAATTTCCACAATTATTTTATGCCAGCAAAACTAAAAGAAATAAAAGACTCAAATTTCGAGTTCCCTATGCTTTGCTTGCAAGCTCCAGGATATAGGAAGATATTAGGGGTCGTAATATTTTCGATTAGGGATATAATATCTCTTTTCGGAAATATTGGATGCTATTAAAATTTTCCAACCATATGTCCCCGGAATAATACGGCATTAATTGGTCAACGAATATAAAATGTTAAAATATTAGATTAAAAAATTTAGTTTTCATCAACGTGCTATATATAAGCTTATAAGTAAATTGTTATTTAAAAAAAATGTTCAAAGATCACTTTACTATGTATTTTATTGAGCATACCTTTGAAGCGCTCTCATACAAGTTAGTATTTATATTAGAAATACTATTAGGGGCTGGCAGGCCCTTGAAGATACCATGGTTCAATACTATCTTGACTACTTATAAAACTGACACGAGTCTTTGAAATACGCTTGAATAGATTTAAAAAATGCATCAAACGCCTGTGGAAACCCAAGAAAATTATTAATAAGATAACTCTTCAATCACTAACCCGATCTAGTTTATCAATTCTGTAAAAACAAAGCTTTGTTATAAAAAAATCTTTTGTTTTAAATTAGTCGAATCCTAAATTTAGAATCTCCCCGTATATAAAATTGGAAGGTTCACCTAATATACAGGGTGAGCAAACAATATATACTACTAATCAAACAAATTTTGAATATTTTTCGAAGAGTCGAATGCTCTAGGGAGTGTCAAAGATATGTAGAATAATTTTTGGATTGTAATTTCAAAGAAAGGCATAAAAATCACTTGATGTGAAAACAAAATCAAAAATACGAGTTTTAACCAGAAAAATAGAACAAAATAGCAAACAATATAAAAAACGAAGAGCCTAATACATTCTTTTTGTTTTTTGAAAGAAACACCCTATAAATTATGTTATTATTATTCAATACAAGTTTACCTCAAATGTCATAATTTGTATTTGACATTTTGTTTCTTTTGACACTTCCACAATTGAACTATTGATGCTACTGTCTAAGAATAAGAATCAGAATCTATCCCCGACAACTCAGCCACGATCTAATAAAATCTGTTACATTCTTTGGAAAATGTTTAAATTTAGTTTTATAGAAAAGTTTTATTGTTACTAGTATATATTGTTTGCCATTTTTTCGTCGGACTCGTATTATTGGATTCACATCATACCATGTGTCATGAATAATGGATATTATTTGTATACACCCCATGCCCCAAAAATGTTTATAGAAAGGAGAAAAAATGTATCTTCCATTTCATAACAAAAATTATCAATAAAAAACTATGCATGATTTGTAGATCCGTAATCGAGTACACATTTTTTAAAGTATTGGCTAAAATACTGGGAAGATAGAAAATAATAATTTAGAGTTGAATATAATTTTTTTAAAAATTGTATCAAACTTTTTGACTGTATAGAAAAGAAAAAGGGGGAATATTTAATAATATATGAATTATTAATGTTTCTGTTGAAACTGTTGGATCTTTTACCATGAAGTTTATCATTACCAATCAATATACTTGTGTAGAACAATAGGCGTGTGATAGATAGTCATGATAAGGACTGTTAAGTAGTTACCGAAATGATCAAACATTAGCATTATTATGAATGAATAATCATAAAATATAGTGCCATTAATGTGCTTAACTCTAAAATAAAAAAATAATAAATATATAACGAATACATTTTTTATAACTTGTTAAATTCAAATGTAAAAGTGCCTATTTTATTTGTAATTACGCGCCAATGGTTTACTGGTCTAACTTAGTGTTAAATTCCCCTCTCCCGATGGCCAAAGTATAGTACAAGTTCGAGTTCAAGTTTTTCTTTTCAAGAATTCAATTTAATTTGAAAATTTGACCCCTAAAAGCACTAAAAAACCGAACAAGAAAAAATATTTTCAACAGACTATATTATTTACCCAATCACTGCTAATTGGAACACTATGTATTATAATTCAAGAAGGTAAATATATAAAATACTTTGTACTTTCAACAGTAGCGTAGCTTGGAGGGGTCATCAGAGGCCACGGCCCCGAGCGGCCTACGAAAGGGGGAAGCACCACGATTTTTTTAATTGGAAATTTAAAAAAAATCAGTTATAAATCGCGCCGACAATATTATTTGCCAAGTGAAACCACAAGTGTAAGAAATCGAGGAAGCAAGATGAAGTCATGCTGTCGAAGTGCTAACGACAAGTGACAACTGCCTTGAGCTCGGCCGGTCGGTGCGGTGGCACCGAGTTTTCCTGAGCCCGAACGAACTAACAAGCGACAGCGAGTACTGTTATTCAATCAAACAAAACAATAACACTTCCTGTGGATTTCTTACGCCATTTCTTCCCACAAATGTATGTTCCTTACAAAGCAGTTGATAATGACTTCCAATAACTCGAATGTACATTAGGTATGTTGAAGAAAATGTTTAAACTTTAAACTAATAATTAAAATAAGGAGAGGAGACAGCGCTGAAAACCCTCGCTACGCCACTGACTGTCAAATTCATTTAAATATTTGATAAAAGTAAAAAGCTTACCTTGGTTTTTTGGTTTCATCGTCGGATTCTTTAATTGAAGATGGTCCCGCCTGTAATAAAAGAGAATATTTGCCTATTTATATTGTTTTATTAGCAAGAAATTTTTATTCACTATTAATTATTTGGTGATCAATAGGTTTCAGTAAATGTCACCCCATCATACTGACACAAATACATACATCCACTTTAGAGTATCGGCAACCTATGAACCGCGGCGCGCGGCCTTGGGCTATTGTCAAGCAAGAAGCTTTCAGCATTCTCTATGACAAAATTATCTCGGTATTATCAAGACCCTAGGGGTATTACTACTGAAAATATCACTGACCAAACGCCCCTTTATACAATACAGTTTATACAATATCAGCTGAATAATAAATAAAATAAAACTGACTCTACTAACCTTGTCTCTATTTTCGCATGCTATATCATCACATTTGCAGGTAACTCCACAGTTTCTTCCCAGTTTCTTACACCCACAACGCGCCTTACATGATGTCTTACAGGTACATGCGCCATCCGACGATCTTTTCACTGGTTGATTATCTTTATAATCTAAAAAATATTTGAATTGTCGTACACGGAAACAAGAAAATATTTCAACGACTATCATAAAATAATGTGTACTTACTTAAAGCTTTTCGTTTTTCCTCTATAAGTCTCTTTCCTAGCGGCGTCTTTCTCCAATCAGGATCGATTTTAATATCGTCATGATCATCATCATCCAGTGAACTCTGCAATGTTAAACAATGTATGAAAAAAAAACGGCAATAAACAATAATAATTATAGTATTAACTTACATCAAATTTATTTTCACGATTATCCTGAGTAATTTGAATTATTGGAATCTGAAAAAAATAAATAAATTGTTACAGTAATATATTAAAATTCCAGGTTCTTGAGAAAGATGGCTGTTCATCATTTTACTTGAAAAACAGGCATTCTGGCAAAAAGGGATCAGAGTCTCTATTTATCAGACCTGAACCATTTTATGGCATTGCAGAAAGCACTGCTCGATCAGTCATAGCTACCTGTGCGGAGAGAAAGATCTTCACACACTGGGACTCTCTCTTTCTCTCTCTATCATCTCTCTATCTCTCTATCATCTCTCTATCATCTCTCTATCATTTCTCTATCATCTCTCTATCTCTTTATCATCTCTCTATCTCTCCCTCTCTATCTCTCTATCATCTCTCTCTCTATCTATCTATCATCTCTCTATCTCTCTATCATCTCTCTATCTCTATCTCTCTATCTCTCTCTCTATCATCTCTCTATCTCTCTATCATCTCTCTATCTCTCTATCATTTCTCTATCATCTCTCTATCTCTTTATCATCTCTCTATCATCTCTCTATCTCTCTATCATCTCTCTATCTCTCCCTCTCTATCTCTCTATCATCTCTCTATCTCTCTATCATCTCTCTATCTCTCTATCATCTCTCTATCTCTCTATCATATCTCTCTCTCTCTCTCTATCATATCTCTATCATCTCTGTATCATCTCTCTATCATCTCTCTATCATCTCTCTCTCTCTCTCTCTCGAAGGCGTTCATATACAACCCTTCGAGTACAAAAAATAAGCAGATCCTGGAATGGAGCAGAACAAACCTACGCGTTCTGTCAGGACTGCTTACAGGACATTGTCGACTAAATTCCCACCTAAAGAAGATGAGTCTGGTTCAGATCTCGGATTGTCGGTTCTGTAATTAGGAGGACGAAACTGCGGAGGTATAACATATTCGGCTTTAGTACCTTAGAGCCGAACGACTTCAAAAAAGTATCACCAAATACAACCATGGACTTCGTCTGAAGCACAGGCTTGTGTGGTGAAATGGAATCTCTAGGGTGAGCCACAATAGACCCTCGGGGGTCGCAGTGGAGGTGGCGAGATGGACCCACTCACACGGAGCCTAACCTAACCTCTTTGCCAAATTTGCTAAACATGAAGACATTAGATTTGCTTCATACACAACTAAAACACAAACTTATGAATACTACGATAGAGACAACAATGACATAAAACCTATACAAATATGTCGGACCCAATACAACTGTCGTTCACGTTTTGTCCCTTCATATTCTAACTGAATGGTTTAAATCTTTTATTCGTACTTACCTCTTCATTTACGACGAATGTTTCTTGCAAGATTTTATCCACAACCTTTGGTCTTGGTGTCTCCGGAGCTGTGAAAAGTTGGTCCTTTTCCTTCAGTTTTGGCGTCTCCGGAGCTGTCGTAGATATTTTCTGAAATTATAATTTAGATACATTTTTACCAAATGAAATACAGTAAAAGTAATTTACACTCACTCCAACGTATTGAAGTTTCTCTACCAAAAATTTGTTTTCTTCTTTCAATTCTTCTAGTTGTTTCAACCAATCCTGTTCTTTTGCTGCAATTGAAGAGAAAAAAAATCTTGTACTTTAGAAATGTGCTAAGAGAAAAAATTTAAATTTGGCGCCCAACGGAAGCCGTTTCACACAGTACGAATAAAAAGATATTCAAAAATAGCGTTACTCACTTGACCAATCTCCGCTTCCGTCAACTCTTGGAATATGGTTTTTCTCGCAATCCCTTAGTTTTTCCTGTGCCTGAAATATGGAAAAAATAATAAGTACAATTTTTGTAAATTGAAATTTTTCATTATAAACTTAAAACAAATTTGAAAAGAAATATCAATTACCTCGTTATACATTTCCTGTACTTCGGTAAGTTTTATGTTGATGCAAACTTTATCTTTAACGACTTCAGCGGTTTTAGCAAACAAAAATTTAATACCATATTTAGCCTCGGCCATTGTCTGAAATTTGTCTATTCTTGCTTTCGCTTTACCATCTAAAATAAATAAAAAGTTCATACATATAAAACGCCTACACCACACCTAAGTATGTTTATTAATAGCGACCCACCCCGCCAAGGCTTCGCTCTGTGACGCCCCCAACGAAGGGCATGATTTGAATTTAAAGAAAACATCACGATGCGAGTGTTTACGATTCTACTCGTGTTTTGATCGACTAATTTGAAAAAAAAAGGTTTTCGTGAATTAACTATAATAGTTAGAGACGAGTACTCACTACACAATGACTTTTATATTTTATAGACAAAATTTGATAACTTGGATTAAATTATTGCAACATTCGTATGGATCTAAACCACCTAAATCTTCCACATTAATCACTCAGTCTATTGGTAAAAACTGCGAGAAAATCAGTTCAGTAGTTCTTTTGTTCACTCACTTTACGAATATTAACAAACGGTTATAATATATCTCACCTTCATCTGAACCTAACAACTTTTGTTGCAAATCCTGGATTTGTACACTTCTCAATTCCAAATCTTCTTCGATCGATTTTACATCGGCCGAATCATCGGCATCGCCATTATTTTTCAGTTGGTCTAATTGGTGCTGGAGCGTAGCGCGATCTTCTAGAAGTACTTTAAGTGTCGCTTCCGCTTCAATCAAATTTATGCACAAATCAAACTCTTGCTTAAGCTAAAAAAAATATATGATTGGTAGATATCGCCGAGGTAAAGTCTTTCTAATGTCGACCATAAAAATAAAGCATTAAAACAACTTTTTGTATGCCTACTGTATTTAAGAAAATTTTGTATATCTGGCAACGCAGCGCAGGTGTTCAGGAGCTTCCAAGACAATACAATCATAAAGTACATTATTGCTTATATTATAACGGAGCAACGGGTCACTTACTAAGGCGGACCACTGTAACTAAAAAAAATTGAGCTCCGAGGGTGGCCTGCGATATTAGAGAGATATTAGTATTGTGTCTCGATTCAGGGGCGTGTATGAATTTTGTTTTAAAGAAATATTTAAATGGGCGGCTTTTTCCTTTAAGGGGATTAAAAATATGGTTCATTACAGTGACTTTAGTTAGACTTTTCTAATGAAAGCATCAATAGAAATAATTACTACGATGCTACAAAAAGTTGAGGACATGTACTTACCCACGGTTCAATTTTATCAGCTTTACCAACATTTCTCGCCTCTTGTGCTTGTTGTTTTAGAGATAATGCCAGCTTTAACCTTTTGTTAATCGCCTCGGCTTCTTCTACTCTTCTTTTAAACACGTTTTGTTGTTTGGTGTGCATAACTTTCATCTTGACGATTTCGTTTTCTTTCCGCATATCTTGTTGTTTCAATCTGATGCATTCTTTTTCTTTTTGCAATTTCCATTGGCGGAATTTTTCTGATTCCTCTCTCATGGCTTTTACGAGTTTTACTTTGGTTTGCTTCATTACGAGAATCTCTTGATTCAGGATTTTTATGCGATCTTCGGCTTTTGCTTTTTGTTTTATAAGTTGGTTTTGTTCTTGTACCTAAAAGTGTTAATATGAATGACACAATTGAAAAATATTTAGTATTAACCCTAGAGCAGGCGCGCGCCGTCTGAGAGACCGACAAGATTTAAAACTTAATATATTTTCCTTACGCGTGAACTCTTAGTCCCCACCATGCTTGTACCTTCCTGGTTCATGGATCTGCACATCAGTGTTAAATGATAATCGTAGACGTTTAGTGTGTGTCAAGTTATTTTGTAGTATTTTGTTCAAATAATCCAAATTCCACTCAAAAGAGGCGCGGATTCTTGAGAACTTTAGCATTAGAACTTATTAAACCACACTTATCTGTTCGATCAAACCTGCAGACTATTCCAAGAACTTTAAGGAATAGACTACAAAAAATTTCTGGAAACCCCGACACAGCTCAAGCAGTTGCTCCACCAAACCAACAAACCGGGAGATGTGCAATATGCAGCTCTAGAAAAAGTAGAAAGACGCGCTTTTTTGTCGCAAATGTTATAAATATATGTGCTTGGAACACATTGGTGTTATTTGTAATGAATGTTTTGAAAACTAACTATGTATAAATCTAAAATTATAATAAGTTTTATGTTGTGTTGTAGTGACAGAGGAATATTAGAACTTTGTTAAAATACTTTCTAAATGTTATTATTGTATTTTTCTGATAATAAATATAGTTAAACACGTTTAAATACAAGTATAATTAAATTTAAACTAAATAAAACACTTTTTTGTCAATACGGTCTGTCAGACGGATGCGCCTGTTGTTGCCAAAATAAATCACGCGCCCACTCTAGGGTTAAACTCCACTAAATAGAAAAATAACTCACCTTTCTCTTTAAATCAATGATTTGTTGTTCCAGTTCTTGAACCCTCTTTCTACGTTGCTCAGAAATTTTCCCAGAGTTTCCAATATTTTTCAGTACTTGTTGCAGTTCTTCCTTTTCTTTTTCCAGCTGATTAATTTTATATTCGTTTTCTGCCATAGCCTAGAGAAAAAATCAATTAAATACCATATTTTACAATAATAAACGGATTTAGTAACTTACCTGATAATCTACAACATATTGGTTATTGCTCATGTACTGTTTAGCGAGGCTCTCTTTGAGGTTGAGCTCTTTTTCAATTTCGGTGAGTTGACCCTTCAAGTCTAGTTGCCGGTTAGTGTGCGATTCTTGTTTTTCTTCTAAATCTTCAGAAACTTCCTTCTCATTTTCTGACGACTCTTTTATACAGTGCTTATTATGATCATGAGTTCTGAAAAAAAATAATACTAAGAAAATCAAATCGATGGTAAACTCTTGAACATTTTGGTCCATTTATGCAACTGAAAGTTTCAGGTACTACGTATTATATTTCAACTGAAGAATCCTGGGTTCAAAATATCAAAATAAAATGCGACTACTTAAGCACGGGTCACACGTCCCGGAATACCGGTGAGGTGTTACTTGTACAGGGTATATACAAAATAATAAATGACTTACGCAATTTCATCTTCGATTTTCAATTGATCGTTACTAATTTCTGTAAACTGTTCCTTAAGCGATTGTAATTTTTCGAAGTTCTCTCTTAACATTTCCATATTATTTGACTCTAGTCCTTCACTGTAATTATTTAGTAGACTGTCATAGAGTGTCTTCAATTCCAAAAGCTTGCCGTTCAACAGCTCGTTAGCATTTTGGAGGATAATTACTTTTTCGTGTAAATTGGTGTTGTCAAATAGGGCTGCTGTGAGTTGGATATTAAGATCCCTTTTTTTGGTTTTCAATTCAACATTTTCGCGCTTTATTGTTTCTATTTCAGCTGGACAGACAACCGGACCGCCTGAAAAAAAAAGTATTTATTAATTTATTAGTCCTTACCATCATATACATGACATAAGACAAGTCAGACACAGTATAAAACTATAGTTAAAACAATTAAAATTAGAATTAAAATGTATACAGGCAACAGCATAGAACAAACATTTGGTATAAATAATAAGAAAATAAAATAAAAAGGTTTCAAAGTCTGAAATACATAAAGATCTAAAATTAGGTAAGGAATGGTTCATTTGTTTGATATTATCTGGTAACCGATTAAAAAATTCACCCCCGGCATATGTTGGCGACTTTTTTAATTGGGAACGATTTAATTTGTTCAAGTGAATATCACTCTTAGATCTCGTATCATGATTATGTATGTCACTATTTTTCTGAAGGTTGTTAATAAAGGTATAAATTAGAAGTTTGTAGAGATATATGCCTGTGAACGTCAGGATGTTATTGCTTTTAAAGGTGCTCCTACAGGACTCCTTGTAGTCTAAGTCAAACATCAAACGAATAAATCTTTTTTGGAGCATAAATACTCACCCAATTTCGCTTGCTCTGCCCCACACAATTACATTGCAGCTGATCGCAGAATATATGAGTGCATAATACAAATTCAGTAAATAATCTTGATATAAATTTGATTTTAAACTATTCAAAGCAAAATATTATTTGTTCAATTTTTTACATAAACAGTCAATGTGATTTTAAAAATCTAATTTGCAATCTAATTCCATTCCTAGAAATGTTGTATATTCAAAAGTCTTGAACGTGCAATTATTAAAATCAAAAAGAGTATCCCCTAGTCGACAGATCTAAGCATTCTTTTATTCTTTATGTGTTTGCATTTCCGGAAAACTAATCATATGAACACCCAAAATAGGGTGGAAAGTATTGTTTAGCACAATTTTTGAAGTTTTTACCATCGGTCACTAGAGTACTTTTATGTTTCACATAATTTTTTTAATGAAACGTCAATGTATGTCAGAGTAAAGTTATATTTAGTTTATTGGGTAGGCGAAAAACAGTTGTGTATCACACATGCAGGAAACACTTTGGTAGCCATCAACTATCAGCTGCCCTCACTCATGCATCTGGCTATTAAAGCTCAGTTTCTACCCTTATGACACAATATATAGAACGTCAGGTCAAGTTAAAACTTTGCACACTTATCAAGCTCCAATGACAATAGAATAATTTAATGTTTGTTTCAATATCCTGACCAAAATCATCAGGATTATAGATTATGATGATGTACATGTACAGAATATAACTTATTGAGCAATTGGCATAGGCGGTCAGAGTCTAATTCCCACTGTTGAACAATATAGGGTATTGTCCCAGATACCATGTCATAAAAGAAAACAGCAAGCCATTGCTGTAAGCTGCTTAAGAACAGAGATTCGAACAATTTTTTTATATGCAAATAATCTTGGAAATAGAGAAAAATTTATAAAAGAAGTAAAATAAAATATTTAGATATATGCACCCAAGACAGAAAAACCAGCACAAGACAAAAAGAAACTAATCATGCCTTTGATACAGTACCTAGAGTAAAAATGTAGAAAATATTAGCAGAAATGGGATTAAATAGAAAAATGACAATACAGAACATCTATGAAAAAAATAAATAACAATATAACAGAAAATTTCACTACAAATATGGGACTAAGATAAGGAGGGAGCTTAAGCATTTTATTATTTATTATCTACATAGATAAGATCATTAAGAAATGCACAAAACTAAATAAAAAAGTTTGTGTGGGACATTTGCCATTGTTCAGAGTAAACATGAGTGAAAAGCATTTGAAGATGATGTTATATTAAGAACAAAAAATGAAAAAGAGCTAGAAGGAACATATAATATATAAGTATTTATTTGAAATTGGATTGAACAGGACAATTTGAAAAATTTCCTTGAACATTTTGTACTAGGTGAAAATTCTAATATTTTACAGATGAATTATATAGACATTAAACTCTTTTCTAAATAAAATTTATTTTATAGGAGCAAGTGCAAATTTGTGTTTTGTAAGAATTTTTCTTAGTGTAATGGAAGTAAAAACTATTTAAATTCCAGTCATTACAAAAAGCCAAGTTGTTGATTAATGGAAATATAAAACCAAAACTTACCTAAGTTATCATTGAAATCTGATGTTTTGAGGTTAGAATGTGAATATAACCCAATCCTATCAAAATTATTGTTTGATTCAGCACAATGTTTATCTTTTAACACTAAACTTAGCATTTTTTTACTTCTGGAGCACATTTTTATTCAATTCTATTGGTAGTTTTGGAAAAAGATTCAAGTTAGGACTAAGCAAGAAACCACATTTGCAAAGTGCATTCACAAGATTAATGAAAATATTTTGACTAGAAATTAACAAGTAGAAGGAATACACAGAGGTGGATTCAGATGATATTATTATATTTTAGCATACAATATATTTAAATGAAAGCGATTTTATTATTTGAAAATTTTATTTCAATATTAAGAATATAAGTAATTTAGGTTTTTTTCCAAATTTTGAAAAAACTCAAAATGGAATACTGCATGGCTACTAGACTTAAAATAATCACAACTCATCTCAAAATAAATCAGAATGTTTTTACACAAACTGATTACGTTTCTGTACTTCATCATTAGGTAAATATGGCACTGATGAAGTTCTTACTGTAATTACATTTTAATGATTCAATTTTAAGTCAATTAGAAATATGACAAATCTCAGGAAGTGATAATATTGGTAATATAATGGCTGTGTTATTTTGTTGAAAACAACAATTATTGACAAAATTGTCTCTTCCATCATAAAGTGACATCCTATTACCATAACATAAAAAATCTTCAAGATAAGAAGGAGTTTGAAGGATCAAGAAGATGAATTAATAATAATTGTTTCTTACCTTGACCTACGATATTCAAACGTAACTGCTGAATTGTCTTTTTAAGCATATTGATTTCAGCAGCTTGAGGATCTTGATTAACTATGGGTTTATTTTTAATTTTCCTAGCTCGATCCGCATACCTTAGCGTAGATATTGTTTCTTCCAAATTATAGTCTGCTGGACTAACACAAGCTATCATCAATGTAATGCTGTTACCACCCAAAGAATCTAAAAATGAAAATTATTATCAGAAAAAACATAATTATATGAAACATTTGATCGAACCTTTGAGAAGTCTAGTTAAATTACTGTCTCGATAAGGAATGAATCCATGCTGTCCTTTTTCATCACCTAAAGCACTGATAACATTGCCCAACACAAAGAGTCCTTTATTAATTGTGACACCTTCTTTAAATGTGTTTCCTACAGCTCCAGTTTTCTTTGGCCGTTCACTTCCTGCCAAGTCTACTAAATGTAGCTTGGCTTGCTTATTTTCATGACTAAAAAGTTATTTTACTTGTTTATTTACTTGAAAAATTAAAAACACAAATAATCAAAACAGGAGAACCAAATAAAAAGTGAAGTAAAAGTTGTCAATATAAATACTCAATTGCCTAATAAAGTAAGATCTCACTGATAAATAATAATAAAATTAAGAACATTCTGCCTATGTTGTTGGTACTTACCAGTGTTCTTTGCTATTCATAGCAATATTTATGGTAAGTATAGCATGACTTCTTGAGCTGTGAGCATTCATTGCTGTTGAACTTGTTGCTCTTCGAGAAGTACCTTTTTGTAAAGCATCAAATATTGCTTTAACTGAATTAACTTCCACTTCTGTCAAGTTAGGAATATGGATTCCTAAAAACAATTTATTCAATCAAATAACATAAAACTGGAAAAATTCCAGGTTGGGCTTATAAAATGTTTCCTTCTTTACCTTTAGAAGTATCTTCCCTTATTTCTAGGGTACACTGTTCCCTTGGTCTATCACTCAATAAGTCATAAAGCATTTCCTGATACAGTTCCATAAAAGAGACTGTAATAGTGAAGTCAAATGAAAAATTATCTTTTATAAAATCAAAAATTTCAGTGATTGCTCTTGGTATCACACCCATATCCCCATCTCCCATGTAGGCTGTTCCCATTGTATGGGTTTTTCCTGACCCTGTCTGTCCATATGCCAAAATTGTCAAATTATAGCCCTAAAACATTTACATAATGAAATTCAATTTGGGACTTGTTCTGTAGGAAACAAATACTGAACATTGTTTACACTACAACTGCACCAATACTTTATACTATCTTATGCATTTTAATAACCAAGTTATCTTATCGAAACTCGCATAAGATGGTGTAAAGTGTAGTGTGAATAGAGTTAAGTATCACCAATGGTTAAAAATACCCAACTTGTGAAACAAATACATTTTCCTTGCATTAAAACTTAAAAGTACCTTGAACGAAAACAAAGTTCTATTTATACCCAATTTAAAAAAAAAAATACCTTGAATAAATTTTCCAAGAGGGGTTGAACGCATCTATTGTATAAAGTTTCCTGTGTTGAACTAGTTGATAGGACATAATTAAATGTATATGCTTTATCCTTATCTAGAGATTTGATAACTATTTGCTCATTTTCTTCTATAACATCTAATACATCTCTACAACCTTTAGATTTCTCATTGGGAACTAATGGTCTTACTCTAACGGCCACTCTCACAGAAGTGTTATCAGTCATATTTGTTAACTTCTAAGCTAAAATCTTAAGTTTAATTGTAATGTGACAGTAAAATTTACCAATTGGATTTGTTTTTACATAATTAGTGATCATATAGTATTTCATGAAAATATTAAGTTTCATACATGGTTTTATTTCAAGGACTGTTTTGAAAAACTGCAGTTTTTGTTGTTCTACTAAAAAGTGGTTCTACCATATCTTGCTAGTTGTCGTTTTTTATCAACCGGTTAATGGAGGAAACGTTTGAATTTAAATCAAATGTTAAACTATAAGGAGTCAAATGTTACAAGTAGCTATTACTTTCTTCTAGTCTCTTTATCTACCTTCATCTCCTTATAATTCTAACAACATTCAGAAACTTGAATTTGAAATGTCAAAGGGCATCCTTCAAGTAAGAACCAAGTTTGTGAACAAATTTTGGTAATTTTCAGATCACATATAATATAAGCCTACAAAACTTTGTCCTTACCTATAAAATAATAATGCAATAAATTACTATATCAATAACTGGAACCAAATCTTAAATATAAAAATGCATTTCCTGTTAACACTTATCAAAATGAAATTTATCAACTGGTCCTTCTAACTTGAAATATATTCTTTTATATGAAAATCAAACAACCAAACTGTAAAACTAAAACCCCACCAAACATCGAAACTTCCGTTACAGTTAGGCAGAGCAGTTAGGCTAGTAAATTCAAACCGCTGTCAACAGTGTCAGAATATTTTCGAAAAATGTGTGAGGGAAATTTTGGCGATAATATAGTTTCAGCTTTTAACCACTTTATCTCATTCGTTTTTAATTCCAAGGAATATGCATAAATTTAATAATGAAGTCCATCTTGTTTTTATAATTAATATATGCTGAAAATATTTAAAGAATCAGCAGCAAATCACGATTTTCTTATATCTCTTATGGTGCAGTGGATAGGCAACACATACAACATATAACGACTGTTCAAAAACGCGGTACCGATTATATTAAATTTGTAAGATCTATCGGGAGTACTTAACAATGGAGAATAAAGAAAAAGCATGAAACAAAAAGAATTTGGACTCTACATGCTACTCTTTTACTCTAAATAATTATATATTACGCTGTAATACTTGCAATAGGTATCGATCTCAAATATACAGTTTTGGAATTTTTTGCAGATGATAGTGGACCTGCAGAACCTACAGGCGTTAAAGCTACAATGAAGTTATTAGAAAGCACAGGACAGGTAAATTTATTCAGATATATAAAATATTTAGTAAATCATTGTGCAAACAAATATTTTACAGATGTCAACTTTACAACCAGCTTTATTAAACAACACACGGAAAGCCGAAGTTGATCTAATTTTCTTCAATCGAGTACCAAAAGTGGGATCCCAAACATTGATGGAGCTTATGAGGAGACTTAGCATCCGTAATGAATTCGGATTTCACCAGGATATGGTTCAAAGAGTGGAAACTATAAGACTTTCTCCAGAAGACCAAGCAGTTTTGGCTGCCTTAATTTCCAGTTATGATCCTCCCGGCGTATATATTAAACATGTTTGTTTCACTAATATATCAAGGTATGCATTATTATTTAAATAAAACGTATATTATTATAGTTGTTCACCGACACCAAATTATTTAGGTAGACGCTACCTAAAATGCACGTCTGTAAAAAGAATTGCATACGTAAAAGTAAAGCCTTCAATAATTTATTGTATTTTTCATTTAATTTTATTTTCTAGCTTCGGTTTACCAGAACCAATCTATATCAATCTAGTCAGAGATCCAATTGAACGAGTAATTTCATGGTATTATTACGTTCGTGCACCTTGGTATTACGTAGAAAGAAAAATCGCTTTTCCAGATATACCATTACCCGATCCTAAATGGCTGAAAAAGGTAAGTAATATTTTAATGAATTCGAAAAATACATTTGGAATTGTCTCTCTGCTGTTGGTGTTTAACTCACAATTATCAAAAGAGTGCAAATAATATCTAAAATGTCAAGATGCGTTCTCACTAATGCACACCTCTCGCCGCGCCGAACAGAACATTGAATTTCATTTATTTAAAGCTAGTTAATGAAATAAAAACTTACCATAAATGTTAACTTCTAGTCCGTGGTGTCTAAATACAAGCTGTCTACAGTTTGTGAAAGAATATCTAGGAATAGGTACCTAAGTTGAATAGTGGATATTGAGGTATTTTTTCTTTTTAGGATTTTGAAGAATGCGTATTGTCCGGAGACAGAGAGTGCAAGTATCTAAGAGGTGAGATACGAGAAGGCATTGGAGATCACAGACGCCAGTCAATGTTTTTCTGTGGGCACCATCCTGATTGCTTACCATTCAATACGCAAGGAGCACTTGAAAGAGCAAAGCGTGCCGTGGAGCAGAATTACGCAGTTGTGGGCGTTCTAGAGGATTTGAATACAACGTTGACTGTTCTAGAACATTATGTTCCTAGATTTTTCGAAGGAGCTTCCGATATGTATTGGAGTGAGTTATTTTAATTATCAAGAAATGCTGTTATTCATATTTTAACAAACTTAACTTGAAGTTTAGCGAGATTTTTTGTACATTTTCCAAGCTATTAAGTAAATTTTTTTTCAGATGAAATTAGCCGGTATCATCCCATCAACAAGAACAATTTCAAGCCTCCTGTTAGCGAAGAAGTGAAAAATATCGTGAGGAAGAACTTCACGAAAGAAATAGAATTTTATGAATTCTGCAAACAAAGGTTGCACAAACAATATTTAGCATTAAAACTTCCTGATTTAGTCACCTAGACCTAGATTATTCGGTAATAGAATAGAATTATCTCGAATTAGTACAAAGTCGAGTACTGTTTTGAAAACATTTGTGAATATATTTTGATATTGTTTTATAATAGGGTACAAGCATAAATTTTGCTATTGGTGGGAATTGACGCTTTATCAGGTCTCCTAACACCTTGCATGCCTATTTTTTCAAAAAAATATAATTTTTACTTTTAATAACGACTTTGAAAATCATAAAATTTGAAAGTCCGCCAAAACGCGCTTTACGTCATAAAGATGGCTGCCCCATGGAGTGACGTCATTTGTTTACGTTCTTATTCGTCTATCACGAGTTCTTGTGACCTAATTTGTTTCTGAAAGCTTTAAAAATGGATAAAGCCGAAAAAAAACTTTGTATTACAAGTATTTCATTGTTCCAGAGTGTAAATCAACGACTATTAAAACTCCAGACAAAATATTTGTTACTTTACCTGGTGGCGCAAGCAAAAATGCACTTAAGAGAAGGGCATTGTGGTTGCAAGCTATGCGTCACTGAACACTGAACAAGTAAATAAAATATTTTCTTCTAAAAGTTTTAAAATATCCTCGGAAATATCGAATATTTATGTCCACTTTCCACTTTACGTTGACTTTTAGAAATAAAAAAAAGCACACACAAACACGTAATGGTCTCAAACAAACATATAAATGATATGTTTACGTCGATGAAGCAATTTATAGTTAATTAAAATACAACATAAACACAAAACTACACAGAACCTAATGCAATACCGGCCATATTGACAAAAGTAATCACATGGTATGACATCACACTATCATCGGTAGCGTTCGGAAATCCTCGGGTGGTGCAGGTCGGAAACTGCAATAAAATATTTGAATCTTATTTTAAAATTTGGAAGTAATTTCCAATGGAAACTGGTTTATTTCCTATTATTAGTTATTTTTGATATCAACTTTACTATTATAAATTAATATCTAAGCAAAATATGAAATATGCGTGTACCCTATTCATACTTATACAGTGTCCCATTTGAAAATCCTATCCACCATTTAGGTACAATGAATACAGAATTGCAGCCTTTCTCGCTTCTGCCTTAACATGCAGGGCAAGAAGAAAAGCTACACAATATTGTAAATAGTGAGCTGAAAGTTCATGCCTAGCACTAACTCTGTTAAAAGATTTCTTAAGGCTGGCTCTACAATTTGATCATAATCCTAGTATTCGTTATACGTAGGATAACGGGTAACTATTGCGTTATAAAATAGAGGTATATCTTTATTCCAGGTGAAAACTAGAGTACCTATACGTTATCTATTCCAGTTTAAGGATATAACCGATGAATAAACGTATTTTGCATTTTTATTAAGTAGTTGGTTTCACGTAAAAATACCAACATTGCTGTCGTGTTTAAATTACCAAAATGTTGAATTAAAAATATGAAAAATGTTGTGGTTTGATTTCAGAAAAAATTAACAAACAGAATAATACCTACATACACCACAAGGAACATACAGAAGAAATAAATAGCACATCAAATTAATTGATGTGGAAATGTTACTATGTATAACGTTTTTCATTCATATTCTCGATACCAAAATTAAAAAATAAACTAATATTATGAATCCAGTGAATTCAAACAAATCAAGAAGTTTGAATTATGGCAGAAAATGTCAAATCAGTCCAAGGGCAGTGTTGCCAACAAAAAGTGGGTTTTCGTGTCAGAAAAAGCACTTTTTGTTGGCCATACTGACCCTAGACAGAACTCTATTCCCGCTTTTCAAAGAGTCAAATGTCAGAACTTAGGTTGATTGGAGCGAGTAGCGAAATATTCTAGCAATACCTGTACCTGTCATAGAAATCCATTGTAGAACCGACAACCAGTTATTCTCAGGATAAATCTTGGTATAAACTATCGAAGAAGGAATAACTATACTGACTTTTATACTGGCATATAGAATCAGCTCTTATACTTGGAAAAAACTCAACAAATACAGGGGGAGTTGGAGATTGCGCAATTTTATGCTTAGTTTAACCCCTAATTTCCAATTTTACATCTTTGAATAAATATAAACCTCGCTTTCTGCATCATGGTTGTTATTCTTTTAATTTTCAAAGTGAAGAGCACTCCACCTTTCTTGTTAGTGACGTGGTATGTTTTTGGCTTTCGTTTCTGATGGACTGATTTTTTTGAGACAGACCAGGCGGATTTATCTGGAAAAACACAAAAAATTTGTAGAACGGGTTTTCTGGGAATGGAAAATCAACTGGATAACTCACTTTCCGATAAAATCGATATTTTGCATTGGAATAGCATGATGAGGTTTTAGAAAAAACACAATATCAACATAAAAAAACGTTTTAAGTATAAAAAAAATGGGCGGATAATTTTTAAATCAAAACAGTTTGTTTTACTGAATATCGATTGTGATAGTTTTATTTTAAAAATATTAAATTAATATTCTAAATGTAATAAATAATAGTTAAATAAAATGATCTAGAAAAATAAGATATAATAATATATATAATAAAAAACATGGTTATGTGTTTTTATAATAATACATGTGTGGATTATAAAGTTTTGAAAATCTATCAAGGCACAAAAAACATTTTTCTAATCTTCTCGACGTAAAATTAAAAGTAGGAGACTATCAGTGAACAGAATTTGTTGAAACCGTCCTACATTTCCACGCCATACAGACACTTACAGCTTACTTGAATTTTTAAACTGCTTATTCGGCTTATATTAAGTGAATGACACACTGCCATTTATTCTAACACGCATAAAAACCCACGTCCACGCCGGGTGTACTGGCTTGCATGGCAGCCTCGGTGTGTAGTTCGCCAGCTTGTCCTCGCGAGGCAGACCAAGCCATCAGAAACCCTCGAACTTCCAAAACATTTGCTGAGTTTTGTTCAAGTATTTGAGATCCCACAACATCTAGCAGTAGCTCTTGAGTGTTCATGATGATAAAACTTTTCCGTAACAACTATAAAACAAACACGTGTAGAATAACCTCGCGAGCCAAGAAACCATCGTTCACATCGAACAAACAGCGCACACTGATTTTAGTTGTTATTGATACGGAAGAAAACTCTTATTGCGAGCCTCAAATTAGTTTTTTAATTCACCTTTTGGTCTTCTTATTTTTTACCAATAAGCTACTGTAAAAGTAGCTTCTGCTTGAGGGGTTCTGATTGCTTGTTCTCGCAAGCAAGTCTAATTTGTGCAATGATATGTTTCCACAACTTTATTAAAGGTGTGTTTTATTAGTTAAATTTTGTTTTTGGGTGCTACTTATCCTTCCGTTCCCATATAGGAAAAAACCGTGTTATACGTCATCTGACAGTCGCCCTGAGATAAACAAGCACAACACGTGGTTCTTAGTAGTTATTTGCTTTTGAACTAGTGGTGTTTTGGACGTTGTTTTATTTGCTTAGATAATCATTAAATAAATACAAAACTACCAAATTACAAATCTAAAATCTATCCAAATAATTGTCTATCCTCAGGGTGACTGTCATTAGTGTCAACTTGTTGGTGGACATGCCCTACTCTAAAAAACCGTCAAAATCGGCATATAAGATTTTTTGTTGGTATCCATTTTTTTTGTATCATATCATAAACTTTAATACCCAAAGTTAACAGGGGAGCATTTTTGTAATTTTATCCATTCTGGAACAAATAGAACACATCTTAATCTTTATTATTATTATGTTGAAATAAATTAAACTGTTTGAATGGTACACTATAAATAAGTCATAATAAATAGGTAAAAAATATATATATTTTTGACTTATTTATTATATGTGACGAATGTCTTATATCTAAATACAAATCTTTTGTATTTTGCCATAGTATTCTTTATTTAATTTATTACTAATACATAAATAATGTTCCACAAATAAGTATTTATAAAATCCACAATGTATTTTAAGATTTTCACCTTTTGTAATTAGAAATAATTCATGACTTTGACTGAAATAAAGTAGTATAAATGCTAAGGCTTTTTTTTCTCTTCTTCTTCTTATTGTTGGCATTGACATGTACACAAAATCCCTATAATCTTTTAATGTAGGCAACAGTTACATTTTACATGTAATGAGGGACACATACATCGGTAGGTACTTCATTATTACTTGGAAAAAAATTGGTATAACCGACCTGCACGTGAACTCTGTATAACAGAATATAATGGTAATTTCGCTAGATATACAGAGTGTCCCAGACTAATTCCGCCAGCCTTTATTTCAAAAACGAAAAGGCATATTTGAATGGGACAAAGTAGTTCTGATTTTCGTCGATCTAGCGCTACGACCTTCGTTTCAGTCGCCTATAATAATTAATCACATAATAATGAACCCTATACCTAGTTCGGTTTCACAGTACCATTTCATCTATGCATTGTACATAATACATTTCCTTCAAAACTAAATCATGTGTGTTTAAAAACTTACATTTATTATGTTCACGGTCAAGCTCCTTCAACTGCAAATAACCTCAGTTTAATGTTTGAGAAAAAAAAATTTACCCTGAATTTACATTGTTGTATAAAATGGCCTAACCTATCACCAGAGTTTAATGAAAATATGGTGGATACTATATTCCAAGAATCATAGCATTTATTATTATTTTAAATGGAATTTAAGTTTACACCTCTGTCAACGGAATGGAAAGTGCATTTATACAATTGGTGCTTTTTGTTGCATGAGAGTCCATCTGTTGAAGCCAGTTGAAGGTTTGAAAAGTTTTGCTTGGAAGTGAGAAGATTGTGTGCTAGTACCTCTTCTTCCTAAATCAACTTCTACGATCTCCAATTCATCGTGAATTTAAACAAAAAGTTAAGGATACTGTCAATCGATCCAACCCAATGACAAAACAGTGCTTTAGATACTGTTATTATAATGTTTCAAAAAAATAATACAACGTTTTCAACACTGATTAATATATTTTTTAAGTCTTTCAAAATAAAGAAAAGTAATACAATAAATAAAATTTAATGTTTCGTTGTAACAATTAACATGGCATAAATATCACTTTCTAAAAAACTATAAATTTGTCAGTTATTGTAAAAATACTATTTTCTAATTTTCTAAAATATATTGCTTTGAATAGACATTAAGAAACGGGAAGAAAATATATTGGAGAGAGGGTGCTGTACAGATTGTTATAAAATTAACATAATTGTATTGCTGGAGAGATGCCGGTTCATATCTGTTATTAGTAAATAAAAAATTTTAACGAAAAAAGAAAATAAATACACCACAAGAAACATACAGAAGATAATGATTTTACTAGTTTAATTTTATTTGATAATATTAATTGTTTTGAAATATTTTCACTAATAACTTTAGTCAACAAATTCACTAACCATTTATTTTTATAAACTTTAATTCCTTGATGATATCTGCTATTGACGGCAACTTTGAAATCAATTATGTTAAGAATGAAAAAAGTTATTTTGTCCGTTTTAACATAATTAATGGATTAATGGATTAATGGACAATGCAATACATTTTCCCTTCCTAGAAGAAATTGTTCTGAAATAATCATAGATTTTGCAAAACATTGAGGTAGAACTTAAAAATAAACTACTGCTTGATATTTGATTTATGTAGTTATCTGAAAAAAACCATAACAAGCTAGAACATCTTTACAAAAATGTATACAGATATAACGGAGAATTCAATACAAAATTTCAGAATAACGAAAAATTAACGTTAGGAATGTGATGTCTTTCATTTCCAATAAATCTATTCTATTGGACAAAACAGATTATTGAAGACTTGAAAAATGTAATTTTAATAATATATCAATGAGATAAAAACAGAGTGAGTCAATTACCTATACATACACAAAGTGAAACAAAATATACTATAAGCCAAAAATGCTTTACTTCGAACAATAAAGAAGTTGAAAAAGTATTATGTACCAAGCACACCCCATTTTTATTCTATATACATATAGTGCTATACAAAAACAATGTCACTTTTTTATATATTTAATATATATTCTATAACTATGTTTTTCTATAGTAAGGCACACCTAAATCACAACCTTAATATTATAATTATTTCTTCAAACCTCTAATTTTGTGGAATTTATCCAATATAAATAAATAAAAGTGTTAAAAGTACATGAAACAGAAACTAGTTGATGTTAATAACTCTACATTTTAAATTAATTTAAGAGCATGTCGTTATAGCTATCGATAGCCAGTAAAATTATGGTTTTGTTCAGAAGAATTTAAAGTATGCGATAATATCTAAGTTGTTATTTTATCGTCTAATTATAAAACAGAACAGATTTACAACTTCTGACTAAAATGATATAGATAACATTTATTAACATGCTAAAAAGATTCTCTACAACAATCTTTAGCTTAAAGGTAGAAGTACTAACTTTTTATCTTTAATAAATATACTATTACAATTTTAATTTCTATGTTACCTTCTACCTAAGCTATTAATACCAAGGACGGCTATCTCAATCATAGTTCAGAAGGAAACTAATTTTATTTTTATAATTTCGAAAGTTATAAAATTATTATTATATTTGCTAGTATCACGTTTCCTATACCAGTTGTCTCCCGGAAAGTATCTAAGATTGATGAAGATAAAACTCCCGAGGAAAATAATCTAAAAGAACGTTTGTAGGTGAAAGATATGTGAGGGAAAGTATGAAAATCAGCCTTTTCTAGTACATTTTTAGGATAGTCACTTTTTTTAAATGTATGCAATGGTAAAATAATTTTCACTAGTACAAATTGTAGATAATGTAGCAAAAGTGAATGTGATAATTTTAGTCCAAGGGAAACAGGTTACAGTAGAAAACATTTTTAAATTAGAACCTCAGCGGTGCTCTTTTGTCAAAAAAATACAAAAAAGGCATGTTATTCTGAAGTACGTTTTTTTTGTACAATTGCGTACCTTCTGTTTTATTTTTTTTGTTCTACTAACCGTCCTTGGTGGTCTTACAGTATGTAAAAAAGTGTTTTGATTTGAAATTGTAAATATTTTTAGCTTGTACTTTGAACTATTAATTAATATAATAAATAGGAAAGATGGGTTTGTTGTCTGTTTTGCATGTATGTTTTTTTCTTACGGATAAACTCAAAAACTACACAACCATTCTTCCTTCCTTATGAAAATTACAATAATGTAACACTGGTGTGTTCTTTTTACAGAATTTGCTGGAGCAATTCAGTTGCTCTGTTCACTTGAATGATTTTGCGTATTCTTTTTAAGCGCTCGTTTTGAACAGAGCTGAACTATCGCTTCCCCCGTAGCCCCTAACTGCACTACCTTTAGAGGGGGCTCGGTTCTGATTACTTGCTCTGTTCAGTTGATCATAACCTCAAACCATAGACAAAATTACATAACATTTCTCTATGCCTCAAACCATAAGGAAAACAACCAGAACTTGGTTTATTTTGAAGCGGTTTCAAAATATGTGAGCACTTATATGGAAACACGAATAATTTCATCACCATTTTATAATACACTTTCCTCCTCTTATTATTTTTGCGCATTCTTTTTAGGTTTTCCTGCTCACTTTGGTCACCCGCTCAGGTTTGAAAATTATCTCAAAAGAGCTGAACAGAATACTGTAAAAAGATCACAACAATTGTATCAAAAATTTGTCTATAAAAGACATTATTTAGCGTACGGTACTCTGCGAAAAATATTGATAATGCATAAAATATTGTTCTACATGTTTATAATATTCATCATTATCGACAAAAAATTCCGCGAGGATATATACCTCTAGCTGTTACTGTCAAGTGTAGGTAGTATATAGTTTTGTTTTTATCTTTTACATTCTTCGAGATAATTAAAACCTTAAGATCCTGTCGGTAGACGAAATAACATACGTTTTAATTTTATTAATTTATTATTATTAATAATCATCCATTACCTAAATAATTTTCTAGTATTTCAATAACAAAATAAATCACGTATCACGCAGACAATCACTGTACATTATTTCAAAAGAACTGCTTCTATGTGCTATCAAAATATTTTGAAACAACTTCTAATTTTAGCACACAACTGTTTTATAAAATGGTTAAATTTAAAGTTAATTTTAGCATTTAATTATAGTTTCTAAATATAAATGCACAACGTATATTTATTGCTGCATTTGGGAAACAATGTCAATGCCATTCAGGATTCAATAAAAACATTCTAATCACGAGCACACTATTCTCAAGTAAGTATATATTTTTATTTGACTGTTATTCCACACACCTGACCAATTCACACTGTACTTCATTTCTAGTGACCATTCGTCCCGGATTAGGCGGGACTGTCCTGTTTTCAGAGACCTGTCCGGCATAGACAGTGTCCCGGAAAATGTCCCGGATTTAGTTATATCGAGTATATATGCTACATTGTGCCCCCTTACTTATACTTAGCTCCTGAGGAAAGTCTCATAGACTAGTAGCTCCTTTAGTCATATTTCCCTGCTATGCAATTCACAAGAATGTGGAAGGAGGTTTCTTCTTCCATACCACAGAATCTACATTCTTCTTCCTCCACTATTTTGAGCTTTTTCAGGTGCCCGTTCAGGCGGAAATGTCCCGTTAAGATCTATTTTAAAACTCTTAGTGCAATTTTACTCTGACCTATACATTCATCATAATCTTTGATTGTCTAAGCCCTACTAGATCTTTCCAATGGAAATGTGTGCACTTACAGATAGCAATTTCAACTCGTCACTATCTCGAAATACACGCGAAAGTGATTTATTTTTCCTACAACTGACAACGACATTTGTCAGTTTTGTATTTATTTATGAAAATATTGATTCGTTCAATCCTCATTACAACTTTTTTGCGTTTGTTGTTTTCCTACTTTGACTCAAGCCGGTTGTCCAAATCTTACTTTCAAAAGTTTAGAGATGTAACAGTTTGCATAAAAGTATAGTCAAATTTCTTCTACATCAAAAAAGAAGACGAGTTTCCAAATATATATTTTATCATCTAATTAATTTAATGATATCATCAAGCGAAACGACCTGTCCTATTGATTTTCTGAATTTTAAGTCAGATAATATTAAAGTATGAACAAATACGAGATGTAAACAAAAATATAATTACCATGTAATAAGTACTTAAAAGGATATGACACTATAGATAAGATTGGTTTTGTTTATGTCTCCATTGATTGATTACACTATAAAATACAATACAAATAATAACACTAATACCTACTTGAAATTATAATATAAAATGCAAAAACTTTTGTGAATGGTAATATAAGTATGTTTACCATTGACTGACTTTGTGATATCACGCAGCATCCATATTCTAATCAATACATCCATTACTATCTCACCTACAAAACTCTGAAGTATCCCAGCTAAATAGTAACATTTCCGATTTACATCGTCCACATCTCCCTCAGAAAGCGCTAGTTCAAGCACATAATACCAACCAGCAAACAGGATGCTAAGCTTCCTATCCTTTTTTGTATGCGCATGTCTAAAAGGCGCCATTTTTATAATAAGATACTTGTCATACTTCACTTTGTCGACGAATTATATCGCCAATATTTAAAAATTTGATCATTTTCTCAGTGTACCTACCTATTTACTAAGTAATATGTCAACGACGGTCTCTCAAGGTCTTACATTTTTGTTACCAAAACATTCGGTCGGGCTTCGCTTCTTGTTAGTTGGTGTATTCTTTGGTTTAAGAGATAAACAAATTATTTCCATGTCACACAAAATTTCCTATTACAGTTAAAGCTGGATACCCGCTACTGAGAATAAGTATTTAAGAAATTATGTTTCTGTTAGAATTTCTCAAAATATTTCCTAGCTTGCTGATAAATCAATTTCCTTTGCAGCAAGATAAAGATGAACTAGTGAAGAAGGGGAATTAAACTCTGCCTTGGGGATTGAAATCCTTTTGAGGTACCAGCTCCAATGTAATATTGAAAGAAATTGGCAACGCCGAAAAAAAGAAGAGATCTGAATAGAATCGCTCATAAATATTACAGTAGGTCACAGAAGAAATAACACAAGCGAATGCGTATCCCAATCTAGCGTACAAAATTGTGCGATTTTTTGCAGCTTTAATTGCTAATTATGTTATTTTAATTATTTTTTAATTTGTTGTGTGACCTTCTCCATATTATGTTTAGATGTTTAATCATATTGTGCTATTTGAAAACAGTTTTTGTGCCAAAACTTTAGGAACATTTTAATTTTTGAAAATTGATATTTTAAATATATATTTAAGCAGTGATGTTATTCATTTTTGGATGAAAATAAAATTTCATAGTGTTCATCTTAATAAATTCTAGTATCTTTGGGTGAAAATTCCACTTTTATCACTAGTTTTGCATAAACTTCGCATTACTATTATTATCAGTTCAAAGTACGAACAAAATTACACAAACAAATTATAATAAATAGATAAAAATAGTTTTATTATTGCAGTGTCAATATGTGTCAATATTATATTACAAATATGTAGGTATTCTTGATTTGAAAAATAAATTCATTTTATAGTTATATAAATAATTTCTTGGTATGAAGTCGTTTTAAAAATCAGATTATCTTATATTTCTTTCAAAATTAGTTAGCTGCCTTCACAATTTTTAAAACAACTCAAATATTCATATTTATGTGAGATCAATTTTACAAATTATTTTAATATTTAAACTAGTCTACTTCTGTTGTGATGTAATTAATAATGTCATTTCTTTTTCATTATCGATATTTTAGAATCTTTATACAGTGATGAGTCAAAATAAGGATTTAGATATTAAAATACATTAATTTTCGAAAAATCACTTCACTTTTTTAAATCAAAATCAACCTTACCAATTAATAGAATAAAAATAATAAAATAGTGATATAAATATATATCTACCATTGGCTATGCTGAATGTTCCTAAAGTTATTAAAACCGGTTAGGAGTAAAACGTATCCTCTTTCCAAGCTACAGGTCCTTAAAACTTGAGTTGATTGTTTCCAATTTTCTTAAAGTATGTTAAATTTTTATAAATTGTCTTTGGATGTATTTCAGAAATTTATTTTATTAACCACTACTTGAAGTCAGGAAAGGTATTCTTTTGGCTATTTTCCACTTTATAAGAGTTTTCCCTTAGCCGCTCATTAACTTCTAAAATTGACAATTCAGATTATTGTTAAAATTATTACAAAAAGCTAAATAAGGAGGATTTCAATGTCAATTTTTACAAAGTTATGATATGTGGAAGACTATCATCTTTATTTCTCACTCATCACTGTTCTCATTGCAAATAATTTATTTTTTATGGCACTTAATGTTGGATGCGTGAGTATAATCTGTGTATTGCACCCACCCCCCTACCGTCTACTTACACAGTTAAAAATAAATCTCTTTTCATGAACAGTAAAAACATGTTCATTTGTTATCCTCGGAAAGTATTTGATCTTTTCGCTGCTTGACGGACGTGTCGATCCAATCGTTTCATTACACGCCATTTTCATTGTGTACCATCATATTAAAATGGCGGATTAGCCTGAAATAAATAAACATATCTCTGGAGTCATTAACTTTAAGAATACAAGCACAGGAAAGGGTAGAGAAACCAGAAAAATATTTTGACCTCAAATTGGTGTAAATCTTATTACAGTTTCCTGTAATATTGTCGTATTTAATAGAGTGAATGTATCAACAGATGTCGAAAGGAATAATTATAAAAATATTCAACACTCTATGAATTTTTTGAAAAATAATATTTTTCAAAAACAGTGGCCGTTCAACTAAGGAGCAACAACTACTTCCCGTGCATATGCACCGCCGGATATTTTATTACACCCCAAAGTCAAACGGGCTTGGTATATCTACAAGATATTTTAAAACCAACCTTTCTGGTTTGCAATTAGAAGGGACAACACAACTTGTAGACCGATTTCGGCGTATTTGCGCCTCGTCAGTACAAGGTATGTGGTGTCCGTCCGAGAATCTCTAATCCCGGACTGAAGAGTACACTTCAATCACAATCAGTACGTGTCTTCCAGTAACGGAAAAGTAAAGATTGTGACGGTAGCGACCTCATCACTTCCAATCGCAAACCAAAAACCTTGAATTTTTGACAACAAGCCACGTAGGCTTGAAACAATAAATCTTATTACAGTTTCTTGTAATATTGTCGTATTTAATAGAGTGAATGTATCAACAAGGTTGGTTTTGAAATATCTTTTGTAGATATACCAACCCCGTTTGACTTTGGGGTGTAATTCAATATCCGGCGGTGCATATGCACGGGAAGTAGTTGTTGCTCCTTAGTTGAACGGCCACTGTTTTTGAAAAATATTATTTTTCAAAAAATTCATAGAGTGTTGAATATAAATAATTATTCCTTTCGACATCTGTTCAAATTGGTGTATCTATAAACTCTCCAATACTTATCGCCCATTAAATAAACAACTCACGGGTAATATATTTTGGTGTATATAATCCACAGTGAATATGTAGGTACAGTATTCGCCAACTAAGTTGATGTCTCAGAAATTACCAACTAAGAGAGACAGAGTAATAGTGCCCTGCCTACTCGGCTGCTACTGGTGGTAAAATTTTGACAAACGCCAATTTCATCGAACCTTATCAGGTGTTAAGATTTTCAGTAGCGTAGCGTCACACAGTTTCTGCTTTGTACAATAAAGTGTTTGTAAAAATGTCAGCCGTTAATAAAGAAAAATAAAGATAAAAACTATTTATACCTATTCCTAGAAATATCAATTAGATAAATAACATGTTATTGTAATGGGTACCTACCTTATTGTTAAAATATTATTTATTTACTCAGAATTCAGGTATAATGCATTAAATATTATTTATTAAGTTAGGATCATATATTTCCGGATGGACTTTACTTTATTAATTGTACAAGTTGTGTTGATTTGTAACAGAAAGCGTATCCTCAGAACTTGCACGGCACTGTTTACAGTTATCGGATTGGCGGCGTCAATAGCTCCCTAGAAAGCATTTATGACATCAAGTTAGTTGGCGAATACTGTATCAAGTACACTAAAATATATTACGTGTAACATTTCAATTACTAGATTTGAACCAAACAAGACAATCCAAAAAAAACCGTTCAGCATTTTAAAAATGTACAGGTGGTAAGAAGAAAGATAGTTCAATTGTAACCCATCTTTGGTCCAGGAAAAATTTATTGACAAGTACAGTTACAAATAACTACCACTACAATTGAGGCACATATCCCACTGTTTCACCAACCGATGTATACCCTGCTTATAGAATTCTTGTGGCTGCTGCTGGAAGAATTCTTTCACAGCGTTTTGTACTTCTGCGTCCGACTGAAAACGGTTACCTTTTAACGCCTTTTTTAGTGGCCCAAAGTTGTGAAAATCGCAAGGCAATAAATCGGGACTATAGGGTGGATGCTCTAATATCCTCCATTTCTTTCGTTGCAGATTTTCTTTCACTACGTTGGCAACGTGACCGAGCATTATCGTGAAGCAGAATAACACCACGTGAAAGCTTCCCTGGACGTTTTCTTCTTATTGCTTGATGGAGCTTGTTCAAAGTTTCATTATACAGGTTTGCGTTGATATGCACTCTAGGTTCTGTAAACTCTATCAGCAAGGGTCCTTCATGGTCGAAAAAAAATGTCAACATCACCTTGCCTGCAGAAGGTTGAACTTTAAACTTCTTTGGTGGCGGATAATTTGCGTGTTTCCATTGCATCGATGACAGCTTACTGGGTGGTTCAAAATAATAACACCAAGATTCATCGCCAGCAACTATTGACGAGAGAAAGTCATTACCATTTTGACTGTATTCCGTGAGGTGTTGCAAAGACAAGCCCATTCACAAGCTTTTTTGGTCCTCAGACAAAAGACGAGGAACCCATTGCGCACAAACTTTGCTGTAACCTAGTTTGTGTACGATACTATGGACAGTTCCTATACTCACACCAACATTTTCTGAAATTGCTCTGATTGAAATTCGACGATTTTCTCTAATCAGGCCTTCCACACATGCCACATTCCTGTCTGTTGATGCAGTAATCAACCTAACCTGGTCGTGGCTTATCATTCGCCCTCTCTTCTCCATTCTTAAATTTTCGACACCATTCCTTCACAGTTGGATATGCAAAACATGCGTTTCCATACACTGCTTGCATTCGCGTATAAATTTGCAACGGTTGCACACCTTCAGCACACAAAAATTGAATGACCGTACGCTTATCACATTTGGACGGATTGTTAACAACAAACGCCATTTCAAAGTCACAATACTTAAAATCGCTGTCATCAAATATAAACGAAATAAACAGATCAGTGTGACGTTTGCATACACTACTAATGTTGGAAAACGTCAGTTGAATGATTACAATTGTTTCCAAGGCTAACCTGACCAAAGATGGGTTTCAGTTGAACAAGCCTAGTAATTTAAATAATAAAAAAATACTTACTAATAAAAACTGCCTCCAGTAGTCCATTCATCATGCAGATGTGATGCAGGAGATGTTGTAGTTTGTGACACTGGTAGACATTGAAAACAATAATTAGATCCACGATTATTGTCCCAATACTGACAGCCCCTGCACTGAAATCGACACGCTATTTCTAGTTTCTGTCCTATCGACAAGGTGTGAGCATATAACAAAAAAGTGAATTTATCCGAAAACCCATCACAAGAGTTATCAACGTAAGTAGCTTTAACGTCCGCAAAAGTCGCCCAAGAATCTAGGGTATACCTGATATGAACGGATTTGTGAAAATCAAGATTTCTTACACGCACTGTACCTTTTAACGAGAGCAAGAAAGGATCATCGACATAAGCGTTTTCCAAACATATGTTGTACTCTCTTACCAAATCTAAGAAATTTGGTAGACCTGCCGGTTGTTCAAACATGGGTAGGAGGTATTTTTGTGCTTTCGGTTGTACTCTATCCATCATGCCTGATAAAAATCCATTGGAGGTTAAGTCGCTTAAATCAGCGTCCTCTAGATCTTCATAAGCTGATTTAGGTACTTTGGGTATATCATCCAGGAAAGTTCTTACGTCTGCTAAATCTAATCCAAGCGCATCAGCGAATCGGACAAATTTCTTTTGTCCCGGAGTTCCTGGTGGGGTTTTCCCACTTTTTAAAGACTTACTTCTTCTAACTCTAGGCGGTTGCTCCTCTTCGTCTTCGTCATTTTCTTTTTCATTTTTATCCGTTAGAAGATGAGGTTCTGGATTTTCACAAGAACTGACACAGTCCGTAGTTATACTTTTATCGTCACTAACAACTATTTTCACGTTGCTATAATCACTTACATCACCGTTACACTGTGGAAGATCTGATAAGGAACTATCTACATCTAAACTTAATTCTTCTTCTTTGAAACTTAACATAGAAACATCTTCGCTTATTGATACCATTTGTTGTGGTGTGTTTTCAGACGTTGAAGAATAATCTGGGGAGTTGATGTAAGTTTCGGTTTCTGAAAGGTCTACTCCGTTAGTATGGTTTAATAATCGCTGGTCTTCTGTGTCGTAGAAGGATCCATCGCTATCACTATCGTTTGAAGTTGAGTTAATTGCTGTTGCCAGAACATTCACTTGTTGTGCTTGAAGCGTTGGTTTGCTTAACTGTTGAGCTTCTTTAGTATGCGAGGTTTTTAATGTGTCTTTGTTTAACACGCTTAAGTCTATTTCATCTAGTTCTTCTTGAGGGCTACCAGGAGATTCGAGTATATCCAGATCTAGAAAAATAAAACAATTTATTTAATCAGTTAGCATAAGAGCTGAGAGGAAGACATATGAGTTTATAAATGAATAAAATATGACATAAACATAAACGTGCAGGAAAAATAGATTTCTGGGTGATCTATGGAGATAACCTTACCTAAAAATTGCTCCGGGTTAGCTGAATGAGCGGGTTGTGATAAGGTAATGGGGGTTTCATTAGCTGCCAACCAGCTGCTTTCATCGGCGGATCCATTATCGTCTTGGGAGCCCAAGGATTTCAGCTTGGAGTGTAATCTTTTAGCGAAGGCTTCCGCCCTTCCTCTACAAGACATCGCCAAAAAAGATCCCAGACCTCCACACCGTTCACCGTCGGATGCCATAGAATCGGCAGATAGTCTAAAAAGAAAAGGAAATGAATACAGTTAAGTATTTGCTTGTTAGCTTGTATTTAGAGGTAGAAATTTGAGCCCTGTGATGTGGAACTAAGACCATAAAGACTAAATTTAAAGGAGAAAAATCAATAAATTTTTCTGTTAATTAATGCCAAATATAAATGTATCACGGAATATTATTTTTCCAATAAAAATTGACCAGATAAATCACTGGCAGTGTTGCAAGATAATTTTGTATTGTTTTGCTTTGTTACGAGTTAAAATGTTACTATCAGTAAATTGGAATTATCCATAACTAATTGACTTGTTTTATACATTTTTGTAATCCTCTTGTAAACGAGAATCCAGCAATGCAATAATATATAGGGTGTTCCATTTAAAAAATTGGGAGGGGTGTGACAATATGGAGAAAATGGTTAAAGTTGTAACGTGTACAAATGAGCAAAAAGACGTCCCCCTTTATATGATTTTTGACGTGTTTTTTTTATTTTTTCATAAAAGTGACGACTTCAGAATTATGTGGGGAGGATAGTTTTCATTGGAATGCTCGCTATATCGATGTTTTTTCGAATCAAATGGTGTACCATAAGTTCATATTAAAACTGACCTAAATCTGTGGTACCAAAAAGGTTTCATACATAACATAACACACCAAGACGTTTAAATATAATATTAAATTGTCAGATTAGCTAATTATTAGAATGACATTTATAGAGGGTTGAAATAGACAAAAGATACTTAGTTTTGATTGGCTCAGGTTGTAGAAAATCAATTTTGAATATATATATGGTCAATTATAAGCAATGTATCTTTATATTGGCTTTTAATTTCCGTTTTACGTCAGCAGTTGGCAATAACAAAAATATTTCCACGAAATATTCAGTAGGAGTGCGGTTATAGTATACCTACTCGAAATAAAAATAAATGCCAGATATAATCGAACACGTAGGTACTAACCTATATTTAAACTCAACCCGAATGCACTTATTATCCTATAAGTACAAAAAAACACTCTGCGACTCTGGCAAGTATAATATTATACTGAAAACAATATGAGCTTCACAGAAATATTAAAAAATATGATTGTGTCATATGTGTACACCTGTTGTATAATAATAGTCATACAAAGGTGATGTGCGACGTATTTTTTTTGAAAAGTGTAGGAGATACAATTAATTAGCTTTTGAAATTACAGCAAAAAATATAATTTTGAGGTTATAGGTATTGTCTTTGGCAAATATTTTTAATAATAACCTAGATGACTAACTGCCAATGCAAAGATAAAAATAATTTCTATACAAATGTTTAAATTATAGGTGTGGTGAAATGTTTAAATATTAATTTAAATGTTAGCTAAAGAAGGCTTTAAAGGAGAAAAAGGATAATGAACAATAACATAAAGAAGATAAAATGTTTAAATATTTAAGAAATTGTAAATACTCAAGTATTTATACTACTTAACAAACCTAATAAGATAATATACTGTATGTTGCGGTATTCGACCGACAACGCTCTACCACTGAAATTATTTGATAAATATTGAGCACCTTAAATGGTTACCGAGATACAGGGTGTTGAAAGTTTGAAATCGAAAATCCAACAGTAGCATACTCTTTAATTTTGATAATTTTTGCACCATTGTGATTTTTATTGAATTACAGCAAGAATAGAATCCATTTTTTCCCAATATTTACGCTACAAAATCATAATTTTTAAAGTAAAATTTCCAGACTTTTGTTTAAAAACAAATTTCTGCAGCACCCTGTAAACATTACACAAAATAATTAACAAGAATTTTTCACATTTTAAGTATTATTGACGAGTACAATTCCGTTTAATTTAATTTAATTTAAATAATATTAAACTTTTGAAAATCTATACAGAGTATTTCATAAAAAGGTGGCATTCACGATTATGTCAAAACTGCTGGCTATAACTGAGTTTTGGAAACTCATGAATTTGACATTCATAGAGGGCGTTAGTCCAATTTACTATTTCTAGCATATTTTTAATCTGCAGCAATGTAGAAGTGATACTAGCTTGTAAACAGCACTACTCTGTATTTTATAAATTCAGATTCCGTAGCAATTGGCGAGAAAAGTTATGTAATCATTTGGGCGACACACGAATCCTTTTTTTGTTTGCATTTATTAATAGCGTAGGTTTAAAACCAACCTGAAACTGTGACGATGTTTTTGGATAAATTAATAGCGAAATTACCAATTATAAAATTATAGTATTTAGTTTAAATTATTTTCTCACATGATGTTGAAAACTATTTTTAAAATCACGCGCTAAATCGTGGGTGTGTGAATATTTTGTTTTTAGGTGACGTTTAAGTTGTGATATTCTTCAATTCACAATAATCAGGTGATTTTTGTGAATAAAGGACGTTATACTAGTGATCTAACAATAAGAGCAAAAAAACTTTCTGATTCAGATAGTCAAGTAGCCATTAAAGCACTGGGTTCTTGTGCACTCAGTTCCAAATTGGTATAGGGAAACTCGATGAAGTGGGCGAGAACAACATCGTCATCTTACTGTGGATTCCAGGACACAAAGCAGTGTAATATTGGAAGAGATAGGCAAATCCAAAAAATAGAGATCTGGCCATCGAAAGATCTGGTAGGGCTTAGCTGGGCAAAGCTCTGAGACACCATTCACTGGTCCTGAACCAGTATTTGGGATATCCAAAACTGCTGCACGTGGTTGTATATCTCGGTGGACTCAAACTAAACACCAGTCGTACTGGAGACACGTGCCAAAACCGGAACACAGCAAACTCCTGGTTAAAAAACCCTCGGAGAAGCTGACCAACGATATACTAAACCTTAGCAAGGCCCAAATAAGGATAGTGACGGGTTTACTCACCGGTCACTGTACTCTAAGGAAGCACATGCATACAATCGGCATATATAGGGAGGAACCTATCTGTCGGTTGTGCATGGAAGAGGAGGAAACAGCCTCTCACATTATTTTTGATTGTGAAGCATTATCTCACTGGAGATATAGACTCCTAGGACTAGAATTTCCAAGGGAGGATTTCTCCAAGAAGAACCTAGTGAAAAGTCTGCTGAGCCTGATAAGGGCTACTGGTCTCTTCACATAAACGGCACAACCAAGAGCACAAAAAGCCTTAAGACATCAATCCTTTGACTGGTGTGCTGATCCAATCAATCAATCAATCAGGGCTTAGACAATCAAAGATACTTCTGGGTGACTACAGACCGTTGAGATCAAATGATTGCTTAAGTCAGAGTAAAACGGCACTAAGAGTTTCAACAGGGATCCTTTCGGGACATTGTCGCCTGAATGGTCACCTGAAAAAGCTTAAAATATTGGAGGAAGAAGAATATAGATTTTATAGCATGAAAGAATAAACCAGAGATTAGAAAGTTCCTTCGGGAAAAGGGTCTAAAGGAGCTGCTAGTCTCTGAGACCTTCCTCAGGATCTAAGTAGACACCCCAATATACATACATAACCATAGAGAAATAATAAGAAATATTTTAAAATATATAGCAGGAGCTGGAACAACGTTTGTGCGCAACCTGTAGCGCATAGCGCTTCACAGCAGCTAACTGAACTAACAAACCCCACCTCCCATCATGAAACTTGTCATTTTTAACATAATTTACATTCGTTGGTCGTTACAAGTTTTAAATTTATTTATTTTTATTTGATCCACTCATTCTGTAAAGTGCTTACTTAGCTTTATCATTAGTATCATTATCACACGATCCATTATCATTATTTATTATAGGTAAGTTAAAACAGTAGATTTTTCATTTCATATATTTGAGGTTAGGTTTAATAGAATAATCAAAATATTAATTTTCATTTTATTGTTTTTTTTACAGATATCCTGAAAGTTTAAAAATTCAAAAATCCCGCGTCTTAAGCGATAGGTGACGCCTGTAGCCAAGGTATGAGCTAGCTAGTGGTAACTTTATGCCACAGAATGCTACACGTTTAATAGCTCTCTTTAGCTATTCATTTCTCTATGCGTCTAACAGAAACTTTTCAGGTAGTTGAGTTACGTATTTGTGTAATAATTGTTGCTCGTTTTTCATGTGATGTTGGATTTTTACAAGATGGTTCCTATTTCCAACCCTTTCCTTTATTTTTTTTGGCAAATTTTTAGTAGATTCAGTTGAAATGGAAAGCTGGTGGTGTCCATCTTAATACTATCCCACCCAAATAATTACAGAAATACATCAAATGAAAGTCCAGGCTTTTCATGGAATACGAAGAATGTGGAATCCGAACTAACACTATCAAAATTCCATGTTTAATCGTATTTCAGATTATAGAAATGCTTGCAGCCAATAGTTCTGACAAAATGATACATTTTTCTTTTGATGAGTTACAGCTGTTTATTTTTAAAATTGTCTGTGTTCCAGACTACACATTCGACATATTTATTTAAAAATTGAAATTACAATAATGTTATTTAAAAATAGATACCACAGTGAATAATACATCAAATTGTTAGGTTAATTACATTACTAAATTTTACAGACGCAAAATGCTTTTTATGTTGGCGTTTTTACCTTCAAGGTAATATATGTGTTAACAGAAGAATAGGTATTAGTACATTTTATTTCATTCGAATTTTACATAAATTGTGAAATTTTACCAATTCAACCAACTTAAGGCACATCCTCAATCAATTTAGTGGCGAAGTGACACTTCGGCCCGCGTGCTGGAATAATGATGTTTAAACGTAAGTATCCTCAACAAAATTTCGTGCTGACATGCACGCCGACGTAGAAGTGCAAGGTAAGCTTTTTCAGTGCGTGCCGAATTGTGTCATGCGCATTTTATCATGGAAAAAATAATTTAGGTACCATAACCCTATTTTATTTTATTATTTTCTTATTGCGTTAATAAATTGATTTGTTGTCTTTGATAAGTACTTGGTATCTAAGTATGGAGCGGTTAGGTTACAGTTTACAGGAAAATTCACAAGGTAAACTCCACATCCAAAATAATAAAATAGCAATAACAAAGAAAATGCGCATGTGCAATCTCATTCAGGCTGACTGAATTAACATGATTGAGGATGGGTATCCGTTTTTCAGCACGCGTGCCGAAGTGCCACTTTGCTAGCAGATTGATTGAGGATGTAGCTTTATCTATATCTCTGTGTACACAGATTACTTATGTCTTAATTTTCTAGATCTCAACAACTATCTCCAACAAACTAAGAATCTTATACCCTACCACACAAAACGTGGCACCGTTAATAAGGGTTGTTTGTGCTAGAGACTCCCACTTTATTATGCTAAAACCTCTCAGTTGTTATACATACTACTTGGAATCAATTAAGTCACAACAAAGCAGCAACTATAGATTAGAAAAATCTGGAAGACATTATTGGATTGACTTTAGATGACAAACCTAGTTTTAAGACTGGTTAGATGTAAATTAATGGTTAGTCTTCTAAGACTAGTTTTAATTACAGTAAGATACTTCAAGGGGTCAATTCTAATAAAAAAACAACAAAGCAGCAGAGGAAGGTAAAAGGTTAGCAACTATATCAAAAACGTATATAAAAAAATTTTTTCTTAAGTAAACTTCATCAGAATCATTTCCTAAATCATGATCTTTCTTTAATAAAAAGATGCAACTATACCAAGATGTCTAATAAGAAATAGAAATAATTATACCAAGAGCTTAGTGATATCAAAGCTTAGCACATATTGCCCGTGATATCAGTAATTATAATATAATGTATTCAATTGTCTATGGATGATTAAAATAAAACACTCACGACTATCCTATCCAAATATATACATTTTCATTATACTTTCGAGACATCACTTTTGTAATGTCTGTATTCAAAGACTCTCGTGATATCAAACTATTTAGTCTTATTCTTCTCTCGTTCAACATAATATTTAGTGGTTGACTCTTGCATTTGGATGGAGGTGAAGCTCAGCAAGCTGGCAAATTGTTTTAAACTTATCAGTATATCATCGAAATGAACCACATTCTAAAGCTCAGTAGTTAACTTCAGTGTTGTTTGATGCATCCCATGTGCAAATGAAGGTGCTTCTATGTTTGCTAATTTTAACTGAGACCGTTCTTTAACATTTATTTACTTGCGAGGCTTTTAGCATACAAGTCATTGCACTATTACTGTACATGTGTTTTGCCTTATCAAAATACACAGTTAGACACTTTACTATGGCTTGTTAACTTTTGGAAATGTTCGCAATTTATTATACAGGGAAATCGTGATATGGAACAGAAATTTAGTTGGTTTAAGAAGTGAAAATCTTTCCAATTTTATAAAACTAACTTTAGCTTTCTCAAAACCACATACAGAATGTTCGTTAAATCCACGCCTGTTTTACTTTTGACTAAGACGGAGACGCTGACTAGCGAAATACTAAACCTTAGCAGGGGCAAGATAAGGATAGTGACGGGTTTACTCACTGGTCACTGTACCCTAAGGTACATGCATACAATCGGCATATATAGGGAGGAACCTATATGTCGGTTGTGCATGAAAGAGGAGGAAACAGTCTCTCACATTATCTTCGATTGTGAAGCATTATCTCATTGGAGATATAAGACTCCTAGGGCTACAATATCCAAGGGAGGACCTAGTGAAAAGACTGTTGAGCCTGATCAGGGCTACTGGTTCACATAAACGGCACAGCCAAGAGCACAAAAAGCCTAAAGGCTGAGGTGCCGAGGACTCTAAGCCTCTGACTGGTGGTGCTGAACCAACCAACCAATCAATCAATCAATCAATCAATCAATCAAGGCCAAATTATATTATAAGTTCGAGGACATAGGAAAAGGCGTCAAGAGTCAGTTTGCAGATGGCGCAATTTATGTTTCATTCGATTGAATGTCTTCTTCAAAATGATAAAGCTAACTTCATTTTGGACAAGCGAAAAGAAATTTTTGAAAAACCTTGTAATAAAAAGCAGGTATAAGAGTAAAGATAGACATGGAAAAATAAATGAGATCTGTTGTGTATAGTTGACTTTTAATGACTGTCATTAGTGTCAACTGGTCAGTTGGTGGACACGCCCTATCCCATCCTTTATTTATTATATTTTCAACTATATTGTAGGTTATGTTTCTTAACCACTAGCATAGACCATTTCAGAATGGTGTCACTGACAGGTCGGCCATGTTCTTCTGGATCCTAAAGTCATATATTATATTTAGTTTTCATTGTTTACTGGTGAACAACGGATGATAGTTAGACTTTAATTAGTAATAAGTTCTTAAAATTAAACAAAATGCTATCGTTTTGTAGTGTTGTTAAGTGGAGAAGCGGGGAGCAAGAGATTAAAGGTATATTCTCTGTTGCTATTGAATCATACAACTCCTCTGTTGAAAGCTATTTTCGTCGTTTGACATTTTAATTATTATTTAATTCAGTTCAGTGTTCCGGAATGGTCTATTATAAAACAAAAAAGTTTAGTGTAGTATCCTTAAAATATTAATCGTTCATGAGTGTCTTTATTATAAATAATGTGCACTCACTTAACAATTTATGGACAACTATCAGCACTTCAAACTCCCTCGGCAATACAACTAGAATTATTTTACAAGCTCCGGAATATCTTTGCATCGACCTAACTGGAGACTTCATTAAAAACAAGGATTTTCAAACATAAATTGTGGAGACGTAACTGTATACTTTATAGATTCATAAAATAGGTTGCATGTTCGACAATCAACATTGGAAATTTAATTCTAAGTATGTGCTGTTATAATGAGGTATAGTTGACGTAAAAGGTATAGTGCGAACTTAAAGTTTCCGGCTTTTTGTTTGACTCTAAGCGCCATAGCCCAGTGAATATTATAATTATTTAAAATGCTTACTTAGTTGACGATAAATTTATTTAATGTTATAATTTCAACTAATAATCGTTAATAATTATATAATAAACTAGTTTGTTAATGAAGGCTATTAATAAACGAAAGTTTGACTGAATTATAACTATTTTTGAGAGAGGCTTTGCAGGTGTTCTCGTTAGTAGGTGGTCTGACATCAAGAAAGTGTAAGTGTTTTTGTGTGGAAATTGTAAGTAAGTATACATATATCTATTAGAAATTACCTATTTGGAGGAAACTAGGTATGATACACACGATACGGTTAAGAATGTTTGATAAGTAGACTTAAAGGGGATATACGATTAGATAGCTGGCACTATATATTTTACGTCAACTATACCATGTTAATATTGAATCAAAATGGTGAACTAACAATTTGAAAGTAAGCTAATTTGTCCACGACTATTTGATATGAATATATTAATTGCAATCCAAAGACAAGCTCTTTTTGGTATTACCGGGGCAATGAACAGCACGGGGACGGCAACAATGGAAGTCCTTACTGGACTTCCTCCTTTGGAACTTATTGTAAAAGCGGAGGCAATGATGGCCATTCTTAGGCTGAAATCGGAAGACTTATGGCCACCGAACAATGTTGGAGAAGGGCACACTTAAACAACTGGGACAATACTAGATGAACCCATATTTCACATGATTTTTGATAGCATGTCACCGGTGAATATATTCACTGAGAGAGAGAACCTAGAAAGAGAATTATTTTTAGCCTTGGCCGATATACGACTGTGTTTCAAGCAGAGACGATTGCCGCTGTAGCCTGTATTGATGAAACCATCAGAAGAGGATAACCGGACAAAAAATAAAAATATCCTTGAATTTATTACCAGGAAAGTCGAAAAAATGATATATGAAAGCCTATAATCCCTTCCCAAATTGGAGAAAACAGAAAAAATAAACAAATTCATTTATAAACATGTACTTAATAGTGGAGGACAAAATATAGTATTCTAGTCGCATATAATGGTTAATATTTATTTAGGTTCGTGTTGAATAATATACTATTATGTATGTGTAAAAAAAATTGAACCAAAATACTCGTTTATTTTTTAAGATGAGACAAAAATGTATTTATTTAATCATTTTCTGTACCGTCTACACGAAGTGCTTCCGTTTCAGATGTTATTTTGATACCTTTTGATGAATGTGAGTCCATCAGAAGGGGGAAAGCTTTTAACAAATTTATTATTATTTATTTACTTCTAATGGCAGTACATTTCCGCTCACATATGTGCCTAGTCCATCTGTATTATCGTTTTCTTTGACCTTAGTATTCTATAAAAAACTAATTTACTAATTATTAAAAACTTTAATTATATAGCTTTACCGGGAAATATTTTATCGGAAAATTTCCTTTCAAGTACTGACGTACTAACTACAATGATGCCAATAAAATGAAGCAACATTGGTAAAAATTGGCGAACTTTAAATGTGTTATTAGTTTCAATAAAATAAATTAGAAGCTCATAACATTCTTTATAATTTTTCATGATTTCAAAAGTTGTTATATTATTTTCATCCTGTTCTCTGTTGTCTAATGAAGATTTGTAAAGTAGACAATGTTATACTAACCAATTGTACTAGCAAAAATGTTGAGAGCTGCTGAATTTGTGCATCCAGTGGCGTACTATAACGCTACGAATGGGTAGAATTATTTTAGGATACATTTAAAAATAATTTAAATTACACCTTCATTCTATTGTGTGGGAACATAAAATAATCAATTTAGGCAGAATTTGCTAATAACCGAGAAAATGAGTTGAAATCCTAAGAACCTTAGAAAATTGTAGTTTTTAAAGGATACAGAAACCACATTTAGTGGGTAGATTTCACTGTTTAAACAGATTTTGTTTACAGCTGGGAAATTAGATTCTTGAAATACAAATTAATTGTATCTCTTACTCTCCCAAGGGAATCATTTATAGAGTACACATTTTGAATTGAGTTTGTTACGAGCGGAAGCAAGAGCAGAAATTCCACTCTAAGACGATAAAAAATTTGTAGTTTTCAAAGGAAGTATAACATGTAACTATTTTCCATTTTAAAATATATAAAAAATATAAACACAATTTACTTTAAAATTAAAATAAATTCTGATTTTCAAAGAAAACCAAAAGCCAAGCTCGTATAGTTGACGTAAAAGGTATAGTGCGAACTTAAAGTTGCCGGCTTTTTGTTTGACTCTAAGCGTCATAGCCCACTCAATATTATAATTATTTTCTAATTGACGATAAATTCATTTAATGTTATAATTTCAACTAATAATCGTTAATAGTTATTTAATAAACTAGTTTGTTAATGAAGGCGATTAATAAACGACACTGTTTAAAGCACGAACGAGCGATAGCGAGTGAGTGCCTTTAATAGTTTGACTGAACTATAACTATTTTTGAGGGATGATTGCAGGTGTTCTCTTTAGTCGGTGGGTAATGGTATCTTTGTGCACAAAGATAATACCCGGAAACCAGAGTTGAAATTTCACCGTAGAAATTTCAAAAAATGTAGTTTTTGTAGGAGAGGAAAAGCAAAGTCCATATTTATTGTGTAAAGCACACATAAGAAGCAATTATGTCAGCAGCAGGTAAATTTTAAAGCATGTTTAAAAAATAAATAATCCTCTAACTCCATTTTACTATTCTGTATTTAATTGGACACGATACTTGTTAAAATTTAAATCCTTATATTGACTATGTATAGATTAAAACATTTCTAATAGCGGAAACTTCGTCAAATATAACTGCGTGTCTTTAATTTTTAACCACTGCTTATAGCCTATGATATCCTAAAATCAGTTTACAACTGAGAACAATGTTTGAAATTTGACCCTAGTAGTGTATAGAGCACAGTTTTATTTTAAACTGAATTGGCTACGACTGAAGGCAAAGGTTGAAAGACTTGGTAGTTTTCAAAGAAATCATAACATAAACATACCGACTTTTTCACTTGTTTTTTTCTTGGCATTTATAGCCCCTCCTTTTAATGGTGTAACTGACTAGACTATACCGCTGACATAAAATCTGACTTTAATTTAATTTAAAGTTTTGTTAATATTTAGTATACAATATAAAACTACCTGCGGAACCAGTTTAGAAAGTTAGTATATGTATAATTATATTATATTTAGAAAAGCAGATACTTCGAATATTATTATTAATTTTACAAATATAGATAATTACGTGATTGTTTTTTGCAACTACTTATTGTTAAAACAAACACAATATATTGGTATATACACATTTTTCGAGCCCTACAAAAATGAATAAAGGGAGTCAATATTTTGCTACCTGAACGAGTACCTGAACGAGTACCTGAAGTATAATAAGATATATTTATATAGAATTTTGGACAATACCAAAAATGGTGTCCTTATTTACCTGACATGAAAAAGAACTTTTAATATTAACGGTAGATTCGTGAAAGCAAAAATTGAAACTTTAAAAACTAAAACTAAGAAACTAAAAAAATGCCCAACTTTCAACTAAGAACTTTTGACAGCTCCATTACTATTGGAAGTTTTGACAAATGACTGAAAAGAGTGCGCATGTCCGGTTGGTTTATTAATTTCTAAATTTATTTTGCTGAATATTCTTAGTTTAAATTCAATCTTAAATCTTAAATTAGTTTATTGATTCATACTGTAACTTTGCAACACTGAATACACGTGAAAATTTGAGTTAAAAGTTGTTTTTTGGTACAGTTTTAAATAACGTCTAGTCAACATTTACACTCGCAAGGAAACGAAAGTAAATGAGAAAAAATCACAATAATAACATCCATTCTTAAATCCAGAGTTTATATCAGACTCAATCTAATATATTTTTTACGTTTCTGGTAATAACGTTTTATATCCCTGTGAGATTTTCATGTTTTAACCCCTGGGTTGTTGTAGCGGTTAAGGACCCTGAATTACCCGGGAGCAGTAGTAGGATGCTGGTTTCATAGTTAAAAAGAAAATGAAGACATAAGTCTGACAAACCAACGTTGTCGACTTGTTTTCTATGTTATAAAAAAAGTAATTTCTTGAAGTTTATATACCTCTATTTTATTTTGTTAAATGTTTACAAGCTACTAGATAATAATTACTGTACCCACATAGGCATAGTTATACATTTTTAAACCTGGAAGATCATCTCCCAGTGGTAGATCATATTAAGAAAGCTTTATTTAATTTTTATTCAACGAAAATATAGAGGTAATGAAGTTAGTCTTGGTTCATCTGCCCCCTGAAGCACATAAAAGAGCTCCCACAGGAGTTAATTGGAAGAGTAAAACCAACGGTTAAAGTTCAAATAGTGCTTTATAGGGTATTTTTTTTTGCACTTTTATTTTGTAAAATGTAAAAGAAGAAGTGGTTAAGTATACATTTTGATTTTTAGAATCTATAACTAACCAGATAGTTAGAACTTGATAATATTATTTTACATATTCAAAATGTTCACTCTCTCTCTCTCTCTTAGATTTGATGGGAATAATATATTCAAATGATATTTATACTTGTCTAGTAAGAAATATATTGGATTTTGAGTATCTTGAGTGTCCCAAAAGAATTGGCTTTGGAAGGAAAAAAACTGCTGGACAAATCTGTAAGCTGCTACAAATCGTGTATTGTGAAGTACGATAAAATCAAAGTACCTACAGAGCTACAGAAATAGGAGATAATTTTTAAAATGTGCCTTCTCCTTCACCAGTTAAAACACTATAACAATAAGGAGTTTGCCTTGCAAGCACCAAAGCTATTTAAACAGGTCATAATCGAGGAAAGACAGATATAAAAAGAGTTGTACATTTTAAATTTCTAATTATATCTTGAAGACTCGTAATCACAATACTTCACAAATTAACTGATACAATGTATTTTTAAGTTTTTCGACATTTCGTATTCCAAAGGTAAATGTAAACAGACTGATCGACCGGTATTTTATGGGTATTTACCAAAATTTAATAAAAAATGTGTCGAAAACCGTAAAGAATTAGAATTATTAGTTTTGTCACTGGGAGATAGGCAACTCTATCTAATGGAGAGACATTCTCGCTATTATGTTCGATGAAGAATATACTATTCCGACATTGACATACCTATCAACGAGCCCATCTGTGTTGTCATAGTCGTCGAAAGGAAATTTTGCTATTTTTATATCATGGTTAAAAAGACACGTGGTTCTTTTATTTTATTTTGACGTTGTTTTAATTGTTTAGGTATTTTAGAAGCTATATATGACAGTTTTTAATAAAAAGGATTATTAAATCAATATAAAACAACCAAATTACAAATCTAAAATCTAAACAAATAATTGTTTTTCCTCAGGGCTATTGTCAACTGTCAGTTGGTGGATGTGCCCTATACATATACCTAACAGTTTATAGAAACCGTTATAATGTTAAACGAAAACCAATTATATATTATTTATGACTAAATCCGTTTTATTACCAAAAATACGTCTGTTTAGTGATTTAATTTTAAACGAGTTGAATTTTTATCAAATATTATGTAACCATCTGGAGAAATAAATCTATTTTCATTGATGTCAATGAATAAAAAAATTGGCAAATGCTGCTAGAAATCAGGATATGATCGAAACATCATTTTAGAAATTTTTACATTATATTATTCTGTAAACTGTCTAAATGTCAAATAAAGGACAACATTAAAAACAATTAATTCAGGATCATTAAAAGTAGTATCTTTTACTTCCTGTCAAATTTAAAATGTAGTTGGAAATGATAATGTGTCCTTATTTCTCCTTGTTCCATTATCAGTGAAATTAAAATGGAGTCAAATTACAGATGTTATAGTTAGGTTCAATCCCTAAACATTTGCTATTTGATTTTGACTGTGCTTGGTGTATCTTCCTTGGAGTTATATATACCGCTCCCAACGCCAAAAGAATCATATTTTATCCACAATCACAATATAGTTGAAGTTTTATCCACACCTATTATACAGTGTGTCCGTAAAGTATGGAACAAATTCAATTTTAGCTAAACAGACCATTTTAGCACACACAAAACTATTGTATTTTTGTCCATCCTGTGCCAATTGGAATCAACATGTGATACATTTTTGGAATCAGCTCAGCTAGAGTAATCCGAAAATTGAGACAAAATGGGGGTGTTCCATTTAAAAAAAATGACGGTGACGTCAATACTCGAAAGTAATTCACCCTGTATATTAGAATATTATTTAGAATATATTAGAATTAAATTTAGAATATATTAGAATATTATTTAAAAAAAATGACGGTGACGTCAATACTCGAAAGTAATTCACCCTGTATATTAGAATATTATTTTAAAACACGGTAAATTAAAATCAAAAATCGACATGTTTCAAGATTATTTCTTAAAATGGCCTGTTTAGCTAAAAATGAATTTGTTCCATACTTTACGGACACAGTGTATATAAAGTACCACTTTATTCGATGGTGGAATAATAAAAAATACAATCTTAAATCAAAACTAAATAGCAACCTCTCAAAACTTAAATCTTAAACTACTTTTTGATGGATTATGATTCTAAATGAATGAATAAAACGTTGTATTGCATTTGTGTTTTGGTTGCGTTTTATCCACATAAGAAAATTATACTTTCTTACACTAACTTATACAATAAATAACTATTTTTACTGAAATCAGCGCCTGTTATTTTGAAAAATACTACATTTGAAAAAGAATATTAATCAGACCCACTATAAAACTTTACTAAATAAATATTTACACTTACTGAAAAAATTGTATTAAAAAAATGTTCAGTGAAAATCGTTTCTTAAATTTGTTTGTTTATACAATATTTATTAGTATTTTCCATGTCGATATCTCAATATCGACAACATTGCTGTTACTAGTGGTGAAAAATGTAACTAAGCATTTTTACAAATCAGGTTTTGACAAACACAAATTAATTTTTTTTCAGTGTAGTGGTTTAATTAACTAAATACTTAAAGTGGCCATTTAAAAACCAAATTGTTATAAAAAGTTGTTTAACATTTTTGGTACAGTTTGAGAAAGTGCCATCCGTATAAAATTTGGAATAAATTTCTTAAAAGAGTACTGCAATTCTCTGTAAAGCATCATTGTTTTTCCTGCAATGTTGTTATTAGTTTTTTTATAGATGATCCAATATTTGGTCGTCTTGCGTTTGAATTTTATTCAAACTCGGTAACAGTTATTTCAAGGCTAACCCACTTTATACTTTAATGCATCTATGAATTTAAAGTATTTGAACCACTTGGACTAATTATTTCAGAAACACCGGTTTAACCAGTCACAAATTTTTAGATGCACTCATTAAATATTTAAAAATTTTTTGTATCAATATAGACTACGCCCTGGAATGTTATTTTTTAAAAATTTGAAAAGGGTTAAAAGAGGTCAATGACTTTACTAAATCAAAGGTTAGTTTTTCCAATTATTATCCCAATGAAATAATCATTTTGTGAAGCAAAATTCAAGGTTTACACATACTTAAATGTAGGTTTATTTAATTAGTCAATTCATTACCTATAAAACGCGTAATTTGTATCCTGTAGATAACATCACTATTTTTGACGAAATTAAAATTATATTGGCATACACAATTATACTTAACTAGTTTATAAAAATAAAATGAAAACGCGCAGTATATTTAAGAAAAATACATTTTTAAGCAAGGTTAGGTAATATTGTCAAATGTCACAATAAATATATATATCACCTTATAAAAGGATTTCTTTACGATCCTAATTAATTCGGTATCTAATTGTATAACTAAAAAATTGTCAAAAAATAACTTTTTTATCTTTCACGAATTAAACGATTACGTTACCGACCTACGACAACACTGAGCATAATAATAAGTAGATACCCGTTGCAAAATTTTCTAGTCCATCGCATTTTCAACGACTACATTCAAGTAAAACAACGAAAATAAATAGAAAATTATGTAAACAAACCTCAATCACAACAGTTCTTGTTGGTACATGAAGACGCAGAACGTCTATTTTACGACGTCGACGCTAGTAAGCGTCCGTAAAGTTTGGACACCGGCACCACACTCGTCAAACAAGGGCGGCACAAGGTCGTATTCGAATATTTTCGCGACGTTGCCGGACTTCGAAAACAATTTTCTCGGTAGACGAGGAACGATACGGAGTCAACAAACCCATTGAATGGTTAGTTCTATTATTGTAACAACCGAGATGATTGAGAGCTTCTGATGCTGACTTTAGATGCGTCTTGGGAGATTTTATTGGTAATGTTTAATTAGGAATTCGGTCTGTTCGCTTACGGTGACAACAATTTATTTAAATAGAGATTATATTATCCCTATGTCAATAACTACTAATTGTTTACACTAAAGCGTTCGAAATTTTATATGAGATAAATGCAAGTTTAATATTTGGCAAGGATTTTAATACAGTTCACCAGAAATATTCAGATTTTTTGTAAAACCTTAGGTAATAGTTCAAGTTACAGGGAGAATCATGCGAGACTCTAGGCGATTTTTTCTTGCATATAGAATAAATACCATCCATACTTTTAGGCGATTTTGATTGGTTAATGGTTAACCGGTCGGTTCATAAACGGTGACGTCAGACCCTCGGTTGGTTACGACCCATTCGAATTCTTCATAAACGAAACGGTTGGTTAAAAGGCTGCCTCCTCTTCCATGCACAACGGACAGATAGGTTCCTCCCTTTATATGCCAATTGTATGCATGTGCTTCCTTAGGGTACAGTGACCGGTGAGTAAACCTGTCACTATCCTTATCTGGCTCCTGCTAAGGTTTAGTATTTCCTTGGTCAGCGTCTCCGAGTTTTTTTTGACCAGGAGTTTGCTGTGTTCCTGTTTTGGCACGGGTCTCCAGTACGACTAATGTTTAGTTTGAGTCCACCGAGATATACAACCACATGCAGGAGTTTTAGTTATCCCAAATACTGGTTCAGGGCCAGTGAATGTGGTCTCAGACCCTAGCTTTGTTAGGATGTCTACCTTTTCATTTCCTACAATGCCCTTGTGCCCCGGGACCCACTTAAGAGTAACTCATTTGAATTAAGAGGTTTTTATACGTTGCAATAAATTATATAATAGTATGATGAATGAATAAAAACTAATTGAGAAAAAAATTCATTTTAAATTTATCCACATTAAATAATGTAACATCTGGTGACAATAATTATGTAGTAGCAACATTGCCCAATAAAAATTGGCAGCTATCGAGCAATTTTTGAATGTGTTAAATTCAAACTTGTGTAACAATGACTGGTGATTTGATTCTAAGTTGAGTGTTGTTAAACAATAGAGATCAATAAGTAAACACAATAAATAGTTTAGTAAAAAAAACAGTGAAATATGACAATTTTCGATAGGAAATATTGGATGGATATTGAATAAGAATTATTGTAAATGGCCCACTACAAAACAGTTTTATGAAATATTATTTTTGCTGTTAACCGTCTATTAGTTTAATCCAAAATACATTCCCTGGGAGTTAAATTTATTATTTTGTCCACGACCACTTAATAATAAGTCAATATTTTACCTCCAAACAAAAGATATTTGGTATACATATATCTACTACAGTGAAAAATGGTTAATAATTCACTATAGTGAATTATGGTCCATAATTCACGCTTTTGCATTTAAATAACATACAGATTGCGTAAATTACATCCGAACCGTCCGGATTACACAAGTACGACAGAAAAACAGCTGAAAGAGAGAGAAAGAATAATTATGCGCGGTCATTAAGGCGTGTACTTTGTTTCACCCCCCCTTTTTTAACCGCTGTTGCCAGAAGCGCAGATTAATTTGTACAAATGATATTTTTGTCCCGTTATCGTTGACTTTTTCTCGAAGTCATGCACAATAGGTGAAATAAAACACTTTCATCCGGCAACATTGTCTTTTACAGAGAGAATTGGTTTATTTGAGCACTTAATTCATTAAAATTATGTTTACCTTTAGAATGTATTTTTATTTTTTCAGGAAGTTTATATTTTATGTTTAGAATAGGTGTAGGTACCTACCTACTTATTTTATTTTTTCAATTTAATTTATTAATGGAAGGGATTTTTAGTTTATTAATTATGGTTCTCTCAAGAAATGCTGTTTTATTTTCAAGTTACAATGGCTAAAATAATGTCCTATTGTAGTTAGAAATTGTCAACTTGGTCTGAAATGATCATGTTGACAAAAATGAATTTTATGATGTACAGGTTACGTAATAACGATTGTATTTTTTTATTTCTTTAACACCCTCACTCCTTCCATGTTGGGAGCATACTGAATACCACCAACTAGTGAATTCTCTCTGTAAAGGACCATGCGGCCAGTCTCGGGAAATAAGTATACACCCCTAAGATGAAACAAAGTGATGACCGCGCACAATTATTCTTTCTCTCTCTTTCATATATCCTTGTCGTACTTGTGTAATCCGAGGCCAGGATTCCAAAGTAATTTACGCAATCTGTATGTTCCTATGACAACACAACATTCCGGCTTAGGTGACTAGAGATGGGGGTACAATATGAAATAAACTATTAAATCTGCGTATTTTTGTATAGGAAATTTGTTTGTGAAATATTTCGTATCGACAAAATATCGAAATGTTTAGTATTGATACTTTTCATAACGGTATTTTCTAATATGGATAGTTTTAAAACAATATATTTATAACGGTACGGTGTATCGATACTTTACGCAGTATCGCCCATCTCTATATGTCACATTATTTGACGTACTCGAGAAATTTATTAATTTTGACGTTAGAATTGTCAATAATATCAAATACCAAATGATTACTTTCCGTTCTACACTCGCATTATTTACTTGACTTTTATTTAATGAAGAAATCAAGGGTCGTGGACAAATTATAGTATTCTACTCGCAATTTATGACCATTATTCACTCGGGTGACTTGCGCCACTCGCTTACGTCTCGGGACGCAAACGTCATCCTGCGTGAATAATGGCTATCATAAATTGCTCGTTTAATAATATACTATAAAATAGGCGATAATATACCTAACTAAATTATTGTACCCAATATTGTTGATATAGAAAATATCTGTCAAACCGCATAAAAAAAACTTACCTCTTATCTCTAATTATTCGAAACTATAATCACATCATGTGTTTCCTAAACTGTTTAGAAATCCTGCAGACGTGACAACTCCGCGCGTGGACCGATAACGTTGTCGATGTCTCGGAGTGAAAAGTTGCACTCTTGCCGGCGTTTCTGGGAGCACGCGTCTTATTTGAGATATTTATTCACAAGTTTCTATTTTAAACCGAAGGAGGATTGTTTTTTCTCATGATAAAAGTCATACATTTCCCTACACACCTTCTGTACGATTGGTGATAATCACATGTTTGTTTGATGTATTTTAAAGGCTATTTAGGTTATCTGACTGGACGGCAGGCGCGATGATTATGTATTTTCACGAGGTGAAATCGGGGTACATACAGTGTGATTCTATCACACGACCTGATATTTGTTTGGAATCAAATACATTTTTTTTATTCCTGCAATTTCTTTAAAAAAAAACTCGTGTACTGCATAGATTTATTTTTGTTGCTTCGGTAGGTATAAACTTTTTATTTTCTCGCACCTATTTTCGGTTTCCCGGTGAAGTACAATTTTAATCAAAGTTTACTTGAATCATGAAAAAATAATGTACCTATCTCCTACCATGATAAATGTTATTTTTTTTCATGGTTATCGGTGGTTTTATGACTGATATTGCAATTGACCGTACGAGTATGTCAAATGATAAACTTTCAACTTCAGTCTAACTACTACAGACTATATTAATGTATTTCATCCTTTGTTTACTTATATGTACTTACTACTACTCTTTAATTACCTTCTCTAAGTAATAGTTATTGAATGATTTTTTTGTCTCTCCTTAATAATCCATTTATATCTTTCGTCCCCAATTTGTATCAATATTTCCTTATTAATTACCATGCCTCAAGATATTAGCCGAATTTACCTACTACTTTTTTTTGAAAAATAATTATTCAATTGAAAACTTTTTCTCTCTAGGTAGTGAGGTTGTAAGTTATAACATCTTCAGAGAGAGCTGCTTTGTTATAATCCCGATATTTTTCCGCTTTATTAAAACTCACTAAGGTACAATTATTTTAAAACTAAAAAAAAACTAATGAACCATTTATATTAAATAAGAAAATTGATTAATTTCACATTGGAACATCCAAAATGAAACATTTGTTAGAAACAGATGAAGACAAGACTTGGTTCTGATGACTGTATCTTTCATTCGTTTACACTTATATCAAAGATTGACATATTTTTAATTTAATGTTTGATATTTAGGTATATACAGAAGTGATACTTAAATCGCTAAAGGGTAACTTAACTCTTTGCACCAAACGATAAGTGTCACTTATCTTCCAGTAAGTTTCCCTTATTTTAAGCGGTAGTTACACCGGCCCTTAAAGGTATTTAAGCGACACTTAACCTAACATTTTTGGATAACGCAAGCGAAGAGCTGAGTTAAAGAAAGAGGTAATAAAGCGAAGTCTGTGTAGGTGTGTCAGTATGGAATTATTACGATTAATACATGACTTTGACGCCGTTGATGACGATATTGACGTCCTAGAAATAATTGCATATGGACTACTTCGTAAAATTCGTACACGTCCTGATCATTTTCATGATTTGACGATCTGTCGTTTTATAAAAGATTCCGTCTTACGAAACCTACTGTTTTACATTTATTAATATTGATTGAATACCAATTAGAATATCCATATGATCGGTAAGTTGGGAGAATCTAACCACTACACATTAATGTATAAGTAGTTTATAATGATAAAAAAATACGAGAAACTATGAACTAACCTAACTTTAAATTTAGATAGACAAATACTTCATGCGACAAACGACACTAATAAAAAAACATGGCCAGTGCCAACACAAAAATGGAAAAATAGCTATAAAATTCCAACGATGCCACATCTTCTTTATTTTAAGTGTTACTCAGTTAAACCAGGTCAAAATCTGAATGGTGCAAAAGAACATAAATATAAGTGACCCTTATAGTTTTAGGGATAGATGGTGCAAATGGGTCTTAGAGAACCAACATTTTTGTTTTTGAAGACCACTGATCTTTCGGCGCCATATATAGTGAATGTCCACCAACTGACAGGTTGGCACTAATGACAGTAGCCCTGAGGATAAACAATTATTTGGATAGATTTTAGATTTGTAATTTGATTGTTTTGTATTGATTGGATGATCCTTTTTATTATAAACAGACATACAGCAGACAGACCGAGCCATGGCCGGTGGGGTGAAGTCTTAGATGCGTCAAGTGACGCCTGACGGTCAGTGTTAAACAGAGAAAGTATTCGGAAAATAGAAATGCAAACTGGAGTTTCAAGCCGGCGCATTTGGTAGGCCATCGGCCATGGCTCGTTCTGTCCGCTGTATGTACCTTTTAAAATACCTAAGCAATCAAAACAATGTCCAAGAAAGCACCAATTCAAAATTAAATGAACTTAAACACGATCAAAATAACCATTATAAGAATAACGAGTTTTGCAAAGAACGCTTGTTTATCATCAGATTCATCAGGGCGACCGTCACGTGGACTTGCCCTATTGATTTAATTTTCAAATTGTTAAAGGTTAGATATTCTATGAATTAAATTTCAAAAAAATATATAACATTTTCTACATTTCACATCAGCGCAATCCAAAAATGTCAATTTCAATTAAATTTGTTAATTTTAACCAGTGACAGTCTTACCAAAATTCGGCTTAGAATTATATCCACTAATTTAAAGATCCTGTAAATGCCAATTCGACTATCTACCTCTCTATTATATTTTAAGCATTGTGAACATGCGCATATTAAAGGTTATGCATTATACTATTAGCACAGAATAAAACCCACACACAGAAACGACAGATTCGTTCTTATTAAAAGCAGCCTTCACTAATAGGTGCTGATACTGTCATTTCGTTGTTGTGGTTGAAAAGTAGACAACCCACGCCACTTTTCACATGTATCAATGTTGCATAAGTGAATGAGAATTCAATTTGCCCTAAGTATTCCCACGTAATTGTCACTGTTCTTTAACAATAAACCCGTTTACATGATTGTTAAGTTTAGTTATTAAAACAGCTCAATTCTTTTTTGCAGTGTAAGTTATTTAGAGAATTTTTTCAGTGCGTTATAGGTGAAGATACCGTGATCAGTGGAATTAAAAAATATAAACAGACTAAAAGACAAAAATATTATCAGCCATAGGACACCCTTTTACTAAGAATAAATTTATCAAAGAAATTCAATACGTTGAAAATATATCTAAGTAAATAAAATCCTTAGCTTCATCATTCACTGTCTAGTTTATGTAGATAATGCGCGTTTTTAATGATCAATGTAAACAACTTTGATAAGAGTTATAACAAAACTATATTTTTAGATTTTTTATTATTTATGCGAATAGCATTACTTAACCTTGACAGTGAACTAACTTATCCTTGACTAACAATAGAATATTTACTGTTGAGTTGAATATGTTGCGACCAGTAGCGTTTCTACCCTATGACATATCTTGTACGAAAAATGTTACCACTCGCAAAGTTTTGTAACTATAGAATATTTATTGAGGCTGTTTTGCAATTTATTACATTCAATCATTCCAAATAATTCCATTGTAACCCCTTTTCTACGTCTCTATCGGTAGACACCAAAATATTATTTCTTTTCCCATGAATTTCAAAATAGTTTTTCAATAAATCTTGTTTGCAAGAATGGTAAGCAAAAATGCCACACGCAAATCCAAAACTCGTTTATACCCCCATTTACACGTGGCAACCTCAGAATTTTGCGTGCCGCTACGAAACGAAGGACGAATCGCGGTAGAAAAGAGTATGGAGAGTATCATCATATATTTGTGCAGTTAAAAACCTATCCGAATTGATTTTATGATCAACCATTTTTGTCCAAGAGATCCGTAAACGCCGCAAAGTATGACGCGCGGTCCCTGCACGTGTCGCGCTGGAAAATAATGTTTTATAATTCCGATAAGCCTATCGGAGCGTATTACTAGCGCCGACAAGTTCCGACCTGCTTCTTTTGTGCGCGGTTGCATGTATCAACATGAATACATTTTTAAAGCTTATCAGCGCTTATAGAAAGGAATGAGTCCAGAAACTACTATGCTTGTATTCGTCCCAAAGACGTACTGGTATGGTCGGTGACAGAGGTCAAGAACTATCGATAGCCGTACCATCGATAGTTTTTTCTAAACCATCGATACTTTTCGATAGTCTGCAAGACTGGTAATTTTAAATAATTTACGTGTACCTACTGGTTATATGAAATGTTATGTGAACTTTATTTTAAAAATAATGAAACATTTTTATTTTAAAAAATTATCATATCCAAATTGTTTAAATTTAGCCGAGTTTTTCTCTTCATTAAAAAACAAGTGAGGTGACATGTGACAGGACAGACAGGTGACGGTTAGTGAAAGGTTAAAATGTTAAAACACAAAATATGCCACAAAACGACAGTCAGAGATAAAACACGGAAACAGATTGATACTCCGTCTTTTTTTTCCTCTTTTCAAAACATGTTTCGATATGGTGTGTGTCCGCGCATAACTGTTCAAAACTATCGATTGTGTTCGATAGTCATAAACATCGATAACTATCGATAGTTCTCGACCTCTGGTAGGTGAAAAAGTGACCATATCTGTATAACAAACAAGTTTGAGCCTCTAATGATTTGATTTTAAATTCACTGTTTATAGTTTGCTTATAAACCCTCAATTTTTATCTCTGTTGTGATTTCCTTTTTTTCTATAGCAAAATTCTTTTTCGCCAGTGAAATAGAACCATAGAGTTTGGCCGCAAAAAAATTATATGAAATAAAACGTGCGCGGAAAATAACAAACGCCAACTAAGAACTTTAAAAAAATTACTATATTATCAAAACATATAGACACGAAATGTATGGTAATTCTTAAACATCTACTATAGATATATCATCATCCTCCTTGGGTGGGTTTAGTTTCCTTCTTTTTGAAGAACCTTCTTGGGGATCCTCATCATCTTGGTCACTTAATATCATGAGATCATCTTCATCGCTTTGTTCATCTTTCTTATCATCGACATTTTTCTCTTCACTTTTCTCACCTGATGAATAAATTTTTTCATAGATACATCATAATTTAACTCTTTTTTTTATAAGAGCAGCAAACACTACCGATAATAGAAGAGATTAACAGAAAGAAAGAACGAGATTATGCTGAATAATTAAACCAAGTACAAAAAAATCAAGTAAAAAAAAGGAGGTTCTAAATACGAAGTGTTATGTTTTTTATGTATGTTCGGGCAAAACTACTTTGTTGATCCGATTTCCATGATCCAGTATAACTTCAAGGAACTCGTTTTAATGTCATTGGTATTGGACCTTGGATTTTGAAGAGACACCAAGAAGACAATAAAAATCAAATGGGAAATTTATAGTATTGTCAGATTTATGATATTTCTAAAACAACCCTAAGTGAGATCTGGAACATACTACACAGTATATAAACAAATTGAGAACCTTATAATTTAGAAGTCAGCTAAACCGCTTGTCTTTATAACTTGACAGTTAGCCTGTTCCCTCTAAATATCTAAAAATAATCCACTAGAGGTCGTACTAGCGAGGAGTACATCTCGCACCTTTGGAGAAACATGGACACAATTGCAAAAATGAACTAATAATGTCAAATTATTCCTAAAGCTCAACTATATCCAGTAATTGTAACTCGTAAAAATAAAATTTGGTCAATAAGAAAAAAAAAATGCAGGCGTACGCCTTCAAATTTCCTTTTACTGGTAGAAAAATGAAAGAATACCTATTACCTAAGATTACTAGCACTTATATTATACCCTTTTATAATACTTTGTTTATAAATTTTAGGTTATTATAAATTTGTTTAGAATTTATTTTCCATGAAGTACAAATTTTCAGTAGTAATACTAAGGCACTAAATAGATGGGAATTTTATTGTTTTTTGATGTGCCAAGTTGACATATTGTGTTGAAAAATTTTTGATATTGAACCAACGTCAACGTACAACAAGGCACCAAAATGGCGGACGAGAATACCTATGTCTACAGCGCTCTAGTAATACCCCTAGGGTCTTGATAATACCGAGATAATTTTGTCATAGAGAATGCTGAAAGCTTGTTGCTTGATAATAGCCCAAGGTCGAGGGTTATTATCCGTGAGCAGCACGCTTGAAGGATTCTCTATGACAAAATTTTGAATATTTATCAAGGCCCGAGGAGTATTCTATTCAAGATACTTTTTCAAACCAGTTGTCAGTTTGACTTTTAATTAATTTTTAATAAAAAAAAAGACACCAAACTGAAAACACCACATCGCTGTAATCCAGAGGTGATTGGATGAAATTTGATACATGACTTAAAATTTAATTGGTTACTATATTTAGTAAAAAATTATCAAAGGTAATATCACAAGTGCTTCAAATTTTATCGATAATTTTTTCCACGAAAACTTGTTTATTTGGCAAAAATATGAAAACAAACCGATTGATAAAATCACGAGTCCGTTAGAACGAGTGATTTTATCTAAATTCGGTTTGTTTGAATGTTTTTGCCTCAAATAAACTAGTTTGAGAGATGAAAATAAAAAATTATGTGATAAAATTTGAAGAACGAGTTGTATTTGGAAGATTATTTTTTCAACAATTTAAATGAATTTTGCTTTATTTTTTCATTTGATTGTTTTATTGAATTCAAAGAATACATAAGCTAACTGGAAATATAATCAACTTTTCAATAAACTTCGAAGCACTTTTAGTTGTCAATAATGACAAATTCAAAGTAAAATTTTGACGTTTCAATGTAAACAAGGTACTATCGATGAGGAAGCAGATTTATCAGTATAATACCGAATGAATGCTATTGGTTGAAACGTCAGATTTTGACAAGTGAAAAAAATAATCCTTCTAATGCACTTCCATTTTATCGTAATTCAGAAAAATATTACAGAAGCAATGACACATTTGTAACTTTTTAGTATAATATATACATATCAACTAACAATATGCATAATTTTTAATCTAACTCCTCGTAACTGGTTTTCTATTTATTGCCAAAAACCAAAAATAACTTTAGTAAACTTTAAATGCGTTTACTGAACAATTAATGAATTCGCATTTGTGTCAGTGTTTCTCCAAAGGTGCGATATGATATGATTTTTCATTCGACAGTAATGTTAAACTTACCCAATGAGAATTCTTACTTTTTTTCAAAAACCCAAAAAAGCAAGAATTCTTATTGAGTACATTTAACGTAGCTGTTTAATGGACAATCAAAACATATTTACCTCCCACTAGGATTATGTCACTCAACTGTCGCCCTTATTTCAGGGCATAAAATTATAGAATCATTTACCAACAGAGTCTATATCTGGTAACTATCGGCTTTTTAAAAGAAAAGTAAAAAGTTTGTTTGTAGAGACAGCTTATTACAGTATTACCGAATTTCTTTGTGACAGTACAAGCTAATTTTATGTGTTTCTTTGTGATTACATTTATTGGCATGCCCTATACATTTGCATGTCTTTAAGGATACATTTACTTACTTAGAGGCGTTTTTAATTTAAATGTACAGTTATCATCTAAATAATTTTGTTTGAAATTAGTCTCTACACCTGTATATTATTTTGGGAATACTAAATGACAAACAATTCTAGATCTTACCGTTTTCTTTGGCTTTTAATTCATCCGGATTTGCGACGACCTTGTAAGGTGGATCATCCTTTTCTTTAGCTTCGTAATGGTTTACTGCAACTGTCAATTCATAATTTTGTAGAAAATCATCACATTTTAATATACTTCCATCGACGATTCCTATTTCTTTTAGTTTTTTATCGTTGTTAACCTGTATTTATAAGAAAGTCACAAATTAAGAAACATATATTACTGCGGAAACAATGCGCATGCCTGCCTCACAATATTTGCACGCATGTACTTTATTTAAAATAAAACTAAAAGTTTGGTACAAAAGGCTAGAATAGTAATAACATCAGGCATTTGTTAACTTTTGCAAGTTAAAAGTTTATTTTGATGAATGATTTTTCATGTATCAAGAAAAATGATAGAATATTAAACAATAATACCACTTATCAGGAGTTGACAATAATAGGAATAGACCGTCTAATGTAAAAGATGCATCTAAAATTTAACAAAATATATTCTCACCTCTGTTTCTCCTTCTTCCGAAGAAATAACCACCATTCCTTTACCATCCAAAACAGCATCGGGAGCTACCATATTCAAACTCTTCTTCAACAATTCGGTTTCAAATTCTTTCACTGTCATCGCTTCGACATTAACAAATACATTTACAAATGGTTGAGGACTGCAGACATAACATTTAGGATTTGCTTGTGTGATTTGTTTGTCAGCGGCTAGTATGAACTTTGAATGAATGGATTTTTGTCTCAAGTAGATCGAAGGGCATTTTTGGTACTGTTGACATAATGCTCGGATAGCATGGAGGACTACTAAACCAGCGATCATGGCGTTGGCAGTGGCTATAGCTGGAATGATGTTACCAGCGATTGCTAAAAAATATTCAAATTATAAAATCTTTCATCATTATTATTCTCAAAGCTACTTACATTTGATCGCAAATCTTGTTTGTGTAGTAATAGAAAATATATGAGCTCTAATATTGGCACAAGCTGTTACAAAATCTAAATAAGGTCTGATATCTTTATCCCACACCAAAAACTTCTTGTCTGTTAATTCTTCCTTTAATGTTGAAGTAACTTCTGCAAATACCTTTGAACATTTTTTTATTGACCAAACCTTCATGTCCGTTACTTTCACATTGTTTACTTCATTTTCTTCTTCGGCATCCCCACCATGGGAAGCAGCCTGTTCCCAGGAAAGTGGAGTAGGAGGTTTTCGTGTCTTCCACAAATTTTCTAATAAAAGATAAGAATAATTCCAGTCACAGCAATATTATTTTTATGGTTTTAAAACTGACATTTGTCTATTAGTTAAACCAAACTAGCTATGAACTACTAATATCCTATAAAATTACTTACCCATCTTCAACAAGTATTCTATATCAGTTTTGAAAAATTTATCAAACAATTGAGCTGAATCATATTTTATTTCTTGGGCCCATTGCCTTGTTGAAGTTCTTTTGATATTGCCTGTTACAGTTTCACTGTGTTCTTGTCCTTCCACTTTAGCTTCTGGATCTTCTGTATCAGGTGAAACGTCTTGATCAGGATCATCTTCACCAAATAACTGACTAATATATATATATAAAAAAAGATTACATATTATTTTTACACAAAATATCTATAAAATACATACTTGAATAGATGTTTAGCCCATACAATGCAGTGTACGGGCTCAGATGGAGTGTTTCTTATGGTACATCCAGGAAATGTTTTCTGTGGTGGTTTAGGCTGACATTCGTAGCACTGAGTAACTCCCTTTTTAATCAACTCTACTTGTCCTGAGTAACCAGAAGTACCAGATTCTATCAAAGGAACATCTGCTGCTAAGCACATACGATTAACATGATTTCTTGCAGCTCTATTATCTAATGCATTTAAGACAATGTTAAATTTTTTGAAGAAATTGAGACCATAGTCTTGACTGAAAATATGGAAAAAGGAGATAAATTTCATGAAATGAGAATTTTTAAATATACTTTTACCTAGTAATACTGTCATGATAAGCTGTAATATTAATATCGGGGTTGTAATTCAAGATACTTTGACGAGCTACGACTGCCTTAGGCTTGCCAACATGTTCCTTTCGAAATAAGAATTGTCTGTTAAGATTACTCACATCAATGGTGTCCAAGTCAATCTAAAACACAAAAAATACAAATTTACATTGGATTTTAAAAAATAGGCACCAAAAACGAATTTTGTTTCCAGTAGAACTGGTTTAGTTAACAGAGAAACTACAATAGGTGGGTTTTATTTAAAAAACTCTAACAGTAACTATTTAAATACAAGTGTACATACAATATCAATACGTTTAAATCCAGATAGTGCTAAATTTTTTAAAACTTCACACCCGATGCCTCCTGCACCAACAACCAATACATTAGAAACTGCAACAGCCTTTTTGATATCTTCAGGGACCGTCATTTTTAAATATCAGGTCGCAATATTTATTGTTAAATGAATTACTACTAGAAATTTAATACAATACAGTACAAAATAAACTTATTTTTAAGTAAGGACGCCGGTAAATTATATTACATTGGTATAACTAATTAAACTGACAGATGACAGTTCTTGAAACATCCTTGATTTGACGTTTCAGAAGGCGTTATTTTGCGAACAGCTTATTTAATGCGATTCAAATTTTGATGGTTGCATATCACTTCAAGAGATGGCGTTTAAATGTAGTTTCGTATAGTGTCGAATACAATTACTTTAAAGGTCACTGTAGTTTCGAGTTTCTACTTAAGGCAGGTATACATCTACGGGGATTTACTGGTGGAAAATTTGGCACGCCCGTAAATATTAATTTGTATCACCACTTCTAGGACGAAAGTAAGTTAACCTTAAATACATGGTGGACAATGAAAAAGGTATAGTGATGAATATAAAAAGCTTAAAAAAAATAAAATAAATACATTAGTACCAACAGAGAAAAAAACCAGTAACTATAAAAATTATTTTTATAGTCACTGGTAAAACTGACAAACTTTGAGTTTCGAGGTTGTAAAAATAAAAATGGGAGATCAAACATGCGTTATCGCTAGACAAATTCCACAATAAATTCCATTGTCTTCATTAAGTCGGGATATTGAGAGTTTCATAATGTTATCTGTGGTTTCATAAACTCTTCAGTTTTATGTTTTTGATAAGTCACAGAATTCACAATAATTCTAATAATTCCATAAAATAGATCGTAAAACGTTTTTGAATTAAATTGTGTCTATTATATTTCACATTTCCAGCTCAATATCGTAACAAATATGAATTTAGAAGGGAAAATTTAATATACATCATTCAGTGGCGTTCCATAATAAGTTTAACTTGGCAATTCGTTAATTAGGTATCAATTGGACTCTTATTCTAACATTACCTGAATATGAAGTAAGAAGAACCAAAGTCAGATAATAAATTTACATAGGCGTACTGAGCAGTATCCAAAATCAAATCGATGTAGGTACCTACAAAATACTTTAATATATTTTAAATTTTCTAATTCACCTGTTGAAAAAATGTAAAGTAACGAAATGAAAATAAAATGGTTTCTGGTTTTCCAAGTATTGTGAAACTTAGTTAAAATTAGAAATTAATGGTCGTTTTTACCGTTAAATGCAGTCTACAACGTAATCTGAATGAATCGGACTCTCACAATGATGAAGATGATTTTGTCAGTGATGAAGCTTAGACTTTGCATATTATTTCATTAAATACATATGCTATTTCAGTTTTTATTGGGAGTTTTTTCAGAAATATATTTATTTATTGCCTGTTTTCTCCCATACATGTGTTTTTTTTGCATTTCTCAGGAATACTTACGAAATTGTTATTTCTCACAATGACACAGACATTAATTACTATACAATTTTTAAAACTATGAGCATAATATACATATTCTATCTAATTTGGTATAACCTTTGCATTCACCCCAAAAATATAATCGTATAATACATTTTTAATAGATATTATATAATTCGCCATTTAATCACGATTCGGTAATACGTAATTTTTTGAATTTTGTAAAAAATCATGCTCAGATGCGTTAAACATCCTCAAGCTAGAAATTTGAAACAAATCAGTTAAAAAAAAACGGAAAAATCAAGTTAAAACAAAACTAAATTATGTAAAAAAGTACGCAACGCATAAAGCAAAATACAATTTTTGGCATTACCCATTTATTCATACAAACACACCTGTCAAGTAGCATTTATGTGGCTGGTATTGCCTGGGCTGGAGGCCAGGTGCTGTCAGTTACAGAAGATGTGACAGCGAGGGAACATCATTTAAAACAATTCTTAACATTATGTCATTGATTATAATTTTGACGTTAAGTGTAAAATAACATTCACCTAATATAAGACAAACGTAAAACAGCAGAATACGTCACCGATTATGACGTAACGGCAAAGGATGGTTAAACAAACTCTACACTTGCCTTAAGGCCGTTTGACATTATGTAGTTTTCGATATCGTTTTCTGTACAGTTTTCAATGTTGAATACTGTACAGAAATACCACTCCCCATCGTATTTCTGTACAGTTTCTGCGCAATAGGTTAAATATCGTGTCGGTGTCAAATACAGATATGTGTAAATGTTTAGCCTAACCCAGATAACAACTTTCCTTGTTTAGTTAAAATAATTTTATTCGGTTTCCTGTTATTATGGACTTTTTGTTTGAAAATGGAAACTAACGCTGCAATTCTGTGTACGCAAATAGTAAAATCGTTAAACCTTAAAACCTGTAAGTATATACCAAACTTGTATCCGTTCCGATATTACGAGTCATATAAATCGTTACGATCGCCAAGATTTTTACACAGAATTGCAGCATAAATCAATTAAAAAGATTAACAATAAATACTGAATGGAAAATAACGTCTCTATAATATTACAATGAAATCAGGATGAAATGAAGTCGTTATGTCAATTGACAAGGACTTTTGGCAGCTCTATACCACCAATCAGAGGCGTTGTTTTTGAAAATTTCAATATCGAAAACTACAAAAATGTCTTACACAATTTAATGGGCGTAAAGTTTCCTGTACAGACAACTGTACAGATTTTGTCGACATTGACAACTGTACAGAAAACGATATTGAAAACTACATAATGTCATACGGCCTTACAAAATTTAATGGGCGTAAAGTTTCCTGTACAGACAAACTGTACAGCTTTTGTCGACATTTACAACTGTACAGAAAACGATATCGAAAACTACATAATGTCATACGGCCTTACACGATTTAATGGGCGTAAAGTTTCCTGTACAGACAACTGTACAGTTTTTGTCGACATTGACAACTGTACAGAAAAACGATATCGAAAACTAAATAATGCCATACGGCCTTACACAATTGAATGGGCGTAAAGTTTCCTGTACAGACAACTGTACAGTTTTTGTCGACATTGACAACTGTACAGAAAACGATATCGAAAACTACATAATGTCATACGGACTTACACAATTTAATGGGCGTAAAGTTTCTTGTACAGACAACTGTACAGTTTTTGTCGACATTGACAACTGTACAGAAAACGATATGTCATACGACCTTTAAACACTCGTAGTTTTTACTTCTACTCAAATTTATTAAAAAGAAATTGTCATGAAACGACAAAATATACTGATGTAAAATTCTTTTATAACATGCCGTAAATTTGTCGTAAATTATTATTTATGAGAATTTTAACTTGTTGATTTTTTCATCACTGATGACTGCTACCTACCATTACAGATTTTTAAATAAACTTTCTTCGCGAAGCCTGTAATTTTCGTATCATCAATCAATTTTGCTACTTGAGGTAATGGTCCATAAAGGACTGGACTGGACTGACGAAGACCCGGTGGGTTTTTAATAATTTACATGTTTCTTTCAGAAAATAACATCCTTATATGTGAGTAAATTGAGTCTTTCAGTAGGAGTGGTGATGTATTTTTGGTTTGGTCTTTGTATGCAATGAGACAATAATAATTTCAATGTAAATCTGCAGTTTATTAAAAATATGATTTACGTATCGGGCGCTAAAGGCATTAGTTGATTAGACATTTTTTTAAATATTCTGATTAAAATAGATAACGGTGGGGGATCTGATCTGATCTGTTGAGAAGGTAGGGTGAGTTAGGCCCACTGCACTCTGGCCACATGTGACCCATTGTACATCCTCCCGAGGAGTTGTCTTCCTTGGTCATCGTCCATCCTGTCCTTTCCAGGAAGGTGGACAGGTCACTAGGGGACATCTCCTTTATATCGGCAGGTGTATAGGCCAAGACTAACCGAACACACATTGTATGGAGGTGTTTCCTTAATTGACAGTGGCCAGTCAGAAACCCTACCGTTAAACATAGGTTTTTCCTGGTCATCGCCAAATATTTTTTCGACTCCAGCTTCCCAGGGTTGCCCAGGGTGATCCTGGCAAGACTGCATCCCTTGATTTCATCCCATCTTTTTAGAGATTTGCATGGGTGTAACGTTTAGCTAGTTCCGCAAATTGTCGAATTCATCAGGCCGTAGGTGTCGCCGGGTCCAAGAATTCTTAGTCCAGCCGCTTCTCTGGTAAAAGAAGCAGCAATGCGGTTACCTTTGCACCTGTCGTGCCCCTTAACCCACCAAAGGATAATATTGTTATCTACCGAGGCGTTAGCTAAATCTCGATGGCACTCTAATACTAGCACACGTTGTCTGTTGAAGGCTAGTAGAGCTTGTCTGCTATCAGTGCAGATTATTATATTTTTGCCAGAAATTCCTTTTCTGGTTAGTTCCTTTGTGGCATTTGAGATACCAGGCAGATCTGTTTGAACCATGCTGGTATTTTTTCCCATTCCCCACCTAATCCTTAGGCTTAATGGACTGGAGTAAATTCCACATCCTGAGCATTCTTTTACTTTTGAGCCAGCGGTTTTTTCACTGTACGCTACTGATTATAATAGGTCTTTGAATGAATTCGTTAAAATAAAAAAGGACAAAACGTCAACCTCGCCTAGTTATCTTAACAAATTAGACCTGTTTATATCCACTGACATTGAAAAATGATAATCTCGTAATAAAGAGGTGACAATAATGTATTCACTACAATTTCCTTTTTCTTTCAGTACGAGTAGAAGGTATTCGGTTTTTAACTGAGCTAAATGGTACTTCCTCTTTCAAAATTCTTATTGAGAATCATGAGCTTTGTACATATGCTTTATAAATCAGGACAGGCTTTAGGAGAGTCGATTGAAAGAGCGATGGTTGTCGTTGTCAAAACATTACACGATTTAAGACAGAAAAAAGCGTCAGAAAGCAATGAAAAAAAACATCTGACTCTCTTTAAATTGTCGTTATTATATGAAACACTTAGCTACGGGAATTCTCGCCAACACTTAGGCTGAGTTATACATTAAATCCGTATTTCTCTCGTACCGATTCGACATCGACCGACCATCGGATGGACTTCAATGAAGACGGAATTTACCATTTCAAACCCTCAAACGGAGTAAGACACAAGAAAATGACGGGAAATGTGACAAAGAGTTGTTAATACAGCTTGTGAGAGAAGAACCTCGCCTGTGGAATCAGAGAGAGAAAAACTACCATAACCGGGATATTAAAATTGAGCTGTGGGAGTCAATTGGAAAGCAACTCCATAAACATACATACATATTGGCCTAACACAATCCTTTTTTTAAACACATACCCCACATCATCCTCCACTTCACACGTCTCGCACACTCCAGTCTCTCTTTTCCCAATCTTGTGGAGCTACCCTACTCTCGACCCATGCCCAGTGAGCACCTGTGTCAAGAAGTAGTTCACCTCCCGAATTTCCGGTCCATCCAATCTTTCCTACTCCCAATCGCTCCTTTTAGCGCGCACTCATATTTCTCCTATCTTCTCTCCATTTCCTCCTCCATACTTTCCTGCATTTCCTCTATAGTCGCACCCCTCCAGCGTTTGTTCCTAGCTCTAGCCTCTAGGTCCAATGGGTAGAACCTTAACAGCACCACTGCTGCAAGTCCACCCACTGTCCTGTATCCCTCTCTGCACCTGCAGGAGTGGCATGTGGGTGCAGACTTAGACATAGTTTTGTAACAACTATTTTTAAAGTAAGCAACAAATAGGTATAGCATGAAAAACGACGGACATATTTTAGTTTGCATTTCAAGGACAAATATCAAATACATAATGCATATATTTATCTAAATAAATTATTAAATTTGCACAAATTTTCCATTGTTATTGAATTGACGATTTTCTAAACAGATACAGACTCTATAATGAGAATAGAGTTAAATGTAAATTGTAGGTAGCATCAAACTAATGTATTGTATAATCTCATCTGGAACCAATGTTCGTTTAATGCTGCATTATTGACAAATATTAAACGATGAAATAAAACAATTTAATTTGTTTAAATCTTCATTATATTTGAACTGAGTTCACTATACAATTCGTGACGCGTTTCGCTAACACAGTAGCTTTCTCAAACGAGTGGAGTTGTAATAAATTTTTTTAAATTTATACAGTGCATTAATACGGAATTTTAATGATATTGACAAAAGTATTATAATCTGTTTACATGGAAATAAAAAGCAAAAGGTGTCTAAATATGGAATTAACAAAATAATAAATGATTTGAGTAGTTGGAATCTAATTCTTGGTTGTGTTCTGAAATTCTAGTTTTAAAATTCCTAAAAGTTCTACCTATATAAAATTTGTCACAGTTGTCATTACTACATTTAAATTTATAATCTTCTGATTTGTTTAATTTTGAAGAAATATTACTTTTACAAAGGAATGGAGATCTGATATTTTAATCTAGGTTGTATTTTTTGTTTTCTATTTCATTATGAGATTTTGAAGGTCCGGCACTGTAATTTTCTTCGGGAATAATAATTTCTACACGGCTGGAAAAATAACCCAAAGGCAACATCTGGCTTATTATTATCAGGTAGCCGTGTATTTCTATTTAAAATTTTTGAATAAACTGCTTTCGTATTTGCAAATAGATTATTACGTTTTGTTTGCTAAATATATTTTGTACAGGATACAGAAAATTAATTGCATTTTTACAGTCGTTTTTTTGGAACGAGCTTTTAATTTGTTCTTTTCAGTGTCGCCCTGTCGTTTTCTCAAATTAATCTCCTCATCACGTGCATCTGGAAGACGGAAAATAATATAGTGAAGACTGTAACAATTATTTGAAAGTGTTTAAGAACAATACAATGCTCCTGTTTTGATAATACAATTAGGTACATTGTGGTATGAAATGTCAAACATCAAATTGACAGATAGAAAGTCTAGCAGTAAAAGCAGTGTAGTTATTAAAGGGGTCGTATAGTTTACGTGAACCCACGTACTAATTTTTAGATTTTTTTTTCTAAATTTTTTCTATTAATTTATTATTATCTTTTGAGTTGTCCAAAATAATATAAATTATTCTACTGTATTTTTTTCATTAATAAATGTGGTTGTAGAAAAAATATTGTGTACAACTTGTACGCAAATCACTTTTCCCACTCGCTAGATTTGCGCACTAGTTGTACAAACTACTATTTTCGTACTTAGTGCAAAAATTCATACGGTTTTCATAAACCTGGCTATAAAATAAGACGGGTTTTGAAAAACTTGAATTTTATTTCATTTTATGGGGTTTCAGAACAATCAAAACTTTTTATCAAGAATGACATTTTTCACTAAAACTAATATTTAAATATTTTTCACCTATATAGGATACCCCATCCGTGCACACGCTGTATAAACACGAATTAAATAAATATCTAATGAATATTCTCGATATCTTTTAAACAGCAGAAATAAATAATTTTCAACTCCAGCACCAGCAAAAAATTTAGACAAAAAACGGAAATATCGGTTCACTTAATTAAACGCATCGCTACCGAAATGTATCCCTACCTATCTTGTACATTAGGTTGAAATTTAGTTAAAGTAACCAATATTCATACGCACATTTTAACAAACAAAGGAATACTGATTACAGTTTGTAGTTACCGGTGATCGGGGTGACATATTTGTAATAAAATAAATGCAATATTAAATTTTCCTTTTAATTCCGGTATGACTCTAATAATAAAGTGTGGACAATTAATAAGTGTGGTGTAATAAAAGCATAATGGTTTCGACACGATTGGTAAGTTATGAAATAGTTTTTAAAACATTTAGATATTGAAATTATGTTATAAATGTATGCATGAACATTTCTTTTGGAAAATTTGGAAATTTAGTTCTTTTTGGGTACGGTGAACTAGGGATCAAGAAGTACGAGTTTTTTACCGGTTTTGCTACATCTATTTTGAAGATTATGAGTCAAACAATTTGTGGTAAATTCATAATTTCTAGATATGTATTACACGGTACAGGAAACTATTCTAAATGATATATAATTTTTCGTGTAAGAAACATTTTCCCTATTGTTGTTAATATAATATTTTATTAGGTAGGTAGGTTAATACTTTTAATAAGTAAGTTACATAAATAGTTATTTATTGTATAAGTGTTTTAGTGGATAAAACGCAACCAAAATACTTATATAATACAACGTTTTATCCTAGAGTATTATAATCAAAGGTTTTGTCTATAATCACAGACATTTAGAATCAAAAAGTTATTTGACATTTCGCTCTGACAGCAGCTGTAGGTACTGTCAAAAACTATTGACATTAATTGAAATGTGATTGATTTAAGATTGCATTTTCCATTATTCCACTAGTGGATACTTTATAAGCTTAATAAGTGTGGATTAAAGTTCAATTATTATAATGTGATTGTGGATAAATTATATTAGTCAGTCAAGTGATGTCAACCAACTGTTACTATGAGTAGAGGTGTTATTCAGCTGCCTAAAATAGGAACAACTAAACTGTTCCATAGTTAATTTAATGAAAAAAAGAAGTGAGTTTTTACGATTTATTTTTGTTCAACACATACTATCTATTTTTAATTTAATAGCCTGTATACAGGGTGTAAATAAGTGATTTACCATTACTGTAATTGTTGAATGGCTTGATAGATTTTGTTAAAATTTTAGTAGGTTGTTTTGGTGTCAATTTAGAATTTTTTTACCTATACGGCCGACCTCCGGTTGAACAGAGTCGGCTTCAGGAGTGAATTTTGTTGAAAACAAGAAAATTTCAATTATAAGATTCGATTAAGAACTTATTAACTAACTATATCCATAATTTCATTGATACTTAACCCTTTAACGGTTTCTGGTACATTTATGTACCACTAGCTATTACACGCCATCTGGCATTTACTCTACAATGTAACATCGACCTAAAGTTGCCTTCCGGTATTCTGAACGTTTTCTGATAGAAGTAGTGAACCTCGGCATTATGTGGCGCCACCGAGAATGGATCATCTGTTTAGCTGTCAAAATATGGTACGTATAGGTACCAGTGAATATTTGAAAGCAAGACCGACGATTTATACCAACTTTGTGAGTTTTTATATTGTTTTTGTGAGAAATATCACTTGGAGATGTAAGTATTATATTGTTTACATACCTTATTTATAAATTCTACTCATGATTTGATCACAAGTTCTTTTTCTACCGCTTATTGTACGTTTTTAGTGTACAGGTTAGAAATAGCGCGAAAACGTCGTCCATTGTTTTCATTTCTACTTCAAATATCAGGCCAGTGTTACGTTCTGTTCATGAAATTTACTAAAGAATACATATTATATTTCACCCTAAATTTGTCAAGTAGAGTGTTGGTTTATTGGCTAGGATAATTTTTCCATTCCAAAATATGGTACATATATGAACCAGAGAACATATCGTGTTTATGAAAAAAATATTGTTGAGTTTATTTGGAATCAATAGTTTTTGTTAATTTTAGGGAAAAATAATAAATATAAATGGTTGCAGATAAGATAATAATGTCTTACGAGATATTTTATTAGAGTTGAGTGCTCGGAATGCTCCTAATTATTTGTTTATAAATTTTTCAACTTTATTTTCGCAATATTGTACACTTGTTTTCTTACGTTCACTAATTTATCAATTTTCCGGGCTCCAAAATTACTTTTCATACCTTTTTTCACTTCATATTAATTATAATTGAATCAAAATTAGCGTCTTGGAGTAGACGTATGAAAGTATAGTATGCTACTCGCACTATTTTATTTCAGATGGAAAACCTGAAAAGGTATAACTTGGATAATGCGGAACATGTAGAATATTTACTTCAAACAATTACTGACGAAATGGCTGTAAACTCAGATGCTGAGGGAGACGACGACGCCGATGATGCTGATGACCGGCTGTCTAAATTATCAAGTAATATGTCTTCCGCCGAATCTTCTTTGGGCCGCGAAACAGCAAATGTTATGGATGAAGAAGTTTTTGAGGCTATGCAAGAAGTTGAGGAAGAAGCTTCTGAAATTCCTACCATGGGCAATATCGATGAAGAGGAATCAGATAGTTCCGGTGAAGAAAATTACAGCGACAATAGAGAAGCATGGGATCGGAGATCTACAGTTCCTAAACGGTTTGCTGAAACAAATTTTGAGCGTCGGTTTGGGATAACCAGACTCGCAAATTTTAATATTTTGGGGCCGTCGACAATTTTTTTGAACGTTCTCACCCCCATGTTTCTCCAATATCTTGTAGATCAGTCAAATATATACGCGACTCAATGTGGTCAAAATTTGAACCTAACTCTTCCAGAACTAAAAGCTTACATAGGCATATTGATTATAATGGGCTTTCATTCACTGCCGAGTATGCGCCTGTACTGGAGTACTGATGTTAATTTCAGTGTTCCACGAATTCAAAATGTTATGCCAGTAAAACGTTTTTTGAAAATAACAAGATACTTACATCTGAACGATAATAGTGTTATGCCAAGAAAAGGGGAAAACGGATACGACAAATTATACAAAATTCGTCCTTTTTTAGACTACATTTCTAAGAGGTTTAGAATGCTGTTCGATCCATCCCGTTATTTGTCAATTGATGAATCAATGGTCAAATATAAAGGACGCAGCGCCCTCAAGCAGTATATGCCGATGAAACCAATCAAAAGAGGTTTTAAAGTTTGGGTTATTGCATGTGCTGTGACTGGGTACTGTTTGGATATGTCCCTTTATGAAGGTGCTGGAATCAATTCAGATAAAGCCACAACACTTGGAGAAAGAGTGGTAAACAGTTTGTCAACTGTATTTCAAGGTTTGGGATACTGTCTATTCTTCGACAATTTCTTTTCGTCTATAACATTGGCAAAAAAATTGCTAGAAAAGAAATTATTCTGTTGTGCTACTATCCAACAAAGAAGAAAATTTTTTCCAAATCATATATTGAAGAGCGATAAAAGCATGAAAATAGGAGACATCGATGGAGTTATTCTTGAAAATACGGGCGTATCAAAGTGGAAGGATAGAGGGAAAAAGTCTGTTTGTGTAATAAGCACTATGCACAACCCACAAAAAACTACAAAAGTTTTAAGAACTCAAAAGGATGGTAGTAGAAAACTTGTTGATTGTCCAGAAAGTGTTGCAGAGTATAATAAATATATGGGTGGTGTAGATCACTTTGATCAACTTCTTTCTGCCTATAGCATCTCGTGGAAAAGTAGACGTTGGTGGTTGAGAATTTTTTATTACTGTTTAGATGCTTGTATTGTGAATAGCTATATATTGTATAAGATAACAACACAACAAATTGCTCAGAATAAAAAACCAATGGCGCATCTCAAATTCCGATCAATTTTGGCTTCAGAGCTCATAGGAGTTTATTCAGGAAGAATAAAACCAGGACCAATTGCTGGATTAGGACGTGGTAGGAAAAGAAATCACCCTGATGGAAGGTCTACTGTTCATAATGCCACCAGACTAAATAATGTTGGCAAACACTTACCTAAAGAAGGTACACGGAGACGATGCTGCTATTGTAGTACAGCACAGAAACAGCAACGATCAAGTTTAGTTTGCGAAGAATGTAATGTTGCTTTATGTTTGAAATGTTTCATACCTTTCCATAAATTATAATTTTTAAATGTTTATTGTATGAAAAAAATATTTTAATTTTCGTTTGATAAGAATGTTATGTTTGTTTTTGTTTTGTTTATTTAGTTTTGTTAATTTTTCAAGTTGATATGAATAAATTTCTCGAAAATTTGCAGTTTTTATAGTCGCATTCATTGAATTAAGTAAAAATGTTACACAAAATTTTTAATTGCAGGAACGCTCTCTGGTACAAATATGTACCACCCAAAATCTTCCAATCTAAATGTCAAAATGACATTTTCTCAATATATTTTGCTTAACTATTGCCCTATTAGTTATTATAACCTAATAGGTTAACTTCAACTAGGTCCCCAGAGTTCTGCCCGTTAAAGGGTTAAAAGAGCTAGTCACATATACTGGGTGGCCCATTCAAGTTCCTATTGAAAAAAATTGTGTTTCAATTAAAAAAACTGTTTTTTTCATTAGTTCAATCGTTGATAAAATGAATAATTTGAAGTAATAATATTGTAGCAGTGATTTTAGGTGAATTTTATGAACTTCAGATGACGTCAGAATAATCTAAGTATGAAAATTTTTTTAATCAAAATGTAAATATTGATAATTGATGTGTGAATTGCGTGTAGTTAAACCCGGAGAATAAAATATGTAAAAATATGCTAATTAAAATTAATAATTTTTATACCGGCAGGATGAGTTTATTGATTTTAGATGTGGAAATATTCAAAATTGATCCCAACACAACCCACGAAAATGTGAATAAAATCTATGCAGTTACAGTAAAACAATGTTAATATTTAACTTTCATTTGGCTTTTATTATTATAATATAATATAAAAATGTTTAAATTTTTTTCATAATATTAAAATTACACCTTTGGTGCAAATTTAAAATATAGAAAATCTACAATTTTTGCAAAATTATGGAATTAAACTTATAATAACAAAATTATTACTTTTACTTACAGGGTGTTTCATTGGGATGGAGAAATACCTACTTCAATGTCGAATAAAGGTAAGTGAGTATTGTAATTTCTGTGTAGCTCCAAGGTAGTTACAAAAATATTCAGCTACCCTCTAAGAAATAAAGTCATAGGTTTCCAGTCAAGAAGTTGTAACTGGTGAAAAATAGAGATACTGCTCCTAAAAATATGTGTGAATGCTCATTAGTTTCGGAATTATGTCTATAAAAAAATTTCAAAAATTATCAACAAATAAAGATGAAAATTTTTTTGGAAAATTTTTAGAAATAAAAAAAAAGTGTCAAAAAAAAGGAAATTTCCAATAAAAAATCTCAGCTCCCGTAATTTTATCTCCATTATTTATGATTTTAATTCAATCCTAAAAATAGATTTGGGTACGAGCGCTTCTGGTCAAAAGCAAATGGCCACATTGAGTAAATATATTTCTCAAGGTATCAATTAATGATTTAAAAATTTGGAAAAATTACGATGTATTCTGATCCCGTCGAAGAATTTATTGCCGTTGTAAAATATTCTTAGTTATTTTTATTTTTCCAATAAAATAGGCAACTGATAATTAAGAAAGTTAATAACTTTCTTCTTTATTGTAAGCCAAAAAAAATTGTAAAAATGTTTCACTTCCTATATAATATATACTTAACAAAAATACTTCATAAAAGTTTAAAAGTTTTTCTTATTTTGTTTATAATAATTTTTTAATAATAAATAACTAATTTACCAACTTATAATACTAATTAAAAAAAAAGTATTGAAATTTTTAAAACTTTTATGAGTTGATCTTGTCAAGTATGTGCAAAGAAATGACTTCACAAAGCGAAACATGTTTTCAATTATTGTTTAAATATTTTTTTTTTGGCTTACAATACCAGAGAAAGTTCGGGAAAATTTTGTTAATTAACAATGTTGAACTTATTGAAAAATTAACTTCAAGCATTTTTTCCAACGACAATTAATTCTTTGAAATACACCATCATTTTTTTAAAATTTTAAAATTAAAAATTAGTATCATAAAAAATATATTAGATGTGACCTATTTGCTATCAGCAGACATGAATAAATAATGATCCCTAGGGAAAAAATTTTGATACCGATGTTTCAATTAACTATACTTTTGTTAATTATTTAATTTTTACATGCTGACAGTTAACAAAAAACCTTGTTCATTTGTTAACTAGAATAAAGAATTTTTTTTCACTTCCCAAAGCTATTTTTTAAAAAATGTATCGAAGACTCCCCATTGGAGAAACTGGAAAATTTTGATTTTTTACTATAAAGACAGATATAAAAAGGATCAAATTGACAAAAAGGTAACTTTTATGGAGAACAATATATTTCTTAAAAAAATGGAAGGGAACACTCTTCTTTTTCGAGTTACACAGGGAAAAGTAAATATGCTGCTTTTGGGTTTTTGAGCATAACGTTTTTTAATAAAAAATTATCAAAAATTGAAAAAAAAGTTTGATTCAATTACCTACTCACTATAGTCATGTATCAATAAATTTTTGATACCACATTTCGTGTCTTCTCGAGGTTAATATCAACATCTTTTCAAATACGGACCTGTCACTTTTATTGCAATTACCTATAAATCATTCTTTAAAATCCAAATTCAGTGATATTAAACTCAAGGTTTTTATGACATTTCATCTCAAATAACTGATATCATCAATTAAAACAATTTTTAAATACGGTCCTGTCGTAGTTCTTTTGTAAACTTGGTTTGAATTCCTCAAACAAATGTAACATATCTTTACTTCAGACATTACCTTTACCTTTTAAATTTTTTGATATTTTTTTATCTAAAAATGTTATGCTTGGAAAACCAAAAGCAGCATTTTTAGTTTTCCCTGTATAACTAGAGAATGGAGAAAGAGTGTGTAATTTTTTTCCCACAAATATAATGTTCTCCATAATAGTTACCTTTTTGTCGATTTAATCATCTTCATATCTATTACGGGTTAGAACATAGTATGTTACCATATACGGGGTTGGGATAAAGTATGGAACAAAGTAAAAATCTTTTAAACGAAAAGGACGAAATTTATGAAAATTTGCAGGTAAGTGCAATGAAACAAAATGCATCTGATGTATATTTTTTTGTTAATAATATACTTCCGGTTTAACCGGAAATGCCATCAACTTCTTTAATTTAAATGGGACACCCTATATATTTTTACAGATTTTGAAAGAGCTTGTTATTTTGAATTCATACATACTGATTATTTGCAAAAACGAGGAATAACTCACTGTTAGTTGTACAATAGGTGTACATTTCATTATTTTAGAATAATGAGAAACAAAATTACTTCAAATGTTCAAAATGCTCGCCGTTTACTTGCTGACAATATGCCATCCTATTAACAAATTCTTGAGTCACTCTTTCCATCTCCACGTATTAGTTCACATTGATCAATAATTCTTTGTCTCAATTCCTGTAAGTTTGTTGGTCGTCTAACGTAAACACGTGATTTTAGATAACCCCAAAGAAAAATATCTAACGGGCTAAGATCCGGAGAACGAGCAGGCCACTCCATGAATCCTCTACGTCCAATCCATCGATTTGGAAAATTCGCATTCAGAAAATCCCTAACCCGTCTATCATCGTGGGGAGGTGCTCCATCTTGTTGGAACCAAACATTTTGTGGTAATTGCCCATTCTGTTGAAGTGCAGGAATAATTTCGTTATTTAGTAGATCCAAATACTTGTCACCATTCAAGTTTCCGTCGATAAAAAATGGGCCTATAAGCTTATTTTCGACAATTCCCATCAACACATTTAACTTCTGTGGATGCTGGGTATGTGCTTCATGAATACAATGAGAATTCTCATTTGACCAATACCTTAAGTTATGGCGATTAACTGTTCCATTTAAACAAAAAGTTGCCTCATCGGAAAAAACTATCTTAGAAGCAATATTGTCGTCGACATTACAGATGTCCATTAGCCGTTCGCAAAATTCCAGCCGTCGGTCAAAATCATCGTCCGACAGTTCTTGAACCAACTGTACCTTATACGGATGATACTTTTCACTTTTTAATATCTTTCCTACAGAACGTCGACTGATACCAAGGTTTAGTGCCAAATTTGTGGTGGAAGTTTGAGGTGATTCTTCTAAATCGATTGCAATATTTTGTTTAACAGTTTCGTTCGTTGCAGTCCGCGGTCTATTAACACGTTGTAATGTTACTGTTGAGCGTGATATAGGATTTCTCTCCGGATGCAAATTATTAAAAATATGACACACTTCTTCATGAGTTCTAACACGATCACCATAACCGATCATCGTTAAAATTTCAATACGCTCTTTTTCACTTTTCACCATTCTAAATTGTAAAATTTATTTCCGTGAATTAGATTTTGACACTTGGAGAACCAAATACGTACTAAACAGTACTCGTTTATTGATTACTATGCATACAAACAACATCAATTAGTTTATCTAAATAGTTTTTTGCTCCAATGCACAAAACTCAAAGGTGGTTGATTAAAGTACTATATTCCTCGTTTTTACAAATTTTTTCACACTAAACTCGGTATGTATGAATTCAAAATAACAAGCTCTCTAAAAATCTGTAAAAATGTATAGGGTGTCCCATTTAAATTAAAGAAGTTGATGGAATTTCCGGCTAAACCGGAAGTATATTATTAACAAAAAAATGTACATCAGATGCATTTTGTTCCATTGCACTTATCTGCAAAATATCATAAATATCGTTCCTTTCGTTTAAAAGATATTCACTTGGTTCCAAACTTTATCCCAACCCCGTATAATGAAAAAACAGCCTGTGTGAATAAACTATTAATTCTGAATATTATTATTATGACCCTCGTAGCCCAAAAAGTACTTATTCGAATTGTATGTTTCGAGCCATCTTTTCTTTGGTTTATTTTTGTTTTACTTCATTTTATTATGTTTTCATTTGAAATTGGGGAAGACATCAATCTTTCTATGCGTTTCTGTAAACTTTTATCACACCATGTCTAAAACCACTATCTGGTTTTTACAGGAAGTAGTTCAGGTATGTGAAGATAATCATTCTTTCTCAATCAAAAAGTGATATTCAAAATCTTGACTTATAGAAATAACCGTGACAACTACAAAGGTAAATACAAAACATTAATTTCGAGAGAACTACAGGGGTGTTTTGTTATGTGATGACATTCATTTATTTATAATTTTTTTCACGTATAAAAAAGTAGACTCAGACGTCTGCGGCGATTCCTTAAATGAAAAGGCACTTAGACTAAATGTAAGTCTGTTTAAAGAAAAACGGTAGAAAATACTTAAATTTTGCCAATTTTTAGAAATATTTTTAAACATAATTATTATTTTCACTTGACACTTTATAGGTTATAAAGTTGCACACTAAAATCTTATGTTCATAAGATCAGGTGATAGTTTTAGCGGCGTTGTCAAATGGTGTTTATTTTCTTTGAGTTGAATTAATTTTACATGAATATATAAAAATTATTTTTATTTATAATCATGAAAATGTTTTATAGCCTTCAATAAATAAAAGAGATTAATACAAACTTACTGCTGGACCACAGAATATTTTTCTTTTATCACGAAATTTAGTTCAAAATGATTAGGTTATTTTTTTAATGCAATTTTATTTTATACATAGTTTCTTCCTTTATACTTTAGAATAAATAAAACGGAATTTGAAATAAAGAGATGAAATAAAACGGTTAGTTAATATAATAATATTAAATAATTTGTATTCCACATGAAGTTTTCCAAAAAGGGGAAGGAAATTCCTTCCCCTTTTTTTAGTATTTTTAATTGAGATTTTCTCTTTCAAGAGTGCATGACCCAAGATTTTTTTTCTTTTAAAATGTTTTATAGCTATGGGGTTTCTAATAAAAAAAATTGTTGCTATTTTCCGCGAACCTTACCGGAGCTCTTGTTTTTATTATTAGAATAGGTACTCAAAAAATATTTGATAATTTTGGAAAAAGTACAAAATTTTATTAAAATGAACTATTTTTTTTAAACACCATAACAAGGAAGTTTTTCATATGGTGCATATACGAGATTATATTGAAAAATTCTTAGCCTACTATAGAACCAATCAAAATTTCAATGTCAAAATATTTTATTACCCAACATATTCTCCTCTTAATTGGATACATTTATTACAGCGAATCTGCAACGTCTCTAGACCTTTCAAAAAAAAAGTTTCTTCTTGCTCTACAAACCAGACCTCCACAGCTTTTATTACCTCCTCGTTGGAAGAAAATTTACGACCTTTTAAACTTTTTTTTCAGTTAAGGGAAGAGATGATGGTTGGACGGAGCCAAATCTGGTGAATAAGGGGGGTGTTCTAGTAATTCAAACCCTAAATCACGAATTTTTTGCATGGCAACATGAGATTTGTGTGCAGGGGCGTTGTCCTGTAAAAACAAAACACCTTTGGATAGCTTTCCACGTCTTTTCTCTTTAATTTTTTCCCGTAGACTGGTCAGTAATGTCGAATAGTAATCACCAGTTATTGTTCTACCCTTATACAAAAAATCAATCATGATTACTCCATGGCAATCCCAAAAAACTGAAGCAAGAACTTTTCCAGCAGATTTTTGGACACGAAACTTCTTAGGTCTTGGACAACCAGAGTGTCGCCATTACAACGATTGTTATTTTGTTTCTGGATCGTAGAAATGTACTCAAGTCTCATCCATAGTAACAATTCGGTTTAAGAAGTCTACATCGTTTTCAAATCGAGCACATATCGAACGCGATGCTTCTACCCTTGCACGCTTTTGGTCAACATTCAAACATTTGGGGATCCATTTTGCAGCAATTTTTCTCATGTCTAAATTGACGCGAACTATATGATGAACGCGTTCGTATGAAATATTCAGTGCTCCAGATATCCGTTTTAGCCCAATTCGACGGTCTGATAAAATCATGTCATGAACTGCATCGATATTTTCGGGGACTGACACAAAAACTGGCCTTTCCGATCGGTCATCATCTTCAATGGAAAATTTACCTCTTTTGAAGCTTGCAGTCCAATTTTTCACTGTCGCATACGAAGGACATTGATCACCAAGGGTATTAAGCATATCTTCGTAAATCTGCTCACCTCTTAACCCTTTTAAATACAGGTACTTGTTGATGGCTCGATACTCCAATTTTTCGATTTTCACAATTTAGGTGGACATTTTTTTTCTTTTAATTTATTGCGTAACTCTGGTTTACTTTTTTGACGTCAAACTTCACACTGACACTTCTAATAAGTTATTGTTCGTTGCTATGGTAACGCAATATTTTGTTTATGCATGGAACTGGTCTAGGCTAACTAGATGTCAATATATCCTCGTACTTTGGTTATGAAACTGTATTAAATCTATTGAAAACATCCACAACAACAATAAATTCAAATGAATCGTATGCTTGGAAAACCCGATGCTGCTAGAACTTAGACAGTAAATTGGGAAAACGCGGCGAGTAAATCACAAATTCGAAAATTTTCCACACTGGGATAAATCTTAACCAACTTAATAAAGACGTCGATTTTCCCTCTGCTGGACTAAATCTGTTACCGAGCTAAACATTAAATATACTCTTTATACAAAGTGACAAAAAAGTGTGCGGATTTGGTAATACTTTCCCCGTTTTAACATTTGTTATGTTGTCAGATTTACCGCTTTGATTTCCTGAAAATAGGATTGAAAAATACCGATTCCTTTTTCTTTTTCAAAACTGAACTTTTATCCTTTCTAAAAATTTATAATTTTACTCCAAATGCAATGGAAAATGAGTAACTTATTTGGATTTTAATATTTATTAATTATCGTTATTGTTAAAAGCTTACTATTTAGATTTAATAATTCTTAAAAAGGTTAATTTGTTTACAATGACGGTCGGATTTAATTTACCTGAAAACTCAAACAAAGCTATACAGGGTGGTTGATTAGTGTGATAAAGCTCAGTAGGTCATTGTTATAATGAAAGATACTAAAAAAAATTGAGTATAAAAATTGTAGGCAGCTTCATATTTCTAAATAAGTTACAATGTTCCATAACTCGGTGCCAGATTAAAGTTATGTTTTTTAAATGACACACCCTATATTTTACTTCAGAACTGAAATTTGCTTCACTTCCACATTATCTACGCTTCTCCAGAGGTCGTCGCGTATTCCCACAAAGATGTAAATTCACTTTAACTCAAAAACAAATCGATGTAGTCAATAACTTTACATATCTTGGTGTTAAGAGGTGGAAGCAACTGACAAGAAAACGAAACAGGCTATTGGTACGGTCAATAACATTAAGAGTAAATCTAAAATGAATTCATGGGAGTCAAGAATTATTATTTCCTCGTTAGTATAATTTTTTGTAAACATTTAATCGTAAACTAATATCTGGTAAACTATTACATACCTAATTACCACTTTGCATAGAAAAATACATTCTACAAGATCTGTCTGACTTACAGCACATGCCAAAACACACAAGCTTCAGCTCCAGCTGATCGGTTGTCCTCCAGAACAATATGACCGACCTGTCAAAGTCAGGTGTTCTGGAATGGTGTCTAAAACACCTTGAACTCAAAGTATATGCAGGGTTTATGATTGGCTGTTATTGTTCTGTAGTGATAATAGTAGGATGAAACCCATTGGAAAACGAGGTGAATATTATGAAAATAAAAGGAAAAATAATTTACTGGTGATCTGAGGACGAAAAAGGGAAGGGGGTGAGTTTTTAAGGGTAAAAAACGGCTTATCTCGATTTCCGGCAAAACTACAAGTCTTATGGAAAAAGTCAAATGGCAGAGTTGTAGGTAATAAAAAGATCTACAACTTTTGTATTCACACTTTTTTCACATAACCTCAAAATTTATGTGAAAAATTCAAAAATAACCAAGTTTTTGTTTTTTTATTTTTATCGTCTACAAAATTTTTTTTTTCACAATGCTTGGTGAAAACTTACCTTTTTATGTCCCAAATACACTGTAATTTATTTGATTTGAAATATTTATTTTTTCACCTTATTTTGACTTAGTATCGAAAAAGCACCCTACTTTTCAATCGAAAATCACCTGTCAAAATATCAGCTTTTTTCACAAAGTTGGTGTGCTTTCTGTTCGTTGAAATCTCTACTTTCGGATGATGTAAGAAAAATATATTACTATAGTAAATCTTCTCAGAAAATGCAAAAAATATTGTAATGAATAACGTAATCAGAATAAAGTATCTAAATTCAATAGTACCATTTACATTTATTTTTATATATTATGAGATTTTCTATGACATAAATGTAATTAGAATTTAATAAATCAAATTTTTAATTGAAAAAAATTACAGCAGTCACATTTTTTAGATGAAATTGTATGAAAATGGCATTAAAAAAATTTCGAATTCGAGTTTTTTTCGATTTTTTGCATTTTCTAAGAAGATTTACTAAATATATTTTTTTTACACCATCGGAAAGTAGAGATTTCCACAAACAGAAAGCACACCAAATTTTTGAAAAAAGCTGATATGTTGACGGGTGAATTTTCGATTAAAAATTATGGTGCTTTTTCGATATTAAGTCAAAATAAGGTGAAAAAATTATTATTTCAAATCAAATAAATTACTGTGTATTTGAGACATAAAAAGATAAGTTTTCACCAAATTTCGTGAAAAAATTTTTTTTGTAAGATATAAATAAAAAACCAAAAACTTTGTTTTTTAAATTTTCCACATAAATGTTGAAGTTATGTGAAAAAAGTGTAAATACAAAAGTTGTAGATCTTTTTATTACCTACAACTCTGCAATTTGAATTTTTCCATAAGACTTGTAGTTTTCCGGAAAACGAGATAAACCGTCTTTTAGCCTTAAAAACTCACCCTCTACCCCTTCCCGACCTCAGATCGCCCGTAAATCATTATTCCTTTTATTTTTTAAAATATTCTCCTCCTTTTCCATTGGGTTTCATCCTACTATTATTTTTTTTGGTTTCAAAAATTATCTACCCTGGTCTATCAGATATTTTTGGTATTGGATTTAAATTGGCGCCCTTTGCCTTGACCAGAAATTGGAGTAGGTACATGGAATCCGATCTCCTTATATAGCCTCCATGCTTAGTACTTTCTTATTTAAATTTTATTGCCTTACCCTAAAATAAATCAGAAAAAATATTCGTTTTCTCACGAAGTTGTATTAATACCACTAATTTCAATAAATATTAGTGGTTATTCTTAGAATAAAAAATATTTTTGCTATAAAGACACTTCTTTTAATTACATATTTGCATATTTTCCTTGATACGCCATCTCACTAATTTGAATATTTACGGCGAAAGAACACAAAACCCCATTTATATATGATTATTTCAATAAAAAGGAGAAAAAGAAGCGACAAAATAAACAAAAATAGCACATCAACTAATACAATTGCTTATAAATATTCATAAGATCTATCGATCCTAATCGCGGACATTTTTCCTGATCGATTGCTCCTTACGATAATCTTCGTCGACGTATTAATTCGCCGTAATCAACTTTATCATCAATTACCAGCAGCTCTTATGGCACTTAGGAGTTCGGTATGCGCCCCATCATTCTGGGGGAAGGTGCTACAGACTTTTAACAGACAGGATCGCCAGTTATATTGCAACCGTCGAAGGCGACTGTGTGCAGCCTCTCTCGTTCTTGAGTTACCTCGCGCCGAATTACGTATTTTGTTCGTGTTATATACTGTGCGGCGGATGATGCTACTCGATTAAATCGAAACATGGGCCTAACGTTGAGAGTTATGATACTCTTCATGATGTTTTTTCACGCTTCTTCGGTGTTGTCTGTGAATGAGAATTTCTTGAAGATGTTCGAAGGTCAGACTCCCGCTGACCCGTGTTACGATGAAGACCGGCCTCGCCGTTGCATTCCAGATTTTGTTAATGCCGCCTTTGGAATTCCCGTAAAAGCTTCTTCGACTTGTGGACTTCTCACTCCGGTACACTATTGCGAAGCCCCGGAACCAGGAGCTAATCCCCAGTGTCATTTGTGTGATGACCGGCAACCTAAAACAAGATTTCCTGCTTCTTATCTTACAGATCTTAATAATCCCCAGAATGTTACTTGCTGGCGGTCTGAACCCGTCCCTCCAGTTACTTCAATCAACGCACCTCCTGATAATGTTACCTTGACTCTAAGTCTTGGAAAAAAGTACGAACTTACTTACGTGAGTCTCCAGTTTTGTCCAAATACACCTAAACCTGACTCGATAGCTATTTACAAGAGCATGGATTACGGCAAAACCTGGCAACCTTTTCAGTTTTATTCATCTCAATGTAGAAGAGTCTACGGTAGACCTAACCGAGCTACCATAACAAAAACGAACGAACAAGAAGCTAGATGTACAGATGCTCATCGTTACACCGGTGGTGATATGCACAATTTTGGTCAAACTTCACGAATTGCTTTTAGTACTCTAGAAGGAAGACCCAGTGCTTCGGATTTCGACAATAGTCCAGTACTACAGGATTGGGTAACAGCTACGGATATCAAAGTTGTCTTTAATCGTCTCCATATGCCTATTGAAGACTCTTCAGACAATTTAGACATTCTGGTAGACGAACGTATGCTACACAAGCATTTAGATGAACATGAAGATCTTAAGGAACCTTCCGTTCAGTTGGTTAATGAAATGCAAGCTGTCGACGACGAAGAAGTAACGAATCCAAAGCCTGCTGCAACTCCAGATGTAGTAACCAATGTTATAGTTGGTGGCTATCACCAAGTGACTCATCAATACGCGGTGTCTGATTTTGCAGTTGGTGGTAGATGTAAGTGTAACGGACATGCTAGTAGATGCATTGCGGGTCGAGATGGACAATTAGCTTGCGAATGTAAACATAATACGGCCGGCAGAGACTGTGAACGATGTAAGCCGTTTCATTTTGATCGGCCTTGGGGCAGAGCTACTACAAGAGACGCCAACGAATGCAAAGGTAGGAAGACTTTTTACATAATGAAAATCCTTTCCCTCGGATCTATTTTAGAGTTAATGAATGCTGTTTGATTTTGAGTGAAGTCGAGGTTATTATGTATGCAAAATAGTTGTAATACATCTCGCGTCTTTGGTTTTTTGTTGTAACTGGAATGTTGTTTGTTAGGGGGATGGAGAAAGGATAATACAATATGCATATTTAGGTTGATGTTTTTCTGTACTGTGTGTCTCAAAATTTTCATTTTATATCGAAAGTTTTGATTTTATAGTCGGGAAAATATAGTTACAATAAATCGTGTTTTAGTATTTTGGTTTTAAACTGTTAGATTAGAAGTGGAGTGGGTCTTTGTCCTACCCCACTGCGACCTTTGCAGATCTTTTGTGGTCCTCCCTGTTTTTAGAGCTCGATATCTAGCTTTCTTCTTTTTGTTAGAGCTATTAGCCTGGATACCGCCTCCCTTGCGTAGCTCTCTGTCCTCGGTTTTTCTTCTCCGAATAGGTGAAACCGCACCCTTACTAAACCTTCGCACTCACATAGTATGTGCTCCGCGGTTTCGTCTTCTTCCTGGCAAAACCTACATAGGCTGTCATTTGCTAGGCCAATTGTGTGCATATGCTTCCTCAGCATTCCCACCATCATATTCGTCGTTTCTCGACTTTGACACAGTAGGTCGCGTGACAGTTTGGCCGAAGGGCTTTTAAGGAATAGTTTAGCGTGCCTTTCTCGTGGAAATTTATGCCACCAGCGCAACGCCTGGTTTTTTATCCATTGGTCGATGCTCTCCTTAGTGAGGTTTTTTGCAATTTCACAGGAAGGTTCTGGACGGTTCGGGCTCTATCATGACTTGTCGCTCCCTGCTTGGCTAATTCATCGGCCTTTTCATTGCCTTTTATTATTTGGTGACCTGGCACCCAGGCTAGGGTCACTCTATTATGACTACCTAGTCTGTTGAGGGCTTTGCGACGCCAGATTTGACATTGTTCGATATGAGTACATAAGTACAAGTAGGTAATCTAAAATAAAACATTAAAATTTCATTTATTCACAATCGGTCAGTAATATAGACATTTCTTACCTTTAAAACGGTAGGGAAGTGACTTCCACTTCCACGCTATAGCCGGAAAAGTGCTTTTCCGGGAATGCTTGAGAAATAATAAAGTGCCATACAATACCATTTCATTACGATACTAAAATACAGGATGTTCCATTTAAGAAAACCCAGTAAATGATCATTCCGATTTATGACCAACCCTGTATATAAAAAACGAATATCGCGCTATGCTGGAAAAAAGTGAACTATATCGTTTAAACGTAAATAGATTCCTTGATATCAAATCTATGCAATGATACAGGGTAGGGTGTTGATGTTGCTAGGAAATTAATAAAAAAGTGCTTATATCTTTCGAATTACCTCGTATAACATTGCAATACCTCATATCACAAAAACAAGAAAATCGAGGGGACTAAAAAAATGTGAAAATATACAGGGTGTTCCATTTAAAAAATGATAAGTTAGGTTCAGCCTGCCAATAAGGGTACTCTGTATATTTGAAAATATTTTCAAAATATGGTCCTATGTATGGCTTAACGTTTATCTAAATGAAGTTTTTTTATATCTCTCACGACAAGTGAGTTATCCAACTTCCTCGCACTAATGCCGCACACTGTATATACATTTTTATTTTTTTTTTTTCTTAATTATTTTTTTTCATTTTGATATAAGTATTATATAAAAATTTCGAAGATTTCTCTAAATGTAAAGATGAAACTTTTTATTGTAAACATTTAGATATTTTATTTAGTTCTAATCAAAGCTGATGTTGTTCGAATACCTAAAATAGAAAGGAATTAAAAATATTGACAAATTAAAATCCACGTTGTCATCGCTCTGTTTGGGTGCCGTTCATTTGTATCAACTCTTGAAATTAATGACACTCCAGATTCTCTTTGGAAATTAAAAGATTCGTTTGATCAAGAGAAAACAATAATAAAGATGAACACACCGAGAATCCAATCAAATTTTCCTATTGGTTGTCGGTACTTTTAGATGAAAGAGGTTATTTAATTATTATACAACAAAAACGATACAACTCTCTTAATGCAAAATTTTTTAAACTAAAATTGGTTGTAGAATAATTTTAATATACAAGGTGGTTTTAAATTCATGCGAATAATTCAGAGGATGATTATCAATATTTAGATCACGTAATCAGAAATTGATCAATATTGATGTTGACTGGGGGTTAGGTTGTGTTTAAATAGTTTATGCCGTATTCTGTAAAGCCATTTCGTCTAAAAACGATTCGTTAGGGTGTCAACAGGAAATACATCATCTAAATATAAAAATTGTATTTATTTTGTAAACTTTAAGATACGTTGCTATATTATATTCGTGGAATTGGTAACTCAGACCTAAAACTCACGTAAAATATGACATTTTTCTCGTTTTTCCACTTTTTATATAATTTTTTGGCATCGGAATTTCTTCCAGGTATTGTGGAATATTTGCAATTTTAATTGTTATTTTGTGTCCCGAAAAGACAGGTCATAAATTATACCTACCAGACATTCTGGGATCAGAAAAAGTTACAGGGTGATTTAGTTGAATTTTTTTTTAATGGCGCTAACGTAAATTTATGAAACTTTATACTGGTATACGATAAACCATAAACTGGAAGTAGTAGTGTTCAATTCTTTTTATTTTTTAAGAATTTCCAGAGGGGGTCAGCACCCTTTTGACCACCTAACTATTTTTGAGGGTTACATTATTACAAAATATGGAACGCAACTGGAATAATAATACGTCTATTCTTAAACTTTGTTGCCTCTTTGTATTTATTTGTAGACGTTGTATAGTCTGATTCACATCTACCATTTTTTATAAAATGTTTGTATAGTCACCGAAAATTAAAATCATGTAGATTTAGTAAATCACAAGATAGGTCACTATTTGGTCTGGCCAAAATATTGAACATCAAGTAAGTATCACTTCAAATGTGACTTCTGTCGATGATATTTTTAAATATCGAAATAATTATCAATTTAATTTAGAGTTTTCGTATATTTTTTAGTATTAAAGTGGAGTTAACTAGAAACGTTTAGTTTCATTTAAAATAAAAAATGCTCATTTAAATAATAAAATTAATAAAAACCGCTATTTTAAACAACAAAATTGCTAAAAAAATGCTAATTTAAATGATAAAATTCATGAAAACTGCTATTTTGAACAACAAAATTGTTGAAAATCGCTATTTTAAAATACAAAGTTCATAAAAACTACTATTTTAAACCACAAAATTGATGTAAAATGCTCATTTTTATGATGAAATTAATAAAAACTGTTATTTTAAACAAAAAAATCGATGAGAAATGCTATTGTAAAATGTAAAATTCATAAAAACTACTATTTTAAACAACACAATTAATGAAAAATGCTCTTTTAAAATTTAAAATTCATAAAAACTGCTATTTTAAACCACAAAATGGATGAAGAATGCTATTTAATATTCTAAAATTCATAAAAATTGCTTTTTCAAACCGCAAAATTTTAAAAAACTTTAATTTTAAACCACAAAACTAATGAAAAATGCTATTCTAAACCACAAAATGGATGAAAAATGCTATTTAATATTCCAAAATTCATATAATTTGCTATTTCAAACCGCAAAATTTTTAAAAACATTTTAAACCATAAAATTAATGAAAAATGCTCATTTAAATGATAAAAATTATAAAAACTGTTATTTTAAACAACAAAATTAATGAAAAATGCTATTTCAAACAAGAAAATAATTAAAAATGCTCATTAAAATGATGAAATTCATGAAAATTGCTATTTTAAACAACAAAATTGATGAAAATGCTAATTTAAATGATATAATTTATAAAAAATGCTCATTTAAATGATAAAATTATTAAAACATGCTATATTTGACCAGAAAATTAATAAAAAATGCTAATTTAAATGATGAAATTCATGAAAACCACTATTTTAAACAAAAAAAATTGATGTAAAATTCATAAAAACTGGTATTTTTAACCAGAAAATTGATGAAAAATGCTAATTCAATTTAAATTATAAAATTCATAAATTCTGATATTTTAAATAATTAAATTGATAGAAACTTCTATTTTAAATAATGAAATTAATGAAAAACGTAATGTAAAATTTATAATCACCATCATTTTAAACAACAAAATTCATGAAAAACGCTATTTTAAGCTCGAACATTATTTTTATGTATTACTTATCTTGTGTACATAGTAATATAATGATATATTGAATTTATAGTGGTACAGCTTATAAACTCAATACTCGGAAGTAAAAGCATACAAACTGCATTTGTAATACGCTAAATTGTTTGAAAACACGTTCGTCAAGTCGTTTTAAATTTCCAATAAACAAATTTGATGGTGTCGTAAAAGTTTTGATAGAGTTTTCAGGTATTTACGAAGCTTTTAACTGTTAATCAAACGGAAATGATTGATTGTCAAATTATATATGGTTAATAAACGACTAAGACCGGACTGTATGTTGATCAGGTGCTTTTCAGAGAAAGCAGAACATCAATGTTGATGTTGAAACACCTATGAGACTGTTGGGGGTCTGATATTTTCACTAACGGTCGGCCTTCGGCTGTTGCGAGATTTCTTGTCATTTTAAGAGAATTTATGGACAGGTTAATGTATGCAGAAAATCCACACATTCCTCGATAATTGTGTAAATACGGTAATTTATTTTTATTTATAGTTTAATTCATTTAATTCACTTCGTTTCGTATCGATGAAAAGTAATAATATTTCATAACATTTCAAATTCTAGTAGAAAAACCATTCACATCACAGATGTATATTTCACGAAAAGTTTTAGCTTAGCATTGTGGCTCAAATTTTAGAGAATTCTTAAAACAAAAAATTTAATTTTTCACCATTTTTGTTAATTTCGTGGAGTTCCCCTTCAACTTTTTAGTGCCATATCTCAGGAAAACCATTAATCACAGATATGAATTTCACGAAAAGTTTTAGCTTAACAATGTGGCTCAAATTTTAGAGAATTCTTATAACAAAAAATTTCACTTTTCTCCATTTTTGTCAATTTTATGGAGTGCCACTTTAACTTTTTAGTGCCATATCTCAGGAAAACCATTAATCAGAGATATGAATAACCCGGAAACTTTTAGCTTAGCAATGTGGCTCGAATTTTAGAAAATTCTTGAAACAAAAAATTTAATTTTCAACCATTTTTGTTAATTTCATGGAGTTCCACTTCAACTTTTTAGTGCCATATCTCAGGAAAACCATAAATCACAGATATGAATTTCACGAAAAGTTTTAGCTTAGCACTATGGTTCGAATTTTAGAAAATTCTTGAAACAAAAAATTTAATTTTTCACCATTTTTGTTAATTTCATGGAGTGCCACTTCAACTTTTTAGTGCCATATCTCAGGAAAACCATTAATCACAGATATGAATTTCACGAAAAGTTTTAGCTTAGCACTATGGTTCGAATTTTAGAAAATTCTTGAAACAAAAAATTTAATTTTTCACCATTTTTGTTAATTTCATGGAGTGCCACTTCAACTTTTTAGTGCCATATCTCAGGAAAACCATTAATCACAGAAATGAATTTCACGAAAAGTTTTAGCTTAGCAATGTGGCTCAAATTTTAGAAAATTCTTATACCAAAAAAATTAATTTTTCACCATTTTTGTTAATTTTCTGGAGTTTTACTTCAACTTTTTAGTACCATATCTCAGGAAAACCATTAATCACAGATATGAATTTCACGAAAAGTCTTAGCTTAGCATTGTGGCTCAAATTTTAGAAAATTCTTGAAACAAAAAATTTTATTTTCCATCATTTTTGTTAATTTCATGGAGTTCCACTTCAACTTTTTAGTGCCATATCTCAGGAAAACCATAAATCACAGATATGAATTTCACGAAAAGTTTTAGCTTAGCACTATGGTTCGAATTTTAGAAAATTCTTGAAACAAAAAATTTAATTTTTCACCATTTTTGTTAATTTCATGGAGTGCCACTTCAACTTTTTAGTTTCATATCTCAGGAAAACCATTAATCACAGAAATGAATTTCACGAAAAGTTTTAGCTTAGCAATGTGGCTCAAATTTTAGAAAATTCTTATACCAAAAAATTTAATTTTTCACCATTTTTGTTAATTTCATAGAGTTCCACTTCAACTTTTTAGTGCCATATCTCAGGAAAACCATTAATCACAGATATGAATTTCATGAAAAGTTTTAGAGAATTCTTAGTACAAAAAATTTAATTTTTCACCATTTTTGTTAATATCATGGAGTGCCATATATCAGGAATACCATAAATTACAAATATCAATTGCATGAAAAAGTTGAGGTTCTGGTGCTGAAGTTTGAAGCTATTTGTCAACTTCAATGGTCAGTTATTTGATTAGGAGTAAAAAAACAGTTTTTAAAAAATAATATAGTTCCATACTCAAGTTTATAATGTGAGGGAGTGATAAAATGTAATTATGTAATAACATGAAAAGAGGAGTTTGATGAGTGAAAGTAATGTGACAGCGGCGTATTTTTCATGAAGTATCTACTACTAGAGATGGGTGCGTGGGATCCATAAAATGTTAAAAAGTCTTTTGGGGCCCACTCGTGAGGAATTTGGGAGTTAGATGGTTCCAACTAACCTACCTAACGTGATTGTTGATGATTTTGTTCGGTTTCATTGCTTCCGCTTGCTGTTAAAACATTGGTTTAACAAATTGACCATTGCGGAGGCACCCTCTGGGGAAATTGCGATTCTGATGGCACAGAAGTGTGGCAGACCTCCTCATGAGCCCCCGACATACAAGACATTTGCTATTATTGCGAGATTTATATTGCTAGGAGGCAAAATGTTATGCTCAGGACGCAACTTCAAGACGCCATCACCGCCAAACCGGAGGGCCTGTACAGTTTTAACCCATCACGATCTCTTAGTTACCATTAAGACTACAACATAAAAAAAAATCGAAAATCGTACGAGAACCAGGATTACCAATAAAATGGTGCAGGGTCCTTTGGCATCCAGATAGGACGTGCGTCTTGATGTCCAGTTGTCTCTCGATACCTGACCTATAAGGTTTCTATTTATTGGAATATTTGTGATTATATTTTTATTACAATTCTTTTAGTAAGTAGGTATAGTTTAGGCAATAAAAAAGTTATAATGTTTTTAGTATAGTTATGATAGTTAACCGCCCCGACTTGGCCAAATTAAGTATAAACAGAAAACGCGTAAAAAAATTCCGTATATTGACAAATTGAGACAACCTGCATACATTATTTTTGTATGTAAAAAAACGCGAAAAATTACAGTCAAGTCAAATAAAATGATGCTTAAAAAAGTTAATAGGAACTGCTTCTTCCCCAAGGATGGCGTCTTGAATTCGTCTTTTTATTAGGGTGTTTCAAAAAGAAGGTGTCATAAATTATACCACATATTCTAGTGTCAAAAGTAAGCACCTCACTTACCTATATACAAAAAAGTCGCAGGTTGATTTAATTGAAAATTTAAATTATTTTTTTAACGTTGCTTTAAAACGTAAATCCATGAAAATTTAAAACTCCTTAATTTATAAGTGAATTTAGTGTAGGTACGCCTATGGAATTCTTTCACTGACCTGTGACGTGACCCAATAACAAAACCTCCGATACCCCCACAGGCGCGAAACTTGCTGTGCGATTTTAGTTAATAGGTTGTAATATTATACTTTGAAAAATATGGTCACAGATTTACCAAACACTTGCGTGCAAGAATCCTATTAAAGATCTTTTATCAGCACTACTATCAACGTAAACAAAACATGATCATCCTCAATGAACATCTTAAATTTCTCTCACAATTTTATTCACAGTAATATTTTTGATAACAAAATGTTTATTTTAGATAATCCATAATAAAAAATTACCACCACAAAATTAACTGACCTTAAAGCTCTTCAGAGGTCTAAGGTAACATCTCGGCTGGTATGGGAATGCGACGAAGAACTTAGAAGACTGGCGACTCGGAACAGTGTAACACTGGAGTGGATCCCAGGTCACATAGGAATCGCTGGCAATGAAAAAGCTGTCGAACTTGCAAGAGCAGGATCGTCAACACTGATGAACGGACCCGAACCATCTGTGGGCATCCCCAGATGCTCCACTAGGTCATGGTTGAAATGGTGGGTAAAAGAACAACACAAAAAACACTGGAAGAATACGAACAGGCAAACACATGGGAAGAAATTTATAAAAGAACCATCAGAAAAAATAGCGAAAGAACTGCTCTCAATGAGCAGGAACAAACTACACACTACGGGACACTTTATAACGGAGACCTTACATGCAGAAGATGCAAAAAGGACACCGAAACAGCTCTGCACATATTATGCAACTGTGAGACGCTGGATCACAGGACGCAAAAACTATATGGAAGACCCCAAATGACTCCAGAAAACTTCTACAACCAACCTGTATGAGCTAATACTAATAATACGGATTAGCTGAATAGGCTGTAGTCAGAACATTAGGAGAATCCACAATAAGCCCAAGAGGCTGAGGTGGTGCCGGCGAAGGGACGGCTCCTTAAAAAAAAACTGACCTTAATTGAATTACAAGGTGTCCAGGACCAAAAACTTGGGAGATGGATGATAGAGAGACTAGAATAATTATTGTAGTACCTACTTCTCATAATTTTTTTCCTTACGCCCTTCTTTAACGAACTATAGGGCTCTAAAGTTAGAATTAAAAATGGTCTCTCTATCATCTACCAAATTTTGAGTACGAAGTCCCTGTATACCATAACAGAGAATTTAAAGAGTCTTCAATTTATATTCGGATTTTCCGTTGCTTATGTTTCTGTCTTTATTTTGGTAAATCAGGTGGAATAATCTAATAACATACTGAATTATATTAGCTCGATGAGTAAAACTTTGAAAGATATATTGTTTTGCAAAATATCTATTTGGTATATTTACGTAATTTATGAGACTGTTTGTTTATTTTGCTAAATTTATAACGATACCAATTACAGTTGAATTTAAAGTAAATTATTGTGCTTGTGAGAGTTTACGTTAGGGCAATGAAAAACATGTGTACGAAAGGTTACTATTTACATTGCTGTAGTGAACTTTGATATTTTTGAGGTAAACTTCGACCAAAAAATATGGAATAAATTCGTAAATGTTTCTAGTGGGCCGACGCGTCGCGAAGTTTGACGATTAAACTCCACCAAGGAAACGATTTTGTTGAAAATTTGCAGATTATAAGAAATTATATACGATGGTTGTCTTTTGTAAAATCATGGACAAAATTAACACTTAAAATTTTGCTTATTTTTGATTTAGATGAAATCTTTCAATTCTCTACCGATTAAAATGATTTTTTTGGCACATAGCCTAGCCAAAGTACACATAAAACCTCACAAAAAATACAATAAACTTGAAAGTTCAAAATTGGGTATTTAAAAGGGTTGTGTTTAATATGAGAAAAACCTTACGATGTTAGGCATGCGATTTTCCGGAACATCGTCGAGTGAAAATATTTTGTTTTTGTTTTTTCGCTCTAATAGTTTAAATAATAAATATACAGAAAAACTTCCAATTCAAAATTTGTAGCTGATGCATTTATCTACAAATTTGGTCTGAAAAGTTTTTCTGTAAATTGAAAAGTTTATGAGATAAAATTAATTTCAGTGGTAATTTATTAACCGCTCGACTTAAAAGTTAATAATTTTGGGCTTATAACATTCTGAAAAAATAAATAAACTCATGTAAAATGTGAAGAAAGATCTCAACTTTTGGATAGAAATACTTTCAAATTTGAAAAAGTAGATTTTCTGACTGTAATATCAGTTTATTATAATTCCTATTTAATTAATACTTATCCCAGCGAATAATCCTCTTGGATTTAGCATTGCAAATGAGCATAAAACATTATTATTATAAAAGCAAAGTCATCAGTATTTAGAATTTTAAACGAATGCTTCTTAAAAATCTGTTTTTTTTGCATGCTTAATTTTACTTGTTTTTTTAGACTTCATTCAATTACATCTTTTTTTCGAAATTAATATAATTCAATGACACTTCACCACTAAATACTTTGAAGCATCTACTTTCGAAACTACTATACAGTTTTTCTATAAATATCAAATGTTTTAAATAATAAACAATTATTTACAATAAATACTTAAATCGGAGGTCTTTCAGCAAACCTTCTATAACTTCTGTGAATTTGTGAACTTTATATTGAACCTATTTAGAAGTGATCGCGATACAAAAAAACACACCTATGGCTCAGGTAAGAAAGAGAAGGGAGCACAAATATAAAGGTGAAAAAAAGGTGGGAGAGCGGCTTAAAAAAAATAATAACAATAATAATAATAAAATATTAACAATAAAAATATTTAACAAATTACATTAAAAATAGAAGCTGTTATTACAACAATAATGAAAATAAAGTGGGGTCAAAAAAATGAAGGTCCTCGTGGAAAATGCAGATACAAAAAAAAAGTTTCAAATAAAGTTTGAAGATTAAACCATAGTCTTTGAAGTACGCTATGTTATATAATTTAATTTATTAATGTTAATTATAGGAATTTGGTAAAAAAAAACGACTTTTTAGTAGAGGTTTACTTGGAAAATCAATGATAATACATAAAAAAATAAGAAAATTTTGTTTTTAATGTATTTGTAGATACCCCATTTTAAAACACATTTCATATGAATTTTTTTTTTCTAAATGTCTGTTTATTTACTATCGTAAAATTAAAAACATGAAAATTGATGATGTTCAAAAATACTACTAGGGAAATTTCGTATATTTTAAAAACTAATGCAGATACAAAAAAAATGTTCAAACAAACTTTGTAGATAAATTAGCTACAATTTTTGATTTGATCATTTTTCTGTGTTTTTATTATTTAAACAACGAGTGAAAAAACAAAAACAAAAATTTTCACAGGAAGATTATCTGGAAAATCGCATGCCTAACATCGTAAAGTTTTTCTCATCTTAATCACAACCCTTTTAAATACTCAATTTGGAATTTTCAAGTTTTTTGTGTTTTTTGCGGCATTTTACGGATATTTTGTGTACTTTGACTAGGCTAACAGTGTAGGCAATTTATTGAAATTATCAAAATCGTTTTGAATTTTTGTAAAAATAAATTTGACAATTTACTATAACGGGTGGAGTGAAACAATATTTATGTACCGTAAATTCTAAACATCCTGTGGGGTAAACTGAAGGCTACAATTTTTTCCTTCGCAAATGATTAGAGATACTAATTAATTCTGGATATTTTGTTTTTTGATCCTTTCCAATATCTTTCCCTTTATATAAAAGATACAAATTTTTAAAGGAAAAATACAATTTTTCTTTTCTTTTTAGGACTTTTTAACCCCTCCCCCCGTCCTTGTCATAGGTTGCCACATTGTTAGAACCCCCCCTCAACTTTGTTGTGACGTCACAGATTTTTCAATTTTATACTTGTATTTTAATTTTTTTATTTTTATTAAATCATGTTTAATAAAATCAACAAAAAGTCAAATATTTTACATGACAAAGAAAACAAATGACTAGTTAGGAAACAATAAACGACTAATTATGTTAATGATACAAAACTATTGGTATTTTGAATTTTAACATGTGATGCTACAAAGCTTTTGACCCCCCCGCCCCCGTCACACAATGTCACACTCCGGTAATACACCCCTTTAACGTGTGACGTAATTTTATGGATGGCCCCTTACCTACCTCGACAAATCCAAGATTGTTATATTATAATATAATATATTGTTTATGTTTTGGCTATTTTTGTAAAGAAGGCCTACATCAAAAAATATAATCTGGTGGTTTTCTTCTAAAAGTATTTTTAATTTTAGATGTACCGTGACATTCCTTTCAAACGATCCGTGGCATATTTCATTTTATTGCCCAAGGCTCTCAAATTGAGGAATTTCGGCATTAAAACGAGTATGATATAGACTTGCCTCCTCATTCTTAAAATATAAAAACAGTGACGTAGATTTTTTAAAATACTTCCCGTTTTTTATGATATAAAGTTCATTTTAGATTAGACAATTTCTTGTGCAATATTCAATTCAAGTTTTGGAACAATTCAAATTGTTTAGTCTAAAATTAAAAATTGTATTAAAGATTGTCTACCCTGTCAAATTGTAAATAAAAATAGAACAGGTTCTATTTTCTTAACAATTTGATTGTACTGTTTGTGTTTCATGATGAAAATGTCATTAATCTGGATAATTTGTGGTTATGTATTAAAATTATTGAAAAATATTATGATTCTGAGAGGGATCTAAACTAATAATTGGAACTGAATTATTTTCATCTTTTAGAAAATAGACATTTATTACTTTTTATATTTATTGACGTATGTTATTTTATGATTAATATCAACAAGTCTAATAAAAGGTCACAACAATTATCCCCTTCTTATTACAAACTATTTTACAATATAAAGAGAGAATCAGCGGTCACTGGGGTACCTAAGCTTTCTATTCCCATAATCATAGGTTTGTAGCTTTCTGGTAGGCCTGCTAACATATGGTACCTATCCATTCGTTGCTTACTTTTAGACCAATGTTTGATATCTTGTGAGCAGAGGTAATAATCGTGTTAACGTAATCTTCTACCGAATCACTGTTCTCTAGTGAAGTTGTGATTAAGATACGCAAAAGTCCGAGACGTCTGGTTCAACCACTGTCCTGGAAAGCACTAGCAAGGTTTTCCCATGCTTCCTTTGCAATTTTGGTAGACTGAACATGAACGTAGTTCAACGGATCAACCAAAAGAATAACTCTGGATTGTACCTTTACGTCTTTCTTTGCATATACTGCAGTACCTGTTACCGAATCCCATAACTATTGATGCTCCAGGTACTGCGAACTTCCAAGTATCGTAGTTTTCTCTTTCTCGAAGCTTTTCTATCGGCGGCAGCTGATATCCTGACATCGTGCAGTGAAGAAAAAATGAAGTAAAGGACACTGTTGCCGGATGGAGGTGTTTGGTTTTGCCTAATAGTGCATGAGCTCGAAAAGGAATCAACGTTGACTAGACAAAAATATCATTCGTACAAATTAGTCTGCGCTTCTGGCAACAGCGGTTGAAATGGGGGTGCAGAGGACATTCGGCCGGCCTCTGGAACTAAATACACGCCCTCGCTGGCCACGCACAGTTGTTCTTTCTCTCTCGTTCAAGCTGTTTTTCTCATATTTTCCTTGTCGTGCTTGTGTAAATCGTAAGGTTCGAAAAGCCCTTTCGTAATCTGTATGTCCAAGAGAGAACAAAATAATTCCCCTCCATGAAACACCCACCACTGTAGTCCCGATTGGTCTCGATACACTCTTCGGAAAGGAGAATGCGACATTGTCTCTTTGTTGTTCTATAACTCTTTCTCTTTCACTCACAGAATAGCAATACGGAACATAATTATTTGCCGAATCGTAACTTGAAATATTATTTCTTCTGCCAGGGCTGTTCAATTTTCCTGCAGGATTTTTAAACGTTCCAAAAACTGGAAATTGATTGCCTGGAATAATTCTAGTATTGTGTTCATTCCCTGTTGGTTAATTCTTGTGTATAAGATATTTTCAATATTCATATCTAAATCTCTTCTGTTAAAATCCGTCGTAGAACAGAATTAAATTCGCGATGGTAATCTAGACTTACTAAAATCATCTTGATTGCGCCATCTATCTAAGAATTTATCGATTTTAAAAAAAGATCTCCATTATTCTGATAACTTACTTCGCTTATACTTCTCAGATCTGAGAGATAGGGCTGCGAACGGTTTTTTAATAATATTTTAACAAATCTAATAAATCTTTTGGGTTTTTGATGGCTGAATCCCAGCGCCCCATCACGATTTCCTATGTGTTTCGTCAAGCTTTGTTGCCTAATGTCCCCGGAGGATACAATAACTTTTGATGCGAATAATGTATTTTGTTGAATGGGATCATTCTCTTCTTTTTTTCTTATTCCCAGTTATGCTACGGCTCTAATGGAGATGGAAGCAGGCGCGTAATCAGATTTCTCTTGATTTTTTTCATTTTAGAATTGCAACTGGAAGAATATTAGATTTTGTATGATGTAAATATCATTTTTTTTACATAATCTAAACCTCCATTTTATTATTTTACCATTTGAACCCCTAAGGAGATGAACATTTAAGAAAATGCCAAAGCGATTATTTGAAAAATAAATACTTAAAGGCGTTTTGAACTTCACATGTATGTACTTGTTAAAAGGTTTCTGTGTGGAAGCTGGGCTATGCTCGGCTATGCATTAGATCAAAATTTTGTAGAAATCCATTACTATACACATGTTCAGTTTAGTTTTGGTCTTTTGGGGAATCTCACTTGTTGCTGACAGGGCATTCACATCTCAGGAAAGAATATTCATTAGGAATATCGATATACAGATTGCGAAAGGGCTTTTCGAACCAAACGATTTACACAAGCACGACAAGGAAAATATGAGAAAAACAGCTTGGAAGAGAGAGAAAGAACAACTGTGCGTGGCCAGCGAGGGCGTGTATTTAGTTCTAGAGGCCGGCCGAATGTCCACTGCCCCCCCATTTCAAATGCTGTTGCCAGAAGCGCAGACTAATTTGTACAAAAAATGATATTTTTGTCTCGTCATCGTTGACTCCTTTTCGAGCTCATGCACTATTAGGCAAAACCAAACACCTCCATCCGGCAACAGTGTCATTTGTGTCAGTGTCACGTGATCAACGTTTGTCGCGAAAAGACCTAGGAATAGCAATTTAAATGTGAATTCTCTCTGTAAAGGACACTGTTGCCGGATGGAGGTGTTTGGTTTTGCCTAAATGTGCATGAGCTCGAAAAGGTGTCAACGATGACGAGACAAAAATATCATTTTTTGTACAAATTAGTCTGCGCTTCTGGCAACAGCGGTTGAAATGGGGGGGGGGGGCAGTGGAGATTCGGTCGGCCTCTGGAACCAAATACACGCCCTCGCTGGCCACGCACAGTTGATCTTTCTCTCTCTTTCAAGCTGTTTTGCTCATATTTTCCTTGTCGTGCTTGTGTAAATCGTTTGATTCGAAAAGCCCTTTCGCAATCTGTATACACTAATCTTGAGAGTGACAATGTCAACAACTGAAGTAAAAGTAAGAGAAACTTATCATTAGACAGCATTTTGAGAGGCGCTGAATTCAGAGTTGTAAACATGTACAAAAGAAATTGTTTTGCATCTAAATTTTCTCTGTAACTGTTTCACAAAATTGTAATCGGCTATCAATATCATCCTCATCAAATTCTAGAAGATTTTGAACTTTGTACGGATAAAACTTATTTTTTATGCAGAATAGTTTGTATACAGTGTCTACAGATACCATGATTTCTTGCCAATATACTTGTAGATGTTTTAGGGTACGTTCCACACCCAGCTCATAAATTGTTACTAATTTCTCACCTAATAATTGATTTTGCTGCTCCAGCCGTTCCCGTGAAACGAGTGGTACCCTACGTAATATTAACTTGAGTAGCCAAGTGCAATATTTTGGTAACGGAGGGAGCTAGTGATAGCCTGGTGGCATATTTTGTTGCTAAGGTGCTGCTTTACGATGGTATAATTAGAACACCTCCAAAAAATCATAACATTCAGGTAGGTAAGTTTGAGCAACGGGAGTAGTTTTTCTAAGTTTCTAGATGAAGCCACCTTTAAGCAACAAAATATGCCGTAAAGATTGTTTGAGCAACTAATTCTGGTCTCGAGATAAAGCTAATGGCTGCCGCAGCTTAATATCGCAGTAGCAAGGGTAATTTTGACTGCGAAAGTTCCGGGATGTTCCATATTAGACCATCTTAAAGCAACAAATTATGCCGTCAAGTCCGCCTAGTTAACTATTTCCGCCGCCGCTAGCGCGAGGGTGAGTTTGACATGTAGGGGTTGTCTTTGGAATTTTTCGATAAAGCCACCTTAAAGCAACAACATATTCCACCATGCTTGTATCGCTAGCTCCCTACGTTACCGAGATATTGCACTTGGCTACATATACGTTAATATTACTGAAGGGGACCACGCGTTTCTCTAGAGGGGCTGGAGCAGCAAAATCAATTATTAGGTAACAAATTAGCAACAAAATAGCAACAAATTATGAGCCAGGTGCGGAACGTTCCCTCCAAAATGGCCACGCAGCTCAATATACGCGTTTTTTTGAACATCCAACCTTTTATTGGTTACTCTTTTCGGTCTATCAGACCTTGGAATATCCTTTACACTACCAGTTTCATTAAATTTGTTCATTAATCTCGTCACTGTAGATCTACTGATAGCAGGGCATTCAGGATTTTATTCGTTAAAAAGAGCTGCTTCGCGTCATGAGAACGATTGCGATCACCATATCCAACATTGAGATTTTGATTCGTTTTTTTTCCGATAAATGTGCCATTATTCCTAAATTAATTTTAAACTGCGTGCTAATTTGAAATAAGTATCCATTTTGACAATTTGTACATAATTAATGAAGTTGTTGACGTTTTTAATGTTATTTTATAAAATATTTTGTACTAAAGCAATACATTGTGGTTATTTTTGGAAAAAGAATAAGATAAAGCTTCTTTGTAATATGTTACTCGAACATTTCATAAAATTCAAGATGGCGGATGTATTCTAAGCGCTAATTCATTTAATATTTGCTCTAAAATGTGCAGAATAACGTCTCATTCACCGTCTTGAAATTTCATAACGAGACTTTTCAGCAACGCTGTATAAAATAAAGTGTTTGTGTTGTATTTTTTGTGCATCAGTCCTGAGTCACACTGTAGAATATATAAAAAATTTCGGCCAGTGCTACCCCAGCAACCACGTAATACGACCTAACTCAAAGCACATAAATGTAGAGAAATGGGAAAAAAAACGTCTACTCATGTATACATTTTTCTTTCATGAAATGTTCCTTTTGTGGCTTTTCCTTTATGTATTTATATTGAAAACGAGAGCATTTCACTTCAGCGACAGAACTAGAGTAATCATCATGATGTTCTTCACTTTTTTTATTACTAAAAAGTCAACTCTTGCGATTCAAAAATTCTCGTATTTTGATTTTTAGATGGATTGAAGGTTTTTTTAAAAAAGGGAATTCTCCTTGGATCCAAACAGGTCCTTGAAAAAAAAAAGGAAAGTCATTTCCATCACTTCAATCGATTATTTGTTATACAGCGTGTGTCGTGATGGATATTAACTGTGAGAATAAGAATTAAAACTGTAGAAAGTTTATAAAATAAATCTCAGAGTTGAATGTCAATTGCAAATAAATATACCTCCTTCTTTTCCGGTTCAACATAATAGCTCGGTATATAACAAACGCCTACTAAAATAACTTTGTCTAGAATGTAATGATCCTCGTCGGCCGTTTATTGCCACAAAGTTCTACGTTGTATAGGGACAAAATGGTTAACGCCTGTCTGTCACATAGTTCCCTCGATTGAGAAGCAAATGCAACAAAATTACCTTTTTCTGCTAGTAATAAAAATGCACAATAAAGATAGGTTTTTTTAAAAATAAAGTATACTTGTGTCCTTGTTAAACAGTTCATTATTAACAACCAAATTAATAATTACATTTCTAACTGTCCGGGAACGACCAGTATTCATTCATTCAATTGGGTTGTGCTCAAGGCACTTGAACTTAATTTTGTACCATTTCCCATGTTATCTACTTCCATTCCAGAGGCTTTGTGTCTTCTATGTAAGCCACTAGTTTGACTGGAGGGATTTTTAGTATCTGTAATAGTTGCATTATTTCCTCTCCAAAGTGCTTCCGTCTGACTCCATGTAAGTTCTCGCAGAAGCAGAGTATGTGCAGAGTTAGTGTTCCATCATAGAGTTCACATTTCCTGCACATAGGTTCACTAACTATTTTGTGCAGATGTTTCCTCAGGGTGCAGTGTCCTTTCACCAGTATTGCTTAAATTTTTTTGTAAATTTCTAGTATTCGATAAGCGTTTGTGAATAGGTGCCTTTAGGCTTTTTGTGTTATTGGTTGCATCGTTTAAGTGAAGACAATAATCGGTAGCCCTTATCAGGCTAAACAGTCTTTTCACTAGGTCCTTCTTGGAGAAATCATTCCTTGGACGATCTGGTCTATATCTCCAATGAGACAGTGCTTCACATTCTAAGATAATATGAGAGGTTGTTTCTTACTCTTCCGTGCACAACTGACAGAGTTGTCATCCTTATAAATCCCAATTGTATACATATGTTTCCTTAGGGCTAGTAGTCACTTTCCTCATACAGCAATTAAAATTGAGAATAAAATAATCAGTCTCTCAAGGTAAACTGAAAAGTAGTTCGAAGTAATTACAACTCTTTGCAGTGGCGTAGCTAGGTAACCAAAGGAACTGGGGCAAAAAATAAACTAGGGCCCAACTACACTACTTAAAATCGTTGGTTACGTATCCGTCGTGTTCCGAATTTGACGTAGTACTCCAGATTTGTCGTAATCCAGATTCATTATAATACAGTCGATTCCACGATAAATTTAAAAACAAAATACAAATTGTAACTTATTTTAATGAACAAATTAAAACTATTTTATGGAAAAATAAGAAAATATCTACGTTACCATTGAAATTATACAGTCCTAAGACAGGCATAGGTCTGCCTTGCGTCAAGCGCGTGCTGTGGAAACGCGATGTTCGACTGTGAAACCAGCCTAAGAAAACAGGGAGTTTCCCGCAAGTTTCAAACAAAAATGTTCGAGACTTGTTCGGGATTATTCTGTATTTTTTAAAATAGCTTGCCATTATTAAAGTCGCCGTCCTGGAATCTGGTTTATTTATATTCCGAATGTGGGGGAAATTTTCACTAGTTCAATTTATAGTTAAAGTCTGAGGGGCCCCTGAGCTACGGCACTGGACTCTGCTTTATCTCCACAATTTATTTTACTCGTTTTTCTTTTCCGGGTGAAAATTTGTACATGATTTTAAGGGGGGAAATAGCGTTATGACAGCGTTTTCGCAATGATTTTCATTAATTTTTTTAAACTAAAAAAAATTATTATAGATTATTGAAACTTTGAGAATATTTTGTACATATATTTAAGTATATACTATGAAATTTTTGAAGAATTTTCTTGAAAAACACCGAATATATTAGCCACCCCATATTGCAGGTCACAATCAGACTCGGCTTTTAGTTTTATTATAATACTCTCTTCTATATGAACCCAAATACTATCAAAAAAAAAGAGGATCAAAACAAATAATATGAATTTTTGCCATTTTTGCAACTTTTTTTGCAAAAGAACTATTAGAGATCCTTGTGTAATATTTTCCAAAAACGACTTAAGCCAATTTCTTTATGATAGTCGCCGTCAGCAAACCATTTTCAGTAAAACTCCTGGGTTTTCTTTGTCCAGGAGTTTGCTGTGCTCCTGTTTTGTTTAAATGTACAACCACCTGCTGCAGTTTTTAATATCCCATCTTATAGTAAAGATCCATATAGTTATTTTATCACCTCCTAATTTTTTTTCCTACAACCACTATGCCAAAGTCGCTTTTCTACACAAATTTCTATACGCAAAGCAGGCCTTTTCTTAATTCTTTTGATAACTGTTGGAAAAGTAATGCGAAAAGTACACGTTATGGCACTTTTCCGCACCGAAATATCAAACAAAGCTACCTATGATCTGTCAACTTTTTTTTAGACAATTCAACATATTTATTATACTTAGTGAATTTCTGGCTGTAAAAATTTTAAATTTAAACCAAAAATAAGTAAACTATTTATTTTATTATTTATTTATTCATTATTCATTGTTCACTATTAAACATACACTCAACTGATTTTTCTATATTCAATTTTCATTTTGTATGTTTTTTCTGTTCAAAGTTTTAATAAAATACCTATATAAATTTCTGTTTTTATTTCATTAATAAATGTGGTTGTAGAAAAAATATTGTGTACAACTTGTACGCAAATCACTTTTCCCACTCGCTAGATTTGCGGCACTCGCCTTACAAACTTCTGCGCTCGTGGGAAAAGTGACGCTTTGCGCACTAGTTGTACAAACTACTATTTTCTACTAGCGTGTGGAAAAGTCCACTTTTCCGCACTCACTTCACTAGCCACTTAGTTCAAAGTAAATTTCTTAAGTTGAATATTTAAAATATATATTTGTATGGTTGTAGTTTACAAAATGACTGAAAAATTTATTAGAATTCTGCTATAATGTTTCAATAATTTTTTACTGGCCCTGAAACTCCACATAAGCGATTTTTCGTGAAATATAAAAAATGAACTTGCACTGTACAATGTATCGGAATAAACACCTTCGAAAAAATGCCATCAGAGATTGCTAGTTATCTGAAGCTTCAAAATCCTCAATTATATACGGGCCACACTTTTCGACGTTCTGCCTCCACAATTCTTGCAGATTCCGGAGAAGGAATAACAAATATTAAACGCATCGGAGGTTGGAAATCTTCTAGCGTCGCAGAAAGTTCACCAAGTTTCCAAAAGGGCATATCGAATAAAATATTAAACTTCAGTGACGCTGTCGCTGGCCCTTCCACTAGTCATCAGCTGTCGCCAGTAAAGCCTTACAAAATGACATCTTCCAGCCAAGTTCCTATCGCCACGTTTACAACAATTAGTGCTGACAAAGCAGTGGAAAACCGAAATCTGACTTCATTGGAAAACATTTTAGTCTCTGCAATTAATTTACAGAATGCCAAAAACTGCACGTTTAATATTAATAATAATTAATTTGTTGATATGTATTTAATAATAAATGTTTCTTTATGTTAACTTTTGAGTTTATTCCGCACGCTAGTAAAAAAAATGATGTACCTAACACGTGCTTAAAGTGACTTTTCCGCTGACGCGTCGTTCGACCATCTGCAAAGTATCACTTTCCGCACTTGTTAGGTAAACTACTATTTCGCAAAGAAATTTTCAATAAAAATTGGACCAGAAATTTCCGGGACATCCGGTATTTGGACAGTACACGTGTTTTCTTTTAAAAAGCTGTGTAAAACAATAAAAAACTATCTTTATTCATATAATTGACAGTGAATTTAATCTAAATATTCAATTTCTGATGAATATTATGGAAACTAACACAATGATGTCATTATTTTTTTGTTTAACTCCTCCCAGAACTTTGTCTGATGTTCTACTTCAGATTTAACGATGTCTCTTCAGTTTTTTCGTGTGTAGCAGATACAAATAAAGATTAAAGAAACGAGAACAAAAAAGTACCGACAAACAATCGACAGATAAACCGATGTACTTGAATTTGTTTGATAGCAATTTTATTGCAGCTGTGGATTTTTTGGTATATTGCCAAAAAAATCTCGTTATCTCTCGGCCGCGATCTAGTTTTGTATGAAAGGCGACAATTTCAGTAGCCCAAACTTGAGAATGTTGACTAAATTTAAGTAAAACGACAGAAATGAAAAAAAGAAATGTTTTTATAGGTTTATTTATGTTGGCATCATTTTGATACAGTTTAAGTGTATTCAACATTGAGAAAGAATTACGAGGATGATAAAAATAGATTTTAAATACAAAATAAAGTATAATTTTTACTTATAATGCCTCAAAAGATAAAATGAGAAGAGTTGACCTACAAATACAAAGAAAACAATAAACTTCATAAGCCAGCACTGGTTACTACCATACTCGTATGCCCAGCGAATAATTGTTTCATTCAGGTTTCCCTATTAAGTAATATTTTACTAACAAACCTTTTTGAAATTCCATAGCTTGAGTGTAAGTTGAAATATAACCAAAATTTTGTTCAACTATTGTCAAAAACTGCTGCAAAACGTGAAATACCATAAGGAGAGTTAATAACTTCTTCCCAATTATGAAATTCTATAAAATAATATATGCAAATACTTGTCATTATCCAAAAAGCCAACCCTTGAAACGGCTCTGTACTATTGTCTCTAACTGAAGTTGGCTTGTATACAATGACCACCCCTGATTCAGATATTACTATCTAATTACTTAGTAAGGTGGCAGCGCACGTTTGTCGCTGCTTGAATTTCTTCTTCTCCCACGCACTACAACAAAATAAACCTTGCTTGGCGTTGGTTGTTCCCACACACTCGTGTCAAAATGTCGTACGCTGTTAAAAGATTTATAATCAGCTTGTTATCACATTTTTTTACTAGCTTCTTTTTTTTATATCTTCGCTGTCGATTTCTCGTTGCTTCACCATCTTTTTATTCAATGTGCTAGTAATAAATCTAGATGCTCGTTTGTCATTTGTTTGTTTTATAGAGCTAAATAATTCGGACAAGGTGTAGATATGTGTTAAGGATAGTGACGTGATAGATAAATACAATTATTTCTAGTAGTATCCTTGAATGATATCCGGAAATTCAAATTTTATACCAAAAATTATTTTAAATTGGAGTTAAATTGGTGGCGCAGTCAGTAGGATATCCGACGGAAAGAAAATCCTTCCTTTCCATTGTCAATAGGGAAAATTCGAAAAATGGGCGAACTTCAGCCACGAAGACAACGCAAAGTTTCTGGCAGTTACCACTGATAACCCACTGGTTCTTTCTTCTTTCTACTGGGCTTCAAACAACCCTCGCCAACCAACCCATTTCGATGTAAGACCACTAGCTTTTGGGAAGGTGGAACAATTCCAAAGGGGAAAATCAACTGGGTGTCTATTTGCTGTTAATCAGCCAGAAAGTCGGACCATCTTCAGTGTAAGTCCTCTTGATTTTGACAAAGTTCAGTTTCTCACTTCGAAACTCAGTAAATTTCAGTAGCAGACATTTTGTCAAGAGCTCGAATAAATCATACTCACGCTAGTAAACCGGACTTAAAATTATCAACGCTAAAGACAAAAGGAAGCCACAAAGGACAACCCTGCTTCAGTCTTCAGAAGGGAGGTGTTGCATCATCCTGGGAAAACTCCGTAATCTCATCAGTAAATATTTTTTGCTCCAATACAACTGATAGCAATACGATAATGACATAGACTATAATTATCTAAATGATTAAGATCAGCTTAGCAGCTAATAAGAAAACGTCAGAACAATAATACATATTAATAACTAGTATATTTGAACATATTGTTTTTGCTTGAATTCGAGAATCGTTAGTTTCCACCAAACATAAACATTACGTTCTGAAGTTTAATTCATATACCTGTTGTTTTAGGTTAAGAGTAAGGAAATAAGTATCACTTGCTTCTTATGCCTTTCGCACATGGGTGGACCGGTTTGCAATGCTAGTTTCAAACCGGTTGCTAGTGCAACTGTTTGTGTCCTTGAACGTGTGCTGGAGTGGAGATCAAGACACAGGTCGACTGAACTGCGACCAGTTTGAAATCGGTTGCATGTGACCATATTCTCTTATCACCAAACAGTTAAGTCGCATAGTTCCAAGTTTTTGAACAGATTTGTGAATTGATCAAGAAATTAATTCGAAATTTGTTGGAGAGATGGAAAAGCATGAAGTGCTTTACAATTACAAACTGTCTGGATACTCAAGAAAGGATGTACCTAACTGACAAGGCTTGGCACAAGGTTACAGTAAAAATGAACATGACAGGTTGATAATTTATCAAGTAAAAAATAAAACAAAAACCTAGAACTATTTCACCTGATCGCAAAGAGATCGACGACCGATACAGATTTAGTCGCGTAGAGTGTGGAGTCAGATTTTATTTTGATTGCGTTGCGTTGCGTTTGAAACTGGTTGCAAACGGGTCGACCGGTGTGCGGAACTGTTTTCCTCTGCAATATTGCTAGAAGGTGTTCACAAACTAACATTATTGTTACCTTCACTTCACATTTGTTAAGTATTCCTTTATTTCTTTCACTCCCAGTTCCAATTTAACTACTACTTCAAATGGTATATTATACTACCAAATAAACAAGTCGACTGTAATGCCGAACATCTTGTAGGTTTATGTTTGTTCACGTACCACCCACTAGTACTATTATTTTGTCCTACAATTCAAAATTCGTTTCATGATCAACTTTATGATTTCAATAAACCACGGAGAATATATTCAATCTGTACATCATTCTTTTATTAAACATACCTTCATATGGATTAAGAAACTTGCAGACATCTTGATACACACCTACTACAAAATTACTTACAGTAGAGCCGTTGAATTTAAAATCTAGTTTAGTGTCAACCTACTAGCAGAGGTGGTTAATAGTGTAAAAATTGGTTTACTTTAATCGCTGGTACATATTTATGGCAAGGCAAAGTATTGGGAAATCTAACAGTTGGCAGAAGGAGACCTAATGATAACAAAATCTCAAAATCTGGATCATTCTAAATATCGTTAGCTGGGTCCATACTAGGCGTCTGAAATATATGAAATACTGTAATTATTTTTAGTCTCTCTATAATTTCCAAATGTAAGCTCTTCTTGACACAGTTTTTTTTCCAGGGCCCGTCTGACAAGTCTCCGATAACACTGCAGCCTAATGGCTTATTGTATTTTTGCTCGTGCTTTCTCATATCACCCAGTCCAGCACCTTTGTCCCTTGCACCAGTTTGTACAAGTTCTTAGCTGGGTGTTTGCTATATCAATCATGATTACTACATGGCAATCCCAAAAAACTGAAGCAAGAACTTTTCCAAGAGATTTTTGGACACGAAACTTCTTAGGTCTTGGAAAACCAGAGTGTCGCCATTCCATCGATTGTTGCTTTGTTTCTGGATCGTAGAAATGTACATAAGTCTCATCCATAGTAACAATTCGGTCTATATCGTTTTCAAATCGAGCACAGATCGAACGCGATGCTTCTACCCTTGCACGCTTTTGGTCAACATTCAAACATTTGGGGATCCATTTTGCAGCAATTTTTCTCATGTCCAAATTGACGTGAACTATATGATGAACGCGTTCGTATGAAATATTCAGTGCTTCTGATAAAATCATGTCATGAACTGCATCGATATTTTCGGGGACTGACACTGAAACTGGCCTTCCCGATCGGTCATCATCTTCAATGGAAAATTCACTTCTTTTGAAGCTTGCAGTCCAATTTTTTACGGTCGCATACGAAAGACATTGATAACCAAGGGTATTAAGCATATCTTCGTAAATCTGCTTACCTCTCAACCCTTTTAAATACAGGTATACTTGATGATGGCTCGATACTCCAATTTTTCGATTTTCACAATTTCCTCCGAGAGTAAAGTTAGTAGTAAAAAACTATAGTTAGTAGTTTTTGTATAAGTTTTACCTTTCTTTGTGTATGCCCCCCTTAAAACGTTAATAGCCACAGCCCCATGAAAGCTTGATCCGGTCATGCCTTTAAGGTGAAAATTGTGGGCATAAGTAGAAATAAAGTGCGAACCCGCCCACTTGGTACGTCCACTGTCTTTCAATACATTCAATTCAGATTGTACGTACATCTTTTATTCATCAATTATTCCTTGGTTGAGTGTTTACGTGCGTTGTTAAAAGAACAACCGTTAACTTTATCTAAAATTAATTTCGCTGCAGTCTGCAATTTTCAGCTGATTCATAAAACTTTAATGTCATGTACCTACCACATCGTAAAATTCAGTGTAAATCCGCAAGGATTTCATTTTTTTGTTGCAGTTTTATAAGGTTTTCATTGAGAAGCGGAACTAAATAAAATAATTACCAACGGGGCAGTCGAAGCTTAAAAATAAATTAAATTGACAGTTTGACACCTGAAATTTGATTCATCGATAAAAAATAACCGTAATTTATGATAAAAAACTGTTAAATCTCCACAAAGATTGTAGCAGAATTACAGCGATAACGATATAAACATATAGGTGAATTGGTATCAAAAGAAAATCAGCAGAACGTCGACTTTATTAGCGAGTTAATGTCTTAGCTCTCAAGCGACATTGGGATGGACATCTCCAACTATTGCTGAAAGTTATGTAGCGGAAAGCGTCTACAATTAAAAGGAAATTGTAAATAAAATTTTTCACAATATAACGAAGCCAGAAGTCTCGTGCAGTACTTTAGGAGTAACGGAAAACTTGTTTAGAGATGGAGAAATTATAGAGTTTCATACACATTGAGAAAAAACGAGAAAACATTTTGTAAATAATATTCATAACTGTGATAATTGTACTATTTATATTCATATAAGTAAATATGGCATAAATTATCACCACCCAAGGGTGGTAAGTTGACCTACAACCCGTCGTCAGGAGCAATCGATACCTTTTGGCAATTGTTACTTACGTCCTTCAAAACAGTGTCAAAATGCGTTGTTTACGATATAAGGAAGAGATAATGTTTTTCTTATTTATTTAAATAGTTTTCTTACGGTAGGATAAAATTATACACACACTATGGCTAATTACTACTGATTTATCGAAGGAACACTTACACACTATAATAAACTTAATTTATATACACACTACTTAATGTCTACTAATTTATCTACACTCGGTATAATTATTGCTCTAATTTATCTTTAACACTATTTTTATTTCACTATTCGATTCACTGTAGTACACCGATTCACTGTTCACTGAAACTTGTCCATTAAGAACTGTCTATTAAGAACTTACTAAAAAAACTGAACCTCTAGAACTTTCTGGCAAACAATTCCGAAGCTCCAACACAGTAAACTGATGGTCAAACAACCCATACCAAAACTTACTGAAGAAATCCTGAAGTTAAATAGGAGAGATATCAGGCTGGTAACCGGCCTTATAACCGGAGACTGTGGCCTGAGAAAGCACCTTCACACAATGGGGATCTTCCAAGAAGAACCTACATGTAGATTATGTGGTGAGGAGGACGAAACTGCCACCCATATAATTTTCGAATGTGAGGCTCTACGTTGGTGGAGGTATAGACAGATAGGGCCGGATGACCCCATATACAACCTCACCAAAAGAGATACTGTGAAGAGACTTCTAGATCTCATCAAGGTTACAAATCTTCTCATGGACTAGCAGACAAGTTTCTTGTTGCAAATTTTATAAGTATTTAATTTTTTGTAAGGGGTTAATTTTAAAATTTTAAGGCATCTCTGAACAGATGCTTCCGGCGGCAATGTCCCGTTAGGCTCACTGTTAAAACTCTTAGTGCAGTTTTACTTTGACTTATGCATTCATTTGATCTCAACGGGCTGCAGTCACCCATCAGAATCTTTCATTGTCTAAACCCTACTTTTCATAGGTCAAATATTTTCTTTTCTTCGGATTTGCCTTTTTCTTCTAATGTTAGATTGAGGCTGATACCGCAAAAGGGTTGGGGCCCCCAAAACGGTCTTTCAGTATTTGCTAGTCCATCTGCTATTTCATGTCCTTGCGCAAGTGCTATATTTCTTTCGCATTCCAACTGTTTATAGTATCGTTCTTGGGACTGCTTGGGGCGGAATACAAACTGTACATTCTGAAAGTGGTGATGATGTTGATGTGTCCATCCCAAATTCAAGTTTGCGCACTATACAGTACTTGAAACCATTCCAAAACAGTTCATAAATACAAGTTGGAACAACCTGATATTATTTTCTTAAAGCCACTTTCTACGCTACAGTCTTCAACAAAAAAATCTGTCATTGTGAATAAGTACTATATCCGGCGATAAACTTGAATTTTTTTTCCATCATATTAAAACTTTTATTAACAGTTTATTGTTACAGACAACTATGACTAACAGCTTTCATAATTTCGCAGACGCAAGGTGCTGGACCGTTTGCATAAACAATGAAGAATAACCAGTTGTTTAACAACATTATTTATCGCACAAAAACCTATTACTTTCCCATTAAAGTAGAAGTGAAGTTTATTTCTTCCAAACTCATAAAACAGTACGGTCAGGCGTGCGTAGAACAAGAACAAAGGGTTCAATTTCCAAATCAACAGGTAAACTCACAGAGACGATTCTAAAAAGAATTACTGTGTAAATATGGAAGTTTTGTTTTCGTCCCAGAGACGTTTATTTTATTTAACACTATAGATAAATATTTATTATCTGCTTTGAAGAAATTGAGAAGGCTGTTACATTGAAATTAGAAGGAATTTATTTAGATACCTTGGTAATACGAGGATTGTCTTTAATATTTTGCATACAGTGAGGACTTTTAGGTTGGAATAAATTCAATATTTTTCTGTCTAAAGCTGTTATATCAAAACGCTTACACAGGTCAATTTTTATTTCCAATTACGCATCGTACTCTATCATTGGATGTACGAATGACGTCACCACTTTTACGTACATGACATAATTGTTTTTTTTTAAATAGAACGACATATTTTTCTCTACATTTTTGAACTCCATAACAATAGACGATTGGAAAAAGGTATAATACTTGGATGGAAATAGAGACAAATGTCAGAAATTTAAATTTTATTGAAATGACTGGACTGACTGGAGAGGTTATTAATTATTATGGTTTTTTTTAATGTTTTGCTTTTGTTTACAGTGCTAATGTCAAACAATAAGTACTGCTTTGTCAATTACCTAGATGTAAAATATCTCAATAATGGTTCGTTTAATCGAAAAATAAATAATTGAAATTTTAATAATGTGTGGGTATGGTGACAAGTCCCGAACCTAGCGAAAAAATTGTGAATAGGGTACAAGCATAAATTTTTCTATTGGTGGGAATTGACGCTTTATCAGGTCTCCTAACACCTTGTATGCCTATTTTTCCAAAAAAATATAAACTTTACTTTTAAAACGACTTTAAAAATCATAAAATTTGAAAGTCCGCCAAAACGCGCTTTACGTCATAAAGATGGCTGCCCCATGGAGTGACATCATTTGTTTACGTTCTTATTCGTGTATCACGCTCTGAGTTCTTGTGACCTAATTTGTTTCTGAATGCTTTTTAAATGGATAAAGCCGCATTATGCGCTGATAGTGCGTAATTATATGGATACTATTTTCCTACCAGATGGATAGGTAGGAGAAGATTTATAAAGTGGCCAGCAAGATCTTCTGATGTAACCCCACTTGATTTTTACTTTTGGGATTATCTTAAATGTAAAGTGTACTTTAATAGGCATGAGAATATCGAAAATTTAAAAGAGAGAATTCTCAATGAGGAGATACTCATTCGTCGGGAAACAATGAATAAAGTGTTGGAGGAATTTAGAAACCGTCTTGGTTATTGCCAGGTAGTACTGTGAACATTTGATTTTTGAACGAATATTTTAAATTATTTAAAATAATAAAAACTGAAAAGTCATTTGATTAAAATTTTATAATTCAAAATTTGTGATTCAATTCAATTCCATCTTTTTTGGAAACACTTCGAGAACGGAGTCTTTCGTCGATTTGGGTTTATCTTCGAACACAAAACAGCCAACTAACATTTATTTTCGGGTACATAAGAGTAAATCCAAGATTCACTACCACTGACAATAATGTATATATTTTTTTAGTTTCCTGCGTTAAACGCCTTCCTTTATACTTCTCTTTCTCAGTTCCCTGTGGTCGTTCCCGACCTCTATCCAAATAATATTTCACAAAACACTATTAACAAAATTATTCTCGATCGGGTACATAATTTTTTTTCTTTAAACAAAAACAACCTGCTGGTAAATTATTCTCCATTTATATCTCTTATCGGTTTTATCGTTATAATAAACTGGTTTATCATTAACCATAACAGAGGCATAAGCCCTCTCTGAAATATATTTTTCATTTTTGTTGGTAAACAGCCGCGGGTACATATGTCCATAGCTGGGCCAATCAACTGCCTTTTGAGTTCGATTATAATATGCTGGCTGGTAGAGATTCCATCACTGGTTTTCATACACAATAGGGAATGGAGTTACAAATAATGTTCCTCATTTTAATATTGAATAAATTAAAATTGGAAAATTTATTATTCTTTCCACAATCTCCTTTTATATTCTTAATTCAACGTTATCAAGTTTTTATAAAATTCTCTGACACTACGAAAAACTTCGACAACTAGACAATCAAAGATTGCAATAAATTTTAATTTTAAGGAACTTCAACAAATAAATTTTACAAATTGTTCAACAAATAAATTTAAAACTTTTGAACATAATAATATTAATTCTTTAATCTTCTTTGTGCACGTATAAATTATTTATTGTACAATTTGTAAAATTTATTTGGGGGGGCTGATCCTGTTCGGATGGTTGTTGAACTGGAGGGCGTGTTAAATTTTGTTTCATTCCTATTTTCAATTGAATTAAAAATTTTATTATATATATTATTAATTATTTAGTTTAATTAATTTTAAATTTAGTTACTTTTAAAAATCAAAATTATTTGAAAGCTGTCAAATTAAGTGTCACTTAATAGGTGTATTCGCCTGCAATAAAAGTGTAGCACTGAGCTATATAATTTTGAAAAATTCAGGTCTATCTGTGAAAATATGCGTGTAAAATTGCTAAATTTGGGACTATCTATGTATGCATTTGTATACTGCAAGAAGCATTAAAATATAATTGAAATAAATAAAATCGTATAGCTCAGTGCTACACTTTTATAGCAGGGAACAGACCTAATATAATTAATTTCAGAAATGTCAACCAGGTATCCATGGCTATATTAAATATTGTGCGAATGTCGCATTCCTATTGGCTTAAAAATCTGTATCATAATGAAAATTTGTATCATAATCAATATCATTATGATGCAGATTTTAGTCTTTTAATAAGTATATTATAAAACAGGAGTAGAAAAAATATTTTAATTCACATTTTACCGTTTTACTGAATTATTATTGATAACGGTAGCCGGAATTGAAAAAATATTGTGGTTTGATTTCCCAAAAAATTAACAAGAAGGATAATAATTAGTACAAGATTTAATGCCGTGACTATAAATCCCGCTGAGACTAGGACACCAGCCAAGATATTAAATTGTCAAGTGGAACAGGTACTTTTTTTCTCAAATTTGTTTGTCGTTTCTGCGTTTGGATAGACTTTAATTAAACGTGAAAATTTTGTCGTATTTATATCCATTTTATGTCCCACTGTCCACTTCGCCTATCAGTGTAAGCAGCGTCCAGTCCTGTGATTACTCTTAGATCAGATTTTTGAAGCTCCAAGAGAAATTCAGCGTATAGAGAATAAGATCGTGATAACTTTTTAAGATTTATACGTGTTGGGAATATCAACCCATTATTCAAAAGTTATAAATTCGTATTATTTTGATTAAATTTTTATGTTCAAGTTACTGTATGTGCGGTAGGTACAGACTTAACTCGGTAAAAAAATATAATTAGTAGAATCTTCAATCAGGTTTAATTATATAATACAACCGAAGAAGATTTTTTTGTCGATTAAGAATTATTACTCAAAGCAATATCCATTAATATCTTTGGGAAAGACTGTAATTTGTTAGTAAACATCATTGTACGCGGGACTATCAAATAATTAATTTATGATCGAATGGGAAAGAAGTTTCAATTAACCACCTACCGTTTAAATGCACTTTTCTATTAATTATACAATGTGGAATAATTCATTAAACGCATAACGAAACCCAACAAATAAAACGTTTTCTGAAATTATTGTTGCTGACGATGTATTGATGATTTATTTGTTTGTGAGGAATGTTGTAGGTGCGTGAAATTAATAATATATACGGTATATCTCACAAATAATAAATTATATTTAAAAAACACGCTAAAAAGTGAAAAATAATTATTAATTTAAGAATAAAATGATTAACAAGAAAATTATTATCATTATAATAAAAGCGTTGGTTGCTTTGACCTTCATTTAGGTATACACTAACTCTGCTGGTCAGAGGAAACGCAGCCTGAACCAGCACAGATTCTCGGCATACCGAAAACTGTAGTACGAGGATCTGTAAAGACCTGGATCAGAGATCAACTTCTGGGTAAACGTCCCAGGGCAAATGCATGGGAAAACATGTATAAAAGAACCATGCCTGAAACGTACAGCGGAGTTGCTAACACTGTGCAGAAATCAGCTGAGATTCATAACAGGTTTCATGACTGGTGGTCATACACCAGTAAAGGAACACCTGTAGAAATTAAAACTATACAACGGAGACCTTACATACAGGGAAACTGTGACTGTGAAACATATACCTACTGTTGATCGCAAAAGACAGTTATTATTTGGCCAACCGCAAGGAAACGCTAAATTATATAGCAAACACCCAGCTAAGAACCTGTACAAACTGGTGCAGGGGACAAAGGTGTTGGACTGGGTGCTATGAGAAAGCACGAGCAAAAAGCCATTAGTCTGCAGTGTTACCAGAGACTTGTTAGACGTGCTCGGGAAAAAAAAACTCTGTACTTCGGAATAGAATTAGTAAGAAATTATAAAAATTGATATCGACATTCCACGCTATTACCATAATTACTTTAATTTTCTTGTTAGACATTTTATTCTCATATTAAGAATTATTTTCTACTTTTTAGTTCGATTACTTACCTACAAAGCGTGTTTTTTAGTTCTTTTTTAAACTATAATTCATTTTTTACTTTTTTCTTCGTGTATGTGTTTTTTTTTAGATTTTTTCAAACTTGATGCCAAATAAAAGTTACGTTTTCTTTAAATGCAACACCCTATATTTTACTACTACAATACACTCATTTTGATTTGGTGCTTTCTTGGACATTGTTTTGATTGTTTAGCTATTTTAAAAGCTACATAATATGTCTGTTTATAATCAATAGGATCATCCAATCAATACAAAACTACCAAATTACAAATCTAAAATCTATCCAAATAATTGTTTATTCTCAGGGCGACTGTCATGAGTGTCAACCTGTCAGTTGGTGGACATTCTCTCTAACTGTACCTAAATATCATTGACATTAAATTAAAAATATGTCAATCTTTGATATACACTGGCGAGCAAAAAATTGAGGTCACTTCAGAAATTGCGAATAATTTTAGCGTCAATATTGAAAAGGACATAATAGTATTAGTAGGCGTTAAAGCAATTTTTTTCCGAGACTTGACAGCTGTCATTAGCTGTCATTCGATTTATTAGAGTACGAATTTTATGAAAAATGTGCCTTTGCGCTAATTGAACATTCATATTTCCCTTACCTGTTTACTGTTTACTGTTGATTCTTTGTGTAAAACCTAACGCAAAGTGTAGTGATTTAACAGGCCCATAATGCCTATAGATCCGATTGTTGTGGCAAGAATTGTTGCGCTGTTACAAGATAGTCGGGGGCAACGTGAAACTGCAAGAATTGTTGGTGCTAGTCTTTGTGGTGTGCAAAGGGTGTACCAGCGCTTTCTGGTGACTGGCCTGATCACTTGAAGACCAGGGTATGGGCGAAAAAGAGTTACCACTCAACGAGATGACCGTTTTTTGGTGTCCACAAGTTTGCGGAAGAGGACAGCTACTGCGGTTTCACTGCGAAATCAGTTGGAAGAAGTGGGAAATGTCAACGTTAGTGAATGGACCGTTAGAAGAAGACTTTATGCTGCTGGACTGCCATGCATCAGAAGAATGGCTACAGGTCCCCCGTTGCAAAGCCAGCATCGGACTGCAAGATTGACATTTACCAGAGATCACGTTCGTTGGAATGGTGATGGCTGGAGCGGGGTGTTGTTTTCAGATGAGTCGCGTTTTTACCTCACTGGGTCAGATGGACGAGTGTGGAGAAGATCTAGGGAAATATACGCTGAAGTTTGCATTGAAGAGCATCTTCCATTTGGCGGTGGGTCAGTTATGGTTTGAGCGGAAATCACTGCACAAGCTCGTACAGAGTTGGTCTTCATAGAAAATGGCTCCCTAACCTCTCACAGGTACATTACGGAGGTGCTAGAAGACCATGTTATGCCTTTCATGGTGACTATGGGGGAACGTGGCATTTTTATGCAAGATAATGCGAGACCACATACAGCCAAAATTGTCAGGAGTTATCTGGATGAGGTAGAAATTAGGCGGTTTGACTGGCCAGCCCGCAGCCTAGACATGAATCCAATAGAACATGTTTGTGGGACGAGTTGGGACGACTGATCCGCAGACACACACCAGCAGCAAGAACTGCCCAGGAGCTGAGAAGATTGCTGTTGCAGGAATGTTATAACATCGACCAGAATGTGATCCGCAACTTAATTCAAAGTATGCCGCGCTGACTTCAAGCAGTTATAAATGCAAAAGGAGGGAATACACGTTATTAGTGTGAAGTTTTTTCATTTTGTTCGTTCCATATTTTTGTTGAATTGCGCCCAAAATGTTAATTTGTTGCTTTTTTAGAATGAATCATGAAATCCAAGAAAAAAATGCATTTACCTTTAGTATAGAGTATTACATTCAGCTTACAAAAGCACATGCAAAATGATGTACAGTTTGCGAAATTTTAAGGTGACCTCAATTTTTTGCTCGGTGTATAATGAATAGTTATTGGTCCTTGACAAGTGTGCAAAATTTAGAATTAATATGAGCATTTAAAGTGGGTAAAAATCAAGTTTGAAAGTTGCGTTATAAATGGAACACCCTATTTTGTATTACTATATTGTATTTTTTATTACTATATTGTATTGCCATCGGTTCTTGAGTACAAAGTGTTAATTAATGACGCTATATTAAATTCTTCTCTTAGTATACAAGTTCTGACATGATTATAATCAGGCCAATGCTGGTATTTTTTATAATACTGATACCTAAGAAATTTATTTTGTATTTTTCTAAATATAGCTAATCAGACCAATAGTGTGATATTACGTCTATTTACAGATCCATTACTGGAAAATATAGCTTCAATTTTGTCCTTGAGATGGTATTTATATTTCCTTTTTTTTTTGGTTAACCAAGTAAATAAATGCATACATTTATTTAATTTAAACTTATAGTATGAATAAAAAGTGTTTGAATCATCTGAGACAGTTAAAAATATAATGAAATTACTTACTGATCAAATTTTATTAATGCCAAGCTTCACATAAATAATTAAATATTACCTCCTGCATGGTTATACAATCATTTTCTCATTCGTGTCGTTAATAGATACTAAAATTGCATGATTATTTTCAGAGGTCGATCGTAATGAAAATTTAATGCAATATTGTTACGAGTTAATTTAATGGGCTTGAAAGGGTCGAGTAGAATTATCTATTTAAATACATTTTATAATATTTGTAGTTGTTGTATGTTATTCGACAACGTACCAATAACCGGATTGTTTAAGATTTAGTTCCAGAGGCCGGCCGAATGTCCACTGCCCCCCCATTTCAACCGCTGTTGCCAGAAGCGCAGACTAATTTGTACAAATTATATTTTTGTCTCGTTATCGTCGACTCCTTTTCGAGCTCATGCACTATTAGGCAAAACCAAACACCTCCATCCGGCAACAGTGTCATTTTCAAATACAATGGCATGCGCTTCCAACGTGATCAACGTTTGTAGCGAAAAGACCTAGGAATAGCAATTTAAATGTGAATTATCTCTGTAAAGGACACTGTTGCCGGATGGAGGTGTTTGGTTTTGTCTAATAGTGCATGAGCCCGAAAAGGAGTCAACGATGACGAGACAAAAATATCATTTGTACAAATTAGTCTACGCTTCTGGCAACAGCGGTTGAAATGGGGGGGCAGTGGACATTCGGCCGGCCTCTGGAACTAAATACACGCCCTCGCTGGCCACGCACAATTGATCTTTCTCTTTCTCTCATATTTTCCTTGTCGTGCTTGTGTAAATCGTGCGGTTCGGAAAGCACTTTCGCAATTTGTGTAATGGTCGAAGCATGATTCTAGTTCAGTCTGAGGTTAGAGGTTATAATTTATAATGTATAATTTGGATTTGGATTTATTTTTTATAGCAGTATATACTGGAGTTTAGTAGTGATGGACAACGCGGAATATCAATTCAATGATGATCAATTCGATGAAAATGTCAAACTATCAGACAGATGTCAGATATATCAATAAACAAATAACAAAAATTAATGCGCATGTCCCATAGCCGGCACGAAGTGAAAGTTTGCAGCTTTCAAATAATTTCGACTTCAACTCTGACGTCAAATTGCGTTGTGAACGATCACACTGAAATAGATTTGCTTAGCTTGCGTGCCAAAGTGCCACTTGGCCAGCGAATTGATTACGAATGTAGCCTAAGGAAACTTGAGAATAATTTCCAGTATTTTCTCTTTTGCAAGTTTTTTAATACAGATTTTTTCTATAAGCTGTACGATAAATAGTTTCTAAGATACAGCGGGTTGCCACTTTTAATCAGACACCCGGTATAAAGCTTAGCTAGAGATTCAAATGTAAACCGATAAATAATTTTACCCTTCCCACCGGAAAGGTTGTAATAATAATTTTAATGTAAAATGTTTTAAATCGTTTGGCTGTCATGTAATTTTAGAACCAGCCCGTCGAGCAATGGAAGATGCATAGACAAGCATACCTAAAGTAATGTAAAACCATTAAAAGAAAATCTAAAGGAAATGTATGAGAATTGCAATTGCAAGATTTAAGGATTGGATAACGATTCCTACGAGACTTGAATGAAAGATTCTTTCGATTTAAACGTCATTTACAAGATAAGAGTGAGAATGTTATATTGGTCAAAGAAGATTTAGAACTTCATTAACTTGTTTTATTTTTGAGCTCAATGATAAAAATAGCAAAAGTATGATAAGATTTTGTATGTGCTCGGTTAAAAAGTTATTGTTTTTAGAGTAAACGTTACTCACTAGATTATTATTATTACATTTTCAAACATCGCATTTTCTATACGATTTTTAATAATATAAAGCAGGTTTTGAAAAACTTGATTTCATAGAATCTCATGGGAATCCGGTCCAAGCTAAACATTTTATCAAAACCCATAGAGGAAAGTACCACGGGGCCAAGCTTGGCCTAAATATGTAAGCTTGTAAGCCAGACTTGGCCCGGTCTTGGTAGAAGTCTGGAGTGATAACGATGTGCCAGACTGGACCATGCTTAAATGCCAGGACTGGACCATGCCTAATTCCCAGGACTGTTACGACATTTAATGTTAAAATATTTAGATTATTTAATGTCCAACAGCGAAGTTTTTCACCTAATGTCTTTTTCGTTGTAACTTTTTCACTATTATGCTGTGAAAAACTATATGCAGCATCACCTGGAAGTTGGTCATCATCATTATTTTTCCAACAATCACTGCTACTACTTTTTGAATCGTTATCACTACTACTGTCAGATTCAATATTACTTGTACTGATAGAATCATGATAATTATTATTATCCAAATTATTATTAAGCGCTTGTAGATTACACGAGTCTATGCTTCTAAGATCCTTAACCTAACTCACCAAGCTGATGTTTGCTTTTGGATTATTTGAACTTTGCTCGTTAACAACTGTATTAGTTTTTTCATTTAAAACTTTTTCTCCTTTGTTTAACGCACGCTACCTTTGATCTCTAAAGCTGCTTCCTCACTGAGTCGATCGATAGTGTCGACTTGTTGTGTACGTTGCAATCGACGGTGTCGATCGACAAAATAAATCGATCGACATGTTGAATTGTTTTCATGAACAAGACAAAGTCATAGCTTTTATTGAGGCATACAAATTAAAATCAAATCTATGGGATTCCAAAACTAATAATTATAAAAACACAAACATGAGGAACGATGCCCTTATGGAAATTGCTAATGAATCTTCGTCAGACATGTTGATTAGTCTGGTCGACATCATTTCTGCCAACTCTGGTGTGGACGGATGCAGGTTTGTCGACTTGTTGATCGACGAGGACGCAGCTTAAGGTACCCATTCACTAACAAGTCGCCTGCAGGCCGTCCCCTTGAGGTAGTTTGCCTTGAGGGCAATTTTCTCCATACACACGCAGGCCGCCGACAGGTTGGGACCTGCAGTTCTACGAAACCTCACTGTGTGTGGCGATTCATCGTCAGTCTCGGCCTGAAGGCGTGATCTTTAGCGCAGTTGAAAATTTGGTCTGCAGATCAACATATTTTTGGGCTTGGTTGGCTTGATTGATAGATATTTATAGAGCTAATCCCTGCTTATGGCAAATAAAGTCAAAAAATTATTCTAACAGACTAATGCGAGAAAAGGCATACCTGTCATTACTACAATATTATAAAACTGTAGATGAAAATGCCACAATCGATACAGTGAAAAATAAATTAAATAATCTAAGAAGTTCATTTCGAAAAGAACTAAAAAAAGTAAATAAAAGTAAAAAATCTGGTAGTGGTTCAGAAGATCTATATGTACCGAAACATTGGTATTACAAGTTGCTTTTTTTTACATCAGATCAAGAGACTCCCTTACGGCCAGTATCAAATGACAGTGATGAACATGACATGGACCTCTGGATCAACTACAACGGTGTGTAGAGAAATTTGAGATCGCCTTCAGGCCACGACCTGTAGGGCCGATGCCTGAAGATTTTACCATAAAATCGGACTGAATAATGTGTGGCCTCAATCGGCCGTTACTTGTCGACATGGACGTCAGTTCACGGCCTGCAGTTAGTGAATGGGGGCCATTAAGATACGTAGCAGACATGGTTACTTTAAGCAATAATAAATCATAAAAAATGTTAGTGTCGCCGAAGCTAGGTTTCCCAGTACTTGCCCATGCTTGGCTCCTTTGTCAACTCTGGGGGTTTGGGAAATGACATTTTTTACTAAAACTAGAAATAAAAATGTTTCTCTTCTTGGGCTCATAATAAAAAATGTTAGTGTCGCCGAAGCTAGGTTTCCCAGTACTGGCCCAGGCTTGGCCCCTTTGTCAACTCTGGGGGTTTGGGAAATGACATTTTTTACTAAAACTAGAAATAAAAATGTTTCTCTTCTTGGGCTCATAATAAAAAATGTTAGTGTCGCCGAAGCTAGGTTTCCCAGTACTGGCCCAGGCTTGGCCCCTTTGTCAACTCTGGGGGTTTGGGAAATGACATTTTTTACTAAAACTAGAAATAAAAATGTTTCTCTTCTTGGGCTCCTCAAAAACAGTTTCGTGTATGAAAAAATGTTTGAGTGATTTTATTCTCTACAATATTTATAATTGATGCAAATGGTATTAAATCCACGGGAGATATTTTCAAAAAACTGATGATTTTAACGTTTGATATCTTGACGCGGACACGAAATTTTTTGAGACTTTTGAGACAACCTTTAAAATGGTAAAATAAAGGTTAATACCAGTTTACAGCTTATATAATCTTTTTTTCCGAGGTGAACTGACTAAAACGACTGGGCTAATAGGACTTTTTGTATTAAAAATGTGTATAAAACAACAAAAATGGAATAGCCCGGAAGCCTTTATAACCGGTCCTACTTTTCCTACTGCATACCAATTACAGTTAACGAAAAATATTAAATTTCTGATTCTTTTAACGCAACTACGTTAAGTTAATGTGTAATTCGATACATTCAACTTATAAAATTTGTTATTGTCTCACTATTTATTTACTAAGATTTAATCTATTCAAACATGTCTTACGCTTGACTAGAAGGAATGCTGTGGCAAGAAAATTGTCTATTAATTAAAAATTTATAATACGTTTTTTACTGTGAAGGAATAGATATTAAATTTTGAAATTGCTTTGATCGTCTAACAAGTGCTTGTAATTCTATTGCACAAAGCGATCCTTTAGATTTCGTATTAAGGATGTTTATTACTTTAATCCGTTAGATTTCCTATTAAAATAAATATCCCGGAGGGTGTTTAAAAGCTGAAAACAGTAATTTAGATACGCTGCGCATATATTAATAATTTTATATAGATATTTTAATAGTTACAATTAATTAATTTAGTATACTGGGATGGTGGGTATTGTTTAAATATAAATAAATAAATGTATAGTGCGCCCATGTAACACACAACTACCACTTTACAAATAATACCGACAGTAGCTATTTCGGAACCATTTTTTTCACTTTCGGGACGATTCTTGATACTTTTGGGAAGATTTACATAACAATATTCAGCTGTTATGGACCATGTAAAGCCGAACAGATAAAAAAGGCATAAATCATTTGTAGTCTTGACCTACCCACGAGCGAACAATTGATTCTCATTGGTGCTATGCAGCTTCCGATTGGTCTATGAAAAATTTACTTGAATTGCTAGTCCACATGGAGTGTTAACGTCCCACGGTGGGTTTAGTTCATTTCTGTTATTTACGAGATATTATTATGTTCTTAGATGTTGCTGTGATTGAGATTTTGTTTTTATTGACTAAAACTATTTTGTTGCTAATAATCAAAATTATGGCTTTTTGGCGACCATTCGAAGAGGAAGATATTGTTATAGGCTCCGAACAGTGAATATACTAGAAGCGTAAACAGACGTATTATTATATGCCAACAGTAGTTTGATTGATGTATGTATGAACATTTTATTGAAAGGTTTTGTTCTAGTCGCTATCTACGCAAAAAATGATACAAAATATTTGCAGGCAACTGAATCAAGAAAATAATGGTTCGAAGCATCCCAGTAAACACAGGATATCATATGGATATCCATATAATATCCACGATTGGTCCATATGGACATGGACACAGAATGCACTGGACGTGAGGATTTATTTGAATGATGGACGTCCATTGTTGATCCTTTCGTAGAATCGAAATATACACTCATTAAAAATGTACTACGTCCGCTATATTTTATACTTATACCTTCCATCTGCTACTCGAATAATTTTTTACACTCGTAATGAGTACCTACCTATAATATTTTTAGTTTCATGTAATAAAAAGAACTAATTGAAGGTAGCAAAAGTTTAGACCAATGCGGTTAATGGAAATGGCATAGCATAAAATTTCTATTTGTATCTGACGTGGAAGGAGAAAGAGTGAATAAGGCGGAAAATCTGTGATTTCATAAAAATAAATAATAAGTTGAAGCTAGACTGTGTAGACAGCTCTTGTACAAAATATATCCAGTTCATGTCCTAAATGTATGCAGTTCATGTTCTAAATGTATCCAGTCCATGTCCTAATATGGTTCACGTCCATAACAAGTACATGGGATGTCCATATCCTATCCTGTTCGTGTCCAAAACGTATCCAGTTTAAGTCCATGAGATGTCCATGGTTAATTTATCATGTCCAGTGAAGGTCCAAATTTGTACAAGGTATATCCATTCTTAGTACGAAACAGATATCCAATGGATGTCCATAGGATATCCTTATGGACTTGAACGGATATCCATTGGACATCCATTGTATGTTCCTGTGTTATCTGGGATGGAGCTGCTGAATGAATACATAATTGACAAAAGTTTCAAAAAAATCCATTATTACAGCTATCGGTAAATCCTGTCAAATCAGATAATCAATTAATTAGCAGTAATTTGTAGATGTTTTTCACAGTATATTAAAATCGAAATATATTAGACAGTTCTTAGATTCGAGAATTGGTAAACTATTCGAACAAGATGAGCATGAGAAAAGCCATTTATTTGAATGTCTCTTACAACATAAGATATTCCTCGAATTAAATTCGATTCATGTAATGTCTGACGATGTGCATGACCACATTAACCGAAGTTTAAGATTAATGCTTTGGCTCTTCACCTCGGAACTTTATCAATGATGCAACCACGTTGGATTTATTATCGAAAGAATGCTCGAATTGTAACAGTAACTGCACCTTTTTATTATCATCATTTTTATTGTTTAAAACTGAAGTTTAATGTAACACATGGGCTGAAAAGTCCCGGGTCTAACAAAGGAAACACGTTTTTTTGTTCAAAATTAGTTTTATTGAACAACGTAATTTCCATCTAAAACAACGCAATCATTCCAGCGCCGCTCTAACATTTTAAAACCACTTTTGTAGAACGCTTTATCTTTTGCCTCAAAATTGCCTCAGTGTCAGCGATAACCTCTTCATTCGAGCGATATTTCTTACCGGCATTTTAAGGTCTGTGACAGCCTGTAGTCGCCGGGAGTCATTTCTGGCGAATACGGTGGATGTGGGAGCAATTCGAAGTTCAATTCATCTGGTTTTGCCATTGTTTTGATTGACTTGTGACACGGTGCGTTGCCTTGATTAAAAACATTTTTTTCTTTGCCATATTTCTTTGCAATTTCGGCCTTCAAACGCTTCAATCTATATAATATTCACTGTTGATGGTATTTCCCTTTTCAAGATAGTTTATGAATATCACACCACGTACATCCCAAATTTTTTCCGATGTTTCCTGATGTTAGGGTCTTATTTGGATGTCGGTGTCTCTACGACCACGTTTGAAGTCGGCAAACCATCGTTTTATTCTTGTTTCTGATGGAGCGGAGACCCCCATAACATTTTGCAAGCCTTTGCGTCGCTTGAACAGTATTTTTTCCCATCAAGAAGCAGTGTAAATATAAAACACGAAATTGTTTTTGATCCAATGTTTTGAAAACATTAAAAAAAGCGTCATTCTTAGCACAATAACTCACGAACTAATGAATAGAATATCAAATTTTGACAGCTGTATTTTTAAGGGTACTAACTGGAAAACAGGCGATTGCAATAAAACTAGAATCATCTGTGTCAGGTCCGGGACTTTTCATCGCATGTGTTATAAGAGATAAAAATAAATTTTTAATTCTATTTTATATTTTAAACCTATCAAGTTTTGTCAGTAATAATTGAACATGAAAAATTGAAAACAAAATACGTTAAGGCTTGAAAAAACGAGTAAAAAAACATTTTTTTAGCTTGCGTTAAAAAAATGTGTGAATAAATATTTGAAAAATTTTTCTTCTGTGGTAAATTTTACTGCAACTATTATTCTGTCGATTGCAGAAAACCACATCCCAAAATTGTTAATGTTCATAAAATGAACAGCGATTGAAAAAAATATCTAGAGTTTGTGCGGCCGCCATTTGAATTTTCAAAATTTGAAAACACTGTTTTGGAAACATTTTCTTTACATTTCCTTATATTATCATCTTGATTTTCTTATTTTCATTATACTTGTCGCTTAAATAACCAAAATTTCAAATTATTTATTAATTTTTGAAAAATTAAGGGTTGAAAGAAAATTTTTTTTCTCCTACAATTTTGATGTCCACAATTTTTTCGCGCAAGCAAAACTAAAATAAATATAATCGTAAAAGACTTCAATTTTGAGTGCTCCACGTTGAGCTCGCAAGTTGCGTCGTTATTAATATCAATAGAATATCTTACAAAATTATCAGAGCCTTTTGTAAATAAATTAGTTACCATTATTGTATACGTAACATGACATGATTTTAAAAGGGTACTGAATAATTGGATTCAAACCACTCAGAGCAGGAGCGAGTGGAAACCACTAAGGGAGGATCTGTGTTCTACAATGGACTAGCATAACGATGATACGTAGTGAGAAGTTTTCAAGTAATTAACGGTATTAATACAATAATGTAGAAAGCGAGCAGGCGCCCCCATTTTTACTGATTTTTCATTGAATAAAAAACGGCAGAGTGCTTTTTATAGTCATGAGTTATGATGAAACCGAACTGCACTAAAAAAAAGGTAATAAACAGCCTACATAAGTGAAAAAACAAATAAGTGAACCCCTTTTGAATATCTAATCGTACGCCCATGGTAACCGGAAATTGCTACAATTTAACCCCACTAAATTATTAGTTTCCTGTAAAATTGTCGTATTTAGTAAAGCGTGTTTTCTGACACAGTGACCGTTCAACTACGAAGAAACAACTAGTTCCCGAGCTATAAGCCCCGACAGACATTGAATTACACTTCTTAGTCATACGAGGTCGGTATGATCTACAAGACATTCTGGTTTGCAATTAGATGGGACAACATAACTTGCAGACGGGTTTCGGCGTTTTTGTGCCTCGTTAGTACAAGGTATATGTTCTCAGTTCGAGAGCTTATCCCGCATTGAATAAGACACTAAAATCACAATCAATACATGTCTGTACAATAACGGAAATGTTGAAGTTGTGACATAGCGACATCTTCACCTCCAACCTCAAACCAAAATTCGAAAAATTCGACAACAAACCTGTCGATTCCCATAGCACGGAAGTAGTTGTTTCTTTTTAGTTGAACACTATTTTTGAAAACTTTGTAAAGCGTTAGAATAATATATTTATTATTCGATAACAAGCTTTCTGGTGGAATAAAGAGCTGGCATCGCTAAGGAAAGAAACAAGGCTCTTTTTCAATAAATCCAAAAAAACGGGCAACTGGGAAGCGTAAACTAGGTGCATATAATACAAAAGTAAAAGAATCCAAGGAGAAGTCCTGGAGGTCCTGCAGGGAATTCTGTGAGAACATGGAAGTTGACCCTGACAGCATCATAAGTAACAGACTTCTCAAAAGGGATACTTCTAACAAACTTTGTTCTATTCAGTTGCCGAACGTAAAGTATTCAAATACTGAAGCAGAGGCTCTAGAGCACCTCCTCAGTGTGCACTTTCCAGGTTAGGTAAAGATAGAGTCAAGCTATGACAACGGGCCGGTTGCCAAAACAAAGGCAACCAAAGAGGACTGGAATCTTCAGATGGGCTGTAAACTTATTTGACCCCTACAAAACTCCATTACCAGATGGTATATTCCCCAAGCTCCTACAAGAGGGATGATACATCATAATGGCTCCTTTAACTTTGATATTTCGAAGCAGCCATGCTCTAGGGTATATACCAATTGCGTGGAGAGAGTCAAAGGTAGTGTTTATTCCTAAACCAGGAAAAGAATCGTACACCCAAGCTAAATCCTACCGACCGATCAGTCTGACATCATATCCAATAAATTAATCCCTTAAACATTTTATCGTTGGTACGCCCTTGGTAGATGGTAATAAAGGAAACAAGAAGAGCCCAACCTAACCTCGTTTATTACCCTGCATGATATTGACAGTTGTCAGTTAAGCGATGACAGGTGTCAGTTAAGGGATGTTGATTACGCCAGTAACCAATAAGTTTTACTTCTACCAATTATTGCTCAACGCGTCGTTCTCTCTTCAAAAACTTCTTTAGGATAGGAAGTGGTCTCGTATATTAATTATTAACACTTCCTGTATCTGTTTGTATATCTTGGCATATATTTTATTTACACGTTTACCGTTTAATCAAAAATTCAAGAACTAGATAGCTTTTTTTTCAAAGAAAACAATTAAAATTAGAATATTTATAACTGCAAAAGAAAACTGTTAACTGAAAAACTAAACAAAAGTTACAAAGTTGATTACCGATGTCTATTTTTACTTTCACATCTTGTTAGTTTCATGATCGATTGTAATAGTCGTAGTTGAGATTGGCAAGAAAAATAGGATAATAAAAAAACAAAAACGGTTATTTTAATTTTCTTTTCCAGTTGAAATTTCGAAATTTAGACACGTCTGCAGTTTATTCCTAAAGTAAATATATTTGTTGCCAATTTTTTGGTGATTAATTCTATACTTGACATTTTGTTGCTAATATAAAAGTTTTATAGTCAACACCTTCACTATGTGTTGACAGTATCTAAATATTATTATGTTTACTCATTTGTTGAGAATAGATCAAACCCCAGATTTATCTCTTTGTTTGGAATAGTTTGGGTAAAACTACTACTACCTACTATTTAACTTTTAAAGGGTATTAATTTGTTTGTAATATATTAGATTTACCATAGGCGTATGGCGGTAAGGCAGTTAATTTCCAAAAATTTCCATCTACAATGGGCGTACAATTGAATTGACCATTGACCAGATTCTCAGCTGATTTCTTAGCTGTTCCGCTGTACGTTTCAGGCATGGTTCTTTTATAAAGGTTTTCCCATGCATTTGCCTTGGGAAGTTTATCCAGATATGTTGATGCTGTTCTCTGATCCAGGTCTTTACAGACCCAGGTCAGCATGACGATATTCCGTTTGGCTAACGTCTTCAGTTCTGCGATGGAATCCCATACAATCCTAGAGGTCACTTTCTGGCTTGAGATTGCCTTTAGTGCCGCCTGACTATCTGACATGATGATCTGCTTGCCTTCGGCATCTCTCCTGTTGTTTTCTCTCGTGCATTACAAGATGTCATATATATGCCTTAAATACAGAGGCGTAGTGTTCCAGTGCGTAGCTATAGCTGTCACCTGGGTTTTGAAGAAAACTATTTCATTTGTAAAAAATTTCAATTTACAAAAGACGGTGGATATACGAGGATTTATTGAAAAATTCTCAGCCTACTATAGAACTAAACAAAATTTCAATGTCAAAATATTTTATTACCCAACATATTCTCCTCTTAATTGGATACATTTATTACAGCGAACCTGCAACGTACCTAGACCTTTAAAAAAATGTTTCTTCTTGCTCTACAAACCAGACTTCCACAGCTTTTATTACCTCCTCGTTGGAAGAAAATTTACGACCTTTTAAACTTTTTTTCAGTTGAGGAAAATAGTCGGACGGACGGTGCCAAATCTGGTAAATAAGGGGGGTGTTTTAGTAATTCAAACCCTAAATCACGAATTTTTTGCATGGCAACGTGAGATTTGTGTGCAGGGGCGTTGTCCTGCAAAAACAAAACACCTTTGGATACCTTTCCGCGTCTTTGCTCTTCAATTTTCTCCAGTAGAGTGGTCAGTAATGTCGGATAGTAATCTCCAGTTATTGTTCTACCCTTATCAAAAAAATCAATCATGATTACTCCATGGCAATCCCAAAAAACTGAAGCAAGAACTTTTCCAGTAGATTTTTGGACACGAAACTTCTTAGGTCTTGGAGAACCTAAGGCTGCTTTTATGCACGCGTTTTTTGTCGCCTGTCGCGTGGCCACAAAATACGCGGCGTTCTCCAAACGAATTGCTTTGTATGTACCATTTTATGCATCAACGTCGGTGAGCCGCTCGGTGCCTGTGTCGCGGCGTTCTCAAATTCTGTCGCCTGGAATTAGAGAACGCGTCGCGACAAGCGTTTTATAAATACGTTGAATTAAATTGGTGCTTTTATGCAACGCATTTATTGTCGCTGATGCTTCGATATGAATTATTTTGCTAGTCAGTCTGCAGACGTGTATCGATGTGTGAAGACGTTGTTATCATGGAAAACCTCGATGTTGAACTATTTATCGACGAAATAGAAAAACGACCATCTTTGTGGGATTCATCATCAGATGATTACAAAAACAGGCAACTTAAAAGAGACGATTGGAAGGAAGTGTGCCACATTGTTATCCCCAATTTTGGTGAAAAAGATGAAAAAGAAAGGCAGGAAATTGGTAAGTATTTAGGTTATATATTTTAATACATCGTTACACTTATGATTTTTCGGAATTATATTTTTGTGTCCTGCCATGAAACAGTCCCTGCAGGACTGCAAAAATAGTCAGCGAAAGCATCTCTGTATTTGTAAGCAGAGTTACGTCCTCGTCCTTCTGGGTCTGTTCTTTCATTATCATATAGCCCTGTTATCGTTAAAGTATCCTCAAATCTAATGCCATCCCTTACACGAACAAAATTGTGTAATGCACAGCATGCTTTGATGATAGATACAGCGACTTCCTCAGACACATTCATAGGTCGATGCAATATACGCCATTTGTTACTTAAAATTCCAAAGGAGCACTCTACTCTACCTCTTGCTCTAGACAAGCGGTAGTTAAAAATTCGTCTCTTTTTTGTTAAGTTTTTTGCAGGATAAGGTCGCATTAGGTTATCTGTTAGTCCAAAAGCCTCATCGCCAACGAATACATAAGGTAGTGTTGTTCCTGCTACTTTTTCCGGTTTTGGAATATGTAATGTACCTTCTTCCAATTTTCTAAACAAGGAGCATTGTCTAAATACTGTGGAGTCCGATTCTTTACCATAAGACCCGACGTCTATATATGTAAAACAAAAGTTGCTGTCTGCAATCGCTAATAACACAATGGAAAAGAAGTTCTTGTAATTATAATTCAGCGATCCGCTATGTGCCGGAGCAATTATCCTGCAATGTTTACCATCAATAGAACCAATGCAGTTAGGAAAATTAGTACGCTTCGCAAAATCTTGGGCAATTTGTAGCCAACGTTGTTCAGTTGGTACAGGAAAGCACTCTTCTTGTAATGTTTGCCATAGTCCAACGCAAACTCTTGGCACTATAAGACTTGCCGTTGTGACTCCTACTCTGTAGCTGTAGTGCAAATCTGTATAGGTACATCCTGAACCCAAGTACCTAAAAAAATAGTGTCATTTAGTGTTATGATACAGCTGCTTATAGTAATAATGTTTATTGTAGCAACAGGAATACCAATGAGCAGCACCATCACTTTTTCTTATATTTTATATTTACGTATCTAACATTCATTTTTTTCAGGTAAAGGAGTTCAACTTAAATGGAAAAGTGTAAGAGATGCTTTTGTTCGTAACATTCGACACTTTAAAGGAAAAAAATCAGGAGGGTCCGCTAAAACTGTGAAAACATACATCTACGCTAAACAATTAGGATTTTTACGAAAGGTGACTGATTCCCGCCAGACAGAGAGTTCACTGCCAAGCACATCAAGAGAGAGCCAAGAAGATTGTGATATATCACAGGACCATAATGATATGCAAACTACTCCATTAGATGTCGAACACACTCAGTTAGATAGCAAAATGGAAACTGGACGAACTCCTAGCAAAAGTACTCTCTATAGAAGAAATAAATCATCTTTGGAAACTAAAATTTCAAACTATATTGATTCTCAGAACAGACAGCCACCAGTTAATCAAATTCAACCACAAGAAACTGATGACATTACCTTTTTTAGATCATTACAAGCAAGTTTAGATACTCTCACACCGAATGATAAATTGAACTTTCGAATAGAAGTAATGCAATTATTAACTCGCTATACCAACAAACGACCAAATCAGTACTCGTACAATTTTCTGAATCGTACACCCCATTACCAACCACAGCAATATCCAGTGATGCCCAACTACTCAAATATACATTTTAGTGCACCCGCACCATATCCTCCAGGATCATCTGAGATCCCACCTCATCTGCCTAATACAGATACTGTTGAATCGCAAACTGTGACGACACCACAACCGCCATTTTCTCCGTTGGAATCAGAAGATTCAATAATTTCACAAGCCGAATCAGCAATATCACTATTTTCAAATCAATAATATGTATGAACTGTTCTGTTAAAATGTTTAATGCTTATTGTTTATTCTTATTTTCCAAATAAATGGTTTATTTTTTCTTGAACTTACCTCAACGTCATTGATAACATTTCTCCTGGTTCGAACGCAAATCCTTTAACCAGCTCCACATCTTTATTAAAGGTATTTTTTAACTTTTCACGTAGTTCATCAAAGGAAGCTATCGACATACGGTAAAAATTAAAGAATTTCTCATTGTCGCTTCTTAATTCTTCATGTAATGTATAATATGTGCCTCTGAGGATTCTTGCACTATTTATTGGGTGAACACTCCAACGTCTCTGGCGTCTCTTTTTAATTATATGCTTGTATACCAAATATATAAAACACGGGTCCATTTTTCAATCAATACACACTTTCATGTTGCACAGTACGATGGCCGCTGATAATAAATTTTATTTGAAAGCGGCACGCGGCAAAAAAACGCTAAACAAAAGTTCCATTTTGTTTCATCTACAAAAGCCGCGTTTTTATGTCGCCACGCGACAGGCGACAAAAAACGCGTGCATAAAAGCAGCCTAAGTGTCGCCATTCCATCGATTGTTGCTTTGTTTCTGGATCGTAGAAATGTACCCAAGTCTCATCCATAGTAACAATCCGGTTTAAGAAGTCTACATCGTTTTCAAATCGAGCACAGATCGAACGCGATGCTTCTACCCTTGCATGCTTTTGGTCAACATTCAAACATTTGGGGATACATTTTGCAGCAATTTTTCTCATGCCCAAATTGACGTGAATTATATGATGAACGCGTTCGTATGAAATATTCAGTGCTTCAGATATCCGTTTTAGCCCAATTCGACGTTCTGATGTCATGAACTGCATCGATATTTCCGGGGACTGACAGAAACTGGCCTTCATGATCGGTCATCATCTTCAATGGAAAATTTACCTTTTTTGAAGCTTGCAGTCCAATTTTTCTTCAAATAAGTTATTGTTCGTTGCTATGGTAACGCAATATTTTGTTTATGTATGGAACTGGTCTAGGCTAACTAGATATCAATACATCCTCGTAATATTAAAAAGGGATTCTTCAACGGCTGTTAAATTTCTTATAAGGTGTTGTTTTATTTCTGTTTTCACGCCTGTCTCCATGACTGCCTATTTATTTTTCAAATTTTCCTTGTATTCTAATCAGTATTTTTAAAAATGTTCACTTGATTATTGACCTACAAATCCTTCAGAGTTTTTTTATCAAAAATCTAACCGTTTCTATATTTTAATAAAACTTTTTTTGGACTCACTATATGCATTTTCACTGGACGAAATCAAGTTACGTCAGCTGTCGTTGCCTCTATATAACTAAAGAATCATTGCAGTCTAAAAATAAGTTATAACTTCGTAATTTATACTTCAATCAACACGCGTTGGCAGCGCAAAACCAACAATTTTTTTAAATACAAGGCGCTAAAACCGGATTTATTTCGGAATTTACAAATACGACCGAGCAAAAGTCAAAAACCCAAATCAACTGACTAAATGAGAAGTCTTATACCACTCGACTGCATTATTTAATATTCGCCAAAAAAAAATTAAAAAATGGATAAAACTTGTTGCGGTAATCATGAATCAACACGAAACGAAAAAGGTAAAATTGGACCGAGCTCTGAAACTGAAGCACGTTATATCATCACGTATCATCATCTAAATTGCATTTGATGGAAGTGCGTTGTTAATTTTCTGGGCCGGTCTTATTATTAGGGCTACAAATTGTTTTGTGAAAATTTTTTTTCCATTAATAATGATCTGTGATTCAACAAAATCTTCAGTATGGCATTCTACGATGGAAATATTACTCGGAAATCTTTTTGTAAAGAGGTTAATAACAAAAAATTCACGATAAAAATTCTTCGAGTAAATAAATAAAAAAAGAGAATTGCATTACAATTTGAGAAAAAAATGGTATCGTCGGAAGAAGTTTACTCTTAAGCTACAACGCCGCGGGCGGTGGTATATAGAAACTAGGAATACAGGGTACGGTATTCTCAATGTGACATTACTAAGCATAATTTGTAATATTTTTGCTTCATCTCAGCTTCTTGTGCCTTTTGAGTTTTCCTGGCAAAAGCTCACTCCGAAACTCTGGTCCCCCGTACCAGCTCGTAAAGTTTCTTCACCAGTTGACTGTTGTATATCTTTCTTTTCACATTATTTCAATTGTACAGCCCCATTTTCTACAGGTGCGCTCTCATTGTACTGTAGTGGAAGAAAGGGAGCACAGTAATCTCCTAGGTGCTGTGCCCTAGGATTCTGAATTGCTGTGCATCTCGCAAGTATGTGGATGGAGGTTTCTTCTTCCATGCCACATAATCTACGTTCTTCTTCCTCCACTATTTTGAGCTTTTTCAGGTGCCCGTTAGGGCGGCAATGTCCCGTTAGGATCGCTGTTAAATTCTTACTGCAGTTTTACTTTGACTTATGCATTCAATTGATCTCAACAGGTTGTAGTCCCCCATCAGAATCTTTGATTGTCTAAGCCCTACTAGATCTTTCTAATGGTCAGATCTTTTCTTTTCTTCGGCTTTGCCTATTTCCTCCAATTTTACTTTGGGGCTGATACCGCAAAAGGTTTCCGGCCCCCAAAAAGATTTTTCAGTCCCCCGCTTTGCTAGTCCATCTGCTATTTCATTTCGTTCTATTCCAGTGTGTACTGGAATACACATTAAGGTTACTATATTGTTCTCGTCTAGTTCATTGACTATGCATAGGCATTCCCATACCATTTTGGAACTGATTACCAAGTACTCAGCGCTTTAATGGCTGCTTGACTATCAGACATTATGATAATCTTTTGCCTTCTATACCCTTTGTCAATATTAAACTGGGCACACTTTCTTATGGCGTGAATTTCTGCTTGAAAGATACTTTCAGAGTAGCCCGCACACTCCTATCCAAGTTCCTTCTATTGTTTTTGAGCCGTCTGTGTACCATTGTATGGCATTCTTTCCATGCCTGGTAATGTTATTTGGATCCCATTCCTTCTTGTTGCTTAATTCCGTAACGAATTTATTTGAAGTTACATTTTGTGGCATGTCCCAGGTTTTTTAATTTCTACGAAGTAGGGAGGTGGTTTTTTTTAATGATTCCCTCTCTACTTAATCTATATATCGTTCTTTCTGCAACACTCCACCACCATATGTAGTGGTGTGAGGTTGAGAATCATTTCCATAGCTGCCATTGGGCATGTAATGCACATACAGGATAGTCTGAATATTGGAGAGGTTTTCTCTCGTCGTCCATAGACTAGCTCTTCTACTCCACGCAATGGTCTCACTATGGCAGTGTACATCCAGCTCAGGATCTTTGGGTTACAGCCCCAATTTCTCCCTGCCAGATTCTTGCACACCATTAGAGCCATTTTTCAACAAAACACTCACTGCTTAAAACGTATAAATAAAGCAATTACATGGCGCTAGCAGTACTGTTGCGTTCTAAGAAGGTGCGGTCTTATATTAGGCATTTATTAAGGTGAATTCGTCTAATAGATCGCAAATTTCAAAATGTGGTGCTTGGTTGTTTGATTATTTAAACATATTCTGCAGTTTCAAGAAGTCTATTTTCAAATTATTTAAACTTTCTCCACATATAAATATTATATCATAAAAAATACATTATTTTTCCTACATTCAAGCATATCAAAAGTGAAGAGTCAATTCAAATATCTCTACTTACCTAGATGGAGACTACCCTGGAAGATAACGTACGACCTCGGTGTCGACTAATGCACTTACCAACAAACCGAATTAGTATTCAAGGAGGCCGCCACAAGAGCAAAACAAGAAGAGTGAAACTACGTATTCTTTATTTTTTTCTCCTTATTGGAATTTCTTAGAACTTGTGTTCTTCTTTTGGAACTGTATGATCTTGTTGAGAAGATTATTTTTAGATCTGCTATTCAAGGTGTATGAGAGAATAGTACGATCGATTAGAAGAGATATAAAAAACAGTCGTTTATAGCACGAGTAGTTTAAAGAATGTCGCAAGTAGAGTGGTTAAGTATTCAATTTTTTTTATTGATTTCAATTGATTTTATAAATAAGAATTATTTATTGCTTATATACGAGTATGTAAGCGTTTGTTTGCCCTTTTGCGCAATATGTTTGCAGTTTTGAACAACAAAAATAACAATTTGAGGTTGTGTACTTTATTAATTTTATCAAACATTAAAGTTGGGGTAAAAACTGACTAAATTCTTGTAGGAAAAAGGAAAGTTGGTCCAATAGGAGCAAGAAACAAACGTATAACATTATTATACGAGTTAGCTATAGAATATTATACAGTGTGGAAACCACTTATGGAATAAAATTATTTATGTCATCATTTTAGAAAATTATAAAAAACGCCGAGAAACGTGAACTTTTGAATTGAGTTGTGCGTTATGTAAACATGAATTTAAATGTACAGGGTGATTCACGCAAGTATGCCATAGTCGGTGTTGGTTTTTTTGTCAATGAAACACCCTGTATATTTGCATATTTTTGAAATCCTCCTAATGAACCGATTGCAACAAACTGAATAATGTATGGTCAATTATGAATTATACAGGGTGGAATTTTAAAAGTAATAATTTATTACACTTGAAATATTGGTACTAACTGAAAAACAGGCGATTGCAATACAACTAGCGCCATGTATGTGTCAGGCCCGGGACTTTTCAGACCATGTGTTAGTCAAAGATATGTTATATTCGAGCAATAATGAAGATAAATTTTCTTCTCAGTTGAGTAATTACTTTTTTGTAAGTTTCAATTCTACTGGTTTTCTTGATACTAATTTACCAGTCATTAGAAACGCGTTCACCAAAAGGAAATTCGAGAAAACTAGAGAATTACAAAACATTCAGAAGATTATTTCCTCTAACTGATAACTGAATGATGGATTTTGTAACACCGGGCGATATATAAATGCAAATCGAGAAAATTTCAAATTTCCATTCGATGTTAGAAAATTTTAATAATAATGTTTTCGGTGGCGAATTCAAGATTAAGTTCGTTGACTTCCAGATTCTATGAACTGGGAACCTGAGTAGATTTTTTTCATTGAATGGAGTTTTAATGTTTCAAACGGAAGAAACTATGTTTATGGAGTTTATGGAGGATTAGTCAAAGTATGGACAGTTTTTTGATGTGTCCTTTATGGAAGTGCAGGAGTTTGATACGTTCAGTTGTAGTTGTTGTTTGGGGATGGATATGTTCTCATGGGCGCACAGAACTGGTAGTGCTTGATGGGAACGCATATTAAGTTACGGGGGCCTTTTTGGAGGGCACGTTCCGGACCCGGCTCATAATTTGTTGCTATTTTGTTGCTAATTTGTTACTAAATAATTGATTTTGTTGCTCCAGCCGTTGCCGAGAAACGCGTGGTCCCCTACCGTAATATTAACTTAGGGTGATCAAGTGCAATATCTCGTTACCTAACGGAGGAAGCTAGAGATACGAGCCTGGTGGCATATTTTGTTGCTTTAAGGTGGCTTTATCGAAAAATTCCAAAAACCACCACCAGTTTTATATTCCATTGGTCCTTAATTGGTCTTAATTGGTACTGCATTGGTCCTTCATTGTTCCTTCATTGGTCTTCATTGGTTCTTCATTGGTCTCAATTGGTCATTCATTGGTCTTCATTGGTCTTCATTGTTCCTTCATTGGTCTTCATTGGTTCTTCATTGGTCTCAATTGGTCCTTCATTGGTCTTAATTGGTCCGGGTTTGTACACCACATTGGTCTCGCTGTTTACCCCTCGATATACGTTTGATGGGAACATGTATACGTAGATTTACAAGTAATTAATGTTTTTCGATAATGCTCGTCCGCTTTGGACCACGTTATCCCGCATTTGGCACTGCTACCCCGATCGCCCGATCTCAACCCCGTCGAGCATGCCTGGAACTAGCTACAAAAGCCTTAAATTTCCATAAACCTCACAAACACTCTATGAGCTTAGAGTTGACATCTTTGGAGGCAAATTGATCAAGACTACTTCAACCACCTTATTGAAAGAGGCAGAGACGTTGTTTGGCTGTAATTGATATTGGAGAAAACCATACTCGTTATTGACATGTTTACTTTATATATATTGCGTAAAAGAGAATACAAACGCTTACGAAAAAGAAAAAACATTCAATTTATAACTTGGGTAACCAAAGATAAACTTCCTTAAGTTTTTTTGGACGCAGTTTAATTTCCCATTCTTATCTTCGCCTATATTTTGCACATTTTCTGTTGCTAATTGAAATCTCATATTTTCAAAATTGGTTTTTATTTTCTCAAGAAGCTTGTTATATTTCGATACCATTTCAATTCAAAGGTTTTTACATTTATTTCACTGTTCATAATAAGTAAATTCTATTTTCATTCAACTTCTATCGATTCATTACAACCAGCCGAGGGGAAAACGCATCGCGTTCAGAAAACGTCAAAAAATGTTTTGTTGTACAGTTGATGGTTTAAAATTTAAAGAATAGAAAGCAATAATACAAAACCGAATCCTTGAATTCCATTGGAGCGAAAGGAGTACGTAAAAGGAATGAGAGAGTGAAGAAAATATTGTGAAAAGCATAGAACTCTCAGATACTTGAAAACGACGTTCAGATTTTACCCCTGATATGAATAATATGAGTTGGTAATGGGTTTCTATAATGTGTTTTAAGTTACCCTTAAATACTGAGGGTTATAGTTTAAAACTGAAGAAGCTTGTAAAGTAAATTACTTTTCAATTGGGTCCTAGTGCAAAGAAGTCAATATGAATTTTTAATTAAATTGGCATAGTGTTTATTTTGAAAGAATATTCTCTTTTTTAAATTATTATAAGTAGATCAGTGCTACCGGGCGTCACTAAATTAAAAATTAATGAAAAATTAAATAGCCTTTTTTTCCTAACCAAATTACCATACCGTTTAAAAGATCTCTTCATTATAATATAAATTGTATCCAGAAAATCTGTCAGTATTAACACTGTCTTTATATTTATTTATGTATATCAGCACTATTGTTAGTTAGAATGAAGATGAAAAACTATCATGACTTCAAAAAGTATATAATTATCTTAATTGTTTATCTTAATACACTCACTTTTATGTCTGTGTTGGCATTGTTGACTGGTTTGATAGACATACAGGCACTGCCTATTTCAATTTATTATCGTGTTCGGTATACGTTTTTGACTTAATGTTTAAAATAACGATTTGAATTGGTTTTGATGGATAACAGACAAGACGCAGAGCGCACTCTACAGGATCAATGATTGGTATTTTAAGTACAGATAAAGATACGGCTGATAAATACAGTGTACAGCCATAAAAATGATTTTTATTACAAACAATAATTTTACTACTACGACATAAAGTTCACAAATGTTGGATTTATGTAAATAATTATTAACTGTTTCATTCACCCAGGTTTTGTCTGTGATATATTGAATGTTTTTGAAACGGATTATATAAAAGAAATTCACCGTAATTCCAAATACCTTTCATGTTTGTTATTGGAAATTAAAAGTTAAATTTCTCCAACACATCATAGAAACCAGACACTGCAAGCTAATTTTTCAAAATATAAATAACTTAATTGTTATTAACGTTTTTCTGTTAAAATCGTTTACCGCTACGTCTTTCCTTATAATAAAAATCCTGTTTATTTCACGGTAACTCTGCTTTCTTTCTTAACACTCACACAGATTTAGTTAATTTAAAGAAACAAACTTACACCGTTCTTGTTCTAAAAATATAAAATTCCCATCGGTCGATTTATGGGAAAAGTGTTTACTTTGAATGTTCCCCCAAAGAAGACACACGAACAGAATACGTAATTTTCAAAGACACATAAAGTTTGCTGATTTTTCTCGAATCACTGCCAAAAAATTTCGCATTTTTCTTTTTTTATCAAAAATCAAACGCACGTGTTCAATTTTCGTTGAAAAATATTCCTATAAAATAAAATAATATGTCGTAATATTGTTATAATTGCAAAAGTTTCTTCTTCATTTTAACCGCTACTGCCAGGAGTACCAGTGGTAGGAAAATAATTGAAAATGTATTACTATTTTCATCAGATTTATTCGATAGGGTTGTTTATTTTGAAGTGCTAAGTACATAGTTTTCATTCTAATGATGGTGTTGAAGAATTATGAGCAAAGAGTTTAGTGGACGCTAATGTATCTTGTTTAATTAATACGTAGAGAAAATAAAAAATTAAAAGATATCTCCTTGTTAACAACATTGAGTCTACAAAAATTATTCTAAAATAATCTGGATCATATAAAACGTGAAAATGTATATCTAAAAGTCTAAACGCATGACTCTTTTTTGTATTAAAGTAATTGAATTTGCAAAAATTAAATAAAGGTAGCGAAAAACATATTCGAGTTGGCAAGGTTGGCAAGAGTCAACAAAGTGTCTCTAATATGGGTGCCCGCACATTGTAGCGGCCGAGTAGACAGTACCAGGACAGTGTGAGACGGGGGCAGGGGATGCTTGACATTGGGCGCGCGCGGCGGCAGTCAGCTACCGGCCGTAATAGGTGGCTGAGGATATAACACAAGTTGTGTAACGAATACTTTTATTGTAAACCATTATATATTGTGTTTCTTTGGTTATATGTAAAAATAAAGTGTTGTGACCTACTTCTTCGTTTACACCCTCGAACCCAACGTCCCAACGAGATTGTCCAGTGCAACATGAGGGGATTGAAGGTAATTAAATGGCGGACCAGTTAGATAAAGAAGGTTCTAAAGGTACGGAACTATTTTGTGGAATCACAAAGGATTGCATAAAAAGAAAAATCGAAAACTGGCTAGATAAAAAACACCTATTCAAATAGAGGTTAACACAAGGTCACCTCCACACAAAAAGTTGACTGAACAAGGTAAACAAGGGACCCAGGCTATTAGGACTGGATAAGAGACATTTGAAGAAAGTTGTCGACTTGGTTGCTGAACTCTGCACTCTGACGAAACATGATGAAACACCTACTCACAAACTTTGTATTTGTGAGAACTTACAAAGACTGAGACGGAAGCACTTTGTAGAGGAAATGGTACAATCCTAAGAACTACTTAAAATCCCTCCAGTCAAACTAGTGGCCTATATGTATAGGAAACACAAAACTTCTGGAATGGTTTCAAGTGGATTTAATAATTAACTATTTGCTATATCAACAGAACATCTGGTAATCAAAGTTAGCACAACTCTGTTTATATCATAATAATATACAAATATTTTAACTGAAATTAAAAATAACGGAATTTTTCAAAACATTACTTTTTTTTTTTATTATTTAACAATGGGAATGCACCTAATCTAAAAGATTAATCAGCATTTTTGCTTTAACCTAAGTTCCTAAAAAGTTTGTAACCTAGATATCACCTGTGGTCCCTCCTAGTTTTTAACGTAAGCTCACTTCTTTGTTGTGGCTACACAGCACAGCACTGACTCTGCTTTACACTTAACACTTACACAAGCTCAAACAGTTTAGTTCTTTTGAGCCTTCGCATCTGTGGTTGATTGTCTAGAAGTTGGAGCACTTCAAGGTTGGGATGTTTATGGAGCTTCTCTTCATGTCTCCTGGCGACTTTCTTGATTTCATCCGGGATAGATTCGACTTGGAGGTCTCTATGAAGATCGTTGTTCCGAATATACCATGGAGCATCTGCAATAATAAGTAAAACATTACTTATGATTTAAATATTGGTTAATTGTTACATTCGAGCAACTATTCAAAATTATAGGAGTATTACAATCAAGATTTTTATCTATTGAGGTAGAAAATGTCACATCTGTTATGTTGTTAACTGATGTCACTCCAGATGATGATACGCCGTAATCGGAGAGCATTTTATTTTGTATGGATTGTAAAATTTTGGTTTGTATTTGATTTTTGCTGTTAACTGTTAACCGTTTTGGTAGTTTATAAAGAATCTTGAATTTTTTTGGTCCATAACTAGTGGACAAAGAATCCAGAAATGTGGAAGGAACGCGGTACTTTTGTTTTTGTATTACGTATCGTAACTAAGAGTATACTGCTAGTATCTTTTACATAATTTACTGTCAAATCCTTTAATTCATGGCAACGACAAGCTCCCGAGATTCCAAAAATTAAGACTATCTACAAACGTGAATTTAATATTAATATTAAGAATTTGTCACATTAATAAAGTAATTGTTACCTTAACTATTAAGTATTTGGAATTGGGTGCATTCTTTAAGAAAGTACGTATCTCATCGGAAGAAAAATTTTTAGATTTTTGACTTTTAAATCCATCTGATTTTCGTTTCAACAAAGAACGTAACTTGAGATATTTACTTAGGTATATCTATATTATTTTTAATCGATAAAGTGGCTTTCAGCGTCGAATACATAGACCATAGCGTCGATGACTTAAATTTTTTTGATAACCATCCAAAGTACGCAAACAGCACATTTTCCGAAAATGAATTAACATGATTGTTAACTCTCCAACCCATGAATTTTTCATATATTTCTTTATATCTCTTTTTGGATTTTAATGGTAATAAATCCAAAGAGATCTGCTCAGCTTGATTTGTTATTTCTGGTGGTGTATTTGGAAAATCTAAATCACTTTTTGATTCAGAAAACATGATAACTTACTCAAAAAACTAACAATGCTTTGAGTGTAAACAATTAAAGAGAAATGTCAAACCGAGTGTCAAACTAATGAAACCTGGCAACTAGATATAAAATGCATTCTTGTTAAAGAAATGATTTCTATCTTTGTTTATTAATAAGCAAAAGTCGTCAAAACATTATATATACGAAAGTTAACGTTATGACACTTTTTCTCACTGGTGACGGAAATCACGTTTTCGCTGAAAGTATTCTATAACAAAATGACGACTTTTTGTATAGGGTTGTAGAAAAAGTAAATTTTATGGATAGTTAACGAGCAATCAAACCTTTTTTTGGATCGTACCCATCAAAGTTACTGTTATAAAAACTTTTTTTTTTTAAATTAACTTAAAAACCGAAAAATTAGAAGTCTTGCAAAAACAATGTTTTCAGTGTAAACAAACTTCTTTAAGGTAGTATTGCAATCATTTATTTTCTATAAATATAATGCAGCAAGAGGATGAAGAAATGCTTAATGGCGACGTGCAGTCTACGTTACGAAAGGAATGTCATGTGTGTCGAGTGTTGGCTTTGCCGATTGTCGATGCCGTGCCGGCCTGAAAAAACAAAACTGGTTGGTTGGCCGGTTCGTGCAAAATGCTTAAGTTAAATCCCCATTTGTGGTTCTTGTATTAGACCAGTAAATCATAATCGAATCAAAATATATATTCAGGAAAACTTCGGAGTAAACTGATACTTAATTTTTTAAATATCTTCATTTCAACAAAATTCTTTCCATACACTGTGTCCGTAAAGTATGGAACAAATTCATTTTTAACTAAACAGGCCATTTTAAGAAATAATCCTGAAACACGTCGATTTTCGATTTTAATTTACCGTATTTTAAAATAATATTCTAATATACAGGGTGAATTACTTTCGAGTAATGACGTCACCGTCATTTTTTTTAAATGGAACACCCCCGTTTTGTCTAAATTTTCGGATTACTCTACCTGAGCTGTTTCCAAAAATGTATCACATGTTTATTCCAATTGGTACAGGATGGACAAAAATACAATAGTGTGTGCTCATAAAGTAACGCGTAACATTCTTTATTAGTTAAATTAACATTATTATCTTAAATACTTATTGTCTAGCGAACTGCAGCCCTTGCTGTATTTGACAGTAACCCAAACGGTATACAAATTCTTGTTGAACCTTGTTTATTGTGTCTTGAAAAATATTGTCTATTGCTGTCCGAATTCTCTCTTTTAATTCTTGAATATTTGCTGGTTTCGTTTGATACACAACATTCTTCAGATGGCCCCACATAAAAAAATCCAAAAGGATTGAAATCTGGTGACCTCGCTGGCCATTCAATAGGTCCACATCTACAAATCCACCTGTTCGGAAAAAATTCATCTAGGTACCTTCTAACATCTACAGCATAATGTGGAGGTGCACCATCCATCCTGTTGGAACCATAAACTTTCATATCAAAACCTCCAGGATTACTTTATGAGCACACACAAAACTTGTATTTTTGTCCACCCTGTACCAATTGGAATCAGCATGCGATACATTTTTGGAATCAGCTCAGCTAGAGTCATCCGAATATTGAGACAAAACGGGGGTGTTCCATTTAAAAAAAATGACGATGACGTCATTACTCCAAAGTAATTCACCATGTATATTAGATTATTATTTTAAAATACGGTAAATTAAAATCAAAAATCGACGTGTTTCAGGATTATTTCTTAAAATGGTCTGTTTAGCTAAAAATGAATTTGTTCCATACTTACACAGTGTATACAGGGCTTTTCACGATGAGCGTTAATTAGACGTTTCTGGCAAACGAGACAACGAATCAACCTGAAAATTTTACAGTATGCATAAATTGATATGATCTACACGCCTAAGATATTTTGGACGATGCGTTGTTGCCGCTTCTACTATAAAGTAGCGACTACTTTGATTTTTCAAATGGAACATCCTGTATACATTACCATATTATGATTTCTTATCACTTGGTCAACAACTTCATGTACTATTTCCCTATACCTATCTGTTACCGTTTAGAAGATATAAATTAATTTCGATTTTTTTTTTAGCAAACATGTACTTTTATAAACGCTGATAATCTTGAACTCTCTGGTACCAAGACGATTAAATTCGAAATGGAGTGGAGTGATACCATGAAGATCTTCACTTAGAGTCATATTTTTATTTGCCTCTTACAGGGTCTTTAAAAAATGCAGATATTTTGATCACATGAAAAAATGAGTGGAAGTCAATTTTTTCAAATGGAACACCCTGTATATTTCCACATTTTTGAGCTCTACATCCAATTTTAGGTTGACTTTGTTCAGATGATCATATTTCAATTTCGAACAGTTTTCGAGATAAACTGTTTCAAACAGAAACTGACGTGATTTCCTTGTATTCATTACTTATTTTTGAAATTTAACAGATTCCGTTCGATAAATAATTATTAAAATACTCTTCAACCATCAAATGAAACTTCTCTTCAAACAATAGTTTTATTAACGCTGACACACGAACTGAAAATAATTTCATGAATTAGTTAATTCAATTGTCAGTGTATTTCAAAATATGTTTGAACACATCTCCACCTCTACTTAAACAAATATGTAATCTCTTCAAAAGATTTCCATGTGTAGCGCTCCTGATTAAGTCTGGAGTTAAACTATTGAAAGCAGTTCTAACTCTCGATTTCATATCTTCCATTGTTGTTACTGGGTTGGAGTAAACCATATTTTTAATGAAACCCCACACAAAATAATCTAATGAATTGCCATCTGGTGTTCTAGGAGGCCAACGAAAAGGTCCATTATTACCAATCCATCTGTCTTCGAAGATTTCAGTTAAAGCTTCGTTTACTGAACGAGAATTATGGGGTGGAGCACCATCCATTTGGTACCATACACGTTCTCTTCCTGGCCTATTATTTAAAATCATTTGAACTCCATTTCTCAGTAAATCTTCATGAGACTGTTGAAAAACTAAATCGAAAAGAAATATTACGTAGTATAAAATAGATGTTACAATTACAAAAATAAGTGATGAATACAAGGAAACCACGTCAGTTTCTGTTTGAAACAGTTTATCTCGAAAACGGTTCGAAATTGAAATATGATTATCAGAACAAAGTCAACCTAAAATTGGATGTACAGCTCAAAAATGTGGAAATATACAGGGTGTTCCATTCGAAAAAATTTACTTCCACTCATTTTTTCATGTGATCAAAATATCTGCATTTTTTAAAGACCCTGTATGCGGCAAATAAAAATATGTCTTGGAGTGAAGTTCTTCATGGTATCACTCCACTCCATTTCGAATTTAATCGTCTTAGTACCAGAGAGTTCAAGATTATCAGCATTTATAAAAGTACATGTTTGGTAAAAAAAAAATCGAAATTAATGTATATCTTCTAAACGGTAACAGACAGGTATAGGGAAATAGTACATAAAGTTGTTGACGAAGTGATAAGAAATCATAATATGATAATATATACAGTGTGTTCCGTTTGAAAAATCAAAGTAGTCGCTACTTTATAGTAGAAGCGGCAACGCCGCATCGTCTAAAATATTTTAAGCGTGTAGATCATATCAATTTATGCATACTGTGAAATTTTTAGGTTGATCCGTTGTCTGGTTTGCCAGAAACGTCTAATTAACGCTCATCGTGAAAAGCCCTGTATACACTTTTAAATATTTAAACAAGGAAAATAATAAAATAAATTATCAACTGAAAAATATTTAAATAAAATATAATATCAAATAAAAAGGTCAGTAGATTTGTACAGACTACTTTAATAACAAACTAAAACTGGGAAAAAAATATACATATAAATACAAAACATAAAAACTCATTCCACAGATATTCTTGGTGAAGGCACTTCCACACTATGCCAATTCGTAAATCCGATTCGATGTAGACGCGATCGTTGGCACGTGCCAATAAGCCAGCCGTGTGCCAATGACAATCGCTGAAGTGCCGGTCTCTTTCAAAGGAAGCCAATGAACATGGAGAGAGGGGACATGCCTGTCGCGGCTTCAGTTGTAATTTAGACTGTCTGCCAGTTAGCACGTGCTTTCAAATGGAGTTTACGAACGAGAAAGTTATTAACTTGATTAACCTATACTAGGCATTATATATTATAACCTGAGAAGTAGATGTTTCTTCCTAGTGACCGGTCCACTCTCCACAGTAATTTTCATATTTGTAAGGCGTTATAATAGTATTATACTATTATCTTGACGTCTATTGATAACACGCTTGACAATTGTTGTAGGAAACTTTTTTTTTAAGGCTTAGACTCTCGTCATTCAGCCAAACGCATCAGGAAAGTTACAGGAAACTGTAATTAAGTAAATTTCTTGTTTCTTATTTCGTTGGATTTCAGATTTGACACTATTCAAAATTCCAAAGACAATTGAGAATAAACATGTTCTCTATTATTAGTTTTGGAAACCAGTAGCGTCACTAAGGAAAATTACAGTCAGCGCTCGTTTATTACAAAAAAGTCAACACCCTGTATTAGCATGTATCTCATTAACGACAAAACTTATTATCTCTGTTTAAAGGAACTTTTCGTCTTGAAATTGGATGACGAATCGCCCACACCATTCCTCCTTATTTTCTTCTATTGACTGGACTAATAGTTTAAATCCTCATTTGTTGTTCTTGTGTTGACTCTTATTTCTTGGTTATTTCCTTTCTATGTTGTTGAAGCTATTAAGTCGGTTTATATTTTATAACTTCAATAAGTTAAGCGTTCCCAGATGTTGAGGATAACAAAAATAGGTGCAGGTCGAATATATTGAGACATCTTGATACTTTTTACTTATTTTATCAATCGTGCAGGGTTGAGTGAACAGTCGTGGATATAAGGGTAAATTCCTCATGTTTGAATAACTATAGAAACGTTTTGGGAAAAATCGGAAACATGATTTTACTGGTTCACTGACACTGATTTGAAAGATCTGGAGAATTGTCTTTGTTACTTTAGATTTGATACATAATATAACTTTATTTTTATTTATTATTAGTAGGTGATTGTTTGGATTTTTTTGATTCAATTATTTTCTATAATTTTCATAACTTTTTTAAAAGGAAATGGGTGTAAATATATTCCAGTATTAGAGGTAGCTGTTTTCAAAAATTTATCCATTTTGACGTGGCTTGGCTCAATATCCTTGTCTTTTCCAGTTGAAGTCTTTACCCTAACCTTTTTCTGTTGTCCTATCCACCCAATTTCAGCTTTTCTTTGTTGGTTGGGATTTGCTTCCACTAGGCTCTGTCTAACTTCTGCCTGCTGTGGAGATGGTTTTTAAAAGTTTATGGTTTAATTCTTATTTGACCATTGGGCTTTAATTATTAACATCTCCGTTGCTATACCTACATAGGAGCTAAACTCAGTACTTACTGGTTAATGGTACCTACGTCACCTCTTGGTTAACTACATAAAGATAGAAGAATGGTTGATGAATTGAGATGATCTATAAAGTACATAATATATGTGTGTTTTTTTGGATGAACTTTTGCCCAGTTCCTCAGTTACTAGCAGTTTCTTCTTCGTGCTATCGTCTGCTATTTCATCGTTCCTAAAAGGGAATGTCAAAGGGCCTACACTAAGGTTTGTTACTGTTTCTCTGCGACATTCCAGGGAGGTAGGATTTTAGTATAAAAAAAATAACAAACAATTGTACCAACCATCGGTTAATAAGCTGCTTCTGTTCACTTTAATCACTTGGTTGTTTTAACTTTATATATTAATAGTTATTGAGATGCATGACTAGGATAAATACAATGATTATAATTATAGTATACTTGAAATTTGTAGACAGTTCCAAAATGTGGAATAGAAAAGACAAAATAATATTTTTTTAATGACAAATTTGTTTCAAAATAAGTGCGGGCAAAGCATGTATATTAATTAATATAAATTTCGGGATTTCTAATTTTCGGAAAATTAAGGTTGTTTAAAAAGTGCCTACATTGATTAAGCCTTAATTTTCTTCACATCTGTTTGTAAAAGATATGACCCTTATCTACTTATCATGGCCGTTTTACTCAAATAACTTTTATTGTCAGACAAAACATTTAATTCAGAGAAGGGTGTTAAAAATAAACATACAAATGTAAATTTTATGAGTGTTGAGAACATTCCTGTTTTATGAGGGTTTGTTGAAATACCATAATATAGACCACTAGAACTATTGCGGTGTGAAGATGTTCATAAAAGATAATAGCTTTATAGGACAAGTCCTTGTGACGTCATGTGACAGTCGCCCTGATGAATCTGATGATGAACAAGCGTTCTTCGCACAGCACGTGGTTCTAAATAGTTATCTTGATCGTGTTTGAGTTCATTTAATTTTGATTAGCTACTTTTTCCAATATTGTTTTAATTACTTAATTATTTTAAAAGCTGTATCTGACTGTTTATAAATCAATACAAAACAAACAAATATCAAATCTAAAATCTATCCAAATAATTGTTTATCCTCAGGGCGACTGTCATTAGTGCCAACTTGTCAGTTGGTGGACATACCCCATTTTCCCGATATCTTCGTTACAGTTTTTTCTGGGTATACAGAGAGAGTCTGTAATTTGGAAAAAATTCAATAAATCTATTAATAATTTTCGGACCAGTCGATAAGTATTTTCAATCGCGAATTTCTAGACAATAATAATATATACAGGTTGTCTCAATTTAGAGATATGGCGTCATCGTTGTTATTGTCGAATGGCAACATATTTTGATAATGATTTTATTTAGGGTTTTAGGGTTTTTATTTTTTATCAAAAGTAACAAAGTCAACAGTGCTGGGTAATTACATGAACTTTAAAAATAATTACAAAGTTCTTTCCAAAAAAGGAAATAATTACAATTACAAAGTACCTACATGTCGTGAAAATAGGAATTATATTGATTTGATTACAATTGCAATAAAAAAGGAATTATCGATTACTTTTACAATTACTTTGCGGATAAAACAACTAACTATGACAGAATGAAGGAACCAACCGGTACGAATAAACTGTTAAACTAACATCCGATTGCAGAAAGATATCTTAAGGAGGGTTGTATGAAGGAGTTAAACTTGGCTTAAGGTGACACATGAAAAATTTTGTATATTTTGGCACTTAGTGCTTGTTGCCCAAAACATTAGACTGCACCTATTGACGTGTTTCACCTAAAACTGAGATGTACTTTGAGTCAGTCTTATAAAACCAGCCCTAAGTGTATTGTTTTCTATACAATTTAAGGTTTCCTCAACTTTTATTGAAAAAGGGAAGACCACTAATGTAAAAAAATATTTGGTGTAAAATTATTAATATTTTTTTATTTTTTCACCAAGCGGACAGAAAGTAATGCAAGATCTAGTTATAATTTACAAAAATTTTATATTGTTCCTCTTCATAACGACAAGTTTTGCAAAGTTGCTGTCAGAAAGAAATGCCTATTTAAAGAACACTTTTCTCATCAACAGGTACCTGATTTTTTTGTTCAACCGAAGATATTACGTCTTCATTGAAGTGAAAAAGACTTTATTTCGAATATTTTTCGTTGTAGGGTTTGGATTTGAAACAATTCCTAAGTCTTGATCTTGAATATCTTGAACATATAAGAGCTCACATTCTGCCACTAAATTCTTTGCTTAATGCTTTTGTCTCTACTACTATTGGAAAAAGTAATTGTACTTATGAGAATTAATTCGATTAAGATAATTTAAACAATATAATCACTAAGTCTAATTCCTCCACTGATTTTTAGGACGGGAAATCAACTGGCACAGTTTGTTTTGGGATAAAATCATTTTTTCGCCTTCAAATAGTCATGAAATTTCTGAAAATCCACTTTTCTAAACAAAAGATCCTCATAACTCGACTAATTGGAAAGATAGAACGTTCTAGTCTTCACCAATCGAATCAGGGGAAAATTTTACATATTTCAGTGAATTTTGAGTCGCAATTTCCCAGCAATTAGGTAGTTACCAGATAGGAGTTTATATCGCGAAATATTTCCCCTTTCTCAAAATTTTTTTTTTCGATTTAAAAAATGCTCAAAATTTGTCTTAAGGGGTTTTTTGGTACGAGAAATCAACTGGCACAGTTTGTTTTGGGATAAAATCATTTTTTCGCCTTCAAATAGAGTCATGAAATTTACGAAAATCCATTTTTCAAAACAAAAGATACTCACAACTCGACTAATTGGAAAGATAGAACGTTCTAGTCTTCACCCATCGAATTAGAGGAAAATTTTACATACATCAGTGAATTTTAAGTCGCAATTTCCCAGCAATAAGGGAGTTTTTACTAGATAGCAGTTTATATCGCAAAATATTTCCATACCTACCCCATGCACATAAATTTTCGAAAAAAAAAATTTGTTTTGGCATGAAAAATGCTCAAAATTTTTCTTGTGGGTTTTTTTGGTACAAAAAATCAACTGGCACAGTTTGTTTTGGGATATAATCGTTATTTCGCCTTCAAATAGTCATGAAATTCCCGAAAATCTACTCTTCAAAACATAAGATACTCATAACTCGACTAATTGGAAAGATAGAACGTTCTAGTCTTCACCAATAGAATCAGGGGAAAATTTTAAATAAATCAATGAATTTTGAGTCGTAATTTCCCAGCAATAAGGGAGTTACCAGATAGTTTATAACGCGGAATATTTCCATTCCTTGAAAAATGCTTAAAATCCGAGGGTTTTTTGATACGAGGCAAAGACTGTTGCGAAGCTAAGTTTTACGGATACCCAGTCTACTATTTTCAGCACTGATAGATGTTCTTTTCCTTTTATTTTGTTATACCTTTTCGCTGATGAGGCACAACTACGCTTAAACCGGTCCGCAAGTGGAGTAGTACAAACCAAAGGGGTTGTTTAAACCTTGTAGACCGTACCATCCCGTTCAAAGTTGAAGCGTAATGCAATGTTCTTCTCACTGATCTTCAAACTTCATATTATAGGATAGAAGATCAGAAGAGGCGTCTTCGATCCATTTCAATTATCTACATTCGACATATTAGTTAATTGCAACCGAAAATTTTCCGATGATAGAAGGCGTTTTAATAAATGATTATTACTTTATAAACAGAAGTATGAGATACTCAATATTGTTGTATTACACCGCGGGAGATTATTCAAATTAGATTTGTGGTTACTACTATATTTGACAGCCCACGTTCCAAATACTCGCCGGCTTCAAACGCCTTTTCTATGTTCAAATGGTTCATTAAAATTATTCGAATAAAATTACATCTGTTTAAATGCGGTGAGTTACGGAAGCATAGATAAAGAATTTTGTTGAAAATTGTTCTTCTACATGTCAATCCCAATAATCCTCTATAATATTTACATAACTTAAGTATTATCGACTATAGACATAAAGACCCAAAGTTTGATTCATCCCCTTTTTTTTTTAAAAGGAGCCGTCCCTTCGCCGGCACCACCTCAGCCTCTTGGCCTTATTGTGGATTCTCCTAGAGCTTATTCAGCCAATCCGTTCCCTGTATTAGCTCATACAGGTTTTTTAGGTTCTTTACTGGTTGGTTGTAGAAGTCTTCTGGAGTCATTTGGGGTCTTCCATACAGTTTTTGCCTCCTGTGGTCCAGCGTCTCACAGTTGCATAATATGTGCAGAGCTGTTTCGGTGTCCTTTTTGCATCTTCTGCATGTAAGGTCTCCGTTATACAGCCCTATTTTGTTCAGGTGCTCCTTTGTGGGAAAGTGTCCCGTAAGAAGCCCCGTTATGGTGCGTAGTTTGTTCCTGCTCATCGAGAACAGTTCTTTCGCTACTTTTTCTGATGGTTCTTTTATGAATTTCTTCCCATGTGTTTGCCTGGGCGTTTCATCCCCTTAGTGTGAAGTGATTGTTTCATAGTTTTTTTCCTCCTAATCTTTCAGCTTCCTTGTTTTGAGCATCAATGCCTATTTCGTGTTTTCATATTTTCCCTATCTACCCCAACCAATAAATTTTTTCCGGACTGCTTTTTCATCTGTAATCCTGGAAAACCTGTGAATTAGATTATTTTTCTCCATATCAACCTTTATATTATATTTTTTCATTATGATGCCTTCTAACTTTTCTATCAATAGTGTCTTCTTCCTGTTGGTTATCTTGTTCCACTTACTTTGTATTTTCACGTGAGTTTTTCACAAAACTGTTCTTATCCTTTTATTTTTTCTGCTACTCTTTTCTTTACTCCATTTCCTTAAAATTTCTTGAAAAAAGCATTACTCAGGTATGGGGACTGCCCAAAGAAGTGAGAACATAAATAAATCTTGCAAAATACCATCGTAAGCCAACGGTAAAAATTTAATATTTACCCATCCAAAAAGAGTTTAACTCGCACATGATACAGTCGAGGCGCAGCATGTCGAACCCATCAGTTTTGCTTCTACCAAAAATCGCTCAACGCGGTTTAAAAAGTTGTTAGTTTAAAAACTTATCATCATCATTTTTGGATTCTAAATCTTCCCGTAGTTTATCCCATTTCAAATTTTCTCAGAAGAGTCCATATATACGCAGACTTTTGATCATTCATTTGATTGATTATCTAGGATGTTAATAAAGTCTTCTAACTTGGACAAAGTCTTAAAATTTCTTAATTTAACTTCGTTATATAACCAGATTCAAATACCCATAATGTAATTAAGTATTTCATTCTCCACTACATCGCTCATAATCCTCGAGGGTAAAGTAAGGAGGAAAGTTCTTGTTAATATTTTTAATTTATTTACAATTAAAATCGTTTTCTTGAATATCATTTCAGATATTTTAAATATACAACGGCCCGAAATAAAGGAGTACGTTTCTTATTTTAAAATAACTAAACGTATTAACATTAATAGTGCAATTCGAGCAACTGCTGATATTAGGTTTGTTCCAGCAATGAGTTGTAGGATAGTTCTAGCACATAATTTGAACTGATTTACTGCGTATGAAAATTCAAATAATAAGTCTAGCTAGCTTGGAATTTATTGGTGCTGGAACGCAATTATTAATAACCAATAGATTCTTCGTCAGATGACATCTCACTATAGCTCCAGCCTGATTGAAATAAACACAAATTCTAACATTGAGAAAGTACTGAACCTTTTTATAATTGATTATATTTGAAGTAAATATATGAAAGTGAGAGAAAAACTTCCTCCCTTACCTTATTTACATATAATCACAGAATATTCATAAAATATTGTATGCGTTCGTTGATTTATTATAAATTTAACCTCAAAACAAAACTGAAACGTGCGCCGCGCTTGCGTGAAATAAGAGAGAATTTGAAATACCTGCTAAAGAGTAAGTACTGTTCGAACTATTCTAGAACGGTTCTATTGTATGTTGATAAATTGCTGGAACGTCGAATTAGTAGTCAAGCGTAACTAGTAGTTCTCAAAAATAGGCACTGGAACACTAAATTGCCACGGCGCATACGCAGTATAATTCCGAATTAGTTTCATCGCGTGCTGGAACAGTTGCCACTTACATCAGCATTAGCAGTCAGTTAATGAAATGAAGTGTATGTATCTCTGCAGCTTGCAGACGACATAATTATTTTAGCAATTGCCTTTGTATGTATAATAATCCTCCGTGCTTTTTTATCTCGGTTATATTTGCTCCTGAGTCTGCCAGCAAAGAAGCAGAAGACCTTCTATAACAGTGACCTGTATATTCGTTTGGATCCGGTAGGTTCAGAAACTCAGCAACCATTAAGGGATTTTCCCAAACGAATTTATACCAACTGGGTTCGCAGTGCATTTATAATTTGAGTATTTCAGAAAAAAACGTCCATGAATAATAGCAGAAGGGCGTAATGCAATGTATTTTTTAAAATAGTCAATATATTTTCCAGTAATGCAAAAAGAACGACTTATTTTCGTTTTAGTATTTGGAATTAGAACAATCAATGATTTATCTATTAATTTAATATCATCTATTAGTAAATGGCACAACTCTTAACATAGCAGGCTCCATATAGTCCGAAAATAGTAGCAGCTTTTACCATCAAGTATGTTTCATCTAGCGTCTCATTTATAAACTTCTGAACTTGTTCAAACGTAAGTGTTTTTGATTTTTTGGGACTATAACCATCATTTTACCTCTTTAAGAATGCTGTTACCTTGAAATATTTGCTTACATCAACCCCATTTTTAACTAGCGCACTCGATTTTACCATAGAAAACTTACTCCACAAAGTTGACGCGTTCCATATTTTTGATTTCTCTCCTAGATATGCCAAAAATATGGATTAACTCAAGTTTCTCTGAACTTTTTTCATTTTACACCACTTGAGAAAATTAGAGACAATTTTTTCGGTAATAATTCAAATGTCGCTCTTTTTGCAACCTCTTCAATATCATCAGGAATACACGATTCATCAATACTATCCCTCATTATGCGAGATGAATATTGAACGCTAGCAAGAACTTTTAATAAAAAGCGTGTACTGTGAACAATCAGCATCATCTAACATGGTCAGTTCCAAGAAAATGGGAATTATTGTTAATACGTAAAAAAAATAATTATCTGACAATAGACGTCAAAATGTGATTTTGTTGAAATACTCTTATTTTATTATCAAAATAGGAGTTGTACAAAAAACTATGTATGACAAATTTGTGTTAAAAGTTAATTTTATTTTGTTCGTGAAATTGCCCCACTCGCTTCGATCGTTTCGCAAACTTTTTCACTCTCAAAATAAAATGTTGCTTTTAACACTAATATCATAAATAGCTATTTTTCTTCAACGGTGCATTTAAGCTCGTTGCAAATGAAACCAGTTTTATTTAAATTCGAACTTGAATTTATAAGTCCGGTCTTGTAAATATATTCCTCATAATATTATTATTTTTCTACTCAATTCAACTAGTACGAGTATACAATATCACCAACAGCTTTCACATACCGTTGTAAAAAGCAGTCAATCAAAATCGATGAAAAATGATACTAGTTTTCTTTTCCACTATAAAAAAAAGTAATATATGTTCTAGATTCCACTCAAGTATCTATTACTTGTAACAAGCGTTTCTAATTACGGCAAGAGAAATTAGATGACTATCTTTTAGTTCAGCTGTAGGCTGAAAGCGGCATCTTCAGGGCCCTGAAGAGTTGGTAATTACAGTTTTTGAGGTACATGAAAACAAACCGATATTTATTTTGCTACGTGAAATGTCACTGCAACTATTAGAATCGTTTAAAAATATTCCAGAGATTTATTAAAGCCAGAAGGAAATTAAAATCAGAAAATGTTTTAAATCGCGAGGAATTTCAGTATACACTGTGTGTCCGTAAAGTATGAAACAAATTAATTTTTAGCTAAACAGACCATTTTAAGAAATAATCCTGAAACACGTCGATTTTTGATTTTAATTTACCGTTTTTTAAAATAATAATCTGATAAACAGGGTGAATTACTTTCGAGTAATGACGTCACCGTCATTTTTTTTAAACGGATCACCCCCATTTTGTCTCAATTTTCGGATTACTCTAGCTGAGCTGATTCCAAAAATGTATCACATGTTGATTCCAATTGGTGCAGGGTGGAAAAAAAACAATAGTTTTGTGAGTACTCATAAAGTAACGCGTAACATTCTTTATTAGTTAAATTAACAATATTATCAAAAATACTTATTGTCTAGCGGCAATTGGTTTAAATGTAACACCCTGTAGTTTGTTACATTTTTAGATTAATAGAAATGAGCTGTTTCCAAACATGTTTGGTACTTGTGGTCTAGCAAACAGAATATGGAAGAAATTATTTTTTATCAATTTAAGACAAACCTAGTCGTCTAGTTTTTTGTGAAATATCATTATTTGTTTAGTAATTTATTGATGTTCAGTGACAGTTTACTACTACAATATTTTTGGTATTCGTGAATGTTTTAATTATTGCTTAGATTTAATTTGAAGTAGAAATAGAGTTAAGTGTAAAAAAAAATTGAAATACTTATGATGATTGGGTATGGAGACAGATCGCGAACTCAGATGGAAGTATGCAATTTGTTTAATGATAAATATCCAGAAAGACCTATAACGCGTTCAACAGTCAGTAAGATTGAAAAGAAATTTCGAGAAGCTGTTACGGTTGAAAATGCACGCAAATCAGGACGTCGCAAATGCTGATACAGTATTAGATGTTTATTTTTTCTGATGAGGCCACTTTCACGTTAAATGGCGAGGTTAACCTTCAGAATTCTAGATACTGGGCAAAAGACAACCCCCACAGGATGCGTGAGCATCATACACAATACCCGCAAAAGGTAAATGTATGGGCTGGAATTGTAAGAAATCGAATCATTGGACCCTACTTTATCGAAGGTAATTTAAACGGGGCAACGTACCTTGAGTTTCGATTTTCGATATTCGATTATTATGTTCTTCTAATGTTATCTGAATACATAGGAGTCTTCGAAAAATTATCACGGTTATTGGTTACTTATAATTTCACAGCAATTAAGTGTTGGCAAAACTGCAAAAACTGTCAATTAGTCTGTCAGATTTGTGAATTTTAAACATATAGTGCTTTTATTTTGAATCGGTGTGGTAATTATTTAACTTTGTGTACTAATAAAGATGATTATTGTTGTTGTTCGTTAATTTATATTGCCAAAAAACACTCGAGCTTTTCTTTTATCAGATAAATTTCTCTTTAACTCAAAGTTTTGCCAATCACTAAATTTGCTCGAAAAACTGACATTAGATAAAATCGCTCCACCTTCGGTGTCGCGATTTTATCATGTCAGTTTTTCTCGTAAAATTAGTGATTGGCAAAACTGTTTTGTTGCAAAGAGAAATTTATCCGATAAAAAAAAAGCTCTTGTGTTTTTACTGTTGACAAAAAACAAGCCAACGATAAGTTTTGAGGTTAAATCTAAATAGTTTCACATCATTTTGGTTTTTTCTCTCAGTCATCACCAATAAAATAAAATTCCGCTAGGGAGTAATAATTTCCCACATTTTTCGATAGGAATTTTTCAAGATTACGGCATTTTAAAATTTGAGGGAACCACGCCCACCTTCGGTCATTTCCCCTCTGAAAATTCAAGAATAGCGGCCCTGACGATACAAATCTTGAGGGATTTGTTATTTATTAATTCGATTTAATAATAATTATGGAAATATTTCACGTAGTAAGGGCTGGAACAATTAATTTGTACCAAGAACTGATTCTCTCAGTAGGGACTGTATTGATTATTGTTAACTGATAATATTATGCCGAGTGAACTTTTCGAACGTTTAATGTAGACAACTGAAAGTTAAAGCGAAATCAAATTACACAAGAATGGAAAACAATTTCCAATTTCGGAAAATTTGTAAACGTGTTTAGAATCGTAGGTACCGAATAAACGAAGTAATTTAGGAAACTTGAAGACAGAAAGAACTACCGCTTTTTGTATAGTCTGAATATTGATGAATTGGAACAACAAATAGAAGTGAACTTAAAATCTACGAGCGTTGAAATAGTTTATACACCAAGAAAAAAATTTATTTTAAAATACTTGCACCAATATGTCTAGATTTGTTTCCTTGGGGATAGATATATGAGGATGTATTGATATCTAGTTAGCCTAGACCAGTTCCATGCATAAACAAAATATTGCGTTACCATAGCATCGAACAATAACTTATTAGAAGTGTCAGTGTGAAGTTTGACGTCAAAAAAGTAAACCAGAGTTACGCAATAAATTGAAAGAAAAAAGATTGTGAAAATCGAAAAATTGGAGTATCGAGCCATCATCAAGTACCTGTATTCAAAAAGGTTAAGAGGTAAGCAGATTTACGAAGATATGCTTAATACCCTTGGTGATCAATGTCCTTCGTATGCGACCTTGAAAAATTGGACTGCAAGCTTCAAAATAGGTAAATTTTCCATTGAAGATGATGACCGATCGGGAAGGCCAGTTTCTGTGTCAGTCCCCGAAAATATCGATGCAGTTCATGACATGATTTTATTAGACCGTCCAATTGGGCTTAAACGGATATCTGAAGCACTGAATATTTCATACGAACGCGTTCATCATATAGCTGTCAATTTGGATATGGGAAAAATTGCTGCAAAATGGATCCCCAAATGTTTGAATGTTGACCAAAAGCGTGCAAGGGTAGAAGCATCGCGTTCGATCTGAGCTCGATTTGAAAACGATGTAGACTTCTTAAACCGAATTTTTACTATGGATGAGACTTGGGTACATTTTTACGATCCAGAAACAAAGCAACAATCAATGGAATGGCGACACTCTGGTTCTCCAAGACCTAAGAAGTTTTGTATCCAAAAATGTGCTGAAAAAGTTCTTGCTTCCTTTTTTTGGAATTGCCATGGAGTAATCATGATCGATTTTTTGGATAAGGGTAGAACAATAACTGGAGATTACTATTCGACATTACTGACCACTCTACGGGAAAAAATTGAAGAGAAAAGACGCAGAAAGGTGTTTTGTTTTTGCAAATCTCATGTTGCCATGCAAAAAATTCGTGATTTAGGGTTTGCATTACTAGAACACCCCCCTTATTCACCAGATTTGGCTCCGTCCGACTATCATCTCTTTCCTCAACTGAAAAAAGGTTTAAAAGGTCGTAAATTTTCTTCCAACGAGGAGGTAATTAAAGCTGTGGAGGTCTGGTTTGCAGAGCAAGACGAAACATTTTTTTTTAAAGGTCTAGAGACGTTGCAGGTTCGCTGTAATAAATGTATCCAATTAAGAGGAGAAGATGTTGGGTAATAAAATATTTTGACATTGAAATTTTGTTTGGTTCTATAGTAGGCTAAGAATTTTTCAATATATCCTCCTAATGTCTAAAGTAAGGATGGTTACGCTACGTTTACGTGAATTGAGGGATGGATATTGAAAAGAACTGCAATTTGAACGCTTGATTTCATATCTTACCTTTTTTTTACTATTACTTTTTCCTTGTTCAATTTTTTTAATCCTTCATCCAATAGAAAAGTTATTATTATTATTTCGAATATATTTGGAACAATGCTGAAAATAATACAATTATACACAGGGTATTCCATTTTATGTAAGATATCTCCTAATTTTAATACCTTGAAAAATGTGCACGCCACTGTCTTACTCTTTTAATGTATGTAAAATAAATTTAGATATTTTTTTATTAAAATTTACCCTTTCATCTCCCAAACAATGAGTATGAGAAAAAATTGAATGTAACCAATTATTTAAGTTCAAAAACGAGAACGAGAGTGCACGGTTTTGTCCATCTATTTGGGATTCTAAAATAGCCTACAGACAATCAAATAACTCACCCTGTAAGGACCATTTAATTATGTATTACGTTTTATGGTAACAACGGTGTCTCAACGATCTGAAATTTTTAACTTTTTCCAGAAAATATAAAAACAATATAATAATAACAAAATAAATAAAATACAATTTTTAAAAGGAACTGATTTTAAAAGTAATGTTTCCAAGTCTTGTGTAAAATAGAACGACGTGCAGATTTTTTTCTTACATATGACTTTAAAAATTGGTCATTGTGACTTCGATAGCGAATAAATAAGCTCTAAAAACTTGTGGCGCATTTTTTGTTATATTTTCTTACCTATTATCTGAATGGATTAATTGTATTTTATTGTGTAGATAATCAAGAATATTACCCAGTTGTATTATTTGTTGATCATACCGTATACACCCGAATACAAGATGTCGTCTTAAATTTGGACCTCCCGATTGTTGAGCATTTTAGTACTTGTCGAAGATGAAAATCGGGCTATAAACGGACTAAAATTGACGCAAGAAGCATTTTTAATGGGTTTAAAAAGTATTGCATTTCCATCAGCATGGATGGCATGGAGGATGATATTTTGTGACTGGAAGAAAATACTGGTGATGTTGAGTCAAGTGAAGAAAGTGAACCAGAAGAAGTGAGCAGTGATGAAAGTGCTGATGAAGATGATGCTACCGGTGAAATATTTACTGATTTAAAAGGACTACCATTGGAAATTTTCAAATAATATGAATTAAAATTTCAGTGCTCTTTAGGAAAACAAATGAAATTAACCATGTGGCATATTTCAGTGTTAAATCAGTTAATGCCTTTTATTAGAGAATTTTGTGGGGGACTTAATTTGAGTTTTATTTTTGAAGATTTGCCCTGATAGCGCTTCCAAAATGTTGGCAGAACTCCCCCAATGTGTGAAATAAGCTACACATTTCATTATTTATCTTCTATAAGTTCCTTGTGGCATTACTTATTCTTTTTTCTTATTTTCATTATTTATTTTGGGCTGATCGCTATAACATTGGCAGAAGGATTGACTGGTTCAAAGACCACCCCCAACTGTCGCGGGAGCAATGAAGTTTTTATTATTTATATAAGATGTTGAATGAGTCTTAGTTCTATTAGATTTTTCCAATGATCCCATGATATATTTTTTCCTGGAATTCAATATTTATATCATCTACACAGGTGAAATTGTTGTTTGACTCTTTTGATTACGAACTTTTATTAGTGATGGTCAGTTTTTAAATGAATCCTGAATTTTAAATTGTCATATATTATGAAAAATCGACTTGCCATTGTTGGAATTTCATTAAAAAAATGAGAAATTCTCGTTTTCCAGGATTGAGTCTCTTCTTTTTTATTATTCGCCGACTCGTACAAGGAATGCTATTATATTATTATCAAAGGGCGTGGCTGCTCTTATACCTGTAACCATATAAAGACGCTCTCTATAAGAAATGTTAAGTTGAAAGTTTCGATTCGATTACACCTTTTCTGGTATAACGTGTTAATGTAATAGTTGTGAAACACGCTCTTTTTAAAATACTATGTTTGGGTTAGTTTTTTCTCACTGATAATGATTATGATCGTTATAAGATACCGAAATGTACTTTAAACTCTTTAAAGTAATATCGTGTTGATATAAATTACCTAAAATTGTTGTATTACAAAAATCCGTTGAAAGGAACATAATAAAGTTTCTTATTTTCTTGTAAGACGGACACAACACTAGAATTCCAGGTAGATAACACATGGGGTGAAAAGTCCCGGGCCTAACAAAGAAAACACGTTTTTCTGTCTCATCTACGTAATTTCCATAAAGAATAACGCAATCACTCCAGTGTCACTCTAACATTTCAATACCACTTTTGTAGAACGATTTATCTTTTGCCTCAAAAAGACCTCAGTGTCAGCGATAACCGATAACAGCATTTTTGGGAGCCAAATCTGGCGAATACGGTGGATGTGGGAGCAATTCAAAGTTCAATTCAGGTAGTTTTGCCATTGTTTTGATTGACTTGTGTCACGGTGCGTTGCCTTGATGAATCAAAATTTTTTTCTTGACCATATCCGTACGTTTCTTTACAATTTCGGCCTTCAAACGCTCCAATAACGCTATATAATATTTACTGTTGATGCTATTTCCCTTTTCAAGATAGTCGATGAATATTACACCACGTACATCCCAAAATACCGAGGCAATAACTTTTAAGTACCATTCACATCTACCAGCACGTGACGTGTCCAGCACGTAACGTGGCACAGACACAAGTTTTCACACTATACAGACAACTCACTTACAGACGCCGACAGACAAATAAGAGATTATGCAAACGTTCCTACTACAAGCATGTTTGAAAACTTTTCAGTTGAAGAATTGGCTGGGGTAGCAATTTTACTTGAAGAAGAAGATGACGAAGGAAATAAATTGGATTGTGTGAAAGTAGAGCAAAAAAGGAAAAGAAGGTTTGGTGTACATTCAATGAATTTAAAAAGAAAAAAAGGAGGAGAATTCTACACCCTCTACAAAGAGCTAGTAGATGATGAAGACAGATTTTTCAAATACTTCAGAATGAAAAAATTCCTGATGCCACAGACACGTACCAGCAAAGACAAACTAATTCATACTAAGCGTGCCAGAGCTACAGACACGGACAGACATGCACAGACAAAATATTCTTTACGACAATACTGGCCGTTGCTGGTACGTGTCTGTACGTACACGTTCCGCTCAATGTCTGTAGATGTGAATACTCATATATATTCTACATGTAACAATATTTTTTGGGTCTTTGCTGGTACGTGCTGGATACGCCACGTGCTGGTAGATGTGAATGGTGCTTTACAGCTGATTGTTGTGCTTTCGGGCGCTTTGGACGAGGTTATTCAGTTGCTATCCACTCAGATGACGATCGTTTTGATTTCGGAGTTAGCACTAACTGAAAAACAGGCAATAAAACTAGCACCATCTACGTGTCAGGTCCGAAACTTTGCAGCCCATGTGTTAATTCGTATAAAGAATAAATTTTAGCATTGTTGTTAATCCCCTACCAAAAATATTTAAAATTTTAAATGCTGACATCAAGTCGTCAGCTCTATTCTTGTCAGCTCTTTTCTTCGCCTAATATTATAGGTGTTTACAAAATTATACGAAATATAACTTTGGATGTCTGCGCGAATCTAAGAAGGAAGAAGAAAAAGATCATACATCTGGAAAGGTCTTCCAGAAGCTCAATTATCGACTCCATTTGACTTTGACCGTTTCCGTAACATAACGTTAACGAAGACTCTACTACTATGCAATTCGTGATGTGACTTGTTAGATTAAGCGTTCACGTTTCTAGACTTCTTCATCAGCTCGCTATTGAGGGTGTCACCTACATTTTAAAATGTACCGGCGTAGACAGATGTATTTGACGTTTCTTATGTGCTGCTGTCAGTCTAGATTCATGTCAAACGTTAAAGATCGGATTTTCACTTAGTTACCAGCTGGATAAATATCAATGAGAATGGTTAATAAAATTTGATACCCAACCATGAACTTTGCTGAAATTCTATAGCAATGATGTTGAATGAATGTTCTGAGTGGAAATAAATCTTTCGGTCACGTCCACCTCCGATCTCTCTAGAGCTGAATGAGGCATTGGATTGCCTCAAAAGAATACACAATCTAAACAAAAAAATAGACAATCAGACGACCCTCGGTGCATTTGAACATACAAACCTGTTTTCGTGGAAACATTCGTAAGAATGACCCGTCGTTAACCGAGCAGCGATCATCTAGCGACCGGTGACATCCGGTCATCCAAAGGAAATCGCCTTGGCGATGACTGGTCAATAAAACTCCTTTACTCGTTCTGCAATCACGGGCGCTTCTATAAGGGATGAAAATCAAAGAAAATCGTGATAAAATGTATCTAGTCTTCTGCTGTCAAAAGCTTTGGAAAAGCAGAGAGAAATGATGTAATTTTAAAGCAACCAATACCTATACCTAAACATGGAAATGCATTTAGACACCGAAAACGATTGGACACTTTACTTTTGTTCTTATATCCATGAATTTACAAGCTGTAACAAGTTAATCCATCCTAGATAGAGCCAGTCCAAAAAATTTCTGGAAAACTTCATCCGGAAACATGGAGCGTGAGAAAATGGAATAGCAGATGGACTAGCAAAAAGGGGGACTGAAAAACCCTTTTGCGGTATCAGCTCCAATGTAATATTGGAAGAAATAGGCAAAGAAAGGAGAAGATCTGATCATTAAAAAGATCTAGTAGGGCTTAGACAATTGAAGATTCTGATGGGTGACTACAACCCGTTGAGATCAAATGAATGCGTAAGTCAAAGGAAAACTGCACTAACAGTTTTAACAGGGATCCTAACGGGACAGTGTCGCCTGAACGGGCACCTAAAAAAGCTCAAAATATTGTAGGAAGAAGAATGAAGATTCTGTGGCGTGGAAGAAGAAACCTCCACCCACATACTTCAGAAGCCTAGGGCACAGCACCTAGGAGATTATTGGAGAGAAGAATAATGTTTTAATACCTCATATAAGTATTTTCAATAAATAATCACAATTTATAATAATTTTCAATGATCTAAGAATCTACATATCTCCTAAATCATACATTTTAACCTTTTTGTTAAAACATTGATTGAAAAATTAATTTCTGCTATTTTTAGATTGTACAGGTTGTCACTGTAAAAATTACGGATTGTTAACCATTGGGCACGTGCCGCCCCTGGCCCTATAGTAGTGTAGAATTATTTAATCCGTCAAACAAACTACATGGACATACGTAATAATCCGTTAAAAATTCGTAATGTTCCAATGTATAATTAAGAAAATGTACTTAAATTTAAGTTCTGATTTCGCAACTTTAAATGCCTATATCTCAAAAACTGGGGGTTGTATGGGAAATTTTTTTTACGTCACAGCTTTATTTTCACGTCATCTACTCACTCCCGAATTTTTTGCATCAAGTCCCGGAACACCCTGTAAAATGTTTAAGAAAGATGTCCCTTCACAAATTGTAGTGTGAAAATATTGATAATTTTTACTTTATTTCTCTTAGTCTATCCTTTTAAACATATGTAATTTGTGGATTTTTAATGATGTTTTCAGCTTATTCCACCACAAACTCATTAAGCAAGCTCTTTTCGTGTACTAAAAATTCCGACAAAGAAAACGTAACACACCTTATTGCTCCCTAGTCGTACGTTATTAAAGTCAGTAATATCAACTGGAGTACTGGGCGATGTAATTAATTATAAAAACGTTGGGAATAGGAGTAAATAAATGTTACGAAAGCTCAGATAAGACATTTACAACTAAAAGTTATATATACAAATATTTGTGCTATCTTCAGAACGTTAGATTTGATTACTATACAATAAAAAATATGTATTAAGCATGAAGAATTTATTATATGCTATAAACAGATTGACAGTGGATAAAATAAATATAATTATACAGTTTTTGGTTTCTATCATAATAAATCATTACAGATATTAGTTCAGGAATATACCGTGGAGAATTTGATATATTATATGAAAAGAAGCTCGAATTTGTTTGAGGGATTTCTAGTCTAGAGGCAAACATTTTAGGTGTTTTGTTTTTCGACTGCTTATTTTACTGCCTTCCAGATGAATTTTATGTTTTCTGGAACCAATTCTGTACAATAGAATTTGGTAATCAAGGGTGCCTCAAAAAATGCCTCAGGCAGAATATTTAGGCTGCTTAAAAATCTTGGGGCTATAAATTATCGACAGTGTTTGAAACAAAATGATTTAAGAAACAACAACAACAACAACAACAAAAAACGATATATACGTAGCAGCGAAAAAAACTGGAAAGCGACTTACCGGTACTTTATCTTCTCTCCTGCAATGCTGGCCAGCTCAGAGGATGTTGTATATCACGAGGTGCTCCCACAGTTCACCGCGGATTTGATTGCTAGTCTTACTTATCTAATAACTACCACACTAAATTAACTAAATTATCCATAAAAATGGCGTTTCAACACATTCGGCGATATTCGATCGTACTGCCCGTACCTAGGTCTCTGGTGGTACTACTTTTGGTTTTATGCGCACAATCGTGGTCGCTTATATGTTCCTTTGCCTTTCGTTGCTATTGAAAAATTCGCCACATTTGAAATAACTGTTAAACTGTAGCTGTGGTAAATCTACAGCGATTATAATATATGATATAAATGAAAAATTACCTAATTAAGTGTTTAAAACGCCTTCCACAATATATATACAAAATAAAAATAAACTATTAATTCTAGGTTATGAAACTTGTTCAATCATACTGCACGAACACTAAAGTTACAACGCCTCGCAATCCGTTTCCGAGATAATTGAGGCATTCCAAACTTAAAACTTACTTTGTACATGTAGGATATACACAAAAAATCTAATAGGTCGCAGTGTCCGAATAACATTTGTCAAGCTATTGCTTCGTTTAAGCAATGAAACCTGTAACTTTTGAACTGTGGAGTGTTTTGAGTTTTCAAATAAGTTATTTGAGGGTTGGTATAAAAATTTCAATGGTGATGCCATCCATCTAAATGTAGTCCCACATTTCATTTAGGAATGCTTATTCTGCATTTTCCTTACTATTTAACTGACTACCTGTAAATGTAAATTTTTGTGAGGAATTAGGTATTGAGTGTTATTATTTTGATAAAATTGCAATTTATAATTTTTAAAAATAATATTTGTTTTTTTTTTGTTGTAGGTAAGAAAACATCCACAGTTGGCCTTATGTAAGTACAAAGAATAAGTTGATTTTCGTTACAAAATAATATTTTCCTTGTTTAATTGTACAAATATTTTAATACAACATGAAATTATTGTGCACTTCTTCAATGATGATGACATTTTTATTAGTGTGTTTATCACATTTTTGTAACACGCTGTAGATTACAATAGTAATTATCAATTGTGACAACCGTACTATATTAATACACTTATATGCTCATAATCCGTTCCATAATGAGATCCATTTTGATACAGATTTTTCATAACGATAAAGATTTTTAATCATTAGAAACCCGTAATTTTTCAATCAAGGATGCTGTTCATTTGACGTTTGTCCTAGATTCCTTTCTAATTGCTTTATTTGTCAAAATCAGTAGATATTAAATTTTAGTAGAATATAACTAACCTTGGAAATTATATTATCAAAGTGTGTGATTATAGCGATATAGAAGAATTACTATCGACTCCACATATATCGGATCATGTTTTTAGTTTTCCTATATCCATGGAAATACCCGAGTTGATACCATTAATAAATACAATTTTGTAGAATTTTTTATTGAAATACGCGTAATTACTGTTATTGTGTTCAATACAAATATAAATATAATATTTATACTTCTTCAATATTTATCGGGTGTAAAAAAATATCGTATGCAACTCTCATGTAATGGTTATTAATACATGGTCGTTGCACATAATATACTATTACAGAACTAAATTTAATATTATTTTCCAATCGACGTTCTAAACTGGTTTATTTTACGATTAATAGGACCGCATCATTTCCGTATATCTTCTCCTAATATTATTGAGCTTCGACAGAAAGAAAACAAATTAATTTACCAGGATTACCATTAGAAAACTGTCAACATCGATGATTGCAAATACGATTTTGCTACATAATCCTATTACTTTGCTCAGACTTGTTACAACATCTGTACAGTGTGTCAATTTGAAAACTCTCAATCAGATATAGTTAATGAAAAATTGATGATATCGAAAAATTCTCGAAACCATTTTTAGGGTAGAAAGGAGCACTCAAATTACAGAAGACAACTCACCCCGATGAACCTCTACTTTTGATACATTTTTGGAAAGCTTCTAAAATTGCTATCCTCTTTAAATACAAATTATACTGAAAAATGTTCAAGAGAAAAAGACCGTTCTTGTGATACAATATCAAGAAGCTTTGAAAGTGCCAATAATATCCTGTTGAAACCATAAACTTTCATCAAAACCTCCAGGATTACTTTATGAGCACACACAAAACTATTATATTTTTGTCCACCCTGTACCAATTGGAATCAACATGTGATACATTTTTGGAATCAGCTCAGCTAGAGTAATCCGAAAATTGAGACAAAATGGGGGTGTTTCATTTAAAAAGAAATGATGGTGACGTCATTACTCGAAAGTAATTCACCCTGTATATTAGATTATTATTTTAAAATACGGTAAATTAAAATGAAAAATCGACGAGTTTCAGGATTATTTCTTGAAATGGTCTGTTTAGCTAAAAATGAATTTTTTGTTCCATACTTTACGGTATGTATGAAGTTGTCTGGTAAAATTACAGGAAGTTACAATATTAGTGTGCGATACTTTATTGTTTTTTTGGATTTTTGTGTAGTTTTCTGTTTAAACTATTAATATTACATAAAAAGTATATCAAAGATAGGGAGTTCTTTAAGTCAGGTATTTGCAAACATGCTTGAGAAGAGGGGCATAAAATTAAATGGGATTCGACAAAAATAATATTGAAAGAGCCCAATAATAAAAGACGAAAAATCAAATAAAGTGCTTTAATACAACTAAATTCAGATAAATGTGTAGCTAGTATTTCAGCCGAATGTAGTCAAATTTGGTTACCAATGTTAGAAAGAGAAATTTCCAATAATCAATTACCTGCGTTATCAGGATAGCATCATAAGTTTTTATCCAGGTTTTCTTATGATTTATCTTTGGAATGGTTGTTAATCGATACACATTTCAATACACAAAATCACCAAACTGAGTTATACATATTTTGAAAACAAAAATAATCATACACAAAAAAGTAACAACAAACGCGTTTTTATTAACAAAATTTCCAAAATAAGCGAAAAAAAAAGCGCTATCCCAATAAAAACCGTTCCTGGAACGTGCACTTCACTGGATTCCATTTCTAGTGGACTACATATCGTTAGAGTGTCATTAAATAAAATATTTTATCTCACATTTTACCAGAGGTGTGATCTACTATGAATGGACCTTAATAAAATTTGACAACAAAGTTTTGTAGTCTTAAACTTCAAAATATTATTGATTGTCTAGTTGTCAAATTTTTTCGTTGTGTCAGATAGGGACCAAAAAATTATTTCTTTACTAGTTAATCTTGACAACGGTAGCTGGAACGCTACCGAAACGTCGAAATGAAAAATAAAAAAAAATTATTGTGGTTTGATTCCCAAAAAAATAAGAAAAAAGAATAAGTAATGCCACAAGGAACTTACAGAAGATATTGGCATAGTTTAACTTCTATTGGTTCATTCTCTAATTATTTTCTTTATATTATCTTTGGTATTTCAACTAGTATTATGATAAATAGCAAAGCAATTAAAGAGGAGGGATAGAAAATATATTAACTATAACTTCAATATTTTTTCCAATATTTACAAACAGGAAATCAATAATTAAGTCACCAAAACCAATCTACAAGTTAATTATCTCCTTCTCCAAATACACTGTAACTTGTTTCGGTAAAATTACTTAACTAACTGTCATCCATAGATTGGCAATAATGGTAGATGACAGCCACTTCCAGCTAACCTGGATAAACTGTTTGTATTTTCTTCAGATATTATGTACCAAAATTGATAGAAACTGTCATAGAGGTTGGTTTAGAATGAATATTGATCATAGATTAAAGTCGGACTAGAGAGAAAATTAAATACCACATTGTTATTCTAGTTGAGTCAATAAGGTTGAGTAAAGATGGGATTATCGGGTAAATTTTGCCGTCTTTGAGATTACTTCTTAATAAGATAGGAACGTGAAATTTATAGGATACTTGTTCCTTTTTTTTCTTAAATCCTTTAAAATATATAACCACTTTAACTCTCTCAAACATTTTCACCCACGTTAAACTCAAATATTATTCATTTAAGTAGAAATGTAACAAGTAATATTCCTTTTGATAGCCGGAAAAATTCGATTCAGCATATTAATAAGGTTGAAGGTACCTATCGATATGCTAATGTCACTGTAGCACCCTTAGTTATTTTTTTAAATTGAGACGATAGTGATATTGAACTAGATTTGGGTGAAATAGTTGGTTGTAAATAATATAGAATAAGTTCATTCATAAATTACGTCACAGGAATTTTAGGACTTGTTAACCCCTCCCTTGTCAAAGGTTGCTATATTTTTAGAACCCCCCTCACCCCTGATGCGACTTCTCACATTTTTCAATTTTATGCTTGCATTTGAAATTAAGCGGAAGAAAAAAAGTTATGTTTTCATTTTTTTATTTTTATTAAATAATCTTTAATAAAATCAACATTAACAGTAAAATATTTTAGACAACAGAGGCTAGTTGAAAACTTTTAGTGTTTTAAATGTTAACATGTGATGTCACAAAGCTTTTGACCTCTCCTACCCCTTGTCACATAATGTCACATTCCGGTGATACCCTCCTCCCCCCTTTAGCATGTGAGATAATTTATGGATGAACCCATTAGTTGTTAGTAGGAAATCTATTCACGTAAATAATATAAGTATATATTTTTCACTATTCACTGCCAGCTTTTTTGTTTTATTTACGGCCATAGTTCATTTTCTATTCACTTTGCTCCTTTTCGATTTTATTTCAATTAAATATCAGTCATTATTCAAAAAATGTAATTTTGATACCCTACACAGTTTTGCAGATATAGTTGAAAATAGTTTTAAAATGAGGCCATTATTAACCTACACATTTTTTATTTGAAACCTTTTTTTATAAAATCTGCCAATTAGATATAATAAATCAAAGCATATACGGTGGGTAACCCTGTATGTTTCAACAGTTTAATTTGTTCAATTCCAATTAATGAATGGAAGTTTTATTTGTTTTTGAAAAATTTTATGATTTTTCTTACAAAATAAATTCAATTTATGTTTTAGTATCTAAATTTTACCGAGTACTGATATGTTACTGTTTACTGTACAGGTAAACTGGTATCTCGTGACTAGGCGGAGGTTCTAGTACGCAGAGAGAGAACGTATTCGGCCAATATCGAGCTGTCCACGCATAACGTCGGCGCATCGTCACCTCATTTCACGAGATACCGGTTGGAGTTGTACAATGAGGGATTGATAAACTTTTATTACGAGTCATCGAAATATTGTGAAACGTTCTTTACCATTAAATTAAATTGGAAAACTCGTTAAATATGTGTATATACTTAAATGAGAATAATTTATTTTCTAATTACAAATTATCCATTTTAAAGGTAAATACATATTAATTTTGTTCTGTCCTGCGGTTTTCTGCTAGAACCGAATTAAAGTAACTATCTTTTCGTTTACACATTAATATCTGATTTATCCTCATGAGAGTCCTGAAATTTCTGGAAAATTTTAACGCTTCCCAGGAACTGAGAGGATTTATCGCCAGTGACGTGTCATTTCCGGAATATGCATAGATACCCCTGTTCATTCGTTCACATTGACTAGAGCGCGTTCTGTTTTTTTAATCTTTCCAGTTCCAGAAGCTTTCATTTTTTTGCTCAAAGAAATTGAATGTCTTTTAAAGGATCGAAGTCGTAAATATATAAAATCGATGACATATTTTTTTTGGAGGCAATAATTACGTTTCTTTGTTGTTGTTTCGTTATTGTAAAGATTTGTTTCCGTCAGATTCTTATAAATAAAATTTGAAACGTTTTCCCAAGTTAAATCGAACTTTCAAAAACGCGCGTTTTTTAAAGTTACCATGGCAACATCAACAACTCGAGAAACCAAGTCTAAATGACAATTTTTTTATTATTGATCTGACAGGAGTACTTTGTAACGTCAAAACCTTTATTCGAACAATATTTAACAATTTCAATTTTTTTTATACGCATCAGAAGATTTTTGCGGTATTAACCGCGATTCTGCTTTAGTACTTAAAAAATCGATATTAGAATTCATTTTTATGCACTTCGGTGACAACAATAAATCTTAAAGACAAAATGCAAATTAGTTTATGTTTTTCTCATTTCCATGACAATGCAAGCATCACGAATTCAACCATTTTACATTATTAGTTCTTATTTCCATTTCTTGTTGTTGTAGTAGTTATAGATACCAGTATATATTTATAATTTCAAAGAGCACCAATAAAAAAAATAGCGTAAAGTATTCGTGGATAACTGGTCTCTAAAACACTTGCTCTTTTTCGAGCACTCCGACTTCGCCGTCGTGCTCGAAAAATCGCGCGTGTTTTAAAGACCTTAATATCCACTTATACTTTAATATACTATTTAGTGAAAAATGTCATTCTCGATAGAAAGTTTTGCAAAACCCGTCTCATTTTATATTCAGTTTTGTGAAAACCGTATAAATTTTTGCACTAAGTTCGAAAATAATAATGTTTACGAAGTAACAAGTAACTGTCAACATTTATAAATAATTTTCAAATTGTCATTCTTTAATAAATATTTGACAAAAATGTTAACTATTCAAGAATTATAATCACTATCAAAAATAACAATACAGAATAGTAATGTAAGAAACACTAAGTAAGTAAACAAAAAACATCTATTCAATATATCCTCCCCCAGCTTCAAAACATCTTTCAATTATCTTTCTAAATTCTTTGCAAGTTTTTCGCAGCATTTCTGGGGTAATTATGGTTGAAATTATTTGCGTAAAGTTGTTAAATCGGGGGATCGGGGCGGAAAAAATATTGGTCCATAACGTCCCATCCATCGCCATGGAAAATATTCATCCAGTCAGCCTCTAATTAGCAAAGTCGAATGTGATGAACATCCATCATGTTTAAAGTACATTTTACACCGTTGCTCGAAGGGAATATTTTCTAATTCATGTATTAAGAAGTAGTCCAGCAAATACAATTATACCTCCTTATTTAATGTATACTCCAGAAAATACGGTCCGATTATTCGATCCGGTAAAACCGCACACCAAACATTAACTTTTTTTAGCAAATTGACTATTATAGTTAATCCTGTAGCTCGTGTTTTCATTAGCCTGTAATGTCCTTTAGGCATTTTAAAGTAGGAGATTTGGTTTTATTAAAAAGGGAAGATAGGACAAAATTATTTACAATTACAGAGGTGAGTGATGTTAACTGTAAAGTAAAAATAAGAGTTAGGTACAATAAAGGAAGTGCATAAAAACAGAAAACACCCTTATTGTAAACAAACATTGAAGGTCATTGTGCACGAGTAACAAACAATTACGTATATTACAGACAAGCCAGTGAAAGTGAAAAATAATTGCAAAAGATAAATGCTACATCGGCAAAACAAAAACTATAACCATATGTATCTTTAAGATAAGTTATCGGGAAGACCAAAAGTTACTGTGGACACTGGAAGGCAACTTCTCCCGGCAGAATCTAGAAATGTGTCATGCAATTTACCAGAAAATTTTTTGCTACATAAAGGGAAGAAAAACTAAATTATTAAAATTTTTGTCTTTCTGAAGGAGTTTCAAATGAATTTATTCTTTTATAAAAGGGAAAGGTGTAATGTCCTTTAGGCATGAACCAGATTAAGAAATAAATCCATTCGAAATTATACAAATTATCAAAAACGTGATAAAGTCAAGTTCAACGCTGAATAAGCAGTATGTGATTTATTAAGATTACACGACAATAAATAACAATAATATTACACCAGTTTGAACTTGAAGTAAAATATATTTGTGGTATTATATTGGCTAGGATCCATTCTTAATTAATTCTTATTATCATTGAGTTGATATTAAGTTAATATTAATAGTATTATAATCTTTAAGGTATGTATAGTAATCAATAAATATAAGTACAGTTTCCCAGTGAACCAGAGAGTTTTATTAAACATAAATGGGCACCCAGGAGGAAGGGACGTCCACACACCCAATGTGGACACCAATTTAATACAAGCCTAATATCGACAATTTTGGGAAGAAACGACTACGTTTGTTGTCAACGTTGCTTCATCAGAACACAAAATATTATTGTGAAAGAATCGGTCATGCATACGTTTTTCATCAATCATCGACAAAAGTCTAACCTTGTGTCATAATCATAATCTTGTAAGGTATGAATAAATTTCGGTTTGAATGGATGAATTTTGTTTTGCTTAAATATTTTCTGTAAGTGACTCTTGCAAAAACCAACCTCCACTGCTCTTTTTCGTAGACTTGGAATTTTCACTTAACGAATGCATAGCTAGTGCACTAGCTGCATCATCCTCCTCAACGTACGCCTTTTTCAATTTCTTTTTGTCTGGAACAGATCCTGTCTCATCACACTTCTTTATTAATTTTTTCAATCCACACCGCGTAATGGGTCGTGAAATTTTGCTATTGTATACTGGTACCCAATACCATAACACTTAATAAGATATACTCTTTGTTGAATAGTTAACATTATAGTGGAATATTTATTAAAGAATGAAAATTATTTATAAAAGTTAACAGTTACATGGTACATCGTAAACGTAACTCACTTGATTAGTACATTATTTTCGAAAAAATTCATACGGTTTTCATAAAACTGGCTATAAAATGAGACGGCTTTTGAAAAACTTGAATTTTATTTCATTTTATGGGGTTTCGGAACAAGCAAAACTTTTTATCAAGAATGGCATTTTTCACTAAAACTAATATTTAAATATTTTTCACCAATAGGATACCCCATCCGTGGACACGCTGTATACCATTGGGCATCCCAAAAACATGTTATTGGATGTTTACAGAATTGATTATTGGAAAAAATATGAAAATATATTTTTTTTCACCTTCCCCGTACTTACAAATATTTATCTTTTAAAGTAGATCTTCTCAAACGTAACTTAAAGCAACCAAGATCCCAGATTATACTAGTTAGATAAAAACAACAACCGTCGATGTGTTAAATATCACTATCATCCGTTATATCGTTAATTAGTCGCATGCCAAATGAAAAAAAATAAAAACAACAATTTTTTGTCGTGTAGCGGCTTTATTTATAGCGTATAAAATGGCAATTTATCGGGCGAATCTGAAAGATTGAAAAAAAAAAATAAGAAATGGGAAACACAATCTCAGTGCCAGTATAAATGATTACATTATTAAAGACCCTCGCCATCCAAGGTGCCATTACATTTATTTTAATTACAATAATTGTATGCCCGTTTAACTAGATTAGCATATGTATACAGGGTCGTACTGTGGACTGACAGTTGATTTGCTAAATTAACATATAGTTTATACAATATTCCATATTTCAAATTAAGTTTCTGATCTATGTTGTAGACTATAATTTGTAACGAAATGTTAGTTATATAATAGCTTAAGTTTTTGATTGAAAAGCGAAACAGGAATTACAGCAGGGATTTCCTGATGCCAGAAGAAGGTGTTAAAGCTTTCCCTTGCACTATCAGTAATTTACATATCAATTTCACGGTAATTTAAAACCAATTTTAAGAAACTTCCACATTATCTCTTGTGGTTATTCTTGTGTAGAAGACAATCGCTATTGCATGTTATTTCGTGTACTTTTTATTGGTAGATGATATTCCAATGAAGATATGTGTTTGATAATATTTAAACATGAAAAAATAAAATTATATTTATATATAATGGCTTGACACATGTGGAGTTACGTCGAGTATTCTTTCAGGATCCGCTTAATTGAGGTGGATCAATCCCCGTTGTAAGTTTAAATTCTTTCACTTGTGTCCCTCCATAGTTTCCTATTTTTTGTTTCCAGTCTGCTACTCTATTGAGGTCCACCTCTACTTCATTTTGCCACTTTGATCTGGGCCTACCGCGTCTACTTCTTCCTCCTGGAACCTTCCTCCTACACTACAACATATTGTAGGTTACTGATTCAGCTCCTTCTCTCCATACCTGTCATAGCAATTTAACTCGTTGTACTTTTATTCTTTTTACAATGTCCTCACCTTTCTGTTCGTCCAAAAATTAAACTGTTCGTTCTAATTCTATATTCATTCTCATTTATTTTTACTTTATTGTTCTCATGATCTTCCTCTCAGTTATTCTTAATGTTTCCTCCTCTTTCTTCTTTGTTAACGTCATTATTTCTGCTGAGTACATCATTATTTGCCTTATTATCGTTTTATATATATTTTATTTTGTTTGTTTTGTTTACATTTTGCTTTTAAGTAGTTTCTCATTAGTGTGGTAGGCTCTATTTGTATTAATCATCTTTTCTTCAATTTCACTGCTTCTATCTCCTGTGTTGTTAATCATGACCTCTAAGTATTTATATTTTTCAATTTCTTGAATTTCTTGACTGTCACTGTAGATCCTGATCTGCCTGTTGTTGTAGACTCTCATGTTATTTGTCTTGCACATGCAAGTATTTCATAAACCTCTGCTTGAAATACCGAGGCGTATTTACCAAGCGAGACGATTCCTTCGTACTTGCTCGACTTGCTGTATATACCTGCTCCGGTGCCGAGCTCATTCCTTGATCCGTCTGTATACCAGATTAGATCATTCGCTCTGCTGAGTGGTGGTGCGTCGTCTTCCTCAAGCTCCTTTCGATCTTTGATGAGAATCTCGAAGTTCTTGCGAAAGATATATCTGGTGGTCATGTGGTCAATGTCGTCATCCACGTGCCTTATTTCTGTGTGTCCTCTTCCATCTGCAACGTCATGATCTGATGCTTTTTCCACTCGAGTTAGAGCTGCTCTTGCTTCGCACATTATGACACAATGTAGCGGAGGAAGGTCTGTAGGAGTAGTCTTCATTGCCCCTGTAATGCCTATGCATGCAAGTCTTTGGACCTTGCTTAATTTTAGCATCGCAGAGGTTTGTCTAATCTTTGGCCACCAGACCAGAGATGCGTGACTTTTACTGTATTTCATAATATCCTCATACCTCCCAAACGATTAACATATTTTATAACATTAATAAACATGTTTTGTCTAAAAAATTTTAATGTTATTTCAATTTCATAAAATACTAACTACGCTGCCTACTTATATGAACAAAATCCTCAACTTTGACATAATATGTAATATTGTATAGAATTAATAAACTTTATGACACATAATAAATACAAAGCATCTTTTAATAACTATTTTTATGAAAATCAGGCACATACACATCCACTAAACCAGTACATCATAAAATAATTGAAGCATTAAATTAACCACGTGCAATCTCGTGGCCATCATTATAAAACCGTATACAACAATGGTTATTGATGTCACAAGCATATCAATTTAATTGGTATATATGGCTCTTTATGATTTAAAACACAATTCGATTCAGATTTGAAAAAATGTTTAATGGTACAAGGTTAGGCGTCAATCGACTAGGATAGGGTAACAGCTTTCTTTTTGAGGTCGAAATTAATTAAATTCGTCTGTGTTTACGATTGAAGTGGAATAGGTTTGCCCGGTCAAGCCTACAATAATGTACAGGGTAACTTATCGATAAATATTGTCCCAAAAATTTATTGAAATCTATTTCGTTTTGTTACTTGCAGTTTTAGCTGCATCAAGTGAGCTCATTTGATAACTTGTAAACTCATGTCACTAACAAAAAGTAGGTACGCAGTTTTATCAAAGCTACCTTTTACACAAAAACCTCTCAATAGATAATTGGCCACTTGTTGCTAGTATTACTTAATATATCTGGTGTAGAAAAACATTTTGACAAGCAATAAAAAACTCTACGGTTACTTCAAATAGATTAATTATAAACAAATTCTGCCCATTTCTTTTTGTTTCGTGCTACCTCTTTAGCATCTTTCCAGTTTTCTTCCTCTTATTCAGGCACTCCACTACCTCATCATTCCAGCTCTTTTTGGGTCTTCCTCTCGCTCTTTTCTTTGCTGATTTCGCCTCCCATATTTGCTTGGTCTTTCTGTCATCCTTCATCCTTATTAAATGTCCGAACCATCTGAGCTGTTGTCGTTCTATAATGTTCAATATAGGTTCTACTTCAAGCTCTTTCCGTATATCTTCGTTTCGTAATTTGTCTATTTTTGTTACTTCCTGAACTTTCCTTAAAAATTTCATTTCTGCCGCCTGTATTCTGCTTTTTTGTTGTTTGTCAAGATTCCAGCTCTCGCATCCATACGTTAGGACTGGTCTGACAACGCACCGTATCACAAGTCAATCAAAACAATGGCAAAACTACATGAATTGAACTTCAAATTGCTCCCACATCCACCGTAGTCGCCAGATTTGACTAACAACGACACGCAGACCTAAAGAAAATGATTGCCGGTAGGAAATTTCGCTCGAATGAAGAGGTTATCGCAGACACTGAGGCCTATTTTGAGGCAATAGATAAATCCTTCTACAAAAATGGTTTTGAAATGAAGACCATAGGCAAAGAAGGTGCTATGTCAATTTTTAAGGAAATTGAGTTATCAGTGCCATCTATTAGAAAAATTTTAAAATCCTATCCTATCATTCAGGCTATAAATGCGCTCAGTCAGGAGTAATTTCAATTTTTAATATCGACGAACAGCCTAAAAAGGCGCTATGTCAGTGCAGTGCTGGGTAAGAAGGCGCTTAGTCAAACTAACCTTTGCGTTTTTGTTATTTATTCATTTCGTAGTAAATTATGGCTTAGTTTGTTTATTTCAACACGTGGTGTTTGATGTAAAAATAATAATTATGTCGGAATCTGAAAATAGTGATGTAGTAGTGCCTGCCTTGAATTTTTACCTTTTTTTTCTGTAATTAGGTGTCTTTCTTCTTTTTGTAGAATTTATTTACTCTATGATTTAATTTACTAAATAAACATTAATAATAAACATGGAAGGTACATTTGTGTATCATTTGGAATATTACTCACCCTAACGAACAAAAATATAAAGGTTCCAATGCTTTAGAACGGGTTTTCTCGGAATCCCGTTTTTTGACATAGCGCCTTCTTTGCCTGTGGTCTTCAAATGTTAGAGCGGCGCTGGAATGATTGCGTTGTTCTTGATGGAAATTACGTTGATGAATAAAACTAATTTTGAACAAAAAAAATCGTGTTTTCTTTGATAGGCCCAGGACTTTTCCCAGATTTTAATTCATGAAAATTGCGCATTTAAACACCATTTTTCTGTTCTGCATTAGGCATTATGAATTACACATTACGGATTAGGCATAAAAATAATGAATTGCACACTATCCATTGGCTAAACCAGCTAATTTAACAATGTAATAAAATTTCATATTTTCGATAACATGTTTTTGTATAAAATATTCAACATTCTCAAAAAGTTAACAAGAGGAATGTGTATTTTGTCGGCAGCGTTACATCACCTAATTCCCATATAATCACCATTATATTTGACTAATTAAACTAACGACATGCATAATAAGCCCGTTAACTGAAAACAAATCCATTGGAATCAATATAAAATCGTATGTGCTCACATTATGTTTCAGCTCTTTTATTATGCAAACCATCGCTACAAATCCTATCGACACACAAGCGGAGAATACAAAATATTTAAACAGGCTGATTGTGACACAAACTTAAGTATGAGTCTGTCACTGATTATTTAATAAACTGCTACACCAAAGTTCGTTTTATTAAAAATTAAAGTACGTATATATACATTAATAACGAGTATGGTTTCCTTTATTATCAATTCCACCGCTGCATATTTTCAATATGGTCGTTGAATTAGCCTTAATCGATTTTTCTTCAAAGTTGGGTAAAAGCTGTCTAAGTTCCTGGAGTGTTTTTGGGTATGGTTCATGGGAATTCAAGGCTCTTTGGAGCTGGTCCCATCGAGCAGATAGGATGCTCCATATCTACATCAAGAAGTCTTGAAATTACATTTTCACTGACTCAGAAAACGTCCGCAACTTCTCTCTGAAGACTACCCGCCTAAATTGTTTACATCTAGTAACACATGGGCGTTTTTTTTGTTCAAAATTAGTCTTATTCATCAACGTAATTTCCATCAAGAACGACGCAATCGTTCCAGCGCTGCTCTAACATTTCAATACCACTTTTGTAGAACGATTTATCTTTTATCTTTTCATTCGAGCGAAATTTCTTACCGGCGAGTATTTTTTTAGGTCTGCGAACAGGCAGTAGTCGCTGGGAGCCAAATCTGACGAATATAGTGGGTGTGGGAGCAATTCGAAGTGCTATTTATGTAATTTTGCCATTGTTTTGATTGACTTGTGACACGGTGCGTTGTCTTGATGAAACAAATTTTTTTTCTTTGCAATTTCGGCCTTCAAACGCTCCAATAACGCTATAAAATATTCACTGTTGATGGTATCTCAAGATAGTCGATGAATATTACACCACGTACATCCAAAAATACCGAGGCCATAACTTTTCCAGCTGATTGTTGTGCTTTAGGGCGCTTTGGACGAGATTCTTAAGTTGCTGTCCACTCAGATGATGATCGCTTTGATTCCGGAGTGAAGTGATGGATCCATGTTTCATCCATTGTCATATATCAACGCACGTTTAAACATGGTCAAACACTGCTGAAAAGCATCAACACGTTCTTGTTTTTGGTCAACAGTGAGCAAACGCGGCACCCACTTTGAACACAGCTTTCTCATAGTCAATTGCTTATGCAATATAAAGCCAACACGTTCTTTTAATATCTTTACGATGTCGGCTAACTTACGCTACTTCACTTTTCGATCATTCAAAATGATTTTGTGGATTTTTTCGATGTTTTCTGGTGTTACCGCCTCATTTGGAAGTCCACTGCGCTCCACATCATCAGTGTCTCTACGACCACGTTTGAAGTCAGCAAACCAACGTTTCATTGCTGTTTCTGAAGGAGCGGAGTCCACATAATACTTTTCAAGCTACTGCTTCGCTTAAACGGTATTTTTTCCATCAATAATCAGTGTAAAATTAAAACACGAAATAGCTTTTGATCCATTGTTTTGAAAAAATTAAAACTAGCGTCACTCATAGCACAGTAACACGAACTAATGAATAGAATATCATTAAATCGATTGCAATAAAACTAGCGCCATCTATTTGTCAGGCCCAGGACTTTTCAGTCCAAGTGTTATAATATAGTATTCCCAATAATTTGCCAACCATCGCAATATTATGTATTTAAGAAATACATCATTAATTTCGCTTACTTAAGTTTCGAATGTAAACATAATTTTATCAAACGTAACAACCTCTGGTGTCCTAAACCGACTAGCATTAGAGAAACACGAAAAATATACTTTAGCTGAATTGTAAACGTTCCTCCAAGAAAATCTCTACATCGGTTAAACAAAGGAAACGCTTCTAGGAGTCTTTTGACATTCCGTTCATTATATTTCACATCACTTAAAGTTTGTTAATAATGGACCGCTATATGAAATGTATTACTTGGCTGTCTAATTAGACTCAGAAAATATCTACTGAAGCAAGTACTCTAATGGCTTTTATGTTGTGGAAGGCATGTACACGATATCAAATTAGAGTTCATTTTAGAGGTAATTATTTGTTAATTATTAGAAATGTGGTTGGTCTAGACGTCACACAGAAGTTCGTCGAGAACAAAGGGCAATTAGAGGTGAATATACCTATATAATTTTTTACAATAATTACAGTTTTTAAATAAAAAATTATTAGTTTAATAATGAGGTAGTTAGAAAAAACAAAACCTTTATTATAATAATAATAACAAAACAGTTGTAAGTTAAACCTCGTATGTAATGTTTTTTCGTTATTCCAAAATCGTGAACTTATTGTATGCTTTTTTGAAATCTATAAAGTACGACTTAACTATAAGGCATTAACCGCAGCCTAATTATTAGGAATTACTGACGAGTGTAAAAAAATTACCATAACCCCCAATCCGATAGTTACTTAAAGTATGTTATAGAATGAACAAGGACGAATATTATGCGCGAATTTGTAAGCGTTGTTGCCAGTATATCGATGCATTGTTGCTAAACTAACGTAAATGACATTTCTAGTGAAAATCATGTTTTTTTTTTTAAAATAAAGCTTCTATTGTCAAGAAGGTACTGTCAAAGTGTAGTAAGCCTAGATTATACTCAGTGGCGGATTTACCAGCAGGCTGAGTAGGCTAGAGCCTAGCGCGGCAGATTTTAGGGGCGGCAAATTTTATGTCCCACAAGATTAGAAAAAAACATTTTTTGTATTCCTAAATGTTATTAGGTACACACAAACAATTCAATATATAGGGAAGCATGGGACATGGATGACTTCATAAATATGTTTTAGCTACTCCCATGCTTTAATTCCATCGTAAGAAATGCAGATGTACTCATATTTATTATTTACAACATTCAATAATTTTGATAATTCGGAATCTGGATCATTGAAAGATCTTGGTTTCTGCTGAATCAGAATTTGCAAAGCGTTTATCTTAATTTGTATATAGCAGTTCGCATAGCTCTATGTTCACCAGAAACAGCAGTTGAGTAAAGCTTTCTTGGCTGGAAACGAGTGAGACATTGTCTAAGATCTACCTTAAGCCAAGAAAACCAAAACGCCTTAGATTTGTTGTAAAAAAAATGTACCAAATGGTATCATGAAACTTTTATACCTGCTGCGATGGAATGTCATCCATATTATCAGCTTGATTCTTGCTAGATAATTAAATGAACCCAACCTGTTTCTTTTGCATTTTCAACTAAATTGTTTGGATTTGAAAATAACCTAGAAACTGACACATCGATCCCCTAGTTCACCATCGTACTAATTACTGAAAAAAAGTGTGGTAATTAGGACGGTAGTACACAAACCATGAATTTCGTTGACAAAAAATGATTTATATTATTTATATGATTGTCAACTAGGTTATCGAATTGTAGAGATCGGTAGGGGCGGCAAAATTTGAATAGCCTACTGGCGGCAAATGTGTAAATCCGCCACTGATTATACTTTAAACTTTATTTTTAACTATTTTAAAAACGTATGCCCATAATTTTTTTAATCATACCCGTAAAAGAAACGCGTTTTTTCTACTAATAACGATATTTTTATTAAAAATGTTATCTACACAAAAACTCTTTCTCTGTAGCTTTTGATATGTCTCAAAAATGATGTCCACCACCTGGTAGTCATCAACAAACAACGAACATTTCTTCAAAAAATACGTCAAAGGTTTGACGTATTCATTTCAATAACTAACAATTCCTTTGTATATTTTGAAACAACAAACCAAAATTACCATAAAACGCTTTTTAGCGTCTTCGACTACTGTCGTGTATCATAACGAGAATTACAAACAAGAAGGAACTAGTTAATTCGAAAATTCAACAAGAAACAAACGAACTCGTTTGCGGAGAACAGAAAAAGGGACGAACTTTCGTGAACAGTCAAGAAGGTCTTATTCCGATAAGCAAGTACGGAATGAGACGCTGTCCTGGTGGATCTGTTTGGAAGTAGATAAATTAATAAATTTAAAAATAGAAAGTTGTTCATTACACACACTGAATGTCATATAAATACGAGGGTTGCCTCTCTTATTTTGCATACAGAGGTAAAAAAACAGTAGATATCTCTATTCTCCACTTTGGAACCAATTCTGAAACCACTCGCTTGTTGGTACATTCAAATAAAATAGAGCTTTTCTAAGCGTTGACTGCATCTTTTGGAGTCTGGAACCTTCAACCACGCAGTTTGTTCTTAATTTTTGAGAAAGTAGAAAAGTCATTAGGACTCAGGTCGGGATTATATAGAGGATGGTCCGGTAATTGATGGTTTCTTGCTTTAAATTCGTTACTGGGGGGTTGGTTTTTCGAAACAGTTGAACAAATTGATATGTACAGGTCAGCAATAACAATACTTCGAGAACGGATAACTTTCGTTTTGGCACCCAAACAGTCGACTGACGTTTATTTTCCTGTTCTTAAGAGTGAAATCAGGATTTATCACCACTTACAATACTTATATATTTTTTGGACCTAATCTGCCCTCTAACGAAAAACCCCAAGTATCTTTCAAGCGGAAATTCACGCAATAAGAAAGTGTGCCCAGTTCAATATTGACAAAGGATATAGAAGGCAAAGGATTATCATAATGTCTGATAGCCAAGCAGCCATTAAAGCGCTGAGTTCTTGTGTAAACAGTTCCAAAATGGTGTGGGAATGCCTAGGCAAACTTAATGAACTAAGCGAGAACAATATAGTCACCTTACTGTGGATTCCAGGACACACTGGAATAGAAGGAAACGAAATAGCAGATGAACTAACGAAGAGGGGGACTGAAATACCCTTTTGGGGGCCGGAACGCTTTTGCGGAATCAGCTCCAATGTAATATTCGAAGAAATAGGTAAAGCCGAAGAAAAGAGATGATCTGATAATTGGAAAAATCTAGTAGGGCTTAGGCAATCAAAGATTCTTCTGGGTGACTACAACCTGTTGAGATCAAATGAATGCATAAGTCAAAGCAAAACTGCACTAAGAGCTTTAATAGGAATCCTAACGAGACATTGTCGCGTGAATGGGCACCTTAAAAGCTCAAAATAGTGGAGGAAGAAGATTGTAGATTTTGTGGAATGGAAGAAGAAACCTCCATCCACATACTTGCGAACTGCACAGTATTTCAGAATCCTAGAGCACAGTACCTGGGAGACTACTGGATAGAAGAGGGACAGTTACCTAAGTTGAGGCCTGCAGATATCCTAAAATTCCTCCGGGAAATAGGACTAAAGGAGCTACTAGTATCTGAGACTCTCCTCAGAAACTAAGTAGGAGTAAGGGGGGCACAATAGATCTTTTAGGTCTCAGTGAATGTTACCCCAAAATACATACATACATACATACATACATACATACATACATACATACATACATACATACATACAACAAAAAACCTAAAAATGAATATAAAAAAGCCTAAAAATTAATTTAAAAAGGATAGATATTTAACGAAAAACCTAAAAAATTGATAAAAGAAAGCCTAGAAATTTATAAAAACCTAGCAGCATACCGAAAACCCTAAAAATAAAAAAGTAAGCCTAGAGATTATTGAAAAGCCTAGACCCCTGAAAAAGCCTAATACTGAATAAGAAAAGTCTATAAATTAATTAAAAAAATACTAGCTTTATAACAAAAAATCTAAAAATTCATAAAAAGTCCAGTAATTATTAAAAAAGCCTAGCTCCCTAAACATGGAAAAATTTCCGCTGAATCGATTGGTGAAGACTAGAACGGTCTTTCTTTCCAATTAGTCGAATTATGGGTATCTTTTGTTTTGAAAAATGGATTTTCAAATTTTCATGAGTCTATTTGAAGGCGAAACAATGATTTTATCCAAAAACTAACTGTGCCAGTTCATTTTTTATCACAAAAAATCCTTAAGTAGAAATTTTAAGCATTTTTCTTAACAAAAAAATGTTTTCTTGTTGGAGATTTTAAAGCGAGAGGTATATGGGAATATTTTGCGATATAAACTCCCTCATTGCTTGGGATAATCGACTCAAAATTAAAAGAAATATGTAAAATATCCATCCAACCCCAATCTCTTTACTAAACTTCCAGATATACCCGAAACTAAGTCAGCACCATAATGTTTGGTTATGGTGATTCTGGCACGTAAAACTGAAACAATCAAAACTTCATAAAATGACGAAGCTCGCTCGCTCGCATCTTGAATTATCTCGTCGAAAACCCAAATAGAATACTTCTTGACGTCTAAAATCAACGCTTTATGGGTAAGGATTGACAATCATAAAAACGTTTTTTTGAAGTTCCGTTACTTTCCAACTTCAAAGTCTTGTATCTTAAAAACTAGTCAAAGGATTGAAATGTTCTCATCGTCATTTTTGTTCGGTAGGTCAAACTCTACAACATATCAAAATTTCAGACTATCTAGCCGAGAACCATTTTACATAAGAGTAGTGCGGTCTTCGATGCATTGATTTTAGGAGACAACTATCAATTTTCAATGAAGTTGTTTCCTTACGTAGGTATTCAATTATTTTTTGTGATTGGTATCACAAAAGATGGATTACCCTGTACAATAGCGCCACTGAAACTAACCAAACCATCAACCATCATGAATTCATCGAAAAGAAAGAGAAATATATGCATTGACGGTCGGTAGGTGGGCACGGGCACTAGCAGGCCACCCGTGATTTCCATTCACACCCCGAGATTTCTTCTTCTGGTCTCGAGCGAGTCGTTCACCTTACACTTCATACTCTTACATTGACTGTACAGCTTCGGCATTGCCTTATTTACCTTTACCTTTCCTTTCTTGTTTTTTTTATGACGTGACGTCTTTTATGCCCTGCATCTGGGACCCAAAAGGTCAGCGAGATCTTCACGCTGATATGCATATCAGCATTTAGCAATACCTTAATACCTATCAACTAAAACTTGAAATATTTTAAATAATCATAAATGGTATTAATAAATAGAGGTATAATACTTGATTTCTTTGTTACACGGAGTATTCACCTCCATCATTTTAAATAATTGATTAAAAGTAGTTCTAAAATAATAACTTTTTGCATATCTTTTACGCAAATCCAAAAAAATGGTTGAAGATTTTTTGCGATTTTGGGATTACTACTTCATCTTTCCAGTGTTACTTCTCGAGATATGTATAAATTATAAATATGAGATATACAGAAATTTTTCGTTTGTATGTATGTATAAAGGGGTTACATTCACTGAGACCTAAAAGATCTATTGTGCCCCCTTACTTCTACTTAGTTCCTTAGGAACGTCTCAGAGACTAGTAGCTCCTTTAGTCCTATTTCCCTGAAGAATTTTAGGATATCTGCAGGCTTCAACTTGGGTAAATGTCCCTCTTCTATCCTATAATCTCCTAGATGCTGTGCCCTAGAATTCTGAATTTGCAAGTATGTGGATGGAGGTTTTTTCTTCCATGCCACAGAATCTACATTCTTTTTCCTCCACTATTTTGAGATTTTTCAGGTGCCCGTTTAGGCGGCTACGTCCAGTTAGGATCCCTGTTAATGCTCTTAGTGCAGTTTTACTTTGACTTATGCATTCATTTGATCTCAACGGGTTGTAGCCACCCATCAGAATCTTTGATTGTCTTAACCCTACTAAATCTTATCTTTTCTTCTTCTTTGCCTATTTCTTCCAATATTACATTGGGACTGATACAGCAAAAGGGTTCCGGCCCCCAAAAGGGTCTTTCAGTCCCCTTCTTTGCTAGTCCATCTGCTATTTCATTTCCTTCCATTCCGGTGTTTCCTGGAATCCACAGTAAGGTTACTATATTATTCTCGCCTAGTTCATCAAGTTTGCCTAGGCATTCCCACAAAATTTTGGAACTGAATTTTTTGTTTAAACTTATAGTTAATAGTTAAAATATTGTGGACAGACCGGACATTTTTTAGTTTTTGGTCGATTGATTCGTTTGGGTTGCGCTCAACATCCCAGACACTTAAACTAAATATTTGTACTATTTCCCATTTTTTTTTCTCTCCTTCCATTCCATTCCGTGTCTTCTCTATAGACTTGACTTGGTGGATTTTGAATAGTTTTAATGGTTGTATTATTTCATCTTCAAATTGTTTCCGTCTAAGTATAGGAGAACAATCAGGATCCTGGTCGGGCTGCTGACAGTGTATCGTAGACTCAACAAACACATGAATCACACCGGATTGGCAGACATAACCACATGCAGGTTTTGCCAAGAAGATGAGGAAACCTCAGCACACGTACTGTGAAAGCCTGACGATAAGGGAGAGAAAACCACAACCCTCTCAACATATGGCGGACTTGAGGTTTAGCATTCGAAGTCTAGTAATAAGGTTGGTTGGTAGACAGACGAAACAGGCCGGGTTAGTGGGCCCCAACACTGCAGCCGTTGGCTTATTGTATTGTCCTGTCTGTCTGCTAGTCCGTGAGAAGATTTGTAACCTTGATGAAATCTAGAAGTCACTTCACAGTATCTTTTTTGGTGAGGTTGGATACAGGGTCATCTGGCTGTATCTGTCTATACATCCACTAACGTAGAGCCTCACATTCGAAAATTATATGGGTGGCTGTTTCGTCCTCCTCACCACATAATCTACATATAGGTTCTTCTTGGAAGATCCCCATTGTGTGAAGGTGCTTTCTCAGGCCGCAGTGTCCGGTCATAAGGCCGGTTACCAACCTGATATATAACTTTAGGATTTCTTCAGTAAGTTTTGGTATGGGTTGTTTAACCATCAGTTTACTGTGTTTGAGCTTCAGAATTGTTTGCCAGTATTTGAGGTGTTGTTTGTGCACTATTTCTTAATTCGGTGTTTCCTTGAATTCTCCTTTCCAATCTATTTCGATGTTTGACGATTAGATCAATTGGTGGGAGGCTTAGAACTGTTTCCATGGTTGCTGTCGGAGTACTTCTTTGTGCTCCTGTGATGCACTCACACGCCAATCTCTGGTTTTGGTTAGCTCTAGGAATGCTGGTTTTAGTCCCCATGTACTTCCAATCGCTCTTTTTTTTTGTCAAGGAACTCTAGCATAACAGGAGGGTGTCCAGGTCGGTAACTGTCTTCAAATGTCTTTTACCCAGTTTCCACAGTCTGGTGAAGAGTTCCTTGTCTACCCAATACCGTAAACTCTTTGTGTGAAGGTAACCTTCTGTCGGCCTTCATTTGAATTGGTGATATGTATCTAGCCAGTTCCGGATTTTCCATATCATGCAACAATTTGTGCTTCCACAGAACGTTTCCAGACCTACCAAATCTCCGTTAGAGCCTTCTTCAGTTAACTGGTCCGCTAATTCTTAACCTGAAATCCCCTCTTTTCTAGACACCCTTACTAGAGACACTGTGTTGTCTCCAGCCTATTGGGGAATTTTTTCTTTACAGTTTTCCAGCAGTACTAACTTTCTAGCTTCTGCAAATTTGCGAGCATCTGCAAAAAGTGTTTTTTGTTAATAATAATATATAGTCTATTTTCCTTCATTCCAGATATTTGTAAACAGAGTCTGTTTAACTGACACACACTATTATTATAATTAACCGTTTATATTCGTGAGGAATTCTGACGTATTTGTAATTCTAAATAAAAAAAAGTAACTATGTATAAAATACATGCATCATTGAACTTTTGTAAATGATACCGTTCCCGCTTTCTGCGTTTCATTGAAGAATTTATACGCCCAACATAAAGTGATAATGAGAGAGTCTGTGAAGTAAATAATAAGTTTGGTTAGAAAACGTTTACAGACGTGTGATTTGACTATTCCGTGATTATTAATCGGTGAAACACGCTTTTCTCGTTGAGGAAGTAATCATACGTTTCGAGAAATTTGTTAGGATGCAGCGCGTACTGTAGAGCGTTTACCGGGTGATACATCAACTAACAGTAATTGACCTCGGAACCTTAACAGTATCGTGGTCTTTTATTAACACCTTGCTCTTTATTACGGTAGGCCTTTGAGGTTATCGGATTTAAGGCGGATTAGAATCGCTCCTAGGCTAAAAATACAAAACTTGCGTGTGTATCAGTTTTTTTATATCAAACATTAATTTTTATTTAATAAGTATCTATTATAATAAAGTTCATTCACCAATGCCTTTAGTTACTCGGGTTAGAAAAATACTTGATTGTTGGATAAAAACCCACGCATCACATTTTCACACACAACTAACTCTACATCATCTGAAGTGGATTCGAAGTGAAAGAATTTGTAGCGCTTGTACCCCGAAACTATCCACTTTACAAAAATGGTAATTTACGTTACAAGTCCGGGAAATGGCTTATTGAAGTACAAGTCTGGATGTTTTCTAGACGAGTACTTTAATGACAGTTTACGTATCGTACAATGTTTTATTTCATACTGTGTGGTATTAAAAATGAGATTTTAATGTTTTATTTTAGATTACCTACCTCTATGTGGTTACGATTCGTGTTTTATCGCATAGCTTTTGATTTAGTTACTTAGTGATGCAAAAACGTGATGTAAAACAAAAATAACAAATTTAACAGTTGGTCATCCCGGTTGAGATAATTTTTTTTAATAAATGGAAGGAATCGAGCTGAAGCAACCATTAAATTGGTGCCTACGAAGTCTTCTGCTCGGTATGAGAAGGAATACCAGCTTTTTAACGAGTGAAGAAACACCAATGAGGTAGAAAACGTCATGAATGAGAATATCCTTTTGGCGTACTTCTTGGATATCTCCTAAAAGATGAATCCTGCGACAATGTGGGCAAAATATTCGGTGCTCAAGTCTATGCTGATGTTAAAACAAGGAGCTGATATTTTAAAATATCCAAAACTGGCGGCTTTCTTAAAAAGGCAAGCAGTTGGTCATCAGGCAAACAAATCAAAAGTTCTGACAAGAGAAGAAGTTAATAGATTCATGAAGAGTATCTTTTGATTAAGGTTTATTTTGCAAATTGTTAAGAAATTGTTGATTGCTTGAAATACAAGTTTGGTTGTGTGGTAATTAGCCCGTAATTGGTTATAAACAATGAATAAACAATTATTAAACAAATTGAATAACTAGAGAAATACTTAATCAAATTTCACCAAAATTTATAGGTAAGGGTTTTTTTGGCCGCTGATTACGATTCCAGCCTCGGAGAAATAAAAAACTAACTGTTTATATTTTTAATTTTGACAGATCCAAGTTTTACAATTCAAAAATTTCACATCCTATTTGAATTAAGCTACATAAAATACACAAGAACATGTAACTCTTTTGGCCATTTCATTTTTTTCGGTAATTTCGCAGCTAGTTGGCAATGGTGCATCTGGTTTTGAAGGCAACGAAGAGGCGGCTACTCCCTTTAACGGCCTGGGCCCGACAAACAAACAAATAGCAGGAATGGCACAATGGGCCCGCCAGTGGCCTCAGTGCCGGAACCTTGGCTTGAGTTTGTCTTGGCTAAGGTTTGCCTGACTAAATTAGTAGTAGTAGTTGTGAAGTACTGCTCGCAGGAACTTATCCAGTTGGAGAAGAAATAACCGTATTTTGGATCAAATGAAAGTTTAAAAAGTGTTTTTTGTGTCCCGTTAAACGGAGTTACGTGATTTTCTTCTTACTCACCCCTGATTTATAGATTCCGTAACGTAACGTAACGCAAGGATTTCCGTGAGACGATAAAGGATAAATCATAGGTCGACTCCACTACCATTCATAGATTGCCCTTACGCATGACGCTGATCGTGGGTGTAACGCGAGAGATACCCATCTCCATCTTTTTGAAGTTGCGTTGTGGTACGATGACAGAAGTAATCTATGAATGGTAGTGGAGTCGTCCTATGATTTTATCCTTGATCGTCTCACGGAAATCCTTGCGTTACGTTACGTTACGGAATCTATAAATCAGGGGCAGAGGACGATATGTACTTTTTTGGCAATGTTCCATTTTTGATTTGACAGCTAATTGAAAACTGTTAAGTGTCGAGATTAAATATTTAACATTCATTGGTCATTTGTCAACTGGTTGACAGTTTAGCATTAACGTAATGCGAAAAAAAAGGTTATTTTCTACGATCACTATCGAAAGTCGTCTTTTGTGCCTTGATTAGCAACTGCAAAGTTGATGTTTTCCGCGAGCTGTCATAATTTGACATTATTGGTGCTCTTAAGCAGAAAGTAACTTTGAAGCACGCCTAATTTTCCGCGAGCTGTCATAATTTGACATTATTGGCGCTCTAGGGCAGAAAGTAACTTATAGATAAAAGAGAGCTAGTAGTTAATTTTGGTGTGATAGTAGTAAAAAATCTTGTGTGTATTTAGAGCAGAAATTCTTTTGGTAGTTTCGACAGATTGCCGCGCTTCGCTAACGCGTCGCGCGGTAACTTTCTCTCTCAACTACCAAAGTACTACTTTCTACTCTTGCATGATACACAAATATCTAATTTTTTGCCTGTCACTTTTTTTGGGTAATTATATCCAGATTTTTAAGGACTCATTTAAAAGCCATGAATAATTACAACAAATTCAATTCACCTACAATTACGTCAAAAAAAACTGTTTGAAATATTTCAGGTTAAAGTAGGCATCTCATGAAAAACTGTGAGAGAAGTTTCCGTTTCAAAAACTGGCAATTTTTCCAATAGGTACGTTTATTTTGATATATTTTTGCCCCTCCCCCCCTTCTAAGGTCCACACTTCCAAAGTTGTATTATCGGATTTGACCCACCCTCCTTAACAAAATTCAATTCACTTTAAGTGTCTGCCATTATTTTCGAATTAATAAGCCCACAATTTACCTCCTTGATAGGATTATATGTCCAATATCCTCTTAGTTCAATTTATTACATAACTTTTTTTATCGTAAAATCAGTCGAAAAGATATATTTATGAAAAAATTGGCTCTGGATGTTCGTTAAACGTACACTACAATATTGAATGACTGTACTCTGGGAAAGTTTATGTTAAAAATGTCAAGCTTCACGATAAAACGTCATTTTTTACATGGCCTCACCAGTGTTACCAATTACCAAAATATAAATAGCCTACAAACTACCTGCTCAGAATAATAATTGGGAGCGAATAAAGGCTGAAAAGGTTCCTATATTATGATATATGTGCAAAATACGGGATACATAAAAAATACCAGTATCAATATCTGTCTCGATTTTCATTCACTACCGATCTGTCTGGTTTTTCTCCTTTGTTAGTGTTTGCGCTTAGCAAACAGCTTTTATTAACTTTTGTTCGGATATCGAGTGCTGCTTCGAGGCAGGTGACTTCGAAGCAGCAATGCCCATTTGTCATATAAGTAACATATTGGATAGGTGGGTGTAAATTATCTCCGCCGATGACATGCAGGTATGCCGAGAGTATTCGTTATTTGAAAAAAAATGAGTGTTTCTACTCTTATAAACCTATTTATTCGTGTATTTCGAAGAGGCAACTTTTTTTTTAGAAATCGTACTAAATGGAGTCTAGCATTCACACGGTTATTATTCATTTTTAGATTTCTGATTTATCTTCTACCTACTTTAAACACCGTTTAGGCGGACAGCAAAAAATGTAGTACTGGTAGAAGACATATTTACAGTTCTTTTAGTTTACTGAAAAATGTTCTTTATATAAATTTATCGCAATTAATGATGTTGTCAAAACTGGACCACATTCAGAGGATTATTTTGTACCAGATTCCTTAAATTAACAATTTTTCAAATTGTTTTCAAACAGCGTATATTTGATTAGCATGATAACTGAATTGTGTGGATTTGTATAAGGAATATTCTACCCTAAAATAACCCAATGGCTAAACACAAAAGGCCCTAAGCCTATGGATCAGAAGTGTGGTGGACAAAGACATTGCAAGTGGGAGCTGTAAGACTATTGAGTATTACACAAACGCTTGCTTGCCTGTGTAGTTTTTCCACAAGTGATAAATGATAGTCAAGGGTAATATAACAAGACCTTGATAAATAGTCGACTATTTTTATTGCATCTAAATTTCGACTGTATTTTATAATGTCGAGTAAAATTAATAAATACAAGAGAAATTTAGCAGCAATAAAATAGTCGACAATTAATCAAGGTCGTGTTATATTTGTGAAGATTATTTCTTGAATCCACTTCTCTATATCAGTAATATATTCTTTATAATCTTGCCCATTTTCTTTTTTCATATTCCAGGCCCAGTTTTTCAGAATATCATTCAGTTTTGTGATTGGTGTCGACTCATTCAATTCATATTGGCGATGCCCGCAAAATTTAGTAAACTGATTCCATACGCTATTTTTACTCTTCACTGTATTGTCAGGGATTGTACCCTCGATTATCCTATCTATCTCTTCGTTTATAGTTTCTCCAAATCGATTCATTTTCAAATACTTATACAGCTTCAACACGATTGATTTTATTTGACGTTTAAGATGTATTTATTTAGAGTACTGTCAGATGCACAGGTTCATTGATAGTCTGAATAGCCTGTGACTATTGTGCACCATGCGCTAATAGAGCGTGTTGATTGGTCCTGTCATACAGGAAACAAACGTATCATTGGTTGTTGACTGATATTTAATAGACGAAAGAAATAATCTAACATAAATCCTAAATATTTAAACCTAATTCACTGTATTTAAAAGTTGTAGTAAGTATCATAGCCTTTGTTTTGTTAAAATGTAGTTTTAATTTATTAGTTTTTAAATATGTAGAAATATTGTTTAAGGCTTCATTCATTTTTTGGATAGCTTTATTTAGATCTCCATTATTCACCGATGCTAGAGCATCATCAGCAAAATAATGTTCATAATCACACTCACTACATTTGTTGATATCATTAATAAGCTACAGACATTGGAAGGAGAAGAGGCGGGGTTTCTTACAGTGGAGCTGAATCCAGCTGTCCAGCTAAATACTTGATATTTATTGAATTAAATTTATAGACATTTTTGTTGGTGGACTATTTAGATCGGAGAATACAAACAACTATGTTCCATTTCTTATTGCATGTATCTGTATACTACCTACTCACGGGTGGAAATAGGTCATCTGTGGGAGTCAAACGGACAAAACTTTGTCACCTCTTTCTCATGATATGTTCTCCGGTTAAATCAAACGCTGATATACTAGCATTCCCATCAAATTTTCTTGTAAAGAGCCTTGGACAGATCCGCGCCTTGCGGACAAAAACTCTTAACTAAAAGCGAATATAAAACTTCAAGTATTTTTCCACTTACTCACTTAGTACGAGTTTATAGAACTTTTTCTTTATTCAGAAGTAAATTTTCACATTACAAAGTTTGTCAATAAATAAAGTAGGTGAATATTTATATAGAAACGTGAAACTTCTCTAATATAAAAGAACCATTTAGTAATAATAACTTCCAACCAAGAAATGATTAACTGCAGTAAAATAATAAATACCCCATCCTATTTTTGAAAAGCGTGAATTTATTTTAAAACGAACGGATGGATCGTTAACATAACGATAATTGGCTTAAAATTGTCGACGACAAATAAAACGAGTTAACAAACCACACAAGTGTTGGTAAGTGATATTTAATGAGTACTTTATTTCAGAATAAAATCCAAAACAACTGAAAATAGTCAGTGCAGTCTCGATTCTGATCATAAAGTCCTAAATGCCTACAATTAGGAAAATTATAATTCACTTAGGAATGTTAGAATTATTATCCCGGTTTTCTTTTGGATTAATAACGGTGTTTACATGCACATATCCACGGGATCTGAATAAATTTTTAAGTATTTAGTGTGACTTGGGGGCTTTTTAGATTCATGTGCTTGTTAAATGGTATTAATAATTTCGTTTGTTTAACTTTAAAATACAAACAGTATGTCACGTTTTAAATATTGTTCTGCTTGTTTCAGTAAATTAATTAACTCAACTTTCAATTATTGTGTGTTCATCTATACTGAATGATGTTAAACATTAAACAGAGATGAAAAAAGTTAAGTTACCAATAAACCTTTGGTTTGTTGTTGACCTCTAGGCAGACATAATGATGTGGCGATAATGTGCGCTGGCGAATTAAGGAATATTATATTCTTCAACGAGTGTAGAATGATCTATTATTCACGCGGATGAATCATCCAAGTGAATAATAACCACTCTATACAAGTAAGAGATTATACTCCCCACGACTATGCATAAATAAAATTTTCCATCGGGAATCGAACCTTGATCGCCCTCGTAAGAGTCAAGTTTCTTTACCACTGACCTATCGACAAAATGTTTTGGTAGAGTCCGAGCACAATAACTTTGGGACACCACGTGGTCGCGGGTGTGGCGTATCAGCCAGTGGCGTTACTGACTTGCATATGAAATTTTCATACTAAACTTATTAGGAATTTATTTAAAATATATATCAAACTTATGGTTTTGGATACTTGTAGAAATTTACATAATGGTATCGCTTGCGTTATGCAAGTAGACGACGGGATTAAAGCTGGTCCTTTTTTTAATTAATTGAATAATTGGAAAGAAAGAAAACAATTTATATAATCTAAAGGTAATATATTCCAAACCTAAACACTTTCACAAATGTATCTAATAGATTTACTTGTACGTTTCTACCTTCTTTTCTGATTTCTAGTAGCGTATTTTTGCTTATAGGTACCTGTTGCAGCCAATATTCTTTCCTTTCCCTGTAACAGTATAATTGAATAAAAATTGAAAGAAAGATTTCAGGCCCTTCAAGATTCAATTGTCTACAAGGACAATTAATTTTTTTTTAATTAGCTACAAGACATTGTATACGAATAGAAATAAGATTGCTATAAAGAACGAAATAATATATATTACTTGCTTATAGTTTTAAGAGGAATTTGACATGAAAAATTCACTATTTGCAACAACAAAATCGCACAAGAAGACCGAAAGCAAAGTACTGTCTAGTCTGCTGTCAACACTGAAATGAAAACGAAGAAGCTACATAAAATAAAGCGCCCGCTGCTCCGCCGCTGGCACCAAGCTGCAGCCCGCCGCTGGCACCAAGCTGCAGCCAGTCAGAGATTGGCATCGCATTCGAGGCGGCCCTACGTTGAATCACGTGGTGTCCCAAAGTTATTGTGGTCGGACTCTAAAATGTAAATAACGTAATATAGGTAACTAATATTTTCAATAGGAACGTTTACATTTTTAAATGAAATATTATCACATTATTAGGAATAATAATAGAGATAACATAAATGTACGTAATTAAACATATTGAATCTTCACTATCGCTACTGTTGTCCATTTTGTTCTCTATAAACGACACGCTGTTAGAAGCGATTTACCTAGTTAGATATTTGACGTTTTATAAGAGACGATTTGATTTGTTAATTTTAGCGTGATTTCTGATAATCATAGAATTGGTAATTGGCTAACGAGAGTGAATTTATTCTTCACTGGTGTAAAGAATTTATATATCTTTATTCAGTTAAATATGTAAAAATAGTTTATACATTATTATATAGTCGTGGAGAAAACACTTTTCATGGCTACAGTCTTTCAATTAGTATGACTAAATTTTTGTTCATGAATCAAGAATCAAACAATGATCGAATTTGGTTAATTTCAAAAATATTTCTTCATGTAAATTAATTCTCAATACCCTTTTCCCCTTTTTTGTGTGTCCAAGAAATGCCGTTTTTGAAATTTTAATTTTTCATTCTAATATCAAAATCTCATTCCTTGATGTTATAAATTTACCTTCACTTATCGTCTCCTATAGTATATTGTTTCACAAGGGCAGAAAATGAGCTTTAGCAGCCCGATACTATTAGAGCGAGCCTAGCGAAGCGAGGGCAGTTGATAGTTAAGGGCTGCTAACGCGTTTCCACTATGTGTGACACACAACTGTTTTTCGCCAACCGAATAAACCAAAAAATAGAAAAATATAACAAAAACATATTGACATACACTGACGTTTAATTAAAAAGTTCACGTGAAACGTCAAAGTAATCAAGTGACAGATGGTGAAAAACTTCAAAAATCGTAGCGTTATGAATTTTCCGCCCTTTGGCTGCTAAACAATAGTTTCCACCCCATTTTTAGTATTTCTATATGATATGGTTTTCCGAAAAGTAGGCGAAAATAGTAGTTTACCAAACAAGTGCGGAAAGTGATACTTTTCCGCACTTGTTAGGTACACTATCTTTTCTACTAGCGTGCGGAAAAAAACCCAAAAGTTAACATAAAGAAATATTTATTTTTAAATACGTATCAACAAATTAATTATTATCAATAATAATTTTGAACGTGCAATTTGTACCATTCTGCAAATTAATTGCAGAGGCTAAAATTGTATCCAATGAAGTCAAATTTCGGTAAACTACAACCATACAAATATATATTTTAATTATTCAAATGTCAGTATACTCCCCAAAAACTTAACAATTCTACTTTTCCGCACTAAGTGACTAGTGCGGAAATGTGACTCTTTCATCACTAAAATGAGTGCGGAAAAGGGAACTTTTCCGCACGCTAGTAGAATATTATTAAATGTCTTAACTAATAAATCCTTTAAATTTTGTGAACTTTAAATATTGAATCTAAAACCATATCTACACAACTGATCCCCATATTGTTATGGTATACAATACTGCTTTGTGCATATTATACTTAGGGCGAGTCGTGCGAGTAGCCAGTTTCTTCCTAGTAATATAAACTAGCGTTCGTGAATTATTGGAACATTATTGGTAATTTGATCATCAATTGCAATTACTGTATATTACAGAAACCCAGCTATTACATCTCGAAACTGCAAAAACTCAATTAAGGAAAGAAAAATGGCAATCGATTATATTTTCTATACAAGGTTCAGGTTTAAGGAAACTTAATTTGAAAAGCCCGTAGTTAGTAAAAAAAATATATAACCTTTTATATCTCACGTAGTCCAACAATTTCACAGTTTCAGATAAGTTTATTTTATTTTTTCTACTAATTTGACCCATTGGATGTTACATTTGGTCAAATACAAGTTCGAGTGACGGTTATCTCTGGATTTATTTTATTTCTTTTTACGAGGACATAAAACTAGAAGTCAATTATAAGTAGGTATTATAGCGATAACTACTGGTAGGTTAGTTAATTTTTTTTTAACTAATCTATGTCCTACATCCACCTATCATTTTCAATTTTATGTATAAAACGGTTATAATATTTTATCACTTGTGTTAAATTTACATTATTAAAAACATGGACATTTTTTATCAGATCATTAGTAGAAATTAAGATAACACATGGACTGAAAAGACCCGGGTTTTATTTTTCAACGTAATTTCCTTCAAGAACAACGCAATCATTCCAGTGCCGCTCTAACATTTTAAAACCACTTTTGTAGAACGCTTTATCTTTTGCCTGAAAATAGGCCTCAGTGTCAGCGATAACCTCTTCATTCCAGCGACATTTCTTACCGGCGAACATTTTTTTTTTAGGTCTGCGAACAGCCAGTAGTAGCTGGGAGCCAAATTTAGCGAATACGGTGGATGTGGGAGCAATTCGAAGTTCAATTCAAGTAGTTTTGCCATTGTTTTGATTGATTTATGAAACGGTGCGTTGTTTTGATGAAACAAAATGGTTTTCTTTGCCATATGTGGACGTTTCTTTGTAATTTCGGCCTTCAAATGCTCCAATAACGCTATATGATATTCACTGTTGATGGTATTTCTCTTTTCAAGATAGTCGATGAATATTACACCTCGTACAACCCAAAATTCCGAGGCCATAATCTTTCCAGCTGATTGTTGTGCTTTCGAGCGCTTTGGATGAGGTTCTCCAGTTGCTGCCCACGCAGATGACGATCGTTTTGATTCCGGAGTGAAGAGATGAATGAATGTTTCATCCATTGTCACATATCGACGCAAAAAATCCGGTTTGTTATGTTTAAACATGGTCAAACACTGCTCAGAAACATCAACACCTTCTTGTTTTTGGTCAACAGTGAGCAAACGTGGAACCCACTTTGAACAGATCTTTCTCATAGTCAATTGCTCATGCAATATAAAGCCAACACGTTCTTTTCAGCAGATGTGACTTAGTACAGTTCACGAACACAAATTATGAGCCACTACAACTATAGTAAAGCTATAATTTTACTACTTACTGGTAGAATAGTTTTGCATTCAGGAGTAAAACAAAAATTTGGTGAACCTACCAAAGAACCAAGTTTAAGTACTCTCTACAATAATAAAATGGAAGTATATGGAAAAAAAATAAGAATAAGGTCTTAGTAACCTATAACAATACTAATTTTCATCATCAGGAATATTATTATCATGGGGAATATTTTGGTAGAAACCGTAAATCATTTTTGGCACCCACTTTAATAAGTTTTGAAGATGTTTATACTTTTTCCCCGATAGTTTTTGGTGCATCTCTAATAACTGGTATCTTGTCTGTAATTGCCACAGATTTTCGTGTATTTCGGTTTAAATCTTCTTCGTCAAAAGTAGTCTTGCAGAAAACAGAGAATTTCCTGTTCTAACATTTTGATGGAGGAAGTATCCTGATTTTTGATGTGCGATGGAGATAGTATCTTGAGTTTCATACCAAATCCACCTTTAATGGAGATGGTACATCAGCCCAAAAATACTACCTCCGTTTAAAATAGTTTACCTCTCAATGACTTTGTTTATCTTTGGTTTTTTCGTTACTTTGTTTGGATTAAGCATTTTTCCTGATTCCTTGTAAAAAGTTATGTAAGTATCACTAAAAATCCGATTTTCGTAAAAAATGGAGATAGAACAGTTTACCTCTGGGTTACAAAAAAAAAGTATGCACAAAACTTTTACAGATTTTAGCATCTTTCTATTATAATTTGTCTCTGTTGTTTAACATTTTCGGTTTTATGCGTTTTCGATACAGATTTTTGTATCTTTTTTTTAATTCCGCTCATCAAACTTTAGCTTATTCTTATTGACACACCATGTATGTTCATCATGAACCCAATGAACGTAAACACCTCCGCGAACTTAAATCAACCTAGTAAAGCACCTACATCTCCACTCAATCGTACCAATTCGCAGAAATTGACATCCATTGAACTGAATATAATCCACCATCGAATTACTGTAAATGCTCTGAATATGAATGTATCGAGGGGATAGAAACGTGGTATCTGTCCGTAAATCAGCCTCTGAACGATATCGCCAGGTGGTTGCTGTTCTAGCATAAATTCTGTTTATCTTTAAAATTGCATAAAGGCCAGATTTATGGCCTCATTGACATACATGATTGTTTCAATATATAGAACAGTCGGTTGGTATTCTAAAAACGAATATATATATATATGTATATTCATCTTGTCGATGGATTTATTAATTCTTGTTTATTTATTTGCCAATAGCTTAAACAATTATCAGCTGAAACTATCCCTGACAAGGAATATTTGAATAATTTAGAAATGTAAACATAATTAAAGAAAATTTAGAATTTATGGATTTCCTGTAATTCTTTTGCCGTCAAATTATTGTAAACAAAAGTTTATCATTATCTAGGAAGTGTATATCGTGAGGAAAAGTATTGCCACATCGACAAAAGATAGTTTCAAGTTGGGAAAAGTAACTGTTAAACAATTTGCTTTGTCGACCTTTACAAAAAATGACATTATATTACGTACTAATTTCCGGATGAAAATTATAGTCTATTTTTGACGTCAAGTACTTTTCGTCCGATGCGAGAATTGCTGTCATTTGATGTTGTCAAAATAATCATACACGAAATCCGCAAGATTTTACTTGTGAATAAGACCGTGGTGTGAATATTATGCCCAATTGTACCGTTGATCGACCGATTAATCGATGATTCTCCGATTTTTCAAAATACCAGTTGCACCAGAAAAAATTATTACAGTTGATATTTGAACCGACCCTTTGATGTGAAGTGAAGTGAGCGTTTAAACTGTAACCCTTTATTATACGTACTGTCAATGTCATATAAAACATAAAATGGAAGGTAATAATCATCATTTCACTCAATTGGAAAAGGATTGTGCCATTGATATCATTTTATTATATAGAGGCATAATTGAGAATATAAGAATACTGATGGCATATCAAACAATTGCCGAATCCCTTTAAACTTCACAACATCAAACAAATGTCATTAGTAAAATAGTGAGGTTATTACACTCAAAAACGGTCCATATTAGCAATTATCGCCCGAAATCGGTCGGTTAATTCTGTCCGTGAAATCAAACGATTAACGGACAGTTTTTGGGTGGTGCAACACGATAGCTATGATTTACGGTCGATCGGCCGATTCAACGGACTGTTTTATAGCTGGTGCCACACATTAGTGTTCATAATAATTAAGAATATCATAGTGATAGATGAAACTTGACTTTTGCATAGCGGACGAAAAAAAATTGCCGTCAAAAATAGTCCATTTTTCATTCGGATTTTAGTAATCTTTTGTAACGATCGAAGAAAAAATGTAATATGGACCTCGGCGAATAACTGTCTATTGTGATATTTACCGAGACGTAAACATCTATTGTGCTTACTTTCTTCTACTTAGTTACTGATAAAGTAGAAGCTCCTCTAGACTTATTCCCTGAGGGAATTCTAGGATAACCGCAGGCTTCATTTTTGGTGTGTAGTACCCCTCTTCCAGATGTTGTGTCCAAGTATTTCATATTTCATAGAATCTACATTCTTCTTGCTTCACTAGTTTGAGCTTATTGAGGTACCCATTCGGGCGGTATTGTCCTGCTAAGACATTTATCAGAATTCCTTGCAATGGTCAGATCTTCTTTTCTTCTCTGAGTTGCCTGATTCTTCCAATACTACAGTGGAGCTGATAACGCAAATAAGTTTATAACCACAATAAAGCTGTTGTCCTTTAGCTCACCTTCCTTTTATTAAGCTTTTTTCTGTGTAGAATTTCCTCGTTTACTACAATTTTAATTTCAATATAGTATATTAAGTACCAAAGTGTACTTTAGTTACTTTAGTCACGAGTTTTCTGAGTGAAACGAGTGACTGAAGATGTTTTTGACACTAGGTGCTTACTATACTTTTTCTACGCCCGCAGTGTCTTAATTTTGTTATATTTTAATTATATTCACAAGATGAGAGACAATGACCGACGTGTAATTGAAATAGTAGTTTGTACAACTAGTGCGCAAAGCGTCACTTTTCCCACGAGCGCAGAAGCGCCTTACGGCTCGTGCCACAAATATATTTTTTAATATATTTTTTTAATTTTCAACCGATTGAAATGATTTTTTGGCACATTGTAAGAAATTCTTTAAAATTATGACAAGCATTTTGAATATTTGTAAATTTGACAATTTAATATAACGGGGGTGAATGAAGCAATATGTATGTGCTGTAAATTCTAAATACCCTGTAGGGTAAACTGAAAGCTACAATTTTTTTTCTTTGCTAATCATTAGAAAAACTATTAATCTCAATATTTTGTTTTTTATTTATTTCTCTCTCTTTCCTTTCAAAAAATAAAAAAATTTTGAAGTACGTTAATATTCTAAGAAAAAAATGTAGTATCAACAGAATTTTTTGTATCCTTTGTAAAGAGAAAGATATTGAAATGCATTTTCCTATCATAACTATTAAAAAACATAATTTTGTACAAAAATTGTTGTTACTTGCCTGGTCTAAAATAAATACATGATTGCATGAGTGTAAAAGCCGAGCGTTGAACATACTTTTTAACTTTTGCTATCCGGTTAAAACCGATGTAAAGTGTCTTATCTGATCTCCATATTTTCAAACTCAATGACACATGTCGTTGGTGATTCTGATATGTTCCCATAATCATAAATACTTCTTTTAAATTGGCTTTTTATACATGTTTGTGGTTTTGTCGATGATTTAGTATGTTTTGAAAATCGTAAATTGTGCAATACACACACAAAAATAGTTTAGCGGCACTTGGAGATTTGGAGTTACGCATTTAAGTCTTGAAATGATAAATAGTATACATGACAATTAAGAAATCCCTATTTGAAGGTATGTGTTTTTGATAATTTAGAGCTATCTAAGTTTTTTTATCCACAATCACATTATAATTGAAGATTTAACCACTTTTATCCACACTTATGAAGCATATAAAGTACCACTTCATCCACTAGGAGAATAATAAAAAATACAATCTTGAATCAATTAAATTTTAGTTATTTATTATTAATATTAACATTAACATTTATAATAATAATCATTTCAATTTTTTATTTCACTTCCTTTCCAATAATAACAAGCTTGTTGGTTGTCTTCGATTTCAGAACGAATAGTGCTTTTTCATAAACTTGTAGAAACAGTGAATGGCTCCTCTTTTAAGGAACGAGTAGTACCAGGAATACCTTGGATCTTATTAGATATACATATAGAATCCTCTCTATAACTTTCAGTTATAGCGAAACTTTTCCAATTCTTGTAATAATCATTCCATTCTTGAAGGGGAAGGGTGAATGAAATGATATACGCTCTTCCACTTCTTGAAGAACATAACATAATATAATTGAAAATTTGGCAGCAGCAAAACAGACAAACATACTATCTACTTCTTTTGTTGGTTGCATATTAGTACATTTACACAGGCTAATGAATTTATACCTTGATATATTTCTTCTGTGCTATAGTCAGTATAGAGTAAAAGGACATTTGATAAGCAACCGTCATTTCATGTCACTTATTAATAAATAATAGTGCATGGTTTACCGAGTAGGAACAGCCTAACATTCCTGGACGACGGTAAAGATTGCTAAGCAACACAGAGTCCAGGAATGAGGCTTTTCCAGAGCTTCGCTTTCGGGTTTAAACTTTCACTTATACAATAAATAACTATTAAAACCGTTTTACGCTTTACAAATTACAGATCTACTGTTTCTATCTAAGTGGCATACGAGCTAGTTGTGAATGTAAATTTCAATATTTATAGCTAAAAGTTATCTATAAATCCAAAAATAAAGTACTTCACTCCAGCAAAATATTGTTTTAAAACTTGAGCCAATAAAACTGTTAACATTAGTACCTATTTCGCATACAAACATTTGTCTCTTTCATAACATTATACTTAGCTGATTGTTGATTGATTTATTTTTTGTGAGTTCTGTTTATGATAAATTCCAACTGCTTGTCGTCGGTGTTGAAGTACTTTTCAAATTTGGAGTGTATAAGCAAACAACGAACTGGTTTATCGATGACAATTGTCTTCTTAATTGTTAATTGACTACAATAAAATTAATTTTGTCGTAAAAGTATGCTTTAGGATGGTGACTGAGCTGCATGTCAGCATTGGCCGATATATTTCTTGATAAATTTCTGGGTTTGTTTGTCTTTAGACCGCTAGAGGGTAGAAAACAATTGTTTACATCCCTAGAGTAAAAACCGTCCATCTTCTGTCCGCTGAATTGAGATAAAATCAATAGAACTCTGTCAATAAGTCCATGCTAACCATTAATCAATCTGATAGATGCTAAACATTTTATTCTACAAGTAGAGATACATTTCTTGATATTATTTAACTATGAAAAAAACCAAAAGAACTATTAGGATTTTAGTTTTCTATGAGCAGTAGTTGTTGGAATAGTATCTCGAGATAATATTTTATAAATAAAAATAACCTAAAAAATAACTGCGGCTGCGTTGAGTGAAATATCGGGGGGGGAGCATCACCAATATTTGCCATGGAAGTACTACTGGACCTCCCTCCTATTGGCATTCTTAACAATTATGAGGAAGGCAAGAAGTCAACAAGTAGGGAGCAGCGTATTGCATCACAACATTTTCGAATTGACCAACGAACCATATGACTTCTAAATAATTGGAAGTGATGGTGAAAGATCGAAGGAAGTGGACAGACGACATTAAGGACATACCTGTTGAGGGAATCTGGGATACAGACTAAGACCAAGGAAGGAACAGAATAACTTTGGAGTGAGTTCCAGGACACTGGGGTATCGAGGGCAATGAAAAAGCTGATGAACTAGCCATACCATTAACTGCATATATTGGACCAGAATTAGCACTTAAACTGTTGTCCCAGAATGCATACGAGACTGGGTCAAACGAAAACAAAAGAGATGTGGAATGAAGCCCCTTTTATGCACCAAGGGACAACATTTATTAAAGAACTGTCAGAGAACAAAACTAAAGAACTACTTAAGAAACTTAGGAATTAAATCAGTACAATAACGGATCTTTTCAATGACACAGTCCACACCTACACAAAAGGGAGGTTATACAACAAAGAAGGGCTAACTCTCGAAAAATAGACCGGTGAAGATACTGTCCAGACTGGTAAAAGGTACTGGAATAACTAAAAGCTCAAGAGGATGAGGTATTGCTGGTGATAAGACTAACATCCGAGGAAAAGAAGTGTTATCAATTTCTTACCGAACACAAGTTTAACTACCTTCACACCAATACTGATACCATATACTTTACACTTTCTGACGCGCGTTTCGATAACCGTGTGTAGTGTTAGTAATGGTAGTCTAACTTATGTTTGGTATCGCATTCCCAGCTTACTCCTCAATTCCTAAACTTTTTCGAGATTCTGAACATTGATCTCCAACGTTCAAACAATGTCCAGTGTATCTATCATGTGGCTAGTGCTTTTGTTTGTTTTATCTACAATTCCATTTAAATCTTCTTTAAAATGTATAGCGTTATTTTGTGAAATATAATTTTAAATAAAAAAAGTGACTTTTCTTTATAAATATAAAAGGAACCAAGTGCCAAAAACTAAATGTGTAAGGAAACGCAACTTCTTATAAAACTCACTATTTGTGACAAAAAATATTATAATTATTTTATTATTGCAATTTACATAGTTTGAGCATCCCTAATTATTAATTTACAGGTTTGATGTAACTTTAAACGCTAATTACTCCATTATTACAAAGTTGTCGCTTGGTTCCTTTTCGAATAACGCTATCCAAATAAGCAATATACTTCCCCTTTTTCAGAGAGATTTATTTGTATTATTTTAAAATTGTTCCTGGATAAAAATGAATAGGAATTGGTTAGATATACACTCCCTTTCCGAAATAAACCGTTTTCTCGTGAATAAAATTTCACATTGCGGAACAGCCGAATAAACGGTTTGTGGAAATCATATATATTTTTATCTTGGCAATAATTCGTGACATAATAATTCACCCGCATTTCAAATCGAAATAAAAATTTGGGTCTATGGGTAAATTTGCTGGAACGTAACCGCGATTAGGTATGTGTTTACACAGTTAAAACTGTATTGAATAAATTGCATTTATCACAAAATTTTATATATTTTATATTAATACTTCCTTTAACCATAAAAAAATTCAATACAAAATCCATTCTGGTTATACTATTGCATATTTTTTCCTAGTAGATTGCAGAAATTTCACTAGTTTTCAGTGTTTTTCTAAATGGAAAAAATTCTCATTACATCTTTGGAAATATTCATTTAAAATCACATTTATATATTCAAATTTCCATCCTCAATCGACTGGTACTCATCACAAAGTTGTAACTATTCAATATCTCGAGTAGTATAAATATTTTTTGCGTGTCGATTACCCTCACTTTGGTAACTTGTACAATAAAAACCTCCTCGGTTACTCTGTAATTTTTTTCCCAGCAGATGGATCTTTCATTCATTCATTCGATTGTGTTGTGCTCAGCAGCCCAGGCAGGTTGAACTGAATCTTTAAACCATTTCCCATATTATCTACTTCCATTCCAGAAGCTTTGTGTCTTCTATGTAGGCCAGTAGTTTGACTGGAGGATTTTCAGTAGTTGTAATGGTTGTATTATTTCCTCTCCAAAGTGCTTCCGTCAGAGTCCATGTAAGTTATCGCAGAAGCAGACATATGAGTCGGTTTTTCATCATAGAGTTCACATTTCCTGCACATAGGTTCACTGACTTTGCCCATTTTGTGCAGATGTTTCCTCAGGGTGCCATTGGCGGCGGAATGGGGGGGCTAGGGGGGGCTTAGCCCCCTCCAGATACCATGGTAGCCCCGTCCAGTATCGATATCACTTTTACACTTCCGAACCGCCGAACAAAACCTTGATCGTGATCGTGATAGTAAGCGATCTTCTAATCATACGCGCCAGCGCGGTTTCTGTTGTTGCTTGTCTTGCAGGATGCACATGTGGACTCTTGTCCCTCTTGGGCTTGTTTACGTTTTGTGTTGTTTACAATCTGCCCTGGTCTAGTGAAGCATCACTCACCCCCTGAGTAAAGTTCTTCAAAATCCTAATGCTACGTTGGGAAAGGCTAGCCAAATAATAACATCTACTATTTCACTTTTAAAAGATGAAAGGAACAGTTTTTCAAAACTTTGGTCTAAAATGGTCAAATTTGCGGACGATAATACGTTATGTCTTGAACCAGTTCGTATGTCAAGAAAAAGAAAAACTCCACAGGCTTTATCAGATTTTGTAGTAGAAAGTTCTGCAGGTCATGAAGAAACAATATTGGGGGCAAATGTCGAGGAGTATTGGAGGGTATCTGTATTTTTACGTGCCACGGATGCTGTGACAAATCAATTTGTGGAAAGATTTGGTGACTTAGACTTTGCCAAAAGTATTGATAGCCTTTTAAATCTGTCTTTTGAAGGTGGAAATACCTATATTCATCATTATTCACAACTCTCTAAAATTGATATACACTTTTAGAAGCAGAAATAAAAATTACAAAACAAATGGTTAAAAAAAAAAGACAGCACCGAGTTTTCTATTTTGAAGAAATATGTGACACCGGATGTCCAACCCAATCTATACAAACTGTTTCAGGTTCCTGTTAGCTCCGCCAGCTGCGAGCGCAGTTTTTCGGCTATGAGAAGAATTAAAACGTGGTTACGCTCTTGCATGAATCAAGATAGATTTTCGCAACTTTCCATACTTGACATTGAAAATGAATTGGCTAAAGATATTGACTCTCAAGAAGTCTTGAACATTTTTGCGAAGAAAAATAGAAAAATGGTCTTAATTTAATTTTGACTGTTCTTTTTTTATCTCAACCTAGTAGGTACATAAGTATCTAAATACATACCTACATCTTATTTTAAATTTATAGAAATACGCATTAAAGTTTTTTCACATCTGCATAATTATTTGTTTTATTTTTCAAATATGCATAGAAAAACCCCTTTTATATTGATTTGTATTTAATGGAAAAGTACATTTTTTAATGGGGCTAAAGCCCCCTACTAAAAAAAGTTATTCCGCCGCCAATGCAGGGTGCAGTGTCCAGTCACCAGGTTGGTAACAGTTTTCAAATGTCTTACCCAGTTTCAATATCCTGGTTGAGAATTCCTTGTCTACCTTGTTCAGTAAACTCTTTGTATGGAGGTGCCCTTGTGTCGACCTCCATTTGAGTTGGTGTTCCCTATTTAGCCAGTTCCCGATTTTCCCCTTCTATGCAATATTTTGTGATTCCACAAAACGGTTCCGGACCTATGAAGTCTCTTTTAGAGCCTTCTTTAGCTAACTTATCAGCCATTTCAAGTGGGTCTTTCAAGTACTCTACTGAGTTCCTAGCTAAATATTCTTATATTTTGGTTTCTACACTACTTCTAATGTTCATAGTGAATTTCAACACACTATTTCAAGGTGAAATCGATTTTTTTTTCCAAAAATGGATAAAATTTCAGCTTAATATTTACAGTGTTGTGGTTTTTACACATCTTTTTATGCCATCTTGTTTTTTTTGGGTTTTCCGTATCATTTCTATTATTTTTTACTACCATTTCTGCGTTTACAGCGTAGGTATATTGAATAAAATATAACAATGAATTTTCTAAAATTAGATCCATTCGATATTATGCTTTCAGTGTAATGTATTTTCGATTCAACCCCAATTCGATTTAAAAACGGGATTATCCTAGAGAAAAATAAAATTGTTATCGGCCCCAGTTGAAACCTTTTATAAAAGGCTCGCAATAGCTTGTAACGTTTATCCCTCAGGCAAATTAAAGGATATGTTTATTTTGGAGTTTGTTCATTTTCCAAATAAAACTAATCGATTTTCTGATACGGTATTGAAATAACAATATTCATATAATATTCCAGCAAAATACTTTTTTGTTTCATTTGATCAATTGACTTTTATTTAATTTCAGTTTTTAACATTTATAAAAGAAATGAAGATTTCGTTTCTAGCAGAATTTTAATTCATGATTCGAAGTTCTTAACTGTAAACTATCTAAATTTAATATTATCAAAGAAACAGAACGTAATGTCAACAGAAAAATTAACCTAATATCCTCACAAAACACGAAAGGGGAGATCAAAGAAGCTAAAACAAATGGAGGCGTGGACAAGAAAACTCTGTCTACTGTACTTTTTAATATCTAACATGAAAAATAAACAATGGGATTGTAAGAACGGGTGTGGAGCAAATAAGTAGTTTACGTTGATGGTGTTGTGGTAGTGAACAGAAGACGTATGATGGCGCAGCTACTGAAACAAATTATTCGAGAACGAGAATGCACTCGAACAGTGGCGTAGCGCTACTATCGTGAACCCTTCAATGCACAAGGGGGGCCCGAAGGTCACGAGGCCCGAAAGAGGCTAGCAGTTATTCTCGTCAAATTGCTAGGAAACAGTTTCTCATTAAACAACCCAAATTTACCCGATAAAATACAAACCACTTGTGCAATATTATAAGTGATAATTGAACTAAAATAATAAAAACTATTGAAATATTTCAAGCTTTGATCGCTTAATTTAAAATATTTTTGTATTTATCTCACTGTTGCTTTCAAGTATTTAGTATCCTACCTTAGAAATAAATTGTTAGTTTTCGTCCCTTTCAGTTTTAAAGAATATTTTTTATTTTATTGTTCCTTGTTCAATAGTCATGTTTATTGTAACGTTCTTTGCATATTGTGTACTGTATTTTCTAGACTGTTTTTATAGTTTTATATTAGGTGAGTAGTTTAAATAATAAACAGTGTTACCTAATTTTGTTTGTTAATACAAACTTTATACTATATTCTTAATATAGGCAAGGGAGACCTAACTCAATTTTCGCGGGGGGGGGGCATAATTTGTCGCTACGCCACTGCACTCGACTAAAGATACGTACTTTTTAGAATAGGATAAGAAGTATTGAGTTATTGACTGCTCATAATTCTCCAAACAAATGACGAGAAGATCCACTAACTTAGGAAGATTGTTGAGATTACGATAATGGTATTGACGAAGGATACTGATACTGAAGAGTATTCGAAGAAAAATAAAAATGAATGGAAATCAATAAAGAATTATTGCATTACTTCCTTTGAACCTGTGCTTTTTCTTTAATAATGTAAATGGGATGAACCAAGAAATAAATTGTGCTTGAACACGTTATACAACGAAGCATCAGTCAGTTATTAAATGTTTCCACACTGTACTTTAGCGTAAGTTTCAGTATTATTTTACCCGTGAAGGTGAAGTTTGTTTAAAAAATAGTGTCATATTACAAAGAGTTTCTTGTCGGTCACTTTTTATCAAATTATTATTTGAAGAGAACAGTTACACATTTTGAGCTATAACACCATAAATTATTGTTTTTCAATAATTGTTTATGAGTGATGTTGGCCCCAGTGGGAGTATGGCCTGATAAAGAACCTCTAAAATCAAAATTTGATTTAATAATTAACTTGTAACATTGGAAGAACCCAGTTACTTTCTGTTTATTCTAAGATTTGGGCGAAAAGTTATTGACATTTTGGGTAATAAGAAAGTGAATAAACATTTTTTTCTAGTATCACTATCGAAAGTCGTCTTTTGTGCCTTGAAAAGCAACTGCAAAGTTGATGTTTTTCGCGAGCTGTGATAATTTGACATTATCGGCGCTCTTAAGCAGAAAGTAAGTTTGGCGCACGCCTAAAGTAGTATTTTGGTGTGATAGTAGAAAAAATCTTGTGTGTATTTAGAGCAGAAAGTATTTTGGTAGTTTCGACAGATTGCCGCGCTCCGCTTTCTGTCTCGACTACCAAAGTACTTTTTTCTGCTCTTGATACACAAATAGCTATAAAATTTGTTTTCTGAAAAACTATACTTTCTGAGTTGTGTTACTGTTGTTTCAAACGACCGATATCCTTTTGAACTTTTGAAAAATTTTGGAGATAAAAATGAGAATGGAAGGGTATACAAATTATTCCTTCATTTATTTCGTCTGTATCATGTAAATCTGTGTGCTATTCCTTTATTCATGTCATTTTTATTGAAGGCTCTGATGTATTGAAAGAAAAAACCGGTCCTGGCCAAAAGTTATATTTTATATATATTTTTCTATAAAGCTGTATTAATTTGACAGTGATGGGTCTTTAGTAAGCCTATTTGGTCCGATTTTTCGTATGAAAGGAAAGACATAATGTGAACAGATGTAGATTGTGGATTTACGGTATCGTATATTTTGATGACTAAGCACACATACAGGGTGAGTCAAATAAACCGTTGGCTAGAGGTGTATTGGCAAGACAATTTTTTTTCCGTTAATTTACTTCATTATAACACAAAAATTATTTTCATCATTATGTGCACTCTAGGAAATTCCTTCTGAATAGTAATAAAAATTCTCAATTTTTTGCAATGACACCTAAAACTCTAAATTCCACAGAATATATTTTGAATTTATAACAATAGTAGTTTGTACAACTAGTGCGCAAAGCGTCACTTTTCGCAAATCTAAAAAATGATTTTTGTAACCCACCAATGACTGAAATGCTCCTCTCACGGTTATTATCAGTATGTATTTAAAACGAAGGTGACCGAGAATCCCATATATCTTTTAAAACAACTAATTTAACAAATGACTGCCTTCGATGCAACACAAAAGAAACGTCAAGTCTCTTTAACACTCTCCACACGAAGTACTGTGGGTGGTTTTCAGCAGAGATTTTATCATAATATAGGTAATGCCATCTACCGTTAATTCGAGCTAACTAAGATATAGATATCGCTATCAGCTTTAAAAGGTTTATTCTATATTTCGATTATACTCGACACTAACAATAATTGTTATCTCTAGACAACGTGCACTTAATCTAACACTATTAAGTCTGACAGTTTAATATGTATCTGAATATAACCACATTTTGCTTTTTTAAGATTTTTTTCCATTTTTGGGATGGGTTGAAGTCAAAACTCTGATATACTGGGTGTTCTGCAACTTTCCTGCCGATCGCAAACTACAGGTAGTCTCATAACTCAAAAAGGGTCTCCCTTCGCTCCCCTGTTTCTACTGCTCAGAATGTACCCTCATTTTGCTCTTCATTTCACTTTTTCAGTGATTCATCTTGTTCTCTTTGTTGTAAAACTCCCTTACAATTTGTTCACTATTTATTTTTCCCGTGTAATGTTTTCCACTGTATGTTTTTTACTACTTTTAGCAAGAACGTGGTTATTTTAATATTTAACGTAGCTCATATATTTTCCCTGATAAATTATAATCTCGAGTGTTACTCGACACCTCTTGAGGTTTGTATTTTCATCAGATTTTTCCCGGAAAAACAAAAATGAAAAAAATTTAATTTATGCCGAATCCTATTAACTAATTAAGTTCTAAGCGCTGGTTTCGTGTCATGAATAATGTATACTTCCCTGTTATTAAACTAGCCGACAAAAAGTTTGAATCATTAATAGGTATGCATTCGTACAAGTCAGCTACTTTCAAATTTTTTTATTTTGCAGGTAAGTCGCTAGAGTTGGCACTGTTCTCAATTGCTTACGTAAGTACTTTAGATTTTAATATCTTTATCGGCAAATCTATAAACATTTCTATTTTGATAAAAAATTTAAACAAAACTGCTTATTTGGATACAGGGTGGACCGGATTTAATTGACGTATACAGAGATCTCGTGAACCGCAATAGATACAATATTGATTAAATGGAGAAAAAGTTTGGAATATTAAAAAATTGAAAATATCTCGACTAGTTTCGGAGATATTTGAGAAAATCCGAAAATGGTGCTTTTCGTTTTTTTTATTTGCCGTCGTTATTATAAAAGATATCAAAAAAAGTATTCTCAACTTTTTTTAATAAACGAGGTTTTCTATAAATTACCATACCAAAAACTTCATTACGACGTTTCGTCTTTACAGGGTCACCATCAACCTGGATTTTTTATTGCAATATTTTTTACGTTTTGTATAGATACATACAATGATATAGCATACTTGACGATTCTACCACGTTTCGTCTTTAAAAAATCATCATCTTTTTTAAATAAAATTAATAATTTTAAATATTGGGCATTAAATGAGAATTTTGAAAGAAAATATTTCAATAAAAAATCCAGGACCGTATTTAAAAAATGAAGTTGATGGTGACCCTGTAAAGACGAAACGTTGTAATGAAATTTTTGGCATGTAATTTATAGAAAACCTCGTTTATTAAAAAAAGTTTAAAACACTTTTTTTGATATCTTTTATAATAACGACGGCAAATATAAAAAACGAAAAACACCATTTTCGGATTTTGTCAAATATCTCCGGAACTAGTGGAGATATTTTAAATTTTTTTGAACTATCTAATTTCCCATTAATATACCAAACTTTTTCTCTATTTAATCAATATTGCATCCATTGTGGTTCACGAGATCTCTGTATACGTCAATTAAATCCATTCCACCCTGTATAGGGTATTTTCAAATTTATGTGAAAGAGTTGCTTTATAATCTGAAGCGCCATTATTTGATTAACCGAATAAAAATCTCCACTATTTTACAGGTAGGTACAGAAATGCATAAATAAACTATGTACCTACCATTAATGTCAAACTTATTATTTTAATGTAGACATTAATAAATTGAAAGTGGACATTTAATATGGGAAAATAATGTTAATTACATTTATTTACATGCATAATATATATATATATATATATTTTAATATATTGCGACAAATTACAACTGAACCACGCTATTTGCTAATAATAGTCTAATTTTGTAACCAACAAAAATTCGAATATTCGAATAGCCGAATATTGGAATAGTCGAATATTCGAATAGTTGAATAATCGATGTCTGTAACTAACGAAAATTCGAATATTTGAATGGTCGATTATTCGCATATTCGAATTAATCGAATACAATTCCTAGCCCTACTAGAAAGTCCTGTTTTAGAAACTCAATTTTCTGGAGTGATCCCATGCAGATCGTCTCGATATACTAACTCTAGTATAGTTATCATAAAATAAGTATTAGAGCCCCGTTGGATGGGGTTGATCAACCCAATCTTTTACTCACCTATGTAAGGATCATCTGTACCAACTTTTTCTAGTGTTCTTAATATTTTATCGAAGTAAGCACTTAGCTCTTACCGGGAAACAGAATGTTCTCTTACTTGGACATACTGTTCCTGGTGTGAGTGAATAGTTGACGTAAAAGATATAGTGCCAGCTATCTAATCGTATATATCCCCTTTAAGTTATGTTGAGGAGCTAAACTCTGAAAGGTATTTGTATTATTCTCGTCTACTTACCAAACATAATTCTAAATTGTATTTGTATTTTGACCCATCAGTCCATCCTTTTTCAACCGTCCAAATAGATAATTGCTAATAAATATATGTATACTTTTACTTACAATTTCCACACAAAAACACACACACTTTCTTGATGTCAGACCACCGACTAAAGAGAAAACCTGCAACAATCTCTCAAAAATAGTTATAGTTCAGTCAAACTATTGAAGGAACTCACTCGCTATCGCTCGATCGTGCTTTAAACAGTTTCGTTTATTGATCGCTAGTTTATTAAATAACTTTGAACAATTATTAGTTGAAATTATAACATTGAATGAATTTATTGTCAACTAAGTAAGCATGTTAAAAAATTATAATCTTGACTGGGCTATGACGGTATATTTTTAATCTTAAAAAAAGCAGGCAAATTTAAGTTCGCACTATACCTTTTACGTCAACTATACCTTAAACCTAACCCATCTAGTATTCCTAATGTTATACCTTGGAGCTTGAGTTTTTCACGAAGGTAACTATTCAGTAAGACATTTTCTTTCACCAACAGGATGTACAATTATGTCCAAACGATGAGGGTTTCAAAACGTTGCAATTATACACGATTTGGAATTTTTTTCATTGGTGTTGACATATATTATTCGGCATAGCTTATTACAACGAATGTTTGGGTGGTTCAATATTCTTTTTTTATGTAACCATTACTCCACTAATCGGAGAGATAGAACGTTCTAGTCTCCGTCATTCGATTCAGGGGAACATCTTGCATATAGATACAAATTTTGAGTTTTTATTTCCGAGCATTAAGGAAGATAGCAGATAGCAATTCAAATCGCGAAATATTTCCGTACCTACCCCTTGCTTCAAAATTTCCTACAAAAACAAAAATTTTGCGACATGAATTTGGCTATAAATTAGTATCCAGGGGTTTTTTGGGACAAAAAATTGACTGGCATCGTCTGTTTTTTGATAAAATCATTCTTTTGCCTTCAAATAACGTAATGAAATTTTCAAAAATCCATTTTCCTAAACCAAAATTAGTCATAACTTGACTAATTGAAAAGAAAGAACGTTCTAGTCTTCACCAATCGATTCAGGAGAGCATTTTACATATAGATATGAATTTGGGTTCATATTTCCAAACATGAAGGAAGATAGCAGAGAGAAAATTAAATCGAGAAAATATTCGAAAATCCACTTTCTGAAACTGTATGTATTTATAACTCGACTAATTGCAGAGATAGAACGTTTTAGTTTTCGCCAATCGATTCAGAAGAACATTTTACACATAAATATGAATTTTGTGATGATATTTCTAAACATCAAGGAATATAGCAGAGATCAAATTAAATCGTGAAAGTACTAAAAATCCACTTTTTGAAGATTTATGTATCGATAACTCGAGTAATTGGGAAGATAGAAAGTTCTAGTCTTCGCCAATCGATTCAGAAGAACATTTCACAAATAAAAATACATTTTGAGTTTATATTTCTCAGAGCATTTTACATACAGACATAAGTTTTGAGTTTATATTTCCTAGTATTAAGTAAGATAACGGAGAGCAAATTAAATCGTGAAAATATTCTCTATGTATTCATAATTCGACTAATTGAAGAGATAGAACGTTCTAGTCTTCGCCAATCGATTCAGAAGAGCATTTTACATATAGATATGAATTTTAAGTTGATATTCACAAGTATTAAGGGAGATAGCAGAGATAAATTAAAATCGAGAAATATTTCCATACCTACCCCTTGCTCCAAAATTTCCTACAAAAAAAAAATTTTGCGTCATGAAATTGGCTATAAATTGGGAACCGGGGGTTTTTTGAAACGAAAAATCGACTGGCACAATCTGTTTTTCAATAAAATCATTCTTTGGCCTTCAAATGACGTAATGCAATTCTCAAAAATCCACTATCTAAACCTAAAAATTCTCATAACTCGACTAATTGAAGAGTTAAAACGTTCTAGTCTTCGCCAGTCGATTCAGGGGAACATTTTACATATAGATATGAATTTTCAGTTCATATTTCCAAGCATTAAGGGAGATACCAATTAGCAAATTAACTTGTGAAAATATGCGAAAATCCACTTTCTGAAATTTCATGTATCCATAACTCGACTAATTGAAGAGATAGAACGTTCTAGTCTTCGCCAATCGATTAAGAAGAGCATTTTACATACAGACATAAGTTTTGAGTTCATATTTCCAAGTATTAGGTAAGATAACGGAGAGCAAATTAAATCGTGAAAATATTCTCTATGTATTCATAATTCGACTAATTGAAGAGATAGAACGTTCTAGTCTTCGCCAATCGATTCAGAAGAGCATTTTACATATAGATATGAATTTTGAGTTGATATTCACAAGTATTAAGGGAGATAGCAGAGATAAATTAAAATCGAGAAATATTTCCATACCTACCCCTTGCTCCAAAATTTCCTACAAAAAAAAAATTTTGCATCATGAAATTGGCTATAAATTGGTAACCGGGGGTTTTTTGAAACGAAAAATCGACTGGCACAATCTGTTTTTCAATAAAATCATTCTTTGGCCTTCAAATGACGTAATGCAATTCTCAAAAATCCACTATCTAAACCTAAAAATTCTCATAACTCGACTAATTGAAGAGTTAGAACGTTCTAGTCTTCGCCAGTCGATTCAGGGGAACATTTTACATATAGATATGAATTTTCAGTTCATATTTCCAAGCATTAAGGGAGATACCAATTAGCAAATTAACTTGTGAAAATATGCGAAAATCCACTTTCTGAAATTTCATGTATCCATAACTCGACTAATTGAAAAGATAGAACGTTCTAGTCTTCGCCAATCGATTCAGAAGAGCATTTTACATACAGAAATAAGTTTTGAGTTTATATTTCCAAGTATTAAGTAAGATAACGGAGAGCAAATTAAATCGTGAAAATATTCTCTATGTATTCATAATTCCACTAATTGAAGAGATAGAACGTTATAGTCTTCGCCAATCGATTCAGAAGAGCATTTTACATATAGATATGAATTTTGAGTTGATATTTACAAGTATTAAGGGAGATAGCAGAGATAAATTAAAATCGAGAAATATTTCCATACCTACCCCTTGCTCCAAAATTTCCTACAAAAAAAAAATTTTGCGTCATGAAATTGGCTATAAATTGGTAACCGGGGGTTTTTTGAAACGAAAAATCGACTGGCACAATCTGTTTTTCAATAAAATCATTCTTTGGCCTTCAAATGACGTAATGCAATTCTCAAAAATCCACTATCTAAACCTAAAAATTCTCATAACTCGACTAATTGAAGAGTTAGAACGTTCTAGTCTTCGCCAGTCGATTCAGGGGAACATTTTACATATAGATATGAATTTTCAGTTCATATTTCCAAGCATTAAGGGAGATACCAATTAGCAAATAAACTTGTGAAAATATGCGAAAATCCACTTTCTGAAATTTCATGTATCCATAACTCGACTAATTGAAGAGATAGAACGTTCTAGTCTTCGCCAATCGATTTAGAAGAGCATTTTACATACAGAAATAAGTTTTGAGTTTATATTTCCAAGTATTAAGTAAGATAACGGAGAGCAAATTAAATCGTGAAAATATTCTCTATGTATTCATAATTCGACTAATTGGAGAGATAGAACGTTCTAGTCTTCGCCAATCGATTCAGAAGAGCATTTTACATATAGATATGAATTTTGAGTTGATATTTACAAGTATTAAGGGAGATAGCAGAGATAAATTAAAATCGAGAAATATTTCCATACCTACCCCTTGCTCCAAAATTTCCTACAAAAAAAAAATTTTGCGTCATGAAATCGGCTATAAATTGGTAACCGGGGGTTTTTTGAAACAAAAAATCGACTGGCACAATCTGTTTTTCAATAAAATCATTCTTTGGCCTTCAAATGACGTAATGCAATTCTCAAAAATCCACTATCTAAACCTAAAAATTCTCATAACTCGACTAATTGAAGAGTTAGAACGTTCTAGTCTTCGCCAGTCGATTCAGGAGAACATTTTACATATAGATATGAATTTTCAGTTCATATTTCCAAGCATTAAGGGAGATACCAATTAGCAAATTAACTTGTGAAAATATGCGAAAATCCACTTTCTGAAATTTCATGTATCCATAACTCGACTAATTGAAGAGATAGAACGTTCTAGTCTTCGCCAATCGATTTAGAAGAGCATTTTACATACAGAAATAAGTTTTGAGTTTATATTTCCAAGTATTAAGTAAGATAACGGAGAGCAAATTAAATCGTGAAAATATTCTCTATGTATTCATAATTCGACTAATTGGAGAGATAGAACGTTCTAGTCTTCGCCAATCGATTCAGAAGAGCATTTTACATATAGATATGAATTTTGAGTTGATATTTACAAGTATTAAGGGAGATAGCAGAGATAAATTAATATCGAGAAATATTTCCATACCTACCCCTTGCTCCAAAATTTCCTACAAAAAAAAAATTTTGCGTCATGAAATCGGCTATAAATTGGTAACCGGGGGTTTTTTGAAACAAAAAATCGACTGGCACAATCTGTTTTTCAATAAAATCATTCTTTGGCCTTCAAATGACGTAATGCAATTCTCAAAAATCCACTATCTAAACCTAAAAATTCTCATAACTCGACTAATTGAAGAGTTAGAACGTTCTAGTCTCCGCCAGTCGATTCAGGGGAATATTTTACATATAGATATGAATTTTCAGTTCATATTTCCAAGCATTAAGGGAGATACCAATTAGCAAATTAACTTGTGAAAATATGCGAAAATCCACTTTCTGAAATTTCATGTATCCATAACTCGACTAATTGAAGAGATAGAACGTTCTAGTCTTCGCCAATCGATTTAGAAGAGCATTTTACATACAGAAATAAGTTTTGAGTTTATATTTCCAAGTATTAAGTAAGATAACGGAGAGCAAATTAAATCGTGAAAATATTCTCTATGTATTCATAATTCGACTAATTGAAGAGATAGAACGTTCTAGTCTTCGCCAATCGATTCAGAAGAGCATTTTACATATAGATATGAATTTTAAGTTGATATTTACAAGTATTAAGGGAGAGAGCAGAGATAAATTAGAATCGAGAAATATTTCCATACCTACCCCTTGCTCCAAAATTTCCTACAAAAAAAAAATTTTGCGTCATGAAATTGGCTATAAATTGGTAACCGGGGGTTTTTTGAAACGAAAAATCGACTGGCACAATCTGTTTTTCAATAAAATCATTCTTTGGCCTTCAAATGACGTAATGCAATTCTCAAAAATCCACTATCTAAACCTGAAAATTCTCATAACCCGACTAATTGAAGGGTTAGAACGTTCTAGTCTTCGCCAGTCGATTCAGGGGAACATTTTACATCTAGATCTGAATTTTCAGTTCATATTTCCAAGCATTAAGGGAGATACCAATTAGCAAATTAACTTGTGAAAATATGCGAAAATCCACTTTCTGAAATTTCATGTATCCATAACTCGACTAATTGGAGAGATAAAACGTTCTAGTCTTCGCCAATCGATTCAGAAGAGCATTTTACATACAGAAATAAGTTTTGAGTTTATATTTCCAAGTATTAAGTAAGATAACGGAGAGCAAATTAAATCGTGAAAATATTCTCTATGTATTCATAATTCGACTAATTGGAGAGATAGAACGTTCTAGTCTTCGCCAATCGATTCAGAAGAGCATTTTACATATAGATATGAATTTTGAGTTGATATTTACAAGTATCAAGGGAGATAGCAGAGATAAATTAATATCGAGAAATATTTCCATACCTACCCCTTGCTCCAAAATTTCCTACAAAAAAAAAATTTTGCGTCATGAAATCGGCTATAAATTGGTAACCGGGGGTTTTTTGAAACAAAAAATCGACTGGCACAATCTGTTTTTCAATAAAATCATTCTTTGGCCTTCAAATGACGTAATGCAATTCTCAAAAATCCACTATCTAAACCTAAAAATTCTCATAACTCGACTAATTGAAGAGTTAGAACGTTCTAGTCTCCGCCAGTCGATTCAGGGGAATATTTTACATATAGATATGAATTTTCAGTTCATATTTCCAAGCATTAAGGGAGATACCAATTAGCAAATTAACTTGTGAAAATATGCGAAAATCCACTTTCTGAAATTTCATGTATCCATAACTCGACTAATTGAAGAGATAGAACGTTCTAGTCTTCGCCAATCGATTCAGAAGAGCATTTTACATACAGACATAAGTTTTGAGTTCATATTTCCAAGTATTAAGTAAGATAACGGAGAGCAAATTAAATCGTGAAAATATTCTCTATGTATTCATAATTCGACTAATTGAAGAGATAGAACGTTCTAGTCTTCGCCAATCGATTCAGAAGAGCATTTTACATATAGATATGAATTTTGAGTTGATATTCACAAGTATTAAGGGAGATAGCAGAGATAAATTAAAATCGAGAAATATTTCCATACCTACCCCTTGCTCCAAAATTTCCTACAAAAAAAAAAATTTGCGTCATGAAATTGGCTATAAATTGTTAACCGGGGGTTTTTTAAAACGAAAAATCGACTGGCACAGTCTGTTTTTCAATAAAATCATTCTTTGGCCTTCAAATGACGTAATGCAATTCTCAAAAATCCACTATATAAACCTAAAAATTCTCATAACTCGACTAATTGAAGAGTTAGAACGTTCTAGTCTCCGCCAGTCGATTCAGGGGAATATTTTACATATAGATATGAATTTTCAGTTCATATTTCCAAGCATTAAGGAAGATACCAATTAGCAAATTAACTTGTGAAAATATGCGAAAATCCACTTTCTGAAATTTCATGTATCCATAACTCGACTAATTGAAGAGATAGAACGTTCTAGTCTTCGCCAATCGATTTAGAAGAGCATTTTACATACAGAAATAAGTTTTGAGTTTATATTTCCAAGTATTAAGTAAGATAACGGAGAGCAAATTAAATCGTGAAAATATTCTCTATGTATTCATAATTCGACTAATTGAAGAGATAGAACGTTCTAGTCTTCGCCAATCGATTCAGAAGAGCATTTCACATATAGATATGAATTTTAAGTTGATATTTACAAGTATTAAGGGAGAGAGCAGAGATAAATTAGAATCGAGAAATATTTCCATACCTACCCCTTGCTCCAAAATTTCCTACAAAAAAAAAATTTTGCGTCATGAAATTGGCTATAAATTGGTAACCGGGGGTTTTTTGAAACGAAAAATCGACTGGCACAATCGATTCAGAAGAGCATTTTACATACAGAAATAAGTTTTGAGTTTATATTTCCAAGTATTAAGTAAGATAACGGAGAGCAAACTAAATCGTGAAAATATTCTCTATGTATTCATAACTCCACTAATTGGAGAGATAGAACGTTCTAGTCTTCGCCAATCGATTCAGAAGAGCATTTTACATATAGATATGAATTTTGAGTTGATATTTACAAGTATTAAGGGAGATAGCAGAGATAAATTAAAATCGAGAAATATTTCCCTTGCTCCAAAATTTCCTACAAAAAAAAAAATTTGCGTCATGAAATTGGCTATAAATTGGTAACCGGGGGTTTTTTGAAACGAAAAATCGACTGGCACAGTCTGTTTTTCAATAAAATCATTCTTTGGCCTTCAAATGACGTAATGCAATTCTCAAAAATCCACTATATAAACCTAAAAATTCTCATAACTCGACTAATTGAAGAGTTAGAACGTTCTAGTCTCCGCCAGTCGATTCAGGGGAATATTTTACATATAGATATGAATTTTCAGTTCATATTTCCAAGCATTAAGGAAGATACCAATTAGCAAATTAACTTGTGAAAATATGCGAAAATCCACTTTCTGAAATTTCATGTATCCATAACTCGACTAATTGAAGAGATAGAACGTTCTAGTCTTCGCCAATCGATTCAGAAGAGCATTTTACATACAGACATAAGTTTTGAGTTCATATTTCCAAGTATTAAGTAAGATAACGGAGAGCAAATTAAATCGTGAAAATATTCTCTATGTATTCATAATTCGACTAATTGAAGAGATAGAACGTTCTAGTCTTCGCCAATCGATTCAGAAGAGCATTTCACATATAGATATGAATTTTAAGTTGATATTTACAAGTATTAAGGGAGAGAGCAGAGATAAATTAGAATCGAGAAATATTTCCCTTGCTCCAAAATTTCCTACAAAAAAAAATTTTGCGTCATGAAATTGGCTATAAATTGGTAACCGGGGGTTTTTTGAAACGAAAAATCGACTGGCACAATCTGTTTTTCAATAAAATCATTCTTTGGCCTTCAAATGACGTAATGCAATTCTCAAAAATCCACTATCTAAACCTAAAAATTCTCATAACTCGACTAATTGAAGAGTTAGAACGTTCTAGTCTTCGCCAGTCGATTCAGGGGAACATTTTACATATAGATATGAATTTTCAGTTCATATTTCCAAGCATTAAGGGAGATACCAATTAGCAAATTAACTTGTGAAAATATGCGAAAATCCACTTTCTGAAATTTCATGTATCCATAACTCGACTAATTGAAAAGATAGAACGTTCTAGTCTTCGCCAATCGATTCAGAAGAGCATTTTACATACAGAAATAAGTTTTGAGTTTATATTTCCAAGTATTAAGTAAGATAACGGAGAGCAAATTAAATCGTGAAAATATTCTCTATGTATTCATAATTCGACTAATTGAAGAGATAGAACGTTCTAGTCTTCGCCAATCGATTCAGAAGAGCATTTTACATATAGATATGAATTTTGAGTTGATATTTACAAGTATTAAGGGAGATAGCAGAGATAAATTAAAATCGAGAAATATTTCCATACCTACCCCTTGCTCCAAAATTTCCTACAAAAAAAAAATTTTGCGTCATGAAATCGGCTATAAATTGGTAACCGGGGGTTTTTTGAAACAAAAAATCGACTGGCACAATCTGTTTTTCAATAAAATCATTCTTTGGCCTTCAAATGACGTAATGCAATTCTCAAAAATCCACTATCTAAACCTAAAAATTCTCATAACTCGACTAATTGAAGAGTTAGAACGTTCTAGTCTTCGCCAGTCGATTCAGGAGAACATTTTACATATAGATATGAATTTTCAGTTCATATTTCCAAGCATTAAGGGAGATACCAATTAGCAAATAAACTTGTGAAAATATGCGAAAATCCACTTTCTGAAATTTCATGTATCCATAACTCGACTAATTGAAGAGATAGAACGTTCTAGTCTTCGCCAATCGATTTAGAAGAGCATTTTACATACAGAAATAAGTTTTGAGTTTATATTTCCAAGTATTAAGTATGATAACGGAGAGCAAATTAAATCGTGAAAATATTCTCTATGTATTCATAATTCGACTAATTGAAGAGATAGAACGTTCTAGTCTTCGCCAATCGATTCAGAAGAGCATTTTACATATAGCTATGAATTTTGAGTTGATATTCACAAGTATTAAGGGAGATAGCAGAGATAAATTAAAATCGAGAAATATTTCCATACCTACCCCTTGCTCCAAAATTTCCTACAAAAAAAAAATTTTGCGTCATGAAATTGGCTATAAATTGGGAACCGGGGGTTTTTTGAAACGAAAAATCGACTGGCACAATCTGTTTTTCAATAAAATCATTCTTTGGCCTTCAAATGACGTAATGCAATTCTCAAAAATCCACTATCTAAACCTAAAAATTCTCATAACTCGACTAATTGAAGAGTTAAAACGTTCTAGTCTTCGCCAGTCGATTCAGGGGAACATTTTACATATAGATATGAATTTTCAGTTCATATTTCCAAGCATTAAGGGAGATACCAATTAGCAAATTAACTTGTGAAAATATGCGAAAATCCACTTTCTGAAATTTCATGTATCCATAACTCGACTAATTGAAGAGATAGAACGTTCTAGTCTTCGCCAATCGATTAAGAAGAGCATTTTACATACAGACATAAGTTTTGAGTTCATATTTCCAAGTATTAGGTAAGATAACGGAGAGCAAATTAAATCGTGAAAATATTCTCTATGTATTCATAATTCGACTAATTGAAGAGATAGAACGTTCTAGTCTTCGCCAATCGATTCAGAAGAGCATTTTACATATAGATATGAATTTTGAGTTGATATTCACAAGTATTAAGGAAGATAGCAGAGATAAATTAAAATCGAGAAATATTTCCATACCTACCCCTTGCTCCAAAATTTCCTACAAAAAAAAAATTTTGCGTCATGAAATTGGCTATAAATTGGTAACCGGGGGTTTTTTGAAACGAAAAATCGACTGGCACAATCTGTTTTTCAATAAAATCATTCTTTGGCCTTCAAATGACGTAATGCAATTCTCAAAAATCCACTATCTAAACCTAAAAATTCTCATAACTCGACTAATTGAAGAGTTAGAACGTTCTAGTCTTCGCCAGTCGATTCAGGGGAACATTTTACATATAGATATGAATTTTCAGTTCATATTTCCAAGCATTAAGGGAGATACCAATTAGCAAATTAACTTGTGAAAATATGCGAAAATCCACTTTCTGAAATTTCATGTATCCATAACTCGACTAATTGAAAAGATAGAACGTTCTAGTCTTCGCCAATCGATTCAGAAGAGCATTTTACATACAGAAATAAGTTTTGAGTTTATATTTCCAAGTATTAAGTAAGATAACGGAGAGCAAATTAAATCGTGAAAATATTCTCTATGTATTCATAATTCCACTAATTGAAGAGATAGAACGTTATAGTCTTCGCCAATCGATTCAGAAGAGCATTTTACATATAGATATGAATTTTGAGTTGATATTTACAAGTATTAAGGGAGATAGCAGAGATAAATTAAAATCGAGAAATATTTCCATACCCCTTGCTCCAAAATTTCCTACAAAAAAAAAATTTTGCGTCATGAAATTGGCTATAAATTGGTAACCGGGGGTTTTTTGAAACGAAAAATCGACTGGCACAATCTGTTTTTCAATAAAATCATTCTTTTGCCTTCAAATGACGTAATGCAATTCTCAAAAATCCACTATCTAAACCTAAAAATTCTCATAACTCGACTAATTGAAGAGTTAGAACGTTCTAGTCTTCGCCAGTCGATTCAGGAGAACATTTTACATATAGATATGAATTTTCAGTTCATATTTCCAAGCATTAAGGGAGATACCAATTAGCAAATTAACTTGTGAAAATATGCGAAAATCCACTTTCTGAAATTTCATGTATCCATAACTCGACTAATTGAAGAGATAGAACGTTCTAGTCTTCGCCAATCGATTTAGAAGAGCATTTTACATACAGAAATAAGTTTTGAGTTTATATTTCCAAGTATTAAGTAAGATAACGGAGAGCAAATTAAATCGTGAAAATATTCTCTATGTATTCATAATTCGACTAATTGAAGAGATAGAACGTTCTAGTCTTCGCCAATCGATTCAGAAGAGCATTTCACATATAGATATGAATTTTAAGTTGATATTTACAAGTATTAAGGGAGAGAGCAGAGATAAATTAGAATCGAGAAATATTTCCATACCTACCCCTTGCTCCAAAATTTCCTACAAAAAAAAAATTTTGCGTCATGAAATTGGCTATAAATTGGTAACCGGGGGTTTTTTGAAACGAAAAATCGACTGGCACAATCTGTTTTTCAATAAAATCATTCTTTGGCCTTCAAATGACGTAATGCAATTCTCAAAAATCCACTATCTAAACCTAAAAATTCTCATAACTCGACTAATTGAAGAGTTAGAACGTTCTAGTCTTCGCCAGTCGATTCAGGGGAACATTTTACATATAGATATGAATTTTCAGTTCATATTTCCAAGCATTAAGGGAGATACCAATTAGCAAATAAACTTGTGAAAATATGCGAAAATCCACTTTCTGAAATTTCATGTATCCATAACTCGACTAATTGAAGAGATAGAACGTTCTAGTCTTCGCCAATCGATTTAGAAGAGCATTTTACATACAGAAATAAGTTTTGAGTTTATATTTCCAAGTATTAAGTAAGATAACGGAGAGCAAATTAAATCGTGAAAATATTCTCTATGTATTCATAATTCGACTAATTGGAGAGATAGAACGTTCTAGTCTTCGCCAATCGATTCAGAAGAGCATTTTACATATAGATATGAATTTTGAGTTGATATTTACAAGTATTAAGGGAGATAGCAGAGATAAATTAAAATCGAGAAATATTTCCATACCTACCCCCTTGCTCCAAAATTTCCTACAAAAAAAAAATTTTGCGTCATGAAATCGGCTATAAATTGGTAACCGGGGGTTTTTTGAAACAAAAAATCGACTGGCACAATCTGTTTTTCAATAAAATCATTCTTTGGCCTTCAAATGACGTAATGCAATTCTCAAAAATCCACTATCTAAACCTAAAAATTCTCATAACTCGACTAATTGAAGAGTTAGAACGTTCTAGTCTCCGCCAGTCGATTCAGGGGAATATTTTACATATAGATATGAATTTTCAGTTCATATTTCCAAGCATTAAGGGAGATACCAATTAGCAAATTAACTTGTGAAAATATGCGAAAATCCACTTTCTGAAATTTCATGTATCCATAACTCGACTAATTGAAGAGATAGAACGTTCTAGTCTTCGCCAATCGATTTAGAAGAGCATTTTACATACAGAAATAAGTTTTGAGTTTATATTTCCAAGTATTAAGTAAGATAACGGAGAGCAAATTAAATCGTGAAAATATTCTCTATGTATTCATAATTCGACTAATTGAAGAGATAGAACGTTCTAGTCTTCGCCAATCGATTCAGAAGAGCATTTCACATATAGATATGAATTTTAAGTTGATATTTACAAGTATTAAGGGAGAGAGCAGAGATAAATTAGAATCGAGAAATATTTCCATACCTACCCCTTGCTCCAAAATTTCCTACAAAAAAAAAATTTTGCGTCATGAAATTGGCTATAAATTGGTAACCGGGGGTTTTTTGAAACGAAAAATCGACTGGCACAATCTGTTTTTCAATAAAATCATTCTTTGGCCTTCAAATGACGTAATGCAATTCTCAAAAATCCACTATCTAAACCTAAAAATTCTCATAACTCGACTAATTGAAGAGTTAGAACGTTCTAGTCTTCGCCAGTCGATTCAGGGGAACATTTTACATATAGATATGAATTTTCAGTTCATATTTCCAAGCATTAAGGGAGATACCAATTAGCAAATTAACTTGTGAAAATATGCGAAAATCCACTTTCTGAAATTTCATGTATCCATAACTCGACTAATTGAAAAGATAGAACGTTCTAGTCTTCGCCAATCGATTCAGAAGAGCATTTTACATACAGAAATAAGTTTTGAGTTTATATTTCCAAGTATTAAGTAAGATAACGGAGAGCAAATTAAATCGTGAAAATATTCTCTATGTATTCATAATTCGACTAATTGGAGAGATAGAACGTTCTAGTCTTCGCCAATCGATTCAGAAGAGCATTTTACATATAGATATGAATTTTGAGTTGATATTTACAAGTATCAAGGGAGATAGCAGAGATAAATTAATATCGAGAAATATTTCCATACCTACCCCTTGCTCCAAAATTTCCTACAAAAAAAAAATTTTGCGTCATGAAATCGGCTATAAATTGGTAACCGGGGGTTTTTTGAAACAAAAAATCGACTGGCACAATCTGTTTTTCAATAAAATCATTCTTTGGCCTTCAAATGACGTAATGCAATTCTCAAAAATCCACTATCTAAACCTAAAAATTCTCATAACTCGACTAATTGAAGAGTTAGAACGTTCTAGTCTCCGCCAGTCGATTCAGGGGAATATTTTACATATAGATATGAATTTTCAGTTCATATTTCCAAGCATTAAGGGAGATACCAATTAGCAAATTAACTTGTGAAAATATGCGAAAATCCACTTTCTGAAATTTCATGTATCCATAACTCGACTAATTGAAGAGATAGAACGTTCTAGTCTTCGCCAATCGATTCAGAAGAGCATTTTACATACAGACATAAGTTTTGAGTTCATATTTCCAAGTATTAAGTAAGATAACGGAGAGCAAATTAAATCGTGAAAATATTCTCTATGTATTCATAATTCCACTAATTGAAGAGATAGAACGTTATAGTCTTCGCCAATCGATTCAGAAGAGCATTTTACATATAGATATGAATTTTGAGTTGATATTTACAAGTATTAAGGGAGATAGCAGAGATAAATTAAAATCGAGAAATATTTCCATACCCCTTGCTCCAAAATTTCCTACAAAAAAAAAATTTTGCGTCATGAAATTGGCTATAAATTGGTAACCGGGGGTTTTTTGAAACGAAAAATCGACTGGCACAATCTGTTTTTCAATAAAATCATTCTTTTGCCTTCAAATGACGTAATGCAATTCTCAAAAATCCACTATCTAAACCTAAAAATTCTCATAACTCGACTAATTGAAGAGTTAGAACGTTCTAGTCTTCGCCAGTCGATTCAGGAGAACATTTTACATATAGATATGAATTTTCAGTTCATATTTCCAAGCATTAAGGGAGATACCAATTAGCAAATTAACTTGTGAAAATATGCGAAAATCCACTTTCTGAAATTTCATGTATCCATAACTCGACTAATTGAAGAGATAGAACGTTCTAGTCTTCGCCAATCGATTTAGAAGAGCATTTTACATACAGAAATAAGTTTTGAGTTTATATTTCCAAGTATTAAGTAAGATAACGGAGAGCAAATTAAATCGTGAAAATATTCTCTATGTATTCATAATTCGACTAATTGAAGAGATAGAACGTTCTAGTCTTCGCCAATCGATTCAGAAGAGCATTTCACATATAGATATGAATTTTAAGTTGATATTTACAAGTATTAAGGGAGAGAGCAGAGATAAATTAGAATCGAGAAATATTTCCATACCTACCCCTTGCTCCAAAATTTCCTACAAAAAAAAAATTTTGCGTCATGAAATTGGCTATAAATTGGTAACCGGGGGTTTTTTGAAACGAAAAATCGACTGGCACAATCTGTTTTTCAATAAAATCATTCTTTGGCCTTCAAATGACGTAATGCAATTCTCAAAAATCCACTATCTAAACCTAAAAATTCTCATAACTCGACTAATTGAAGAGTTAGAACGTTCTAGTCTTCGCCAGTCGATTCAGGGGAACATTTTACATATAGATATGAATTTTCAGTTCATATTTCCAAGCATTAAGGGAGATACCAATTAGCAAATAAACTTGTGAAAATATGCGAAAATCCACTTTCTGAAATTTCATGTATCCATAACTCGACTAATTGAAGAGATAGAACGTTCTAGTCTTCGCCAATCGATTTAGAAGAGCATTTTACATACAGAAATAAGTTTTGAGTTTATATTTCCAAGTATTAAGTAAGATAACGGAGAGCAAATTAAATCGTGAAAATATTCTCTATGTATTCATAATTCGACTAATTGGAGAGATAGAACGTTCTAGTCTTCGCCAATCGATTCAGAAGAGCATTTTACATATAGATATGAATTTTGAGTTGATATTTACAAGTATTAAGGGAGATAGCAGAGATAAATTAAAATCGAGAAATATTTCCATACCTACCCCCTTGCTCCAAAATTTCCTACAAAAAAAAAATTTTGCGTCATGAAATCGGCTATAAATTGGTAACCGGGGGTTTTTTGAAACAAAAAATCGACTGGCACAATCTGTTTTTCAATAAAATCATTCTTTGGCCTTCAAATGACGTAATGCAATTCTCAAAAATCCACTATCTAAACCTAAAAATTCTCATAACTCGACTAATTGAAGAGTTAGAACGTTCTAGTCTCCGCCAGTCGATTCAGGGGAATATTTTACATATAGATATGAATTTTCAGTTCATATTTCCAAGCATTAAGGGAGATACCAATTAGCAAATTAACTTGTGAAAATATGCGAAAATCCACTTTCTGAAATTTCATGTATCCATAACTCGACTAATTGAAGAGATAGAACGTTCTAGTCTTCGCCAATCGATTTAGAAGAGCATTTTACATACAGAAATAAGTTTTGAGTTTATATTTCCAAGTATTAAGTAAGATAACGGAGAGCAAATTAAATCGTGAAAATATTCTCTATGTATTCATAATTCGACTAATTGAAGAGATAGAACGTTCTAGTCTTCGCCAATCGATTCAGAAGAGCATTTCACATATAGATATGAATTTTAAGTTGATATTTACAAGTATTAAGGGAGAGAGCAGAGATAAATTAGAATCGAGAAATATTTCCATACCTACCCCTTGCTCCAAAATTTCCTACAAAAAAAAAATTTTGCGTCATGAAATTGGCTATAAATTGGTAACCGGGGGTTTTTTGAAACGAAAAATCGACTGGCACAATCTGTTTTTCAATAAAATCATTCTTTGGCCTTCAAATGACGTAATGCAATTCTCAAAAATCCACTATCTAAACCTAAAAATTCTCATAACTCGACTAATTGAAGAGTTAGAACGTTCTAGTCTTCGCCAGTCGATTCAGGGGAACATTTTACATATAGATATGAATTTTCAGTTCATATTTCCAAGCATTAAGGGAGATACCAATTAGCAAATTAACTTGTGAAAATATGCGAAAATCCACTTTCTGAAATTTCATGTATCCATAACTCGACTAATTGAAAAGATAGAACGTTCTAGTCTTCGCCAATCGATTCAGAAGAGCATTTTACATACAGAAATAAGTTTTGAGTTTATATTTCCAAGTATTAAGTAAGATAACGGAGAGCAAATTAAATCGTGAAAATATTCTCTATGTATTCATAATTCGACTAATTGGAGAGATAGAACGTTCTAGTCTTCGCCAATCGATTCAGAAGAGCATTTTACATATAGATATGAATTTTGAGTTGATATTTACAAGTATCAAGGGAGATAGCAGAGATAAATTAATATCGAGAAATATTTCCATACCTACCCCTTGCTCCAAAATTTCCTACAAAAAAAAAATTTTGCGTCATGAAATCGGCTATAAATTGGTAACCGGGGGTTTTTTGAAACAAAAAATCGACTGGCACAATCTGTTTTTCAATAAAATCATTCTTTGGCCTTCAAATGACGTAATGCAATTCTCAAAAATCCACTATCTAAACCTAAAAATTCTCATAACTCGACTAATTGAAGAGTTAGAACGTTCTAGTCTCCGCCAGTCGATTCAGGGGAATATTTTACATATAGATATGAATTTTCAGTTCATATTTCCAAGCATTAAGGGAGATACCAATTAGCAAATTAACTTGTGAAAATATGCGAAAATCCACTTTCTGAAATTTCATGTATCCATAACTCGACTAATTGAAGAGATAGAACGTTCTAGTCTTCGCCAATCGATTCAGAAGAGCATTTTACATACAGACATAAGTTTTGAGTTCATATTTCCAAGTATTAAGTAAGATAACGGAGAGCAAATTAAATCGTGAAAATATTCTCTATGTATTCATAATTCGACTAATTGAAGAGATAGAACGTTCTAGTCTTCGCCAATCGATTCAGAAGAGCATTTTACATATAGATATGAATTTTGAGTTGATATTCACAAGTATTAAGGGAGATAGCAGAGATAAATTAAAATCGAGAAATATTTCCATACCTACCCCTTGCTCCAAAATTTCCTACAAAAAAAAAAATTTGCGTCATGAAATTGGCTATAAATTGTTAACCGGGGGTTTTTTAAAACGAAAAATCGACTGGCACAGTCTGTTTTTCAATAAAATCATTCTTTGGCCTTCAAATGACGTAATGCAATTCTCAAAAATCCACTATCTAAACCTGAAAATTCTCATAACCCGACTAATTGAAGGGTTAGAACGTTCTAGTCTTCGCCAGTCGATTCAGGGGAACATTTTACATCTAGATCTGAATTTTCAGTTCATATTTCCAAGCATTAAGGGAGATACCAATTAGCAAATTAACTTGTGAAAATATGCGAAAATCCACTTTCTGAAATTTCATGTATCCATAACTCGACTAATTGGAGAGATAAAACGTTCTAGTCTTCGCCAATCGATTCAGAAGAGCATTTTACATACAGAAATAAGTTTTGAGTTTATATTTCCAAGTATTAAGTAAGATAACGGAGAGCAAACTAAATCGTGAAAATATTCTCTATGTATTCATAACTCCACTAATTGGAGAGATAGAACGTTCTAGTCTTCGCCAATCGATTCAGAAGAGCATTTTACATATAGATATGAATTTTGAGTTGATATTTACAAGTATTAAGGGAGATAGCAGAGATAAATTAAAATCGAGAAATATTTCCCTTGCTCCAAAATTTCCTACAAAAAAAAAAATTTGCGTCATGAAATTGGCTATAAATTGGTAACCGGGGGTTTTTTGAAACGAAAAATCGACTGGCACAGTCTGTTTTTCAATAAAATCATTCTTTGGCCTTCAAATGACGTAATGCAATTCTCAAAAATCCACTATATAAACCTAAAAATTCTCATAACTCGACTAATTGAAGAGTTAGAACGTTCTAGTCTCCGCCAGTCGATTCAGGGGAATATTTTACATATAGATATGAATTTTCAGTTCATATTTCCAAGCATTAAGGAAGATACCAATTAGCAAATTAACTTGTGAAAATATGCGAAAATCCACTTTCTGAAATTTCATGTATCCATAACTCGACTAATTGAAGAGATAGAACGTTCTAGTCTTCGCCAATCGATTCAGAAGAGCATTTTACATACAGACATAAGTTTTGAGTTCATATTTCCAAGTATTAAGTAAGATAACGGAGAGCAAATTAAATCGTGAAAATATTCTCTATGTATTCATAATTCGACTAATTGAAGAGATAGAACGTTCTAGTCTTCGCCAATCGATTCAGAAGAGCATTTCACATATAGATATGAATTTTAAGTTGATATTTACAAGTATTAAGGGAGAGAGCAGAGATAAATTAGAATCGAGAAATATTTCCCTTGCTCCAAAATTTCCTACAAAAAAAAATTTTGCGTCATGAAATTGGCTATAAATTGGTAACCGGGGGTTTTTTGAAACGAAAAATCGACTGGCACAATCTGTTTTTCAATAAAATCATTCTTTGGCCTTCAAATGACGTAATGCAATTCTCAAAAATCCACTATCTAAACCTAAAAATTCTCATAACTCGACTAATTGAAGAGTTAGAACGTTCTAGTCTTCGCCAGTCGATTCAGGGGAACATTTTACATATAGATATGAATTTTCAGTTCATATTTCCAAGCATTAAGGGAGATACCAATTAGCAAATTAACTTGTGAAAATATGCGAAAATCCACTTTCTGAAATTTCATGTATCCATAACTCGACTAATTGAAAAGATAGAACGTTCTAGTCTTCGCCAATCGATTCAGAAGAGCATTTTACATACAGAAATAAGTTTTGAGTTTATATTTCCAAGTATTAAGTAAGATAACGGAGAGCAAATTAAATCGTGAAAATATTCTCTATGTATTCATAATTCGACTAATTGAAGAGATAGAACGTTCTAGTCTTCGCCAATCGATTCAGAAGAGCATTTTACATATAGATATGAATTTTGAGTTGATATTTACAAGTATTAAGGGAGATAGCAGAGATAAATTAAAATCGAGAAATATTTCCATACCTACCCCTTGCTCCAAAATTTCCTACAAAAAAAAAATTTTGCGTCATGAAATCGGCTATAAATTGGTAACCGGGGGTTTTTTGAAACAAAAAATCGACTGGCACAATCTGTTTTTCAATAAAATCATTCTTTGGCCTTCAAATGACGTAATGCAATTCTCAAAAATCCACTATCTAAACCTAAAAATTCTCATAACTCGACTAATTGAAGAGTTAGAACGTTCTAGTCTTCGCCAGTCGATTCAGGAGAACATTTTACATATAGATATGAATTTTCAGTTCATATTTCCAAGCATTAAGGGAGATACCAATTAGCAAATAAACTTGTGAAAATATGCGAAAATCCACTTTCTGAAATTTCATGTATCCATAACTCGACTAATTGAAGAGATAGAACGTTCTAGTCTTCGCCAATCGATTTAGAAGAGCATTTTACATACAGAAATAAGTTTTGAGTTTATATTTCCAAGTATTAAGTATGATAACGGAGAGCAAATTAAATCGTGAAAATATTCTCTATGTATTCATAATTCGACTAATTGAAGAGATAGAACGTTCTAGTCTTCGCCAATCGATTCAGAAGAGCATTTTACATATAGCTATGAATTTTGAGTTGATATTTACAAGTATTAAGGGAGATAGCAGAGATAAATTAAAATCGAGAAATATTTCCATACCTACCCCTTGCTCCAAAATTTCCTACAAAAAAAAAATTTTGCGTCATGAAATTGGCTATAAATTGGTAACCGGGGGTTTTTTGAAACGAAAAATCGACTGGCACAATCTGTTTTTCAATAAAATCATTCTTTGGCCTTCAAATGACGTAATGCAATTCTCAAAAATCCACTATCTAAACCTAAAAATTCTCATAACTCGACTAATTGAAGAGTTAGAACGTTCTAGTCTTCGCCAGTCGATTCAGGGGAACATTTTACATATAGATATGAATTTTCAGTTCATATTTCCAAGCATTAAGGGAGATACCAATTAGCAAATTAACTTGTGAAAATATGCGAAAATCCACTTTCTGAAATTTCATGTATCCATAACTCGACTAATTGAAAAGATAGAACGTTCTAGTCTTCGCCAATCGATTCAGAAGAGCATTTTACATACAGAAATAAGTTTTGAGTTTATATTTCCAAGTATTAAGTAAGATAACGGAGAGCAAATTAAATCGTGAAAATATTCTCTATGTATTCATAATTCGACTAATTGAAGAGATAGAACGTTCTAGTCTTCGCCAATCGATTCAGAAGAGCATTTTACATATAGATATGAATTTTGAGTTGATATTTACAAGTATTAAGGGAGATAGCAGAGATAAATTAAAATCGAGAAATATTTCCATACCTACCCCTTGCTCCAAAATTTCCTACAAAAAAAAAATTTTGCGTCATGAAATCGGCTATAAATTGGTAACCGGGGGTTTTTTGAAACAAAAAATCGACTGGCACAATCTGTTTTTCAATAAAATCATTCTTTGGCCTTCAAATGACGTAATGCAATTCTCAAAAATCCACTATCTAAACCTAAAAATTCTCATAACTCGACTAATTGAAGAGTTAGAACGTTCTAGTCTTCGCCAGTCGATTCAGGAGAACATTTTACATATAGATATGAATTTTCAGTTCATATTTCCAAGCATTAAGGGAGATACCAATTAGCAAATAAACTTGTGAAAATATGCGAAAATCCACTTTCTGAAATTTCATGTATCCATAACTCGACTAATTGAAGAGATAGAACGTTCTAGTCTTCGCCAATCGATTTAGAAGAGCATTTTACATACAGAAATAAGTTTTGAGTTTATATTTCCAAGTATTAAGTATGATAACGGAGAGCAAATTAAATCGTGAAAATATTCTCTATGTATTCATAATTCGACTAATTGAAGAGATAGAACGTTCTAGTCTTCGCCAATCGATTCAGAAGAGCATTTTACATATAGCTATGAATTTTGAGTTGATATTTACAAGTATTAAGGGAGATAGCAGAGATAAATTAAAATCGAGAAATATTTCCATACCTACCCCTTGCTCCAAAATTTCCTACAAAAAAAAAATTTGCGTCATGAAATTGGCTATAAATTGGTAACCGGGGGTTTTTTGAAACGAAAAATCGACTGGCACAGTCTGTTTTTCAATAAAATCATTCTTTGGCCTTCAAATGACGTAATGCAATTCTCAAAAATCCACTATCTAAACCTGAAAATTCTCATAACCCGACTAATTGAAGGGTTAGAACGTTCTAGTCTTCGCCAGTCGATTCAGGGGAACATTTTACATCTAGATCTGAATTTTCAGTTCATATTTCCAAGCATTAAGGGAGATACCAATTAGCAAATTAACTTGTGAAAATATGCGAAAATCCACTTTCTGAAATTTCATGTATCCATAACTCGACTAATTGGAGAGATAAAACGTTCTAGTCTTCGCCAATCGATTCAGAAGAGCACTTTACATACAGAAATAGTTTTGAGTTTATATTTCCAAGTATTAAGTAAGATAACGGAGAGCAAACTAAATCGTGAAAATATTCTCTATGTATTCATAACTCCACTAATTGGAGAGATAGAACGTTCTAGTCTTCGCCAATCGATTCAGAAGAGCATTTTACATATAGATATGAATTTTGAGTTGATATTTACAAGTATTAAGGGAGATAGCAGAGATAAATTAAAATCGAGAAATATTTCCCTTGTTCCAAAATTTCCTACAAAAAAAAAAATTTGCGTCATGAAATTGGCTATAAATTGGTAACCGGGGGTTTTTTGAAACGAAAAATCGACTGGCACAGTCTGTTTTTCAATAAAATCATTCTTTGGCCTTCAAATGACGTAATGCAATTCTCAAAAATCCACTATATAAACCTAAAAATTCTCATAACTCGACTAATTGAAGAGTTAGAACGTTCTAGTCTCCGCCAGTCGATTCAGGGGAATATTTTACATATAGATATGAATTTTCAGTTCATATTTCCAAGCATTAAGGAAGATACCAATTAGCAAATTAACTTGTGAAAATATGCGAAAATCCACTTTCTGAAATTTCATGTATCCATAACTCGACTAATTGAAAAGATAGAACGTTCTAGTCTTCGCCAATCGATTCAGAAGAGCATTTTACATACAGACATAAGTTTTGAGTTCATATTTCCAAGTATTAAGTAAGATAACGGAGAGCAAATTAAATCGTGAAAATATTCTCTATGTATTCATAATTCGACTAATTGAAGAGATAGAACGTTCTAGTCTTCGCCAATCGATTCAGAAGAGCATTTTACATATGGATATGAATTTTGAGTTGATATTCACAAGTATTAAGGGAGATAGCAGAGATAAATTAAAATCGAGAAATATTTCCATACCTACCCCTTGCTCCAAAATTTCCTACAAAAAAAAAATTTGCGTCATGAAATTGGCTATAAATTGTTAACCGGGGGTTTTTTAAAACGAAAAATCGACTGGCACAGTCTGTTTTTCAATAAAATCATTCTTTGGCCTTCAAATGACGTAATGCAATTCTCAAAAATCCACTATCTAAACCTGAAAATTCTCATAACCCGACTAATTGAAGGGTTAGAACGTTCTAGTCTTCGCCAGTCGATTCAGGGGAACATTTTACATATAGATCTGAATTTTCAGTTCATATTTCCAAGCATTAAGGGAGATACCAATTAGCAAATTAACTTGTGAAAATATGCGAAAATCCACTTTCTGAAATTTCATGTATCCATAACTCGACTAATTGGAGAGATAAAACGTTCTAGTCTTCGCCAATCGATTCAGAAGAGCATTTTACATACAGAAATAAGTTTTGAGTTTATATTTCCAAGTATTAAGTAAGATAACGGAGAGCAAATTAAATCGTGAAATTATTCTCTATGTATTCATAATTCGACTAATTGAAGAGATAGAACGTTCTAGTCTCCGCCAATCGATTCAGAAGAGCATTTCACATATAGATATGAATTTTAAGTTGATATTTACAAGTATTAAGGGAGAGAGCAGAGATAAATTAGAATCGAGAAATATTTCCATACCTACCCCTTGCTCCAAAATTTCCTACAAAAAAAAAATTTTGCGTCATGAAATTGGCTATAAATTGGTAACCGGGGGTTTTTTGAAACGAAAAATCGACTGGCACAATCTGTTTTTCAATAAAATCATTCTTTGGCCTTCAAATGACGTAATGCAATTCTCAAAAATCCACTATCTAAACCTAAAAATTCTCATAACTCGACTAATTGAAGAGTTAGAACGTTCTAGTCTTCGCCAGTCGATTCAGGGGAACATTTTACATATAGATATGAATTTTCAGTTCATATTTCCAAGCATTAAGGGAGATACCAATTAGCAAATTAACTTGTGAAAATATGCGAAAATCCACTTTCTGAAATTTCATGTATCCATAACTCGACTAATTGAAGAGATAGAACGTTCTAGTCTTTGCCAATCGATTCAGAAGAGCATTTTACATACAGAAATAAGTTTTGAGTTTATATTTCCAAGTATTAAGTAAGATAACGGAGAGCAAATTAAATCGTGAAAATATTCTCTATGTATTCATAATTCGACTAATTGAAGAGATAGAACATTCTAGTCTTCGCCAATCGATTCAGAAGAGCATTATACATATAGATATGAATTTTAAGTTGATATTTACAAGTATTAAGGGAGAGAGCAGAGATAAATTAGAATCGAGAAATATTTCCATACCTACCCCTTGCTCCAAAATTTCCTACAAAAAAAAAATTTTGCGTCATGAAATTGGCTATAAATTGGTAACCGGGGGTTTTTTGAAACGAAAAATCGACTGGCACAATCTGTTTTTCAATAAAATCATTCTTTGGCCTTCAAATGACGTAATGCAATTCTCAAAAATCCACTATCTAAACCTAAAAATTCTCATAACTCGACTAATTGAAGAGTTAGAACGTTCTAGTCTTCGCCAGTCGATTCAGGGGAACATTTTACATATAGATATGAATTTTCAGTTCATATTTCCAAGCATTAAGGGAGATACCAATTAGCAAATTAACTTGTGAAAATATGCGAAAATCCACTTTCTGAAATTTCATGTATCCATAACTCGACTAATTGAAGAGATAGAACGTTCTAGTCTTTGCCAATCGATTCAGAAGAGCATTTTACATACAGAAATAAGTTTTGAGTTTATATTTCCAAGTATTAAGTAAGATAACGGAGAGCAAATTAAATCGTGAAAATATTCTCTATGTATTCATAATTCGACTAATTGAAGAGATAGAACATTCTAGTCTTCGCCAATCGATTCAGAAGAGCATTATACATATAGATATGAATTTTGAGTTGATATTTACAAGTATTAAGGGAGATAGCAGAGATAAATTAAAATCGAGAAATATTTCCATACCTACCCCTTGCTCCAAAATTTCCTACAAAAAAAAAATTTTGCGTCATGAAATTGGCTATAAATTGTTAACCGGGGGTTTTTTAAAACGAAAAATCGACTGGCACAGTCTGTTTTTCAATAAAATCATTCTTTGGCCTTCAAATGACGTAATGCAATTCTCAAAAATCCACTATCTAAACCTGAAAATTCTCATAACCCGACTAATTGAAGGGTTAGAACGTTCTAGTCTTCGCCAGTCGATTCAGGGGAACATTTTACATCTAGATCTGAATTTTCAGTTCATATTTCCAAGCATTAAGGGAGATACCAATTAGCAAATTAACTTGTGAAAATATGCGAAAATCCACTTTCTGAAATTTCATGTATCCATAACTCGACTAATTGGAGAGATAAAACGTTCTAGTCTTCGCCAATCGATTCAGAAGAGCACTTTACATACAGAAATAGTTTTGAGTTTATATTTCCAAGTATTAAGTAAGATAACGGAGAGCAAACTAAATCGTGAAAATATTCTCTATGTATTCATAACTCCACTAATTGGAGAGATAGAACGTTCTAGTCTTCGCCAATCGATTCAGAAGAGCATTTTACATATAGATATAAATTTTGAGTTGATATTTACAAGTATTAAGGGAGATAGCAGAGATAAATTAAAATCGAGAAATATTTCCCTTGTTCCAAAATTTCCTACAAAAAAAAAAATTTGCGTCATGAAATTGGCTATAATTTGGTAACCGGGGGTTTTTTGGAACGAAAAATCGACTGGCACAGTCTGTTTTTCAATAAAATCATTCTTTGGCCTTCAAATGACGTAATGCAATTCTCAAAAATCCACTACATAAACCTAAAAATTCTCATAACTCGACTAATTGAAGAGTTAGAACGTTCTAGTCTCCGCCAGTCGATTCAGGGGAATATTTTACATATAGATATGAATTTTCAGTTCATATTTCCAAGCATTAAGGAAGATACCAATTAGCAAATTAACTTGTGAAAATATGCGAAAATCCACTTTCTGAAATTTCATGTATCCATAACTCGACTAATTGAAAAGATAGAACGTTCTAGTCTTCGCCAATCGATTCAGAAGAGCATTTTACATACAGACATAAGTTTTGAGTTCATATTTCCAAGTATTAAGTAAGATAACGGAGAGCAAATTAAATCGTGAAAATATTCTCTATGTATTCATAATTCGACTAATTGAAGAGATAGAACGTTCTAGTCTTCGCCAATCGATTCAGAAGAGCATTTTACATATGGATATGAATTTTGAGTTGATATTCACAAGTATTAAGGGAGATAGCAGAGATAAATTAAAATCGAGAAATATTTCCATACCTACCCCTTGCTCCAAAATTTCCTACAAAAAAAAAATTTGCGTCATGAAATTGGCTATAAATTGTTAACCGGGGGTTTTTTAAAACGAAAAATCGACTGGCACAGTCTGTTTTTCAATAAAATCATTCTTTGGCCTTCAAATGACGTAATGCAATTCTCAAAAATCCACTATCTAAACCTGAAAATTCTCATAACCCGACTAATTGGAGGGTTAGAACGTTCTAGTCTTCGCCAGTCGATTCAGGGGAACATTTTACATATAGATCTGAATTTTCAGTTCATATTTCCAAGCATTAAGGGAGATACCAATTAGCAAATTAACTTGTGAAAATATGCGAAAATCCACTTTCTGAAATTTCATGTATCCATAACTCGACTAATTGGAGAGATAAAACGTTCTAGTCTTCGCCAATCGATTCAGAAGAGCATTTTACATACAGAAATAAGTTTTGAGTTTATATTTCCAAGTATTAAGTAAGATAACGGAGAGCAAATTAAATCGTGAAATTATTCTCTATGTATTCATAATTCGACTAATTGAAGAGATAGAACGTTCTAGTCTCCGCCAATCGATTCAGAAGAGCATTTCACATATAGATATGAATTTTAAGTTGATATTTACAAGTATTAAGGGAGAGAGCAGAGATAAATTAGAATCGAGAAATATTTCCATACCTACCCCTTGCTCCAAAATTTCCTACAAAAAAAAAATTTTGCGTCATGAAATTGGCTATAAATTGGTAACCGGGGGTTTTTTGAAACGAAAAATCGACTGGCACAATCTGTTTTTCAATAAAATCATTCTTTGGCCTTCAAATGACGTAATGCAATTCTCAAAAATCCACTATCTAAACCTAAAAATTCTCATAACTCGACTAATTGAAGAGTTAGAACGTTCTAGTCTTCGCCAGTCGATTCAGGGGAACATTTTACATATAGATATGAATTTTCAGTTCATATTTCCAAGCATTAAGGGAGATACCAATTAGCAAATTAACTTGTGAAAATATGCGAAAATCCACTTTCTGAAATTTCATGTATCCATAACTCGACTAATTGAAGAGATAGAACGTTCTAGTCTTTGCCAATCGATTCAGAAGAGCATTTTACATACAGAAATAAGTTTTGAGTTTATATTTCCAAGTATTAAGTAAGATAACGGAGAGCAAATTAAATCGTGAAAATATTCTCTATGTATTCATAATTCGACTAATTGAAGAGATAGAACATTCTAGTCTTCGCCAATCGATTCAGAAGAGCATTATACATATAGATATGAATTTTGAGTTGATATTTACAAGTATTAAGGGAGATAGCAGAGATAAATTAAAATCGAGAAATATTTCCATACCTACCCCTTGCTCCAAAATTTCCTACAAAAAAAAAATTTTGCGTCATGAAATTGGCTATAAATTGGTAACCGGGGGTTTTTTGAAACAAAAAATCGACTGGCACAATCTGTTTTTCAATAAAATCATTCTTTGGCCTTCAAATGACGTAATGCAATTCTCAAAAATCCACTATCTAAACCTAAAAATTCTCATAACTCGACTAATTGAAGAGTTAGAACGTTCTAGTCTTCGCCAGTCGATTCAGGAGAACATTTTACATATAGATATGAATTTTCAGTTCATATTTCCAAGCATTAAGGGAGATACCAATTAGCAAATTAACTTGTGAAAATATGCGAAAATCCACTTTCTGAAATTTCATGTATCCATAACTCGACTAATTGGAGAGATAAAACGTTCTAGTCTTCGCCAATCGATTCAGAAGAGCATTTTACATACAGAAATAAGTTTTGAGTTTATATTTCCAAGTATTAAGTAAGATAACGGAGAGCAAACTAAATCGTGAAAATATTCTCTATGTATTCATTACTCCACTAATTGGAGAGATAGAACGTTCTAGTCTTCGCCAATCGATTCAGAAGAGCATTTTACATATAGATATAAATTTTGAGTTGATATTTACAAGTATCAAGGGAGATAGCAGAGATAAATTAATATCGAGAAATATTTCCATACCTACCCCTTGCTCCAAAATTTCCTACAAAAAAAAAATTTTGCGTCATGAAATTGGCTATAAATTGGTAACCGGGGGTTTTTTGAAACGAAAAATCGACTGGCACAATCTGTTTTTCAATAAAATCATTCTTTGGCCTTCAAATGACGTAATGCAATTCTCAAAAATCCACTATCTAAACCTAAAAATTCTCATAACTCGACTAATTGAAGAGTTAGAACGTTCTAGTCTTCGCCAGTCGATTCAGGGGAACATTTTACATATAGATATGAATTTTCAGTTCATATTTCCAAGCATTAAGGGAGATACCAATTAGCAAATAAACTTGTGAAAATATGCGAAAATCCACTTTCTGAAATTTCATGTATCCATAACTCGACTAATTGAAGAGATAGAACGTTCTAGTCTTCGCCAATCGATTTAGAAGAGCATTTTACATACAGAAATAAGTTTTGAGTTTATATTTCCAAGTATTAAGTAAGATAACGGAGAGCAAATTAAATCGTGAAAATATTCTCTATGTATTCATAATTCGACTAATTGAAGAGATAGAACGTTCTAGTCTTCGCCAATCGATTCAGAAGAGCATTTCACATATAGATATGAATTTTAAGTTGATATTTACAAGTATTAAGTGAGAGAGCAGAGATAAATTAGAATCGAGAAATATTTCCATACACCCCTTGCTCCAAAATTTCCTACAAAAAAAAATTTTGCGTCATGAAATTGGCTATAAATTGGTAACCGGGGGTTTTTTGAAACGAAAAATCGACTGGCACAATCTGTTTTTCAATAAAATCATTCTTTGGCCTTCAAATGACGTAATGCAATTCTCAAAAATCCACTATATAAACCTAAAAATTCTCATAACTCGACTAATTGAACAGATAGAACGTTCTAGTCTTCGCCAATCGATTTAGAAAAGCATTTTACATACAGAAATAAGTTTTGAGTTTATATTTCCAAGTATTAAGTAAGATAACGGAGAGCAAACTAAATCGTGAAAATATTCTCTATGTATTCATTACTCCACTAATTGGAGAGATAGAACGTTCTAGTCTTCGCCAATCGATTCAGAAGAGCATTTTACATATAGATATAAATTTTGAGTTGATATTTACAAGTATCAAGGGAGATAGCAGAGATAAATTAATATCGAGAAATATTTCCATACCTACCCCTTGCTCCAAAATTTCCTACAAAAAAAAAAATTTGCGTCATGAAATTGGCTATAAATTGGTAACCGGGGGTTTTTTGAAACGAAAAATCGACTGGCACAATCTGTTTTTCAATAAAATCATTCTTTGGCCTTCAAATGACGTAATGCAATTCTCAAAAATCCACTATCTAAACCTAAAAATTCTCATAACTCGACTAATTGAAGAGTTAGAACGTTCTAGTCTTCGCCAGTCGATTCAGGAGAACATGTTACATATAGAAATAAGTTTTGAGTTTATATTTCCAAGTATTAAGTAAGATAACGGAGAGCAAATTAAATCGTGAAAATATTCTCTATGTATTCATAATTCGACTAATTGAAGAGATAGAACGTTCTAGTCTTCGCCAATCGATTCAGAAGAGCATTTCACATATAGATATGAATTTTAAGTTGATATTTACAAGTATTAAGTGAGAGAGCAGAGATAAATTAGAATCGAGAAATATTTCCATACCTACCCCTTGCTCCAAAATTTCCTACAAAAAAAAATTTTGCGTCATGAAATTGGCTATAAATTGGTAACCGGGGGTTCTTTGAAACGAAAAATCGACTGGCACAATCTGTTTTTCAATAAAATCATTCTTTGGCCTTCAAATGACGTAATGCAATTCTCAAAAATCCACTATCTAAACCTAAAAATTCTCATAACTCGACTAATTGAAGAGTTAGAACGTTCTAGTCTTCGCCAGTCGATTCAGGAGAACATGTTACATATAGATATGAATTTTCAGTTCATATTTCCAAGCATTAAGGGAGATACCAATTAGCAAATTAACTTGTGAAAATATGCGAAAATCCACTTTCTGAAATTTCATGTATCCATAACTCGACTAATTGGAGAGATAAAACGTTCTAGTCTTCGCCAATCGATTCAGAAGAGCATTTTACACACAGAAATAAGTTTTGAGTTTATATTTCCGAGTATTAAGTAAGATAACGGAGAGCAAACTAAATCGTGAAAATATTCTCTATGTATTCATTACTCCACTAATTGGAGAGATAGAACGTTCTAGTCTTCGCCAATCGATTCAGAAGAGCATTTTACATATAGATATGAATTTTGAGTTGATATTTACAAGTATCAAGGGAGATAGCAGAGATAAATTAATATCGAGAAATATTTCCATACCTACCCCTTGCTCCAAAATTTCCTACAAAAAAAAAAATTTGCGTCATGAAATTGGCTATAAATTGGTAACCGGGGGTTTTTTGAAACGAAAAATCGACTGGCACAGTCTGTTTTTCAATAAAATCATTCTTTGGCCTTCAAATGACGTAATGCAATTCTCAAAAATCCACTATATAAACCTAAAAATTCTCATAACTCGACTAATTGAAGAGATAGAACGTTCTAGTCTTCGCCAATCGATTTAGAAGAGCATTTTACATACAGAAATAAGTTTTGAGTTTATATTTCCAAGTATTAAGTAAGATAACGGAGAGCAAATTAAATCGTGAAAATATTCTCTATGTATTCATAATTCGACTAATTGAAGAGATAGAACGTTCTAGTCTTCGCCAATCGATTCAGAAGAGCATTTCACATATAGATATGAATTTTAAGTTGATATTTACAAGTATTAAGGGAGAGAGCAGAGATAAATTAGAATCGAGAAATATTTCCATACCTACCCCTTGCTCCAAAATTTCCTACAAAAAAAAAATTTTGCGTCATGAAATTGGCTATAAATTGGTAACCGGGGGTTTTTTGAAACGAAAAATCGACTGGCACAATCTGTTTTTCAATAAAATCATTCTTTGGCCTTCAAATGACGTAATGCAATTCTCAAAAATCCACTATCTAAACCTAAAAATTCTCATAACTCGACTAATTGAAGAGTTAGAACGTTCTAGTCTTCGCCAGTCGATTCAGGGGAACATTTTACATATAGATATGAATTTTCAGTTCATATTTCCAAGCATTAAGGGAGATACCAATTAGCAAATTAACTTGTGAAAATATGCGAAAATCCACTTTCTGAAATTTCATGTATCCATAACTCGACTAATTGAAGAGATAGAACGTTCTAGTCTTCGCCAATCGATTTAGAAGAGCATTTTACATACAGAAATAAGTTTTGAGTTTATATTTCCAAGTATTAAGTAAGATAACGGAGAGCAAATTAAATCGTGAAAATATTCTCTATGTATTCATAATTCGACTAATTGAAGAGATAGAACGTTCTAGTCTTCGCCAATCGATTCAGAAGAGCATTTCACATATAGATATGAATTTTAAGTTGATATTTACAAGTATTAAGGGAGAGAGCAGAGATAAATTAGAATCGAGAAATATTTCCATACCTACCCCTTGCTCCAAAATTTCCTACAAAAAAAAAATTTTGCGTCATGAAATTGGCTATCAATTGGTAACCGGGGGTTTTTTGAAACGAAAAATCGACTGGCACAATCTGTTTTTCAATAAAATCATTCTTTGGCCTTCAAATGACGTAATGCAATTCTCAAAAATCCACTATCTAAACCTAAAAATTCTCATAACTCGACTAATTGAAGAGTTAGAACGTTCTAGTCTTCGCCAGTCGATTCAGGGGAACATTTTACATATAGATATGAATTTTCAGTTCATATTTCCAAGCATTAAGGGAGATACCAATTAGCAAATTAACTTGTGAAAATATGCGAAAATCCACTTTCTGAAATTTCATGTATCCATAACTCGACTAATTGAAAAGATAGAACGTTCTAGTCTTCGCCAATCGTTTCAGAAGAGCATTTTACATACAGAAATAAGTTTTGAGTTTATATTTCCAAGTATTAAGTAAGATAACGGAGAGCAAATTAAATCGTGAAAATATTCTCTATGTATTCATAATTCGACTAATTGAAGAGATAGAACGTTCTAGTCTTCGCCAATCGATTCAGAAGAGCATTTCACATATAGATATGAATTTTAAGTTGATATTTACAAGTATTAAGGGAGAGAGCAGAGATAAATTAGAATCGAGAAATATTTCCATACCTACCCCTTGCTCCAAAATTTCCTACAAAAAAAAAATTTTGCGTCATGAAATTGGCTATAAATTGGTAACCGGGGGTTTTTTGAAACGAAAAATCGACTGGCACAATCTGTTTTTCAATAAAATCATTCTTTGGCCTTCAAATGACGTAATGCAATTCTCAAAAATCCACTATCTAAACCTAAAAATTCTCATAACTCGACTAATTGAAGAGTTAGAACGTTCTAGTCTTCGCCAGTCGATTCAGGGGAACATTTTACATATAGATATGAATTTTCAGTTCATATTTCCAAGCATTAAGGGAGATACCAATTAGCAAATTAACTTGTGAAAATATGCGAAAATCCACTTTCTGAAATTTCATGTATCCATAACTCGACTAATTGAAAAGATAGAACGTTCTAGTCTTCGCCAATCGATTCAGAAGAGCATTTTACATACAGAAATAAGTTTTGAGTTTATATTTCCAAGTATTAAGTAAGATAACGGAGAGCAAATTAAATCGTGAAAATATTCTCTATGTATTCATAATTCGACTAATTGAAGAGATAGAACGTTCTAGTCTTCGCCAATCGATTCAGAAGAGCATTTTACATATAGATATGAATTTTGAGTTGATATTTACAAGTATTAAGGGAGATAGCAGAGATAAATTAAAATCGAGAAATATTTCCATACCTACCCCTTGCTCCAAAATTTCCTACAAAAAAAAAATTTTGCGTCATGAAATCGGCTATAAATTGGTAACCGGGGGTTTTTTGAAACAAAAAATCGACTGGCACAATCTGTTTTTCAATAAAATCATTCTTTGGCCTTCAAATGACGTAATGCAATTCTCAAAAATCCACTATCTAAACCTAAAAATTCTCATAACTCGACTAATTGAAGAGTTAGAACGTTCTAGTCTTCGCCAGTCGATTCAGGAGAACATTTTACATATAGATATGAATTTTCAGTTCATATTTCCAAGCATTAAGGGAGATACCAATTAGCAAATAAACTTGTGAAAATATGCGAAAATCCACTTTCTGAAATTTCATGTATCCATAACTCGACTAATTGAAGAGATAGAACGTTCTAGTCTTCGCCAATCGATTTAGAAGAGCATTTTACATACAGAAATAAGTTTTGAGTTTATATTTCCAAGTATTAAGTAAGATAACGGAGAGCAAATTAAATCGTGAAAATATTCTCTATGTATTCATAATTCGACTAATTGAAGAGATAGAACGTTCTAGTCTTCGCCAATCGATTCAGAAGAGCATTTTACATATAGATATGAATTTTGAGTTGATATTTACAAGTATTAAGGGAGATAGCAGAGATAAATTAAAATCGAGAAATATTTCCATACCTACCCCTTGCTCCAAAATTTCCTACAAAAAAAAAATTTGCGTCATGAAATTGGCTATAAATTGGTAACCGGGGGTTTTTTGAAACGAAAAATCGACTGGCACAGTCTGTTTTTCAATAAAATCATTCTTTGGCCTTCAAATGACGTAATGCAATTCTCAAAAATCCACTATATAAACCTAAAAATTCTCATAACTCGACTAATTGAAGAGTTAGAACGTTCTAGTCTTCGCCAGTCGATTCAGGGGAACATTTTACATATAGATATGAATTTTCAGTTCATATTTCCAAGCATTAAGGGAGATACCAATTAGCAAATTAACTTGTGAAAATATGCGAAAATCCACTTTCTGAAATTTCATGTATCCATAACTCGACTAATTGAAGAGATAGAACGTTCTAGTCTTCGCCAATCGATTTAGAAGAGCATTTTACATACAGAAATAAGTTTTGAGTTTATATTTCCAAGTATTAAGTAAGATAACGGAGAGCAAATTAAATCGTGAAAATATTCTCTATGTATTCATAATTCGACTAATTGAAGAGATAGAACGTTCTAGTCTTCGCCAATCGATTCAGAAGAGCATTTCACATATAGATATGAATTTTAAGTTGATATTTACAAGTATTAAGGGAGAGAGCAGAGATAAATTAGAATCGAGAAATATTTCCATACCTACCCCTTGCTCCAAAATTTCCTACAAAAAAAAAATTTTGCGTCATGAAATTGGCTATAAATTGGTAACCGGGGGTTTTTTGAAACGAAAAATCGACTGGCACAATCTGTTTTTCAATAAAATCATTCTTTGGCCTTCAAATGACGTAATGCAATTCTCAAAAATCCACTATCTAAACCTAAAAATTCTCATAACTCGACTAATTGAAGAGTTAGAACGTTCTAGTCTTCGCCAGTCGATTCAGGGGAACATTTTACATATAGATATGAATTTTCAGTTCATATTTCCAAGCATTAAGGGAGATACCAATTAGCAAATTAACTTGTGAAAATATGCGAAAATCCACTTTCTGAAATTTCATGTATCCATAACTCGACTAATTGAAAAGATAGAACGTTCTAGTCTTCGCCAATCGATTCAGAAGAGCATTTTACATACAGAAATAAGTTTTGAGTTTATATTTCCAAGTATTAAGTAAGATAACGGAGAGCAAATTAAATCGTGAAAATATTCTCTATGTATTCATAATTCGACTAATTGGAGAGATAGAACGTTCTAGTCTTCGCCAATCGATTCAGAAGAGCATTTTACATATAGATATGAATTTTGAGTTGATATTTACAAGTATTAAGGGAGATAGCAGAGATAAATTAAAATCGAGAAATATTTCCATACCTACCCCTTGCTCCAAAATTTCCTACAAAAAAAAAATTTTGCGTCATGAAATCGGCTATAAATTGGTAACCGGGGGTTTTTTGAAACAAAAAATCGACTGGCACAATCTGTTTTTCAATAAAATCATTCTTTGGCCTTCAAATGACGTAATGCAATTCTCAAAAATCCACTATCTAAACCTAAAAATTCTCATAACTCGACTAATTGAAGAGTTAGAACGTTCTAGTCTCCGCCAGTCGATTCAGGGGAACATTTTACATATAGATATGAATTTTCAGTTCATATTTCCAAGCATTAAGGGAGATACCAATTAGCAAATTAACTTGTGAAAATATGCGAAAATCCACTTTCTGAAATTTCATGTATCCATAACTCGACTAATTGAAGAGATAGAACGTTCTAGTCTTCGCCAATCGATTTAGAAGAGCATTTTACATACAGAAATAAGTTTTGAGTTTATATTTCCAAGTATTAAGTAAGATAACGGAGAGCAAATTAAATCGTGAAAATATTCTCTATGTATTCATAATTCGACTAATTGAAGAGATAGAACGTTCTAGTCTTCGCCAATCGATTCAGAAGAGCATTTCACATATAGATATGAATTTTAAGTTGATATTTACAAGTATTAAGGGAGATAGCAGAGATAAATTAGAATCGAGAAATATTTCCATACCTACCCCTTGCTCCAAAATTTCCTACAAAAAAAAAATTTTGCGTCATGAAATTGGCTATAAATTGGTAACCGGGGGTTTTTTGAAACGAAAAATCGACTGGCACAATCTGTTTTTCAATAAAATCATTCTTTGGCCTTCAAATGACGTAATGCAATTCTCAAAAATCCACTATCTAAACCTAAAAATTCTCATAACTCGACTAATTGAAGAGTTAGAACGTTCTAGTCTTCGCCAGTCGATTCAGGGGAACATTTTACATATAGATATGAATTTTCAGTTCATATTTCCAAGCATTAAGGGAGATACCAATTAGCAAATTAACTTGTGAAAATATGCGAAAATCCACTTTCTGAAATTTCATGTATCCATAACTCGACTAATTGAAAAGATAGAACGTTCTAGTCTTCGCCAATCGATTCAGAAGAGCATTTTACATACAGAAATAAGTTTTGAGTTTATATTTCCAAGTATTAAGTAAGATAACGGAGAGCAAATTAAATCGTGAAAATATTCTCTATGTATTCATAATTCGACTAATTGAAGAGATAGAACGTTCTAGTCTTCGCCAATCGATTCAGAAGAGCATTTTACATATAGATATGAATTTTGAGTTGATATTTACAAGTATTAAGGGAGATAGCAGAGATAAATTAAAATCGAGAAATATTTCCATACCTACCCCTTGCTCCAAAATTTCCTACAAAAAAAAAATTTTGCGTCATGAAATCGGCTATAAATTGGTAACCGGGGGTTTTTTGAAACAAAAAATCGACTGGCACAATCTGTTTTTCAATAAAATCATTCTTTGGCCTTCAAATGACGTAATGCAATTCTCAAAAATCCACTATCTAAACCTAAAAATTCTCATAACTCGACTAATTGAAGAGTTAGAACGTTCTAGTCTTCGCCAGTCGATTCAGGGGAACATTTTACATCTAGATCTGAATTTTCAGTTCATATTTCCAAGCATTAAGGGAGATACCAATTAGCAAATTAACTTGTGAAAATATGCGAAAATCCACTTTCTGAAATTTCATGTATCCATAACTCGACTAATTGGAGAGATAAAACGTTCTAGTCTTCGCCAATCGATTCAGAAGAGCATTTTACATACAGAAATAAGTTTTGAGTTTATATTTCCAAGTATTAAGTAAGATAACGGAGAGCAAACTAAATCGTGAAAATATTCTCTATGTATTCATAACTCCACTAATTGGAGAGATAGTACGTTCTAGTCTTCGCCAATCGATTCAGAAGAGCATTTTACATATAGATATGAATTTTGAGTTGATATTTACAAGTATTAAGGGAGATAGCAGAGATAAATTAAAATCGAGAAATATTTCCCTTGCTCCAAAATTTCCTACAAAAAAAAAATTTTGCGTCATGAAATTGGCTATAAATTGGTAACCGGGGGTTTTTTGAAACGAAAAATCGACTGGCACAATCTGTTTTTCAATAAAATCATTCTTTGGCCTTCAAATGACGTAATGCAATTCTCAAAAATCCACTATCTAAACCTAAAAATTCTCATAACTCGACTAATTGAAGAGTTAGAACGTTCTAGTCTTCGCCAGTCGATTCAGGGGAACATTTTACATATAGATATGAATTTTCAGTTCATATTTCCAAGCATTAAGGGAGATACCAATTAGCAAATTAACTTGTGAAAATATGCGAAAATCCACTTTCTGAAATTTCATGTATCCATAACTCGACTAATTGAAAAGATAGAACGTTCTAGTCTTCGCCAATCGATTCAGAAGAGCATTTTACATACAGAAATAAGTTTTGAGTTTATATTTCCAAGTATTAAGTAAGATAACGGAGAGCAAATTAAATCGTGAAAATATTCTCTATGTATTCATAATTCGACTAATTGAAGAGATAGAACGTTCTAGTCTTCGCCAATCGATTCAGAAGAGCATTTTACATATAGATATGAATTTTGAGTTGATATTTACAAGTATTAAGGGAGATAGCAGAGATAAATTAAAATCGAGAAATATTTCCATACCTACCCCTTGCTCCAAAATTTCCTACAAAAAAAAAATTTTGCGTCATGAAATCGGCTATAAATTGGTAACCGGGGGTTTTTTGAAACAAAAAATCGACTGGCACAATCTGTTTTTCAATAAAATCATTCTTTGGCCTTCAAATGACGTAATGCAATTCTCAAAAATCCACTATCTAAACCTAAAAATTCTCATAACTCGACTAATTGAAGAGTTAGAACGTTCTAGTCTTCGCCAGTCGATTCAGGGGAACATTTTACATCTAGATCTGAATTTTCAGTTCATATTTCCAAGCATTAAGGGAGATACCAATTAGCAAATTAACTTGTGAAAATATGCGAAAATCCACTTTCTGAAATTTCATGTATCCATAACTCGACTAATTGGAGAGATAAAACGTTCTAGTCTTCGCCAATCGATTCAGAAGAGCATTTTACATACAGAAATAAGTTTTGAGTTTATATTTCCAAGTATTAAGTAAGATAACGGAGAGCAAACTAAATCGTGAAAATATTCTCTATGTATTCATAACTCCACTAATTGGAGAGATAGTACGTTCTAGTCTTCGCCAATCGATTCAGAAGAGCATTTTACATATAGATATGAATTTTGAGTTGATATTTACAAGTATTAAGGGAGATAGCAGAGATAAATTAAAATCGAGAAATATTTCCCTTGCTCCAAAATTTCCTACAAAAAAAAAAATTTGCGTCATGAAATTGGCTATAAATTGGTAACCGGGGGTTTTTTGAAACGAAAAATCGACTGGCACAGTCTGTTTTTCAATAAAATCATTCTTTGGCCTTCAAATGACGTAATGCAATTCTCAAAAATCCACTATATAAACCTAAAAATTCTCATAACTCGACTAATTGAAGAGTTAGAACGTTCTAGTCTCCGCCAGTCGATTCAGGGGAATATTTTACATATAGATATGAATTTTCAGTTCATATTTCCAAGCATTAAGGAAGATACCAATTAGCAAATTAACTTGTGAAAATATGCGAAAATCCACTTTCTGAAATTTCATGTATCCATAACTCGACTAATTGAAGAGATAGAACGTTCTAGTCTTCGCCAATCGATTCAGAAGAGCATTTTACATACAGACATAAGTTTTGAGTTCATATTTCCAAGTATTAAGTAAGATAACGGAGAGCAAATTAAATCGTGAAAATATTCTCTATGTATTCATAATTCGACTAATTGAAGAGATAGAACGTTCTAGTCTTCGCCAATCGATTCAGAAGAGCATTTCACATATAGATATGAATTTTAAGTTGATATTTACAAGTATTAAGGGAGAGAGCAGAGATAAATTAGAATCGAGAAATATTTCCCTTGCTCCAAAATTTCCTACAAAAAAAAATTTTGCGTCATGAAATTGGCTATAAATTGGTAACCGGGGGTTTTTTGAAACAAAAAATCGACTGGCACAATCTGTTTTTCAATAAAATCATTCTTTGGCCTTCAAATGACGTAATGCAATTCTCAAAAATCCACTATCTAAACCTAAAAATTCTCATAACTCGACTAATTGAAGAGTTAGAACGTTCTAGTCTTCGCCAGTCGATTCAGGGGAACATTTTACATCTAGATCTGAATTTTCAGTTCATATTTCCAAGCATTAAGGGAGATACCAATTAGCAAATTAACTTGTGAAAATATGCGAAAATCCACTTTCTGAAATTTCATGTATCCATAACTCGACTAATTGGAGAGATAAAACGTTCTAGTCTTCGCCAATCGATTCAGAAGAGCATTTTACATACAGAAATAAGTTTTGAGTTTATATTTCCAAGTATTAAGTAAGATAACGGAGAGCAAACTAAATCGTGAAAATATTCTCTATGTATTCATAACTCCACTAATTGGAGAGATAGTACGTTCTAGTCTTCGCCAATCGATTCAGAAGAGCATTTTACATATAGATATGAATTTTGAGTTGATATTTACAAGTATTAAGGGAGATAGCAGAGATAAATTAAAATCGAGAAATATTTCCCTTGCTCCAAAATTTCCTACAAAAAAAAAAATTTGCGTCATGAAATTGGCTATAAATTGGTAACCGGGGGTTTTTTGAAACGAAAAATCGACTGGCACAGTCTGTTTTTCAATAAAATCATTCTTTGGCCTTCAAATGACGTAATGCAATTCTCAAAAATCCACTATATAAACCTAAAAATTCTCATAACTCGACTAATTGAAGAGTTAGAACGTTCTAGTCTCCGCCAGTCGATTCAGGGAAATATTTTACATATAGATATGAATTTTCAGTTCATATTTCCAAGCATTAAGGAAGATACCAATTAGCAAATTAACTTGTGAAAATATGCGAAAATCCACTTTCTGAAATTTCATGTATCCATAACTCGACTAATTGAAGAGATAGAACGTTCTAGTCTTCGCCAATCGATTCAGAAGAGCATTTTACATACAGACATAAGTTTTGAGTTCATATTTCCAAGTATTAAGTAAGATAACGGAGAGCAAATTAAATCGTGAAAATATTCTCTATGTATTCATAATTCGACTAATTGAAGAGATAGAACGTTCTAGTCTTCGCCAATCGATTCAGAAGAGCATTTCACATATAGATATGAATTTTAAGTTGATATTTACAAGTATTAAGGGAGAGAGCAGAGATAAATTAGAATCGAGAAATATTTCCCTTGCTCCAAAATTTCCTACAAAAAAAAATTTTGCGTCATGAAATTGGCTATAAATTGGTAACCGGGGGTTTTTTGAAACGAAAAATCGACTGGCACAATCTGTTTTTCAATAAAATCATTCTTTGGCCTTCAAATGACGTAATGCAATTCTCAAAAATCCACTATCTAAACCTAAAAATTCTCATAACTCGACTAATTGAAGAGTTAGAACGTTCTAGTCTTCGCCAGTCGATTCAGGGGAACATTTTACATATAGATATGAATTTTCAGTTCATATTTCCAAGCATTAAGGGAGATACCAATTAGCAAATTAACTTGTGAAAATATGCGAAAATCCACTTTCTGAAATTTCATGTATCCATAACTCGACTAATTGAAAAGATAGAACGTTCTAGTCTTCGCCAATCGATTCAGAAGAGCATTTTACATACAGAAATAAGTTTTGAGTTTATATTTCCAAGTATTAAGTAAGATAACGGAGAGCAAATTAAATCGTGAAAATATTCTCTATGTATTCATAATTCGACTAATTGAAGAGATAGAACGTTCTAGTCTTCGCCAATCGATTCAGAAGAGCATTATACATATAGATATGAATTTTGAGTTGATATTTACAAGTATTAAGGGAGATAGCAGAGATAAATTAAAATCGAGAAATATTTCCATACCTACCCCTTGCTCCAAAATTTCCTACAAAAAAAAATTTTGCGTCATGAAATCGGCTATAAATTGGTAACCGGGGGTTTTTTGAAACAAAAAATCGACTGGCACAATCTGTTTTTCAATAAAATCATTCTTTGGCCTTCAAATGACGTAATGCAATTCTCAAAAATCCACTATCTAAACCTAAAAATTCTCATAACTCGACTAATTGAAGAGTTAGAACGTTCTAGTCTTCGCCAGTCGATTCAGGAGAACATTTTACATATAGATATGAATTTTCAGTTCATATTTCCAAGCATTAAGGGAGATACCAATTAGCAAATTAACTTGTGAAAATATGCGAAAATCCACTTTCTGAAATTTCATGTATCCATAACTCGACTAATTGAAGAGATAGAACGTTCTAGTATTCGCCAATCGATTAAGAAGAGCATTTTACATACAGAAATAAGTTTTGAGTTTATATTTCCAAGTATTAAGTATGATAACGGAGAGCAAATTAAATCGTGAAAATATTCTCTATGTATTCATAATTCGACTAATTGAAGAGATAGAACGTTCTAGTCTTCGCCAATCGATTCAGAAGAGCATTATACATATAGATATGAATTTTGAGTTGATATTTACAAGTATTAAGGGAGATAGCAGAGATAAATTAAAATCGAGAAATATTTCCATACCTACCCCTTGCTCCAAAATTTCCTACAAAAAAAAAATTTTGCGTCATGAAATCGGCTATAAATTGGTAACCGGGGGTTTTTTGAAACAAAAAATCGACTGGCACAATCTGTTTTTCAATAAAATCATTCTTTGGCCTTCAAATGACGTAATGCAATTCTCAAAAATCCACTATCTAAACCTAAAAATTCTCATAACTCGACTAATTGAAGAGTTAGAACGTTCTAGTCTTCGCCAGTCGATTCAGGAGAACATTTTACATATAGATATGAATTTTCAGTTCATATTTCCAAGCATTAAGGGAGATACCAATTAGCAAATTAACTTGTGAAAATATGCGAAAATCCACTTTCTGAAATTTCATGTATCCATAACTCGACTAATTGAAGAGATAGAACGTTCTAGTATTCGCCAATCGATTAAGAAGAGCATTTTACATACAGAAATAAGTTTTGAGTTTATATTTCCAAGTATTAAGTATGATAACGGAGAGCAAATTAAATCGTGAAAATATTCTCTATGTATTCATAATTCGACTAATTGAAGAGATAGAACGTTCTAGTCTTCGCCAATCGATTCAGAAGAGCATTTTACATATAGCTATGAATTTTGAGTTGATATTTACAAGTATTAAGGGAGATAGCAGAGATAAATTAAAATCGAGAAATATTTCCATACCTACCCCTTGCTCCAAAATTTCCTACAAAAAAAAAATTTGCGTCATGAAATTGGCTATAAATTGGTAACCGGGGGTTTTTTGAAACGAAAAATCGACTGGCACAGTCTGTTTTTCAATAAAATCATTCTTTGGCCTTCAAATGACGTAATGCAATTCTCAAAAATCCACTATCTAAACCTAAAAATTCTCATAACTCGACTAATTGAAGAGTTAGAACGTTCTAGTCTCCGCCAGTCGATTCAGGGGAATATTTTACATATAGATATGAATTTTCAGTTCATATTTCCAAGCATTAAGGGAGATACCAATTAGCAAATTAACTTGTGAAAATATGCGAAAATCCACTTTCTGAAATTTCATGTATCCATAACTCGACTAATTGAAGAGATAGAACGTTCTAGTCTTCGCCAATCGATTCAGAAGAGCATTTTACATACAGACATAAGTTTTGAGTTCATATTTCCAAGTATTAAGTAAGATAACGGAGAGCAAATTAAATCGTGAAAATATTCTCTATGTATTCATAATTCGACTAATTGAAGAGATAGAACGTTCTAGTCTTCGCCAATCGATTCAGAAGAGCATTTTACATATAGATAGCAATTTTGAGTTGATATTCACAAGTATTAAGGGAGATAGCAGAGATAAATTAAAATCGAGAAATATTTCCATACCTACCCCTTGCTCCAAAATTTCCTACAAAAAAAAAAATTTGCGTCATGAAATTGGCTATAAATTGTTAACCGGGGGTTTTTTAAAACGAAAAATCGACTGGCACAGTCTGTTTTTCAATAAAATCATTCTTTGGCCTTCAAATGACGTAATGCAATTCTCAAAAATCCACTATCTAAACCTGAAAATTCTCATAACCCGACTAATTGAAGGGTTAGAACGTTCTAGTCTTCGCCAGTCGATTCAGGGGAACATTTTACATCTAGATCTGAATTTTCAGTTCATATTTCCAAGCATTAAGGGAGATACCAATTAGCAAATTAACTTGTGAAAATATGCGAAAATCCACTTTCTGAAATTTCATGTATCCATAACTCGACTAATTGGAGAGATAAAACGTTCTAGTCTTCGCCAATCGATTCAGAAGAGCATTTTACATACAGAAATAAGTTTTGAGTTTATATTTCCAAGTATTAAGTAAGATAACGGAGAGCAAACTAAATCGTGAAAATATTCTCTATGTATTCATAACTCCACTAATTGGAGAGATAGAACGTTCTAGTCTTCGCCAATCGATTCAGAAGAGCATTTTACATATAGATATGAATTTTGAGTTGATATTTACAAGTATTAAGGGAGATAGCAGAGATAAATTAAAATCGAGAAATATTTCCCTTGCTCCAAAATTTCCTACAAAAAAAAAAATTTGCGTCATGAAATTGGCTATAAATTGGTAATCGGGGGTTTTTTGAAACGAAAAATCGACTGGCACAGTCTGTTTTTCAATAAAATCATTCTTTGGCCTTCAAATGACGTAATGCAATTCTCAAAAATCCACTATATAAACCTAAAAATTCTCATAACTCGACTAATTGAAGAGTTAGAACGTTCTAGTCTCCGCCAGTCGATTCAGGGGAATATTTTACATATAGATATGAATTTTCAGTTCATATTTCCAAGCATTAAGGAAGATACCAATTAGCAAATTAACTTGTGAAAATATGCGAAAATCCACTTTCTGAAATTTCATGTATCCATAACTCGACTAATTGAAAAGATAGAACGTTCTAGTCTTCGCCAATCGATTCAGAAGAGCATTTTACATACAGACATAAGTTTTGAGTTCATATTTCCAAGTATTAAGTAAGATAACGGAGAGCAAATTAAATCGTGAAAATATTCTCTATGTATTCATAATTCGACTAATTGAAGAGATAGAACGTTCTAGTCTTCGCCAATCGATTCAGAAGAGCATTTTACATATGGATATGAATTTTGAGTTGATATTCACAAGTATTAAGGGAGATAGCAGAGATAAATTAGAATCGAGAAATATTTCCATACCTACCCCTTGCTCCAAAATTTCCTACAAAAAAAAAATTTTGCGTCATGAAATTGGCTATAAATTGGTAACCAGGGGTTTTTTGAAACGAAAAATCGACTGGCACAATCTGTTTTTATAAAATCATTCTTTGGCCTTCAAATGACGTAATGCAATTCTCAAAAATCCACTATCTAAACCTAAAAATTCTCATAACTCGACTAATTGAAAAGTTAGAACGTTCTAGTCTTCGCCAGTCGATTCAGGGGAACATTTTACATATAGATATGAATTTTCAGTTCATATTTCCAAGCATTAAGGGAGATACCAATTAGCAAATTAACTTGTGAAAATATGCGAAAATCCACTTTCTGAAATTTCATGTATCCATAACTCGACTAATTGAAGAGATAGAACGTTCTAGTCTTCGCCAATCGATTCAGAAGAGCATTTTACATACAGAAATAAGTTTTGAGTTTATATTTCCAAGTATTAAGTAAGATAACGGAGAGCAAATTAAATCGTGAAAATATTCTCTATGTATTCATAATTCGACTAATTGAAGAGATAGAACGTTCTAGTCTTCGCCAATCGATTCAGAAGAGCATTATACATATAGATATGAATTTTGAGTTGATATTTACAAGTATTAAGGGAGATAGCAGAGATAAATTAAAATCGAGAAATATTTCCATACCTACCCCTTGCTCCAAAATTTCCTACAAAAAAAAAATTTTGCGTCATGAAATTGGCTATAAATTGGTAACCGGGGGTTTTTTGAAACAAAAAATCGACTGGCACAATCTGTTTTTCAATAAAATCATTCTTTGGCCTTCAAATGACGTAATGCAATTCTCAAAAATCCACTATCTAAACCTAAAAATTCTCATAACTCGACTAATTGAAGAGTTAGAACGTTCTAGTCTTCGCCAGTCGATTCAGGAGAACATTTTACATATAGATATGAATTTTCAGTTCATATTTCCAAGCATTAAGGGAGATACCAATTAGCAAATTAACTTGTGAAAATATGCGAAAATCCACTTTCTGTAATTTCATGTATCCATAACTCGACTAATTGGAGAGATAAAACGTTCTAGTCTTCGCCAATCGATTCAGAAGAGCATTTTACATACAGAAATAAGTTTTGAGTTTATATTTCCAAGTATTAAGTAAGATAACGGAGAGCAAACTAAATCGTGAAAATATTCTCTATGTATTCATTACTCCACTAATTGGAGAGATAGAACGTTCTAGTCTTCGCCAATCGATTCAGAAGAGCATTTTACATATAGATATAAATTTTGAGTTGATATTTACAAGTATCAAGGGAGATAGCAGAGATAAATTAATATCGAGAAATATTTCCATACCTACCCCTTGCTCCAAAATTTCCTACAAAAAAAAAAATTTGCGTCATGAAATTGGCTATAAATTGGTAACCGGGGGTTTTTTGAAACGAAAAATCGACTGGCACAATCTGTTTTTCAATAAAATCATTCTTTGGCCTTCAAATGACGTAATGCAATTCTCAAAAATCCACTATCTAAACCTAAAAATTCTCATAACTCGACTAATTGAAGAGTTAGAACGTTCTAGTCTTCGCCAGTCGATTCAGGAGAACATGTTACATATAGAAATAAGTTTTGAGTTTATATTTCCAAGTATTAAGTAAGATAACGGAGAGCAAATTAAATCGTGAAAATATTCTCTATGTATTCATAATTCGACTAATTGAAGAGATAGAACGTTCTAGTCTTCGCCAATCGATTCAGAAGAGCATTTCACATATAGATATGAATTTTAAGTTGATATTTACAAGTATTAAGTGAGAGAGCAGAGATAAATTAGAATCGAGAAATATTTCCATACCTACCCCTTGCTCCAAAATTTCCTACAAAAAAAAATTTTGCGTCATGAAATTGGCTATAAATTGGTAACCGGGGGTTCTTTGAAACGAAAAATCGACTGGCACAATCTGTTTTTCAATAAAATCATTCTTTGGCCTTCAAATGACGTAATGCAATTCTCAAAAATCCACTATCTAAACCTAAAAATTCTCATAACTCGACTAATTGAAGAGTTAGAACGTTCTAGTCTTCGCCAGTCGATTCAGGGGAACATTTTACATATAGATATGAATTTTCAGTTCATATTTCCAAGCATTAAGGGAGATACCAATTAGCAAATTAACTTGTGAAAATATGCGAAAATCCACTTTCTGAAATTTCATGTATCCATAACTCGACTAATTGAAGAGATAGAACGTTCTAGTATTCGCCAATCGATTAAGAAGAGCATTTTACATACAGAAATAAGTTTTGAGTTTATATTTCCAAGTATTAAGTATGATAACGGAGAGCAAATTAAATCGTGAAAATATTCTCTATGTATTCATAATTCGACTAATTGAAGAGATAGAACGTTCTAGTCTTCGCCAATCGATTCAGAAGAGCATTTTACATATAGCTATGAATTTTGAGTTGATATTTACAAGTATTAAGGGAGATAGCAGAGATAAATTAAAATCGAGAAATATTTCCATACCTACCCCTTGCTCCAAAATTTCCTACAAAAAAAAAATTTGCGTCATGAAATTGGCTATAAATTGGTAACCGGGGGTTTTTTGAAACGAAAAATCGACTGGCACAGTCTGTTTTTCAATAAAATCATTCTTTGGCCTTCAAATGACGTAATGCAATTCTCAAAAATCCACTATCTAAACCTAAAAATTCTCATAACTCGACTAATTGAAGAGTTAGAACGTTCTAGTCTCCGCCAGTCGATTCAGGGGAATATTTTACATATAGATATGAATTTTCAGTTCATATTTCCAAGCATTAAGGGAGATACCAATTAGCAAATTAACTTGTGAAAATATGCGAAAATCCACTTTCTGAAATTTCATGTATCCATAACTCGACTAATTGAAGAGATAGAACGTTCTAGTCTTCGCCAATCGATTCAGAAGAGCATTTTACATACAGACATAAGTTTTGAGTTCATATTTCCAAGTATTAAGTAAGATAACGGAGAGCAAATTAAATCGTGAAAATATTCTCTATGTATTCATAATTCGACTAATTGAAGAGATAGAACGTTCTAGTCTTCGCCAATCGATTCAGAAGAGCATTTTACATATAGATAGCAATTTTGAGTTGATATTCACAAGTATTAAGGGAGATAGCAGAGATAAATTAAAATCGAGAAATATTTCCATACCTACCCCTTGCTCCAAAATTTCCTACAAAAAAAAAAATTTGCGTCATGAAATTGGCTATAAATTGTTAACCGGGGGTTTTTTAAAACGAAAAATCGACTGGCACAGTCTGTTTTTCAATAAAATCATTCTTTGGCCTTCAAATGACGTAATGCAATTCTCAAAAATCCACTATCTAAACCTGAAAATTCTCATAACCCGACTAATTGAAGGGTTAGAACGTTCTAGTCTTCGCCAGTCGATTCAGGGGAACATTTTACATCTAGATCTGAATTTTCAGTTCATATTTCCAAGCATTAAGGGAGATACCAATTAGCAAATTAACTTGTGAAAATATGCGAAAATCCACTTTCTGAAATTTCATGTATCCATAACTCGACTAATTGGAGAGATAAAACGTTCTAGTCTTCGCCAATCGATTCAGAAGAGCATTTTACATACAGAAATAAGTTTTGAGTTTATATTTCCAAGTATTAAGTAAGATAACGGAGAGCAAACTAAATCGTGAAAATATTCTCTATGTATTCATAACTCCACTAATTGGAGAGATAGAACGTTCTAGTCTTCGCCAATCGATTCAGAAGAGCATTTTACATATAGATATGAATTTTGAGTTGATATTTACAAGTATTAAGGGAGATAGCAGAGATAAATTAAAATCGAGAAATATTTCCCTTGCTCCAAAATTTCCTACAAAAAAAAAAATTTGCGTCATGAAATTGGCTATAAATTGGTAATCGGGGGTTTTTTGAAACGAAAAATCGACTGGCACAGTCTGTTTTTCAATAAAATCATTCTTTGGCCTTCAAATGACGTAATGCAATTCTCAAAAATCCACTATATAAACCTAAAAATTCTCATAACTCGACTAATTGAAGAGTTAGAACGTTCTAGTCTCCGCCAGTCGATTCAGGGGAATATTTTACATATAGATATGAATTTTCAGTTCATATTTCCAAGCATTAAGGAAGATACCAATTAGCAAATTAACTTGTGAAAATATGCGAAAATCCACTTTCTGAAATTTCATGTATCCATAACTCGACTAATTGAAAAGATAGAACGTTCTAGTCTTCGCCAATCGATTCAGAAGAGCATTTTACATACAGACATAAGTTTTGAGTTCATATTTCCAAGTATTAAGTAAGATAACGGAGAGCAAATTAAATCGTGAAAATATTCTCTATGTATTCATAATTCGACTAATTGAAGAGATAGAACGTTCTAGTCTTCGCCAATCGATTCAGAAGAGCATTTTACATATGGATATGAATTTTGAGTTGATATTCACAAGTATTAAGGGAGATAGCAGAGATAAATTAGAATCGAGAAATATTTCCATACCTACCCCTTGCTCCAAAATTTCCTACAAAAAAAAAATTTTGCGTCATGAAATTGGCTATAAATTGGTAACCAGGGGTTTTTTGAAACGAAAAATCGACTGGCACAATCTGTTTTTATAAAATCATTCTTTGGCCTTCAAATGACGTAATGCAATTCTCAAAAATCCACTATCTAAACCTAAAAATTCTCATAACTCGACTAATTGAAAAGTTAGAACGTTCTAGTCTTCGCCAGTCGATTCAGGGGAACATTTTACATATAGATATGAATTTTCAGTTCATATTTCCAAGCATTAAGGGAGATACCAATTAGCAAATTAACTTGTGAAAATATGCGAAAATCCACTTTCTGAAATTTCATGTATCCATAACTCGACTAATTGAAGAGATAGAACGTTCTAGTCTTCGCCAATCGATTCAGAAGAGCATTTTACATACAGAAATAAGTTTTGAGTTTATATTTCCAAGTATTAAGTAAGATAACGGAGAGCAAATTAAATCGTGAAAATATTCTCTATGTATTCATAATTCGACTAATTGAAGAGATAGAACGTTCTAGTCTTCGCCAATCGATTCAGAAGAGCATTATACATATAGATATGAATTTTGAGTTGATATTTACAAGTATTAAGGGAGATAGCAGAGATAAATTAAAATCGAGAAATATTTCCATACCTACCCCTTGCTCCAAAATTTCCTACAAAAAAAAAATTTTGCGTCATGAAATTGGCTATAAATTGGTAACCGGGGGTTTTTTGAAACAAAAAATCGACTGGCACAATCTGTTTTTCAATAAAATCATTCTTTGGCCTTCAAATGACGTAATGCAATTCTCAAAAATCCACTATCTAAACCTAAAAATTCTCATAACTCGACTAATTGAAGAGTTAGAACGTTCTAGTCTTCGCCAGTCGATTCAGGAGAACATTTTACATATAGATATGAATTTTCAGTTCATATTTCCAAGCATTAAGGGAGATACCAATTAGCAAATTAACTTGTGAAAATATGCGAAAATCCACTTTCTGTAATTTCATGTATCCATAACTCGACTAATTGGAGAGATAAAACGTTCTAGTCTTCGCCAATCGATTCAGAAGAGCATTTTACATACAGAAATAAGTTTTGAGTTTATATTTCCAAGTATTAAGTAAGATAACGGAGAGCAAACTAAATCGTGAAAATATTCTCTATGTATTCATTACTCCACTAATTGGAGAGATAGAACGTTCTAGTCTTCGCCAATCGATTCAGAAGAGCATTTTACATATAGATATAAATTTTGAGTTGATATTTACAAGTATCAAGGGAGATAGCAGAGATAAATTAATATCGAGAAATATTTCCATACCTACCCCTTGCTCCAAAATTTCCTACAAAAAAAAAAATTTGCGTCATGAAATTGGCTATAAATTGGTAACCGGGGGTTTTTTGAAACGAAAAATCGACTGGCACAATCTGTTTTTCAATAAAATCATTCTTTGGCCTTCAAATGACGTAATGCAATTCTCAAAAATCCACTATCTAAACCTAAAAATTCTCATAACTCGACTAATTGAAGAGTTAGAACGTTCTAGTCTTCGCCAGTCGATTCAGGAGAACATGTTACATATAGAAATAAGTTTTGAGTTTATATTTCCAAGTATTAAGTAAGATAACGGAGAGCAAATTAAATCGTGAAAATATTCTCTATGTATTCATAATTCGACTAATTGAAGAGATAGAACGTTCTAGTCTTCGCCAATCGATTCAGAAGAGCATTTCACATATAGATATGAATTTTAAGTTGATATTTACAAGTATTAAGTGAGAGAGCAGAGATAAATTAGAATCGAGAAATATTTCCATACCTACCCCTTGCTCCAAAATTTCCTACAAAAAAAAATTTTGCGTCATGAAATTGGCTATAAATTGGTAACCGGGGGTTCTTTGAAACGAAAAATCGACTGGCACAATCTGTTTTTCAATAAAATCATTCTTTGGCCTTCAAATGACGTAATGCAATTCTCAAAAATCCACTATCTAAACCTAAAAATTCTCATAACTCGACTAATTGAAGAGTTAGAACGTTCTAGTCTTCGCCAGTCGATTCAGGGGAACATTTTACATATAGATATGAATTTTCAGTTCATATTTCCAAGCATTAAGGGAGATACCAATTAGCAAATTAACTTGTGAAAATATGCGAAAATCCACTTTCTGAAATTTCATGTATCCATAACTCGACTAATTGAAGAGATAGAACGTTCTAGTCTTCGCCAATCGATTTAGAAGAGCATTTTACATACAGAAATAAGTTTTGAGTTTATATTTCCAAGTATTAAGTATGATAACGGAGAGCAAATTAAATCGTGAAAATATTCTCTATGTATTCATAATTCGACTAATTGAAGAGATAGAACGTTCTAGTCTTCGCCAATCGATTCAGAAGAGCATTTTACATATAGCTATGAATTTTGAGTTGATATTTACAAGTATTAAGGGAGATAGCAGAGATAAATTAAAATCGAGAAATATTTCCATACCTACCCCTTGCTCCAAAATTTCCTACAAAAAAAAAATTTGCGTCATGAAATTGGCTATAAATTGGTAACCGGGGGTTTTTTGAAACGAAAAATCGACTGGCACAGTCTGTTTTTCAATAAAATCATTCTTTGGCCTTCAAATGACGTAATGCAATTCTCAAAAATCCACTATATAAACCTAAAAATTCTCATAACTCGACTAATTGAAGAGTTAGAACGTTCTAGTCTCCGCCAGTCGATTCAGGGGAATATTTTACATATAGATATGAATTTTCAGTTCATATTTCCAAGCATTAAGGGAGATACCAATTAGCAAATTAACTTGTGAAAATATGCGAAAATCCACTTTCTGAAATTTCATGTATCCATAACTCGACTAATTGAAGAGATAGAACGTTCTAGTCTTCGCCAATCGATTCAGAAGAGCATTTTACATACAGACATAAGTTTTGAGTTCATATTTCCAAGTATTAAGTAAGATAACGGAGAGCAAATTAAATCGTGAAAATATTCTCTATGTATTCATAATTCGACTAATTGAAGAGATAGAACGTTCTAGTCTTCGCCAATCGATTCAGAAGAGCATTTTACATATAGATAGGAATTTTGAGTTGATATTCACAAGTATTAAGGGAGATAGCAGAGATAAATTAAAATCGAGAAATATTTCCATACCTACCCCTTGCTCCAAAATTTCCTACAAAAAAAAAATTTGCGTCATGAAATTGGCTATAAATTGTTAACCGGGGGTTTTTTAAAACGAAAAATCGACTGGCACAGTCTGTTTTTCAATAAAATCATTCTTTGGCCTTCAAATGACGTAATGCAATTCTCAAAAATCCACTATCTAAACCTGAAGATTCTCATAACCCGACTAATTGAAGGGTTAGAACGTTCTAGTCTTCGCCAGTCGATTCAGGGGAACATTTTACATATAGATCTGAATTTTCAGTTCATATTTCCAAGCATTAAGGGAGATACCAATTAGCAAATTAACTTGTGAAAATATGCGAAAATCCACTTTCTGAAATTTCATGTATCCATAACTCGACTAATTGGAGAGATAAAACGTTCTAGTCTTCGCCAATCGATTCAGAAGAGCATTTTACATACAGAAATAAGTTTTGAGTTTATATTTCCAAGTATTAAGTAAGATAACGGAGAGCAAATTAAATCGTGAAATTATTCTCTATGTATTCATAATTCGACTAATTGAAGAGATAGAACGTTCTAGTCTTCGCCAATCGATTCAGAAGAGCATTTCACATATAGATATGAATTTTAAGTTGATATTTACAAGTATTAAGGGAGAGAGCAGAGATGAATTAGAATCGAGAAATATTTCCATACCTACCCCTTGCTCCAAAATTTCCTACAAAAAAAAAATTTTGCGTCATGAAATTGGCTATAAATTGGTAACCGGGGGTTTTTTGAAACGAAAAATCGACTGGCACAATCTGTTTTTCAATAAAATCATTCTTTGGCCTTCAAATGACGTAATGCAATTCTCAAAAATCCACTATCTAAACCTAAAAATTCTCATAACTCGACTAATTGAAGAGTTAGAACGTTCTAGTCTCCGCCAGTCGATTCAGGGGAATATTTTACATATAGATATGAATTTTCAGTTCATATTTCCAAGCATTAAGGGAGATACCAATTAGCAAATTAACTTGTGAAAATATGCGAAAATCCACTTTCTGAAATTTCATGTATCCATAACTCGACTAATTGAAGAGATAGAACGTTCTAGTCTTCGCCAATCGATTCAGAAGAGCATTTTACATACAGACATAAGTTTTGAGTTCATATTTCCAAGTATTAAGTAAGATAACGGAGAGCAAATTAAATCGTGAAAATATTCTCTATGTATTCATAATTCGACTAATTGAAGAGATAGAACGTTCTAGTCTTCGCCAATCGATTCAGAAGAGCATTTTACATATAGATAGGAATTTTGAGTTGATATTCACAAGTATTAAGGGAGATAGCAGAGATAAATTAAAATCGAGAAATATTTCCATACCTACCCCTTGCTCCAAAATTTCCTACAAAAAAAAAATTTGCGTCATGAAATTGGCTATAAATTGTTAACCGGGGGTTTTTTAAAACGAAAAATCGACTGGCACAGTCTGTTTTTCAATAAAATCATTCTTTGGCCTTCAAATGACGTAATGCAATTCTCAAAAATCCACTATCTAAACCTGAAAATTCTCATAACCCGACTAATTGAAGGGTTAGAACGTTCTAGTCTTCGCCAGTCGATTCAGGGGAACATTTTACATATAGATCTGAATTTTCAGTTCATATTTCCAAGCATTAAGGGAGATACCAATTAGCAAATTAACTTGTGAAAATATGCGAAAATCCACTTTCTGAAATTTCATGTATCCATAACTCGACTAATTGGAGAGATAAAACGTTCTAGTCTTCGCCAATCGATTCAGAAGAGCATTTTACATACAGAAATAAGTTTTGAGTTTATATTTCCAAGTATTAAGTAAGATAACGGAGAGCAAATTAAATCGTGAAATTATTCTCTATGTATTCATAATTCGACTAATTGAAGAGATAGAACGTTCTAGTCTTCGCCAATCGATTCAGAAGAGCATTTCACATATAGATATGAATTTTAAGTTGATATTTACAAGTATTAAGGGAGAGAGCAGAGATGAATTAGAATCGAGAAATATTTCCATACCTACCCCTTGCTCCAAAATTTCCTACAAAAAAAAAATTTTGCGTCATGAAATTGGCTATAAATTGGTAACCGGGGGTTTTTTGAAACGAAAAATCGACTGGCACAATCTGTTTTTCAATAAAATCATTCTTTGGCCTTCAAATGACGTAATGCAATTCTCAAAAATCCACTATCTAAACCTAAAAATTCTCATAACTCGACTAATTGAAGAGTTAGAACGTTCTAGTCTTCGCCAGTCGATTCAGGGGAACATTTTACATATAGATATGAATTTTCAGTTCATATTTCCAAGCATTAAGGGAGATACCAATTAGCAAATTAACTTGTGAAAATATGCGAAAATCCACTTTCTGAAATTTCATGTATCCATAACTCGACTAATTGAAGAGATAGAACGTTCTAGTCTTCGCCAATCGATTCAGAAGAGCATTTTACATACAGAAATAAGTTTTGAGTTTATATTTCCAAGTATTAAGTAAGATAACGGAGAGCAAATTAAATCGTGAAAATATTCTCTATGTATTCATAATTCGACTAATTGAAGAGATAGAACGTTCTAGTCTTCGCCAATCGATTCAGAAGAGCATTATACATATAGATATGAATTTTGAGTTGATATTTACAAGTATTAAGGGAGATAGCAGAGATAAATTAAAATCGAGAAATATTTCCATACCTACCCCTTGCTCCAAAATTTCCTACAAAAAAAAAATTTTGCGTCATGAAATTGGCTATAAATTGGTAACCGGGGGTTTTTTGAAACAAAAAATCGACTGGCACAGTCTGTTTTTCAATAAAATCATTCTTTGGCCTTCAAATGACGTAATGCAATTCTCAAAAATCCACTATCTAAACCTAAAAATTCTCATAACTCGACTAATTGAAGAGTTAGAACGTTCTAGTCTTCGCCAGTCGATTCAGGAGAACATTTTACATATAGATATGAATTTTCAGTTCATATTTCCAAGCATTAAGGGAGATACCAATTAGCAAATTAACTTGTGAAAATATGCGAAAATCCACTTTCTGTAATTTCATGTATCCATAACTCGACTAATTGGAGAGATAAAACGTTCTAGTCTTCGCCAATCGATTCAGAAGAGCATTTTACATACAGAAATAAGTTTTGAGTTTATATTTCCAAGTATTAAGTAAGATAACGGAGAGCAAACTAAATCGTGAAAATATTCTCTATGTATTCATTACTCCACTAATTGGAGAGATAGAACGTTCTAGTCTTCGCCAATCGATTCAGAAGAGCATTTTACATATAGATATAAATTTTGAGTTGATATTTACAAGTATCAAGGGAGATAGCAGAGATAAATTAATATCGAGAAATATTTCCATACCTACCCCTTGCTCCAAAATTTCCTACAAAAAAAAAAATTTGCGTCATGAAATTGGCTATAAATTGGTAACCGGGGGTTTTTTGAAACGAAAAATCGACTGGCACAATCTGTTTTTCAATAAAATCATTCTTTGGCCTTCAAATGACGTAATGCAATTCTCAAAAATCCACTATCTAAACCTAAAAATTCTCATAACTCGACTAATTGAAGAGTTAGAACGTTCTAGTCTTCGCCAGTCGATTCAGGAGAACATGTTACATATAGAAATAAGTTTTGAGTTTATATTTCCAAGTATTAAGTAAGATAACGGAGAGCAAATTAAATCGTGAAAATATTCTCTATGTATTCATAATTCGACTAATTGAAGAGATAGAACGTTCTAGTCTTCGCCAATCGATTCAGAAGAGCATTTCACATATAGATATGAATTTTAAGTTGATATTTACAAGTATTAAGTGAGAGAGCAGAGATAAATTAGAATCGAGAAATATTTCCATACCTACCCCTTGCTCCAAAATTTCCTACAAAAAAAAATTTTGCGTCATGAAATTGGCTATAAATTGGTAACCGGGGGTTCTTTGAAACGAAAAATCGACTGGCACAATCTGTTTTTCAATAAAATCATTCTTTGGCCTTCAAATGACGTAATGCAATTCTCAAAAATCCACTATCTAAACCTAAAAATTCTCATAACTCGACTAATTGAAGAGTTAGAACGTTCTAGTCTTCGCCAGTCGATTCAGGGGAACATTTTACATATAGATATGAATTTTCAGTTCATATTTCCAAGCATTAAGGGAGATACCAATTAGCAAATTAACTTGTGAAAATATGCGAAAATCCACTTTCTGAAATTTCATGTATCCATAACTCGACTAATTGAAGAGATAGAACGTTCTAGTCTTCGCCAATCGATTTAGAAGAGCATTTTACATACAGAAATAAGTTTTGAGTTTATATTTCCAAGTATTAAGTATGATAACGGAGAGCAAATTAAATCGTGAAAATATTCTCTATGTATTCATAATTCGACTAATTGAAGAGATAGAACGTTCTAGTCTTCGCCAATCGATTCAGAAGAGCATTTTACATATAGCTATGAATTTTGAGTTGATATTTACAAGTATTAAGGGAGATAGCAGAGATAAATTAAAATCGAGAAATATTTCCATACCTACCCCTTGCTCCAAAATTTCCTACAAAAAAAAAATTTGCGTCATGAAATTGGCTATAAATTGGTAACCGGGGGTTTTTTGAAACGAAAAATCGACTGGCACAGTCTGTTTTTCAATAAAATCATTCTTTGGCCTTCAAATGACGTAATGCAATTCTCAAAAATCCACTATATAAACCTAAAAATTCTCATAACTCGACTAATTGAAGAGTTAGAACGTTCTAGTCTCCGCCAGTCGATTCAGGGGAATATTTTACATATAGATATGAATTTTCAGTTCATATTTCCAAGCATTAAGGGAGATACCAATTAGCAAATTAACTTGTGAAAATATGCGAAAATCCACTTTCTGAAATTTCATGTATCCATAACTCGACTAATTGAAGAGATAGAACGTTCTAGTCTTCGCCAATCGATTCAGAAGAGCATTTTACATACAGACATAAGTTTTGAGTTCATATTTCCAAGTATTAAGTAAGATAACGGAGAGCAAATTAAATCGTGAAAATATTCTCTATGTATTCATAATTCGACTAATTGAAGAGATAGAACGTTCTAGTCTTCGCCAATCGATTCAGAAGAGCATTTTACATATAGATAGGAATTTTGAGTTGATATTCACAAGTATTAAGGGAGATAGCAGAGATAAATTAAAATCGAGAAATATTTCCATACCTACCCCTTGCTCCAAAATTTCCTACAAAAAAAAAATTTGCGTCATGAAATTGGCTATAAATTGTTAACCGGGGGTTTTTTAAAACGAAAAATCGACTGGCACAGTCTGTTTTTCAATAAAATCATTCTTTGGCCTTCAAATGACGTAATGCAATTCTCAAAAATCCACTATCTAAACCTGAAGATTCTCATAACCCGACTAATTGAAGGGTTAGAACGTTCTAGTCTTCGCCAGTCGATTCAGGGGAACATTTTACATATAGATCTGAATTTTCAGTTCATATTTCCAAGCATTAAGGGAGATACCAATTAGCAAATTAACTTGTGAAAATATGCGAAAATCCACTTTCTGAAATTTCATGTATCCATAACTCGACTAATTGGAGAGATAAAACGTTCTAGTCTTCGCCAATCGATTCAGAAGAGCATTTTACATACAGAAATAAGTTTTGAGTTTATATTTCCAAGTATTAAGTAAGATAACGGAGAGCAAATTAAATCGTGAAATTATTCTCTATGTATTCATAATTCGACTAATTGAAGAGATAGAACGTTCTAGTCTTCGCCAATCGATTCAGAAGAGCATTTCACATATAGATATGAATTTTAAGTTGATATTTACAAGTATTAAGGGAGAGAGCAGAGATGAATTAGAATCGAGAAATATTTCCATACCTACCCCTTGCTCCAAAATTTCCTACAAAAAAAAAATTTTGCGTCATGAAATTGGCTATAAATTGGTAACCGGGGGTTTTTTGAAACGAAAAATCGACTGGCACAATCTGTTTTTCAATAAAATCATTCTTTGGCCTTCAAATGACGTAATGCAATTCTCAAAAATCCACTATCTAAACCTAAAAATTCTCATAACTCGACTAATTGAAGAGTTAGAACGTTCTAGTCTCCGCCAGTCGATTCAGGGGAATATTTTACATATAGATATGAATTTTCAGTTCATATTTCCAAGCATTAAGGGAGATACCAATTAGCAAATTAACTTGTGAAAATATGCGAAAATCCACTTTCTGAAATTTCATGTATCCATAACTCGACTAATTGAAGAGATAGAACGTTCTAGTCTTCGCCAATCGATTCAGAAGAGCATTTTACATACAGACATAAGTTTTGAGTTCATATTTCCAAGTATTAAGTAAGATAACGGAGAGCAAATTAAATCGTGAAAATATTCTCTATGTATTCATAATTCGACTAATTGAAGAGATAGAACGTTCTAGTCTTCGCCAATCGATTCAGAAGAGCATTTTACATATAGATAGGAATTTTGAGTTGATATTCACAAGTATTAAGGGAGATAGCAGAGATAAATTAAAATCGAGAAATATTTCCATACCTACCCCTTGCTCCAAAATTTCCTACAAAAAAAAAATTTGCGTCATGAAATTGGCTATAAATTGTTAACCGGGGGTTTTTTAAAACGAAAAATCGACTGGCACAGTCTGTTTTTCAATAAAATCATTCTTTGGCCTTCAAATGACGTAATGCAATTCTCAAAAATCCACTATCTAAACCTGAAAATTCTCATAACCCGACTAATTGAAGGGTTAGAACGTTCTAGTCTTCGCCAGTCGATTCAGGGGAACATTTTACATATAGATCTGAATTTTCAGTTCATATTTCCAAGCATTAAGGGAGATACCAATTAGCAAATTAACTTGTGAAAATATGCGAAAATCCACTTTCTGAAATTTCATGTATCCATAACTCGACTAATTGGAGAGATAAAACGTTCTAGTCTTCGCCAATCGATTCAGAAGAGCATTTTACATACAGAAATAAGTTTTGAGTTTATATTTCCAAGTATTAAGTAAGATAACGGAGAGCAAATTAAATCGTGAAATTATTCTCTATGTATTCATAATTCGACTAATTGAAGAGATAGAACGTTCTAGTCTTCGCCAATCGATTCAGAAGAGCATTTCACATATAGATATGAATTTTAAGTTGATATTTACAAGTATTAAGGGAGAGAGCAGAGATGAATTAGAATCGAGAAATATTTCCATACCTACCCCTTGCTCCAAAATTTCCTACAAAAAAAAAATTTTGCGTCATGAAATTGGCTATAAATTGGTAACCGGGGGTTTTTTGAAACGAAAAATCGACTGGCACAATCTGTTTTTCAATAAAATCATTCTTTGGCCTTCAAATGACGTAATGCAATTCTCAAAAATCCACTATCTAAACCTAAAAATTCTCATAACTCGACTAATTGAAGAGTTAGAACGTTCTAGTCTTCGCCAGTCGATTCAGGGGAACATTTTACATATAGATATGAATTTTCAGTTCATATTTCCAAGCATTAAGGGAGATACCAATTAGCAAATTAACTTGTGAAAATATGCGAAAATCCACTTTCTGAAATTTCATGTATCCATAACTCGACTAATTGAAGAGATAGAACGTTCTAGTCTTCGCCAATCGATTCAGAAGAGCATTTTACATACAGAAATAAGTTTTGAGTTTATATTTCCAAGTATTAAGTAAGATAACGGAGAGCAAATTAAATCGTGAAAATATTCTCTATGTATTCATAATTCGACTAATTGAAGAGATAGAACGTTCTAGTCTTCGCCAATCGATTCAGAAGAGCATTATACATATAGATATGAATTTTGAGTTGATATTTACAAGTATTAAGGGAGATAGCAGAGATAAATTAAAATCGAGAAATATTTCCATACCTACCCCTTGCTCCAAAATTTCCTACAAAAAAAAAATTTTGCGTCATGAAATTGGCTATAAATTGGTAACCGGGGGTTTTTTGAAACAAAAAATCGACTGGCACAGTCTGTTTTTCAATAAAATCATTCTTTGGCCTTCAAATGACGTAATGCAATTCTCAAAAATCCACTATCTAAACCTAAAAATTCTCATAACTCGACTAATTGAAGAGTTAGAACGTTCTAGTCTTCGCCAGTCGATTCAGGAGAACATTTTACATATAGATATGAATTTTCAGTTCATATTTCCAAGCATTAAGGGAGATACCAATTAGCAAATTAACTTGTGAAAATATGCGAAAATCCACTTTCTGTAATTTCATGTATCCATAACTCGACTAATTGGAGAGATAAAACGTTCTAGTCTTCGCCAATCGATTCAGAAGAGCATTTTACATACAGAAATAAGTTTTGAGTTTATATTTCCAAGTATTAAGTAAGATAACGGAGAGCAAACTAAATCGTGAAAATATTCTCTATGTATTCATTACTCCACTAATTGGAGAGATAGAACGTTCTAGTCTTCGCCAATCGATTCAGAAGAGCATTTTACATATAGATATAAATTTTGAGTTGATATTTACAAGTATCAAGGGAGATAGCAGAGATAAATTAATATCGAGAAATATTTCCATACCTACCCCTTGCTCCAAAATTTCCTACAAAAAAAAAATTTGCGTCATGAAATTGGCTATAAATTGGTAACCGGGGGTTTTTTGAAACGAAAAATCGACTGGCACAGTCTGTTTTTCAATAAAATCATTCTTTGGCCTTCAAATGACGTAATGCAATTCTCAAAAATCCACTATATAAACCTAAAAATTCTCATAACTCGACTAATTGAAGAGATAGATCGTTCTAGTCTTCGCCAATCGATTTAGAAGAGCATTTTACATACAGAAATAAGTTTTGAGTTTATATTTCCAAGTATTAAGTAAGATAACGGAGAGCAAATTAAATCGTGAAAATATTCTCTATGTATTCATAATTCGACTAATTGAAGAGATAGAACGTTCTAGTCTTCGCCAATCGATTCAGAAGAGCATTTCACATATAGATATGAATTTTAAGTTGATATTTACAAGTATTAAGTGAGAGAGCAGAGATAAATTAGAATCGAGAAATATTTCCATACACCCCTTGCTCCAAAATTTCCTACAAAAAAAATTTTGCGTCATGAAATTGGCTATAAATTGGTAACCGGGGGTTTTTTGAAACGAAAAATCGACTGGCACAATCTGTTTTTCAATAAAATCATTCTTTGGCCTTCAAATGACGTAATGCAATTCTCAAAAATCCACTATATAAACCTAAAAATTCTCATAACTCGACTAATTGAACAGATAGAACGTTCTAGTCTTCGCCAATCGATTTAGAAGAGCATTTTACATACAGAAATAAGTTTTGAGTTTATATTTCCAAGTATTAAGTAAGATAACGGAGAGCAAACTAAATCGTGAAAATATTCTCTATGTATTCATTACTCCACTAATTGGAGAGATAGAACGTTCTAGTCTTCGCCAATCGATTCAGAAGAGCATTTTACATATAGATATAAATTTTGAGTTGATATTTACAAGTATCAAGGGAGATAGCAGAGATAAATTAATACCGAGAAATATTTCCATACCTACCCCTTGCTCCAAAATTTCCTACAAAAAAAAAAATTTGCGTCATGAAATTGGCTATAAATTGGTAACCGGGGGTTTTTTGAAACGAAAAATCGACTGGCACAATCTGTTTTTCAATAAAATCATTCTTTGGCCTTCAAATGACGTAATGCAATTCTCAAAAATCCACTATCTAAACCTAAAAATTCTCATAACTCGACTAATTGAAGAGTTAGAACGTTCTAGTCTTCGCCAGTCGATTCAGGAGAACATGTTACATATAGAAATAAGTTTTGAGTTTATATTTCCAAGTATTAAGTAAGATAACGGAGAGCAAATTAAATCGTGAAAATATTCTCTATGTATTCATAATTCGACTAATTGAAGAGATAGAACGTTCTAGTCTTCGCCAATCGATTCAGAAGAGCATTTCACATATAGATATGAATTTTAAGTTGATATTTACAAGTATTAAGTGAGAGAGCAGAGATAAATTAGAATCGAGAAATATTTCCATACCTACCCCTTGCTCCAAAATTTCCTACAAAAAAAAATTTTGCGTCATGAAATTGGCTATAAATTGGTAACCGGGGGTTCTTTGAAACGAAAAATCGACTGGCACAATCTGTTTTTCAATAAAATCATTCTTTGGCCTTCAAATGACGTAATGCAATTCTCAAAAATCCACTATCTAAACCTAAAAATTCTCATAACTCGACTAATTGAAGAGTTAGAACGTTCTAGTCTTCGCCAGTCGATTCAGGAGAACATGTTACATATAGATATGAATTTTCAGTTCATATTTCCAAGCATTAAGGGAGATACCAATTAGCAAATTAACTTGTGAAAATATGCGAAAATCCACTTTCTGAAATTTCATGTATCCATAACTCGACTAATTGGAGAGATAAAACGTTCTAGTCTTCGCCAATCGATTCAGAAGAGCATTTTACATACAGAAATAAGTTTTGAGTTTATATTTCCAAGTATTAAGTAAGATAACGGAGAGCAAACTAAATCGTGAAAATATTCTCTATGTATTCATTACTCCACTAATTGGAGAGATAGAACGTTCTAGTCTTCGCCAATCGATTCAGAAGAGCATTTTACATATAGATATGAATTTTGAGTTGATATTTACAAGTATCAAGGGAGATAGCAGAGATAAATTAATATCGAGAAATATTTCCATACCTACCACTTGCTTCAAAATTTCCTACAAAAAAAAATTTGCGACATGAATTTGGCTATGAATTGGTAACCACGGGTTTTTTGGGACGAAAAATTGACTGGCATCGTCTGTTTTTTAATAAAACCATTCTTCCACCTTCAAATAACGTAATGAAATTTTCAAAAATCCATTTTCTCAAACCAAAATTACTCATAACTCGACTAATTGAAAAGATAGAACGTTCTTGTCTTCGCCAATCGATTGAGAAGAACATTTTACACATAAAAATGGATTTTGAGCTCATATTTCTGAGCATTAAGGAAGATAGCAGATATCAAATTAAATCGTGAAAGTACTGAAAATCCACTTTTTGAAATTTTATGTATCGATAACTCGACTAATTGGGAAGATAGAAAGTTCTAGTCTCCGCCAATCGATTCAGAAGAGCATTTTACATATAGAAATAAAGTTTGAGTTTATATTCCCCAGCATTAAGTAAGATAGCAGAGAGCAAATTGAATCGTGGAAATATTCTTTATGTATCCATTACTCCACTAATTTTTCTTAAACCAAAATTACTCATAACTCGACTAACTGGAGAGATGGAACGTTCTAGTCTTCGCCAATCGATTCAGAAGAACATTTTACATATAAAAATGAATTGTGTGTTGATATTTCTAAGCATTAAGGAAGATAGCAGATATCAAATTAAATCGTGAAAGTACTGAAAATCCACTTTTAGCAGATAGCAGTTCTAAACCAAAATTACTCATAACTTGACTAATTGGAGAGATGGAACGTTCTAGTCTCCGCCAATCGATTAAGAAGAGCATTTTACATATAGAAATGAATTTTGAGTTTATATTTCCAAGCATTAAGAAGATAGCTGAGAGCAAATTAAATCGTGAAAATATTCTTCATGTATCCATTATTCCACTAATTGTAGAGATATAATGTTCTAGTCTCCGCCATTCGATGTGGGAATCATTTTACAGACAGATATAAATTTTTATTTGCGAGTATTAAGGGAGATAGCAGATAGCAATTCAAATCGCGAAATATTACTTTCAAGTGGTTTAAGCAGTTCCATTTAATGGATTTGGTTGCGCTGAACAGCTCAAGTGCCCGAACTAAATATTTTCACCATTACCCATATTTTCTACTGCCAAACTAGAAGTTTTTATTCCTTTAAAATATGCCACTGGTGAACTAGGTCTGCAGGATGATCTGCCTGTTAACTTAATGTGATAATGATATTCACTCGTTCAGTGAATATGTTCAAACTCATTTGACATATGGGTTTATCTAGTTGTATCAGTGTGCCCTTCTCGAATATTGTTTGGGGATCATATGCCTTCCGATTTCAGCCTAAGAATTGCCATTTTTGCCCCCGTTGCTGGGATTTCCGTAAAGTTTCATGTCGTCAGCATAAGCCGAAATTGAGCTTGACAGACAGTATCGAAGATCACTTGAATATGCGATGAAAAGTAAGGGTCCAAGAACGGAACCTTGTGGAATACCGCTAGTTACGGGTCTTTCCTCGGAGAAGAAATCATTAATGAAAATACTGAATATATGATATATCCTGATGTGTGAAATGGCCTAAATGTTTCTGACACTTATCCGCAATATTATGTTAATAGTGCGTGAAAGATAAAAATATTATGTTGCTTGAAAGTTACTGTAGATATAAAATTTTTTGTACAAGAAAGAAAATCACACTTTGCTTATAATTTAATTAACACAAAAAAATAAAACTATGTATCGGAACAGGTGCATTTATTTTATATATTTGTAATGTAAATTACTACTGTAATTACTTGTTGCATTTAACATTTAATTAATGTGTATAAACAACGGTGGTTTCTGTTTGTTTTAATGATTGTTAATGGCGGTATATTTAAGTTGCATTCGGTTCGTTTTATTGTTATGATAATACCGGGAGTGATAAAAAACTTCAAAGGATTGAAACACGATTGCCGATTATTTACCTCAGACTTAATGCTTTTATTATTACGTGTCCGTATTTATTTCATTTTTTGTATTCTTACAATAACATTGTTTTGTCAAATAGTATAGTTGTGAGTAGAATTAGTTTGCACTGTTTCAAAATAAAATAACAGTATGCGGCAAGGTCTCTTTGAGGATTAAAATGCCGAAAAGATAAAAAAGCCATGAATCATTTCGAGTCTTGACCTACCTACAAGCGAACAATTGATTATCATTGGTGCAATGTAGCTTCCGATGTATGTCAGCGGACAGTCCACACGTACGGTGCACCTGCGGTGAACTTCTCAGGGTAGGCTTAGTTCATTTTTGTTATTTACGACACATTGTGTTCTGAATAAGAACATCTGTTAACTGCTGTGATTAAAATTGTGTTTATTTTAAAACTTTTTCATTGTTTGCGACTATTTTTTGGTTATAATCAAAATTATGGCTTTTTGACGACCATTCGAAGAGGAAGATATTGTCTTAGGTATGTAAATATGGACAGGAAATATTTCTCCTCTTAAACTGACAAAATGTTCATTTATTTGTCATTGAGCTGGATGACACATCAAGTGAGGAAGAAAGCTCACAAGATGATTAACTTATTTATGGGTATTATACTTCTTGTAATATTTTCCGACATTTGGCAATCAATAGGGGGACTGAAACACCCTTTTGAGGGCCGGAACCCTTTTGCGGAATCAGGAACTCCAATATAATACTGGAAGAAATAGTCAAAGCCGAAGAAAAGAGAAGATCTGATCATTGGAAAGATCTAGTAGGCATTAGACAATCAAAGATTATTCTTCCTCCTCCGGGATATAAGACTAAAAGAGCTACTAGTCTCTGAGACTTTCCTCAGGACGTGAGTAGAGGTAAGGTGACAGAATAGATCTTTTAGGCATCAGTGAATGTCACCACAATATACAAACATTGGTAATCATTTTTTGAAAATTCACATTATAAGCCTGAAACCGGTTCTGCTTCTACTTAGATTTCTTTTTCTCGCCGACAAATTGTGAAACAGTGCAAACTAATTCTACTAATAACTATAGCTGTAGTAAAAGTCATAAATGTTTCTTATTACGTCATAAGCTTCCGAATCAAATCAATAAGACAGTTTTCACCAGCGGTGTATAATTGCTAGAGGGTTTGGCACGTATTTCTGGTGATCTAATTATTGGAGTAAATAAATAAAAACCAAATTTAACATATCATAGTTAGACTACAATTTGAAATTCTACAAATGAATAGTTATAAAACTCACCTCTTGAATGGCATTTAACGGCAGGAATGGTCCGCCATTAGCCAATTCCTTTTGGAAATATTCATGTAATTTTCTAATACACTCACGTTTACTTTCGTGTAAACGTTTACCGAGCATTTTGTCGAAAAATATCACAATAAATCTAAATGAACTTTACCTGTTTAAAGTTATGACAGTGACGACAAACTTCAATGGTGACAGAATGATTTCCGCATAAAGTTACGTTTCGCTTTTTAAGTACAATAGTTGTCACAACACAAGACAGAGTGACAAACCGATAAAGACGTAATGGCGTAGCTTAATTCAGTCACAAAAAACGTACGTACCTTTCCATTTGTTTGTTGTATTTAACAAATTTCAATTAATTTTACGCGGTTGTGTATCTTCATGTGCAACAGGAAATCCGAAATAATAAAGATTCAATCTGGAAAGTAGTTGTTTCTTCTTAGTTCACTGATTTGTGAAGCGTTGGAACAATATCTATTGGTTACACACTGTACTAAATACTACAATTTTACAGGAAACTGTACTAGTACCTTGTTTTTAAAAAATACTTTTCAACACTTTGTAAAGCGTTATAGTTCATTTAAAAACCAGGAGGAGTAATTTGAAAACCTTACTCACACCACTAAAAGTTACCAGATTAGTTACTAAAGGGTGTGTTCCGGGAAAGTAGTCAACAGTCGTGTTCCAAATCTATTAAATATGCCTTGATGGACGAAGAAATCAGCCACGCCACCAATTGTTTGAGACATTTTGGATTTAACATGAATATTTTTGGTTTTTCATCCAATATATTATATTTGTTCACACACACTTATTGTACATTGTTTTTCTGAGAGTCCTAAATAACCTATGCTCTGCGTTTACATTATTTTGCCGGCCTAATAAGCGAAGAGCTGTACTCGAAGTAGAGGGATCCATAATTGCAGATATTCAATAATTGCTTACTGAAGGTTTTAAAGGAACAGTTATAACGAAATAGAGTGGAAACTAAGGAAAAATAATAAAATAATAACAGCGGATGCAATGATAACAATAAGCATATTCATCTGTCAGAATTGTCAAAAATAGAAGTTAATAAATTATCAGCTGATGTCAATGCTACGAAGTGTTGTGTGAAATTGATCGGAATCTGACCAATTAGAGGTCTGCAGAATTGCCAATTTAAATTCAAATTACTCCTCCTGGTTTTTAAATGAGGTATAGAATAATAGATTTTTTCTTCTATATCTAAAGATTTCCACCTTTTAATAAATCTACAGAAAGTCTTCTCATTTTTGAAAATTTAAACTGTCCGCAAACGTAGCAAACACTATCATAACTCTGCGTATAGTTTCTATACTAGACATTTTATTTCAATTTTAAACAAAATGTTTATTGTTCGCATAGAATAAATGGATATCAATCTGAAGTCACTACATAGGGTAGTCCAAAAAACGTGTCGATAGCGAGTATTTCAGTCTGGGATACGGATGCACACTTCCCCAACGATTCGTAGACATTGCACCTGGATCCCAGCTCCTGTTCCTGTATCCGTTTGTGTACTACACTAACGTTCCTTCCAGTTTAGCTGGATATGATTTTCGTTAATTGTGGCCAGCATGGTATCAGTTATCCAGTCCAGAGGAGAGTTTGTTATAATATCTGTGATTCTGGAATCACTACGGGTGTTGGTTCCTTCATGCAAATTCTTACTGCATACCAGCCATTCCCGCTTTCGCCTTAGCATGGACTGCATATTATCTCAGAAGGAAGGTAGACATATAGGGTATATTGGAAAGTTAAAATTTGTAAACTGTATTCTGTTGAAGCTTCCTGGTATGTTAGGCGCAACGTTGATTTAAAGTTCCTTAAAACCGCTAAAGTCAAAAGTTTTATGTTTGATTAGCCAATTATTTTTTTTAACTAATTACGTGCTTATAATAATTTTGGTAAAATAAATCGTTTAACATTAAATTCGTCAAAAGTAAATTTATTTTAAAGTTTGGAATTCGACGCTCATTAATCATTTGTAAGCGCAGCGCGCTCTGACAGGTAACTTATGTGACTTTTGTCACCTAATTTGGTAATTATTAACATAATGGGTGCACTTAATCACGTTTCGGACGGTAATTTATTTTATCTGGTGCTAGACCAATTATAACTAATTCAAGACATGAGAACATATATTTTACTATAAATTAACCAAATGCATTTAATCATTCCTTTCAACATTTTTTTTTAGGAATTTGTTTGATGAATCAATTAATATTTAAAATTGTTTGTGACTGGATTGGGATCTAGAATCCGTTCCAAGTATTTCTTTTTTCACATACTCTCCAATTTTTATTTTCAACTACTCATTGCTCCGGTTGTTTTCAGTGAGCCCACAAAACCCATACCATTGCTTCCTTCTTCTTTTCGTTTGGTTATTCTTACACAGTATATCCACAATTTTAAATCTTTCAAATCGCTGTGAACTTTCGAATTCCATTTTTCATCTACAAGTTCCTTCCGTTGCCAGACCATCAGCAAAATCTCATTTCCTTTACACCCAATTCAAAGTTACTTTGGCTGAGCTGAGCTGAGCTGGGTTTTCAAGGCACTCCTGAGCACCTTAAATCTATTGACAATAGTTCTGCTTGCAATAGGTATTTTCCAGAGCGATCTTTCCTAGGTACATGTAAATCTAGTGGAGGAAGATATATAGCATTACCTCTAAGGCTGCACTGGGTCATGATCTTATTGCACCCAAGATTCCCCTGCAGGTGAGTCGTTTGCACCTTTTCCATTATAATCCTACTATTATATTTACAGTATTTAGAAACAGTTAGTTTTATTCCTAACATTAATATGAGCAGATTCCACAAAGTGAGGGTCCAAACAGCAAATTCTATTAAAAACTGATAGTATTCAACGTATTCTTTGATGTGAATATTAATTTCACTTTTGAAAATGTCACATCATTGAATATATTTCATCTATTCTTGTGCAAACTATACATATGATATTAAATTCGATGTTCAGAATTTCGTGTTTCAAAATTTTGTTGCAGGATTATATCCCAAACTTGACTCATTAAACTAAACTTTGCTTTGTATTTTAATAACGACCAGGAGCGTTGGTTTATGAGTTTTCTAAAAAAGTGATAAACCAATCGACTTTATTCCATGGGCGTACTTTACTAAAACGAATTAAAAATCATTCAACGGTTTTTCCTCTCCAAATATTTTGTGTTGAGAAAAGAAATTTCAATTCATATTTTATTATAAATTTCTTAAACGACAGTAAAGCTTTATCTCTAGTTGTTTTCTGTACACTTTTCGGAATATTATTCTAGAAATTGGTGTTAGTAGCAACCATTTCTTTACAAGTTACTTTAGTTTTAAGCTGAAGATATGCTAATTTTACAACATACTAAAGAGTAAAATAAATACAAGACATGGTTGCTTCAACCTCAAAAAGTCAAACATTTTAATTTACCATCAGCTGAGATGTGCTCAACCTTAATTTTTTCTTCATTTCTTCTGCGAGTTCGGCTCTAATTGGTATAACAAGAAGTCGTTTTTTTACTGCGAAATTAAAATGACAAACAATTTCAGTGAATGGTCCTGGAGATTTAAGATTTCTACGTATGAGAGTCGTTCAAAATATTTTGAAATTTATTTTGTGAAACATCAATATTTTTTTGTGTCATCAATTTTGGAATTGTTGTTAGAAGACAAATCCGGGTATATGATTTTTCTGGTTTAACTTGATTATTTCTGATAATTTCACCAAGGGTGCAATTCTCAAATAATGCGTCTAAGATTTGGAATGAGAGTCCGCAGGACTAGTGCTGTTTTCTTCAAGCAACTCAGTTGAGTTGTGAAATGAAAGAGAGAATTATAAAATAAATTCAGTCACGGGTGGAATTTTATTAGACTATTTCACAAACAAAGTGGAAGGTAAACAATCTGAAATTCGGCAGTATTAAATGAAATTAGCAAAACAGTTGAGAAGTTGATTAGAGAAATAGTTTAATAAACAGGAAACATTGACATCGAACGAAATACATATTTAAATAAACCATTATTAACATAACGTACTTAAATATTTCTCATTTATGATTATAAATGGTATAGTTGTTATATACAATGCTTTGAGCTTGATTACTTGAACACCCGCTTGTTCTTGCAATAGTTGTTGATGGCTATTATTCCTCACATTATTTCATTGATTAATTGGATGAAATTTATCTCAAATCTGCTTATGCGCGTGCATGGCGTGATTATTTATATTTGACGTTTAACTGTCACATACACAAATCTGAAAAAACCGAACTTGACAGGACAACCTAGAGAATATTTTCCGACTATTCATTTTCTGAATATTCTAGAGTAATATTTACTGTTATTGGTTTGTAAATAATTCTGCTTAGTGCTCTACAAATAGAACCGCTTTCTTGGATATACTCTGTATTTTATTGTGTCCTCGAATAATCTAGAATTTGTTCTTAAAATATCTTGCCACAGGATCTAAAATTACTGATTGAACATTGTTTTTTTTAATAATCATTAATAATATTCACCCCTTATTCACTCCACTGATCACACATGAATGCCCATCTTGAACGACGTGATCTCTTCTATGAGAAGGCGGATTAAATCGGTCAGTTAGTGTGTGTAAAGGCCCCAAATCCATCCGGTTTGAGTTACCATCCCACACCTTTGCGTCCTCTTTGATATACGACGTTATCAGTTAGGTATCGAAAATGTAGAATACGGTTCCTTTGTCCAATTTCGCTGGAAGCAACTTACGCGTATTAGGTTTTTATAATTAGATTTACAGTCTATAGTACGCGCAGGTCGTTGCGGCTTCTTTTTAGATGATTTTTTTAATGGTAATCGTTTGGAAGATTTCTGTAAATCCCTTGACTTATATAGTTACATACCTGGTGGAACGCTATTGACTTGGGAAAGTAAACGCGTTCTTTTACGACATACGCGAATTTTGTAAGAAAATAATAGGAAATCCTGGTACACTGATAGTTCTAAAACAAATCATGGTACTGGGTCTAGTATAAACAAACCTAGAAAGAGAATGTTCTTGGTGGATTTCAATCCAACTAAAATCCCTTAATAGGCCGATTCAGCGTCTCTGGTTTGGGTGCCGAGACAAGAGGGTAAAGAATTAGCGAATTAGTTAGCTAAAGGAGGCTTTAAAGAAGACTTCATTGGACCGGAACTGTTTTGTACATAAGAGGTGAACTCAGGAACTAGCTAGAAAAAGAAATGTAAATCGACAAAAGATCATCTTCATACAAAAAGTTCACGGTAGACAAGGAATTCAACCAGTTTATTGAAGCTGAGTAAGAGACATTTGAAGATAGTTGACCTGTACCCTGAACCTCTAGGAAACATCTACAGAAAATGGGAAACTATGTGCAGGAAATGTGAACTATGAGATAAAACACCTACTTACATACTCTGCTTGTGTGAGAACTTACAGAGACTCAGACGGAAGCACTTTGGAGAGGAAATGATACAATTATTAGAACTACTAAAAACCCCCACACTCAAACTAGCATGCAGAAGACACTTTCGGAATGGAAGTAGACAATATTGGAAATGGTACAAAGATTTAGTTGAGCTAAGCACAACCCAAACGAATGGATGAACAAATTTCCGGACAAATCAAAAGAAAATGAAACTGCTTTTACGTTTGGCTTAAAATTTGAAAAAAATACTTTGCTTATTTTGATCACTATTGTATTCAAAACTTCGCAACTTATCTCAAAATTTGTAAAATGTATAGAAGTTTATTTTCTTGGAGTCTTGAACGTATGAAGCAGTATTGAACAGTGTTGCTGAAAAGTTTCACGCCAATGGATTATCTTTGGTAGATTATTACAGTTTCCTATAAAAACCAGAATGATTGGCTAAATCTTGTAGATCATACCGACCCCGAAGTGTAATTCATTATCTGTAGGGGGATAAAGTACGAGAAGTAGTTGTTTCTCCTAAGCAACAGGTCACATTTTGGAAATATTAATAGTATAAAACTATGATTCAATATCTATTATCTTTGAATCGTATAAAGGGAAAGTTATGAAATTTTGGGATCATGAAAGAGACTTTATTCTTATTTTAGAGCAAATGTCGACGTCAGCGCCCAGCGTAAAAAAATTTCATCCTCACAGCAAGTTTTTTCGCTATTCCAGCCAAAAAATCTATTAATATAGGCGCTAAGAGAGATATGTACTATGGCAGTAAAGATTGCTTTACTAAAACCTCTTTAGTGTAGTGTAGTGTAGTGTAGTGTAGATTTACTAAACCAAAATATAAGTTTTACGAAAGTAGCATAGTTTTATTGTAGAAATGGTAAAATATTTTACTGATATCAAAAGGTGATTTGGTTCTGCTAGGAATCTAAGCCAGCTCTTTCAGATGATGATTTTTTTAAAGTAGTGAAGTCGGGTTTTGGTCTAGACAAGATTTTATTCTTCAACTGGAAGCTAAATTACTAATTTAGAATACATATTTTTTAGATTCTAGTCAGTGGTTTGCTATCGCGGCTATATTTATTAGTTCTATAGACAAGCTTATTTTCTGTCTTAGAAAAATCCTTATTAAACGCAGGAACATTATATTTCCATTGTTTCCCGCATTTGATAATATTTATGATGCTACAGAAGTATGTCTTTCCAGGAATTTATTTTGACTGGAGATTTTGCCGTATAATACTGAATATAACATTAATGAGTGGTTATTTGATAGTCCACAATATACCAGACTAGAACTGGGAATACACTATATATAGGTGTTTTGTTCAAAATAACAATAAATAGATTAGATGCCCAACTTTAAACCAAATAACTTATGTATTCTATGTATTATTTGGTACATCACAATCTTTTATAATATCAAATAACTACCCACTAACCTGCACCCTGCACACGCATGTTTCAACAAACCTACGCAGTATATCGGGATCAATTTCAAGCTTCAATAGAAATTTCAATTATAAATAAGTTGATAAAAGCTTTTTAAATTCCATATAGCACATGTGAAAACTAAAACGCGAAAGTGTAACTTCACCCACCAACGATGACAATTATTGCACTCCTTTACAAATTGCCGAACCATGATTGGTCAAACGACGACCGTTGTAAATAACGGACATTCAAATTGCAAATAAATATTTACTAGACCAAGGGTTTTCTTTTCTGTTTTACCAAAGAAAAATGCTATTTTTGTAAAAAAAAATTATATATATTTTTTAACAGTGATAGCAAAGAGCTTATTTATAACGGAAAAATATATGTCTACGGTAGTGAAGTTGATGTTTAATAAAAGTGAAAATTCCTGGTATAGGAAAGAATATTTTGTATTTTTAATAAGTATCTTATAGTTTCCCTACAGAGATAATAGAAAAGTTGATTTTACTGACTCAGTTAATCAGTTTTATTACCACAGTAAAAATTCTACTTGTCTTAGCCAAAAAAAAAGTTTAGGAAAGAACGCTTTGCCCAGAATTTTCTCAGTGACTTGACCTAGAGGTTGCCGTTCGTCAAACAAACGCTGACGTTAAAAACATTTGTCATTTCCCTTCATCCGTTTCAAAGATTATCCCTTGATGCAAGACTTTTCAGCAACCCTGTATATTAAAGGCTGTAACCCATAGTATACTTTAAACAGACTTTATTATTTAACTATTTTCTACTGACGTAAGTTAGTTACTCAGCTTCCAATTTTATAAAGGATATAAAACAAGATACATTTAAAAGTTTCTAACAATATCTCAAGAAAAATGAAAAAGTATTATAATCCCGTGTTTATCGTAAAAGTTTCCTCAATAAACTTTCAAAAATAAGAACCCGATTCCAGAAATCCGCAATAACAACGTGTGTTTAGTCTAGACATTAATTCAAGTTTAAGTGAAAAAAGTGTTTCGTATAACAGAACATGTTTAGTAATCGTGTAGTATATTCATAAAATGTGATTTACTGCATTCAAACTTCCATTAAATGTGTCGGAATATATCATAACTGTTTAATTTTTCATTTTTGCTTGTCAGCGGAAAGGTAATATTTCATTCAGTTATCGCTTTTGTTTATAAAATCCATTAAAGAAAATTAAAATAATTATTTGGTATTTGTGAAGATTTCGACATTCGATCATGAGCTTTTTTGACTTCTGCCATAAAAAAATACTATTACTTTACCACATAATGTAAATATCAACACAACTGCAATCTCATGACTGATCTCTTCCAGTAGTCTAGTAGTTCAAGAAACCGCAAGCAGTCCCACTGGCATAGGATGCGCCTTCTCTAGGTGACAAAATCTGCAAATGGCTTCGTATTAGCTTTGCGTACCTCTTTACAGAATTCCATACGACTACGATTATTGTCCATAATTTAGAAAACGATAGTAACACCTCCACTCTCTTCACTTTTGGAATATTTCAAGTTGTCATGAATTTTGTATAGCGTGAAGGTGATGGTATTATATTTCTGCTGCTTGTAGATAACTCATTACATCTATACATCGTATGCGAACCTCATCTTCCCATTCGTCTCCGCGATTTTTGCAAACTTATAAGTCACCATTTTTGTCATCCAATGTTTTGTACTCTTTGAAAGTATTCAACTCTTTTGTGTTTTTAGAATCAGGTGGCTCCTATAGGACACAGTGCACAAAAACTGAAAGTAGTCATGGTATGCTCATAGGTTTACTGCATGTTTAGTATGTTCCTTGGATGTATAACCTTAAGAGTTTCTTCAACCTCCCTTCCTGTAAACCATCTTCAATTTGTGAATGGACGGTGTCACTAGGTTCTCTTCCTGCTTTCAGCAACTTTCTACTCTATCAGTCACTAGTGAATTAGTATCGGGTTTCTGATAAAGAGAAGTAACCCGCTGTATCTCAGAAAGTTTCCTACTCCACCTTTAATAAATGTATCGTTATAGTGCCACAAAATTTGAATATTGGTAATCATCAGATCATTTTACGTTAGTTTGATCCAGTAGTTTTTCCTCTATCTTGTAAAATAACTCGTAGGGGTAAGTGGGAAAGTTGACTCAATAAAACTGTTATAACTTTTGTTCTTTTTTATGGATTTTCACAAACTTGGTATCATTTGAAAGGGAATTCAATGCCTAATAAAATATTATATTATCATTTCATTCCAGTGGTTTTAACAGTCACTAGGTGGCGGTGATTGAACGATTGTTTTGTTTTCAACTTTTTTTGGAAATCTTCAAATCTATATTTTTCAATCGTTTACTTCTAGTAGGTGTCCTGCATGATGTCATAAATTGTTGACAACTTAAATAGAATATGAATGTGGAGTGTACTTATGAGCCTGTAACGGTTAGTGATTTAAATATCCGTGATACCTTACTCAAATTAACATTACCACAAAATATGTGGATACAACAAAATGGCGCTGACCAGCCCACTTCAGTAATGAAGTGATACGTTTTATAACCAACAATATGAGTATATATGGATAGAAAGACGTAGCTTATTCATATGGCCGCCAAAATCTACCGGCCTTATCCGGATCTTTATCTATGAGGTCGAATAGAAGATTTAATGTATTTCAGGCAAGACTTGCAAGTAGAGTAGATTTTATTCAACGAATACAAAACGCAATTGACAGTAGTCCCAGGGCTGAAATAGAAGCTGCATCAAAAAATATGGAAAGTGTTTCGACCAGCATCTTCAGGTTACTTTACTAGGTTAATGTCGTTAATTTTTGTTGTTTTTGTTACGTAATTATTTGTTGGTTATTGTCACAACGAGACTGATGTCAGAATTATATTTTTATAAATACCTATTTTTCTCGTATCTTGGTTCTCTCTTGGACATATAGAAGTGCTCACTGTTGCTCCTATATGAGATTCTACATACGGAAGATAAATATTTGACGAACCTGTATAAAATTTGATGATATGAGAAAGTTTTTAATGGTACTTCATCACCAAACGTTGGATTCTAGTAGTGTTGCTTAGATAATTGACGTCGAACATGGAAAAGAAACCCGATCAATTTTTTTCCTGGGGCGGATTGGTTTAAAGAGTCATTGATTTACTTCTAGAACTCTAGAAATATGTAACTTCTTGATAGAAACTTCGGATTCTACGTGGCAAAACGAACTCTCGCAATAAAAATCCCAGTTGCGAGACTAATCAAAATAAACAAGGTGGAAAATGTGGGAGAAATTTTCGTTTACCAATTAACTCTCGTTTGTAATCTGAATCATAAAAAATTGTGATGTTTTTATTTTGCCGTTGGCAATTTTTTCTTTAGATTCCCAGTCACGTATTTATCAGGAAAAAAAAATACTTCGAAAGAATTTTTTAATTTTTTATCGTATGGTACTGATCTAACAGCCTTTCCGTCTTTTTCCGACATAAACTATGGGTAGTATAAATGATTCAGCTTCTAATCTTAACTGTATCTAATCATATTTCCCGCACCGAGAGATCAACATCGAGAAGAGAACTCCTTATAGTTACGTGCCTTGCCTGCCAATCAAACACACTATGAGTGCCTTCAAGAATTCAATGTATTGATTAATGATGCTCCCGCTATGTTGAAATGAATACACCGGTTATGATAGGTCAGATCTACCATTTAGGAGTCTAATACGCTTTTTTCTAACTACGATGGCGATTATCTACGGTGATGAATCAAGAATTTACTTAGGAACTTAAAGAAGGTGTAAGTCAAGTATTTTAACTGAAAACTAACAACTCTTTTTATGCGAGGAGGAGTATAAGTGTTGAAATGTTAGAATATAACTCCAAGAGCTCATCCATATCTCAAATGTGGTTTTAAATCCAAACAAGAGGGTATAATTTCTGCTGGTTTTAATAATTGACTATGTTCGTTTTGTATAATTATTTCGGAATGGGGGGTTGGATTTAATGTTTATTGTTTGTTGGGGTTTTAATTTTAGGTTATTGTTATTATTGAAGTTGAATCTAGTTATTGAATCTGAAATTCGGAGGAAATTAGAAAAAAAGTTACGAAGTTGATTAGAGAAATAGTTTAATAAACAGGAAACATTGACATCGAACGAAATACATATTTAAATGAACCAGTTTTAACATAACATAATTTTAAATGGTACAGTTATTACCTATAGACTATGCAATGAGCTTGATTATTTGAACACCCGCTTGTACTTGAAATAGTTGATGGCTATTATTTTTTACATTCTTTCACTGATTAATTCGATGGAACTAATCCCAAATCTGCTCATTTTTAAATGCGTGCACGGCGGGATTATTTATATTTGACGTTTAACTGTCACATACTCAAATTTGAAATCACCGAACTTGCAGGACAATCAGGATCAAGAGTAAAGTTTGGTGTTATCGACAATCCGAACTTGACTAGAGCTCCTGATTGGTTCATTTGACAAGTGCGTGAAATACTCATCGACATTTTGCAAGAAGTTAAACGCTTAGCATTTGATTGTCAATCTCACCCAACCAGACATTTTTGTTACATCTTCATTGATGTTTTGTCCCAATACATGTTTATATACAGATTGTGAAAAGTCTATTCGCGCCATACGATTTACACAAGTACGACAAGGAAAATATGAGCAAAACTACTTGAAAAAGAAAGAAGAATAATTGTGCGTTCAGCGATGGGCGTATGTTCAGTTCCAGCTACCAAAAACAGTTGGGGGTGTGTTCAGTGCCCCCCAATTTTAACCGCTGCGCGCTGTTGCCAGAAGCAAATATTAATTTGCAGCAATGATATTTTTGTCTCGTTATCGTTAACTTTTTTTTCGTGCACTATTAGGTAAAACTAAACACTTTCATCCGGCAATAGTGTCCTTTACAGAGAGAATTCACATTTAAACTTTTACACGCCCAGCGCTGAGCGCACAATTATTCTTCTCTCTCTTTCAAGTAGTTTTGCTTATATTTTCCTTGTCGTACTTGTGCAAATCGTATGGCGCAAATAGACGTTTCGAAATCTGTATGTTGGATGGTGAAGTTTTGAAAGAAAACTCCACGAAATCGATATATCTAGGAAAGTTACGTCCAGTTATTCTTTAATACTCTCAGTTGTTGATTGAAGAAACCAGAAAGAATTATTTGTGAATTCCCGCATCTATGTATATAACGAGAATTATCGTACAAATCAGAACTTCCAGTAAAAAGATACTAACATTTTCCTTTAAAGGTAATTTCTATACGATTGCAGTGAAATCTGCTCCGTTTGTAATATGCTTACACCAGTCATTGGAGCACATTCTCTTCCAATGCCCAATTTACAGTCCTCTTAGACAAAAGATATTTTTTAATGGCGTGGATGGTATTGATGGTTTAGTACATTATTTAAACGTCAGTAATGACAATTTTTCCGAGCTCTCTATTCTAGCCCATAGTATCATTGGTATCTTAAAGTTAAGAGCTATTGCATGCGGATATTGAATAATTACACAATACATATTATACTTACATACTTACTGTACTCAATTTATGTACCGAACCCTTGTGAAAAGATGTATCTTGTGCGCAATAAAACTATCTATCCATCTACCTATCCTAGAAATGCATTTTTGCATCCTTTGGAACCAATTCTGGAAGCAGTTGGTAATTTTGAAGTAGAGTTTTTGAAGGTATTGACTGTATCTTCTGTCGACTGAAACCTTTGACCACGCTGTTCTATCTTAGTTTTTGTGAAATAGTATATTACACTCCAAGGGCCGAAAGTTGAATTTTCGGCCCGTGGAGTGTATACTATTTTTCTTCATAGCCGGTCGGAAGCGAGTGCCGCTGGTCGTAGTTACGAGCAGGGTATGGTAACTCTGAACGAGCGATGGTACGGCCACCTACTGGATCGGAAAAGTTACTAAAATTGCTGATTTAATGAAAACTGTAACGCTGCTGGTAGTTATTCTAGATATTTGCGCATGCCTCACGGCTACGGCTCACATTGTAGTCGCCATTTTACGGTTCATGTATGTCGTGCTTCAAGTTTGTTGTTAAAGTGTGAATTAGTTAATATTATCTTTCAATAATCATTATCGAAAAAGACAATGTCCAAATTTATTGTGAAGGAATATAATGTATATAGTGAACTCGGTAAGTTTAATTTTAGTAAAATAAAACAAAACATCTTTCATAACATAAAAAGTGACAAATTACTAAAGTAGTTTTTTGTTTATACAGCTTTATACTTCCAATCCAGGAAGAACAGCTTTTAATTTGATGGAACGAAGTGGGAACAAATGCTCGGATTTGAAGAGGTAATTTTTTACACATATATATATATATATTTATTGAATGTTATTAAACATGATTATATGTTCTAGATTATAAACCAAAGAAGTTAAAGGACATTTGTTTGTATCAATTGTATCCCACAAAAAACAATTCCATCTACAAGCAAATAGTGTGTCTAAGAAGTGTTGAAGAGCATTAAAGCCATTCTGAGTGGTTGATAATCGTATGAAAAGTAATATAAATCTCATATAGTATAATTATATTTGCAAATAATAAAATTCTTTGCAGATACCAGGATCATTATGGAACCATCTATGGAGACTCCCTCCTTAAGAAGTGCCAATAAAAGTCTACTGGAAAAAGGTCGAACAATTTTCAAAGGTAAATAGTTTCGAGAAACAAAATAAATATTCAAACCTTCACAGTACTATGTGTTTGAGCTAATTAAAAATGTTTATAAATATATTGATGATAGTCATATTGTCCTCAAGATTGACTAGATTAAACGATGAAATAAAACAATTTAGTTTGTTTAATATCATCGTTTAGTGTGGATCTTCATCAAGTAAAAGCCTCATCTATTCAATTTACTAGATTGGTATTGTAAACTACACTTTGCTAATAGTATGCAAGTTTTGGTATTTAGTTAGTTTTATTTGTAGCAACCTGTAAAAGTCAATGTTTTTCGCATTTTTTAATGTATATATAGCTGCCTACAGTACCGGTTGATCAATTTGTTCAAGTTTTTTAAAAAATCTCGATACCACTGTTTTCCTTGAAACTTAAAGGAAATTTTCACCTATTGTAGGCTCCTGTATATCTATATTAAATACATTTGTGTGCTTACTAATATCACTTTTCTTATTTGTAGAACTTTTATAAAACAGTTGACTGTGAAATAAAAAGTTGAGCCAAAAGATATAAAAATTTCAGTCTCATTCTATCATTTCTTTGTGTTATATTTAATTATTTCTGCAATCCATAGTGTGAGCTCACTATTTCTATATTTGCTTTTTAAACATGCATTTTTATTACTGTTGATGAAAACTATAATCATTATTATCTAATTAAAAAGTTTTCATCACCTTACAGCGCATGCTGATTCTTTTCAAAATTATTTACTCAAATTTTATTTATTATTAACTGTATTGTTAAGCTCTTATATTATGTCTTTCTGTTTGTCTTGAAATAAATGAAAAAAAAACGATCTGTTTATTGTTATTTTTGGTAATGAATAAAAGTATATAAACTGGTTGATTATTGTTTAATTTTTCCCACTTCAGGCATTGTATGGTCCATATTTTGACATTTCATTTAATCTAACTTGACTATTTGAATGTTATTAATATAATATCAATCAAATGTTGAGTTACTTTAAATGAAATATCAAAAAATGGACCATAAATGCCATATTTCAATAAAAGTAATATTACAGTAATTTTGAATATGCCGCCAAAAACTGTTAAATTACAGGAATCTACTTTTTCGGCAGTTAGCGAGGACCACAACCATGTAAAAGGTGTTAGAGCTTACTTTTCCGACCTGTAAGATGGCGCCACCCGTCAAAATTAATTCGCCCTAGTTAGCGCCACGGTCAGATGCCTATCTATAAGTATGTTATCTGTGATTACGAGTATAAATACGCATGAGAAACTCTTTCCTCCCGCTGTTATAGAGGGAACGCGTGTACTTTTCACAGGGAGTAAATGTTGAACTTTCGTCCCTGCTATGAGGGACGAAAGTGCGTACTTTCGACCGAGGTATGAAGAAAAAGTTGTTAGGGCTAAGGTTGGGACTTTATGGAGGATGGTCCAAAAATTTTTTTGCTCTAAAAACGGAATTGTTCTTCGAGCTGTATTGACTTGGTGAAGATCCCACAATTTTCCTTCTCTAAAAACTGAATTTTAACTTTGTGGAGGTCCAACAATTTTCTTGCTCTAAAAACTTAATTGTTCTTCGAGCTGCATTTATTTTGTGGAGAATCATTTATAGTTAAGGGTTGGTTTTTCGAAACACAGCAAAAACTTCCGGCCAACAAATCGAAATGTACTAATCAGTAGTAACAGTTCGTTGATCTTGCAGAGGAATTTTTGCTACATGAACCGCTTTTGTCACAAATATCGCTACCATCTTTTTGAAAACAACGGATAACTTTTGTCTGTTTTGGAATACTCAAACTGCCGTTTATTTTCGAGTTCACAAAAGTAAATCCAGCATTTTTCACTACTGACAATACTGTATAAATTTTTTGACTTTCCTACCATATTGTGGGCTTCGTTTTAAACCATGACCATACTTTAAAGCAAATACTTTCATTGTTAGAGATGTTTTTCACGCCATTTTGATGTTTATTATTAATTCTAATCCATTATTACCCTAATTATAATATACATGATCGTTCCGACTCAAACTGTGTTCTTTTTAGTCTATGTATTGCTTATTAGAAACTCAGTGTGAAATTACATGTGTACATACCCCTACACATTTTTACAACGCCTCTTCTTCGAACGGCACTGTCTTTACCAAGCCCGCTACTAGTTGGATCTCGCATCCTACTCTAAATAGAGCCATTGATGTGCTTTACTATTATAGAATCGTACTCTCACAATAATGCGCCTCTCCTTTTCAACATTTAGATTTCAAGTAAGGTGTGTACTACCGTGGGCTACACATATTTCACTGTACTCTTACAAGAAAACATAAAATCTTATGTGAATTAATTGCTGTTTGATAAAAACTGAACCGCTGTAGTACGTACTGCTATTAAGAAAAGCCGTTAAATTGTCGACGTTGGATCGTTTGATGGAAAAAATCTCTCAAGAGCTATACTGGAAAGATTAAACTAAACGACAGGGACAGAGCTGCTTTATTGCCGAAGAAAAAATTTTATAGCCAAAGCTGTTAATACTTAAATAGAAACAACAATACTGGTTGTTTCATTGATACAGTAAAAGTCACGAATGCTTCTCGTTACGTCATACTTCCGTGAATATATGTACATATGTCTTTTGTGTCTGAATTAAGCTACGCCTCTATGTCTTTATCGGTTTGTCACTCTGTCTTGTGTTGTAACAACGATTGTACTTAAAAAGCGAAACGTCACTTTATGCGGAAATGTTTCTGTTACCATTGAAGTTCGTCGTCATTGTCATTACTTTAAACAGTAAAGTTCATTTAGATTTATTGTGATATTTTTCGACAAAATGCCCGGTAACCGTTTGAACGAAAGTAAACGTGAGTATATTGGAAAATTACATGAATATTTCCAAAAGAAATTGGCTAATGGCGGACCACTTTTGCCGTTAAATGCCATCCATTGTGGATCCTCCTAGTGTTCTGACTACAACCTATTCAGCCAATCCGTTCCCTGTATTAGATCATACAGGTTCTTTACTGGTTGGTTATGGAACTCTTCTAGAGACATTTGGGGTCTTCCATAAAGTTTCTGCCTCCTGTGGTCCAGCGTCTCACAGTTGCATAATAATATGTGCAGAGCTGTTTCGGTGTCCTTTTTGCATCTTCTGCATGTAAGGTCTCCGTTGTACAGTCCTATTTTGTTCAGGTGCTCCTTTGTGGGAAAGTGTCCCGTAAGAAGCCCCGTTATAATGCGTAGTTTGTTCCTGCTCATTGAGAGCAGTTCTTTCGCTACATTGTCTGATGGTTCTTTTATGAATTTCTTCCCATGTGTTTGCCTGGGCGTATTCTTCCAGTGTTTTTTGTGTTGTTCTTTTACCCACCCTTTTAACCATGACCTAGTGGAGCATCTAGGAATGCCCACAGATGGTTCGGGTCCATTCATCAGGGTTGACGATCCTGCTCTTGTCAGTTCGTCAGCTCTGCTTGAAATACCGAGATATATTTACCAAGTGAGACGATTCCTTCATATTTGCTCGACTTGCTGTGTATACCCACTTCGGTGCCGAGCTCATTCCTTGATCCGTCTGTATACCAGATCAGTTCATTCGCTCTGCTGAGAGGTGGTGCGTCCTCTTCCTCAAGATCTTTTCGTTTGATGATAATCTCGAAGTTCTTGCGAAAGATATATCTGGCAGTCTGCTGGCATTTTAAAGATGTCGTCATCCACGTGCCTTATTTTTGTGTGTCCTCTCCCATTTGCCACGTCATGGTCTGATGCTTTTTCCAGTCGGGTTAGAGCCCTTGCTTCGCACATTATGACACAATGTGGCTGAGGAAGGTCTAGCATTGTTTCCAGCGCCACTGTAGGAGTATTAGTAGTAACTTTTGGCATTAGGTAAGTTCTTAGATACCCTACATAAATATACCGAAAATAAAGTTTTAAGAAATTCTTCATACCACTGAGAAAAAACAACCTTGTTATTATATCAATGCCATGTTTGTAATTATATACTTCAAACTTTGTTTAGACCAAAATATTATGTTAATTTTTTTAAAAGCTTTTTTGTACTCTTATTTCTTTTCCATGTATGTAAATACACGTCAAATAAATCTAGTTTGATTAAATCATAAACAACGCCTACAACTTTACGGTATGTTAATAATACAACTCATTGCGAGGAATATATTTCGAATTTTTACTTCGAAACAAACTTCTACTGACTAAATATGAAAATTGAGAACTCATAAAATGTTTTATTAATACTCGTATCATCCACACAAGGTCTACCAGATGTCTGATACATTCAGCCACCTATAAAATGTAAAATCGTAGACAATATAAGCAAACAACATGTCAATAAAATTTTTCGCAACCTTATAATTTCAACGTTTTCGTATTAAACTGTAAGTGCCCGCCTAAACAATGTTTTTGCTCTGGTCTCACGAACTCTACAGAATTCAAACTTAATTTAAAAACTGCAATTTCAGGATCATGTTTAAAGTTCGGTTATTTGTTACCAAGTAAATACCACAAAACTGTGAATTGAACTGAACTTTTGGAAGCGTATTCTCAAAAGGCCAGTTCACACTAATCGATTCAGATTTTACATACAGGGTGATTTATTAGTGTATTAATCTCAGTCTGTTATCATGAAATGACCAAAAAAAAGTTAATTATAAAAATTGGAGGCATCTTCCAGCTGTATATTTTAAAATGAGTTACAAACAGGATATCTCAAAAACTAATAATTTCAGGTATGAAAAATGGTTGATAAAAATGAAAGTTAGGTTAGGTTTTATTGAGAAAATAATGTACTCTTTTACACCCTTTATATTAGCTTCACTTGAATGTATGTATATTTGTTTGCTAAACCCCCTTTCGATGGAAAGGAAATTAAAATTTCCTCGCTATATTCCATAATATGGGATAAGTAACGGGTGTGTTTTTTTTTCAGGCAGAAGTGCTTAAACTGAACCTTAAGTTCTTCGTTTGTACTTATTTCAGTCAGTTCCCCTTGTAGTATGACATCCGTTTCTTCTATGACACCATATGGGTTAATTATCCACGGTGGTATTACCATGGTCAAAACATCCTCAAACCTAGTTTCAAAATCTGAATAGAGGGCATTTAAATGTTGAGCACAGGTTGAAACGTCGTCTTCCTGGCAGTTTGTCTGTGACAAATTGGGGAACTGGGAATATTCAGCCCGTCCAATATTTTGCTTCATTAATGTAACTCTGGCAAGAAACGCTGATAAGATGGACTTTGTTTTAATCAAATTTAAACTGTCGCCTTGTAACTGCAAATTAACCATATGAATTGAATAGGCGATGTCTGTTTTCCACTTCATCAAAATGTCTTTTAAAATTTTGTCCACTGTCGTGGACCCCCAAATTTTATTTCGCTGGCGTGGACCCCTTCCAGGTTGTCATAGCCCCTTAGGGGTCGATATAGACCACTTTGGGAATCACTGCTTTAGAAGAATGCAGTTATTTCGATAGCAACCAAATAAGGATTTACCAATTAAACTTTATAATAGTTAACATTTTACTTTTTAAAAGTTTCCATGGTTTTTGGTCGTGGTTATTGCAGTAAATAATGGATAGTAGCAGTGAAAGCGAGTTTGAAAATGTTTCAAAAAATGTACGCAACACTCCCGGAAACTGTTTTTTTGGACTAGCAGACTTCCAGGACTCGCCTACGACTCGTCCTGGAATCTTGTCTAGTCGTCCAAAAAAAAACAGTATTTACCGGACTTGTTTACTATTTCATAGAAACTTGTACTATAAAGCTTTTTTTATCTAATTCAAGGAAAATGTAAATTATGTTTATGTGCGTTAGTTACTATATCTTATAAACCGCATAAAAATCCACCACCCTGTATACAAATAAATTTTCCAGCGTGTCGACTTAAAACCATAAATTGAAACCATTGATGGATATCAGACTTATAAAAAGGACTTTATGTCGATATAAATCTAAAAATAATTTGTCAACGCATCATTGTGCTGTTGAACATTATCGATACTGATTTACATTTTCTAATTATGTTTGATTGTTTATAAGTAATGACAGTATTAAATCTCTTACTTGATGGTTGACGCATAAATTGTCTGTTACCACAACATTACCTTTAAGCATATGAAAAGTTTTATTCATATGTATGAAGTAAAAGTAGAAGATTGAATATACAAATTACATGAAGCCTATATTGAAATACAGAACCATCATAAATATAATATGATATTATTTGTAATAATGACTTAAAGTTTGTATGGTTCCTTAATACGTCGGTTGACCTTTAATTTCCAAAACCTTTAATTTCCAAAAACTCGCGTGGTTTTCCTGGTAAAAACTTTAAATTTTCCCAAAAGAGCCCAGATTTTTTTCGGGAAGCCTAGAATTTTAAAAAGAAGTTCAGTTGCCTAACGAAAAACCTAGATTTTCCATGAAATCGCGCGGTTTTTCCGCTATAAAAGTTAAATTTTCTCGAAAAAGCCTAGAATTTTTCAAAGAAGCCGAGCGTACAAACGAAAAACCTAGATTTTCCAAAAATTCTCGCGGTTTTCCCAGTAAAGACCTTAAATTTTCCCATGAAGCCTAGAATTTTCTGGAGAACCCTAGAATTTTCCAAAGAATCTCAGTGGCCTAACAAAAAAACTAGATTTTCCATAAAAACGAGCGATGTTTACCGCTAAAAACATTAAATTTTATCGAAAAGACTAGAATTTTTTAAAAGAAGTCTGGATTATTTAAAATGAGCCTTGCGGTCTAAGGAAAAACCAAGATTTTCCAAAAATTCGCGTGATTTTTCCGGTAGAAACCTTAAATTTGTCCCAAAAAGCCTCAAATTTTTAAAAGCGGTTTTCCCGCTAAAAACCTTAAATGTTCCCGAAAAAAAAAACCTTAAATTTTCTCGAAAAAGCCTATAATTTTCAAAAAAAGCCTAGAACTTTTTTGGGAAAGCTTGTAATTTTTAAAAGAAGTCTAGTGGCCTAACGAAAAACCCAAATTGTCCATAAAATCGCGCGAATTTCCCGCTAAAAACTTTAAATTTTTTAGAAAAAGCATACCTACAGTTTTTCAAAAAATATGATGCAAAGAAAATCTTAACTTCTATTGTGTAGCTGTATGTTTTTTTAAATCTAAACGCTAAAACGTTTAAATTTTATTTTTTCCATTTCAAAACATTCAAAACCTCGAACTTTATAAACACTACCGCACATTTTATATTGCTTTCAATTTAAATTTATCCCGTCTAGTAGTCATATTTTCAAAAAGCCGTACTCCTTCAAGCGCCCTTACAAAGACAGCTTTAAACAGAAAAGTCTGTTTCTAAAGGAAAATTCAATTTTATTCGTAATCCCTTTTACTACATATCCTCTCCTATGTCTGTCTAACATAAAGTACGAGTAGTGTAGAGGTAAAACAATTTGTCGGGATTGGTGTCTCCAAAATAGCAAAATCAAACATTGAAGCCGAAATAAGATAAGATTTGAGCCCGAAACCGTTTCCACAATTTCCTCGACTGTCGTTTTTTGATATCGACTACGAGATAAATCAATTGGAATTTGTCGAACGGGGCGTTTGGGTTGATATTATTACGTGTTGGGTTCTCAAAAAGAATTCGTTGGGCTATCTCAAATGTTCAACAATTTTATTGTATTCTTTTCCTAAACTTAATGTGAAAAAGGCAATTTTAAGAACCGGAAACATGGCTGCTGAAACAAAAGAAGAACTACAGTGATCAAATAGGGATCTATCTAATTTTTTTTGTGCAATAATATCATTAAGTGGCTTTTAAAAAACCCAGTCCCCAGGATTTTTTTTTGCAAATCAATATTAGCTTGAAAAACATAGTATAAAGTTTCATGCTTTTTGAAATCATTTCAAACGACCTCTATAGGGCGCACAAGATACTTACGTCATTGAGTATGATGCCAAGCTTTCGAAAAAGCAGTCATTTCTCAATTTTGAGAGTTAGAACTTTGTAAAAAAGTAGTTCTTCTTATGCACTTTATATGTGCGAAGATTAGACGCCAGGCCGATATTAAATTTCAATTAGGTTTTGTAAAGTATAGATGCAAAGCACTTATATTTTTGATTTGTAATAAAATGAAAAATGCCCCATTTATCTATTCAAACCATTGAGAATGCTCCTTTCTACGTCACATAAAAAAAACTAAAAAAAAGTATGTTTATTTCGTTTTCAATGTTTATTACAAATTACTAAAAAACATTTGCGTGTCTAAAATATATCAAAATTATACTACGCAATGTATTTTTTGTGCAACTGTCAAAACAACTTGACATTTCTGCATCTCTATTGATGCGTAAATGTTTTGTTTTTTCCACTGCCAAAATAATTCACAAAATACTCACCATTCCGGAGACTGTCTTCAAATGTCTCTTACTCAGTTTTATTAAGAGATTTCCTAGCCTACCTTGTTGAGTTAACTCTTTGCATGGAGGTGCGCTTGTGTCGACCTCCATTTGAGTTGGTGTTCTCCATCTAGCCAGTTCCCGATTTCCCCTCTTATTCTATCTTTTGTGATTCCACAAAACCTATGAAGTCTCTTTTAGAACCTTCTTTAGCTAACTGGTCAGCCATTTCATTACCTGCAATCCCCTCATGTGCTGGCACCCATATTAGAGACACTTTGTTGTTTCTTGCCATCCTGTTGAGGTATTCTTCAGTTTTCTACCAGTCTAGACCTAATTGTTGGATTATTGATAGCTTTAAGCAGGAACTGGCTGTCAGTGAATATTTTTATTTTTTTTTGTCCGGCATATCCTCTTCTGATGTTTTTATCAATCGTCTCTGCTTGAAACATATAACGGCCAAGTCTGAAGATCATTATATTATTTTTTCTTCTTTTTTGTGACAAAAAATTTGTCCTGGAATTATTGAAAACAGGCAGTCCTAGTTCCACTTGGTGACCAGAAATCGTAATTTGTTAGAAAATATTCTCCAAATTGCTCAACTTTTGTGTTGCAGTTTATTAGTATCAACCTATTTTTAGGGCAACGAATAAACACTGGTTTTTGTAGTGTTAAATTGTTCTTCTTAATTCTCTATTTAGTGAAATGAATAGTTAGTTACAGCAAAATTTCACATTCCTCCTCTCACAAATTAAAATGCCTTACCTTTATACTTACAAACTTAATACAAATTCTTCCTACACACTGCACGAGTAATTGATAAATTTCTCCTTAAATCAATAAGCGTAATTGAATATCGGTGCATACCCACTCCCTGTGATTCCTCGTTTTTTGTGTCTGTGTATAACATAAAATTAGTTTTGGACAATTGAATTACTCCTTACCCACATCACACACATACGCGTACACAGACGCCGAGGTAGAGATGGAGGAGATAGGCTGAACACCCATGACCGTGTTCCGTCCTAATTGAGTCAACACCAAATATTTGTTATTTGTCAATAAAGGTCCGAATTAGTAACACACCAATGATTTGTCTTCTTCGTTGTAACGCGAGTTAGTACAGGGCATTTAATAAATGCAATAGAGAGGGAGTGATTATGCCATTTGGTACAAAAGTTGAAAACATGTATGTGATAAAAGAAGTTGTTTTTGAAATGGTTCAATCTGTATACTAAACTGTGAATTAGTAATCAAGAGGTGGCTAATTAGAATATTCCTCTGCTACCTTTGCATTGTGGTCCTCTAAATCCAGATTAGATTGTCTTTTAATGAAGCCATTCAAGTATGTTTGTATACTAAGACCTATTGTGTCCGTTTTCTTCTCTGCAAATATGTGGATGTAGGTTTCTTCTTCCATTCCACATAGAGCATTATTCCAGATTTTGACTAATTAGACTCTGGATTATTTTATGATTACACCTGATATTATTATTTGTTAACATCATTTCCAGAAATTTTAAACCATAATATGTGTGCAATGAATTATCATAGTGGTTGTTTAAAAAAATGTACATATTTCGTCCAGATCCCAAAATCGCTGCCAAATCAAAAATTCCAGAAAAATAACCGCAAGAAATGCACCAAAACCAATAATAAAACCATGGAATGATGCTGGACAATCATCGAAGAATAAGAGTGCGTGGTGTACTGAAGCTGCAGGCATCTTAACTGAGCGTGTACATTTTACATCAATATTGGGACATTAAATGTGATGCGTGTCACGAATGTTCACTCGAAAATAAGCAAAAAAGTTGTCTATTGCTATTACAACGACTTACAAATTTGAACATTACTTTGCAAAGAGTAGACCGTTCACAAAGAAGCAACAACTACTTCCCTAGCTATATTCCACGAAGGACATTGAATGACAATGAAGACAATGCTGAAATCACATCAATACATTATCTTCACTAAAGGAAATATTAAGAATGCGATAATAGCGCCACCCCCACATTTATCCACAAACCAAAATTCTATATTGACAAAAAAACCATCTCGGTTTTGTAATTATTTATTTAACAGTTTCCTGTAAACAATTGTCTTCTTAGTGGTGAAGTAAGCAAAAAAGTATGACCACTTCAAAGGACCAGATCAAGGAGTAATCTAGATAGTGGGTTTCTCCGAGTGATCGTGCAACAAAGAAGGCCATGGCGGGTATCTTAGCTAACAACGTCATGGTCACAATTTTTGTATGCACTCAGTATTATTCACATTAATTACCTTCAGAAGGGTGAAACGATAGCTGGAGAATATCATTTTGGGCGTTTGAATAGATTCAATCTTAATTTGAAGCCGAAACGACCGTATTTGGCTAAGAAAAAAACTGAAAATAAAGACAATACACAGCTGCACATGCCTGTAATCACCATGGAACAAATCTATGAATTTGGCTACCCGATCCAGTATATTCTCTTGATTTACTCCTTTGTGACTATTTCCTTTTTCCATTCTTGTTGAACTTTTAAAGAATGTTTGCTTCCAATGGGTGTCAAATACACAACTTCTTAACGCAGCTGGTTCAAAATTTGACAATTGTTTATTAATAGAGATCAGTTGTCGAAAACATTGTTTCAATTTGAAATTACAATGTGGGAAATTCAAAAAGACTCAGCACCCATAGGTATTAGGTTTGTTAAATATAGATTATTATTTTTTGAAAATAACCAATGAATAACAATAAAAATAAAAATTTTGTTTAGACTCCGTTTCACAAAAGAAGAAGCCACGTGAACTTGAAGTCTTTTGCGCGAACATGCAATCAAAACCAGCGCCATATTGTAAAATTGACATCTGACTCAGTAGCGTAACGTTTTCACCTTTTGTAGGTTAACACAAAATTAGAATCTGTTGGCCTTGACAGTGGATAATTTTTCCTTCAACACCAACACGTTTTTTAGCAGGCATGGTTTTGAATCAAATAAAACATACAGCACTCACAGATAAAATAGGTAAAGGTCTTCAAATATTCAAAAATCTAAAATATTCGACAGTAAACACATCCTGAATAATAAAATTGCCGTCGGCATGAAACATCGTCTGTAACGCCAATGGCATGAAACGGTAGTTACGAGACGAGATGGATAAACAAGACCGATTTTGGTTTCGGCGCAAGTCAGTTGGCAAACTTCACGTGGCTTTTTCTTATGTGAAACGGAGCTTACATATAAACTTTCTACAGGACAAATAAGGATACAGTCCAGACGCTTATGCTGGATTTGTTGTACAAGGTTTTCATGAAATCCGGCTGCACAACCAAAATCGATATTTATGAATAATTGAAAGAAATGAACCAAACGGCGTTCAATAGGGGAGGACCCTCCCAGGATGAATGTGCATCGTAGGGAGAAATTGCCCATTCAATCAACGGTTCAGTAACTGTCAAAATGATCCTATAAGCTTGCTCACGTGAGCTTCCTTTGTGGATCTTTATAAACACTTTCGATACTCCCATTTGTATACTCCGTTTCACAAGTGAATTACCTAAATAACTGTTATTATCATCCAGGTATGAAAAAAATTCGATCAAATGGGATCAAAAATACTACACAAATGTGCATATTGAAGTAAATCGAAGGTGTTGAATCATAAAAAAATCTATAATGAGTATATTCAAGTGAAAGGAACCAAAAAATTATTAAAATCATATAAATAGCTTGCACTTTTAAACAACAAAAACAGCAATTTGAGGTTGTGTACTTTTTTAATTTAATTAAAAATCAAAGTACATACATTAATAAGGCTTCGATCACATTGGATGCACGAGTGTGCAAGTAATTTTGTGGCGTGCGCAAGCGTGCACATATAAACAAAATCTGCAGAAGGACGACGGTAAACAAGTGGTGACTTATCCGTCGCCGCTCACACTGCCCGCCACCAGCAAGTGCACGCTTGCGCAAGCTTAGAAACAAAAATATTTATTTCGTAGTTTCAAGCGTGCGTGTCTTATCACTTGATTTCTGACCATTGAGGTAGTAACTGTGTGGTGTTGTGGAGCTCCTGTTGTGTTGATGATGGAGACAAAAATCCTTATCGATGCCGTGAGAAGTAGAAAATCTTTAAAACGATATAACAATAGGGACCATATTAAGAAACTTTGGGATGAGATCGCATTGAATGTATCTGTCCAAAAAATACTCGTTCACCCATTCTTCCCTGATTTCCTGCTCATCCAAAAATAAAAACTTTAAAACACCATTTTGAAAACAATATCCTCATCGTCTGACATCTTCATTTCGATTGAACTGTTTATAGTAATCTTGCACCTGCTTGCATTTAGTGCGAGCGCATTGCTGTTCACGCCAGCTTGCGCAAGCGTGTGCAACCAAATTACTTGCACACGCGTGCAACCAGTATAATCGAAGCCTAACGAGTCTGGATTCCTCTTATATCAATTACAGCCAAACAACGCCTGTGTATAATTTTAGTAAGGTCGTTAAAGTACCCTTGATCGATTTTTCTCCAAAGCTGTTGTAATAGCTGTCTAACTGTTTGAAGTGTCTGTGGGAGAAGTTCATGGGAACTCCAGGAACTTTGTAGCTGTTCTCAAGCACGCTCGATGGGATTGAGGTCAGGAGATCGAGAGGGAAGTGCCAATTACGGGAACTTTCTGCACTGCTCTGGGTCCTAGAAGAAGATTCCATACACGAACACGCCGATTATCAGCCCTGTAACACAAATTTGATCGATTTTAGAATCTCCTTTCTATAACGTTATTGTCAATAACAATAAAACATGTTAATTACATGCTTGATTAAAATAAAAGCCACTACAAAGTTATTACCACTGTTACTATTCAGTCATACGATAATTAACATTATTTTACACCAAAATAGTCTCCGAGGGACTATAAAGATGGTAAATATGTTTACAAGAGAGATTGTTTCAGCTCATAATATACATAAAAACAATCCGTTATTTGTGTTTCTCATAAATGTTCTCTAATTGTTAATTTTATAGTGTCACACATAACGTTGGTTAATAATTTTGTACACGCGTTATTATACAAGGTGGTCCAGATCTACGTACTTAAAATTCGAATGTTGAGCGGTTTTTAAATTAAATCATGCGAAAACATACAGGGAGTGATTGCCCGTATAAAATGATGATGGGTACTTCCTGAGCCCACCTATAAGTAAAATTAAAATTTTTTCTTGATTGAGTTTTGTGAATTAAAATTTTTATTTAAGACCTGTTGTCTTGAAACACTTTTTTTGTCTTTTTAAATTTTTCACTAGAAGCAATAAATTCGAAGATAAAAATTAAATATAATATTGTGGATCAAAGAAATGGAAATCACACATTTATTTCACAGTTCTGGAACTTTAATTAAATATAATTTCGAAATTTGCACGTTTTAAAATATTTTCTACACTTTCGAACACGGCAATCCACTAAAATTCGACTCCGTAAATTCCGAAAATGATTATAAAAATTTCTTAAAGTGTAAGGTTAACAAGTTAGATTTCTCAAAAAATTTAGGGTATAGTTCTTCCAAAGTTAATGTAATGACTCATATTTTTAATCCCTTTGAAAGAAAAAGCCGCCCAATGGCGTGCATATAAATTTTTTATAAATTCAAATATTGTGAAATAATGTTAATCTACTACCTATATCAAATTGAATGAAAAAAATTAACCTGCATACAAAATTCATAAAATTTGTAATACAATAATAACGTGTTTTCCTCTAGAACACGGAGTATCTAAAGAACAGTTTTTTGTATCGTCATCCCAACCATACTTGACGACATCATGCGTATCAAACCAAGTTTCGTCTAAATAAATTATAGTTCTATTTGAATCACGGTACCCTTTTATTTTGCGCAAATACTCCTCTCTAAGTTCAGCGATACGACGAGATTCCATTATAACCATTCGATTATCTAACTTCTTATATTTAAATTCACAATTCAATAATCCCACGCATCATCTTGGACTGTCGTTTCAAATGGTCTCCAAAATGCCATTCTAATTAATTACAAAACTTACCCTAATGTCTACGAACAAATAAATATTATATTAATATCAATTCACTGACGCCACTTAACCACCACACCATCAAATAGGTATTATATTAATGATACTTTTCTACACTAGATCACCTACACTTTCCTATAAATACCTATAACAATTCACTAAACTCACTCAACCAAGAAATAGATATTATATTAAATATTTCTTTAAGACAAAATTCACACCCGACACTGAATCAGACTACTGGATTATAAGCCGAACCACAACACAACCCCCCCGAACCCCCTCAAGACCGTAGAATTTTTTCTGAGTAATAAGTCAAAGGGAGTATACTTCGTTATTTCGTTATATTACGGTAAATACTGTAGTTGATGATTGGATTGTTCGGAAGTCTTGAATGCACCTGCATCTACGTTGCCAACTCTTCAAAATTTTCTCAAATATAGTAACAAACATAAAGTGGTTTTAATTAATTTTTCTTTTTTCAAGCGACTTATTCCAATGTTTACTAATAAATTTATATTATGTATTTTTTTTTTAAATATTTACAAACTAGCTTTCTTATAACATCACGAACTAACAGTTTACTGAAGTAAGGGGAACATTTGTGTAGCGAGCCTAACAATTTTAGAAAATATACCTGACAACATTGCTTTATTTTACGGTCATTACACTGACAATAGTTAGACTATACATAATTTTATAGATACGTCCTCGCTGAACTTGTTACTATATTGTTTCATTATCTGAAAATATGGATTTCAAATTGCAGCCCAAAATTTCCATCATTATGAACTGTACAGGTTAAAAAGTTCGATTTTCGAAAAATTTTACTCCTCTATTTCGAGTGATTTTGTATACAAAATTTCATAAATACGATTCTCTTGATTTCACTATATATTCTATCAGTATCTGAGAGTATGGATTTTAAATTTCAACTGAAAATTGCTCTTATTAAAGACAAGGACGGAATCTGGACATGATAATAGGGTACAGAAACATGGTGCCGGTCAGCTATTGTACTCATAGCAAAATCAAAAAATAAAATTCAGAAACTAATCAACTTATTGGCAAGAGAAATAGAAAATATGAAAATGACATTAAATACAGAAAAAAACGAAAGTAATGATAGTAAATGGAAAACAGCGGAAGGGGAGTAATTACAAGGAATTGAAATGTAATCACAAAACATTAGAAAAATAACTACTTAGGAAGTATCACTACAGAAGAAGGGAAAATAGATGCAGAACTTAATAACAGAGCAAATAAATCAACAAGATTATATTATTCCTTAAATCGAACATTATTAAGCCATAAACACATTGATATGGACACAAAGCTGGAAATTTACAACAAAATTACAGTACCAACTATAACTTATGCTAGAGAGAACTGGGTACTTCAGAAAAAGCAGGAAACAAAAATAAATGCAATGGAAATGAAACATTTAAGGAAATAGCAGGTAAAGCGAGACAAAGTAAAGAACGAAGAAATCAGAAGCATAACTAATCAAGATCCAATAATACCAAAGATTAAAAAGAAACAATTAAACTGGTTTGGCCCCCTAGTAAGAATGAAGCAAGATAGAATTGTGAGAAATGTTATGGAGATGGGAATATCAAGAAAAAGACAAAGAGGAACCAGGAGGAAATGGGTAGACCAGATTGAAGAAATTGGAAAGAACAAAGGAAAAACATAAGGAGATATGGTGGCATTGGCCAGGGACAGAAAAGAATGAATGAGAAGGCATAAGGATAAGAGAAAGAAAGAAATAATTTTGGCGGAAATTTTTAATCCTAATTTTCGGATACTCATGTATACAAAATTTCATAGATACAAATCTCCTGTTCTTTTCCTTATTCTATTAGTATATTTTATGAATAAGATTCCTATGAATAATGTCTTAAATAATTTATTCTCTTCATAAAAATACTTATTTATGAGGGAGAAAAAAAGGTTAAAAGAAAACTGGTTCCTTACAAATACTGAACATATCAAATGTTTAAAAAAGAGATAGAAACTCTATTAAAGTTATATGATAAGCAGTATGCAAAGTGTAGGCTGAAACCATTAAAATAATTTAATTAACCGATTATTGACGCACATACAATTTTTCAACACAATTATTATTTGAGCTTTGATATTATCATCAGATCATTCCAATTTATGTTTAACTTATGTTTATTACCTTTATGTTAATGTATTGCATCTTAAATTCTCTTTAAAATCTTATCACGTGTGGAAATGCAAAATATTCAGACTTTTAATACTAGGAAGTTCACTTTATGGCAGATTTATGTTTCCTATATTGAATATTTATGAATCGAACTTATATTATACATTTTATTGAATTAAAAGCAAAACTGCGTAGTCGTATTCAATCAAAGCAAGCTAAGTATTTAATTCCAGCACTTTTTCGTAAATCACTACATGTTTTCAAAACAATTCATGTAGTTTTTTTCGACTATAGTGATATTTGTATGTATGTATGATGGGGTGACATTCACTGAGACTCTTGCAAGTTCGTCAGCTTTTCCATTGCCAGATTGTGCTCCCTTACTTCTCTTTGTTCCTGAGGAACGTCTCAGAGACTAGTAGCTCCTTTAGTCCTGTTTAGCTGAGGAATTTTAGGATATCTGCAGGTTTCAACTTCGGTAAAGCATCTTCAGTCATCAAATTGTCATCAACCCAATTAACAACGAACTAATAAATTTTTTCTTCTTTTCATTGATATTCTTCCAAATTATTCATTGCTTTCATGCCTTCTCTACTAAAGAGAGGTTTCCTGTTGCTTTATCCTAGAGTGCTGAACTTCTGATTCCAAACTCTTTTCTAAATTATACTGAAAAATATTTTAAAAAAGTCAAAAAGGATGCAATCCATAAAATCAATCTGAGTGAACAGAAGGAAAAATTATAGCTGTGGGTAAATATGTTACTCGGACAACCAGGCTGCACTAAAGGCACTAGATTCCTGCCAGGTTAATTCAGGACCGGTATGGGACTGAGTGCGTGCTCTATCTGAGGTAGCAAGTCATAACAGACTATTTCTGGCCTGGGTACCAGTGCACAAAGGACACAAGGGCAATGAAGATGCTGACGAACTGGCTCGAGAAGAGCAAATGCTCCCTGCATTGGCCCGAACCCTTCTGCGGTGTAGCTAACACATAGAAAAAGACAGCCATTGAAAAATGGAAGCAAACTAAGACAGGCCAAAGAGTTCATTAAACGACCATCGGCCAAAGTAGCAGAGGACCTGCTGCTAAAAAGCCGAAAGGCTGTTAGAATTATAGAAGGTTTACTGACAGGACACTGCAGACTCAACTGTCATATGAGTGTTATAATATTGGCAGAAACAGATCTTTGCAGGTTCTGTCAAGAGGAAGAGGAATCGGCAGAACATGTGTTGTGCCACTGTGAAGGCCTCGCAAGACTGCGTTTTTTAGAACTTGGCGAGGAAAACCCAAGGGCTACAAGCTACCTCGAAAAGCATGTGTCTACGCTATAGAGCCTCGTTAGGAGTTTAAAGCTAGACGAAGTACTTTAATTAAATCAGAGCTTCCCAATGAATCATCAGATTTCAGTGATTTCTACCCACCACCTAGCCTAACCTAACCTACATCCAGATATCTACAACTATAGTTTTTAATTTTTGTTTTTGGGTTAAACATTTATTGAAGCCTGAAAGATCAATGGTACCTTTTTCTTCTAATCCAGTTGCTGAGATAAGACTGTGACCAGCATTTCCATTAGGAATTTTAGAATTTCCACTGGTTTCAATTTTGGTAATCTCTTTTTCTATGCAGTAGTCTGTAGTATCCGTAGTGCCTCGCATCCCCCAACCAAGGATGAGGGTTCTTCTTCCATTCCATAATGTATGCTTCTTTCTCTGTTTGTGATTATTCTTCTTTTCCTTCAAGTGTCCTATTTTGTTTAGTCATTTTACAAGGTTCTCCTGTTGGTAGTTTGAAAAATCCTGTTGCTACTGGGAATTCAATATAAGCGATACTCTATCTGGTGGCATAAAACGGAACTATTTCTTTGTACATTATTTTAAAACCTTGCTTCTCTTTGCCATATGCTGACATATATTTCTATAATAAATATAATTAATAATACTTATAGATTTACGAATATAATAAAAAAACCAAAAGAAAACAAAGGCAACGTCTAAACTATACAATCAGTCAATGGAAATCTTATGTAAAAGATAATTGAGGTTATACACACAATGTACAAATAAGTAGTTCAGTTATTGTCGCTACGATCTTAATTTGAATCCCCAGAATGTTTTGAAAAGTTAACGGTTTAGACACCAGGAAAGAACTGATCTGCGTGTCACAAATCAAATGAATATATTGTTTCTTTCTGTTACATTTATTTATGTGCTCCCCTGGTACACTATTTAAGAAATCATAGAAATATACCGTGTTTGGACGTAGGTACACGTATAAGCATGTAGGATGATGAAAATGAACGACTTGTATATATTATTTCTATATTTAGATCTGCATTTCGTGTCGACTTTTGAAAATAAAACGTTTCAAATCACCAGCGTTTGATTATATTCCCATACTGAGTCGAGTTCAAAATTAATTTTATGTTTTAGTCCTTCAATATCTGTCAAATGAATCGACTCATATGAAAACAGAAAAGAGTGTTTTAGAAAATAACTTAAATTTGTTGATATTTTTTTACTTGATATACAGCACATTATTAGTATGGAGACTTACGTGAAAATAAAGGACTCCGCGCTTTTCTTATGACAAAGTGGCGTTCCGTCAAATGTTATAAATTTTGGATATGATGTTGTACTCGACTTCTTGACCAAAAGTGTCCATGGGACCAATTCAATCCTATGACTAGTTTCCGATATCCGATATTAAAGTTCAAAAATCCTTGTTTTCCGTGACCACGTAATTTTTTTATTAACAAATAAATATGTATTTTAAGTTGATAGTACCATTGATATGTTCTAGTTTATCGTAAACTTACACATAAATAGTTCAAAATGTCAACATATACAGGGTGGGACTCAATTATATAAGGACGAATTTTTGGAATTCTAGGAAATTCTTATATTGAATGAAAACAAGGTCGGAAACAAAAAGGGGGGTGAGTGTAGGGCAATGAAGGTGAGCAGTGAAGAGTGTTATTATAAATCTTTCCTCTGGACTGATGGCTACTCTCATGTTTGTGTCTGATTTAATAATAAAAGGTTTTGTATGTATGTATGTATGTATGTATTTTGGGGTAACATTCACTGAGACCTAAAATATATATTCTGCCCCCTTACTTCTACTTAGTTCCTGAGGAAAGTCTCAGAGACTAGTAGCTCCTTTAGTCCTATTTCCCAGAGGAATTTTAGGATATCTGCAGGCTTCAACTTAGGTAACTGTCCCTCTTCTATCCAGTAGTCTCCCAGGTGCTGTGCCCTAGGATTCTGAATTGCTGTGCAGTTCGCAAGTATGTGGATGGAGGATTCTTCTTCCATTCCACAAAACCTACAATCTTCTTCCTCCACTATTTTGAGCTTTTTAAGGTGCCCATTCAGGCGACAATGTCCCGTTAGGATTCCTGTTAAAACTCTTAGTGCAGTTTTGCTTTGACTTATGCATTAATTTGATCTCAACAGGTTGTAGTCAACCAGAAGAATCTTTGATTGCCTAAGCCCTACTAGATCTTTCCCATTGTCAGATCTTCTCTTTTCTTCGGCTTTACCTATTTCTTCCAATATTAAATAAATAAATAATAAAAGATTTTACGTGGTGTAATAATCCTTGAAAAACACGTAATGGTATATGGTAGTACTTTTCAAAGATATCTGGATTTGCACATATACGTTCATATAAAGTATAGAACTGTCCACATATCAGCCTCTGACTATTGAGTAGGTTTACCCAGCTTGTTTTTCTGGCCTCATCTTTTGAATATGCTTACTAAATACACAATATTTTTAATGGATCCACCGCACTCGACAACACGAACCAACGCTCAATAATAACTGAATAAATTACGTTCGTCTGGCAGCTCAACAGAAGTTCAGTTGAACATGAAATAAGTGACCGAAAATACGCGACTCGCAATTACGCTCGTTTGGCTTCACCCTAAGACTTAAAATCTTGTCTTTGATCAATCAACCCAAACAGCAGCTATTGTTAATCGGAAAATGTATCTAGAACTGTGATAAAAATAATAAATAAACATATTGTTAACCAAATTTTTTAAGAAATTGAGATTATGTTGCCCTAATCCGCTCTACTAAACCGAGATGTAAATTGCTACGTTAAACAGTCTCTATTTGACCACGGATAAAATACTCTACCAAGTAAATATAAAATAAATTTATTTATTTACCGAGTAAAGAAAAGTAAACATACACGTTTTTAGGAATGCTGTTCATTTGTTTCGTACTGTTAAGGCGACGCAATCTAAACATCACCAAAGCAAACAAATAAGGTAATAAGCCCAAAGAAAATTTGTTTGTTGATAGAGTCGCTAGTTTCTACTGATAGAAACATCACTCGAGAAATTTCCCGTAATTAATCACAGACGAAAGTATAAAGTGATTTAAAGCTCAGTAAGAGGTTAGAATTGTCGGTGAGATATTTCATTACTCTTAATTTTCAATTCAGTCCTCGAGAAATTAATCAGGAAATAAACAGCGTGAAATTATTTCTACCTTCGACAAAGAAACGTTCGCCGTTATGCTGGTATGTAACTAAAAGAAAAATCATATTTCAACCTATGTTCAGAGACGCATCAAGCCTGTAGTAAATTTTACCAGCAAGTGCCGTTTGTATAACTATAAAATTAAATAAATGTTTGATAACGTTTTTTTTGCGTTAAGTGTGAGTGAATTTGGAAATAACTATAAGCTGAATATTCTGAATATTGAAAAAGCGAGACCGTTGAGACTCGAACCCGGTACCCCTCAGTTATGAAATCCTTACATAACTTCTACGCTACGGACTGTTCTGTTCGATATTATAAATAGTGATGAGCAAAATTGGTCCTGGTATTGCAATCTTGGTCTTGGTCTTGCCTTGCTCATCACTAGAGTACAGTACTATCCGAGTCTTGGTCTTGGTCTGGACTCTTCGTTTCGATTGGTTTGGTGGCACCCACCGCGCCGTGGGGTTTGCTGGGGCCTCTGCTACGTCACTGGGTAAATCATTTGATATTAATGGAATTCTTGGTATAAAAAGAGATCCTTCCTTATCTTTGCCGGTTTATCCAATTCAATACATGTGGCTGTCTACCATGTGGGTTCAGTGAATTTAGAAATTCTGTTGGAAAGTTCACTTTTTCGTATTGATTCATCATTGTATCTATCGATTTAAACAGTTTTTCATCTCCTGGTATATCCTTTAATGAATTTGGTGTACTAAGATCATTTTTTGTAGCTAAAATTGTCTACTCACACCACCATGTCTTATTTAGATAATTCTGTTCAATAAACGAATACATGTTTTCAATAGGTTCTTCTTCAGCATCTACTCCGTTAGACAAGTCTTTGCCTGACTTTGAATCTATAAGATAGGTGTCATTTTCAATTTTCAACAGATTTTCAGCAAACTCTTCTACTTCTGAATCTCCAGTACTTTTCAATCTCATATGTTCTGTTAATCAAGGGAGACAAGGAACTCTGAACCAGGCTATTGAAACTGAATAAGAGACATTTGAAGACAGTTGGTGACTGGTGACTGGACAATGCACTCTGAGAAAATATCTGCATAAAATGGGCAAAGTTAGTGAGCCTATTTGCAGGAAATGTGAACTAAATTGTGAAACACCTATTCACATACTCTGCTTCCGCGAGAACTTACAGGGACGGAAGCACTTCGCATAGGAAATAATACAACCACTACAACTACTGAAAATTCCTCCAGTCAAACTAGTGACCTACATAGAAGACACAAAGCTTCTGGAATGGAAGTAGATAACATGGGAAATGGAGCAGAGATTCAATTAAAGTGCCTGAATGAGTGAAAGAATGAATGTTCTGTTAATGATATTTAGTCTACACAATCCCATAACGTTAGTCGCTCCAAACATACGTTTATTTGATTTATTTGATTGTGGAATAACCTTTTCCAGATATCCTGTAATGTTGTCGATAACGCTTTAAGTGATTTTCTATAAGCCATTTTACATTCATCCTATATTATAATTGTACATTGCATCAAAACCTGGCCACGATTAGAAGATCTTGAAACATTACAGACTAGAAATTCCTGTTCGGTTATATTTAAAGGCATACTTAATGCAGAATGTGCCGTTTTTCCACCTTTCATTAGTGTGGCGGCAATTTCTGACGCAATTTTATTAACTCCTCGAATTTTAGGTAAAAACAAATTAATAAGGAAATTTTTAAAAGGTCCTTTGAAAGTTCACTCGTTTCAATACGATTTATAATTGTGTCATATATCATCCGTTGAAGAAGCTTAACAAAAAAAGCAGTCCATGACAATTTTGATGACTTGAAAGATTTATAGAACCAGGATCCACGATACATCAATCTAAAATGAAATATAAAGTTGTGGGTAACTTAAAATATTGTTTTTATGTTAATCTCCGAAAGAAAGGAGAATGCAAAAAACTGAGAGAACTCAGTTAATCAGATAACTAACATAAATTTCAATCGAAACTTGTCGATTTGAAGACATGATTGGTAATAAATATTTACCTTTATTAGTTATTGAAAGTTGTGGGTTGGTGTCAGTGTCTTTGTAAATAACTATTCATTAGTCTGACACATAATTTGTATGTTAAACAAAGTAATAAATATTCCTTGAAGAATTAATAACGCTTTTAGTACCAATGAACAATTTTTATGAAAAATCTCGACACTGGTCCATTCTAATTGATCATTCATATTTTAATCTAAAATTTAGCAGAAATAAGAAATGAAATGCTGTTACATGCACTTGTTAGAAATGGTAGGTAGATGGTAAACTGCTCCAGTTCACACTAGTATTATCAGCAAATAAAGTGAATTTCAACCCAACGGAGAGGGGTTGAAAAAAAGATGAGGTGCTTTTTTTTGAAATTACGCAAAAACTGTTTACAGGAAAAATTTAATTCCAAAATTGTAGAGCTTTAAATTTTACCCCAAATGGCTCAAATTTGGGGGTGGTTTTTTAAACTATAATTCGTAGAAAAATTGGGATATTTGCAAATTTGTTTCTGTAACTAATCCCCATGAACTTTCATTTCAAACAAACCATTATTTTTTAATTTTGTTTATATACAGTGTGACCCATTTTTAATGGAAACACCCCCCTAAAATTTGAAGTTGTAAACAGATTTTAATAATTTTTTTTTTAAATGTCAATACTAAAAGACCTCTCTCCAGACCTCACAGTTTTGGACTTTTTTCTCTGGGGACTTCTCACACAAAAGGTTTACAAAAACCGCTCAAGAGATAGAAATGAACTTTGTGCAAGAATTCGACAGGTATGTGCAGATATTACCCCACAAGTACTAAGGAACGTAATCAGAAACATTCGTAAGCGCTACGACAAATGTATCGAAATACGTGGTGGATTAGTAGAGGCTTCTATTTGAATTAATTGTTGCACTGAATCGAAACATTTCAAGAATTAGTTTTCGTTACGTTAATTAAAATTTTTTCCTTCATTATTAGTTGAATTGTGTGAATGTAATTCCGTTATTTTCATTAAAAAAATTTACACCATTTGTTGTTTTTTTCATCTGGCGGCACTTTATTGTTGAAATCATAAAAAAATATTCGAATGGCTATATCTGTTGATATAGGGTGTTTTTTGTGACTGCTAGCTGTGTGAGTTTTCAAATTTTTGAGTTGTCATAACGTTGTTATTAATGAATATTTTTTCAAGAAATTTTGGTCACACTTGTTTAGAGGCACTCTGAATCCAGTATCGTAGTATGCCCTGAAAATTGGAATAAACATTTCAAATTTTGTCCCAAGGTAGACCTTTTAGTACTTGACATTTAAAAAAAAAATTATTAAAATCTGTTTACAACTTCACATTTTAGGGGGGTGTTTCCATTAACAATGGGTCACACTGTAGGTAGAGACTGACGTTGTTCGATTATTGTTAAATTCGACTTGTTGCCAAAAGATAATTTTTTGCCACCTAAATGCTAGTATATTGAAAATATTGTATAGTTCAATGGTTTGCTCCCAAAATTCCTACATCCTTTGTCTACTATTCGCGGAAATTTTTCCGATAGTGGGCTCTGCAGTATATGTCAAAGCTGTCAGTGGAATGGGGAAAACAATAGACAAATCCATTTCTGTTTTTCTCTCCATTTGATTAAATTTCGAATTTTGGGCGAAAAAGGTGTCTTGTGGGAGATGGTGCTTGTTAAAATTAGTTTGGTGGACATTTTAAAATACATTGGAGTCAGAAATCGGCTGATGGTAGAAGGCGAACAGGTTTTCAAAGCATTAAAATAACACTGAACATCAAAATATTTTATTGAAATGAGTGAAATTACCTTTATAATATGATTCTAAGCAGTGCCTGATACACACTGACAAATATTCGGAAATATGTTTCCTAATTTTTAAAATGTTTTACCACACTTTGCATAATTTTGGATCTGTTGGGAAGTTATGTATTGATACATTTGCATCTTTTTACTGATTACATTGCGGCACAGAGCAATATACCTCTTGCACTTGCTGGTCATTATTAGAGTCTAAATAAATATTCTGATAAAACAAACTTTACCAAACTCTTCTAGAAATCAAGAAAACGATATTAACACTTTAGTTACTATACACGTACTCTAATGGGGATTTGGTTTGTTTTCCCCATTCCAATTTTGACGGTAGGTGTTCGCAAATACTATTAAAATCAAGAACAACAAATTGGCTATAATTTTGAAAAACGTGAAACGTTTTGAAGTAGTAGATTGAACTAAAAGGGCCAATCAAAATCTACAACTAAAGATGATAAAACTTTTTTTTGTCACGTAATTATGGAGAACAAATTATACCAGAACAGAAAGGAATAAAAAATTTATTGACCTGATTGACTTATGCAAGAGTTAGCTTCTCACAGAAGCCCTTCTCATACAGTCAACCATATTCAAAAGATTACAATGGACATTCGAAAGGTAAGAGGCTACCAACAAGAACTCCAAAAACTAGAATTTATGAGAAAAACCGGAAGTAAAACCTCAAAAGTGCTGATAAAGGAAACAAAGTCGAAAATTAAAAGTGTTACATGAAGTAAATTATGACACAAAAATAATATGATTTGTAACCTATTACATGTTTTTTCCATTCTGGTAAGTCCTGAACCTGAAGACCGATACCTCTACCCATCATCCTGGTGTCATCTTCAGGTAGAGGATCTATCCAAATTTTGTTCTTTCTGATGGTTGTGAGTCAACAGCTTGTTTACGTTGGAACACTTTTTGTTCACGCCGTTCTTTGGCCAAAGCAGATTGCATCATTGCAGCTTGAGCAAGGGAACCATCAAGATTTTTGAGTATTCTTACCGGACTTAGATCGTGGACCATGATCTGTAAGAGATAAAAAATAATTTTGTCAATATATTGTATATTCATGCGATAGAGTAGTTTTGATTTAATATTAAAAATTCCCAAATATCCCAATTTTTCCACGAGTTATAATTTGTTAAAGTTCAACTTTTAGCCACCCTAATGACAGTCAGGGAAAAATTCACCATTTTGGTATAAAATTGAAAGCTCTACAATTTTTGTTCGAAACTTTTTTCTGTTACTCCAACTCCTAAAAATTTTAAACCTCCTCTCAAAAGTATGATTTACTGGACTAAATAATAAAAAATTGGACCCAAAACCGAGCCATGCGGTACACCATTATTTACTGGTAAATTTTCCAAAACATCACCATTTGTACCAGTTGTTTTCTACATTCAAGATTTAAATCATTTTACGCCATAGAAATGTAGTATATTTTATCAAAAATTCATGATCAACACAGTCGAAGGCATCTGCGAAATCATAAAAAACTGGAGGCGTGAATAGTTCATTATTAAGAAAGAATACATTGTGCCATTAGTACATTGCTGTAATTGAGTTCAACTTGTGGTTCAGTATCATCCTAGCTGAGTTTTTTGCATTTCGCTTCATATAACATTAACTATGCTCATATTTTATTCGGTGTTCAGCCATTTTTGGTTACTGAAATTTATAAAATTTTACTAGAATGCATTGCAAACGATTGAATAATCGAAATGCTGGATGTGGCAGAAGTGAAATTGCATTACTGATGAATGTTATAAAAAAAAACATTGCTTACAGTGCCTAACAGACTGTCAAAACGTACATCACATTTTTAAAAATACGTTAAACAATGTTCATATTTGGTAACGCTTTTTTGCTCAATCCGGCTTCTTTTTCGTTTCATTCAAATGCTAAAAATCCATTTCATACCTAAATCCATTGGCGTCACAGGTACGCAAATGGCATTAAGTGAAAATTTTCAATAATAATTAATAAATGGTGAAAGGAAACATCAATTTTAATTACCTATAAATTTGTTTTGAAACCTTTTTTTTTAAATTCGGGCCGTTTTTTTTGAGAACTTCATTAAGTGTTGCATTGTTATCAATTCACCTTGAACGCTCTTTCTTTCTGATTAGCATAACACTTTATTCCAATCCAAGGGTCGAGTAAGCCCTTCGGGAAATCGGGAATACTCTCGATGGGTCGACTATACATCTTTTGCCCTGATTAGAACCTTCAGACCTTTTGATGTATAACATGACTATTAAATTTTTGAAGGTGAATTACCTTAGCCATATGTTTCTGATAAATAGCTATAGGATCCGTTGTCCCTTTTTAATCCCTTTTTGGCAATCTAACGTATATATCCATATAAATCCTATTCAAATGAAAAAAAAAACGATAAAAAAAAGCGTAGACAAATACCAGGTTTTTTTTATGAGATTTATTTGGAATTATGATGAACCATAACAATATAGTTTTTCAACTTTTTTACATGGGTTTCCTTAATGAAGATACATAATTAGAAATAATTAAGTTAAAAAGAGACCATCATGTTTAATATTTTCTGCTAGAACTGTAGTCACCTTGAATTATACAGATATTTGTAGTATGTACTTTACAATTTGTTTATAATGAGATGCACTCCAATCTATTACTATAAATTGGTTAAATTGATTAACAGGCTTCAACATGACTGCAAGAGGTGCCCTTGTATGATCATATCCTTCGATATATTAAATACTTATGTAAAAAATCAAAATTGTTTCTTCGGAAGCATTTTGTTTATCAGTATTGAACAGTTCAATTCAAATTAGCATCCATTAATCTCGAAATTAAAAGAGTTACTACCAGTACAACATCCATAATAACCCACTCGTATATAAATGGAATTATTACGCTACATCTCGGTTTTGTGCTTTGTTTGTAATATTTCATTAATTCCAAGTACACTCTAAAAATAAATTAAGTGCTGAGCTCCGATTTTTATTGATAACATTTTTGTGGCTGACAATGTTAAACTTTTTTTCCAATACTCTTCTTGTAAAAGTAATTCACACAATCTGAACCAGGTACACCATCCTTGTGAAAAGTCTCCAGCAACTAAAAAGCCTTAGAGTCCTTTATTCGACAAATTTAGCTTGAAACTTGAAACCTCAGTAGTGGCTAAGCGTAGAAAAGAGAGGAGAGGCTCAATCTGTGTTGCTGTTGCATCTAAACCTATCAAAAATAGCTATCATTTTTTCAAACACAACTTTCTGGGATCTTAGTCCATGTTTTGTCATGGAAATCGTGGACTTAGATTAAGGTGTGCACAATATGAGTCTTGTGGCTTACAATAATGGAGTTCTGTGTTATTGACAAATGAAGCTAGGCTTTGCCTTCATCCTGATTCAAGAAGAGTGAGAATATGAAGAGAACCAAAAGAGTCTTGGACATTTACGGGATGTTCATAAGTTATTATATGGACTGGAATAATTTTTCATCATCGAACCTGTTTTTGTGAAAGGCACTGTGAATCAATATCATTATGTTGACCGTATATTAGATCCATTTGCCACTGCTGCTGTCTCTGATTTGCGATACATGCACGTGTCCAAGGATGTAGTTCAAAGGATTCTCACCATTGGACTCAGAAATGGTAATAGGTACAAATTTGTCTAAATGTGAACACTTTGTTTAATTGGAATTTTTCTTCTTATTATATTGAATTATGTTTTATTCAACGTGACAAACTGGTGAGGACAATGTAAAAAATAAGATTCGTATCAAAACGGTTGTTACAAACATATTCAGCAAATTTTTTTCTGAGTCTACTAACAACGCTCATTATGCCTTTCTAATCTAAATTTCTTAGTGCTTCTGTACGAAGCAATAACATTAACTGTCAACTAGAATCTGTCCCCAGAGACATGAAAGATACCGATTTGCTTCTGTATTGATAATTACTCTGGGGTATAACATATTACTTTACCCTACATTTTGACATTTAAAGAATTGGAGTTGGCAAAACTGAACAGAAATAGATATTTTTATTTTAAGACAACAATTTCATTATAAGGCTTATCTTAAGTACAACTAACTGTAACTTGATGTCCTTGAGTTTCCCAAAAAATGTTCATCCATAATTAATTATTCGTTCTCTGTCTCATTTTTTGAATTGACAACTTTAAAAACAGATCGGTTTCACATAATTGGTTTTTTTACAGTGTATGAAATTTTCCGCAATTTATTCAATCCACAACTGGCGACCAGAAATTCTCCCTTAACGGAAATCCTAAATCTCGCTTTCATTTTTACTCCTAATTGAGCTTTTGTCCTTTGTCAGAGAATATAATGCCAAAAATGATGTTTAATTGGTGAGTATTGTGATTTGAGTTTCACTAATTGGAAGATCTTTTATAGAATACTTTTGAAATCTTGTTTCAATTATTCGAAAACGATTGAAAGTAAATATTTAGATATTTTTATTAGCAAAAATTAGCTTCCTTTATTCTTTATTGAATGACAACTTCTTCGAGGTTTCAAGGTCGCTATCTGGACAATTCAACCTATACTTTCCATATCATATTGATTATTTAATTCATGATAAAATTAGCCCATAGAAATTATGATTTGATCAAAGTTACGGCGCACATAGGGGTATTTTGCTGATCTAGCCGGTCAAAATTATTTATTTAGTTTTTTCACTCCAGGGGCTTGCCCTGATTAACTATAAGCCATTTTTTTCTTTTTAATAAATAATGAAACGAAGTGGTACAAAGCTACTTTAAAAAATGTTACTATCTGTGGCTTCATTTTCTATCTTTTGTTTGAATTGTGCCTGCTGCGATCCATCACAGCCCCATTTGCAAAACAGCTCTAATGAGTCAGATTCATCTGGTCTTAGATCACGTAGAACATCCTTCAAATACGTCAGTAATCTTGTTGTAGTATGGTTTAATACATCTTGAAGCTTTACTTGTGCGCATGTTTCAGTCACTTCGTAAGACTGTTTGGGCGGATAGCCAGACATCTATGAGTAGAGTCATTTCATAAGTACACACACAGCTTTTAAATACTTTTAATGGTTTTGAGGTTAGAAGTTTGACATTATAAACAGAAGTGAAGTTGAAACCTATACGGTGAGGATCTGTAACTATGACTCTTACAGATTTGGTTCCAGAATAGCAAATTTTACAAATCTGTAAAGGTTCAAGTTACAGATCCTATATCTGACAGATTTTGTAGCTCATAGGTGAATTATCAGAATACCAACATAATACTCTTGTTAGTTAAATAACTATTTCATTATCTTCTGTAAGTTCCTTGTGGCATTACTTATTCTTTTTTCTTATTTTTCTGGGAATCAAACCACAATAATGTTTTTTGTTTTTTATTTTTTATTTCGACGTTTCGGTAGCGTTCCAGCTACCGTTGTCAAGATTTACTAGTATAGAAATATAATTTTTTTGGTACCTATGTCCCTATCTGACACAACGAAAAAATGAAGAACAATCTTCAAAAAACTGCATATATCAAATATCTTGTGAATGCGACAAATTCTATTTAGGTGAAACATCTAGACCATTGAAAGTCCGAATAAGTGAACATAAAAAGATAGGGAGTTCTTTAAGTCAAGTATTTGCAAAAATGCTTGGGAAGAGGGGCATAAAATTCAATGGGATTCGACAAAAATAATATTGAAAGAGCCCAATAATAAAAGACGAAAAATCAAGGAACGTGCTTTAATACAACTAAATTCAGATAAATGTGTAGCTAGTATTTCAGCCGAATGTAGTCAAATTTGGTTACCAATGTTAGAAAGAGAAATTTCCAATAATCAATTACCTGCGTTATCAGGATAGCATCATAAGTTTTTATCCAGGTTTACTTATGATTTATCTTTGGAATGGTTGTTAATCGATACACACTTCAATACACAAAATCCCCAAACTGAGTTATACATATTTTGAAAACAAAAATAATCATACTCAAAAAAGTAACAACAAATGCGTTTTTATTAACAAAGTTTCCAAAATAAGCGAAAAAAAAGCGCTATCCCAATAAAAACCGTTCCTGGAACGTGCACTTCACTGGATTCCATTTCTAGTGGACTACATATCGTTAGAATGTCATAAAATAGAATATTTTATTTCACATTTTACCAGAGGTGTGATCTACTATGAATGGACCTTAATAAAATTTGACAACAAAGTTTTGTAGTCTTAAACTTCAAAATATTATTGATTGTCTAGATGTCAAATATTTTCGTTGTGTCAGATAGGGACCAAAAAAATTATATTTCTATACTAGTTAATCTTGCCAACGGTAGCTGGAACGCTACCGAAACGTCGAAATAAAAAATAAAAAACATTATTGTGGTTTGATTCCCAGAAAAATAAGAAAAAAGAACTATTTCATTAGTCTAGTTTTAAGGAATATCAAAACATTTTCTCCAAACATTTCCAAATTTTCTCGTCTACTTTGTTGATGCCACTGTATAACCGTAATCGTGAATTCGAACCACATTGATCAACGTAACGGGTATTTTAAAACAAAAATAAAATCATTTGATCTCCGAATGCTCTTGATAGATTTTTACGAGATACATATACAATACAAATTTCAGTTAGTCTTCCATATAAACCTGTATGACTCGATGTTCGGAATGATCTTATCTGTGAACAAAATAAATAAACTGACATTAGAATTTCTCCACGGGGAACTAAATGTTCAATTCGTGTATTCTATAGAATCACGATTATTATCTCGAAGCACGTTGTCATTTTTATGAAAATTTTAATTTACAGAAGTCGCTTCCGATGTTACGTTTTGTGGCTTTCGAGTCCGCATCTTATTTATTATTATTGTTATTTTCGAAATGAAACACTGTTTCGGCTTGTGGTCATTAATAAAATTCAATTGAGACTTGAACGGATCTTTGTTAGTTATCAATCTTAGTGCGATTGATTTAATGCGAGTGCATATGTTAAAGAGAAATATGTTCAAATATACTAATGTCAGTGTAATGACCATAAAATAAAGCAATGTTGTCAGATATATTTTCTAAAATTCTTAGGCTTACTATATACACAAAAGTTCCCCTAAACTGTTAGTTCATGATGTTCTTAGAAAGCTAGTTTGGAATTAAAACCACTTTATATACGTTACTATATTTAAGAAAATTTTGAAGAGTTGGCAACGTAGGTGCAGGTTTTCAATAACTCACTCAAGACTTCCAAATAATCCAATCATCAACTACAGTATTTATTGTAATAACCGGTGTATACTAGAGCGGTCCAATGTGTCAAAAACAATTCTGTTGTCTTGAGGGAGTTCAGGTTATAACCCAGTATTTTCATTCAGTGTCGGGTGTGAATTTTATTCTTAAGAAATATTTAATATAATATTTATTTCTTGGTTGAGTGAGTTTAGTGAATTGTTATATAGGAAAGTGTAGGTGATCGATTGTAGAAAAGTATCATTAATATAATACCTATTTGATGGTTTGGTGGTTAAGTGGCGTCGGTGAATTGATATTAATATAATATTTCTTTGTTCGTAGACGTTAGGGTAAGTTTTATAATAAAATTAATTAGAATGGCATTTTGGAGACCATTAGATTTTAAAGGATTTTCAGAAGACAAAAACACTCCCTAGCTTGGTTGCTCTATGAACCCCACTGTCACTGTCAGTACAATTGTGTTTGGAGTATCGGTTGTTATGGGCAACGAGCTTTTTGCAATTTTTTACGCTCGGCGAGCGTAAAGTAAGGGGAGGGGAAGGGGAGCTCCAGAAACGTCAACTTTTCGTTTTCCATGGCAAGCGAAAAAAACCTACTTTTCAATGTGATTGTAGAAAAAATAAATTTTAATTTAAGAATAGAATGATTAACGAGGAAATGAATGTCATTATGGTAATAGCGTGAGGTGCTCGATATCAATTTTCAACTTGTTACTAGTTCTATTCCGAAATGCAATGAGTTAGTGCATAAATGTAGTACCTACAAAGCACCCCACGCTATTACCACAATGACAATAATTTTCTCGTGAATCATTTTATTCTTAAATTAATAATTATCTTTTACTTTTTAGTCAAGTTACTAGTAGGTACGTATAGTTATTTCGAAAATTTCTGAAAGTATAAAAGGCTTTTTAATATTAAATTTATTCCGTTACCAATTAGATTTTTTATCAAAGAAATTAGTTTTTTAAATTAAAATTGTATAATCTCGTAATAAAACTGGAGATTTGTTTTGGGGTTTAACATAAAATAAACATCTTCAACAAAATTAATTTATTCAATATTAATGATGTGAATATTCTCAAAACTGGCAGTGATTACCTTTAGAAAATACTAACATTACAATATTTATACCACAAAAATTATGTACAGTGTAGATATTAAGTATTGTATATTTATTGACATGGAAGGGGCTGCGTTCCACAAGGAAATGGAATTGTAGACGTAGAAGCCTGCAAAATAACAACTTATACCAAACTTTGAATTTTCTTAGACTGTTTAAAATATCAGAATCAATTTGAAGCAGTACTCTACCAGCCTAGATTCTCGACGTTTTATATTTTATATACCTCAGAATCAGTAATGGTCGTTTTCCAGCATATCTTGCCAGCTTGTTCCTGTAACAATGTTTTAGTAGGAAATCTGAATAATATTTTTTACAGCAGCTATTGAACTACACACTATTTGATTGATTCCAACCATTATCATGAATTATCTAAACAGGCTTACCTCAAAGTCATTCGCAGACAAATAGATAGCAACTTTCTTAGACATCGAAGGAGCATTTAACAATGTTACCACGAATTAAGGACATTTTTGAATTTATTTCTCAACCTACTGCTCCAATAGGAAGCTTTCCAGTTTTTCTATTCAATAATATCATTAAGTGGTGTCTACAAAACCTAATCCCCTTTTTTAAAAGCAATATTAACTTGGAAAATATAGTTTAAAGTTCCATGATATTTAAAATCATATCAAACGACCTCTATAGCGCGCCAAAGCTGCTGACATTAATGAATATGATGCCCAGCTTGAAATTTGTGTTCTGCTGCTGTTAGTTCTTTGTGATATTCTGTATCTTCCATCATGTTAAGAATATTATGCACACAAACAACATTTCAGAAAGTCTAATAAAAATCAGAATAGACCGAAAATACAAATAAACACGTGGCAGCACTCGAGTAAACGAGGGATTATGAGCTGTTTTAACGGTATCCTTCGTTAGTACCGAAAAACATACTCTTCGACGTCATAACCAATAGTATATTAAATTATTTAGATACTCATTAAAAAAATAATTTTCATTCAATTTTTTTTTTATCGGATTTTCAACTAAATAATTCAGAAAAGGTACAGAGCAACCTAGACTCTACTTAGCAACGGCAACGTTAATGTGATTTAAGCAGGCTCATTGAATCAAACAATCCCACATACACACACATACGAGGATATATTGAAAAATTCTTAGCCTACTATAGAACCAAACAAAATTTCGATGGAAAAATATTTTATTACACAACATATTCTCCTCTTAATTGGATACATTTATTACAGCGAACCTGCAACGTCTCTAGATCTTTCAAAAAAAATGTTTCTTCTTGCTCTGCAAACCAGACCTCCACAGCTTTTATTACCTCCACGTTGGAAGAAAATTTACGACCTTTTAAACTTTTTTTCAGTTGAGGAAAGAGATGATAGTCGGACGGAGCCATTTCTGGTGAATAAGGGGGGTTTTCTAGTAATTCAAACCCTAAATCACGAATTTTTTGCATGGCAACATGAGATTTGTGTGCAGGGGCGTAGTCCTGCAAAAACACCTTTGGATAGCTTTCCGCGTCTTTTGTCTTTAATTTTTTCCCGTAGAGTGGTCAGTAATGTCGAATAGTAATCTCCAGTTATTGTTCTACCCTTATCCAAAAAATGAATCATGAATACTCCATGGCAATCCCAAAAAACGGAAGCAAGAACTTTTCCAGCAGATTTTTGGGCACGAAACTTCTTAGGTCTTGGAGAACCAGAGTGTCGCCATTCTATCGATTGTTGCTTTGTTTCTGGATCGTAGAAATGTACCCAACTCTCATCCATAGTAACAATTCGGTTTAAGAAGTCTACATCGTTTTCAAATCGAGCACAGATCGAACGCGATGCTTCTACCCTTGCACGCTTTTGGTCAACAATCAAACATTTGGGGATCCTTTTTGCAGCAATTTTTTTCAGTTCCAAATTGACGTGAACTATATGATGGACGCATTGGTATGAAATATTCAGTGCTTCAGATATCCGTTTTAGCCCAATTCGACGTTCTGATAAAATCATGTCATGAACTGCATCGATATTTTCGGGGACTGACAAAGAAACTGGCCTTCCCGATCGGTCATCATCTTCAATGGAAAATTCACCTCCTTTGAAGCTTGCAGTACAATTTTTCACGATCGCATCCGAAGGACATTGATCACCAATGGTATTAAGCATATCTTCGTAAATCTGCTTACCTCTTTACCCTTTTAAATACAGGTGATGATGGCTCGATACTCCAATTTTTCGATTCTCACAATTTCGGTGGACATCTTTTTTCTTTTAATTTATTGCGTAACTCTGGTTTACTTTTTTGACGTCAAACTTCACACTGACACTTCTAATAAGTTATTGTTCGTTGCTATGGTAACGCAATATTTTGTTTATGCATGGAACTGCTCTAGGATAACTAGATATCAATATCTCGTACATAGGCTAACTTCACAACTTCACTGTACACACTGTTATTGTGGATATTTAACATTATGTTTATTATCTTTGGGTAGATTTTATTATGTATACCATTTTAGGTCTAGTTAGATAGAAGAGGGACATTTACCTAAGTTGAAGCCTGCAGATATCCTAAAATCCTCATGGAAATAGGACTAAAGGAGCTACTAGTCTCTGAGACTCTCCTCAGAAACTAAGTAGAAGTAAGAGGACACAATAGATCTTTTAAGCGAATGTCACCTCATCATACATACATATAAGATCTAATCGACAATAATAATTGAAAAATACGATTTTATTATTACCTGTAACATACGATTAGAAAAAATATTAAAAATTGTGAGTTATATACGTTATAAAAAAGTTTTTATTTCAATTTTATTTTTTTAAAGACACAGTACAAACAATCTGAGAAAAATTATATATTTCACACGACAGAGAATCAAATTTACCGCCTTGGCCAGTTTTATTGCCGCGGCAGTAAATCTCTGCCTAGTTAGATAAATAACTATTTTCTCCAAATGACATCAAAAGCGGCCTTTTAATGACACTTGGCAGGCTTAGAAGTTGTACTTTTAAAGTGGACTTTTTCTGCCTAGGCAGAAAAAGTACAACTTCTAAGCCTGCCAAGTGTCATTAAGTGTCATTTAGTTATTTGTTTAGTTAAAGTCGATTTTGCGTGGAATTGGAACAACTTTGAAGAAAAAATTATATGTTTCACACGGCAGAAAAGCAGATTAGATGCCTTGAATGGTTTCATAGCCTCGCTACGCTCGGCTATGAAACACCAGCCGCGGCATTAAATCTTGTGCTTTTATGCCTAGTGAAACAAATAACTATTTTTTGATGCCACAATTTATAGCACATTTTTGCCAATTAAAATTTAAGTCAAGTTCCTCATTAGGATGAGTATTTGATGAAGTTATTTCTTTCTCAATAATAACAATTTCTGTTTAATTCAAAGAACATAATGTTTACATATTATCCTAACGGAGGAATGATTAAACACACCCAGGTGTCGTATAAATAAGGTCGATAAATTCCGAAATTTGATTGGTTTATGTAATGTTGAAGAATTGTCGTAAAACACAATTTTTATTGGAATATAAATGCACCTGCATCTCTAACATTATAAGTGATTAGTATTATGAACCGATTTGAGGAATTCCATTGAAAGTATTTTATTATTCAGACGTACTATGAATTATACATGAACGTTACACACTCACAAAAAAAGAGTGTTTATTTAATACGTCTATCCCGTAATTTAATAAATGAAGCAAAAAGAAACGTATTCGCCACAGTTTGTATAAAAGGAAAGTGTTACAGGTATTAATAATAACATAATTTACGGCGATAAGTAAATGTTCGTAATTAGACTTGATGGCTTGTGTGTTTTTGTTCAAATCTGACAAGAATTTAAATTACCCAGTATAAACGAGATTTACGAAATTGGTTAGTTAGTTACACACCCGTGAGAATTTCTTACCTGCTAGCTACTCGACAAGTAGAGCAGATATTTTCGAAAAAATATCACTCTGAAATTATTGTTTTAAACTAAACACTGAAACTAAACAAGAAAAACATGTTGTTTATAAATATACACAAAAATTATTTATTCATTTTTTCGGAATACATTCACCACCTAGTCCCATTATCCAAAAGGTTTCGGTAAAACTACGCTTAATTTAAAAAATATGAACGGATTGATAAGGGCGGTCAAATATTCAGGAAAAATAATGTTTGGCCAGTTTTTTCAATATTCCTGGAAAATAAAAAAAACGAAAAAGTTACACGATGTTATAGGTACAGGTCCCTCCTTTCATGTGCACTTTGAATCATGAAAAAAGATTCATTTTTACTTAAGTTATGAGCTAATCTGCCCGCCCTCCCATGCCTACATTCACGGAGCGTGCTCCCGGAGACGCCGCGCAGTAGCTCGAAATCCAAGGTACGCTTGGGCTCGTTTATCTCGAAAACGGTTAAACTGTTGACAAAAATGATGATCATTTTTGTAGATAATAAACTGCTCTCCATTCCTAGCAAAACCCCACTTCTCTAAGTGTCATATTTCCGGAGATATCGGCGGAAAACTCATTTTTTGGGATTATTGGCCATTTTTCAGCCTATTCCGCAAATTTCGCGGAGGACATATTTTCAGAGAGTAGTCTACCCGTGAATACCTACAAGTTGCAAAAAAAAAGTCCGACAATAATGAGATGAACAGGTTGGGGGGTTTCTTTCTCGGTCTTTATTTACTAAACTATTAAAATTATTGTATGATATTCTACCGAGAATGATTCAATAAAAGTTTCATACAAATGTAACCAAATTTACCTGTTGTCCATCCCACGTTGAACGCTTGTGATAGCAATAAAAAAACGTGGGTTTATAGTAAACAGTTTATAACAGCAGGGTTATACAATGTACCAAGTCTAAAGTTTTTTTGAGATACCGTAATCTTCAAAAAGTTCTCTTAGCAGAAACTTTTCGATAAATTAGAAAAGATAGACTTACAATCACATTAGGTATCCGTGGTATTCCTATAAATTCGCTACTGCTCGTGAAAAGAGAGATAAGTCAAAAAAGTATATTTGAGTAAATTGAAGTCAAAGTGGGAAGACAAAGTGGGGGTGTTCCATTTAAAAAAAATGACGGTGACGTCATTACTCGAAAGTAACTCACCCTGTATATTAGATTATTATTTTAAAATACGGTAAATTAAAATCAAAAATCGACGTGTTTCAGGATTATTTCTTAAAATGGTCTGTTTAGCTAAAAATGAATTTGTTCCATACTTTACGGACGCAGTGTATGTCTTTCTCTCTGCATTTATAATATTTTTTTTCCACTTTCAACTTCTTTATAATATTTATTAATAAATTATTACTATTATCATCTGTACAAATATTGCTAAAACATTTTCTTTTCATTTTTTTAATACCCACATTAAATAAACATCATCACACACAAACTAATTTACTTAAAAAAAACAAGAATGTACAAACAGTAAACACGAATCAAACTAATCCGTTCTGCCTGTTATTTACCAGTAATAATTTTGCTGGAATAAGAGGAACTCGTCACATATGCGGCTGACATCGCTCCGGGCAATACGCTTTTCTCATTACGGTCCTGTAACAGTGAATGTTGCCTCGCAGGCAACAGGAAAACAACCTATCCTGTCTCTGACATCGTATTATATCCATATCCATCCATACCGTCCTCTCTTCTACCCTACACTGATACCAGCGGCGTACATACGGGAATAGTATTAATAAAATATTTATAATACAAATGACGAAACCACTAAAATCAGATGAATGAATCGTTACGAGCATTGAAATTACTTTTAAAGATTTTGTAAAAGCGATAATGGCAATCCTTAAACTGAAATCCGAAGGTATAAGTTCTTCGAAATATGTCCTTACAACTGGAAAAATACTAGATGAACCCATATTCAGAATGAGTTTGGATAGCATGACGCCGGAGAACATATTCACTAATCGATCTAGGTGATCCTATAGAGATAGAGACATCATCTGGTTCACCGATGGTTCTAAAATAAACCATGGTAGTGGGGTTGGTATGAACCGACCTGCTTGTATTTAATGTGACATGTACCTACAATGACACTTTTAAAAACTCGATGAAGTTATAAAATGTCTTAAATTCCTTCACTAGCAGTGAAAAGTAAAATTTTTCGCATTTGGTGAAGGAAAGTAATATTTACCTTTAAATCTTTGTGTTTGTCGCATTTTCCATGGAACTCCCTCCAATAAGTTTGGTGACAATCTTCTATTCATTAGTTAAGCAATTCTCTACGTAGCCTTCAGTGACTATTAAACTTTCACTTCCATCCTCTAATTCCCAGGAAATCATCCCCTTGATGATAGCCGAAAGCAATGACCGGTGCTTTCCCAACTTGTTATTATATTGTTCAATCTTTTGAAAAAGAGAAAAATGTTATTCTTGTCACAATGAAAGTATAAATAAAGATTATAGTAGAGTTGTTTACTCTGTACCTTGTTAGTATTTTAGAAAAATGTAGCTTTTAAAAAATCAGTAGTGTGTATTTGATTGAAAATCATAAAAATTTTACAAATTAAGCATATTTTTGATTACTTATCGGCAAACCTTCTCTTATCATATAAAGAAATCTTTTATTTTCCTGATAGAGCATCTGCTGCTTACATTTCTGATCCCTTCTTCTAACTGAAATGTGTACTGCTGAATCATAAACAGCATTCTTTGAAATTTTGCTGGTGATCAGTCTCAATTGTTACATCAGATATAAATAATACTGATAAAATTTAAAAACGATCTATAACTTCTCAATTTAAGCGTAACCTTTTTAACACTGGGTGGAAGCTTTTGAAGCATATGCAACTGGCCCATTATCTTGAAAAGCACTACCCCACGACCATCCTTAGAGGTATCATATGATATGGTTATTTTGTTGCTTCTGGAATAAAACTGCAACACTGGTGCTTCGCTCAATAGTTGTTTCAACTCTATAAATGACCTGCTGTGATTCATCCCAGACAAAATATTTCCTTTTCCAATTAGTTGTCTCACTGGTTCTGTCAAATTTGAATACTTTGTTAAATACAATTCCCAAAAATCTTTTGGAGTTTTCATTTCTTTGATTGCACTTATTTTAGAAGGATCCGATTTTAGACCATTTTCCAAAATCATGTCATTCATGTACTTGATTTCATTTGTAGCAAATTTGCATTTATCTTTATTAAACTTGATGTTTCCTTTTTTGGAAATTCTGAGAATTTCTCGTTTTTTGTTTTCAAGAGTCTTTCCCCAAACGAGAATGTCATCCATGTACGTATAGTTACGCCTTCAACATTTATAAATTTGTCGCAAACTTTTTTGGAAAACTTTCCACAATCCAGAACACTGAAGAATTCTGCTCCTTTTAATCTGCTAAAAATGTCATCGAGTGTGGGAATGTAGTAATGGTATCGCTTAATTATTTTATTTGAATCGTTTGGATCAATATAAATTTTGCCAACTTCTTCTTTACTTTGTCTTGAATTATTGCAAATGATACCTTTCTCGGAGGGTATATTTTTGGGCTGGTACCTTCTTTAATCTGAGTTTTGTATTCTTCTTTCTTACAGCCTAGCCCTTGGAAACATTATTTATTTTGCAGTACCATACTATTGATTGACTCGTCATGTTGGACTTGATTTACTTCATCATTTCGCTCAATTAAATCCTTGACAGCGGTGAGTAAACAAACTGCAAATAACTTTCACTACGTCCGACTCTCAGCAGTTGAGAGGCAGCATCTTGTCTGAACGAAACCGCTGAGTCAGCAACTCAACCGTTGAGCCCGTCTGAACGCGCCCAGAACCGTTATTGATTTTTTTTTTCATTTGGTTGTGATTTTTTAAGAGGCTATTGGCTTAAAACTTTACTTATTACCTGGATTTATGTCATATAAGATTTTGGTCCATTTTGTTTTAAACAAAAAGGTAGCAAGACTGGTGACAAAAGGGAAGATGGTACTTTGTCCATAACAAAGTACGTTATCTTCCTCCATAATCTTATTTTCAACTTTCTTCGACGTTATTGCTACACGTTTTTTGACGGCATAACAATTTGAAAAAAAAAACACATTGAAAAAGGTTATTAATTATCTATTGAAAATGTGCTCTCGTACTGCGAAAAGGATCGTTAAACAAATTTTTAATCATTTATTTTTAATGAATTATCAGTTTTATACCTGTGGGTCATAATATGTTCAAAGAATTTTATAGTAGTTTAATTGATCTTTTAGCTTCGGGGTATCGTAAATCGGCAGGCTGGGTAGGAGGTGGAAATTATAATCGTACCTGCATAAAGGCTTCAATAACTGAAAGTAATAAAAATCCCCTAGCATAAACGAACGATTGGTATTTATTTTTTTATTAAACAGTTAGTACCACTAAATATCGACAGTTTATTATAAGGATAATGAGTAATTAGTTTTAAATAATTCAGGATGAAGATAAAGAAATCGAAGTTATACAAATCGAATATTCACAAAATACAGGATTAGAAATATTATTGGAAATATTAAATAAAGCATGGAGAAGCGAAATAATTCCAGAAGATGGGGAATAGCATTAATTACGCATATACGGGGTTGTGATAAAGTATGGAACCAAGTAAATATCTTTTAAACGAAAAGAACGATATTTATGAAAATTTGCAGGTAAGTGCAATGGAACAAAATGCATCTGATTTACATTTTTTTGTTAATGATATAATTTCGGTTTAACCGGAAATTCCATCAACTTCTTTAATTTAAATGGGACACCCTATATATTTTTACAGATTTTGAAAGAGCTTGTTATTTTGAATTCATACATTTTGAGTTTAGTGTAAAAAAATTTGTAAAAACGTGGAATATAGCACTTTAATCAACCTCCTTTGAGTTATTTGCATTAGAGCAAAAAACTATTTAGATAAACTAATTGATGTTGTTTGTGTGCATAGTAATAAATAAACGAGTACTGTTAAGTACGTCTTTTGTTCTCCAAGTGTCAAATTCTAATTGACGGAAATAAATTTTACAATTTAGAATGGTTCAATTAAATGAAGAAGAGCGTATTGAAATTTTAATGATGATCGGTTATGGTGATCGTGTTCGAACTCATGAAGAAGTGTCATATTTTTAATAATTTGCATCCGGAGAGAAATCCTATATCACGCTCAACAGTAACTAAAACATTACAACGTTTTAATACAACTGGGATGGTTAAAAATTTGCTAGAATCTTGGAGACCGCGGACTGCAACGAACGAAACTGTTGAAACAAAATATTGCAATCGATTTAGAACTCAAACTTCCACCACAAATTTGGCACTAAACCATGGTATCAGTCGACGTTCAGTAGGAAAGATATTAAAAAGTGAAAAGTATCATCCGTATAAGGTACAGTTGGTTCAAGAATTGTCAGACGATGATTTTGACCGACGGCTGGAATTTTGCGAACGGCTAATGGACATCTGTAATGTCGACGTCAATTTTGCTTCTAACATAGTTTTTTCCGATGAGGTAACTTTTTGTTTAAATGGAACAGTTAATCGCCATAACTCAAGGTATTGGTGGAATGAGAATCCTCATTGTATTCATGAAGCACAATTTGGGACCTAGCATCCACAGAAGTTAAATGTTTGGATGGGAATTGTCGAAAATAGGCTTACAAGTATTTGGATCTATTAAATAACGAAATTATTCCTGCACTTCAACAGAATGGCAATTACCACAAAATGTTTGATTTCAACAAGATGGAGGGATTAGGGATTTTCTGGATGCGAATTTTCCAAAACGATGGATTGGACGTAGAGGATTCATAGAGTGGCCTGCTCGTTCCCCGGATCTTAGCCCGTTAGATTTTTTTCTTTGGGGTTATCTAAAATCACGTGTTTACGTTAGACGACCAACAAACTTACAGGAATTGAGACAAAGAATTATTGATGAATGTGAACTAATACGTGGAGATGGAAAGAGTGACTCAAAAATGTGTTGATAGGATGGCATATTGTCAGCAAGTAAACAACGAGCATTTTGAACATTTGAGGTAATTTTGTTTCTCATTATTCTAAAATAATGAAATGTACACCTATTGTACAAGTAATAGTGAGTTATTCCTCGTTTTTACAAATTTGTTTACACTAAACTCAGCAAAATAACAAGCTTTTTCAAAATCTGTAAAAATATATAGGGTGTCCCATTTAAATTAAAGAAGTTGATGGAATAAATTATTAACAAAAAAATGTACATCAGATGCATTTTGTTCCATTGCACTTACCTGCAAATTTTCATAAATATCATTCTTCTCGTTTAAACGATATTCACTTGGTTCCATACTTTATCCCAACCCCGTATATACCAGAAGGGAGATAAAAAAAATGTCACAATTATAGAGGAATAACACTGATTAATACTATCGTGAAGATATACGAACAAATTATGAATAACAGAACAAGAATAATAATAGATAGCCAACTATCAGAATCACAAAGCGGATGTAGACCAGGAAGGAATCCAGAAGATCATATGTTTACGATGAAACAAATAGTAGAGGAAAGTCATCTGGAGGATGAAAATACATCTAGCTTTTATAGATCTTGAGAAAGCATTTGATACAGTACCTAGATATAAGGTATGGGAACGGCTGGAAGAAAAAGTAAAATTATAAAAGTTATCCAAGGCATATATAAGACAAACAAGAATTTCAAAATACGCCAGAAGGATTTAGAACTAGCATAGGATTGAGACAAGGAGGAGGACTAAGCCCAACTTTATTCAATGTACATGGACACCATTATAAAGAAAAGCAAACGTAAATCTAAGAAAATATTCATTGGACACAGAAATTTAGACAGAGTAGAAATAGCTGAGGAAGTTTTTGCAGTACTAATAGCAGGAAGCGCAAATGAACTACAAGAAAACATAAACATCTGGTAAAAATTAATGAAAGGAGAGGACATGAGAACGAATACAACAAAGATACTAATTTTAGGGAACCAGAATATTAATACAGACATCAAAATAGATAACATAAAAGAAGAAGAAGTTAAAGAATTTATATACCTACAGGAGTAATGTTTGAAGAAACAAGAAAACAAGACGCCGAAATAAACAAATATTTTACTAATAAAAAAGGAATATCCAAACAAACAAAGAAAAGTATACTAACTTATGGATGCGAATCCTGGAGTCTCAACCAGACAAAAAAGTGAAATTCAAGGAGCAGAAATGAAATATCTTGGAAGAGCTGCAGGATTGAAAAAAAATGGACAAAATAAAGAATAGAAAAATAAGTGATGAACTGGCAGTATAACCAATATTAAAAGTCAAACAACAATAACAACTCAGTTGCTGGGGTCACATCCACAGAATGAATAACAGGAGGCAGGTAAAACGAGTAAATGAAGCAAGAACACAAATAAAAAAAGAGGGAGGGAGAGGGAGGCCAAGACAGACATGGAGATAAATAGTGGGTAAAATATAACAAGAGAGAGTCAAATCCTGGGAAGAAGCGGAAACATTAACAAGAGATATAAAAGCATGGAACAATTTTATATATACAGAATTATATGTAAACACGACATCTATAGGTACAAGGGTATGACATTATACAAATATATTATATATAATTATATTTGTAAGATTGCCAGGTTAAAAGTAAAACATTTGTTAAAGTAGAGTGATTTGACGGCGGTCGCAGATGATCTTGAAATTCTTAAAACGTAGACCAAAATTAGCGTCTGGGCAGGATTAGACTGAGCTTTTGTAAATTAGGAGATGCAGTTAGTTCAGCTGCTGATTTCTCTGAACTTTTTAAAAGATCGTTGTATTTTTCGAAAAACCCGTTGGTTTTCTGTATGAACAACTTTCCTTCGTCGTTAATTCTTTTGACCATATTCATGTTTTGTCACCAGCTTGCAACTGCAATATATAGACAATTTTTGGAATGAGATGTTTTGTTGAAAACGGTACAAATTTGCAACAAGTAGGTATAATAAAAGAGAAAGAAAAAATTTCAACGCACTGTTCGTTCTGCCCTTTTAATTTTAACTACGTTTTGTCTGATTTTTAATTTACAGTGAAAAAATCAGTAATCTGTAATTTGTTTTGTGATACAACAGGATGCGGGCATTAATATCAATACCTACAATTTTGTAGGTAATACATCAGTTCGTCGTTGGCAATTAATCCGAATGTCACAACGTTTTATATAAATAAACGAATTGAACCAGCTTTGAAATTTAATAGATTGTTTACGCAATAAGTTACGCCGTTGAAATATAACCGATTTTAATGGGGATAAAAATGGTTAAGCGAAACATCCAGCAAAATACCATCAAGTAGATTGTAGAATCCAATTATTTTAAATTGGAACTACATTACAAAAATACTTTATACATTGTAAGTATATATTGGAATGGTGAAATAGGTTGATAAGACTGTATAATAAAAATTATTTTTTTTTCTTTAAATATACCGATTATGGTTGATAAGGTTGATAAGGGCAATTCTACTGTAATTTTAAACAAAGTTGATTATGATTCAAAACACAAGGAACTCACATTTTATTATTTGTTTTGTCCAGATACAATATTGTACTATAAATGTGAAGGTTTGTGAATAATCTAGATTCTAAATATTTGTGTCGTTTCGCATTCCATTAGAAGGAATGTGAATTTGATGAATAATGATGGAAATTGAAGTTGAAATCATGCTGGAAGACGATAATGATATATTAGATATTATTGATTTTGGATTCCCACGAAGACATTTTAGAAGGTCCAACTATTTTAAGGAGATGGATGATGATATGGCCTTCTATAGAAGATTCGGACTGACTAAGCCTACAACACTTTATATGCTGGAGCTCATATAAAATGCTTTAGAACTCAAAAACGACTTGTAAATACCTTTTTTTAATACAATTTAAACACATTTATAGTTAGTACCCTATCGAATTTATAGGTGGTTGGATACCTAAGGGTAGAGAATACTATGTAATATATTTAGATGTTATTGGTATTTTTATCTTCTATTATGGGTGCATATTTATTAGCTAAAATTCTTAACAAGTGGAACTTCTCCGTAGTAGTAAAGTTTGGAACTCTTACTTTTCCCCTCACTTCTCATTAAACAACAACATAAAACAACATAACAACATAAAACTTAAGTAAATATCGTAAGTACTAAATAAAACCAAACATTCGGTTCACAGTTACAGTTCACACATACTTTGACAATTGATACTCAACATAAAATATTCAATTACCCTAAAAAATACAACGTTGCCAAGTTTTTTCAACGCTTAGTTGAGCCACACTTATTGTTCTGCGGTGCATAACGCAAAAATTTAAGCTAAACTTGAGTTTTAAGCGGGCTTACGGAAGCTTCGCTTAAAAGAGAAAACGGAGAGCATTGCATTAAAGTCATGAATTTATTTTTAAATAATGATTGTGGTAACTAATATAAATTTTTTTGTTCAATTTTCAGCCTGCGAATGCAACCAACACGCTCGCCGATGCAGATTCAACATGGAACTCTACAAGTTGTCTGGTCGAGTGTCCGGCGGCGTTTGCTTGAAATGTCGTCATTACACCGCCGGAAGACACTGTCACTATTGCCGTGAAGGTTTCTACAGGGATCCCAACAGGGCGATTACGCATCGCAGAGCATGCAAACGTGAGTACTAACTCTTCTTCTTAATTAAGAATTTACTGATGCGATTTCTACTTTGTGAATTAAACCGGAGTTCAGACCGTTCCCGCAAATCAGTTAATTATATTATAATACGTCATTTTTTCAAACGGAAACATACGTTGATTAGTGAAGTGGTTGATTTTTACTTACACAATTTGTATAAAAGTTTCGTTCCACTGATATTACTGGTTCAGAACTTTTGATTACTATCAGAATCACAATTTACCGAGATGGTTTTTTGTTTTTTGTCAATATAGAATTTTGGTTTATGGTTAGTTGTGGAGATGTCCCTATTATCGCATTTTTGGCATTCCCTTCGCAGGATTTAATGTATTAATGTGATTTCAGCGTTGTCTTAAGTACATGATTATGTTCTTAGAGCTTCTGGACGGATAATATCTACCAAATTCGCCAAGTGATTTTGTCCCTTCTATTTATAAACCAGAATGGTTGGTTCTATATTTTCATATATACCAACCCCGTTTAACTTGGAAGTGTAATTCATTGTCTGCGGGTCATATAGCCCGAGAAGTAGATGTTGCTTCCTAGTGAACGGTCTACCCTTTGGAGAGTAATTTTCTAATTTGTGAAGCGTTTTAATAGTTTTATACTATTATTTTGACTTCTATTGGAAAGTAGGTTGTAGTATAGTGTGAGGACGCTATGTTTGGAGAATACCTGATGATAGCAAAGTTTATAAAGTTTGGATGGAAATGTGGAAGGTCTGGACGTGGGGTGTTCAGTGCATGATAATGTTCCTCGCTTAGGCTTTTCGGTTCTCGGAGTTTCAGACTGTGATCAACTGAATGCAATGTAATCGAGTTAATATGTTATATAACGCATAAATTCACCGCCTGAACTCTCACCCACCTCTGAGGGTTGTCTTCGAGGCCGATTCGTTCGTCTACGTTGGTTCAGATATCGGCAGTTCATGGGTGCCGAACAGATCTGCTTAACTGCACAATGTCCATCAAAGTTAGTACGCTACTTGCATGGTATTTGCTGTATCGGTTTGTCAGGGTGGTAAGCATAGAGATACTATAGATAGAGGCAACAAGCCAGCTCGAAACCCGTCAGCATGTAAGCGAGAGATAGAAAGTCAGAGATTCAAGCTGTCTTTCTTTAATGGCGTGTATACTGTAGACACAAACAAGGACAGAAAAACCTCTTATCGTCTGCCTCTTTCTCTTTCACTGAAGTTCATACGGGCATTCTCACTTTCACAGCGACCTATGTCTTGTTGCCCCTATCTATAGTATGTCTATGGTGGTAAGTGGGATCAGATAATTTTAAGTTAATTTCCTACCTCATAGTTTCGGATCTAAAATGTTCTAAGTTCTTCGGATTCACGTTCAGTACCTAAAAAAAAAAGAAAAAAAACTATTAATTCCGTTGAAGAATCTTCTGCCTGAGTCGTGTTACGAGACAGACACTTTTGAATTTGATCAGGCTACATCTTAAATAAACATGAATCTGCAATATTTGACAATCCCAACGCATCTAATTACTGTGACTTTCTCTTAACGAACATTTAAAATTCAATTTAATAGTATTTGATTGTAGCATTTCCCATTTCACATGAATATGTCAATACTACCAAGCATAAAGTACCGTGATAAACGGTTAAAGCAGAATTTAAAAAAAAATAAATGCTATAAAAACCCACAACAGTTGGTTTCTCTAATCTCACTAAAGTATCAACAATTTCGTAATTATTGAGAGATAGCAGTCATGTTTTGCATGTATTAAGACCGACGGTTCATCTGCAAGTTAAATATCTGCATAACCTTTTATGGTGATAGGCGGAATTTGATTGTAAGCTAAAAGAAATAAAAGTTTTAAATTAGATACATTTTGTAAGACATTAGCTGCAAGGCGTTCCAAGTTGTCACCCGCATGGAATAATTAAAAATCGATTGCCGCGTGGAAATCCAATTCAACCACGGTGTATGCCGGTACGGTACCAGTGGCCAAAAATTGTATCTGCTCTCAACATTATTGAATAAAATACATGATTTTATTAAAAAAATATACATCTTTGGATGGGTTAATTATTGTTAACAATAACTGAAAGTCTTGGATGGAAGAAAGCATAAGAAAACACCACAAACCACTTTTAAATGTACTCAGGAAAGATAAACATTACTGTGGTAAACTGGTATCTCGTGATAAGGCGGAGCTTCCAGTACGCAGAGAAAGAACGTATTCGGCTGCATAACGTCTACCGCACGATTGGTTTTGCAGGATCCCCACTTTCAAATTTGTTACGGCGCATCGTCACCTCATTTCACGAGATGGAGTGTACGTACAAGATAACTCAGAACATGGCAAAAAACTCTTATATAAGTTCATGTCATATACAACTGGCTATATGGTGCCACGTCGGTCTCATGTTAACATGTTAAATATATATCTTGGGGCCAAGATTTTAACGTTACCATCTATTAAAAAACATTACATAAGACATATGCGATCTCATGCAGCAAAATCTTTTGACATCATACATGAAACCACGTAGGTCTTATAAAGCAAGAATTCTCAAAAGCTGCATACTGTTTGGCAAGTTTATCTGAAGCCGTGAAAGGAATGCAGTCGAAAATATTCGATATTGCCACGTTTAACTATGAAAAAACTAAAGTGCTAAGTGTGTAGTGATAATAATTAGAAAATGGACTTTTTATTATTAACAATATGATTGAACGTTAATTCTTTAATGTGTTTGTTTCCTTGGATTTTGCCTATTAACATTCAATTTATGAATATTAAAAGATAAACACTCCCAAATTTGTTATGGGCTTCTTCAAGCTCTGGCAGCGTTGTGCGAAAACCACAATTTTCACGTCCTCCGAACTAACTTAATCGGTGAAATTTATCGAAAGGCCTTCGTTGCTTAGCGACCAGCTGACTTATTCCTATTGGCAAGCGCGTGCGTGTGTTCAATTGAGTGATATTGATTATCCAGTGGCGTTGGTATTGTCAGTGTGTTGTGCGGATTTTGAACTATTTCGTATCCATATTGAATTCAAGTACAATTCTTAACATTATTTGTTTTTAACAAATACCTACCGTGTTTTGAAAAATGCCTTACCTTTAAAGCAAAGCAAAAATCAGTTTCTATATATAATTATTATATAATAATAATTATTATTTTTAATACTTTCATAAAATAGGTACCGTACGCCACTGGTACGTTTATGACAGATATCCTCCATGTTGGTCTCATATGGCATTCAACGTGTTAAAATACACGAAGACCGTAGAGTTCCAGAAGGTATTGTCCCATGTAATAAACATATCAGGCCTCTAAATGCAAAACTCGTCAAGACCATTTGAACAAATTTCACAGAAAACGCGAAAAACTTCTCAACAAGTTATTATTAACCACAGGATACCAAAATTTTCACCATTTTAAGGGTGTATGACTTAAAACCGAATAGCCAAAATCCAGTATCGTTGGTTCTACTTCAAATTGGGACTTGTCGGGTCTTGCATGTCAAGGGTTGTGACATGTCTGGTTTTGACTAGAAATAATTATTGGTAAAATTATTCTCTTTCGGGATGTATTATTTTCCGCTACCACTAACAATTCATTCATTGTTGAATTCGAAACAATATTACTATTCATAAAAACTCAACTTCTCAGTAGAATCTAAACAAAACAACTACGTACTTAATAATAATCTGAAGACTGAAACCATAGACTGAAACAACGTTCGACGGCAGCGCAAGTCATCATGCATCACGTGACACTATTACAAGCAACTCTATTGGTTGATGTGGACATGTCGGCGTTTGCATACAAATAGTGTTGATTGGTCATGTCGGTTTTTGCACCCACGCGCACTGTTCTAAGCAGGATTTTTCGTATAAGTTGTCGGTTTTAGCATTAAAACTGTATAGCATCCGATAGCCCTGTTATTAACGAAAGCATTACTGCATTAATCTAACTTAAGAAAAAAGTGTGACTTGTCGGGTTTTGCATTTAGAGGCCTGATATACAATATACAATATTCAATCAAAATGTTGAAGTGTACCTACTTACCAGTGAGATGTATTAAAAAATAATATCTACACGTATTGAACCCACCTACGAATTGCTTAAAACATATTATGTAGGTTAATCTGAAAGTCAGCCGTAAATGTGGCTATTACAACACCGGAAGACTCTGTCCCTTTTATGGGGGAGAAGACGAATTTATTGACTATAAAAAGCCAGTAGGCCGTGTAAAATACAATCATCGCAATCGTATTGTTCGGTACTGTGACTGTTTTGTGGTCCACTATAGTACTACCACTATAGACTAAAGTGAAGTGGATGCATTATTAATTGATAATAAACGCCTAAAAAATGTCAAAAAGAAGCTGTAACTTGACAAACTTATGTTGTTTTAATACGAAGGTAATTGGTTTTTGTAAGTCGTTGTTTTTTAAAAGTAAGAAAGCGTAAAAAGAACATATATATTCTAGTTTTTATTGTAATTTTGAAATACCAATTTCGATTTATACATCTGTCACTCGATTCTTTCTTTGTCAACGTTTGAAGCAGACGATCATCAGATACTTGAAAAATATTTCCGAAACACTATGAAGGAATAGTAGGGGAAAGGCGGGAGGTTTGGTTTGGGACATGTTCAAATTTGCCGCCTTAAATTGCTTCTAGTATAACCAAACCGCGTCAGTAGTTAACCTTCTAGTGTAATACCACGTGCGTGACCAAACATTTAGATTGTTACTGTAACTTGGTGCTGCAGGATATAATTTATGTTTTTGTCATATTGTAGTAAGATTTTACTTTAGATCACTTTTTTAGTATAACAAAATATAAAGAGTTTTTAAAAAATATAGTGGGGCTACGATATTATGTTCTAAATAGAGTAATCATTTACGTATTTAGATTTCTTAAAATCTAACCTCAACTTTCAACTTTTTTATTCGTATTTTTATTAAATATGGTGTATATGAGGGAGGTTTGGACCTCCCTATACCTATAACAAGTCGAACCTGAACAACCCGAACTCGAACCAGAACAAGCGGAACCATCACCCTTAGCAGCAACCAAGGAAACTAAATTTACACCAAAAAAAATTATGCCATTCCCAAAAGCATCTCCACGTATCAAAAAAAGTGGTGGCAGAAAACTGGGACACATACCCCTGTAAAAAATGATATTGAAGACCAACAGTTATGCAAGAGAAGAAAGATAGAGCTACAAACGAAGAAAACTGTAATAAGGAAGCTAAATATGAAAGTGACCAAGGAAAGCTCTTATTCCAAAGATGAAAACCTTGACAAAAAGAATCTGTGTAAAGATAGTAGTTATAATTTAGTATTCACTAGCGATGAATATAATGACACTATTTAGGTAAACACTTCGGAAAAAATGTTCAATTAAGGCGATTATATTTTAGTAAAATTAAAAGTAGACGGTAGGAAGGAAAGCTTTGTACACTACATCGCCAAGATTTTAGAGGTTCTCCAAACTGAAACTTCCTACCTGAAAGTAAAATACCTGCGTAAGAGCGAAAAAATGAATAAGTTCTATTTTCCAAATGAAGAGCACATCGATGAAAACCAAGTTGTGGGGAAATTGAAGGAACCAAAAAACAACGCATCGAGTAAAAGTGTGTGTTAAGTTATATATTTCGCGGAGAATCTAAAAATATACGAAAATTTACGTTAAATTTTTACCTGTCCCAAACCCCACCTGCCTGGTCCAAACATCCCTCCCGAAGGGAGGTTTGGGACACTTTTCATTTTTTTTGGAAATGTTAATTTCAATTTTTTTTATACCAGAATGTTTCAACAATAAAGATTCTGTTTCATTTGGAAACTGTTTTTTCCTTATTTTGGTGACTTTTTGGGGTGTTCTTAGTTGTATTAACAGAGAAGCTATGCGTTTCATGAAAATCGTCCCAAATCTCCCGCCTTTCCCCTATGCATGCATATTTTTGTGTGCACGCCACTGCAACAAAGAATATTAATTCTCAATGCATCACTTCAGTGCACGTTCTTGATTCATTAGCAATTAAGTTAGGATGCGATGCCATCACCATTTGTTATAAAGTCCATGCAAATCGAATTATGGCAAATTAACTTTACCTAGTGAATTTATATTCCAAGGATTCTCAATATTTCACGACTACATCTTCTTTGTTACAATATTGTATTCAGAACCATTCAAAAGAAATCAAAAAAATAGTTAATATTGTTACACAGCAGTTTGCCAAATAGCAGGGTTCAAATTTCTTGAATGAATCAAGAATTTGCTCTTCCACTGAATAATTGGGGATAAACACAAATCTACACTATTAAATTTGATTGAATACGGCGCGTTTTATTTTTTTTCTTTAGAATTAACTATCTGTTATGCATAAACAAGAATCTAATTTTAGCTAAACACCCTATTTAGACTTATTTGTCGTTCCGTTGAAATAAAGAGACGACGGGTCTTGGAACTTTACAAAAATTATAATGTTCACTGACAACGAAAAGCGTTTAGAACAAATTGATACTTACAAATTTTTTTCTGTATCAGCTTGTAGCTGTCTCAAGGTGTAAAAGGTTGATGGTCTTAAATCAACTTAACGATATTTTTGACAGAATCAATACATAAATTTATGACAATAATCATAAATTAAAGCGTTTTTTTGATAAACCTAATTCAACTTGAGGTTCGTTTTAGTGTCAATTTCCTGATTAGAGGACAATCCCATTAAGATATATCTCACGGAATGTTGAAAGCGATGTTATAATGCTCTAGTATGAGAAATAGTAGTTCAACATTAATTATTATCACTTGATATATTAACGTAGGTACTAATTATAATAAATTAATTATTACTTAACTCTTTAAATTTGATTTTATGAAAAATTAAAAAAAATTGTGCAATCAAAAGTTATACAAATTTGTCATTTGCTTCCACCTTTCAAGACTTTGATTATTATCCATTCTATAAAATGTGACATGCCAGTATTATATGCCATTAAAAATAATCATTTGCTCAATCCTCCTCTTGAAACTAATCTCTGTTGCCTGAATTTCTCCTCAAACATTTTCACCTGTGACTTATCCACAATGAATTTTTTGTTCTTATTGTCAATAGCTCCAAATGTGGCATGGAAGAAGAAAAGGATTATTCACGTTACACAGTGCCGTGTCCGTGCCGCATCGTTGTCAGCGTGCGCCGACCGGGTCAGCCATTCATGATACACCGGGCTGTTATTTGAGTACAGAGTACGTGTCGTTAACGAATTTTGTCAAGCGTCCATCTTTTTTTTTAAAGAAGGTATATTTTTCACTTGCGTGATATAGTACGACTTGTGTTTTGAAATGCAATCCATTTTACGCGGCACTGCTCCATAAACATTCATCGAAATGGTTCCGTGCACCCGTTGAGCCCATTATTGTTACGACGTGGCGTGGCCGGAGAAAAATACATACCGACAATTCGGCGCCGTGCTCCGGCCGTGCCACGGACTTTGCCCGGTCGACTATGAATTGGTTAATAAAAAAGCATACTTCATTTGTGTGACCGTGTCCCGCCTGGGGCACGGTGTAACGTGAATAATCCTGAAACCTCCATCCACATACTTGTGAATTGCACCGCAATTCAGAATCCTAGGGCACAGCACCTAGGAGATTATTGGATAGAAGAGGGACATTGACCTAAAATGTAAGTTGAAGCCTGCAGATATCCTGAAATTACACAGGGACATAGGACTAAAGGAGCTACTAGTCTCTGAAACGTTCCTCAGGAACTAAGTAGAAGTAAGGGGGCACAATAGATCTTTTAGGTCTCAGTGAATGTCACCCCATCATACATACATACACACAATAGCTTTTACTGCTTCATATCATAGGGCTCTTGCCCTCGTAATATGCTGCCATTGATTGTGCGCTAAATTCAGTGCGATAGCTTGGAAACAGATGATACAAAGGTATCTACGGTATATGATCATAGATCATAATTAGCAACGAAGAAAAAATATATGGCAAGTCTTAGTTTTTCTCCTGAGTTCTTCCTTTTTCTTTATACAATATATGAAACTATCCATCTTGCAATTTCAACACCTTCGACAAAGAACAAGCTAGTGTTTGTCCGTCTCTAAGTGTCGCTAATAAACGCAATTGCTTAAGCTTTAGAATGCAATGTGATCAGATTCGGAACGATCCGTGAAGTGCATACCTTAAGAGCGTGGTTCGAAACTGTTACCCTTCTATCATTAAACAGACTAGATAAATAACGCGCAATACTGACAACGCACTTTATTTCTAACCAACATCTATATCGATTCTCTTTAAAAAAAAAAAGGATAGCAATATACACAGCAAAGGCACAGATTTCAATAACAGAGCCGTGCTGTGTGGGGATTTAAATTTATCTCAGATATATTTATTACTCGAAAGATTGAATTTTAGTTGCGGTCGATATTGAATTCTAAACATTGTTTATTTTCTGTTAATAATATAATAGTATATTCTTCAACTAGTGTAGAATAACAGCCATTCTACACAAGTAAAAAGACTATACATTCTAAATTACTGTATAAAAAAATTCTTTCATTGGGAATCAAACCGCGTAAGAGTCAAGTATCTCTACCAATGGGCAATCGACCACATTTATTTCAGTGGCGTAGCTATCTTAGGGCCAGGTGATGCAGTGCACCAGAGCCCCGGAGCTCAGGGGGCCCTCTAACCTCAGGGGGCCCTAACCTCAGCTTTAGAAACAAAAACCTCTCCTATACCTATAACAATTCACTAAACTCACTCAACCAACAAATAGATATTATGAATATTTCTTTGAAACAAAATTCACACCCGACACTAAATGTAACTACTGGATTATAAACCGAACACCCTCAAGACAATAGAAGTTTTTATGAGAAAGTGGTCAAAGTGAGTATACTTCGGTTATTTTACGATAAATACTGTAGTTGATGATTGGATTGTTTGGAAGTCTTGAGTGCACTTGCACCTATGTTGCACCAGGGCCCTTGTCCCCCTAGCTACGCCACTGATTTATTCATGAAAATGTAAAGAATATAGATATAGGTAACTCATATTTTTAAAAGAAACCTTTATGTTATCTCTATTATTATTCCTAATTAATTTAAAAATGTAAATATACGTAATTAAACATATTAAATCTTCACTATCGCTACTGTTATCCATTTTGTTCTCTATATATACGTGAAATTATGATTATTTGATTATTTTGACGTTTCAAACGACGCGGTGTAATAAGCAATTTGCTTAGTTATGTATTTGACGTTTTAGAATAGAGGATTTGATTTATTCATTTTATCGTTATTTCTGATAATCATAGATAGGCTAACGAGACTGAATTATTTTTCATTCTTAAATTTATATTATTATTCAGCTAAATATGTAAAAATAGTTTGTGTATTATTATATAGTCGTGTAGAAATTTGCAATTTTATAAGAATGGGCAAATGGTATTTATATATCGAATTATGTGACACTGGTAATTTCAGAACTGTAAAACTATTCAGAGCTTGGTGCTTACCTGTGACTTACATTTTTTTGCATAGTACACAACGATTCATCAAAAAATGAATATATTCTCTTAATAAATCAGTGAGAAAATAACGGACATTCGCCTTATCGATAAACTAACATTAAAAATTCCAGTTATTCTTATTTGCATGCTTCATCTAGGCGTCAGATTCGTTACTTGCAAATCAACATAGCTGATTTTGTCCCTAAGGCTGTTACGCTACATTAGTTTTGCTAGATTTTGCATTTAACGAAGTGAAATACCATTTTTATCGCTTGTTTATGATAATAACCATCTTAAAAATTGTTTGGAAGAAAATTGTAAATCATGTAGTAAATTAGTTTACTAAATTTGAGAACTTTATGATTTTTGCTTCTTATTTCTGACAAAATTGAGAGAAAACTTCGCATCTGATGATTTATTTACTTTAAAAAATATTAGTACCTACTTCATTTTCATCTTTTACGCATAATTTGTAGCTCGCAATTCGGACTAATTTGATTTGACCCCATAATAAACACTTCATATTTTTGCATACTAAAAATAAACTACGTGTCTAAAGAAGCAAATTATTCATTTAGAATCAATGTTGTGGAATGTGGAAGTGTCTGATTCAATGCAAACGCAAATAGAAATGTATATAGAGTTTCATGAAGAATAACAATAAAACTATTATCGATGATAAACTACTATTTCTGTTCCCATTTCCCGAAATATAAATGATAGACGATGTACTAGACGCTTTAGCGTTTAAAAAGAACCAATTGTCAACTGATATACCTAAATATAAAATTGTGGCTGCAATTCTTCAAAAAGTTTGTAAAATGGAAGTCGATCCATCAAATCGAGCATTTTTTAGATAATATAACAATGAAAATGCATGAAAGATGTTAAATTCATGAGTTTTCAACGATTTTATATGTCGTAGGCAAAAACTTTTGCCCGGAAAATGCTATCTGCCAGGGCAAATGGGTTTTTTGTTTTTAAATGACATTTGACTAGGCGAATGGTATTTGACTAGTCAAATAGCATTTGCCTAAGCCCATTGTAGGCAAATAGATATTAAAATATATATTCATAAAAATATAAAGATTATTTTGTTTAAAAAGATACAAAAACCGAAACCGGTTTAAAGCTACACGCCAACCTCTGCAACCGATTTTATACATAACCTCAAAAGAATAATTAATGTATTTAAACTGTTTCACTATTGAGCACAGGCCATGTATAAGAAAAAAACAGTAAACATTACTACTTAACATTTAAGAGTGAAATTTTTTACTCACCTGGTCTTAAAATTCACCTTACGTTCCTCAATATTAAAAGTTATTCATTTCATTCTGTACCCTAAAACAAACCTTTAGGTACTTGATGAAATATTACGTGCTACTATCCCGTAATGAAATTTCACAGGCTTTCACATATTAAAAACTCAGTTATACTTCAAAAGTTTGAATAAACATTTTTATTGAAATTCAACAGCAAAACAATAAACAGAACGATTTGTTGGGTATCAGATGCCCCGTGGCTTCAGTAGATTTGCGCAAAATGTCCTCAGGAATGAATTGATCTTTAGCCATTTCGTAAAAATCGGATAATGGCAATCGCTGACAGTATCATATTATTTAAAAACAATATTATATTTCTATGGGTACCAACTACAGGTCAGCTATCTTGGCAAAACCTACCTGATATATACCTAGAGTTAAATCTCTCACGTCTTGGAGTGACATAATTGGAAATTCGGGTATTTGCAGTTCATTCACATTAATCCATGCAGCATTGTTTGCCCGCTGAAGGTGCAAACGTTCAACTTCCACTCGAGCTTTTACTATATTCTCATATATTGCTAATTCGTTCATTGTTTGAGCTAATTGTGCAGTTGCACCCTGCATATGTGTAGAAGGAAAGTACCGATTAATTATTGCACATCCAATACGAAAAAAAGAAGCTATTCATCGTAGGCACAACTATATTTACAAGTCCGACTCTGTTTCACCGCAGCAGGTGGTGTCCTATTGAACTCGTACTGTAAAAGTGTACTTACCGGACTAGTAACGTAAATATCTATTACCTAACAACAGATTCGGCAAATGCTATTTTCCTAGGCAAATTGCTTTTAAATAGATATTATTTTGATGAAGTCATCTACCTGGGAAAATGCCATTTGCATGAAATAACCATCTGCCTATGACATATACCCGTAATATATTTTTATGATAGTTGTCTTCATCTCGAACAATATAAATTATTACAATTAAAAATACAGTTATAATAATAAATGGTATTTTTAGTTACTTATTGAGCTTCGTCAGGGTTCGATGCTTCTAATATTGTTGACAATCGTACAGGTTATTTTTTACTTGATCTTGCTAAGAATTCTGGAGCTGTTCTCCTCTCATCTTCTTCAACTTAATTCAACCTGCAATTGAAGTTAATGTGTTCTGCAGTCTCATCTACACCATTATAAAATCTGCATTTTCCACTGTTCACTTTCCCTATCTTAGTAATTTTTAGTGATTTTGCGTATATGACTATAATGTTACATTCAATTACCAGACAATAATTCAACGTTTACCTCTAGTTACTGAAACATTATCTTCATTTTAACTGCCTAACTTATGCATTTTATAAAAATTTATTTAATTTAGTAGCTTTGGGGCTTACTTGGATGATGTCAAAAGCAAAATGTATACTTTAAACAACAGTAGAATTTAATTAGAGAGGAATTTTGTTTATGAGCTCACTTGCATTTCTTATTCTCTTTTCACCAACACTGTTTACGCTTACTTCATTTAACAGCAATGAATTTATTCTTTTGTAGGTACTTTGTCCAAATTCTACTGTATTATGTTTGGAATATTTCAATTTAAATTTTTTTTTTATTTTCTTGTAATTCATCAACCAAACAGACGTGAGGATGAAGCTTGTTGGAGAGGAGGTGCACTTAATGCAATGGCTTTAAACCGGAAACAAATTCGTTACCATGTAATCTCTAGAGGGTGACTTTATTAAATTTAAACTTGTGCCTTATTTTAGAGTTAATCTCTCAAGATTAGTCCCTAAATTTAATAAATTTAAATTAAAATTAATGAACGCCCATATTATCAGTGCTGTGCTTAATGGGGATCCTTTTATAAATGCGAAAATTAATCTGATGATTAGATGCAATTAGGAAGTGATTTATCACACATTGGTATCAGTTGTAAATATAATTTACTACCCAAAAACCAGCCAGGAGTTGTATAAGCCATAATGCATTATTCGCGACATATTTTGTGACGAAAAAATGAACAGCTTCCTTTATATTATATAACATACCTTGATCGGCATCGCCAGCTCTATTTTTTCACAAATATGCTTTATAGGCCTTGTAGACCAAGGGCAGTTAGGTTTCTCCATTCTTCTCTATTCGTAGCTTTATCTTACCGATTTCGTATTTTTAGTTTATTTATATCAGACTCCACACTCTCGAACCTTATCTTGGCCGCCCTATTCTTTTTTTCCCAATTAGAGTCCTGTTGAGTGCCTTTTTTGTCATTATTTATTTGCCTAATCTTTCTACGTGTCCCAACTACCTTAACCTCTGTGTTTTTAAACTTGATGTTATTTTTGTTTCTCCATACAACATGTTTACTTCTTCATTTGTTCTCCTTATTCAACCATAAGGTTTTTTTAGGCTACTGAAGATTGATCTAGGCATTTTACATTCCTAACGCTCCAGTATCTCTTTCTGTTTTTTTTGTTAGGGCCCTTGATTCACTCGTACGTCATAGTGGGTTTTATAATGGTATCCTAGATTCCTATCTTCATCTTCGTAATTCTTGACTTTTTTTCTTGTTCTTCTTATACATTGCTAGTTATTAGTATTCCCAGATAAATAAATTCGTTTACTCTTTTGAAAGTGTACTCATTTTGGCTTGTCGTTTGTCGTCCAGAGCCGTCAAATGATCTGTTTACGCAATACACTGATTTTCGGTATTATAGATTGTATCAACTGCTTTTACTTTGGATCTTCAATACCTTCAATTCCTGCACTGATAGCAGACAAGCCCTATTAGCCTTGAAAAGACAACGTGTTATATCGGGGCTAGTACTAGAATGCCACCAAGATTTAGCTAACGCCTCGGCAGATAACAATATTATCCTGAGATGGGTTAAGGGGCACGACAGGAGTAAAGGAAATCGCATTGCCGATTATTAAGCCAGGGAAGCGGCTGGACTAAAAATTTAAGTATCCAGTGACACCTACGGCCTAACGACTTCGACAATTGCGGAACTAGCCAAACGTTACACCCATGCTCAATCCCTTAAGAGATGGGACGGAATCAAAGGTTGCAGTTTTGCCAGGATCACCCTGGGCGACCCTGGGAAGCTGGCGCCGAAGAAATATTTGGCCATCACCAGGAAAAACCTACGTTTAACAGTAGGATTCTTGAATCGCCACTGTCAACTAAGGAAACACCTCCATACTATGGGGTTAGTGGACACACCTCTATGCAGGATGTGTGAACAGAAAGATGAAACTGTCAGGCATGTCCTATGCGAGTGTCCGGAGTTATCGTCAATAAGAGAGTGTGTGTTCGGTGAGTCTTGGCCTACACCTGCCGATATAAAGGAGATGTCTCCTAGTGACCTGTCCACCTTCCTGGGAAGGACAGGATGGACGATGACCTAGGAGGACAACTCCTCGGGAGGATGTACAATGGGTCACATATGGCCTGAGTGCTGTGAGCCTACACTCACCCTCCCTACTCTACAGATACAGGATACGCAATACACTGATTTTCGTTATCATAGATTGTATCAACTGCTTTTACTTTGGATCTTCAATACCTTGTTTAATTTTATATCAAATTTCTCCTCAAAAGGAATTTTTGTTCGCTAGACATTTGTATGCAATACTCGATATTCAAGCGCATCATATTTAATGAGTTGCTGTTTTAAAATAAAATATGACGGAACAAAAAATACCCCAGATAGAAAAAAAATCTTTCGAGTAAATTGATGCAGTCTGAAGTTGTTGAATAAAGTGGTTCGCCGAACAACGTACTTTTAATTTCCTACCTCTTAAGACGAGAAAATGATGACAGAACGTGGAAAGTTGGTGGAAAATAAAAAAAAACTTGAGATTGAGAGCTTCGCTTGCTTGTGATACTCCACTCTTAAATTGGAAAACCACTAAATGTAGCTAATAATTTGGAGAGTTGTGGTTTATTTTCTGTTGTAGCGCTTTCGCAACTTCATTATCAACAGATACAACTTCCGTAAATAATACTGAGAAGGACTAATTGAAAATTTTGTTTGAGTGTGGTGTTTCTCGCAACACTGCGGTAAATTTCAACTCATACAGAAGTAGACCAAATGGTTGTCTAAACACAAAAAAAGTGTTAGAAAAATATGAACAAACTTTGACAAAGTAACTCTCAGTAAATACTCAAAGTCCTTTCTCTGTTATGACTGTAAAAACAATTAAAAAGACTCTTAATTATACCGATTTTAAAAGAACTCTCTTTGAGAAAGTTATTAAAATAAAAAACTAGTTGTACAGTCGACAGAAGCAAACAAGAGCCCCGAAAATAAGTCAACTAAAAGAAAGCTCATCTCAACCAGCTAATCAGGAGCCAATGTTAACGATTGTACTTTAGTAATTGTGTACATAATCTAAATATTTGCTTCTACATTTTTATACATTATTATTTGTTTGAATTTGCTGTTTTGTAATGTGACACTTAAATAATGATATATATATATAATATATAACTGTGATTTTAAATAAATCAAACGAAGTAAAGTTAAAGTGGAACAGCATTTGATATAGGTAATATTTGACAAATCACACAACATTCTTGTTCATAAGTAAATATGTAAGACCTATATAAATAATTGGTAGTGGTAAAATGTTTATTCCAAAATTAACACTGTTATGACTTTAACTATAGGCTGTTGTTAAGAAAAACACATTTTTAAACAACAGAACACTGGAAACGGTAACAATTCCAAATATACCAAATTGGTCACACTATTGATTTAAATTAAATAAAAAGTTAACAAATTTGACAGTTCTACTCCAAAAGATCCTGATGTGTATGTGTAAACAGATTAGACTTTATTGACATATCTTTTGACAGTTGACACATATGGTATCGATAATTGCTTTGGATTCAAAATATCGATTGTTACTACGAAAATACAGCTACATGGACACGCCCACCCAGAGCTCTTGTTTGCTTCTGTCGACTGTACACCTCTTATTCTAGTATCGACATGTATCGACAGAAACGATTTATGAGCGGTTCCGAGATAGCACTCCTGATGTATTAAGGGGCGTTCACACTATGCCGCGATTAGCCGTTGGCAGTGCCAATTGGCAAAGCCAGCGACTGTAAAAACGTCTACATACATGTTGGCATTCATTTAGGTTAGTCGCCCAATGTTCACAGAACAGGACGATCCTGGTATAGATTTCTCAAATTAATAACTTTTCCGTACGTCTACTCCAATTGGTAGACACAACTAAAGCCGCGAGAGGCCAGTAGTTTCCACTCTCTTTTCTCATTGGCTTCCTTTGAAGTAGACCGACACTTCAGCGATTTTCCTTGGCACACGGCTGGTATAGTTTGGCAAGTTTATCTGAAGCCGTGAAAGAAATGCAGTCGAAAACATTCGATATTGCCACGTTTAACTATGAAAAAGATAAAGTGCTAAGTGTGTAGTGATAATAATTAGAAAATGGACTTATTATTATTAACATTTTTAACAATATGATTAAACGTTAACTCTTTAATGTGCTTGTTTCCTTGGATTTTGTCTATTAACATTATTTTTTCAATTTATGAATATTAAAAAATGGACACTTTTCCAAATTTGCTAAACCATAATTACCACGCCCTCCGAACTAACTCAATTGGTGAAATTTATCGAAAGGCCTTCGTTGCTTAGCGACCAGCTGACTTCCTATTGGCAAGCGCGTGTGTGTGTTCTTCCCTCTCACTCCGTCAACTGACTGTTATTAATTATCCAGTGGCGTTGGTATTGTCAGTGTCAGTGTCAGATTTTGAACTATTTCGTATCCATATTGAATTCAAGTACGATTCTTAACATTATTTGTTTTTAACAAATACCGTGTTTTGAAAAATGCCTTACCTTTAAAGCAAAGCAAAAATCAGTGTCTATATATAATTATTATATAATAATAATTATTATTTTTAATACATTTATAAAAATAGGTACCGTACGCCATTGGTACGTTTTTGACAGATATTCGCCATGTTTCCTCGCCCCTTACCGATGCCGCTATAATTTTGCCAAACTATACGTGCCAATGGTCGCGTCTACATTGAATCGGCTTTGACAATTGGCAAACAGCGGCATAATGTGGACCTGCCATAATATAGCAAAAGAACCATTATTAACTGGATACATGAAATTGGTTTAAAGTTTAAGCAAACTAATAACAGAGAACTTTTAATGAAGCTTTCTGTGGTACAATCCAAGAGGTTAGTTATTTTGAAAATATTCCAGAGAAAAAGGTACCAACTTATATAAACCAAAGATTTTGGATGAGACATGGATTTTTAGCAAGGGACAGATGGAAAAAATAATTCAAGTTAAACAAGAAAGGACTAGAACCTAAGCTACTATGTCATTTACTTTTGTGTAATTTCGTTGCACTATAATATTTTCAATAGTTGTATATTAAGTACATGTAAAATTGTTATTATATGAAGGCTCAACCACAAAGTAACGTACCAACTTTTTTTACAGCTCAGCCTGTTGAACTTGACAAAACTAATTCACCAGCTACTAAAATGTTAAAAAAAGGGGAATGGATTTTAGGAATCTATTATTTTTATACAAATTAGCTTTGAAGAAACAATACTTTCCAGGCAATTAATTCAATGAAAAACTGCCTTTGGAAAGAATCATTACTAACTATTTATCGCGAGATTTCTAAATGCAAGTAAATACATTCTTTGTGTATGCTTCACCCACACGTTAGACTATTGTGGAATGTGGTAGAAATATTATTTATCATTATATTCGATTGTAGTTGTACAAGCATACTTGTCAGGATGGAAGTAATAAATCTGAAATTTGTTTTTTGAAAAACACAATAGTGAAGGTTGGTTAATCGCTTTGTTTACATCAATGAGATGCAGATTTGCAGCAACTTGCTATTCTACGGTACATTGGAATAGTAATTATGATTTAACGTGGTTTTCTGTTTAAAGTGCACTTGTCATCAGGTGAAGAATTTGTCGCTACTGTAGTTCAGTTGTAGCTTGAAAGATGAATAAATGAAAAACAGACAATAGTGAAAATATTTTACTGACATCAGGTGCAATTCTGTAAGCAAATTTTAACTTTTAACGCATGGTTAAAAATTAGACTATCTGCTAACTGAATTTTACAATTCTGTAAGCATAATAATCTTTGAAATATCTACAGAAAACTGTTAATTGGACATCCTATTTGTTAAAATTCAAGTCCTAATCTTGACTATGTATATATTAAAACATTTCTAATAGCGTAAACTTTGTCAAATATAACGACTTGCCGTTAATTTTTAACCACTTCTTATAGAATTGACCCTATCGTCAGGCAATTCCAAAGAAAACCCCAAAACGGTGTCTTTTCACTGAATACGGCCGTTTTGCGCTCTTACCTGAAATCGACCTGTTTGCGCTCTGCGATTTTCATAATAGAAATGTATTATCCTTTTTTCTAGGATATAATTTTAAATTTATTATAACATAATAGCCCGGTAAAGGTTAGCTTAGAAAATTTGCTTAAAACCCATGGTACCTACTACAGAAAAATAGGAGCGTCTAAATGTAGCTCTCTTCACCGACGTTGCCAAGCGTAGTTCCAAGACACCCCGTGTCGTTCTCTATGAAAAGAACATCTCCTCGCTTTCCATACACTTTTTTAACCTAAAAATTATACAAATCATCTACAGCCCGTGTCCTATGTTGTTTTGAGCTTTAAATTTTGTATTATACATTCAAAAACACGACATTAAATGACAGCTGATAACCACGCTGACATCACACAAAATTCTTTCCTTTGATTGGCCGGACGTAAGAACGCACTGTAAAAAGATAAAAGTTGGTCAACTCTTCCGTTCCAGTCCGTTCCCCTTACGTTACGTCATGCACTTACGTTCCTTTATAAACAAGGTACGTAAATTCTCATAGTTGATCTTTTCACAGTGCGTCTACGTTTACAGTACGTCAAACTACAAATCCCGCTTAAGAATCACGCATATTTTTCCACTCAGCAGAAGGAAAATAGAAAAATCCCATGTTTTGTTCCATACAAAGTGTCCTAAAACTTCTTTGCCAAACACAAACTATATATATTTAGCAAATAATGGCCAGCATTTTGAAAATTCAATATAATTAGGTAGTAAGTGCGTTTTGTAAATTTCTGTTATGAGTAGCTCCCTAGTTTTGTTTCATTATGTAATATTAATGAATATTTTTGTGACTCGTTTTTACTTATCTTATTTCCAAAACGAATTACAACTTTTTGGGTAAGCCAACAATTATCAACACTCACAGTGACAGTTCTTAGTTTTGACAGGTTAATAAGTCACCTTATTGGCCTATTTGTAAGCTGGCTCAAAGCATTTCATTTGAAATTTCTCAGAAAAAATTATAAATGGAGCTAGTAGTGTTTAATAGTAAAGTTTAAATGAATTACATTAATTTCGAAAAAAGATATAATTGAATGAAGTCTAAAAAAAAACAAGTAAAATTAAGCATGCAAAAAAAACAGATTTTTAAGAAGCATTCGTTTAAAATTCTAAATACCACGGCTTTGCTTTTATAATAATAATGTTTTATGCTCATTTGCAATGCTAAATCCAAAAGGAATTTTCGCTGGGATAAGTATTAATTAAATAAGAATTATAATAAACTGATATTACAGTCATAAAATCTACTTTTCCAAATTTGAAAGTATTTCTATCTAAAAGTTTAAATCTTTCTTCACATTTTACATTGGTTTATTTATTTTTTCAGAATGTTATAAGCCCAAAATTATTAACTTTTAAGTCGAGCGGTCAATAAATTTGGCTCACGGGAGGTTCGCGCGTAACCACAAATTGAATGCCACTGAAATTAATTTTATTTCGTAAAGGTTTTAATTTACAGAAAAACTGTTCAGACAAAATTTGTAGATAAATGCGTCAGCTACAAGTTTTTCTGTATATTTATTATTTAAACAATTAAAGCGAAAAAACAAAAATTTTCACTCGACGATTTTCCGGAAAATTGCATGCCTAACATCGTAAAGTTTTTCTCATGTTGAACACAACCCTTTTAAATGCCCAATTTTGAAATTTCAAGTTTTTTGTATTTTTTATGAGGTTTTATGTGTACTTTGACTAGGCTATAGGTGTTATATAACGACTTCTAGTAGCCGATTGAAAAATTGGAAGTGTTGTTATTTGTTTCTGGAATCTACCTTTAATGCTCTATGCATAAAGTTTTCGAAAATATGTTAAGGCATATGGAATATACAGTATTTTTCATGTCTGCGAAAGAACACTTCCCCACCGCTTTAGAATAGGTGCTACAGACTGGGTATGACTTTCACAAAAGTCACACCCAGCAAAAACTATGAACTCGAAAACATTTTAGGGGTGGTTTTCTGATAGAAATTTGTTCCCCAAGCTCTAGGACCCTTAATGAATCACCCTGCTGTGATAAAACTGTCCATAATAGCGAATTCAAACAAGAGCATATATTTGTTGCATCCTTCAAGTTGAGAGCTCTCGGTGGCAATCAAAAACGGCGAGTTTGTAGTCAACAATTTATTACTGCAGAGTTATACAGTGTATCAAGATTGAAGTTTGTTGGTAACTGTTTCTTAACCCCCCCCCCCCCTCTTTGGAGCAACAACATGCATTTAATTTTTCAATCTTATGTATGTATGTTTGATGGGGTGACATTCACTGAGACCTAAAAGATCTATTGTACCCCTTGCTTTTACTTAGCTCCTGAGGAAAGTCTCAGAGACTAGTAGCTTCTTGAGTTCTATTTCCCAGAGGAATTTTAGGATATTTCCAGACTTAGGTAAACGTCCCTATTCTATCCAATAATCTCCTAGGATTCTGAATTGCTGTGGAATTCGCAAGTATATGTAGTGTTTCATGTATAAAGTCCGCTTTACAGTTCGCAATTCGCAATCGCTCGTAACATCCAATATTCATGATCGAAAGCATGCGCACTAGAGGATAATTTGACAAATCTATTGCCATTTCAAGCTCTTGTCCAAAATCGATCTGGCTCGATTTGTATTGCAGCTTGCATGCAATTCTGTGCGAAAACTTGGTAATTTCTTTGTACTTTTAAACGCAACATAAAAAGGTATATATCAGTAATTTCGATACAAAGTTAGTGTATCAACAATATCAACATCATATGACACACTAACCTAACCTCACAAATAATTTTTTTGTTGGTATCAACATTGAAAATTGCATACTGCAATAATTGTGAAATGTAAAAAGATTGTCAATAGTTGCAAGCAAAACCTTGCAAGGACAAAGTGTTGCTGCAGTACATTGCAAGAAGAATTGCGAACTGTAAAGCGGGCTTGAGAAAAATAATATTATGATCGAGTCAATAGCTTTTATTCGTTAAGCAATCAAAATAACCAATATTCATAAAATCAACGTTGAATCAAATAATTCCGCAAGTTAAATATTAAAAAAAATTGCTCACAATCCGAAATACATTCATTTCGTATGCACTGCAGGAATTTACGATCATATTTATTTTATAGAACAGCTTCTGGACCGAGTAAGAACAAAAAATCCGTCACCGTTAACTAGCTTCATTTATATTCATCTGGAATATTATTCAAAAATTGCACAATATTAAATCAAAACGAACGTGTCTGAAGGTATTAAGCTGTGCAGTTTTAACAATGTACCTACAGGAAATTTTGTTAATTAGCAGGACACGTCAGCAGAAAATATTCAATTGAACACTCAAAACCATAGTTTTGTCCTTTTGTCTCCTATGAATTAATTGCATCCCCTTTCTTGAATGTATATTGGGGTATGCAAACTGCTGATGTATTTTAAAACATTTATGACAGATACAAAATTGAATGGATTGCTGAAAAATACAGAGATCACAGGTGACGAATAATACCGCGTTTGTGTTCACATCTAAGATAACTGTGACTGGCATAGAATGAAGTAAAACGATACGTGTCCTCTAGAACCTTGGGTTTCAAAACAAACGACGTTTAAACTTTGATTTCTGAAGGTTACGAAAAAGTATAGAGCAATGGACATTGCCTACCGCAATGTGATTTCCACTATGAAAGATTATAGAACCGCAGTGTATATCATAATGTGCTTGTGTCATCCTGGCAGTGGATGTTTGGAAATGGTCCCCTAGACATGAAAGATCGTACACCAAAAAGTCTATTGAAATTGCGTCTATTTGGTAAAATATGGATAGATGAATGATTCTCTTGACTTTAATCTATGGGCATGTGTGATCTTTCTATAGACTCAATCAGCTTATGCATCCATAGGAAGAAATAATTTTGATACAGTTCATGAATATTTCTCCAACCGACTTCTTCTTCTTAGAGTTCATATAATAGCCTTCTTGGTGTGTGTCATCGCTTGTGACGTATATCCGGGTTTTGGGTATGTCGATATTTTATTTCTTATTTTGATATATATAGCTAACGTTTAATTTGATAAATAAAATCATCAGGATCGTATTCAGCCAAATTCGAAAAGACTATGAAATTAATAATACTTGGGATATCTAAACACTGCAATATAAAACAAATTGTATATTCAATTTACATATTAAAATAATTTTACATTAGTAAATATAGTCCTGCAAAAGCATTATACAGCGTGTTCAATTAAGTCTGCACCCTATAAGACCCTATTCTATTTTTGTATTATCTAAATAAATACAATGCTAATAATAAGATTATTATTCACTTTTCATAAATTACAACAAACAAACAACAAAGTACAGACCTGACGAGAACTGTCAGTGGGACATTGCCGCTACGAAAGGTACGTCTGCATCGTAAATTGAACGATTAATAGGTCGTGCTTGCGCGTAATCTAAACATCAACCAATAAAATTTTTGTAAGTCAAATATTAGGATTAATCACAGACCTCCCTTTTTCTCTATTTCTTCCAACGTAATGTGTTAGAAGGATATAAACAATCAATGACGCACACCAAAAAGGCTATTATATGAACTATAGTAAATTTTCTTTGTCGCTACTTATTTGCTTCGAATCTAGTTGTTACATTAAATCCAATGATGAAACAACTAATAATAATAAGGATTTGCGAAACCTGGCCTATTATTCATTAGCGTTAGCTTCAATATGCACCAACTTCTTCATAAATGCAAATGACGTGACTTGAATGTTTATTATCTAACCAATTATTCCAGTGTACATCCCAACTACGATTATTGATCAGATTTTGTTACGAGACGTGAAATAAATGTTGATTGCCGACTCCCACATAGTTTTTGACGATTGCAGCGAATTCAAAATGTATACAATTTAACGGTTTCGAGTTGTAAAATTAATTCCGATTTATTTTTGTAGCCCACACAAATAGTGATTGAAGAAATGACGTGAATCTATTTAGATAACGTGGTATGTGTCTATAGGTAATCGTTGAAGAAGAAAATGTTGAGTAAAGATATTGTATAATTTAACCTGTTCTAGTTGACATTACACTGCACTATCCTTATAAACTTTCAAATCTTTATTGCCTGCAAAATTATCGATGCAATAGAAGTAAAGCTTCATATTTATTAAAATGTATACAAAATATTCAGTGTGAGAACATTATCATTTGTAATGTGCTGCTTTATGCTCCTTCTACGTTTACCTTCTTCTTTATTCACGTTTTTACCGTCTCTTCTAAAACTTCCTTCCAACAATCTATTTAAATTCCGTTTTAGATCTTCATCAGTCTCACATCCTTCCTTACTCTCGTTGATACTTTCTTACTGAACTAACACACCTACAAATGCTTTGTAAGTTTATGTGATGCGATACCAAGCAAGGCGAGTTATTTAACAGCAAATCTTTTATCAAAATATGTGGAGTTTGACACGATTGACAGATACCAAGTTACGTCGCACGAACTTCAGTTTTCATTGGCGGAATCCTGAATAACAAGATATAAAACAATACAACAACTGCTTAAGCTGCGTCCTCACCGAGTCGACATGGTCGATCAACAAGCCGACAAAACTGCATCCGTCCACACCAGAGTTGGCAGAAATGATGTCGATCAGACTAATCAACATGTCTGACGAAGATTCATTAGCAATTTCCATAATGGCATCGTGCCTCATGTTTCTGTTTTTATAATTATTAGTTCTGGAATCCCATAGATTTGATTTTAATTTTTATGCCTCAATAAAAGCTATGACTTTGTCTTGTTCATGAAAACGATTCGACATGACGATCGATTTATTTTGTCGATTGCAACGTACACAAAACGACACTGTCGATCGACAGTATCGACTCGGTGAGGACGCAGCTTTATAAACGCATGAATGTTTTGTTTTCGATTACCGAGTAAGTGGTGGAGTGGTTACGCTCTCGACTTGCATTCGGAAGGACCGGGGTTCAAATCCCAGGTCTGCCTGACCTGCTATGAGTTTTTTCAGAGATTTTCTCGTAGCAATAGGTGAATGCTGGGTCAGTACACACTTCTCAGGCACCTATCACCGTTCCTTCCACTCCCATCCCTTGAACCATAAACAATCCTTGTTCCTTCCAATGTTGGCTGAAGAGGCTCCGGAAAGCCTATAGCGGCCCGCTCCCCTCGAGGGGGGAGAATGAAAATCGATCCTTCCTTTTTTGTTTTCGACCAGCGGGAATCACGAATAACGAATAACGAAGTTTAACGAGTTTATAAATCCAATTTTATGCCTGATGCGAATTGGGAGCTTGATTTACGAGGAATTTTTCTAAATTTGCATCATTGTCGTTTGTTTTTATGATTTGACATCAAAAAAATTCTTATCTGAGAACTTTAATTTGCGTGTATTCTCAAAGACCTACACAATGCCATGTTTCATGCGCATTTTGTAAAATGCCATGTAAACAATGTAATCGAAAGTTATACCGTTCTCATAAGAACGTGACTCAAATTCCGAAGCATTGTGGTTGGTCAGGATATTACAATATTTATGACGTTGATACTATCAGTTCATGATATATAAATGCGAAGGGTTAAATAGTTTCAGTTTGTTAACATATACGTTAAATTCAATTTAAACGTTAAAGATTAATTTTAGAGGGATGATAAGGTCGACCGTTGTGATGAATGGCTAATGTGTGTTGTGGAATAATGAATTAAGGGACTGTTTCATAATCATTTTCGAAGGATACTTTAAACCGAAAGGCATTGATTGATTGGGTCAGCACCACCAGTCAGAGGCTTAGAGTCCTCGGCACCTCAGTCTTTAGGCTCTTTGTGCTCTTGGTTGTGCCGTTTATGTGAAGAGAGCAGTGGTCCTTAATAGGCTCAACAGTCTTTTCACTAGATCCTTCTTGAAGAAATCATTCCTTGAATTTTCCAGTCCTAGAAGTCTATATCTCCAATGAGATATTGCTTCACAATCGAAGATAATGTGAGAGGATGTTTCCTCCTCTTCCATGCACAACCGACAGATAGGTTCCTCCCTATATATGCCGATTGTATGCATGTGCTTCCTTAGGGTACAGTGACCGGTGAGTAAACCTGACTATCCTTGTCTTGCCCCTGCTAAGGTATACCGAAAGGCACACCCTTTAAGTAATAATGTGGTTTTATTATAATGAAACCAATCTAAAGTCGACTTAAACCGTAAAGTACCGAATTCTAGCCATGACATAGCCTGGCTTGTACAAATAGCTGTGTATATTGAATGTTACTTGCGCATTAATAAAAAAAGTAATGAATATTGTAGGGATAGAGTCATAAAGCCAATGGAGCCATTATTGTTAACCATAAGATATCATACATTGAACAATGTCTTTTTCTTTTTTCCACTAATCAGTAATAAGCCCTTTTTCATCACCACTAGTTAACAATATATAAATGCCTTCGAAGCTCCAAACCAAACTAGTTAATGTAACTGTTCAACTGTGTTCAACACATCTGGTAAAAATGAGAGCAAAAATAAGAAATCCCCCAGTTTCAGGGATACCACACAATAAAAAACGAGACATGAAATGATAAAGAGCATTTTAAATAAAGACAAGTTCGAAAATATTTATGAAATTTAACCTAATTTGTCGCAGTTGGAAAGGACACTTTGCCTAAAAGCCTCCTTTTCATAAAGTTGACTTTACTAACATATGAAATCGGCCCTAATACACCTATACACTCGAAGATTATTTTATTATATTTGGTTAGTAAAATACATCAAAATATATGTTAAGATAAAAGCTAAACACTATTACAACGGCTTGCAAATTTGAAAATTACTTTTCAATGAGCAGGACCGTTCACAAAGAAGCAACAACTACGTTCCTGGCTATATGCCACGAAGGAGATTGAAAACTGGGTTGGTATATCTGCAAGACATAACCAACCATTCGTTACCTGAACTCATTGATGGTTACGAAAATAAATGTATTGTTTTCAAGAATTATTATTTTGTGGTAAATCTTACGACGAAGTGGTTGTCTTGTCGACTTCTTATAACTCGCTTCGTACAAATGAATGACACATTTTGGTGATATAATTTGTCAATTCGTTCTGTTAAACTAGTTCTTAAACGCGTTATATGGTTACCTACTAAGACTAAGTAGTATATTTTTCCAGATCGGTTCTTTAAAAAGAAACCAATTCCTTTAAAAGAAGGATCTTCGTAAAAGTGTCAACTCTCGACATCCTCCGAATTAACATTTTCCAAACTCCCATCTTTTTCCATAATCCAGTTCGAGGATTCTAGCCCTTCACTTCCTTTTTTTCCAAATCCTATTCTAATCCCGATCCAATAAACTTAATAACTTTGAACAATAAAATGAAATTAAACGTGTCAAAGGACCCTCTGTTTGTGGACCTTTTTCCTTCTGGATTAGTTGAATGTTTTATTCAGATTTTTTTAGAATAAGTTTTTTTTTAATTAGAAAAGCTTTCGTTGAATTACATGTAAAAGAAACCTGAGAAATTCGGATGGAAGGGAATTGGGTATATAATTTGAAAATTGAAATTACTTTACATTTGGTGAAATTAAAATAAACTTGTGAATTTTGGCAATATGTCTAAAGCCGGTCCCAGACACTACGTGTATTTGGCAAACATTTGGTATTCGAACTTATTCGCGTAGCGTGTGGGAAGTTAACTTTGGAAAATATTCGTCCTTCGTCATTTTCCCGGCGCTGGTCGGAAACTAACACGAAGTAAAGGACGCGTAGTTCGGCGAAGTAAACTACATGTACCTTTGCTATACTACGGCACCGTGTGGGAGATCAAGCAAACATTCGTGCAAATGATAAATATTCGCCAAATACACGTAGTGTCTGGGACCGGCTTAACACAAAACGTAGAACATTGCAAAAAGAATAGCGTCATTTATTATCTATTCTTATTATGGTTGATTTCACAGTCCTCCATGGACAATTATAATTTTTATTTACAATCGGTGGTTCAAAACATAAGGAAAGTGACTCATTTCTTACATTCACTTTCACGATAGCTGGAAAAGTAAACAGGAATGTCTTGGGAGACCGATTTATAAGGACAAAATTCAACAACTGCATTTTCATTTTACAATACAGCAAAGTAAGGATAATCCACTATATCTCGAGAAAAAATGTCTTATTTGAAGTGAAAAATTTTCTTTGTATATGTAAAATAATTTTGAATAAGTCGGCCAATATGTCGGCCAAGGCGTGGGGGCGAGATGTCGGCGAATATGTCGGCCAAGATAAGAGAAGAAAGATGAGAGATGTATCTTTTCTAATTCCAGGAGGTGAAACCACAACACTTGTATTGCCTGTACCATCTGAAACAAATGAAAATAAAATTAAAATTGTCAAAATATAATTCATCAATGTAACAAAATGGGTATACTAAGACTTTTGAAAAGCATCCATCAATTTAAAAAAATCATACAAGACACAAAATGCTAAAATTTGAACAGGAAACTCTTGAGAGACCGATTTATAAGGAAAAAATTCAACAATTGCATCAAATATACATCAAAATAGGGATAATCCACTATATTAGTTTCGCGGCCGTTACCCATAGCAACGGCTGCGAAACCAAACGTCACTTCCAAATTTGACATTTCTAAAATACTACAAAGACAAGGATTATTTTTTATTGAATCCCAACAAATACATAAGTAATTATATTATTTAGGATGAATATTAACATTAATTGTACAGTTTGTATTATTACTTATATTTACTCCAGAAGTTGAAGCAAGAACTGTCAAAATCATTTGTATGTATTGAAACATATCATTTCCATAGCACACATTGTTAAATAAATTGAACTGCTGTTGATTTTAGAGCAATAATATATTTATTTATAATTATCTAGTTTAATAATTTCAATGATTGAACGAAAAATAGTGTGTATGCCATGGCCGTGAAACTTTTTAACGACCTCAGGATTATCTTGCCTCGGCGATAACTGTTCTTTCGGTACGTTAAAAAGGTATTTCGCGGCCCAGGCATACAAATAACTATTTCCGGTTAGAAGCATGTGTCACTTTTCTGAAGTTTGTGTCACTTTTCTGAAGTATGACAATATTGTGTTAAGCTGGTTTTAAAAAAAAAGCTAATGGCTTTCTTTGCTTTTCTACGGAATTATTCTCTCAACCGCAGCTTCTTGGACTTCCGGAGGAGTACAAATTAATTCAAAATAAGACATTACGTACTTGTTTGAGCATAAACATTTCGTGACAGTAAGAATATTTGATGACATAATTGTCAAAACCAATAAATGAGTAATATTGCCTAGCATCAGATTCATGAAGTTCTTTGTCGAAAAAAATATTAAATTGTGATAACAATTTAAAAGCTTGTAACTAAGCGATTGTGAATAAAATAGTTTACATACCACGCGAGAAGGATCATTCCAGTCACGACTTTTAGCGACTCTAACAAAGCCTAGACTGTAATGATCTACTTCCCCGCTAGGTATGTAATATACTATTATGAAACTGTTGCTAGGCAATATAAAATATTTTTTCTGTTACCAAATTTTGATTTTTTTCGCTTAAACAAGTACATAACCTGTTATTAGAGTTGTTATCGTTGTATGGTGTTCAACATAGGTTCTATTCCAAACTATTTTTGTATATCTACAAGTATTTTGTCCATTTTTGCATCCTCCTGAATATTCCTTAAAAACTTTATTTCTATCGTCTGAATTCTGCTTTTTTCTGTTTGAAAAGATTCCAGCTCTCTCATCCATGAATTAGGACTGGTTTATTTCGTTTTTCTTGTGATTTCTCTTCTACCTAGATGTTTCTTACAGAGAGTTTCTTTGTTCTTTCCGATCTAATATTTTTGCAACATGTTTCATTCTTTTTGTGCTCCCACATATTTGAAATTAAGAAATCGCTTAGTCCCTCGGACAAATCGTCGTAACTCGGCAATTTAAACAATAAACTAGATGTTTTGCTATTATAATAGCAAAGTATACTTTTGATGTTCTGCTCGACACCAAAAGTTATCATATGACTATTAAATTGTTGTTTTGAACTCTTATATTTGGCTTTTCAGTTAAGTGGTTTTTAAAAGTCGGTTTTTTCTTTATTTAAAAAATATTTTAATAACAGTAATATTTTGTTTTCGTCTTAAAAATACCTTTTGACTTTAATATTTATCACAGTCCAGTCCGACTTGTATTAAATTACATTTTAAATTACTAAATAGGTCTAATTAAAGCCTCGGAGTGTAAAATTTGTATACATTATAAACTAATTATAATAATAAACAGCAGAAGGGCTATTAATCTTGCTAAAAGAGAAATGGAAAATAATGACCTTCATTTATTTTCCTCGCCAGAAAATTTTAATTTAGTGAAAAAATTTAATTACAAATTAGTATAGCGGAAAAAATGAATCCTAGATTTAAACGAAAATGGGTTTTAACGAATAAAAACGGAAAATAACAATACTCTTTTGTAAAACTAGTTGAATTAATTTTTCAATCAATTGCAGATGAAACTTGATTTGGAAATACAGAAGTGGTGCAGTAATTACATTTTTCTACTATCACTATCGAAAGTCGTCTTTTGTGCCTTGAAAAGCAACTGCAAAGTTGATGTTTTCCGCGAGCTGTCATAATTTGACATTATTGGCGCTCTTAAGCAGAAAGTAACTTTGAAGCACGCCCAATTTTATTTATAGATAAAAGAGAGCTAGTAGTTAATTTTGGTGTGATAGCAGAAAAAATCTTGCGTGCATTTAGAGCAGAAAGTCTTTCTGCTCTTGATACACAAATAGCTATTATTTCATACTGTTCTGTAATAAGCTATTTCCCAGACTCATTTAGGTCCGGGAAATAACTCATTACTGCCCGGGAAATTTTTATTCCCCGGACTGCTTAAAAAAAAAAACACAATATTCACATTTTTGAAAGATTTTATCTTTAAAAGTGGTATTCCTTCTCATACCGAACTGAAGACTTCGTAGGCAACAATTAACTGGTTGCTTTTAGCGTTCATGGGCCACACAACAACAATGTTACCCAAGAGTTTAATAACTGATCGTGGAAAAAGTTACACCATTTAGACCTGTTTTCTATGCGCAAAGCTCAACATTCCAGAATAGTGGGCAGTTGCTAAGCAATTAGAAAATAACAGTGCGGTAATATTCTTTACCTACGACCCCCCCTGTAGTCAGTCAATAACACACAGTCGGCATCAATGTAATGACGTCTATTACGGACGGTAAAAAAAACGCACAGCTGTAAAGTAAATCGCACGGCTTTCCTAGCAACATCTTAGCAACTGTCAGTAGACGTCGCCATTTTATTCAAAAATATGGCATAAGCCGTCAAAACATCAAACTTAAGTAGGCCGCAATAGTGATTTGCGAACGAACTGTCAAGAAACTGTCAAAAAACTTTTTTACTGCGCGACATATATGCGCGACGAGAGAGACAGTGTGTCGCGCAGTTTCTTTTTGCCACGACGACAGGTTAACCAACTAGAATGTTGTATGTATTTGAATTATTAGTAGAAATTGAAAATTATATTTTGAAAAATTATAGAAAAATTGTAATATAGAAAAAAAACAGAAAAAATCAACGTACGTGCGTAGACAATTAAACTTATAACTGGTTTGTGTATTTCTGTAAAGTTTTATTCAATTAATGAATATAGCAGGTGCAAGTAATAGAGATGAAAGTTTACCAAGCACCTCTAATGTAAATGTTGTTTCTTATGATTCAACAAGCAAAGGAAGCGATTTACCATTTGTGTTCAATAACTGCAATGTTACTATAAACAATTATTATAATAATTAATAGGTATTATGGAATTAAATGTTATATAATAAAATTATTTAAAAATGTTGATGTTGTTCATGTATTATTAATAATAAGAGTATAAATACAAGTACAAGTAGGTCGTAGGTAAAGGATAGTACGTAACTCGTGTTGTAAAGCATTTTACGCACTCACGGAATTACGCTTTTCCATTCGTGCTTAAAATGCATCTTACCACACACGTTACGTAATATACTATACCGCACTGCTGTAGCGTGCGGTAATGTTACAAATGGATTATTACAATAAAATGGAACAAAGTATGGTTTTAATTTTTATATTGATAATTGTTGTTAATATTCAAACTCACTGATTACATCTTGAATGAAATATTTTTTTTTATTAATTTTTTAAATGTAAATCAACGATCGAAAAAAAAATAGTATGTATAATTCGTGGGAAACGCATATTCTCAAACTCCTGTGTTACCAGACAAAATGTTAACGATGTAATTATGAAAGTGATTTTCAATATACATTACTTTATCTTCTGTGCACAATTCAAGCTTCAGTCAAAATTATTTATTCATTCACAAAAATGTCATCTCGTTCTATTCCATGGAAAACATTGCAAACATTTTCTGTAGCTTTCCTACTTCTTCTTTAATTTACGGTTTTTCATATAACTGGACCATTGTCTAGTCAGCCCAATGAAGCATTATCTGAAGAAGAGGATTAGCACTCTCCATATCTTTGTTGGTATTTATTATCTCTTGCTAGATTTACAAGTCAAGTTTCGTCCATTCATTCCAGTACCTTCTTTTCTATCGTCCACCTAACTACATATTGAATATTATTGTAAATACCTTGAGGTTTTCTTACTACTTATTATTTCTGTCCTGATAATCCTAGATTACATAACCCTATTAAACACCTCCTATAAAATAAATTTCTCAAATTCAGTTCTCATATTAGTGAAAATTGTAAACAATTCTCTCGTTCCATGTAGTTTTTGTTTGTTGCTTCAGCTCAACTCAAACATAAGTGCAAATTTTGTACCTTTTGTAATAGCATAATGGTTATAGCGTAAGTCAACTGCAGAAACACTATTATTCCGTGAAATGGAGAAATGTAAATAATTGCCTCCATTCATATTCGTCACGAGCAAATTTAAATTTAGTTAAAAAAAGTTCATTTGTCTGCGACGGAGTTTTTTTTGTGCTTTGGGCGAGAAAAGGAAATTATTGACCGGAAAAATGTTTCAGAACGTTTTATTTTCTAAACATTACATCGTGATTTCTTTAACGAACTGCGTTTGTTGTTTGATGTTTCCACTCACAAAATTTATAACAACCAAGGGCATGAGTAAAGAAGTTTTTTTTTTGACTGTATACCATTTGTTTATGTGCCATTTAACAAAATAGCAAATTGGAATGAGACCTATGAGTACGAATTATAAAACATGGACTATCAATTCAAGAATAAATGACCCCTTAAGTTGGTAAAGTTGAATTCATCTGTGGATATAATTTATTACGTAAATTCTATCTTCGGAAAGATGAAGTCAGGTAACAATTCACATGACCAGCAAATATTATCTGCAGAATCCCATACTGCAAAAATGAATTCTAGACAAGTTGACAAAAAATAATTCAATAACTAGCAATTCTCAGAGCAGTTTTCCATAAAGGAAGTCAGAAGATAGCAATTCATCTGGAAGCAATTCTGCACGGAATAAATCGATAGGAAACAGGTCTACAGGAAACAATTCAACAGGAAGAAATTATCCACATAGCAAGTCTACAGCAAGCAATTCTACAGGAAGCAATTCGGCAGGAACAATCCAGCAAGGAGCAATTACCAGGAATTAATTCGAAAGGAAACAATTCTACGGGAAGTAACTCTCCACAGAGTAAGTCGACAGGGAGTAATTCCTCAGAAAGTAGTTCTATAGGAAGCAATTCGACCGAATAATTCAGTAGGAAGCAATTCTTCACTGAACAATTCGGCAGGGAAATATTCGTCAGAAAGTAATTCCACAGGAAGCAATTCTCTACAGAGCAAATCGGTAGGGAGTAATTCCACTGGAAGTAGTTCTACAGGAAGCAATTCGATAGGAAACAATTCTACAGGAAGCAATTCTCCATAGAGCAAATCGGTAGGGAGTAATTCCACTGGAAGTAGTTCTACAGGGAGCAATTCGACAGGAAACAATTCAGTAGGAATAAATTCTGCATTGAACAATTCGGCAAGTAAATATTCGTCAGAAAGTAATTCAACAATAAAGCTATTTTCCACTGAGCAGGTCGACAGGGAGTATTCCACAGTTAACAATTCAGCAGGGAAAAATTCACCAGAAACTAATTTTACAGAAAGAAATTCTACAGGAAGTAATTCTCCACAGAGCAAGTTGGCAAGGAGTAATTCCATATGAAGCAATTCTTCACAGAGCAATTCGTCAGGAAATAATACAGCAGGATGCAATTCTGTACAGAGGAAGCAGTTCAACAGGAATCAATTCGACAGGGAGCAATTTCTGCTACAAGGAGCTGTATCTTAGTTTTACTTAGCTATGTTGTATGAATTTACAATATTCAAAAATATAAATCTTCCCACATTTACCAAACTGTGAATCTTTTATATGATTTTTACGTTACGAACTTCATATCATTCATTTTGTGCGTTTTGTTACCATCACACAAAATTTTGACCTAAAAGCTGTTTTTTTGCAAACTTTTAGTTGAAACACAAATGCGTTCGAAATGAGAAGCTCAAAATGTTGCCGGTAGTTACACATTCAACTAGAAGGAGCTGAAATTTGAAATTGGTTTCCAAATCGTCCTCCTGTGCTTACAAGTTGAATGTCTATTTCAGCTGAGCGATTATATAATCGTTTACGTAGAACAAAGCTTATAATTTCTGGTAAAGCTAGCTTAAATATAATTTTGCTGCGGTAAATATCTTGCATCGTCTTCAAACGGAAAACTGATCAATTCTCATCACATCTAGATACTTCAGCTGCTATATTTATTTCTTAAATATTATTTACACCCACAAATAAGCTTTTCACTCTCTCTTACTCGATACAACATTTTTTTCCATTCTATAGCTGCATATGAATATTTTTTTCGAGATAATATTGCTTCAGCATGTTAAAATGTAGTCTGCTTCATGGTAACACTTTCGAGCATGTCATTGTTCTTCTTATATATACGCGACCTTGAAGAAACACTTTGTGTCAAATGAATTATGGAAATCATACTTTATACCTTACATCCTATACCTAATTTGAATAATGTCACCTATAAAAAATATTTATTACGTTCAGATTTACATCGTTGTAAGCGCCTTACTAATTTATATCCAAAACGTAAAAGCAATATTGTGAGATTTGCAAATTACCCCAGGGAGCGAGCGAATTGCAGGACTGGACCGAAATGAAATCAACACAAATTCAAGTTTTTCTCTATTTTTCCTCTGATAGAGTATGACCTGATGTATTGTTGGGGTTATTTAGAGAGAATCAATTAGGTAGGTATAGTGATACAAGTGAAATAGAGAAATTAATGAGTAAAAATCTATTTACTTCTCTGTTTCATATACTTTGGAATCTGCAATATAGCTCATCCATTATAAAAACCGTTTTCCACGTGACAAAGTGCCGATACCGAGACGTTCCTTTGTATTATGTCATTCGTTTGTTGCTGTTAATCTCTACTGTCAATCTCTATGTTTTGCCGCTTTAAACTTAATAAATATTGAAATTTATATGTCGCATGTTATTAAAAAATATAAATATAATATATTTAAATAAACATTTTGTAATTAAGTATAATTAAATTACTGTAAATCTGTTCTTATTGGAGCAAATCTGCTGAAACAATTAACCAGTCGCTGCTAAGAACTTGTGGCCTCATTACTCAATTATTTTAAACAAGCACGTGATTACAATGGTCCATTTCTACCTTTGACTACTACAAAAAAGAGAAGCTAGCAATTTTAACTTAATATGTATATCCATATCTATTTAGAAGAATATTTGATAAACTTCATTTTGCATTTACTATTATACTTATACTATTTCAAGTGCTTGGCAACATATTCCAGTTATGACAGTCATGGAAAACGGTTTTTATACTATACGAGCTATATATAAGTTTTTTGTCTACTTTTGGTATACTTTGAACCTTTAACTGCGAAAATATCGTGTGTTATGCCTCAATCATCTTTAACCTCAATTTTCCCAAGGACGTTGATAATCTGTTAATGGGTATACACAAAAACATAGCTTCTAGGGTCAGTAGGCTCCTTGTTGGGCTATTGCACGGGGATGTTCAAGGAGAATGATTTCCACTTTAACACTCCTCTCAGCTTGACTGTATTTCTTCTTATTAGGCCGTAGTGCTATATTTTTTTTGTCACATCAGACCTTGAGCAATTGGAAACGCACGATTTGTGTCCTTTAGCGTGGGGGGTTTCATTCGCCTTGACCCAACATATATTTCCAAGGTGGTTTCATAATCGTCTCCGCTATCTTCACCCAAACTAGATTCTGAAGCCTAAAACTCTCTTCTCTCTTCTTTTTTCTACAGAACCTTACAGGAGTAAAAATGAGTCCAGTCTCAAATTATTCTTCAGTTGCTTGAGGATGCTTTGATCAGCCTAGTGAGGTGAATATTTACTGTTATTTCCCAGAAGTAATGAGAGAATTGAAAAGTCCGCTGTGGCAGAGACCTGCTAATGCAGATATTCTGTAAATTTTTGTGACTTTCTGTACTATTTCATCAGCACAATTACTTGAATCTTGGTAACGTAATTGAATGAACTTTGAAGACAATAATTTGGGATATCACTTGTATCATTGCACTTTGTGATAGGTTTATTGTAGCCTGTATGTAATGAAATTACTTTTTGATACAACTTCATAAGTAAAATTCTCAATATATTATTCCGTATTAGTTCTATTCGACTACATAATAAATTACTGTTGTCCAGTCTAAATAAAGTAAAAAGTCCGGTCCTGAGTACATTATTAACTCGAGATGAAAACTGCTACTAACCAGGAGTTGTAGAGCTGCAACCCCTATCAGTGACCACTCAGCATCCTGCAGCCCCGGGGGGCTCGTCAACTTACCCCCAGTGTTTGGTTACGCCTTATTGGCTGACGGTGATCTTGACTCTCTTGGCTCTTTCCGACTCGCTCTCATCCACACTATCACTCAATAAAACGAAATTCGATGTTTCATTGTTACTTTCGAGCTTGAATTTCTCTGGTTTTCGACGCTCTATTTTGAATCCTATTATGCCTCTATTGCTGGATATTCCCGCAGGATGTTTTGTTATCGTCGTTTGGGACCAAAATATAAGTAATTTTTGGGTAAAAGGATGCAATTCAAATATTCCGGTGTTGAGGCAGAAAATTTCACTGACGAGTATACAAAATTCTATTTTTATCTCTAGCCCTACAGACACGTTTTTATTAAATCGGTGTATAAAGAAACAAGGAAAATAAATAAAAAAGTAAAATAAAAAGTATTCAATAAAGTATTATTACAACCTCCTGTAAAATTGACGTATTTAGTAAAGCGTGTTACCAATAGAACTCGAAGAATAAATATACTATTCTAACACTTCACAGAGTTTTGAATTTTTTTTCCAAAAACAGTGAATGGAAACGACAAACCAAAACAAGAAATCTGATAAATTTTGACAGCATAAATCCCGGACACGCCAGCCAACTTTTGGACCGTAATTTCCACTGTTATATGATTAATTATTCCATTTACACTTTGGATATTTAGATTTTGTTCAGTGGCTGCAATTGTTACTACAAATGTCAAAATTGCAAACTTATCGTAAATGAACCTTAGTCTTAGAGCCGAAACCGGTCTGCAGGTTATGTTGTCCCTTCTAACTGCAAGCCAGAATGGTTGGTTAAATCTTGTAGATCATACCGACCTCGTTTGACTAAGAAGTGTAGCCCGGGAAGTAGTTGTTCCTTCTTAGTTGAACGGTTACTATTTTTAAAAAATATGTTTCAAAACTTTGTGTTAGAAAAATGTATTTATTTTTCGATATCTATTTAAAAAGTATTCAGTTTAAATAAGTAAATAGTCAAAAATTAACCTATAGAATTTTTTTATAGTTTTATAATTTTTATTAAAAGCGGCGAAGCAGAAGCGTCCAAATCCGTTTTCTCATCCGGTTGTCGTAGCGAACTGATATTTACATCCTCCCTTAACGCACCCTCTACAATTTGCAAAACTTACCGATTTAATTGAAATCGCGGCACAGACTCGGCACCCCATCTCTTATTACCGAAATAGCAGTCTGGGTTCCTTCCCTTATTACTTTTATTATATTTACCCCCAACTTCGCCTCATAATCAATTCTTTACAGATTACACGCCGAGGTAATTTTAGGAGAGTTATAAGTTCATAAAAGTTTCGGCAAGAGAGTCTGAACAGCTTCAACGATTAGTCGTACGAGATTTGGTAATTATCAATTTCATATCCTTAACATGTGAAAGCTGTGCTAATTGATGCAAGTAAACCTTAAAGTAATATTGCTAGATTTGTAGGTCGTGCCCTTGGGAAAGTTTTAACACGGGACTGACTGGAATAAACGTATTGGAATGGAAATATTGGAACTGGCACAGGGATTGAATATCTTATGAATTGTCATGTTTAGTTAATTCAAATACAGGGTGTTTCAAAAAATGGTGTCTCTGTTAGGATAAGTACAGCTCTGAAAAATAAGTGGAGACTGCTTAGTGAAAAAATGCAAGGAGAACAGAGTAATTTTGACCTAGGAGCCGAGGCATCGAGGAGTGGAGGGCAACGAGAAGGCCGACACGACACGAAAAAGGGATCAGAGTCTCTATTTATCGGACCTGAACAATTTTTTGGGATTGCGGAAAGCACTGCTAGATCAGTAGAGTAGAACAAATCTAAGCATTCTGTCGGGACTGCTTACAGGACATTGTCGACTAAATTACCACCTAAAGAAGGCGAGTCTGGTTCAGACCTCGGATTGTCGGCTCTGTAATTTGGAGGACGAAACTGCAGAGCACATATTTTATGCTCATGCCCAGCTATGGACAGGGTAAGTTATAACATATTCGGTTTTAGTACCTTAGAACCAAACGACTTCAAAAAGATGGTGGTGAATTGTAATCCCTAGAGGTGAGCCATAATAGACCCAACGGGGGTTGCAGTGGAGGTGGCGAGAAGGAGAAGGAGAAGAACCTAAACTAACCCTGGTGGAAAAATATTCGTAATGGTTTCTGTGTTGAAAAAAAAATTGTTTATACATTTCTTACGATTATTTCGAAACTACTACCAACATTTTTGGAAAGCTAATACATCCCATGATGCGCTAGTAATTAATTAGATTAATTATGTTTAAGATCACTTAATGGACTTCAAAAAAGATATATTTAAAACTACTCGTTACGAACCGTGTGACTAGCTCCCTCTATGAGAGTCTAAACTAATTCATGGAATATGTCAGCTTCCAAAACATATTCATACCAAAATTCCAATACAATGTTGCCATGTAGCTTCGACATTATCATAAAAAATGGGTATCTTGAATATAGATATGTCGGTACGAAAATTGGATACTAGGAAAACACATTTGTTTTAATTATCCTAGCCGATATTGTTGAAACAACCTGTATATGTTCAAAGACTTGGTCAATGGAGTGTGTAAAGGTTAAAATATAATGATTCAAGGAACAGTGAGGGAAATGTGGTCCTTATTAAACATCTAACTTTAGTATTGATAGTTCTATGTATAAAAGGCATTTTTATATTTGTTTGTCTTAGCGGACAATGAGAATAGTTCCCTTGAATTTTTAAAAATACCCCATACAAACTGTATTGTTACTCTTCCTAACGGTTTATTCAAACAATAGTTTTAGATTATAGGATATAAAAAAAATGCCGTGTTTAAACTTAGTTCCTATTTGAGGGAAAAGCTGTCAGTAAATAGAAACAATGAAAGACGTGACCAACTAGTTGATTTTTAATAATAATAATAATAATAATAAATTACTTCCCCCCGCAATCCAAGCATCTTGGTACCTATTTAAATGAATAGTTTTTAATACTCAATCATGATAATTTAATTAACACCTTAACATTAAGAAATGGTAATCAATTCAACATTCGAAATAGCTTCAAGTCTACTTATACTTTGAGATCTATCCTTACAAAAAGTGGACCAAAAAAATTAAGAATAAAGTTCCAAAAACTGCACATATCAAACTTCCTGTGAATGCTACAAATTTGATGTAGGTGAAACATCTTGACCATTAAACCACTTAAAAATAGTTATGAAGTGGTTTAACAAAAAAATACTAACAATTAACTTTCAAAAAAAATTCTACTTACCATTCCTTAAAAGAGTAACTTTACCAGTGACCATTTTGAACAAAACGCCATCATAAATCATCCTGTAACAAATATTAAATACTTAGGGGTAATTATAGACAGAAACTTAAAATCGGATTACCACATTAGATACATTGTAAAAAAATTACAATTTATTCTTTATAAATTTAAGTATTTAAAAGAATGTGTTCCGTTTAAGTATCTCAAGTCTTTATACTACGGTTTAGTGGAAAGTCACCTTCGGTATGGCATACTTGTTTGGGGTAGTGCCTTAAAAACTCACATGCATTCCTTAGAAGTTCTTCAGAAGAGATTTCTTAAGATAATGCTATAGTTCTTCCAAAGTTAATGTGATGACCCATATTTTTAATCCCTTTGAAGGAAAAAGCCGCCCGCCCAATGGCGTGCATATACATTTTTAATAAATTCCAATATTGTGAAATAATGTTATTCTACTATATCAATTTAAATGAAAAAAATTAACTTGCATACAAAATTCATAAAATTTGTAATACACGTTTTCCTCTAGAACACGTAGTATCTAGAGAACAGTTTTTTGTATCGTCAACCCAACCATATTTTAAAGGTGGGTGTATATCCTCATACAGTTTTAATTATAATATAATTACTATTACTACTATTTTCTTACATATTAAGTTAAAATGTATTTTATTTTATATATTTATTCATGTAATAAAACCGTAAGTATTGTTTGAATAACAAATAAATGAATAAACCCTTGACAACATCATGCGTATCAAACCAAGTTTCGTCTAAATAAATTATAGTTCTATTTGAATCACGGTACCCTTTTATTTTGCGCAAATACTCCTGTCTAAGTTCAGAGATACGCCGAGATTCCATTATTACCATTCGATTAACTAACTTCTTATATTTAAATCCACAATTTAATAAAACCGCGCATCATCTTGGACTGTTGTTTCAAATGGTCTCCAAAATGCCATTCTAATTAATTATATTATAAAACTCACCCCAACGTCTACGAACAAATGAATATTATATTAATATCAATTCACTGACGCAACCTAACCACTACACCATCAAAAAGGTATTATATTAATGATACCTTTCTACACTAGATCACCTACACTTTCATATAAATACCTATAACAATTCACTAAACTCACTCAACCAAGAAATATATATTATATTAAATATGTCTTTAAAACAAAATTCACACCCGACCGAACCACAACACAACCATCCCGAACACCCTCATGACCGTATAATTTTTTCTGCGAAAATCGTCCAACGGATTATACTTCGGTTATTTCGTTATATTACGGTGAATACTGCAGTTGATGACTGGTTGTTTCGAAGTCTTTACTGCACGTGCAACTACGTTTCCATCTCTTCAAAATTTTCTTAAATATAGTATCATATAAAAAGTGGTTTTAATTAATTTTTTCACGGGTGTTACACACTACTGCTTACGGTAGAGCTTGTCTGTCATTTGTCATTGGAATTAATTGTTTTCATACAAATTTGCAGCCTTTCAAATATGTATTTATAAAAGTGGTAATTTAAATAATATGATGAGGAAAGTAACTGAAATTTTATTACAATTAGGGAGAATACATGTTGTTGATCACTGTTTTTTGTATAAAATCTCGGGCCAAAAAGTGATGGTGTACCAGTTCATACTTTGAGCAGTGTAAATTGTATAATAGTTGTGTGACAATATAGACCCTTTTATTATTAACAAAATACCAATTTATAACCAGAAGCTCAAACGTATTTGGTTATATGGTTTTATAAGAATAAATTGAAATTTGATCGAAAATTTAAATGGTATTAATTATTAATTTGAATTTTTAAAAACGAATTTATTAAATAAATTTTCAATACGATTTCACAAATTTGTTTTCATATAAAAAAACGGGTTCCCTGACGCACGGAACTTTAATAAGGTGTTTCGACGCAATATTTTATAGGCCAACAAAACTAATAACAATAAAATAAAATTTTTTATTCAATATTAAAGGCGAGTGTCAGCTCGATGCAACAGCTTAAAATAATTTTCAACACATAAGCTGGTTTTTAAGACCCCAATTTGTTTCACGTAATTGACAAGAGAAGTTATTAAGTTTAACTAGCTGGAGGTACTATAAACAGGGAGCCATAGATTGCTATCTTCTTATGATCATGGCGGCCCTGCGTGGCGGATGGCGGCCACGTTATAAAAAGAAAACTTTACGTAATAAATTTTCCGAAAAAGAAAAATATTATCTTCAGAGACCTAAACTGTTTTTATTATTTATACTCAATTAGTAGGCAGTGTCGGCGTAATGTACAAGGATATATTGAAAAATTTTTAGCCTACTATAGAACCAAATAAAATTTCAATGTCAAAATATTTTATTACCCAACATATTCTCCTCTTAACTGGATACATTTATTACAGCGAACCTGCAACGTCTCTAGATCTTTCAAAAAAAATGTTTCTTCTTGCTCTGCAAACCAGACCTCCACAGCTTTTATTAACTCCTCGTTGGAAGAGCCAAATCTGGTGAATAAGGGAAGAGTTCTAGTAATTCAAACCCTAAATCACGAATTTTTTGCATGGCAATATGAGATTTGTGTGCAGGGGCGTTGTCCTGCAAAAACAAAACACCTTTGGATAGCTTTCCGCGTCTTTTCTCTTTAATTTTTTCCCATAGAGTGGTCAGTAATGTCGAATAGTAATCTCCAGTTATTGTTCTACCCTTATCCAAAAAATCAATCATGATTACTCCATGGCAATCCTAAAAAACTGAAGCAAAAACTTTTCCAGCAGTTTTTTGGACACGAAACTTTTTAGGTCTTGGAGAACCAGAGTGTCGCCATTCCATCGATTGTTGCTTTGTTTCTGGATCATAGAAATGTGCCCAAGTCTCATCCATAGTAACAATTCGGTTTAAGAAGTCTACATCGTTTTCAAATCGAGCACAGATCGAACGCGATGCTTCTACCCTTGCACGCTTTTGGTCAACATTCAAACATTTGGGAATCCATTTTGCAGCAATTTTTCTCATGTCCAAATTGACGTGAACGATGAACGCGTTCGTATGAAATATTCAGTGCTTCAGATATCCGTTTTAGCTCAAATCGACGGTCTGATAAATTCATGTCATGAACTGCATCGATATTTTCGGGGACTGACACAGAAACTGGCCTTCCCGATCGGTCATCATCTTCAAAGGAAAATTTACCTCTTTTGAAGCTTGCAGTCCAATTTCTCACAATCGCATACGAAGGACATTGATCACCAAGGGTATTAAGCATATCTTCGTAAATCTACTTACCTCTTAACCCTTTTAAATACAGGTACTTGATGATGGCTCGATACTTCAATTTTTCGATTTTCACAATTTCGGTGGACATATTTTTTCTTTTAATTTATTGCGTAACTCTGGTTTATTTTTTTGACGTCAAACTTCACACTGACACTTCTAATAAGTTATTGTTCGTTGCTATGGTAACGTAATATTTTGTTTATGCATGGAACTGGTCTAGGGTAACTAGATATCAATACATCCTCGTAACTTTAAAAACTGAATAACTAAACAAATCGGATTTAAAGTCTACGATTTTTTTGGCGTCTGTGGGTCTGTCGACGCAACAGTAGGCTTGAGGTAGTGTTTAGGGTAGTAGTGACAGAGGGGTGGGTAGAGATGTGAAAGACACTTGACGATATAACCGAAAGATGCCCCTATTGAAATAAAAATCAAACAGTTTTTGCATTTTCTCAAATAAAAAATATTAGCCCCTGGATATTCAATCTATTTAGTTTTCGGTTCCATGCCATGTAATAAAAATGTTATTTATACTATAAGGGATATAAGTAGCATTTACTAGTCGAGAACGATTTTGCACCCGAGCGATAGCGAGGGCTGGCAATAAATTTCTAAATATACTTACATCCAGTGAAGTATATAAGATTTTTTCTCCTCCCCGCAGAATTTATTCTTGTATTTTTATTAACTTAATTCGATACTTTTTACGAAGAGCTGTGTTTACGAATTTTCGATGTTACCAATTGTCCGTTACCATTTGTGGGGTTACGAACTGTCGCATTACGGTATGTCTTGTCACCGATAAAACACCTCTTTGAAAAAAATCTGTTGGTGTTATGTCTGGTGTCAGTCTGCATATTATACAGAATGAAGTACAAAGCTTCTACTGAAATAATCTTGGACCCTACACTGAAGTAAAAACTTAATAAATTGGCTGTATGTCGAGATCTTTTCGTGTTAATTTTTTTTTAGAGGTGGAGAAAGTAATTTTGTTAGTTGTCCAATAAATTATCGGCTTCTAGTCCAGTGAATAAAGGCACCAACCTGTTCATCTCATTATTGTCGGACTTGTTAGGTATTCATGTGTAGATTACTCTCTGAAAATATGTCCTCCGCGGGATTTGCGGATGGGGCTGGAAAATGGCCCATGATCCCGAAAATTCAATTTTAGGCCGATATCTCCCGAAATATGCTACTTAGAAAAGTGGGGTTTTGCTAGAAATGAAGTACAGTTCATTACCTACAAAAATGGCCCCCATCATTTTTGTCCCTGGATCAATATTTCTTCCAAAAAAAGGCTTGCAAAAATTTTCCGCAAAACTAAAAAATTTAGCCAAAAATTTTAAAAACCATCGAAAAGAGGACATTTTCAGCTTTCCAATGGTGTGCATTAAAGACCGATATTGCCAATCATTGTTTATCAATTTATGGTAGAGCCGAGAATTTTCAGAAAACTCCGGAAATAAAAAAAAACGTCCCAAGAAAAACATGTTGTTTATAAAAATACACAAAAATTATTTATTCGTTCTTTCGGAATACATTCACCACCTATCAAAGTCCCATTATCCAAAAGGTTTCGGTAAAACTACGGTTAATTTAAGAAATATGAACGGATTGATAAGGGCGGTCAAATATTCAGCAAAAATAAAGTTTGGCCAGTTTTTTCAATATTCCTGGAAAATAAAAAAAACTAAAAAGTTACACGATGTTATAGGTACAGGTCCCTCCTTTCATATGCACTTTGAATCATGAAAAAGGATTCATTTTTACTCAAGTTATGGGCCAATTTGCCCGCCCTCCCATGCCTACATTCACGGAGCGTGCTCCCGGAGACGCCGCGCAGCAGCTCGAAATCCAAAGTACGCTTGGGCCCGTTTATCTCGAAAACGGTTAAACTTTTGACAAAAATGATAAGGATTATTTTTGTTGATAATAAACTGCTCTCCATTGCTAGCAAAACTTCTCTTTGTGTCATATTTCCGGAGATATCGGCGGAAAACTCAATTTTTGGGATTATTTAGAGTAATCTACCCGTGAATACCTACAAGTTGCAAAAAAAAGTCCGACAATAATGAGATGAACCGGTTGGGGGGTTTCTCGGTCTTCATTTACTGGACTATTCGTAGAATACTGAAATGAATTATATAGTAAAACACTTACTAAAAAATTAAAATAAAATCATTCCTAAGTAGTCAGTATCACGTAAACTAAACCGGTTGTATTATTCAAATCAAGGTACTTATTCCGGACAACATTGATGCTATTAATTGCATGAAATTTGTAAATATTATAAGTATTTACTGCTTGATTATGCCGAGTATAAACATTACTTGTTGGTTAGATTATTAACTTGCACTAATAAATAAAGTGGTGGACGTTTATAAAGAATAAAAAAGATACAAGGAAATAATTTTATGCATAATTTTGAATTAATTAAAGCAGTCTACACACAATCTATAACAAAACAATCATTTAAAGATACCTAATGTTATTCCTGTTTCTATACATTATCCCCCGATTTCTCATTTCTCTCAGCACATTTTTGGGTAGCCGACCGGATACTGAAAAAGCGTAAATTCCCTTACAGTATTTGTCTATTCTCTGCCACTTCGACACCCAACTATCTTTTGGATCCATCATGCAAATCATCCCATCAAAATTAGAACTTGTATAATCATAAATATTTTCTTGATTCTTTTTCAACTTCAAAAAACTTTCACAATTATTACAACCATCGTTTTCGAACTGTTCAAAAGATTTGATCAAAGAACAAACGAGACATGCTCGTAGACTTTTGAGTGTATCAGGAACTGCGTCTAAAGACATTTTCAAGTGATTTATTTGAATTATATGAAATGTCTTTTTGATAGGATTGTCTTTATTGACAGTTCTGACAAATACATTTATTCAAACTTTCGTTGATTTAGGACGCGTTGTATCGAACGCCTAAACTCGGTTTAATGATAACTGATGTTTAGACTGATGTAATTGATGATACTAAATAAATCAATATGTCACAGGTTGTTGGGAAATTTACTCAAGACAAACGGACGATTATGAAGTTGAAAATTGAATAACATCTACTTGAGTTAAAATCGAGACAGCCCTTCAAGAAAAGGAAATAATAATATCCTGTTAAAGCATCAATTATGTAATTCAAGAGCATATTTCCAAGAAGTAACAATAAAGAAAGACAAGGTACACATCTGAACTGCTCTTCAGTAATGCAATAGGCACGATGATTGATTTTGAAAAATATCTCTATGATGCATATTATGATGTTTACACAAAACAGACAAACCTATAGAAGTAAATGTTTATAGGATGACCCTGACTAAAAAAAATTAGGTTCCAAACCCATCCACCTGAAGCGCTAGTTGCAATTGAGTTGTCGAAACAGGTCTGGCAGCTAAGGCATTCAGCACGAAAAGAAGAAAACAATTTGAAATGTTCAAATTTTGAAATTCAAATTGTTCATCTTAGCTGTTGTCACCATTGACTGTTCTTTATATGTCAATGGTTGTCACACAAAATACTGTTTGCTGTTGTTTTTTGTGTTTCAATTAGGCACTGTAAGTGTTATATATTAAAGATAGACTAATGCCCGACTTCACCAACCATTTTCTAAAGTTTGGAAATACCTGATACGGTTTTAGAAATTCCCAAATGCAATTTACGTTTCACCAAGCGCTAAGAAAAACCTAAGAGTGATGGGAAATACCTAATATTATGACTCTTAGGTATTACTTAGCGCGTGGTGAAACGTAAATTCCTAAATCCGTTTTAGGTATTACATAACTTAAGGAAATGGCTGGTGAAATTGGGCATTAGTTATTCAAGTAAACAAACAAATGTGTTTATGGCAAATACAGATTCCATTCCGCTATGAAACAGTTCTGAACCCGTCCACTGTGATCGCTGAAATTCATCTTTCATACCTTGACACAGGACTTTCACGTCTATAGGTTATTCTGAGTCTGTTTTTGTGGCATTAGCAGTTTTACCTATTTCGACAACTCTTGCAACTAGCGCTTCAGGTTGATGGGTTTAAAACCTAATTTTCTCATTCTAGGTAATCCTATAAACTTTCACTTCTATGGGTTAGTTTGTTTTGTGGATTTTTGTACGCATAAGCTTTATGCAAAAAAGTTTTGGTTCTTGAAAAAATAGAAATTTAAAAAAAGAAATTTACCCTTTTAAGATACAATTCAAATTTCGCACCAAAACATTATTATAGTAATGGCGTCTCTATGACATCACACATCTGTAAATACTTGAAAAATATTTCACAGCTGGCAGATTAAACATTTATTAACTTTAATTATTTTGTATGATAGTCATGATAACCAGACCATTTATTATTTGACTCAAAACGGGACATTAAGAGGTAGCTAACGAAAAAAAAACCACTTTCTTAAAGTAATTTGTGCAGAAAAAGTTAGTTAGCTTAAAAGTTTTAAATATATTTATATTTATGAGGAACATCTTTGCTTTAAAGTAGCTGATGATGATTTTAAGTAAGAATGAAAGTCTTAGTTATTCCATTCGGTTACTTTTTGCGATGAAATGTAGTTAGAAATTAATGAAAATTGGTCAAAAACTGTTGTATCTTTATTACAGTCAATATATTCCTTTTCAATTAATACATCTAGAGATTTTTTAACTTCATTTTTAAATCTGTCCAATGAAAATCTCCATCTCCATCTCAAATTTTCGCGAGGTTTCCGAAAACGAGACAATTTTGCGCCTTAGAATTCAATTCGGGGACCATAGGACCCGTAATCACAAAAAGGGATAGTTCCGATCAAAACGGGACGCCTGGTCAAGTTTGTCATGAACTGTAACACTATCACACGTTTGCAATCCTTGTCTTAGCTAAGATGGCGGATTGCCATCTGTATTTATATTTTCTCTAAAAAAGTATAATCACAACTGTAACATAAAAATAAGTGATGACTTTAGAATCTTTGTAACCTATACAATTATTTCAAACGATTATTTCAGTTATTCGTAGTGACTGTAACCATGCCTATTCCTTCTATGGATAATCTTATACATTGGTTTTTCAGTTTAAAACCGGTAGTACTGAATAATTCACTGGAACTAATTGGCAATTTCTTGATAACCTTACTCACTTGTCGGAATTTTGACAAATTACATGTATTTAAAGAGATCTGAGCTTTGTAGCTCCGTCCTCTCCAAGCAAAGAAAGATGCTCGACTTCAACGCTCTCCTTTAAACCGTTTACAAGTAGAAAGTGACCCAATAATATAAGAATTTCATAAAGATTATTCGAAAATATAACATTATTTTCGTTCCTTAGGTAGTGGTACATTATTTCAGTTATAACTATGATTTTATATTATGAGAGCTGGTTTTAAGCAAAATTCATTTTTCTTTTCCCTAGTCACGATTTTCTCGGTAAAACATGAGAAACGATCCATGAAAATATGAATTCACATTCGCCGTAGGCAAAAGAATACCTACATAATATCGAATTGCCAATACTATTCTATAAATTTTAAACGGAAAGAATTTCATGTCTCATGACGTGACCTCTTTTGGAACAATCGTAATTTTAATCCGGAAGCATATGGTTGAATTTGTTTCTTTAAAGTTGGGAAGTTTCTGTAGTTGATGATTTTTACGATTCAACGCTTAAGAATAAATAGTATCTGTCAAAAAAGCCAATAATCTTGAGAAATATACTGCTACCACCATTTGGAAATAATGCTTCAAGCTACGAAGTGAGGCTGTGAAGACTGGAAACACCTAATAGCTCGTCTGAAAGAGCTTGAACTTGTATCTCCGAATATCCCGTTTGATTGCCGTGTTTACATGTAGTAGATGCAGTGGAAAAAGGTCTAAGGTTGAGTTGGGACACGCTCTCATTGCAACCGTGATTCCCATGCAGGTTGCACTTCTTGCAACTCCGTTTTTGCCATCAAGTGTGTAGTTTTGTCCCACCAAACCGACCCAGTATAGGTAATATTTGGCTGAACTGTACATTTTTGGTTCAGATCCCACGTTTTCCCAAACAGCCTGCGGCACGTCCAGAGATCCCTTGTTGCCTTTAAGGTTATATATGCGTGGTGTGCATTCCACGTAAGTCTCCTATTAGGGATAATACCTAGATACTTAACCTCATAAGAGAAATAATCATGCTGGTCTCTAAACATTATAACCAAATCGTCAGACCTACAGTCTAAGTATAATCAGAGAATACCACCAATGTGGATTCAGACGAGGAAGGAGCACAGTGGAGCAAATCTTTATGCTACAGGAAATACAGCCTTTTGGTGAGGTTGGATGGGTCATCCGGCCCTATCTGTCTATACCTCCACTAACGTAGAGCCCCATATTCGACAATTATATGGGTGGCTGTTTCGTCCTCCTCACCACATAATCTATCATATAGGTTCTTCTTGGAAGATTCCCATTGTGTGAAGGTGTTACCAGCCTGATATCTCTCCTATTTAACTTTAGGATTTCTTCAGTAAGTTTTGGTATCTATTTGCATCTATTTACTGTGTTTGAGCTTGGGAATTGTTTGCCAGTATTTGAGGTGTTGTTTGTACACCCACTGGTTTAATGTGGTTCTTACCGAAGCCTTTGTTACATCGGCTGCCGATCCTTCTCGTGCTAGCGCGTCTGCTTTTTCATTTCCTCCAATACCCTTGTGACCTAGCACCCAGTTCAGGGTTACCTTATTAGTTTTTTGAGGTTTTCTAAGCATTCCCAGACAAATTTGGATTTTATTGTTCTACTATTAAGTGCTTTGATTGACGCTTGACTGTCTGATCAGATAAGAATGTTTTTACCGCTGTATCCCTTCCTTATGTATTCTCTCAGACATGACGAGTCAATTGCGTAGATTTCTGCTTGGAATACAGTGGTATTCACTCCCAGTGAATGACCAATGTCACATCTGGGGGATTGACCGTATACTCCATCGCCAGTACCAGTGTCCGTTTTGGAACCGTCAGTGAACCAAACTACAGTTATATATGCCTCAGAAACATGGATACTAAACCAAAAAGAACAAGAAATGCTACAAATATGGAAGAGAAAAGTACTGAGGAAAATATTTGGAGGAAAATTACTAAATGAAATTTGGATGAGAAGGACAAACAAAGAGCTCGAAGAACTATATAAAGATCCGAGTATTATTGGAATGAAAAGCTCAAAGACTAAGATGGTTAGGACATATAGAAAGAATGGAAACAGGAAGGCTGTCGAAAGTATTGATATATAGCTCAATAGGAGGAAGGCGAATAATAGGTAGACCCAGAACAAGATGGAAAACGGAGGTTGAAGAGGGTCTACCAAGACAAAATATCAGAAATTGGAAAGGTAAGACAAAGGACAAAGTAAGTCATCAATCAAGCTACGGAAAGGTTGAGTTGTTAACATGCAAACTGTGAATAGTGCGAGAAATTTTGGAATGAACCAAAGAGGTGGGCACTCGTATAGTCCATGCGAAAGTGGCAGTTGAACGTAGTAGATTGTCGCAGAAGAGTTTCGTATGGATCTCCAAGAGCCTACGGCTGAAGTTAAAACATCAGCCATGGACCTACACGGTCTGTAGTGCTACTATATATATAAGACCTACAGTACTGCACAGAAGTGGAATCTAGAAGAAAATAATATATGGTGAGAAAAAACATGTGAAAGTTGAGAACGGCGTACAAGTAATGGAATTTATGAGCAGTACAATCTGTTTTAAAAGGTTGCAGTGGCTAAGCGATCTAGAACGAATTGAGCAGACAGGAGAAAAGAAAAGGGAGGCCAAAAAGAAAGAGGAAAGAAGCAGTGATGGAGAATGTCGCTAGAAAGAAACTGGAGAGGTGGAGCAAGAAACCGAAATATTTACAACGCTATACACCCGAGAGAATATTATTACGACTATCAATAATAACTGATAAAAGACAGTAATTAGTTATAGGACAATCTGTACATCGATTTATTACTGTTGGTTTCTTTCTTATTAGTCATTATTTATTTTTAGTCCCAATTAACACACATATTACACTCTTATACGATTCATGCTTAAAAAAAAGAAACATCTACATAAAAACATGTAATTTTAAGTGTGGCAATCGAGAGTAGACAATAAATCATAGTGAACTTTTTAATAAACAACCAGCGATACTCCCACGCGAAAAAATTAATTTTAAAGATTTCCGATTAAATAGAAGAGATAACGTCTAAAAATTCAATGATAGTAACATATTATAATATAACCATTATGTAAATACCTTTGATAACTGGAATAATGAAATGATACTTCGTCGGCCATTAAAGGTGTTAACGATACTTTGAAATTTCATTAGATTTATCTAAATGCCTTTCTTTTTTCTCTTCTTGATGTATGTTCAACTCGATTTTTGGGTTAATGTTACGTGAAACGTTTTAATTTACATGCGGAACACTGTAGAATAATAAATCTTTCAAACACGGTAAATGCCTAGGTTACGTTTTTATTAACCGTTTTGAAAATGTTGAACAATTTTTATTTACTCATTAAAACTTACTTCTCTTGTGGAGAGACTGGGAAGAAGCAACCTTGTTTTTTATTTTACTCTTTAATTCAATTTTTACCGTTGGTGTGATACATTGAAACAATCCCTGCCAGTAAATGAGATCTTACTTGAAGAATACAAAACGATATCTATAGAATTTTCAAATATATAATCTATTATTTTTCTACTCCTATACGATAAGTTGTTAATTACATTACATGCCAATTTTTAGTTTCATAGTGATACTCATTATAACACCGGCTCTCATTATGAAACTGAAATATTGACTAATATAAATCTAGATTTTTGAATAACCAAGTAGGCATACCCAATATTTTCTTGATAGGAAAAAATACCGTTCAATGGCTCGAATTGTGTTGAGGCCGGGCCACACCGGCATCTTTCCGTCCGATGGATGGACGTCCGACCTCGGACGTCCACAGAACGCTCCGATTCACACCGAAAGCATCCATCTAGTGGATGGATGTTTTCATGAATCTCTTCATCAACGAATATTTTGTTCACTTGTGTCAGTAGCAGTGCAGTCAGTGCGTAAATATGTCGTTTAATGTGCCTTGATGTGAAAGTGATTTGTCAAAAAGTATCCCGTGACTTGATGACTGCAGCTCTAGTGTCGATTATGAACTTATTCTATTGTATTGTGTTAATAACAATCGGTCTCATTGGGTGCACCCAATCAACAAGAGGAGAAAAAAGGCCCAGAGATGTGCAGGAGAAACGTCCATGCGGATGCGAAGGAAAAATCGCTCCCCGGCGATTCCAAAACATCCATCCATTGGACGTTTTAAACGTCCAGCGGATGGACAGATGTCGGTCTGCGCTGCGCTATTTGCCAAGCTGGCGAGCGATCTTTTTTGAACATCCATCTGAGCAGTGTTTGACCATGTTTAAACGTAATAAACCGGAATGTTTGCGTCGATATGTGACAATAGATGAAATATGGATCCATCACTTCACTCCGGAATCAAAACGATCGTCATCTAAGTGAACAGCAACTGGAGAACCTCGTCCAAAGCGCCCAAAAGCACAACAAACAGCTGGAAAGGTTATGGCCTCGGTATTTTGGGATGTACGTGGTGTCTTCAAAAGAGAAATACCCTCAAGAGTGAATATTATGTAGCGTTAATGGAGCGTTTGAAGGCCGAAATAGCAAAGAAACGTCCGCATACCTATGGCAAAGAAAAAAAATGTTGTTCCATGAAGACAACGCACCGTGTCACAAGTCAATGGCAAAACTACATGAATTAAACTTCGAATTGCTTCCACATTCACCGTATTCGCCAGATTTGGTTCCCAGCGACTACTGGGTGTTCGCAGACCTGAAAAAAATGCTCGCCAGTAAGAAATATCGCTCGAATGAAGAGGTTATCGCTGACACTGAGGCCTATTTTGATGTAAAAGATAAATCGTTTTACAAAAGTGGTATTGAAATGTTAGAGCGGCTCTGGAATAATGGCGTTGTTCTTGATTGAAATTACGTTGATAAATAATGAACAAAAAAAACGTGTTTTCACTACTATCACTATCGAAAGTCGTCTGTTGTGGCTTGAAAAGCAACTGCAAAGTTGATGTTTTCCGAGAGCTGTCATAATTTGACATTATTCGCGCTCTTAAGCAGAAAGTAACTTTGAAGCACACCTAATTTTACGCGAGATACCATAATTTGACATTATTGGCGCTCTTAAGCAGAAAGTAACTTTGGCGCACGCCTAATTTTATTTAAACATAGCAGAGAGCTAGTAGTTAATTTTGGTGCGATAGTAGAAAAAATCTTGTGAGTATTTAGAGCAGAAAGTCTTTTGGTAGTTTCGACAGATTGCCGCGCTCCGCTAACGTGTTGGGCGGCAACTTTCTGTCTCGACTACCAAAGTACTACTTTCTGCTCTTGATACACAAATAGCTATTCTTTGTTAGACCCAGGACTTTTCAGTTCATGTGTTGTATCCAAAAACTTTTCTCTTTTTTCTCTTGTCTTCACATTGACTTTAAACAAAAGTATAACGTGTGCTTCAATATTTCCATCAAACCTTCAGCTATTGTCCACAAAAAACACGTTATGATAATATTAAAATCACAAAACGTTTTTTTTTTAAGTGTACAGACGTACAAGTACGTTAAAAGCAGGATTAGTTTTTCAAATTAAACATACTGGTCCTCTTGAATATATTTATTCAAGGCGATGGGGCATATAAAGCACGTCTGTGTTCACTTCTTCGAGTTAACACCTGGGCCGCTAATCTTCGGACCAAACGCTCTTTCACGCTTTCCATAACAATCTGTCAACAGGATATTAAGCGTATATGTGTTGTGTAAATTTCGGTCAACTTAGTACAATGACGTTTGCCATTGTTGATTGATGTATTCAAGCGAAAATTCAGAAACTGGTTAATTGTGGGTTATCCTCAATATCGTTTCTTGCAAATAAAAAATTTAATCTTTTTGTTGTTTATTGAATATTTTTGATTCAGATATATATGGAATTTTTGTTACAGCTTGCGATTGTCATCCTATAGGAGCGTCTGGAAAAACCTGTAATCAAGCTACAGGACAATGTCCTTGCAAGGATGGAGTGGTGGGGATAACCTGTAATCGATGTGCTAAAGGATATCAACAAAGTCGTTCTCACATTGCTCCTTGTATAAGTAAGTAAATATTTGTTGACAATTTATTTGCAATTATCGAAATAAAATATTATTTTTGTCGCTACTACATCAAGAAAGTTATTTTCAAATATTCTGCTATCGAGTTTATGTTTATTTCAAGTAATTCGTCCAAAGAAACTTTATTTGCCATCAAATGCCTTCGAGCTTCCATTTATTTCCTTTAAGTTTGGTGAGTTTCGTACTCCTTGAATGTAAAAAAAACCATCCCATGAAGTTGAATATTGCTGGAGGTCTTGGGTACACTGTTATAAGTGATATATTAAAAGTCTCCATGGATCATATGTGGTAAGTGGTAGCGTGAAAATATCTTGAATCGAAGTTCCAGAGTATTCAAATATCTTTAAAAATTGCTGACATACATATTTACCATGAATAGCCATTCCCTACGAATTGAAGAATTCATTTTCTACAACAGCCATTTCAGAACCATTCGTGAGGTGGTGCATTTTTTAACGTGGTTTCCTCAGTACTCTATTTCACCTCAATATTTGGTGTGATTCGAGTTTTCTCAAATGATTTTATATTAATTGATTAATAATAATTGAGGTTGTAAAAATGATTACTTATAGTGTATTCATAAAGAAGAGAGAGTAATATAAATGCAAATTTGGATAAATTTTGTACAGAGTGATCAATCACTTTCTCTTCTTTTTTAAGAATTTTCTAATGTACCTCAGAAAAAAATCCTTTATTTTTATATACCTCACCTGTTCGACCGGAGAATACAATAGAACCCAAAACCGAGAACAATAGAAGGCAAGGGATAAACTATTCTCATAGGCGCCGCAATTGGGGGAAACTTACATTTCTAGTACCGTGGTATACAGTGCTGATAAAAAAACTGATCATAGCAAGTTGACAAAACTTTTACATCCTACCAACAAACTCAAAGCAAAGGTAGCATGAAAGTATCACAGAAATTCACCGAGGAAATATTTAATTACAGGGAGATTTCCAAAAATAAAAATCGATTCTCGGATATTCTTCCATACATATCTTTTGAATAGCCCTGTATATTATATATATTTCAAAATGACTTAATGTCACCTACTAACATGCAATACAAAGTATATACAATTTTATTAAATGTAGGATACAGGGCGATTCAACTTTCTCTCGCCCTGTAAAAAATGTTTTCATATTTCATTATTATAAACCAACCAGAAGCAAATCCAGCCAGATATTGAAATTCCTGAAAATTGAATTATATTTCAACTCAACGTTCCGTTTTTCTAATTTTTGAGTATCCCTGTGGCAAATGAAACTTTCTCTCATAAGGGACTGATATTTAGTGTGATTAGAACACTATCACAGGAAAAAATTCTTGATACATTGAAGAAAATAAGAAATACATGCTTTTAAAAAATGTCTATTTTCCAACTTCAACACCTTGTATCTCTGGAACTAGTAATGGGATTGAGTTGGGCCCATGGACACTATTGTTCAGAAAGTTGTCAACTACAATATACTAACAATTCATGAAATTTCACCGAAGCCGGCTGCCTCCTCCTTTTGGTTTTCCAAAAATATCACAACCCATAATAATTTCTAATAAGCAACACCAGCGCATTCGCCATTTATTAGAATTCATAAATCGCTGGAATTTATTTTTGATTCATGTCACTCCATCCTCCTACACAGGCACTTAAAATGTCGATACTATTATGGATCTATACGAATTTCCTGTCTGATTAAAATCAGTTGTCCATCTACGCTTTTTTATACGAGACTCGTTAGACACTTGCAAAAATACTTCTTATCCAATCCGACATTTTAGTACTGACAATTTTTTTCTTTTTTTTTCTAGAAATACCAGTAGTGCAGATGATGGCTACAGAAGAAGACAACGAAGGCTATGAAGACTATCCAGATACCCCAAAACCTGGTGGTAAGTGTATTTGATCTTAATAAAATAATACATATTATACTTAACATTTTTGTGAAAAACACTGTATATGAAATAATATAGTTTATATGTCATCCAAAAAACCCGGTAATTCAGAAAAAATTATCGTCAAATTAATTGTTTCAATTCCTACTTATCTAGTCCAAAGAGTCTATATCTGCAATGAGAAAGAATGTGTGAGGCTGCTTCCTCATCTTCCATGCACAACCGACAGGTAGGTTCCTTCTTAAATCCACCGAGATGCTCCAGTTTTTGATACCCAAATACTGGTTCAGGACCAGTGTATGCAGATTCATTGCCTACAGTACCCATATGCCCCAAAATCCACTTAAGTGTCACCCTATTGTGGTTTGCCAGTGTGAGATTCTGTGATTCTGAATTCCTTCGTGCCAATTCCCATTGCATTCCATCCTGTAGGCTTCTCATTGCACCCGTTATGCACTGACATGCAATTCTTTGAAATTTTGATAGATCCTCTTCGGCTTTCCTTTCATAAGTTTTTGGTCACCACACTAAGGCTCCAACGGTACCATGGGTCTCACCACAGTTGTGAACAGCCAGTTTACGATTCCTATTGCACACTTTGCAGCCACTAGTGCTATTTTCCCTTTATTGGTTTTATCAAGCTGGTGTGTATTCCAGGTTAGTTTTTCATCTAGACTTATACACAGATATTTGACCTCCTGGCTTAGACAAAACTGTACGCTGAAGAGGCTTGGCAAATTTAGTTTCTCAAGCTTCCTTTTTCTAGTAAAGATAATAAGCGCAGTTTTTCCAGGACACACCTCAGACATTCCCTCCTACTCGATTAATCAACTGTTTCCATAGCTTGTTGTATTAGACTAATTAAGGTACTTGTTTAATTATTTTGGTTCAACCTATACGCTTCCATTATTCCTGAGACACTACTTATTTCTAACTTTAAAAATATCATTCGGTAATATTTAACGTTTGCAAAAATATTTTCCACTCATAAGTTGAAGGAGGAAGTAGAAACCTACTTAAAATATAAATGTAACATAGATATTACACAGAAAATTTCACCAGATTCACTAAAAATATGCTATTGTATATTTACAACCATAAAATAAACATCTCTTAGTAAACGATCTTTACAAATAGGGGACACTCCCTCTTCAGTATAATAAATTTATGGTACATTCAATCTTTGAGACGTAGAAATGAAATATATCGATGACTCCTTATTTCATTTAAAATATATTGATCTACACATACACGGAGAAATTGTATTTCACTGAACTTCAAACTTATATCCTAGTCAAAGTACACAAAATATCCGTAAAATGCCGCAAAGAATACAAAAAAACTTGAAAATTCAAAATTGAGTATTTAAAAGGGTTGTGTTTGACATGAGAAAAAGTTTACAATGTTAGGCATGCAATTTTCCGGAAAATCGTCGAGTGAAAATTTTTGGTTTTTCGCTCTAATTGTTTAAATAATAAATATACAGAAAAACTTCCAAATCAAAATTTGTAGCTGATGCATTTATCTACAAATTTTGTCTAAAAAGTTTTTCTGTAAATTAAGTTTACAAGATAAAATTAATTTCAGTGGTAGTCAATTCGTAGGTACGCGCCAACGGTCCGTGAGCCAAATTTATTAACCGTTCGACTTAATAGTTGATAATTTTGCGCTTCTACATACTGAAAAAATAAATAAACTCATGTAAATGTAACTTTTAGATAGAAATACTCTCAAATTTAAAAAAGTAAATTTTCTAACTGTAAAATCAGTTAATTTATAAAAAAAACTAGAGCTAAAAAGTCAATAAACAATTATAATTCCTATTTAATTAATACTTATCCCAGCGAAAATTCCTTTTGGATTTAGCATTGCAAATGAGCATGAAACATTATTATTATAAAAGCAATGCCATCAATATTTAGAATTTTAAACAAATGCTTCTTGAAAATCTGTTTTTTTTTGCATGCTCAATTTTACTTGTTTTTTTAAGAATTCATTCAATTATATCTTTTTTCGAAATTAATGTAATCAAATGAAACTTTACAACTAAACATTTTGAAGTATCTACTTTCGAAACTACTATACAGTTTTTCTATAAATATCAAATTTTTTAAATAATAGACAATTATTTACAATAAATACCTAAATAGACGTCTTCTATAACTTTTTATACCGTTTATGATATTATCTAAAAATTTGTAAACATTATAATGAACCTATTAAGAAGTGATCGCGATACAAAAGATCACACCTATGGCTCAGGTAAGAAAGAGAAAGGAGCACAAATAGAGGTAAAAAAGCAGTTGAGAGAGCGGCTTACACAAAAATAATAATAATAACAACAATAATAATAATAAAACATTAACAAATTACATTAAAAATAGAGGCCGTTATTACAACAATAATGAAAATAAAGTGGGGTCAAAAAAATTAAGGTTCACGTGGAAAATCGTACCTATGTATCTTTGTGAAAAATGCAGCTACAAAACAAAGTTTCAAATAAAGTTTGAAGATTAAACCATAATCTTTGAAGTACGCTATGTTATATAATTACATTTTTCATTTTATTAATCTTAATTAGAGGAATTTGGTAAAAAAAACGACTTGTTAGTAGAGGTTTACGTGGAAAATCGATGATAATACATTAAAAAATTGAAAAAAATTTTGTTTATCAATGTATTTGTAGATATTCTATTTTAGAACAAATTTCATATGAAAATTTTTTTTCTAAATGTCATTGTTCATCTACAATCGTAAAATTAAAAACATGAAAATTGATGATGTTCAAAAATACTACTAGGGAAATTTCGTATATTTTAAAAACTAATGCAGATACAAAAAAAATGTTCAGACAAATTTTGTAGATAAGTGTATTAGCTATAATTTTTGATTCGAACATTTTTCTGTGTTTTCATTATTTAAACAATTAGAATGAAAATACAAAAACAAAAATTTTCACTCGACGATTTTCCGAAAAATCGCTTGCATAACATCGTAAAGTGTATCCCATGTTAATCACAACCCTTTTAAATACTCAATTTTGAATTTTCAAGTTTTTTGTATTTTTTGCGAGGTCTTATGTGTACTTTGACTAGGCTATTAACTATATATCAATAATCTTTTTGTAAATTTTTTGGAAAATCAAACCACGTCATTTTTTATATTTCTAATTCATTCAACGTGTCCAGCTACCATAATTAATACACCACAAGAAACAAACTGAAGATATTCAACCATATCAAGTTTTATTAATTTCTCTATGACCATTGGCTTTAGTATTATTCTCCAGCTATTCACAGGGAAACAGTAATCGCTAATACATGATTGTTAATATATCGTTTTTCTCAGTGTATATTCCCCGTCTATCGCAATTCAATGCAACCTGCACGAAACATCTCTGCAATTCTCAAGCGTTTCAAATATGTTTTTCTGAAAAAGCATGGGGAGTATCTTGCAAAGGGGGAATATCAGCTTAATTGACTGAAAGAGTCCTCAATAGACTGGAAAAATAATCAAACATTTTCAGTAGACTCTACTACAGACTGTTTACCGGTATATCGGAAACTTTAAATTGGTAAACTTAAATTAACCTAGGTTTTCTACCCTCTAGCTTTGATATTAGGGAGAACTATAACCAGTGGAAAAGCAAGAATTTATTGGAATCTTGTATTGTTTCTGTAGTAAATCGAAAACGCGGTTGGAAGGGCAAATTGCTACCTTCGAGCTTGGTTTCCTCATTTGTTTTAAAGCCGCTTTTCCGTAGGGAGTGCCTACCTATAAATTTATAAAAGAAAGTATTGGAAAATATAAGACTTAACAGTGATGATGGAAGAAAAATATTGATGGCTTTGTAGACCACGAGCTACTAATATGAAACCCTTCCCCCCCCGTGGGAATTTATGACTTATACTTTTTTTTATTGGTAACCTACCAGATTAAGAATTCAATTGTTTGCCCTTTTTAAATTACAGCATATTAAAGAAAAGAAAATTAAAAAAATTTAATTTTTTGTTTTGTTTAATTTTAAAATACAAAAGGATACAATAGTTGCCATTTTTTTGTGAACATACAGTATGTATCCAAAGTCTAATATTGAAAATACAATTTTTTTTATAAATCATCTCAACCAACAACATATGATTTTGTAGTATCATTATTTTTTTGTAATCAACTGTCATTTTCTTCACTGTCATTTTCTTTATCGTCGTTTATTATGTCGTCTAGTAGTTTAGTACTTCTGGTTCATCTTCATCTTCAAATGCATCTGGTTCAAAGCTTTCTGCAACGTCGAGCAGTTCGGATGGCAACGGATCTCCTTTAATCCAATCAAACTTAAGATCACCATTCCCCAACTTCCACCCATGTCTCACTGGAGTTGGTGTGGAGGGTTTAGCCTCATGTGAGTTATTCCATACGTAACACTGGTAGTTGACACGTTTTATGTGGTTTTCTAATGACGTTTGCATGGAGGAAGTAGACTTAAATCCACACCTTGATTGTTGGGCAGAGAAAATGCAGTTGTGGGAGAATACTTTTGTGAAATCAAATCAAACCGTAGTTTGTTTATATTTGTGTATTCCTTATTACTGTACATGCAACAGATGAATTCCTCCAGGCCTGATGTATGTATGTATTTTTGGGTAACATTCACTGAGACCTAAAAGATCTATTGTGCCCCCTTACTTCTACTTAGTTCCTGAGGAAAGTCTCAGAGACTAGTAGCTCCTTTAGTCCTATTTCCCCGAGGATAGTAATGTGTCTGAAATTGTTGGTGATACTCCTAATGATGCAAAGACAGGTACAAACTTTGTAAACTTTTCCAATTTAGATTTCACATACAACTTTCCATGACGAACAAACGAACTGGTGGTGTCACATCCGGACAGAGCATGCACATTCAACACAGCGTGGCTCATTTCTACACCTAAATTATGAGAAATGGCGGTGACATTTATGGCCCTTCGTTTGTTACCAGTTCCTGTATCATAGAATACTATGTTTTCAATGTTGCTGGCATATCTTATTAACAACATAAATACATCTGTGTCCAAGGATCTAACTGTGATAGGTGAATTGTCTTGACAATATTTTGAAGCATGGAAGCAGTGTAATATTATTTTAGTATCTGCTTCTTCTTGTGAAGAGCATAGGTCTTCTTGTGTTATATGTTTGATAGTTAATCCGTCTTAGCTAGTAAAGCAAGTGCACTTATTACTATGTGATGAGTAAAGATTCCTCCCATGTAAGTAGTGAGCATATTTGTGCTGAGACCATTCATTATGTACCAGGTTAACCAGTTGTTCCTTATTTTTGCCATTAGCAAGGAATTTTTTCCAATCCCGTGGAATCTTGGTTTTAGGACCTCTTATTAAAAACGTATCTCCACATCCCCTTCTTTGTCTTTCAATGCTTTTAATAGATAAATCTAAATAGGTATCCGTAACAAAATCTATCCTGCTGCATTTTGGAAAGCGGCTCAAGACAACCTCTGCTAGTTCACCAAAGGTTTCTTGAATATTAATAACAGCCTGAAAGTGAGCCTTACCATCAATCACATACATTCATTCTTCAATCTTAGAAGGTTCGTGTACTATAACCCATTAGCCATTAGCCCATGGTATATTAGAAGCAAAGAATTCAAATATATTAAATATTTGGTAGTTTTCATGATTTTTTCGTGTTTTTCCGGGAAATGCTGTAATTCGCAAGTGGCAAACACCTAAAACCTTAAAGTACATGTCAATACAAACAAAATAATGTATGTGTCGGAAATTCCCACGGGGGGGGGAGGTAGGTACACACCAGCCTCCGCTCTATTGAGTAAAGAAATGAAATTATTAACTCAAACTTAAACTTTTATTTTGTATAAACATATTTGGACAAATAAATAGGAACCACAGAAAACCTCATTACGCTTCGTTAAAATGCATCTGACTATTCGGGACACAACCTGTGAATAATATGGAGACATATACGAGTATATGGCAAGGAAAGGACTGGATTGAGTTGGTCCGAAGGATCTACCAGAACTGGGATGGTACAAACAGTTAGGACCACCATGTTTAAAAGCTAAACTAATGACAAAAGGTATTATTTTCCTGTCGCGGATGTCGTTAGACAGAAAAGCAGGTTGAGTTGTGAGCGTAGGTCTCATGAACATTTACGAGCATAGATATTTGAACAACCTGATAAATCCCATTTCGCAAAACATCTACTTGACACCAAACATTCATTAACACCTCACACAGAACTAGAAGTACCATAACCATTCATTATCAAGAAAGGTTTTTATTTTATTTTAGTTTGCTTACACTAAATATTAATAATTTCACAAAATAAAATAACAAAAATTATCCCAACATACATTTATTTTCCATACAGGGTTTATTGTGTGTATATTCTGTTCATATCTTGTTTATATAAGTTCTAAATAAATATATTCATCAATACATATAACCAATCTCGTCAAAACATTGACGTTCCCTGAAAACTACATATAAAACATATCAAATTAAACATATCAATATGTTTGTAGTTTTCGTAGCCGCAAACAAACCAATTCGACGAATTTCAATATTGAAGGCATATTTTGAACTTTTGATGAAAAACCTTTGGGTTAATTTCATGAAATCGAAACCGTTGCGTTGGGTAAATCACTTTGATGTATCAGTGCCTTCGTTAAGGGGACAAATAAACACTTGGGATACGCTAAACAGAAAATGCAGACAGATGTTGCTAGTAACAAATTAAAACGGTAAACAAATTGTATAAATCGATCGCCTTTTTTTGTTTCCAATTATAAAGCTCAATGTTAAACAAAACATAATAATGAAGAAAACTGTTTGATTTTTTAATCTAATTTTAGCAATATAAGACTTACGGTAACTGAGCAATCAGATTTGACCTTCTTTTAAATACAAACATATTTTGGAAATTGATATTTGCAACACTTCAGCTTCTTTCAATATTTTTTGTTTGTTTCAGATCAGTGCGGAAAATGCAAAGCAGCAACGAGAAGGTTGAACATGAACAAATATTGCAAAAGGGATTACGGTAAAGTACCCTACAATATTAATAATAGGATTTGTTTTAACTATACATGTCTTCGTTAATAACATTGATTCGACATCGTCAAACGCTAGAGCAACAGTGATTGTTGTATAACTAATCTCCTTCAAAATATCAGTTAATTTTACTGATTTATTCAATGTTGGATTTTAGACATCAAAATCTGTACACCACTTTATTATATATCTCTGTAGCAGAATAGCGCTGGACATAAATAGCGCTGGTCAAAATAGCGCTGGTCGAAATAGCGCTGGTCAAAAACAGCGCAGGACAAAAACAGCGCTGGACAAAAACAGCGCAGGACAAAATAGCGCTGGACAAAAACAGCGCAGGACAAAAAAAGCGCTCCATAAAATAGCGCCGGTTGGAATATCCCTACAAAATCAACTATTACAGTAGGATGTGATTGAAAAATCAAGTTTCACCGCTAAGCATCAACCTTCCTTAACAATAAACAATATCAGAATATAAGGAACGGGAAACAAGTAAGGACAACAATCAATATTTTTTATCATACTTCAACACATATCGCTTCCGACCAACTGACACAGATCAAAGTGTAAACATCTACTTGTCAGTGTCATATCTATTTAAATTATAAAAAAATGCAATTTCACGTTGCTTGTCATTTCGGTAATTATATCCTTCGTGGAATAATGTACCACCTCCTTTCTGAGACTTGCCAAATTGCATTTTTTTAGACTTCAAATAAATACGACACTGACAAGTAGTTGTTTACACTTTGATCTGTGTCAGTTGGTCGGGAAGCGATATGTGTTGAAGTATGATGAAAAATATTGATTGTTGTTCTTACTTGTTTTCCGTTCCTTATATTCTGATATTGTTATAGACAGTTACCAACACTTTGATCACTGTCAACTGGTCGGGAAGCGATGTTGAATTGACGAATTGAATTAGGAAAACTATTGTTATGACTGTAATTTATGAAAAATATGTTATTCCTAATTATGCTAATTCGGTACTATTGTCTATTTTTACGTATGAGATAGTAGTAAAATAAAGAAGCACAATTTTTTTTTGGCGGCGCTATTTTATGGAGCGCTGTTTTTATCATGCGCTGTTTTTGTCCAGCGCTATTTTGTCCTGCGCTATTTTGTCCTGCGCTGTTTTTGTGCAGCGCTATTTTGACCAGCGCTATTTTGTCCAGCGCCTTTTTTGACCAGCACGATTTTGACCAGCGCTATTCTGCTACAGAGCCCTTTATATTTATAATTAACTGCAATATTAAAAAGAAACTGTGATTCAGTTACGAAATGTCATAAGTTATAAATGTTATAGTTTGTCTCAAAGTATATCGTCTTGGCTTTTGCCGGCAATCATAAAATTAATGACCAATTGCAATAAATCATATGGCGGACTATTTAAAATTATTTTAAAAATGATCAAATTCACAAATATCTATCTTTTTGTATTTTTATCACACATCCTTTGTTTTTTATTTAATTTAACTTTTCTCCTTTTTCTTCCTAAATGAGAGATTATTGAATACTATTAAGTCAAATAAACTATAACCAGGTAAAAAAAACAATATTCAACTTTATAGGTATCTTATTATTAATATTATTCTAAATCTAATTTTGTTTCACTATCAGACTTATCATTAAGATTAATTACAATAGGCTCTATATTATCTTGAATATGAATGTATGAATCTTCAATTTTTATATCGTGCTGTACAGAATTTTTCCAGCTTTGAATGGGTATATTATTAACTACATTTTTAATTAATTCTATAACACTGGGACCCAAAGTAGGAGTAACATTTTCTGCTCTCAACTTTGATTTAACTTGATGCCAAAAATGCTCTATGGGATTGAATACAATGGTATGGAGGAAGACGTAGCACAGCGTATCCCTGTTCCTCAGTTAACTATCACAAGCATATAGTTTTTTAATAGCATATGATTTTAACACCTCCAAAAGTTGCTCCTTCTTGTAATCAGGCTTAAAATATATCCTTGGTGTCTTTGTAAATAAGCAGGTTTCTTTTAAAGCTCCTTGTTTAATGAATACAAAACAATCATACACATTTTTCACAATTTACATCTAATGACAAGTGTTTTAGACGCAACATTGCGAACAAAATTAATGATAACTTATAATACTCGTATAGAAACTCTTTGAAAACGCACGCTAAAACGGAATATTTAATACTGTCAAATTAATTCAATGCAACCATAACAAACCTGATGGCCTTGTAAGTCGACTGTTCTTGGGTTTCATTTGATTTCTGGCAATTGCTAAGACGATACTTTGAGACAAACTATAATTTGGTAACTAGTTTTTATTTTTGGATATACATTTTTATTGACAAACTAACCACGTACATGTTTTTTTTGGGAGCCGTCCTAGTACCGGGAGCGCTGCAGCCTGTTGGCTTATTGTACTCTACTTCCCACCTTTATTCCACCCACCCAGCCATTCCCGTACCCTCGAGTAGATGATATAGGTCAACTGGATGCATGCCATATGCTTCAGGCGACACGTAGGCCTCTCCGAAGATTGTCTGTCTCCTTGAGTCCAATGCCTCACAGTCGGACAAAATATGGGATACGGTCTCGGTCTCCATGCCTCAAAGTCTGCAGCTGAGATCCCCGTTATATAGCCCCATTTTATGCAGACGATCCTTTACCGGGCCATGACCCGTTAGATAACCTGTAATAATTATTAGCTTGTTCCTACTAGGATTCAGTACTTCTTCAGCCAGTTTTACACATATCACCTATGAAGGTCTTACTGTGTACCTGCTTTGGAGTGTTTCTCCACTGTAGTCTATGTTGACATTGTACCCATTTTCGTATTTTTTCTCGGACTACCTTCTTTGTGGTCCCAAGAACTGGTTCTGGTCCAACCACGTACATGTTACAAACAAATCCATTTATTTCAGAATACTTACATGAAATTAATACAGACTACATACATGAATCCTTATTTAAAAATTAATGTTAATTTATTACGTATAAGGTACAGTTTTGAAACGTATTGCCTTCTGTTTATTACTCGTATCTGATAAACAGGTGCAGCTAGTCCGAGAACTTCGTATCAAAAACTTGGGAAGATTGAAAATAATTATAGTAAATAACGTTTCACAATATTTCGTTGACTCGGCATCTGGCCTTAAGGGTTTAGTAATAAAAGTTTATTAACCCTTCATTGTACAGTAAACATTAACAGATCCGTAGCCGGTGAAATTTAAATACTATAAATAATGAATTAAATTTATTTTGTAAAAAAAAATCATTAAATTTTTCAGATACAAATTCAACTTTTATTTATCAATTGGAATTGAACAAATTAAACTGTTGATACGTACAGGGTGGCCCAGCGTATACGCTTGGATTTATTACATCTAATTGACAGATTTTATCAAAACATTTTTCAAATAAAAATTATATAGTTTGATAATGGCCAGATTTTAAAAATTTTCAACTGTACTGAGTGTAGCATAGACTTGTATGTGATGCAAAAAGGTGTGCAGTTGTGGTGTTTATAAACGGTTAAAATTCCACTAATTTTTAATAACCCATTTAATAATTATAAATAAGACAATTTTTAATTCCCAACTCTAGAGCCCTACAGTTCGTTATCGAAGAGTGTAAAGGAAACATTTTATATAAAGTAGGTACTATAATTATTCTTTGTCTCTATATTATCTCGCAAGTTTTTGGTACGAAGTCCTGGAACATCCAGTATAAATACTAATGCTAGAGAATTTTCGATTCCCGATCATTTTTCAAACGTAAATTAATTTCTTTTTGTCACCAAGCTTATAAATTGCACTCGAATTATCCATTAAGACTCTTTCCCGCTACCCGTCACATTCATTCTCTTTTCGGTAACTGATTCACTCAATTTGTTAAGTTTTTATTCATTACTCTTTTCGGATTCGTTTCTCGAAGGAAAAATCCAGAAAGGAGAGTAAAGAAAATTCGCTTGTCATAGTGATAAACATAATTCCACCCTACGGAAACGTATTTCTCCCCTGGGAAAAATTATTTTCTTTCCACTTGTGCTGTTGTACCAATAAATATACAGGGCAGAAATATGAAGTATCGAACCAAGTAAATATCCTTGAAACGAAAAGGACGATATTTATGAAACTTTTTAGATAAATGCATACAATTCTGTTTCAACCGGAAATACCCTCAACTATTCAAATTTGAGTAGGACACTCTGTAATCTGTTAACTACAAGAAAGTAAAGTACTGGGTGATCCAAAGTGGATTTTTTTGTAACATATTTCAAAAATTAGAGTAGATAGAGTATTTTTTTGTTAAACAAGCCAGATCTTCAGAAGTTGTTTAATTTTCAAGCCATGGGTTGATTTCTCATAAATTGACCCAAACTGCTATCACAATTATTATCTTTACTATCTCACTAGATATACAGATACATGCAATGAGAAACGAAACAGGGATTTTAAGCATTGTATCAGAACTGCTTTTGAACTAGTCGACCAAGATCAAGCTTCAACAGATTAAAAACACGATCATTACAATCGTTCATTTGGACTCCTACAACATATCGTACAATTCGCACCATTCCGTAGTCTCAACTGTGGGCGGTGCTTAATTAGCGTCAGACAGTCAGTAAGCAGCAGTCGATAAATTCGTAGAGAAATCAGAATGTACACGTACACCCTTCAGCAGAAAATTGAAATTTTATCGTGGTATTCTGGAGGTCACTCACAAGATCAGCTTATTTGTCCCCGAATGTTTTCTTTTTATGGGGTTTTTTGAAAAATGAAATTTATCGGCACAATTTTGAACGGGCTCAAAGTTTGATGGCTTTAAGTGCGAAAATTGTCCAGCATTGTGCAAACATTACACCGATTCAGCTCAGATATAGAAGATTATCTTTGTTCAGTAGATTCGGTTTTTGTTTGGCTCAACAAGGAGGACTATTTGAACATTTAATTCATTATTTTTTAGTTTCAGCATTTTAAGTTGTTTTTCGGAATTTATTTTCAATTTGTTTCAATTTAAAGAATCTTATTTTGTTTTATTTACGAATTCATTTTTATTTTGGAAGCCGACACTTGAATACTAAATGGCACATACCCACACTAACAAATATTGGAAGAAGAGGCGGGACTTCTTACAGTAGTTCTGAATCCAGCTGTCCAGCTAAATACTTGATATTTATTGAAGGAAATTTATATAAATTTTTTGTTGGTGGACTATTATTAACATTGGAGAATACATTAAATCCCACTTTTTCATTGCATGTATCTGTATAAAATATCAAAGTAACTAAACTGAATTTTTACTCCCTGTTTATTTCGATAATATTATCTGTATAATATATTTTTTAACTGTCAAGAGATATATTATGTCTTCCAATTCAGCTGTCTACATTTTTAAAATTCACACAATATACATTCAAGTTCCGTAGTAATCATCTGAACGAACAAGCGACAATATGTCATCGATGTCGTTACCATTTTAATTGGTTTTTTAACAATTTTCTGACAAGTTAAGCAATATTTTCCAGTCCCGACCAAATCCAATTAATCTTGTTTTATCAGTTTTCGCTACTTTTCTCATTTCAAGCTAAGTATACATGGCACGTATGTGTTTTATTAGCAACACAAATTGGTTCGTAGCTTGTCGGTAGTAAGTATTTAACGGGATTCGGCAGCTATACGAAGAATACTAATGTTAATAATATCTCGATACCAACTATAGCAATTCCCAAGTCAGGGGAAAATATATTTCTCGAGAGTATTAAAAAATACTGCGGAAAATAAAATTACAGACTATTACACGACAGAAAAATTCTGTTAGAATCATATTAAGTAATAAAGGTGTGTAAGTTGTAGATGTAGGACATTGGATTTATTACATTATACCAGGGAAAACTTTTAGTTGCTTAAGCTAAAATTATATATTCAAGTTTTTATTATGATAAAAATGGTACTCAAAAAAAAATTATGAATCAGATTTAATATGATACTATCATTTGAAACACAGCTATGCTGCCTATACTGGACGAATCCTCGTCGTCAACGCAATATGGATCTAACATGATAACATAAAAACGCTTCTATCATGTAATGTAAAGTTTACATGTATGTTTTTGAGTGCTTGGCAACCTCTATTATTTCTTAACTTTAGAGTTATGACTTATTTGTGCTGCTTAAGCCTCCATGGGCCAAATTCTTGACTAAGGAAGTGAAGCAGATATTTTGTTTTTGTTTCTGTAGTAACCAAGCAGAATAAAGACAAAACATGTATTCTCCCGAGGAGCTCTACTCCCTTATTCAAAAATACGGCCCTACGTTGGGCGCTAATTTAGATGGTTCTGACTAAGTTTACAATGTATCGAGGTCATAAATATCCTTTCCAGTATTAGTTCAACCAACTTTTCATACAAATTACTCATGTACAAAGAGGAAGGAGGACTGGATTTATATTCCTTGTTTATAAACGGACCTATGTAATATCAACGATTCATTTTCAAGCAGCGGCAATCACGAATAGCGAGCAACAAAGCTTATGAATCCAGGTTAACCCCAACTCAAAACTTGCAAAGTTAATTCCTTATAAGTTCGTAATTTTTTCTTTGCCATATGTGTACGTATATTACACCACGTACATCCCAACAATACCGAGGCCATAACCTTTACAGCTGATTGTTGTGCTTTCGGGCGTTTTGGACGAGGTTCTCCAGTTGCTGACCACGCAGATGTCGATAGTTTTGATTCCGGAGTGAAGTGATGGATCCATGTTTCATCCATTGTCACATATTGGCGCGAAAATTCCGGTTTGTTACGTTTAAACATGGTCAAACACTGCTCAAACGATTTTGTGGATTTTTTTTGATGTTTTCTGCTGTTACCGTCTTATTTGGACTTCCACTGCATTCCGCATCGTCGGTGTCACTACGACCGACCACGTTTGAAGTCAGCAAACCATCGTTTTATTGTTGTTTCTGATGGAGCGGAGTCCCCATAATACTTTTCAAGCCATTGCTTCCCTTAAACGGGTTTTTCCCTTCAAGAAGCAGTGTAAAAATTAAAACACGAAATTGTTTTTGATCCCTTGTTTTGAAAATATAGTAGCGCCACACTTAGCACAAATAACTCACGAACTAATGAGTAGCGGCATCTATGCGTCACGCCCGGGACTTTTCTGCCCATGATGTGTTATAAATCCAGGTTAACCCCAAATTAAAACTTAATTCTTTATAAGTAAGAGATGAAAGCTCCTCGAAATCTTAAGTATAACGTCGACTAAATTATTTTAAGTAGTTCAAAAAAATAAACAAGTATGAAGAGATGAGAATTTAAATATCTAGTACCTATAAATAGGAAAGTAAAGTACGGGTATTGATAATAGTCACTGTATAAACATGTCTCTAAAGCATAAATTATTTCTTAATAAGGAAAGACAATTTATTAGGCTACCGTATTATTAATAACTATTTTTAATATTAATAAATAATTCATATATTTTCAAAAACCGTTATTCATTTCATAATAACTTCGTTTGAAAATGCAACTTAAATTTTGATGACACCGTTATCGCGAAGAACTATTGGTTTTTAAATTTATTCAATAAGCCATCTTGTCTCAATAATTAATAACTTCATGTCAGACAAAAGGACATCCTCATTTATTTGTTCATAGAAATTATAATTCATGTAAAACCAAAAGTTTTCTTTTGTGCCACATGTACATTTTCCACTACTACGACTTTTTGGTTGTCCTTTACATTTTACTGAAAAAGATCACAATTACTTTTTTAACAATGAGATCATCAGTAATGAACAATGAGTAATAAATTTCTCTGTTCTAATAAAGCCCATAAGCTTCTTGTATAGGGTATATATATACCAGTTTCGGAAAAAGAGATGAAAACTGAAAACTGATAACAGAAAATTAATGGAAAGTGTCTTGCCGACTATCAGTGCGATCAGTCTGCGCCAGTAAAAAGGTGATGCGATTTGTTCTTTATCGGAAAATCAGGAGCAACGTCCCGAATTCTCGCGATTAAAATTGGCTTTTGTATTCTAGAAAAACCGGGAAATTTATGCGACGTGATAAAAGGAGATATTCCTATGTTATATATTGGGTTAGAGAAAGTTTGGTATTGTTTTACGAAACACAATAGAAGGAAATTAGTTATGAAAAACACCTGAATGTTAAGGAGTTCCAGAAGTGGGGGTTCTTTTTCGATAACTTTCCCATCTCGGACAGAAAGGACATGTTTATTCTCTGATATTTACTGTCTACAGTTCTGCTTTCGCTTGTGTTCAGTTAATAACGATGGATTTGTTTACTAATACATTTTTATATGGCCTTAGAGGCATCAGAATGAAATAATCTAAAACGTATCCCAAAAGTCTTTTATTCAGTTTATATTTTTTTATGGTTCTATTGCTTTTATTGTTCCAATTATTTTGGTGGAACTGCAAATCTTGTAAAAGCTTGAAAAAACAAGTGGCTTTTTGACATCGCTAAAATACCAGCTCGTAAAATATCAGATGATCTCTTGTCGCCACTGAATTATGTCGGTGTAGCCATTACAGATATGGAACCATAAAGGCTACCGAAACGATTATGATCTATGCAAACTACCGTAAACAGTGGGAGCCAGTGTCACTTGGCCCGCATCTTCTGACTCGCTACAAACATTTAACAATAAATTTATTCTTGTATTCTCTTCTTGGCTTTAATTTTTCTTTGATAAAACTGAAACTCACATTTTCTTGAATTTCTCTTGTTCTGGTTTGTAATCGGCTATGATTATGGCGAAAACTTTTGGAGATTTTGAATAACGTGTCGGGATTGGTATTGAAACAGAAGAATTTATTTGTTTAATAACAGATGTCGAAGAATAATTATTTTTATCTTAACGGTTTATAAGTTTTGAAAAATTTTTTTCAAAAACAGTGACCGGTTTCGGCGTATTTGCGCTTCATCAGTACAAGGTGTTGTCCCTTCTAATTGCAAATCAGAATAGTTGGTTTTAAAACATCTTGTATAGTAAAACTCACGAATCTTTCTCGTTGCGTAATAACTCATAAGCATCCGAATCGAATCAATATAACCAAATTTAACATATCATAGTTAGAGTACAATTTGAAATTCTACAAATAAATTGTTACAAAACTTACCTCTTCAACCTTGCTGACCTAGCAAGGCGGAACACAGTGTAGCTAGAATGGATTCCGGCCCACTCTGGTTTTGAAGGCAATGAAGGGGCAGACGCGCTGGCTGTGGAAGGGGTGGATACTCCTTTTAATGGCCCGGGCCCGACCTTGGGCCTCACAAAACAAACAATCCGTAAGGAGATGAGGAATTGGTTGGGAAACCAGCGCCTTGCTCACTGGAGGGCTCTACAGGGTCTCAGGCAGTCCAAGCTCCTATTGAGGGGATGGACTGATGGACATGCTAGAGCTGTTCTAGAACTACCAAGGAGTAGGTTAAAAAATATAGCAGGGCTCCTAACAGGGCACTGCCTCATTGCCTCAGTGCCGGAACCTTGGCTTGAGTTTGTCTTGGCCAACGTTCGCCTGACTAAATTACTAGTAGTACCTCTTGAATGGCATTTAACGGCAGAAGTGGTCCACCATTAGCCAACTCCTTTTGGAAATATTCATGTAATTTTCTAATAAACTCACGTTTACTTTCGTCCAAACGTTTACCAGGCATTTTGTCTCACAATAAATGTAAGTGAACTTTACCTGTTCAAAGTAATGACAATCGCGACGAACTTCAATGGGGACAGAATGATTTCCGCTTTAAGTGACGTTTCGCACGGGAAGTAGTTGTTGCTTCTTAGTTGAACGGACACTGTTTTTGAAAAATATTTTTCAAAGCTTATAAACCCTTAGGATAAAAATAATTATTCTTCGACATCTGTTGTTAAATCGATTTATTAAATAGGACAATATTACAGGAAACTGTAATAATTCATTATTTTTTTAATCTTTGTTTTTTATTTAGTAACAGCAAATACCTATTATACATTCTGTATTTTTTAAAATTATATTCATGAAACAACACCTATAGTCAAAGAAACTCATCTACACTCCAACATGTGTACTGTCTCTAGGGAGACACTATCGGAAGTGGAAACTGAAGATATCTGAGCTTTAATTTCATTTTTACGACTGTTGCGGATGAATAGCATTTATCTGGTGGTCGAAAACAGTAAAAAAGTGAATCTACTTCCTGTTTATGGCTGTAGTTATAAATTTGGGTATTTACAAATCGTTCTGGTCAGGAACGGGTTTATAAATTCAGGGAATCCGGAGAGAGGCTAGAATTAGTACTAAAATGCTTCCACTGATTTTAAATTCGAATTGAAAAAATCCAAAAACTAATTTAATTTTTTTTTTAGCTATAATGGCTAAAGTATTGTCCCGCATTGACAATAATGAAGCAGAATATACAAAAGGATGGGTAAGATTTATGATCAACGTGGAATTTATCTACAAAAAATCGAAAGAATCCAGAATAAGAAGAGGAACTATGCCGATGCTGGTACCTGCCGCTGATCTAGCTTGTAAATGCCCGAAGATTAAATCCAACAAGTGAGTGTCAAAAACGTTTGGTAATATTGAAAATCTGAAATTCACATTCACTATTCACAATCCTACTATTCCTACTATCACTGTAAGTCTTGCTACTTTTGTGAAAGAAACAAAAAACAAATTTTGTCACAATATTACTATTTTTACTAGGAGTGGGACCATAACAAAACCTTGGCTATATGCCAGTTATTCTCCCATACAGAAAGCATTCCCACATCTCTCTAACCCTATCATCTGAATGTGAATTCCTATATATCAAATCGGCAGGCACATTTCAAGCAATATAGGTTTTTGCTGAAAGTGCATGTTTGTAGAGTCCGTTTCAATAAGGAAGAAGCCACCTGAAGTTGGCGTACCGACCTGCGCATAAGTCAAAATCTGTCGAGCGATCGTTCCATGCCATTGGCGTTACAAGCGATGTTTCATGCCGACAGCAATTAAATTGTTGACATTTGAGGTTGTGTTTGAAACAATCATTTACTGTCGAATATTTTTCATTTTTGAATATTTTAAGACGTTCTGCTAGTTTATTTGTGAGTGCTGTGTGTTTTATTTGATCTAAAACCATGCCTCCTACAAAACTGGTTGGTGTTAAAAGTTATCCACAGTGAAGGCCGACAGATTCTTAAAAACGTTGCAACTTTTATGGAGTCTGAAGGTGAACATGGAATCCAAATTCCTTTACAAAATCATTGGTAAGTCAAATAAGAAAGTATAATAATCCAATATATTACTCATGGCATTCAGATTGTTGTAAAATATATGGAAGAGTATACATTACTTCTAAAATAATTGAATGCTGCTAATAATTCATATAGTCTGCTGCACTTAGCAGTTATTTATATGGTTCTAATACTTCTAATTTTGTGTTACCCTACAAAATGTGAAAACGTTACGCTACTGATTTAGATAAATAAATATGGCACTGGTTTTGACATCAAGGTCGCGCATCGACTGCAACTTCAGGTGGCTTCTTCCTTAATGAAACGGACTCTACCTTGGTACAATATCATCTCTTAACAGCCAGGCTCTGCTATAATATATCAGAAATACAGCCACTGGGTCTAGTGTGGTGAAAAACTATAAGGAATTCCTTAACAAGCTGGTAAGAGACATTCATTCATTCGAACTGAATCTTTGTAGCATTTCCCATGTTATTACTTCCATTCCAGAAGCTTTGTGTCTTCTATGAAGGCCACTAGTTTGACTGCAGATATTTTCAGTAGTTGTAATGGTTGTATTATATCCTCTCCAAAGTGGTTGCGTCTGAGTCCATTTAAGCTCTCGCAGAAGCAGAGTATGTGACTAGGTGTTTCATCATAGAGTTCAAATTTCCTGCACATACGTTCACTTCCTTTGTCCATTTTGTGCAATTGTTTCTTCAGGGTGCAGTGTTCAGTCACCAGGTCGGTAATTGTCTTCAAATGTCTCTTACTCAGTTTCAATAGCCTGGTGGAGAGTTTCTTGTCTACCTTGCTCAGTAAACTCTTTGTTTGGAGGTGCCCTTGTGTCGACCTCCAATTGAGTTGGCATCCCCTATCTGACCAGTTCCCCTCTTATGCAATCTTTTGTGATTCCACAAAATGTTTCCGGACCTAAGAAGTCTCCTTTAGTTAACTGGTCATCCATTTCATTACCTGCAATCCCTTCATGTGCCGGCACCCATATTATAGACACTTTGGTGTCTCTTGCCAGCCTGTTGAGAGATTCTTCACAGTTTTTTATCAGACTAGACCTAGTTGTTGGATTACTAATAGCAGAGCCTGGCTGTCAGTGAATATTTTTATTTTTTGTCCGGTATATCCTCTTCTGATCAATACAAGCTATGCTAGCAAGAGACAACACAGTATTTCTAGTTTGGATACCGGGGATTACAGGTGATGAATTGGCGGAGCAGTTAGATGAAGAAGGCTCTAAAGGAGACTTCATAATTCCGGAACCATTATAAAGGAACTGGAACTGGGTAGATAAAGAAGAACACCAATTCAAATAGTAAAGGTGGCCGTCATACAAAGAGCTTACTGTAACGGGAAGAGAAAGAACTCACAACCAAGCTATATTGTTACCGACCTGGACATTGGACACTGTACTCTGAGGAAACATCCATACAAAATGGGAAAATTCGGTGAAACTATGTTCGGAAAAAGTGAACAGGGGGATAACCTATTCAAAAATTCTGCTTCTGTGAGAACTTACAAGAACGCACGGAAGCATTTTGAAGGGGAAATAGTTAAACCATTAGAAGAACTACTTAAAGTCACACTAGTCAAATTGATGGGAAGAAACATCCAGTAACTACTAAAACAGTAACATTTTCCTGCCCACCTTCAGTTTTTTTCTCCAAGTGCCATCGAGCAGAAGTTTTCTGTTATAAAATAAGATCAATTAATATTAATCAGTAAATTCTTTCTCCATCAATGATTACTCCTTCAATGGAGCACCTAAAATGTTTGTGCGACTGTCTTACATTTTATGTTTTAGGTCATATCTGTTCCTGGGAAGAGAACGTGACGATTCTCCAGGAGGAATAGTAACAGGAAGCTTAGGAGTAACGCAAAGGTCTATCGTTATCGAATGGAAAGACGAATGGGATCAACGAATGCGCCGATTCCGCCGCAGAGCTCGAAAATGCAAATGAACTAACAGCACATCAAATCCGAATGGTCATTAAATAATTTGTTCTATTCAGAAATTCTGAGAACAAGAAGACAGTATGAGTTTTCTTTTACAATATAAATTTTACATGACATGATTACATGGCGCGGTTAATAGGATTTTCTCAGCTTTATTTAAACTATATTAATACTAGTAATGGTGTCTTCTGATTCTCAGATTAAATCTTTTTAATTAACTCCAGGAAATCTTGAGGTAATTTCTATTCCTTACACGTTAAACATGTCAAATGTATAATTTAGATGAAAATAGATCTTTTTAGTGCTGGTAGGTTAACTGTGATTTATCGATATTTTTCAGTATTTAAATATTTTCGAGTTGTGTATATCAACAAGTTAGAAATTTAATTATGGAAACCATCATCTTCCAAAAGTTAACAGAATTAATAAGGTAGAATGAAGAACAAATAACATAAAAACTTGCTTAAAAAATCATTTGGAAATATACATGAAAACTCAGTTCAATAAATAAAATCACAATTCACTAAAATAGCTTGGAAGTCTTGTAATTAATAGGAATGGTGTTTTATTATAAGATATAGATAACATAATACTTTGAGGACCATTTATTCAATTTATTTCCTGTGGTATATCACATATTCACTCTATTCTGGTAAAATTTTTTTTGCCACTGCAGCCAAGTTGCTGGCCTTTCAAAACCTTTCTTGAGCAAATTCTTTTTGTTTTCACCATAGTAGTTTCTTCTACCTATCCTAATTTTTAAGCATTTTAGGTTTTCCGCAACTAAGTATAATCGTTATAAACAGGGTATTCAACTTTTTATTGGAGATAGGGGAAAGCTGTGATGTCAGTACAAAGATGTTCTGGAATTCCTAGTCTTTCTTTCATTCATTTCAACGTTTCATTTTCGCAAAACCATCCACTTTTATTTTTATTTACGGACTTGTACTATTAACTCGGGATGTGTAAAGTTTGTCCAAAATCAATCAAACGGTCCTGGATTTTAACAAAACACCAAATCCAACAAAACCAATACTAAGCCAAAAATTGGTGCATGCCTTCCAAAATGTGAATCCAAATAATATCTGGAAAGCAATTGACAGTTTCAACACTCGTAGTGCATTGTGTATTTAAAGAAATCATGGACAAAAAATTGGTGTTTTCTTAAAATCCATGACCGTACTGGTTGACTTTCCCAATAAAGAGTTTTTATCAACAAAACATTCTAAATAGATACGGAGTTACATATTGCTTTATTCAGAGTTTGGAGTACTTTCAAAAAGGCATGTCATACTGTACAGGATCTAAAAATAAATGTTGGTGATGGTTTTGAATAAATGAAACGTTGCATTAAAAATTTAAGTATGGTACCTTCAGCTGAATTCAATTTAAAACAAACTATTTAAATAACAGTTTTCATAAGTTTTACTAATAAACACACTGTAGTTATGAAAAAGAAAATGGCTAATTTCTTTTGAATTTCTTGGAAACCGGACTTGATACTAGGGATTCCAAAACGTCTATGTATTGTACTTACAAATAGTAAAATCTGTTCTAATTACTACTACTATGTTTGTATGTATGTATGTATGATGGGGTAACATTCACTGAGACTTAAAAGATCTATTGTGCCCCCATACTTCTACTTAGTTCCTGAGGAGGAGACTAATAGTTCCTTCAGTCTTATTTCCCTCAGGAATTTTAGCATATCTTCTATCCAATAATTTCCTAGGTGCTGTGCCCTAGAATTAGGAATTGTGGTGCAGTTCGCAAGTATGTGGATGGAGGTTTTCTTCTTCTTCCATTCCTCAGAATCTACATTCTTCTTCCTCCACTATTTTGAGATTTTTCAGGTGCCCGTTCAGCGGCAATGTCCTGTTAGGATCCCTGTTAAAACGCTCTTAGTGCAGTTTTACTTTGACTTATGCAGTCATTTGAACTCAACGGGTTGTAGTCACCCATCAGAATCTTTGATTGCCTAAGCCATACCTTCCAATGATCAGATCTTCTTTTTTCTTTGTCTATCTTCCAATATTACATTGGGGCTGATACCGCAAAAGGGTTCAGTCCCTTTCTTTGCTAGTCCATCTGCTATTTCATATCCTTCTATTCCAGTGTATCCTGGAATCCACAGTAAGGTTACTATATTGTTCTCGCCTAGTTTATTGAGTATGCCTAGGCATTCCCACACCATTTTGGAACTGTTTACACAAGAGGTTTAATGGCTCCTAATTACTACTAACCCCTGTCTCGAATTGTTCCCATTTTATCCAAAAAATGCTAATAAAAAGCTAATTACCCAGTATGCTTGTAATTGAACAAAAACAACTCCACATTGATAAAAAAATTTAGAAAAATATGACAAAAACTGAGTATAAATTTAATAGGACTTCCTCATCCTCTATACTGAGTACAACTTTAATAGTAATTGGGATTTAAAGAAATATTAAAATAAATATATCATTTAAAATATCGAAGCTTATACTATTTTTCCATATAACAAATAAATTTACATGAAACACTGTAGGACAACCAGGTTAAAATAACAATAAATTCACCTCCAATTTATCTACCTTATTAACACTTGCTCTTGGATATAATCTTAATTTGAAATCAATAACATTATTAAAAGCACTGAACAAAATATAACATAAATTTTTAGATAATTAAGGTGAGCTTCTCGATATACACTGTATTTAGATGTAATTGAAATGTTCCTTATAGAGTGATTACCATTAACGAAAAATAATGAACCTGTTTCCATGATGGAAATCATTAGAATGTACTCGAAGATGGCCTTAAAGGAGATACAGTGAATGTACTTAAAGAAATTTTTTTAATGGTAGTTACGAAAGGCGTTTTAATTGCATCTGAAGATAATTGGGGAAAATATTCATAAAAATGTAACGTTAGAAATTATGTGTGTAGAAATAATTTGTAACAACCTAATCTATTTTTTCGACCTTAATGTTAAAAACAAGTTAACGAAATATTTGCAGAATTGTGAATTCTCAATATAAATAAAATGACAACGATATAACAGTTAAACTAAAAAAAAGTATATGAAAAAGTTTAATGAAACAAGTTATTTTTTGCAATTATTACAAAGTGTTTCAAAAAAAAGTTGAACCTTTTACTAGGAAAAGTAGAAATCCAGTACCATGAGATTGCTCAATGAAAAATTTGAGTTGAAACAAAAATTATGAACATGTCGAAACCGTTGGCAACATTGTAATGTAATTGTGTATGAATATGCTTCAGAAGCTAATACATTCCATGAATTGGTATTGACTCTCATAGAAGTGACTTTGTTCACGGTCTTATTTTGACCGTGTAATTAACTCCCTCTATGAGTGGGAATATATCAGCTTCTAAAGCATGTTCATACAAAATTTCATTACAATGTTACCAGTAGTTTCGACAATCATAAGAAATGTGTACGACATTTTAGTCGACACTCTGTATCTTCAATACAATTGCCGTTAAGACTTTTTTCTGTAATTTACTTATTCCACCGTTTTTTGAAAATTTATTTAGTTTTTCTAAATCAAATTTTTGATCGGTATCAAAGTTCTGGAGTCTAACTTGTTGATCTTGTGAATAATCAGAAATTCCAATTTTTTTAAACAGTCCAATTAAAACATCAATCAATCAATCAATTTTTATTTCTACTGGAAAAATTCCCATTGCCTATGGCAACATAAATCGTCAACTTACTCATTGAAAAACCCATTACAACAATACATTTTCGAATGTTCCCAGTAAAAATATCCCTTCCAGCTTCTAAAGCTACGAGACCTCGTCATTTGCGAATCGTTTTAATTATACTAGAATTTAATTTATCAACTTTTCTTAATTGTTTTTTTAATTAGTGGCTTGTTTTTCTTCTCGTGAATGTTGTCTACACTTTTCTGAATAAAAAAGTATGAAAATCGATAAATACTTTGGTTAACTTCAACGATTATTTCGAAAGATAGGATGAGTATTGAAAAAATTATATAGGCATGCTTGATCTACTGGAGAAAACTTTTGCTATTGATAGAATTGTGCAAATAACAATTATTATTGGGTATGTTATTAGTAATGGTGATTGTTGTACACTTCAAAAAGCATTATATGCTCAAAATTGGACTGCCAAACACCTTCATTGCTTAAAAGACAGCAACTTTCGCCTCATTTTCTAGTGAATATACAATTGACTCAATGGGATCTTCAAAATGGCAATTTTTTTACTCTTTGTGAAGGAAATTTACTCACTGCATATACTTATGTCATATTAATTCAATAGTATAATCAACCCGCTTTTCTCTTTTTGTTTAATGCCGCCACCAGGAAGAGCACAAATTTCAAGGACCACCAAGAGCGCTAAAATTATATTAACTTATGGACGTCTTCAAAATTCCAATGGGGACTAAACTTAACCATCATAAATGACTCACTCGTTTAACAGTTTTGATGGTGGAGGAGTCGGTTTGACTCCTTTGATTACATTGTACACAAGTAGGGTACCCTAATAAATATATGAGGGCCTCTACTACTATTAAGTCCCTCTCAGTACGTCAAGCAGCCTATGATTTTCACATAGGATCGCATGGCTGGTGCTACCCAAAATTCGACAACCCAGAGAAATTCAACTTACGTGATTTCAAAGCTTCAGCCATATTTAAAACAGTTGGTGCGTTCAGCTGAGATCAACGGTTGGTATTAAGCACAAAACATGCTGAGTATGCTGAAAGTCAGCGGCTGAAATCAGTCTGAAAGCATTGCTGTAAGTTAGCGGTGGAATATAACCTAACTTTCTAATAATATTAACTCAATCCCACGTTGACAGCGCCAAAGATGACAAAATAAATTTTCTGTCAGCCTTGACGAAGCGCAAATAATTGCCGGTGCGCCTGGTGCTGAACAGTTGACAGGCAGCATCCCGTCTAAAGGAAATCGCTGAGTCGGCAACCGTTGAGCCACATCAGAAATTAATATCCCTGCTCAAAGTAACTTTATATAAAAATTCGCGTTAACGTATTTCTGAATATTTTTCTCTTTAATGAAAATCTTGATTGTTACGTAATAATTTGTATAATAAATGCACTGTACCAAATGCATTTTTATATTGTATGTTATATAACATTTTACCTAAGACAATTTGTAATTATTTTTTATTTTGTACATAACATTTTTTTATTCAAATAATCCATTAGTCGTGATTACTGTATTAATTTATTTATTGTGTGTATAACGGAAATATAAAAGTAAACAAGTGATTGTTGATGGATGAACGGTTGTAGTTTTTGTATATTTTGTATATTCTTTCCTCTTTTTTTTTATTTCTTTTTATTATAAAGAGCTCTATTTATTTTTATAACGGAAAATATACAAGTTGGATTATCTTGATTAATAATAATTTTAAATTGCTGTACTTACAATTTAAATAATTTAACTCATTCTAGGTGGTAATAATTATCATAATTTTCAATAATTACTATCGTAATACTTCCTTTACTTGCACTTAAAACTTAATTGCATAAAAGTGGAGAGCAGGATGTACTAATTTAAAAGAGACGAAACCAAAAAAACCTTTTACAGTAGACATTTCAACTGAATATAGAAAGATTATTGTTTCTCTTCTCTCTTATCCACTTATTTGGGAGTGCAAATTGAGATTCCACAACTCAATTCACGTAACTTTTCCTTTCCTTTTCCTCTAATTCCAGCTTTCACAATCATTCTCTTTTTTTCAGATACTTGTTTTACTGATACGTTGGTGTCAATTATTTGTTGTATTTACTTTGGCTCCCTCCTTAACAACTAGGTACCACCTAATTTACTTATTTATACTATTCTCCCTTTTCAATAATCAATTCCACACATTCAATTAACCCACACACTATCCTTGTTTCCTTCCCACATGGATTCTGCTCAACAGCCCAGGCACTTGAACTAAATCTTTGTACCATTTACCATATTATCTACTACCATTCCAGAATCTTCGTGCCTTCTACATAGGCCACTAGTTTGACTGTGGGGATTTTGAATAATTCTAATGGTCTACCTATTTCCCTCCAAAGTGCTTCCGTCTGAGTTCTTGTAAGTTCTCACAGAAACAGAGTGAGTAGATGTCATCATAATGTTCACATTTTCTGCACATAGATTTACTAATTTTCCCAGTTTGTGCAGATGTTTCCTCAGGTTACAGTGTCTAGTCATTATCTTCAAATGTCTTACCACTTCTAATAGCCTGGTTGAGAGTTTCTTGTCTATAGTTTATTTCAACATGTAAGAAACTGATCTGACCTGAGATGAGATGTGATAATGACATGCGATAAAGCCATAAAAGTATTAGCCGTGACAGTTTTATTGCATCTCAAGCCTAAGTCAAGTCAGTTTCTTACATGTTGAAATAAACTATACCTTGTTCAGTAAACTCTTCCTACGAAGGTGACCTGTCATGTCTCGGCACCCAAGCCTAAGACAATAATCTATTTTAGGCGAATAACAATCAATAACCGGTAAATACCAAATGCATTTAGTGGATTTGGTTATGGTTATAAGGCGAGGATGTCATTACTGAACCCTTAAAGACGTCACTACTTTTGACATTTTCAACCGCGGTAATTACTCTGTTCTCGAGCTGTGTAAATACCGCGGTTTTAGTTGTCAATTGTCAGTGAGTAGTGCCTCTTCATTGCCCTTGGTATCTGAATGGCCTGGTACCCAGGATAAGGACAATGTATTATGATTGCCCAGCTCTTGTAGCGCCTCCAACAGTTTGGAATTGTCCGGAGACTATATTATAACTCCGACTTTCTGCTAAAGACTTGCCATTATCGTCTCCGCCCTTACCAAACATTTCCAAGGAGAAAGACCAATAAGGGATTCGTTGATGCCGTTTCCTTGCTATTAATTGCCCCGGAAAAACCAAGGAGAGACCTTGGTCCAAAACTTTTCCAGGAAGGTAGAATCTAATAGAATTTTGAGGTAGCAACTCATAGAGCAGGTACAAATACAGCTTAGTTGTACACTTAGATCGATGTCTGTGAAAAACTTACTTTAATTACCCTATGGAATGAGTAATTTTATATCAACAACTTGTATATTTTGGTGGATAAGTGTGAGATGAATGATGTGATTTATAAGTTTACTAGAGATTGTACAGTATTATCAGTATCTTAATAAGATAATTGTATTCCATATTTATTGTATCATTCAAATAACAGCTGAAAATGCCCAATTTCGATCTAATATTTCACGTTTTAGTATTTTTTAAACAAAATTTAATTCCAGCAGGTGTTTTCGAGTGGATTTTAAATATTTTTGCTTAGGTTGAAAATGGGCTACGAGACAGAAAATAACTCATTAAGTTTCAAATTGAGTTACTTTTATTTAAATAAATTTCAAAATAGTACATCAAGCTACAATAAGTTACTTAATTCAGTTTTTTTCAAATTTAAAACCTATTATAAAATAATTAATCCTTTGTTATAGGGTTTGACTAGTCATTTGAAACTTTATTGAGAATATCAGTCTCATGATAAAACTATATCTAGTTCCTAGAAATCATTTTAAGGATATAAATGTTTAAAATTAATAGACCTCAAAAATAACCCTAGATCTAGTTTCTGTGTCGTCAACATATCAAACTGTAATGTGCTTCGATTCTCAGCTATGTTGGATAAAAAATAAATCTTACATATAAACTGAAACCAAATTTGTGTTCATTCAAAACCCATTTTAGTTTTTCTAACGCGAGAATTATTCTACTGCATTGGACCAAGAAGAAACATTTCTTCCAAGGTTTGTGACACTTGTCACCGCTTAACCGACATATTATGTCCCTGTTACCGCATCATCTGTCACTGTTACGCTGTACTTTGTAAGGTGATATAGGTAAGGTTTTTATTTTTCCTCTATTAGGTCATAAAACTACACCTTGTTTTTAAATTAAGAGGAGCGATTTGAACGTAACCTGGCATTTCGGCTGCCAAGTTATTGGTTAGATTGCCGCCCGTTTCACACAGCCCTTTCGATACAACTGAAAACGACATTTGTCAGTTTTATGCGTTTATTTATAATGAAAATATTCATTAATAACCACTATTAATAAAGGTATAGGCAATCAAACGTACAATAAAATATTTTAAAAAAAATGCCAAAAACTGACTTCTAGTATAGAATACTTGTTCTACTACTTCTTCCTCGACAACTGCGAGTTATACAGTAGGTACATATTTCATATCTGAACACGACCCTTTCGGAACACATTCCCAATCTAGTAACTTTTAGTGAACTTTTAGTGAGGCTTAAAAACAAGGTATAGAAGATAATTGGTACAGCTTATGCTTGAAAACTTCTTTAGCCGCGTTGTGTGATTTTTGGTAGGGGAACACTTATTATGATTTGGTCACCGACTAACAGTCACCGTGTATCATAGGCATAGGATTTTTTTTCAACAGGGGGTTATAAAATGACCGTGACTAAATATAGATTCATGCACAAATAAAGGGAAACGCCAAAATAAAATATAGCAAAACATACACTTACCTCGTTTGAAATTCAAAATACCAGTCCAATAGTGAATCCTACAACAAAGGATATAATTATATCACATGGAAGAAAAAGCCCATCAGGTACTTGTGCCAAAAAATTAAGAATTGAATTTTTAATTACCATTTAATGGCATATAATATTTTGCGTTAATTTTATAAGAATGGTACGTGTGCTGACATCTAGTGCTGCACTACCAGCACTGCTGACGGTAAATTGTTTTTTATTTACTGAATTACAGTCTCCTGTAAATAATTGTCATTTTAGTAAGGCGTGCTATCAATAGATGTCGAAGGTAATAGTTAAAAACTATTCCAACGCCTTACAAAGTTTTCGGAAAATACTTGTACGTTCACTAAGAAGCAACAACTACTTCTCTGTCTACATACCACGACAGACATTGAATTACATTTCTAAGTTGAACGGGGCTGGGACAATATCACTTGTAGACTCAGTACAAGGTACCAAAAGTATAGAGGATAGACGTTCCATGAACAGAACATTAAATATTTAACTGTGGTATTTTTCAATAAATCTATTTCATATTTTGAATATACAGCGCCATCTACTTTCCGCAATTTTGACTAACAATATCTTGCGACCCATATTTACAGCGTTCTCTACACTAACCTCTTTTGATTGAAATGTGATGCGGTAGATGTAGATAATATACTGGAATGTTTTCTATACAAAAGTTCTCGAAAATATATAGGGTTTAGAAATGACATACGCGGATTTTGGAATTTTTGGATTGCTCTGTGATGATTTTCCACAAAAAAACTTTTAGAGGTGACAACTGAAAATCGGAACAAATGAACATAAAAAGTACCTTGAAAATAGAGTCAGGTATTTGCAAACATGCTTGAGAGGAGAATCAGAACTTACTTCTAATATCAAAAGAACCCAATAGAAAAAAAGGGGTAAATGTTGAAATAAAAATATGAACAAACAAAAATGATGAAGGAACTTACAGAAGATGTCCAAATGTTTTCCACTAATAGTATTAGAAGAAATAATTATGTATCCCGTATATTGGAGTCGAGAAGATACATTTCTGTACTAGTAGGAGACATAAAGGAGAAATTACCTCCTACCGGGAGAAACATTCATCTTCTCGACTCGAACAAGGCATAGGAGACGAAAAAAATTGATACAATTTACAATAGTGACGTAAAAAAAATGAAAAATTTTTTCGAATTTTCGGGCAACACATTCTCGCGGATTTTTCCTGCTTCCTTACGAATTTCAAGAGGAGTACAAACAATATCTTAATTGCTACTTGTAATTTTTAAAATACACGGTGCAATGGACATAATGAAAGGTCAATTTAATTTACTGAATTTAATTCAAACGTTTTCAACTTAATGCCTTTAAAAAACAAAAAAAATATCATTGTTACATGATGTTTTGCAAAAGGATAATAATAAAGCTCATCAGCAAAGAAATATCTCTTTTTTACCTTGGTGTATTATATACAGTACGTACGCTTTTCCAACCGTCGATACTATTTAAAAAAATATTTATTATTACAATCCAAATAACTTCATCAATTCCTCTCTTTATTTTATGTGGGTAGATTCAGATAAATTTAAATATTTCGTACAAATAAGTAATTTATGACGGTTATAATTTGGTCTCGTTTTATTACTTCGTGACAACAACAAAATTATCAATGACAAATCTTACTTCCTACGCAAAAACGGGATATACCGTCAACCCGTAAGTTTCGTCATTGTTCTATGTGACTGCTATTATGTCTAAATTACACTGTTTTGAAATTCAATGATAATATTGTAAACTATAATCAATACCCCATAATTTGAATTAAGTATGTCTAGAGAGGATAATTGTATCAAGCAGTTTTAATGTTCTCTATTATAATATTGTATTTTTATACCAACTAATAATTTTCAATCTCTATAGAGAATAGTTGGTGAAGATTCATTAAAATAATATATTATTAAACGAGCAATTTATGATAGCCATTATTCACGCAGGGTGACGTTTGCGTCCCGAGTCGTAGGCGAAGGGCGCAAGTCACCCGAGTGAATAATGGCCATAAATTGCGAGTAGAATACTATACTTTGTCCACGGCCCTTGATTTCTTCATTAAATAAAAGTCAAGTAAATAATGCGAGTGTAGAACGGAAAGTAACAATTTGGTATTTGGTATTATTGACAATTATAACGTCAAAATTAATAAATTTCTGGAGTACGCCAAATAATGTGACATATAGAGATGGGCTATTCTGTGTAAAGTATCGATACACCGTACCGTTTTAAATATATTGTTTTAAAACTATTAATTTAGAAAATATCGTTATGAAAAGTACTAAAAATTTCGTTATTTCATAGATACGATATATTTCAGAAACAAATTTCCTAAACAAAGTACGCAGATTAATATGGCATGTTATTTAAATGCAAAAGCGTGAATAATGAACCATAATTCACTCTAGTAGATATATGAGTACCATATACCTTTTGTTAGGAGGTGAAATATTGACTTATTATTAAGTGGTCATTGACAAAATTATTAATAAAATCAGTGACAGTGTTATTCTTTGAATGGGCGAAACACCTGATTTATGGCATCTGGGTGACTGCTGGATAGAAGAGGTCTTGCTTAAGCGTAAATCTGCGAATATCCCAAAACTCTTCAACATCATATTATTCAAGAAAGTAGTAGTCTTTGAGACTTGCCTCTGGAACTGAGTAAAAAGGGAGCTCCATAGATCTTTTGGTTGAGTCTCAGAGACAGGTTGTATGAGCAAGATCAACACAAAGACTGAGTACTCCATACTGAGACAATATCAGCAAATACAATACTAGAAGTATTTGATGAAGACAAAAACCGAATAACCAAGGGGTACCATATACCTTTTGTTAGGAGTAAAAAATTGACTGATTATTAAGAGGTCGTGTACAAAAATATATATTTACGCTGAAATACTATTATAACTTTCTTTCTGTCTTTCTCTCTTCCTTATGTACTTTTGTACCTATCTTAAAAATTGATAAATAATTATTGAATTCACATATCAAATAAAATTAGGTTATAGTTTTATAACAAGCACATTCAGAAGAATTAAGAAACGATGGATCACTCTAAACGCGACCAATAATATATACCGCTGTGTATTAGATTCATTTCAACCAATGAGAGAGGGATTGGCCAATTGTTTGAAACCTGTCCTAAACGGCTAACCCGTAATTTGTAGTAAAAGATTAACCTGATGATGAATCTATAGAATGGCTGGAAACGTGTCCAAAACGGCTAACCGGAAACTTCTTCGTCGGAATCTGGAGAGGACTTATTACTTTTTTAAATTAAACAATAACTGTTTCTAATTAATTCCACTATTCCATAAAAAAAAATTTATAAAAATTCTAAAATAATATTGTTCGTTCATCCCAACAAATTTGATCATGTAGTGATTTTTAGAGTAATCAACCAGAACACGCGTTCAGCAGGAAATTGTTTATTGCTCTGGTAGCGCTACGTTGGGATGAAATTAGATGTTGGAGCTGTGGTTTATAATAATGTGCTGCAACGTGAATTAGAAGCTGATAATCCTTCACCTTCACAAAACATAATATGTCATCAGGCAAACGCATGACGCCTAAATTGCAGCTAATTTTTGAAATGGAAATACGTTAGATTTCAGGACTTACCATAGGTGGGGGTAAACAACGGTTGATGCTGATTGGCTGAAGTATATGCTGTTTGCTGGTTTGCAAAAGAAATTGTTTCAAGCGAAATCAAAGAAACAGTTGTGTTAGACGAAGGAAGCGACATGTGAAAGGATAGAAAAAACTGATAATATGTATGTATGTATGAAAATATATGCAGTGATAAATACGATTTAATATAATATAATTTGATATAATAGCCTTAATAAAAACAACAAAATAACAAATTAAAATATGTTATTTAACTTTTTTCTACACTCCGTAGAAATCAAAGCCCCAATTTTAAATAAAAAAAAATTCACGTCCAGACGTACATACACAGATATTACGTTTCGGTAACTCCAAACGATAATTGTCCGGTATACTGGTGGTCACTCGCCATCATCAGGTCACCGTCTATTTGCGGTGTCTTCTAAGTTACAGTAAACTCTATGGGTGGGGTAATGGACACTGAAGAACACCGAATGCTTCTATCGCGTGGGAAATGCACAGTAGTGGTTCGAAATACCTCTCACTTCTCCGCACACATACGTAGACGACGGTGACCATACCTTACTCACCGCCTCTGCCTGATGAAATAATCCAGTCACTGAGAATATCTAAAAGGGGTTCAATCAAAATGATTGGACTTCGAATTTTACGAGAAATTATCCTTTTCAAGCATGTTATTATTTTGTTGTAGATGTGAACATATTCTGGAATTATTTGAAAATATTCTGTGGATGAGCGTTTTTTAATAAAATTTAAAAATGGGTTCTTTATGTAATACACTTTCGCGCCACACTATTCATAAATTGAGCAAAGGTGATGAAAATAATTCCTCCAAATATCCAAAAAATAAACCGTCCAAATCTCCTCAGTAACCTTTTAGTCCAAAGTCAATTACAAAACAAGAAATATAGGGATTGAGTATACAAAAAGTAAGAGAATCCAGTGTTCGACACATGTCATTCTTCGTAACGTACCTATAACCCTTTAAATACTTGACAAGGTAAAGGTCCTGGAGATTCTCCAGGTTCTTAATTGCAGATGATCTTCATATTATTCAGTACTAGAAATCCTGAAGGCTACATTAAAATGGACCGAAAACATCGGAGCATTGAAGTAGCTGCTACAATACTAGTGAGAAGAGAAGAGAAGAGAAGAGAAGAGAAGAGAAGAGAAGAGAAGAGAAGAGAAGAGAAGAGAAGAGAAGAGAAGAGAAGAGAAGAGAAGAGAAGAGAAGAGAAGAGAAGAGAAGAGAAGAGAAGAGAAGAGAAGAGAAGAGAAGAGAAGAGAAGAGAAGAGAAGAGAAGAGAAGAGAAGAGAAGAGAAGAGAAGAGAAGAGAAGAGAAGAGAAGAGAAGAGAAGAGAAGAGAAGAGAAGAGAAGAGAAGAGAAGAGAAGAGAAGAGAAGAGAAGAGATAAACAATGTCATTACAGTCAGAGTAAATTTGAAAGAGATAGAATAGGATAGATGCGAGGAGTTCTTTTTGAAACCACATCCTACTTATAGTGAACCATTAAAAACTGGCAAAGCCATCAGTTGTGACACAAAATTTGTTGAAGATTGCAAACAAATCCTAAAGCAGCTGGAATCAGCGCATTGAGAGAAAAAATATGTTTCTACTAAGGCAGATTTTACTCTTTAAGGTTCATATAATGAACCTAAACCTTACTATGGAAATACAAACATTCACGTTTAGCGAGATAGTTGAAAATTAGTCTCAATTGAACTCCAGGACTCTACACAATACTTCTGGCTATCAGAGAATTGAGCTTACAGTGTTTTTTTACCAGATGAAAAATGAGTTCTCGAACGTACCATTGAAAATTGCAGCTGATACATCTTTGCAATCTTGCTACTGAAGGGTAACTTTCAGTAAAAGCAGTCAACCAGATTATTTCAAAATTTTCGGGATACAAGAGCCGATCGGAATGGTGTCGTAATTTTAGTTACAGACCAAGGAATTTGTATATCTTTTCACCTGATTTTTAGTATTTTGGAGTCTCCTAATCACGAATCTTACCTTACCTTCACTTCATTTCCTTTATATCTCGGTGAAATTTTCCTCCTCATTATTCACTAACTGTCTAGTTCTTTAAGAAATTACCTCAAATGCGAATGAAGAAAATAAACTTTGATACTCAGTATGCAACTTAAACTTTAAAATTTTGGACTTTTATGATTTTCTGGTAAGCTTCTAATAATTTCAAAGATATCTTGCTACTAATTCTATGAGAGTCAGTTTCGCATTAAAACTTAAATTTTTCATTACTGTTTGTACAAAAGTAATCGCCAAATTTACCTATACTTGACCTATACTTGAAATCTGACAATATTTTCGCACTTCCTGGCTCAATTTTAATTCTCATTATTTTTTTGATCCTCGTTACAAAAAAAAAATGATTCGAATAGGTCTGTAAATCTGTGTAATTATCATTTCAAAAGAACTATATTTCTGAAAAATTCTGACTGTGATCAATCTTTTTAAAACTTCTTAGAGAATTTTCGATCTTATTAGTTGTCAGGATTTGAACAATTAATATTTTTAACTTTTGCGACTGGTCTAAACAGCACAAAACAACGCAATAGTTCTGGGTCTTCTGATTCACAATACTCACAGAGCACTGCGGTTGCTTAAACATAATTATTATAATAATCATAATTGGTCTATTGGTTTTTATTCGACCATAGAAAAAAAAATTGGTAGTTTCAGGAAATGTGCCGTTTATGTGTAGGAAGAAGATTTGTAGCTGTTAACATCCATTTTTATTATCTTTTATTGCACAACGACTTTAGGAATTAATTTCATCTTCTGATATGTTTTTATTATAAATATTTATTGCAACACGGAATTCTATATTCTTCTATATTACCTGAAATTATAGAGTCTAATAATAATAGAAAGTTTCTGACAAATTTTTTAATTTGCAGATGTAATGGTTTATTTTTTAAAGGAGACAATTCAAAATTATCCAGCTCTCTAATTAGTTGGAGTCAATTAATAATATAAATAATGATTTATGATGTTAACAAATGTTAATATTAACCTACATAATTAAAACAATGGAGGAATACTGAATTAATTAGCTTTTTGATGAAATAATTATTAGTGATTTTATTTGCAACATATTTTAATACAATAGCTAATAACGAAGAATATAATAAATAAATACCAAAAGACAGATAGTTTCTGATTTACATAGTAAAAGTAATCCTGTCCTTCTCAATATGAACTAGGCCAGAACAATATAGTAACCTTACTGTGCATTCCAATACACACTGAAATAGAAAGAAATGAAATAGCAGATGGACTAGCAAAGAGGGGTACTGAATGCCCCTTTTGAGGGCCGGAATCCTTTTGCGGTATAAGCCCCAAATGTAATAGTGGAAGAAATAGACAGAGGCGAAGAAAAGAGAAGATCTGACCATTGGAAAGATCTAGTAGTGCTTAAAAAATCAAAGATTCTGATGGGTGACTACAACCCGTTGCATAAGTCAAACTAAAACTGCACCAAGTTTTAACAGGGACATTGCCACCTGAACGGGCACCTGAAAAAACTCTAAATAGTGGTTGAAGAAGAATGTAGATTCTGTGGCATGGAAGAAAAAATTTCCATCCACATACTTGCGAATTGCACAGCAATTCAGAATCCTAGGGGACAGCACAGATTATTGGATAGAAGAGGGACATTTACCCTAATTGAAGCCTGCAGATATCCAAAAATTTCTCAGGGAAATAGGACTGAAGGAGCTACTCAGTTAAAGAAATAATTGATTTCCTGGGAAGTGACAGAAGGTTTTCTAATTATACTATCGAATCTGTTGAACCAAATCCTTAATATCTTTAATAATAACAGTAATGTTTACAACAAAGTTAATTTCCTCAACTAACTAAGAGGAGATATAATTGAAGTCTTAACAAAGTAGAAATTCCCATTGCACAAGTGGCAAAATACTGGGGAGTCACATTTGACAACAAGTGAAGATGGAAACAACACCTACAGGAAATAATACAATAAAGTATGAAAGCCCTGAAGGAATTGGCAAGATAGGGAACACCAACTCAAATGGAGGTCAACGCAAGGGCAGAGTTTACTGGACAAGGTAGACAGGAACTAAGTACAAGTAAGGGGACACAATAGATCTTTTAGGTCTCAGTGAATGTCTCCCCATCATACATACAATCCTGCCCTTAAATTGAATCTTTCAAGAAACAATACAAATAACAAAGAGTTGGGCAGCGAAACATAATTGTCTTATACTATACTTTAGATTACAAGGTGGTTCAGTGGCCTGGTTAGCATTACCTCACTGCGACCTATAAGATCTGAGAAAGCCTATTCGTTTTGGTGTTAGGTATACAGGTTGCCCCAAAAATTTTGGTCATAAATTATACCTGTGGCGTTCCATATTTTGTTGAATGCAACCCTCAAAAATAATAGGTGGGTCAAAAGGGATCTGACGCCCTCTGAAAATCCATAATAAATGAAAATTAATGAACCCTATTACTTCCAGTTTATGGGTTATATACATTTTCATATATATTTATTTTACACCGGAAAAAAATGAATTTAAATTTCCAAATAAATCATCATGTAAATTTTTTGTATGCTCTTTTGTATAAAGGAAAGTGCGGTTCAATTAACTTATTTTTCACCACAGAAAACCCCACATCGATATTTTAGTCCAAGTCATTCGAATCGCATCTTTTTTGGTTGCTCCAATAACGTCGTGAGATCCGTTCAATTGAGTTGCTGATCGGAGGGATGCGACTATAGAGGAAATGCAGGAATGGATGGAGGAGGAAATGGAGAGAAGATGAGAGAAGTATTAGGGCGCGCTAAAAAGGGCAATTGGGAGTAGGAAAGATTGGATGGACCAAAAATTCGGGGAGGTAAACTACTTCTTGACACAGCTGCTCACTGGGCATGGGTCGAGAGTAGGGTAGGGGACTGTGTGTTTACATGCTGGAAGAACGAGGAGGTGATGAAGAAATAGGAGAAGGAACTAGGGGAGCGGTATATTGGAAGAACATGGATAATGATGAGGGGAGAGGAGAAATGGATGCAGGTAAGTGGCGTAGTGGAGAGAATGATTAGGGGAAGAGCAGGAATTGATATGACATGAGAGGTAGGAGTGATAGAAGGGTGAAGATGACGGAGTGTGTGTAAGGGACCGCCGCCCGTCTCCAAGTATGCTAGGGTAGTGATTTCGAGGCGGGAGAAACGGCTAGTTTTGAGGTGAGTTTGGTTGGTAGGTATCCCTTGGGATGAGTCCAACACTGTCTGGGTCATGGGATATGGACCATAAGATTAGTTTTCCCATCTCGGCCCGAAAAAAAATTGAGTTGCTGATGAAGTTGAATTATAACTTTTAGCCACATTCTCAATAATGCAAACGGAATAAGGTATGATTTATTAATAAATTTCTTGAACGAATCCAACGTTACTGTTTAAATTGAGCAAATAATCTCCAAACCTCTGTGGCAAATACAAGTGAAATATTTAACAGAGGATCGATGTGATGGCCAATTTGACCAAACAGGGGGTATTAAGGTGATCGGTGTATTTTATCAACTTTCCTATTGAATTTTTTTCCAGCTCCATACTTATTATAAATTTATCACACCTAAGACGAAAAGATGCAGCAGCCTTTTTACTTATCGCACGTTACGCAGAAAAAGATATAGGTAGGTAAAATACCGGGTATTGTGTATAAAACCATCTGTCAGACTTTTATGGGGGATGATATCATAAATACATATCATCATGTATGTGAGAGTGCCGCTTAAGCGTGTATGTCACTATATATCAAGTCAATTTTAGAACAACAAAATTAAGAAGTTTTCTATGAAAAGAATGCCGACAAAGTTGTAAAGTTAATAATCAAAGTAAACATTGATAAGAGAAGAATTTATCATCTTATATTGTACAATTCCCAGTGAAAAATATCTCGGAATATTTTAAATAACTGAGGTGCCTACGTGGTTGGGATTGATAACAGAATAAATATTTTGTACAACTGTCAAAAAAACTTGACATTTCTACATCTCTATTGATGCGTAAATGTTTACCTTTTTCACTGCCAAAATAATTTACAAAATAAACATTGAATATTACTTTTTGAAGGACTTATTTCATGCACTAATTGATTATTCATCATAAAACAAATTCATTTATTGAAATAATAATTGATAGTAAAAAATGATGCTGTGAAATTGTATTGGAAGTATTGATAACATTAAGGACAACGTATGGAAAAGAGAATCATTTTTTAGTTATTTTGGACTTATTTTTTTCAAGACAACAGTTAAAAAGCGATAACTTATCGGGACAAAAAACCACGTCAAGGTGTATTAGAAACATTTATTTTTAATATATTTCAGTTGCAAATTCACATTCAGAGTTGTACAAAAAATGTTGTTTGCATTTCGTGTATAAAGTAAACTATAAATGTGATTGGATTTAAGTAAATTTTTTCTTCCTTCCTTAAAAATCGGGAGGTATTATTAGTTGGCTGTCCTATAAGAACATACGCCTCACATGGCCCATCAGAGGGGAAAAACAGTAGCCACATTGGATGGCTACCGGGTACATCAATGCCGCTTACCGTATTGGTTCGTCGTCGCACATGCCCACATACTCCTTTAAAACATACCGCGATGGCGTTCTATTAGAACATGCTCAAAAAATTTTGTTGGGAACTTCAACAAAAATAGGCCGGGTATTGATTAGACATTATATATTATATTAGTTCTTATATACTAGGTACAACTTAATTAGTACCAAATACGGTAATAAAATTTGAATACCCAAGGGTATTTTCATTTCAGGAATTGGTAACAATGTGGAAGTTGACGTTTCTGTATGGCTTACAGTATGTTGGAATTGAATTGCGAGCATTTTAAGTTTTAGGGTATATTTTCTCAAAAACTAACGAACTGTTTGTTGCACCAGAAAACCTAAATGCGGATTTTTCACTATTAAAGATATTTTTGTTTTTAGTAATAAGAAAGATCATATTTATTTAAAAAAGGGTGAGAATTCATATAATTGAATGAGATTTTGTTCAAGATGGCTACAAAGCAATAAGGACATGAATATAGAAAAGAAAGATGTACCTACCTACGAGCCACGTCCAGCTTCAATTGGCGTGTATTATTTAAGTTATTAGAGGTAAAATTATCCACTTTTATTTTCAAAAGTAAGTACCATTATGCAAAAAATAAATAAGAAAAAACTTGGAATAAAACTTAAAGAAAAAATAGTAATTTATTAAAACTTTTATACCATTGAGTCACATCATTATTTTTAATAACTGCTTCAATTCTTCTCGGCCTAATAGTTACTACCTCCTCTGGAGGGGAATCACCCCAAATGTTCTGGAGGCAGTGCTTGTGTTTCTGGCAAGATTAGCTACTCTTAACCGCTTTCTCATTTCATGCCACAGTCTCGATTGACGAAAGGTCTGTATTGGAGGAAACCCATCTCAGGAGTGGTATTTCCTGATATGGAAGCCATTTCATGGATTTTTTTGGAAGTGTGACATGCAGCACCGTCTTTTGCTATTCAAGTTTATAAGTACTTAAAGAACTTTCCTTGAAGGTACCAAATCCTAGTTTTCTGGATTGTGTATAATTTGCAAGCACATCCTCCAAGTGCCTCAATCCAGAGTACACTCAACTCTCCATAATTGGCATCTGAACAATTTGATTTGTCAGATTTGTGCTAATTAATTATGATTGATCAATTTTCTCCATCTTTTGTCCCCTATAAACAACAAATAACTCTATTAAACTGTTTTACAACTGTCACTGACATTTCTGTTGTTCTGCGCTGTTTTCACAACAAATATTATTAGATATTTTTTGATGTTCAATATTTAAAATGGGAATACTGACATGCTTTTTAATTTTTATTCTTATTAAATAGGTTTAAGAAAAACCTTTCAACCTCAGCCAGCTTCTTTTTGGTTGATCGATGATTGTGAACTGTTTGCTGATAACTACACTGCAGCACAGTTGATTATATTGAAGTTTGCCTCAACACAGATTGACATTGCGAGATATTTATAGCTTTTGGAATAGTTTCAGAGAAAATAAATTATCATTTTCACTGGAGCAGTTATTAGAGGAAGTGGAATATATTATTCAAATACTGGCCTAAAACATTGTTGCAGTAACTTGACCTTTGAACCGACAGGAGTAAGGGCAGCTCGCTACTAAAAGCCCAGAGGGGCTTTCCCAGCATTCCACCTATGGCCCTGGGAAGTTCTCAAGATGAATCACATATTTCTTCGGCGGCTAAATGTGGTTTACTGTAGGAGCGTTTCATTTTATATGGCCGATGTCTGGAGGGCATTTTCTATATACTTTTTTTTTGTTGAATTGGTTATGGGCTTCACACTGAGAAAAATGCGTTGAGATACGCAGATGAGCCCGTAATTTGCGATAATGTTTGTGTACGTGGTTTGAATTCTAAAAGATAATTACTCCAAAACGGTCCTTTTATATCAGCGAAACTGCCTGAGGAAAATGTACTTAAAGTTTTTGATTAGCTTTAATGGTATTTTAAAGCAATGAATTAACCACTATAGTTAGGTATTACGAGTCCTGTACCATTGAATTTGGCCAAAACTATTATCACAATCACTTTAATAAGAGGATATATTGAAAAATTTTTAGCCTACTATAGAACCAAACAAAATTTCAATGTCAAAATATTTTATTACCCAACATATTCTCCTCTTAATTGGATACATTTATTACAGCGAACCTGCAACGTTTCTAGACCTTTCAAAAAAAATGCTTCTTCTTGCTCTGCAAACCAGACCTCCACAGATTTTATTACCTCCTCGTTGGAAGAAAATTTACGACCTTTTAAACTTTTTTTCAGTTAAGGAAATAGATGATAGTCGGACGGAGCCAAATCTGGTGAATAAGGGGAGTTTTCTAGTAATTCAAACCAAAAATCACAAATTTTTTGCAAGGTAACATGAGATTTGTGTGCAGGGGCGTTGTCCTGCAAAAACAAAACACCTTTGGATAGCTTTCCGCGTCTTTTCTCTTTAATTTTGCCCCGTAGAGTGGTCAGTAATGTCGAATAGTAATCTCCACTTATTGTTCTACCCTTATCCAAAAAATCAATCATGATTACTCCATGGCAATCCCAAAATACTGAAGCAAGAACTTTTCCAGCAGATTTTTGGGCACGAAACTTCTTACGTCTTGGAGAACCAGAGTGTCGCCATCCCATCGATTATTGCATTGTTTCTGGATCGTTGAAATGTCCCAAGCCTCATCCATAGTAACAATTCGGTTTAAGAAGTCTACATCGTCTTCAAACGCGATGCTTCTACCCTTGCACGCTTTTGGTCAACATTCAAACATTTGGAGATCCATTTTGCAGCAATTTTTCTCATGTCCAAATTGACGAGAACTATATGATGAACGCGTTCGTATGAAATATTCAGTGCTTCAGATATCCGTTTTAGCCCAATTCATGTCAAGAACTGCATCGATATTTTCGGGGACTGACACAGAAACTGGCCTTTCCGATCGGTCATCATCTTCAATGGAAAATTTACCTCTTTTGAAGCTTGCAGTCCAATTTTTCACGGTCGTATACGACGGACATTGATCACCAAGGCATATCTTCGTAAATCAGCTTACCTCTTAACCCTTTTAAATACAGGTACTTACTTGATGATGGCTCGTTACTACAATTTCGGGGGACATCTTTTTTCTTTTAATTTATTGCGTAACTCTGGTTTACTTTTTTGACGTCAAACTTCACATTGACACTTCTAATAAGTTATTGTTCGTTGCTATGGTAACGCAATATTTTGTTTATGCATGGAACTGGTCTAGACTAACTAGATACCAATACATCCTCGTATACTGGGAGAAAGATTTCCTAAATAGGTGAGTTTATTTATTATTTTCATAGAAGTACTTATATTAACGTATTCATACATTTGGGATTATCAATTTACCCATTTTTACTTTAAATTGTCCTCATTTTGACAGAGAGATGATTATTTTGCGAATTACTTTTGTAACCGACTACAATTTTGGGTAATTTTAAGTATTCAGCGTAACAATAGTTTTGACAGACACATATATAAACATGAAACTTATCTCAATACAGGAGTTGAGTGTAAGATCAGTGTGAGTAATAAAAAGTGGTTTTTATGACGAGAATGACGGTTGATGTCTACTATTCAAAACAAGATTTTTGTAGGGTTTTTATCATTGCGAACATCTATATTGCTTTATTAAAACAATTAATACTCCCCCGAAGCGTGAATCTTGAAATTTAGAATAACATTTTAGCTGAATTCTCAACGCATCGAGGAACTTTTGGCTGGTTACCGTTTCACTTCTGCGATTATGCCACTAGTTATGTCAGATATCAGTGGAAAAGCCAATCTGAAGAATAAAGAGATACAACTAACCAAAAATTACTAAGAAAGTCTAATGGAAAATATAAATAATCGATTGAACGAATATAGTGATAGAATGACAGAAATGGAATGGTAACTTGCGAAAAGTTCCTAGAATTATTGGCAACGGATACTTTGAGTATTCAGCAAAAACGTTATTAAATTTCAATATTTACGATTCGGGGGTGTATTCATTGTTTCAACAAAGAAATGTATATGTTTGCAATGATTAAAAGCCTGAAAAAATCTTGTGGACATAAACCGTCATTCTTGTCAATCTTGTAATAAAAAGCATTTTTTGATGACCACATTGACCTTAACCTTAACTCCTCTATTACCCCGAAAAGCCCATTTTTGGTGTGATGAATAGGCATGTAGAGATAATGTTTCCAGTGAGGTATTATGAATAAGGAATTATATAGGATTGAATTGAAATTCTTCTATTTTCTAAAAGTATGACACAATCAAAGCTTGAAATGCTTAAAACTGCAAATCAAAACTTCTAGCCCATATAAAATTCACAGGGATGCCAATCTATGGAATACAGATAGCATTGTGTTTTCAACATTTCAATTAAATGTATTTTACCTGTCACTCTTGACATATTAAGACAAAAAATGTGATAAATTACACACTGGATAGCGGATTATTCTAAATTGCCTTGTACATTTGAAAAAAAAAAGTCGTGCTGCTTCTACAGAGATAATTTTTCACTAAGATTAAATATAAACAACGCAAGTAGTTTGAGTTAAAAAAACTTGGCCCCTAAGGACATTAGGCTGTGAATAGTAAGCCGTAATTTAGCTACAGAAGAAGTAGGTAATATCTAGATCACCAACTAATAAAAAATTTGTGAGCAATTATTAAGAGAGCTGGTTCGTAATATTTACTTTGCCTATACCAAGAAAAATATTTTGTTTTAATTTGTTGTATATACTATATATATATTATTTTTTTTTTAAATATTGGGTGATTAATAATTGAATTGATATTTGTCATATTTTGTATTTCTACATCTGCAGGATCCCAAATTTGTATAAGTATACACCCAGTCAAGGTTTTAAGTCTTCGCTACCTCTGCCTCTTCGCTTTTTGTGCTGTTGGTAACAATGTTTATGTCAACAGATTAGATGTCCTTATCAGATCCTTATTCCACCTATCGTCTTCAAAAGTGTATATCTCCAGTAAGTCAGTCAGATAACATTTGAGGTTCTCAAAACCGAAAAAAAATCCATCCCTGATTTGTCAATGATTGCATGTGCTTTCTTAAGGTGCAGTGGCTAGTGAGTAATCCTTCCCCCACTGTATTTGACCCCTATTTATTTGTAATATTTCGCTGGTGAGAGTCTTCGAGGTTTTTTTGATCAGAAGTTTGTTCTACCTGTTTAGGCACGTGGCTCTAGTAATTCTGATGTTTAGTTCAGGTCCACCAAGATACTTGGAAAACATCACGAAATATATAAAGAACGGTAGATACAAGTGATAAAAGATCGGAAGCACAACTTACATAAAAATGAATCAGTTGAAGATTATTACAAGCTACGGGAGTGGAAGGTATTCAATAGCAGAAGATAAACAATTTTCGGAAACCAAATTCAAAAGGTTCAACTCGTCAGCCTGACAACGATAGGTGTGAATTAAGTGATAAGCTCAATAGACCAGTGCTTCTGTCTTCCAGAAACAAAAACCATTAAATTAAATGTATGCGTTCCTTGTATCGGCTGAACTGTATATCCACGTATGCATGTTGGGGTGACATCCTTTGAGACCTGAGAGATCTATTGTCTACATACTTCCAGGGAAAAGGTCCAGAGATTTCTTTAGCTCTATTTCCCTGGCAAATTTTATGATATGTGCAGGCTACAGTTAAGGTACGTATACCTCATCTATTCAGGAGTTGTGCTCTAGGATTCCGCAAGTATGTGAATGTGATTGTGGAATCTACCACTACGTTGAGCTTTTTGAGGTGCACATACAAGCAGTCCTGTGAGGTCACCTGTCATCTCTTAGTGCTATCTTATGACTTAGAGACTCATTTGTTCCTCTCCTGGTTGTGGTGTGTACTGGAGCCCAGAGTAATGTTGATCTTGCTGGTTCATTGATTTTTTTCTAGGCATTCCCATACCATTTAAGAGGTGATGTCTCCTAGTGACCTGTCCACCTTCCTGGAAAGTACAGGATGGACGATGACCTAGGAAGATAACTCCTCGGGAGGATGTACAATGGGTCACATGTGGCCCAAGTGGTGTGGGCCTAACTCACCCTCCCTACTCTACAGATACAGATACCGAGCTGAATGCCTGGGAAAATTTCCGCTTGAAAGATACTTCGGGTTTTTCCCCAGCCTGCAGAGTATTTGTTTCCTGGTTCGTACACTCCTACCGCAGTATACTTCGTTCCAAGATATTTCGTTTTGACTTTTGCATGATTGATTCAAGACCCACACCCACAGCAGGTAGTCGTTTATCCGATAACAATAGTACAGTATCGTACTCGTTTCTTCGAAAAGCGAAAATACAATGCCTAATAGTATAATTATTTTACAACTGAAATATTTGGCTGGTAAAATAATATTTGAGGCAAATTTTATTATACTTTCTATGGGGATTAAAATATTTATAGATAAAATGGGAAGTGGGGATATCCGGATAATCATTTTTAATATTTTCTCAGAATTTTAGTTTGTAATAAAGATTTCACTTCGAAACTACCTAATCTTTTGTTTAAAACAAAGAATGTGGCGTCATAGGGCTGTCAATGTAATATTGTTAAACGTTTTTTACCTTCTATTGATTTAGAACCGTCTGTATACCATGGAATGGTATTTTTCTTTATCTGGTAATGGTGTTGGGGTCCCATTAGATCTAGTTACTGTATTATGTGTTCAGTTACTTTAAAAAATTATATTTTGAACTTTAACATAATAATAATTGTCTGGTTAAACATTATTTTTATTAATTTATATTGTCAATTATTTGACCAGACACTCATTAGTTATGAAAAAAGGTATCTATCTATAGAATCTTTCGAATCATTATTTAAGTAATTTTACTCAATGATATTTTGGGTTTGTAAGTACATATTTCAGAATAACACCTTTCTTGAAGGTAACGTCGCTGTCGGTAAATTGTTTTCTTCTTTGAAAGCACCATTAGTCACTTTTGTTTGCTATATGTATCGATTTGCAGTGGCGTCCGAAGATAATTCAGTATTTTATAGAAATTAAGAGAAAAATTTGTCAGACCCGAAAGATTGATTCAAGAAAAACATCCGTTCTATTTCAAGTAGAGAGAAGAGACGATATGTGCCAACAGATTACAGAAGAATACGAAGCAACAGCGTACAGGATCTGTACAAAATAATGGAAACGTCAATCATCCTTTTCCAACAATGAATATTTACGTTTTATATAAAATATTAGGAACAAAGACACTATTTTAAAGTCCCGACTCTAGAAAAGTGGAGTTAAATAAATAATTTTGGTAAAATCTATGCGTATTTAGCATCACGATATTCTTTATTTTAAACCTGATGTTTTTCTAATAAATGTGTGGACAATAATACGGGGTTGGGATCAAGTATTGAGCCAAGTAAATTTCTTTTAAACGAAAAGAACGATATTTATGAAAATTTGCAGGTAAGAGCAATGGAACAAAATGCATCTGATGTACATTTTTTTGTAAATAATATACTTCCGGTTTAACCGGAAATGCCATCAACTTCTTTAATTTAAATGGGACACCCTATATATTTTCACAGATCTTGAAAGAGCTTGTTATTTTGAATTCATACATACTGAGTTTAGTGTAAAAAATTTTGTGAAAACGAGGAATACAGCACTTTAATCAACCTCCTTTGAGTTTTATGCATTAGCACTAAAAACTATTTAGATAAACTAATTGATGTTGTTTGTGTTTGTATGCATAGTAATGAATAAACGAGTACTGTTTAGTACGTCTTTTGTTCTCCAAACGTCAAATTCTAATTGACGGAAATAAATTTTACAATTCAGAATGGTTCTATTGAGTGAAAAAGAGCGTACTGCAATTCTAATGATGATCGGTTATGGTGATCGTGTTAGAACTCATGAAGAAGTGTGTCATATTTTTAATAATTTGCATCCGGAGAGAAATCATATATCACGCTCAACAGCAACTAAAACATTACAACGTTTTAATACAACTGGGATGGTGAAAAATTTGCTAAAACCTGGAAGACCGCGGGCTGCAAAGAACGAAACTGTTAAACAAAATATTGCATTCGATTTAGAAGAATCACCTCAAATTTCCACCACAAATTTGGCAGTAAACCATGATATCAGTCGACGTTCTGTAGGAAAGATATTAAAAAGTGAAAAGTATCATCCGTATAAGGTACAGTTGGTTCAAGAACAATTTTGCTTCTAACATAGTTTTTTCCGATGAGGCAACTTTTTGTTTAAATGGAACAGTTAATCGCCATAACTCAAGGTATTGGTCAAATGAGAATCTTCATTGGATTCATGAAGCACATACCCAGCATCCACAGAAGTTAAATGTTTGGATGGGAATTGTCGAAAATAGGCTTATAGGCCCATTTTTTATAGACGGAAACTTTAATGGTGACAAGTATGTGGATCTACTAAATAACGAAATTATTCCTGCACTTCAACAAAATGGGCAATTACCATAAAATGTATGGTTTCAACAAGATGGAGCACCTCCCCACTATGATAGACGGATAAGGGATTTTCTGGATGCGAATTTTCCAAATCGATGGATTGGACGTAGAGGATTCGTAGAGTGGCCTGCTCGTTCTCCGGATCTTAGCCCGTCAGATTTTTTTCTTTGGGGTTATCTAAAATCACGTGTTTACGTTAGACGACCAACAAACTTAGAGGAATTGAGACAAATAATTATTGATGAATGTGAACTAATACGTGGAGAAGTCTTGGAAAGAGTGACTCAAGAATTTGTTAATATGATGGCATATTGTCAGCAAGTAAACGGCGAGCATTTTGAACATTAGAAGTAATTTTGTTTCTCATTATTCTGAAATAATGAAATGTACACCTGTACAACTAACAGTGAGTTATTCCTCGTCTATACAAATTTTTTTACACTAAACTCAGTATGTATGAATTCAAAATCTGTAAAAATATATAGGGCGTCCCATTCAAATTAAAGAACTTAATGGCTGTTCCGGTTAAAGCGGAAGTATATTATTAACAAAAAAATGTACATCAGATGCATTTTACCTGCAAATTTTCATAAATATCGTTCTTTTCGTTTAACAGATATTTACTTATTTCCATATTTTATTCCAACCCCGTATATCTTCTCCTCTTTATAGTGATAAAGTGGCGCCCCTGATTTCTGGTCATACAACATTAGACACACCTCATTAAATATCCTGTCATCAAACCCGCTTTTTAATTTTTCTCACTATCTTGTTTACCTCCTTCATGGAAATTCCTTGGCATTTGTTCCAAGATAATTTTTAATTATTTAAATAAGTCACAAATGAGTATCTGTCAGTCACAATATAAATAAAATATTACAATTGATGTACCTAACACATTGTTTGGAAATGGACCTCCCAGTTTGAGGATGATGCAAAGTTTGACTTATATTTGGGTCATTACATTCAAAAAATAAATAGAAAAGGCAGTGAGACAAGTATTTATTTATTCACGAGTGAACACGCCGACTATCAGAAAACCATGCATACCTGGAAAGTTTGCGTACTCGAATTTCACAAATCATCCTTCCTAAATTGAATTAATTGTATTATTATAAATATCCACGCACATGAACGACTTTATTACTGGTTCAATTTGCTATAGATCGATGGGTAGAGTAACGACGATAGTAAATTAAAAATTATTGTTATGGCTTTCACTGTATAGAACGAAAGGTTAAATGGGAGCAAATTCACCTTAGGAACAGTAGTTATTTTGCATTTAAGCCTACGCACATATTTATACGATTTTACAAAACTATTCACATTATTATGCGTGAAGACCGCTTCAAAATATTTCGTTTTGTCTAATAACATCGATGAAGAATGAAAAAAAAACTATCAGTAGGTGGCTGTTGATAGCAGTATAATAATTCAGGATGGTGTGAAATCCGTCGAAATAAATAAATTGACTACGAATACTTTTAATATTTATTTTAATTTAATATCAATTAAAATTTTTTATGAAACACGTCAAGACATCTGTTCTTTCTGGTGAATAGGAAGATATTTGTAAATTTATTGACGCACAGTCGTTCAAGAACTAAACTGTATAAACATAAAAAAGACATCAATTGTAACACAGAACAGTAACCTTTTTGAATTTAGGTTTATGAAAGATTACCATGCGAATTCGTATTTGAATCATTTTTTTTTCGCCTACCTTACCGGAAAACTAATCATACGAACACAAAAATAGAGCGAAAAGAATTGTTTAGCAGCCCAAGGGAGCAAAATACATAACGCTACGACTTTTGAAGTTTTTCACCATCTGTAGCTTGACTACCTTGACGTTTCACGTGAATTTTTAAACGTCAGTGTTAGTCAAAGTTATATTTTCCTATTTTTCAGTTGTGTGTCACACATGCAGAGATGCTTTAGTTAAAAAGCCATCGGGATTTGTTTCATTAAGAAGGCTTCCAGCTGCCTATAGTTTCTTTCCAGACTCAACAATAATGATAACTATTTAAAATTGAGTTTAATGTAGGGGAGCAACAAAAATGTGTATGCCTCATACATACTCAGTATCTATTTTGATTTAGTACAACTATTTAGTTTCTATCTACTTCTATACAACTATAGGGAGTACCTACTAATAAAAAACCAAAATAAATTCATATTTGAAGCGGTTATTATGATTAAAAAACTAAAATATTTATATTTCTTTGTTTCCATGCAGTTCTGTTTGCGTTAACAATAATTATAATAAATATTAGATTATTTTTAAACCGTATAATTATTAACAAGATTATTTTTGAGAACGAAAATCATTTATCAAAAACAATTAGGTTCATTTTTAAAAAGAAGTAGGTACCACCAAAAGAGTCCAACCCACATACACGTGAACACAAATCCATAAGGCGCAAAATAAAGTGCCTACCTACCATAATTATTCTGAATTATTTTAAAAACTCAATCAAACCTCAACAATGTCAACCTCCTAAAACAAGTCTTTATAAGACTCATAATCCCTTACCAACCGAGTGACTTCTGGTATCTGTTACCTGCTATCTTCGGCCTAATATCCAAGGTCCATAAGGTGCATCTCTCAGTAGGCAGTGCTTGTGGTGTCGGGAGGGGTACCTTGGTTTCCCATTCTACTCACTACTTGTTAGAATCATTGAGCTACCAGCCATAGTTTGGTACAGAAGCAAAAGTCAACTATTTCAGTCACTTTGTTAGAGACATCCTGACGGTTAATTGGACACTTTTTGCCAGAATTGTATATTGTCGACCGTAGCTGATACACAGGTTAGTGATTTTAATTTGTTTAACAGTGACTGTGACTTTCAATTTGTGCCATTTCTTCAACTACAAGAACGGACGAATAAGGGTAAAACAACTTTATTTAACAAAATATATTTCTTTACTACTTACGTATTATATTTTCTCATAAGTTGGAGAAGTGGATGCAATTTATATAAATATTTTCTAATATACTTATTAACAGTTCTATTTTTGTTCATTCATTCAAGTGATGTGTTTGTTTTGTTAAGTTTTATTATGGCACGTAAAATAGATATTTTATTACCCTTTCCATTATAACAATTAATGACAGTATATATTTATATTTATTGCTGTAGTTCGTTAGGTTGATGTTTATTTCTTATAATAAACTAAACCTTTTTCGTTTGATTACTATGTATAGGTATAATTAAAACAAGATAGAACATGCTCGCGTAGTCGTATTTTATTCTATAACTGTAATTTGGAAGAGACACCAATAGTCGCATAGAACAGAAACCCGTAATTTTTTAGTGAATTTAAAGAATTGACTGTTTAATGAATTGACAACTAAATCTACTGAATTTTTAGTAACATACATAAAGGTTATACGTTTTTTTAATACAATAACTGTAATTTCGAAGAGATACCAACAGTCGCAAAGAACATAAACCCGGGACGCTTAATTTTATATCGTATTTAAAGCTACATAATTTAATGAATTTAAGTTGATTACGTCCATAGAGGTATATGCAGAAAATTTATAAAGATTTAATAATTATTCTCGGGAACATTTTAACGATTTAATAACAGTAGATTCATGTCGCAACACAATTTCTTTTTATAATTATTTTTCATACAGAAGGAAATTATGTCCTTTGTTGTTATATGTAAAAATAATAGCCTTGTGTTATTGTATGGTTTCTCATTGGAGAAACAAGTGCTTAATCAATTGCTACTATAATTCTTAAGCTGTAATTAGACATGGTATTTTATGTGACCTCTCATAAAAAGTAAGTCTAAATAATTGCAATAACATAATGTTTATTGCAAACAATCCATAGTTATATATTAGCCTAGAATTTAAATTGTATATAAAAAAGCAAATTTTAGCTAACAATGTTTTTTGTTAATTTGATTGATATATTAAATATTCCCATATAATTACTCCAAAAATATTAATATAACCAGATATTTTTAATTTGGCTATAAATCAGTTAAATAGTTAGAAAATAGTTAGAAATAGTTAGAAAAACTAATAAAGACAATACCAATGATCAAGTATGATACTTCCATTTAGTGTTCAATTATAAATAATTTCTACCAAAACGGAGTTCGGCAAATAATCTTATACAAGCAGCATTATCCAATCAATACACCATTTAAATTGATTAATTAAAATAGCAAACACATTAAAATTAATTAAATAATTTCCAAAATATAGCATACCATATATTAGCAATATGAAAGAGAATTTTAAAAAAATACTTTAAATTCTCATTTAGTGACTTTAAAATAAACTCTAGACCTCATTTACATAAACATATAATAGACATAAACAGTCTACACATAACCACTTTTCAAATTACATATATTACAGCGCCCCCTTACGAAATCTACTTCATTTGAAACGCTTATTATTTATATAAGCTGTTGTTGAACACGTGATCGCCGAGCTACTGGTGTTACGCCTACGGTTCATCAGAACTACCTACCGAGTTACGCACAGCCCGAGGTCTGGAACCTTTTTATAGCTTAGTCACAACAGCGTTGTCAGATGTAAATAAATTTCCAAAACTATCAAGACTTGATAATATAAAGTCTAGTAGGCGTGAAAATTTCTGTCGCGATTTAATGGAATTTATATTTGATAATATTTATACTAAATTTTGAATCATGCTGTACTTTCTTGAAATATTATAATATTCACTGGAGAATTATGTAAATTCTTTGATGTAACTCGTTTTCTTTCACATTTCTGAATATTTTTAAATCATATTTTTATTGGGACGTATCTCTACGTATATTTGAAATATCTGTTAATTCTATCAATTTAATCTGACCAACTAGGAAGAGACTATAGTGTGCCCTTGAGAGAGGGTATGTAATGTGCTTTCAACAGAAGTTTCATATAATATAAACATTTTACTACCCTAGTTATTATTCTTCTATAACATCTACTTAGCGTGCAATATCTAGTAACGATACAAATTAGATTACATTTGATGAGGTGGCTACTCGGCCTAAGTATTCCTGATATATTGTGGTCCTCTGATAATAATAGATAGAGAAGAGAGAGAAGTATACTTTATTGATACCAAAGCATCAACAGGCCATCGACCGAGGTCTTTCAGCCAAATAATAGATAATTATGGGAATGATATGAATTATTAGTATAGATCAATATTAATATGGAATTTGAAAAATCGCTTTTTAATACTATATTTTATGTAAACTTTACTAAAACTTAAGTCAAGTGTATCATAAGCGTTTATATATATTTTAATACATGTAGGTACGAAAAAAGGCTCTAAGCTAGTATGGATTGGATATAACTGCACTGATTTTTATACAATTTACTATGGCAACACCGTTCGTAGTGGTACGAGCTTTCATTCTGACACAGTCTGAAGATTTCTCTTTCTTCTGCTCAGTGTGTTCTGTTTGCGACGCTTTATTTTGGTTTCACTTTATGTCAACGGCCTTAATAATTTACGAGCCGATATTATTTTAGTTTCAACTTTTACTGTGTACAAATGGTTTTGTTTGAGAATAGCCGATGATTCTTTTCCCGTTTAAACACACACAACTAAATTTGAAGTAATTTTTAACAATAAGATTATTTAAAAAACTATTTTTACATTTTTCTTCATCGGTTACTAATGAAGAACTTTCTATATATATCCACTACTTAGCTTACTTTTTCTCTTTCCAAAAATAATAGCAATGTATCACTTATAAAATATCAGTTTTCTAAATTAAATTGTACTAAGCTAGTGATATGACCTTGTGCGTTTTTAAAATTAAACAATAGTTATTAAGAACGTCAACCACCATTATTATTTACATACAAGTTGTCAAAACTGATACTAATTTTAAATTAACACGGAGTTTAAAAGTAAATTGGAGTTTATGGCACATTTATCGGAAAAACTTGGATATGGTGATCGCAAACGTTCCCATGACGAAGTAGCTCATCTTTTTAATAATTTAAATCTTGAATGCCCTCCTATAAGTAAATCTTCAGTGAGGAGATTCATAAACAAATTTAATTAAACTGGTAGTGTAAAGGATATTCCAAGGTCTGATAGATGTTCAAAAAAACAGACATCTACAAGTGTATTGTCAAGGAATCATGGTATTTGTAGACAGTCTATAAAAGCTATTCTGCATAAAAATTACTTTAATCTGTATAAAGTTCAAAATCTCCAAGAATTGGCTGAGCATTTTAAGCACTTATTGTGATGAAGTTTAGTTTATAAATTTCTGTAACATACAGCTTTGCCCACATGGCCTAGCCATCGCCATCGAACCCGTGGTGCTTCAATTTTACTTCTAATTCTTTAATTGAATTTTTGTGATAAATTTCTTTATAATAATTTGACATTAGATAGAGCTTTTAAGTTAGTTTTGTATTAATTCGTCTGCTGCTATTCACGATTCAGCAGGAATCGATTCTATTTTATAGAAAACCGTTTTTTTGTGATATTTCTTGTACATTTCAACTTAAAAAATCTTTTATTACCCAGTGTCACCAAAAGTGACATTGTTTATTAAATGTTAAATCAACGTTCATTCCATTATCAGTCTGCTGAAACCTGACGAATACTGTTTATTTAAATGTTACGTTTAAGAATTAGTGTAATCCTTATAGACAGTTACCGACTTAAAAAGTAATCCTTTCGACTGACAAAATCCCGTGCGAAATTCCAAAATGTTTATGTTTTTACAAAAAATTATCCTTTAGTTACGTGTCTGACAAGACTAACTTTGGCTAATCCAGGAATATTCGATTATATAAATCAAAATATTTAACAGACAAGTATTTTTCTAAAACGGAGACATTACTGTTAAAAATAGAAGTGTCAGTCAGTCTTAACCACGGAAACCGTTCCGAAAATATTCCCACTAAATATAAAAATGTACTTGCTGTGAGGATTAACCATTATTTTTTTAAATACACTTAGTGGTTGTGTTTTTGACTACCGGTATTATCTCGCCGACTTCATAGGCAGGTAGGAAGAAACCCTGGAGAGTAATGCTATTAGTTTTGACACAAAAATACTACTTTTGTAATGTATCTACTCTTTTTTGAAAGTTTAAAGATTATTCGAAAGTTCTGGGAAATTTGCAAAATTTTAATTAAATAAGTAAGACGTAGGCGTGGTCCTTACAAAAATTTATTTTTTGAAATACGACCAACCACCCGCGAGACTATAATAGAATTTTGAATTTTTATTGGTAGATTAACATCTTCGTTGACATTTAGGCAGACAATTCAATACTAGAAAAATGAGCGACAACAACAAAATAATAAATTATATTCTTTGATCCTTTATATTTTTATTGGTATACTATGTGGATGTGATTATCCTCCCAAATGAATAATGTCTTTCACTTTTTCAACTATTTTCTTGATTGGCTGTTTCCACGTGCTGACATTTAGAAGTGATTTTTCAATTGTATGAAGAAAAGTCATGTAAGTACCTTCAGCAAATCCTTCTTTGTTTCCTTTTCCACTTGTGCTTTCAAACTCATGGTGGTATGTAAATTGGGGTGATATCTAAAAGATCTATTCATAGTTCCTGAGGAAAAAATCAGAGGCTAGTAGCTCTTTTAGACCTACTTCCCGGAGGAAGTGTGTTGTGTCTTGGAGTTATTTACTACTGCAAGCATGTGAATGGAGACTTCTTCTTGTATTCCACACAATCTACACTCCTCCTTCTCGTCTAGCTTAAGCTAACTAATTTGCCCATTCAGGCCACAGTGTCTTGCCTGGACGCATGTCAAAACATTTGTTCTCAACTGGTTGCAGTTTCCCTTTGATAACCTAAGCCCCACTCTATTCAATGGTCGTCAGATCTTCTCTTATCTTTGGCTTTGCCTATTTCTTCAAATATTACAGCCACCAAAAGGGTTTTCGTTAATAGTAAGTTTATTTTCAAAAGCCTGTCGCGAATTTGTTATTGCTTGCTCATTGGTAGTTTCAGTATTAACCCACGATTCAGCCATATATAATTATAAACAATTATCTAAATAAGCGTCTACAGCAGGTAAAGTTACTATTATATATCGCATTGTAAACAAAACAAATGACTCATTAACTAAAAATGCAACTTCTGACAAGTTGTTAATTTAAACAAGTTCAGACAAGCTGCAATATCTTGAGATAAACGTGCTCCAAGCGCAGGTATATTTTATAAGGAATACAAAATAACACGAAAATGTTCAATTTTATTTTTGAAAATATTTTGCTTGTTATTAACCGTTTTTTTTATTTTCTTGGGAATACACTTATGAAAAACCAGAACCTAAACAAAAATATAATATATTGACGATATGGTGAAAACTGTATTTCTTATATAACAGCACATTTCACTACACGATGGGCCAAGAGATTTGCAAAAAACAGAATAAGTGGAAAAAGTTTATTTAAATTTTTTTTAATGATATAGAAATTTCGCATATAGGTCTTTGGTGATATTAGTCATAAAACGCTGTATCGTTTATTCTAATTTACAGTTATTCTTGATATTTTTTGATGAGGCGTATTTCTACCTATCACTTGGTATTTTCATTTATAGGAAGCCTTCACTGTTGGTTTTATCCATCCATCAAGTTTGCTACGGTTTTCCTTTCTATGTAATCACTATTTACTTGTCACAATGTCTGTTACTCTGCGTTAGCTACTACATGATCACATTTCCGTCCATCTCTTCTTTGTCTGACATTCCAACATAAAAAACCCAAGTTAAATGGTTCAATGGTAATTAAGTTAGGAATATTTTTTACACTCCTTATTATGTAGAGATTTGCTATTTAAATGTTTTTAGACGAGGAAGGTCAAGCTGAGGAGGTTGACGAGATAACATTTTAGATCCTTCTAGTTTTTTGTAGTTAAATGAAAATTATTGTAATAGAAATGTTAACCTCCATTTCCGTAAATTTTATACTCAAACTTCGCGCTTAATTACGTACTTTAACATATATTTCACGATTTTTGACACTATTTCAGACTCTCCTAAATTTCTATGGCACGTTTTTTGGATATTAAGTTTATACAATCTTTTTAAATGTAGAAATTTACTTAATACATCACTGGAGAACCGCTCTATTGACTCCACACCTCGGCGATCCTCGTAACGAGTAACGAAAAATCAATTACAGCAAATGAAAACAGAATACGATTTTGAACGAATAAAATTTGATCTTTTTGTACGTAGATGGCAGTGAATGTTCGTATATTTTTTATTACTTCGAATTATTTAATAAGGATTACAGATAAAAATGATAACTGAAAAGATACGAATTTTATGAGTCAAAATGGATTCCACAGACTGTTAGAAAATAAATAATACATTCAGTTTAAAACAAATTTTCGATCAGAAGATGCAGTGGAAAAGGAATTCATTCTATTATAGATTTGGATACTTTGGAGATTAAGTACAAAGGGATATCCGTAAATTAAAAAAAAGCGACCTCTTTCCAAATTTTTTCCATATCACTGTTTTTTGAAAAATAATAAATTTACGGACGCACTGTATAATAACAAACTATCGAAACATTTAGAACAAATGGACTAGAGAGATCGGAAATTTCCTTCAGTTTTTCCACACTTTACTTGGCATCAAAAACTTTCATTTAATTTTTTTTATCAAGTATTAATTTCGTAAATTAATTTTAAATCTCCTCCACTACCTGTTCTTATAAGAGTTTCAATTTTAAAATAATTACATATAATTTTTTTTCTTTCTAAATGTTACCCATTGACGTTTCAATCAAGAAATTAATTAGTGACGTTTTAATTAAAAACTGGGAGATCTAAAATCATGCATTGTGGTTTCAGCATGATGCAGCACCCCGAAGATGACTTAATAAATCCGGTTAATTGCTGGATACAGCTTCCAAATACTTTTTAATGATATGCTACTTTAAACGAGCGTATCGAGTGGTTATAATCACATATTTTGAACTCTTTTGATTATATCATCTTGATGTCAGATTTAAAACTGATGAATTAACTACCATATCAAATAATTGACTTGATAATCATATTTTCATTAGTCTGGAAGTGTTAAAAGAGGCAAAAGTTTTAAGGAGGTAAATTGAGTTTTCATTATTCTTAACAAGGTTGGGCTACAAGAAAAATAGAAGACAAAATAATAGCATAAAACTATTGAAACGCTTTAGAAATTAGGAAATTACTTTCCAAATGGTAGACCGTTCACTAGGAAGCAACATCTACTTCTCGGGCTATATATGCCCCGCAGACAATGAATTGCAGAACCAAGTTAAGGGGGGCTGGTATATCTATTTGCAATATAGAACCAACCGTTCTGGTTTATAATCAGAAGGGATAATGTCACTTGCAGACCGGTTTCGGCGTACCTATTTGCGCCTCATCAGTACAAGGTAGATATTATCCGTCTAGACTGAATACAATGCTGAAATCACATTAATATATTAAACCCTGCGAAGGGAATGATAAAACCATAAATCAAAATTCTATAACGACAAAAAACCATCTCGGTTTTGTAGCTATTTACTTAATTACAGTTTCCTGTGACAATTGTTATATTTATTTATTTTTTTCGAATATCTAATAATTAATATTCAAAATTTTATTTTAAAGATGTTAACATTATACATCATTTTTCTGATAATTTTCATTTATTAATTGTTTCATACAAAATTTAAAAATCATATATTTTTGGGTTCCGTTTTTCAAATCCTTTCCAACGAAGTATCAAGCTCTCAAGTGTAGGGGGTAAAAGGGTGACAATTTTTTGTATGCTATAAAACACCTCGATTAGAATAAAATTTTTCATTTTTGCCTCAAATAACGGATATCTTCCGTATGTTCCTGGTGGTGTATTCATTAGATATACTTTTTTGTTAATTTTTTGGGAAATTGAACTACAATATTTTTTTATTTTCAATTCAACGTTTCAGTAGCGTTTTTTGAAATTCTGGTCCTTCCCTGGGGAGGGTTGTCAAATTTTTTAAGGTCCACTCATAGTAGATCATATCCCTGGTAGAATGTGAAATAAAATATTTTATTTTATGACATTCTAACAATATTATAGTCTACTAGGAATGGGATCCAGTAAAGTGCACTTTCCAGAGAAACGGTTTCATTGGGATAGCGCTTTAAATATTGTGATTTAATTTCCTGAAAAATTAACAAAAAAAATCATAGAATTCATAGGGTAGGTAAGACTTCCGCACCGTATAGAGTATCGCAATTGTTATTCGCTTAGACATGAGACATTTACTCAAAAATCAATAAATTTTTTGAAACCAACCCACTGCTAGACGCCATTATGGTTTTAGAATCTTATCTAAATAAGGAAATATAGTGATTACTGTCAAATATTTGCAAAACCGACAATACCTATATTTTGTGTCGGTATTCCATGTTTCAATGTTTTCACATCTTATCTCGACCTATTAGTGGATAGCAAAAGTAAATATAAAAATATTCAGCAATTCTAACAATCTTATCATTTGTTAGGCAAAGGTAGTTCAGAGGCAGCGCCTCTTCAAATAAATTTAAAGGGATATATGTTAGTATCCTATGTAGATTGTTCGGTTTTCCTTTTCGATAATATTTTTTTCTGGTCAAACGGATCAAATTTCCAGAACGTTATTGTGGACGAAGATCCAAAGGTGTGTGCCGATTAAACTCCAAACAATGTAGATACTCATAATAATGTAACTAAAACTAATTACTAACGTTTTTCTAAATTAATCTTTTTAACAAAGAGGTGTCCATGCAATTTAGAACAAAGCCAAAGTGCCACAATAAAACACTAATAATAATTGATTTTTGTCTCATGGATTGCTTACATTAAAGATTGTGTCCTTGTGAGGTGCTTTTTCGAAAATTTCGTTTTATGTAGGTAGTTATTTAGTATCCGGTCAATTTTAAGATTTGTATAAACTTAGCTTGTGATTTGATTGGATAAATTGCTAAAAATGTATTCCAATTTACCCAAGTTCACGAGCCGCTATTGTATTCCTTTAAAGGTTTACCCCCCTGATGACGGCAACTGAAATTTTGAAATGTGTTCCGTTTTCTCAATATATTTATTATTATTTGACGTGTAAGGAAGACGTCTATACTTAAAATTCCCAATGTTTCGGATTTGTAAAATGCGAAATCTGTATTTTACTATCCAATGAAATAAAATGGTTATTTTTCCACACACGGTGATTTTAGGAATTAATATATTTTTGTCAGTGTAAAAAAGGTCCCGTAAATAACCGACGTTTAATATTTAAAGCAGAAAAAGGCAATTATTTGTAACACAATATAACAAAAAGTTAATTGCGATTTTATCTAAGATAAGATTGTCAGTGGGAGTTAGAATGTAAGTAAGGATGGAACAATAAACTATATTTAATGATGGTTCCCCTTAAAAGCAAATATTACAAACCGTATTATCTATTAAGATTGACGTATGGAACATACTAAAAAAAAACTGCATTAACCATGAACGAATCTCTTTAACCATTTCTAATATTCATCTTCATGTGTTGCTAAATATAATTAAATGCACATAAATTGAAAACGATTTTATTGTGTGGTGTCATAAATCTAGCTAGCGGCACACTTCAAGGCATCATAAAACGGGAATATGGCAGATAAGGACATAAAAGTCGTTAAGGGGATTTTTTAAAGAAAACACCTCCTATAATTTAACGCTTTGGATATTTGCTATGTATGTTTGTCTTTGTAGAAAACATTGTCATTATAATCGTTGGTAAATAAATTGCTATATCGAATTGAGATGAATGTTCTAATTTAATATAAGTTCCGACAATTTTTTCATGGAAATTTGTAATTACTCTCATTTTATGGAGGGCTTATTCATATGCTTTCCAGTTTTACTTACATTTTATTTGTAGCATTTATATTGTTTACGTTTAAACATATTTATTTTTGTTTATCACCCTTTTCCGCTTTGTTGTTCTTAACGGTCTAGGCATCTTTGTCCTATTTCCAATTTTTCCACCAGTTTAACTGGGGTTTCTGATTGTGAGTCCTTGTAAGGAGGTATACCCAGAGTATTGCATTGACTTTTCTCGTTTTGTGTAGATGTGTTTCCTTAGGATGCAGTGTCCAGCTACCAGGTTGGTACCTGTCTTCAAATGTATCTCAGTTTGAATAACTTGGTTGAGAGTTCCTTGTCAACCTTGTTCAGTAAACTCTGCATGTAGGTGATTAGTTTAGACTTATTTATCAAGCAATGGCATTGTTTTAAGGAATCTTCTACTTTCAGCAATATGGTTGTATTGTTTAAGAAATGTCTTGTACCAATCGGTATGATTCTTTTTATAGTCAAATATCTATAAAGTATCTCGTTACCTAAGCAAGCCTCAATCTCTTGTCTATATGAATGACAATCTGATTTTGGAGGCAACAACTGATTTGAGAGGACGATCCGTCTCTGAACTTTGTTACATTGTCGCTATCCATCAATGTTGAATGAATTGTACTAGAAAATTGTTTGAATTTTTGAACGAAAAATTTCAGTTTCCCTTTTGCCCCAAGTCAATTTTTATTTAAAATGTTGTGAGTACCTAATTGAGATGGTCAAACTTCAAGATTTAACTAAAGGCTAGAAATATCTAGTTGAGAGCAAATGGATGGCTCACCAAGAGTAAGACTGCGCTTGGAATTTTGACAGGTGCCTTAACGGAGATCTGACGCCTGAGAGGTAACCCCAAGAATCTCAAACTAGTGGAGCAGATAGACTCTGTAGATTCTGTGGAATGAAAAAAGAACACTTCTATAATACCTACGCTAGCCAGATTGAATTTTTTTTCATCGAAATATATTCCTAAATTTTGGTCTTTAATAGATTAGCATTTATTTCTGTGATATATTTAACAGTTACCCCTAAACTCACTCGTTTATTGATTTTGTAACATTCAGTAATAAATCTTATACATACACGAAAGGCCTTATTGAAGTTACCCAACACCCAAAGTATATAATTGGTAGCACGTTACCCAGTAGCAGGTCGATTATACCGAGATTGGTACTTACATGACCCCCACTCAATGTAACATAACCAGTAGCGAACCAGCAGGGTATCGTTAAAGCTGGTAGCGCTTAGAATTGGTGGCGTTATCCAAGAACTTATTATTATGCGGTTTGTGCAACCGCCCTAATTTTACCATAGGCTTCACTCAGCTGGACACGTTCAGTAGATACTTCTCGTGTTATAGGCTACTATCATTATTGAAGGGATTCTGGTTAGTTACCCTTACCAACTCTTAGTAATTAAACCGTTTGTTCTTGTGTCTTTTAATTTATTTCTTAAATATTGTCAACTAGTTTCATAAATAATAAAGATATCAGTCTGGAAGATAATTAAGGGTTTTCAAAATTTTTATTAATTTTTAGTTGTTTGATAATCTCATGACGCTTGTCATTTATCAGCCTGCTCGTAATTACCTAACAGATATTGGTTGATACACATAATAAAAAATAGCAGTAATCGACTGATGAAGAAATTAACATTGTTGAAGATAGCATAAAATTAAATCTAGTATTAATAGAGAATTGCATTGTAGCATGGAAATAACATTTATTATTATTTATTATTGATAAATCTTGTAGAGTTTTCTCACACATTTTTAATTTTTAATGGATGGTGGGGGCCATGCTGTATGAGCTGAAAGACACGGACCTCTTGGCGATGCTTTCGGATCACATGTCCACTAAAAATTCACAGCAAATTCAACTACATTCTTATAACTGTAAAAGAATTGAAGAGATATAAACCCTCCTTGCTTGTGGCGGACATGAGCTGATTTATATACGGATCCAAAATGGTCACCCAAATGGACCGGCCACCTGGTGTAGCCAACAAAGTCTGTGCCATTGACTTGTGCGTTGGGTGGTTGCTGGAGAACGGCTATTTTAACTACTATATCTCGGACAAGAAGGACCACAAAGCAAGTGCCCACTGTAATGAGTTACCAGGCTTAAAGCAAGTCATGGTTGTTATCGAAGAATCTTTAAACCTAAAAGTAAACGCCTTGATAAATAATATCAACAGAGATCATTTTTGTAAATGGTATCCTCACTACACACTGCAGGCTAAAGAATCATCTGGAAGGATAAGGCTGGTAGAGAACACGCATAGAAAAAGATGAATCGGTGAAAGGTGAAACACATTCTGTGGCTCCTGAACGAATTATGCTATGTTCATTACACAATGCATTCATCTCAAATTTTGGATAGAAACCTGAGATAGAGCAATGAGGTCACATCAATACAAATGAAGGAGGGGGCGGAAAACGTTATCCTGCCAATTAGCCTCTGATGTTTAAAAGATTATTTTTGATAGGGATGTATAAATGATGGGGTGACATTCACAAAGTCCTAAAAGATCAATTACTTACTTCTGCTTAGTTCCTAAGGAGCGCCTCAGAGACTAGTAGCTCCTTTAGTCCTATTTCCCTGAGGAATTTTAGGATGTCTGCAGGCTTCAACTTAGGTAAATGTCCCTCTTCTATCCAATAACCTCCTATAGGTGCTGTGCCCTAGGATTTTGAATTGCGGTGCAATTCACAAGTATGTGGATGGAGGTTTCTTCTTCCATGCCACAGAATCTACATTTTTCTTCCACTATTTTGAGCTTTTTCAGGTGCCCGTTCAGGCGGCAACGTCCCGTTAGGATCCCTGTTAAACTCTTAATGCAGTTTTACTTTGACTTATGCATTCAATTGATCTCTACGGGTTGTAACAACCCATCAGAATTGATTGTCTAATCCCTACTAGATCTTTTCAATGGTCAGATCTTCTCTTTTCTCCGGCTTTGCCTAAGTATTTCGTCCAATATTACATTGGGGATGCTACCGCAAAAAGGTTCCGGCACCCAAAAGGGTATTTCAGTCCCCCTCTTTGCTAGCCCATCTGCTATTTCATTTCCTTCTATTCCAGTGTGTCCTTAAATCCACTGCAAGGCTACTATATTGTTCTCGCCTAGTTCATTGAGTATTCCTATGCATTCCCACACCATTTTGGAACTGATTAAATAAGAGCTTAGTGCTTTAATGGTTGCTTGACTAACTTTTGCCTTCTATATCCTTTGTCAATATTCAACTGGGAACACTTTCGTGAATTTCCGCTTGAAAGATACTTGGGTTTTCCCAAGCTTTCAGAGTGTTCGGTTCCTGGCCCGTACTCTCCCATCCCAGTTCCTTCTATTGCTTTTGAGCCGTCTGTGTACTATTGAATAGCATTCTTTCCAAGTCTGGTAATGGTATTTGGGTACCATTCCTTCTTGTTGCTTAATTCCGTAACGAATTTCTTTGAAAAGTTATACCTCTTTATCATACCATCTTGTGGCAAGTCCCAGGTTTTTTGTTTTTTAAGAAGTAAGGAGGTGTGGATAGGGATAGGGATAGTAGGAAAAATACTTTTTTGACTTGAAAAAAGTATATTATATTAAAGTATATTATAGTAACAGTTAAAGAATACTGACAGTAAATACTGAAACTGATTTTTAAAGTAAAAAGTCTTTAGAAATATTGAATTTTATTAAATTTTTGGAAAATGAAGAACGATTTAAGTGATTTCGAATTTTGCTTAAATAAGTTTTCCGATATTAAGAAACAAACCAACACATTTAGCGTCATTAATATTACAACCATAAAAATCTAAAGACAAGTATGAAAAGCACTATGCAATGGGTAAAAGCAAATCAAGATGGAAGAAAAGTCATATTTATTACCCAGGAGTTATTTGTAGAAGTGAACATTTCAATTACACAATTTAAAACATTGACTATGTATTGAAGTAGTGCGTGAAAGTGAAAATAAAACTGCGTATAAAAGAACATCCAACAGTTACGATCCTTAACAAATCATAAAGTCACGGTGATAGAGAAAGAAAGAAGATGGAACATGTTGGCTGGATGTCATCGAAAAAAAAATTAAATAATATTATCTGATCGAACAAATTTAGCGTTAAGATAGTTAAAAGAACGCTCCCTCAAAATGTCACCGGTCGGGTCGGCTCAAACGCCCGACAATACAACATATATTTATGCTAATATAATCAATGACGATATCCGCCTCTCATTGTTGAAAGTTCATTGATATTCAACGTTGTCTGAGCTATTATTCACTCTCCGAAGAAAGATTCTACCAGGAGATTTCTATTATTTTCGAAACAATCTCTTGTTGCGAAATGCCATTCGCCCAGAATTTGATGATGGCTCCACCTTCGCACATTTCTTTTCCTTTGATGCTTTGTTACAAGGTGGAATGTACTTAAATCAACCCATACATCGACGATTCTCGAAATAGATAAACACCAAAATATTCAATGTATATAATTTTTTCTTTGTTGGCATTGGATGCGCTAAACGCCTTTTTTGGATTGCAAAAATTGTTTAAACAGTTACAAATAAAATGCTTTTAAATTGCTGCAAGAAGGTGATGGGAATATTCAGAATTCAATTGTGAAAAATATCCAGAAAAACATCGTACTGCAAACTGTACTTTTCAGATATTATCTAATTTACTTTTTGTTGTTAACTCTGTAAACACCACAGCTGTATTCTATTTACTCAGTCCAGTGTATATTGAGTAGTTTAAAGAAGATAAAACCACAGAAAGTGTCACCGTGTCGTTCCATCTTAATGACTTAAAAGTTAATTTTGACAGACATACGAAGGAACTAGGATCAAGGATTTCTTATCTTCATGACCAGCGCTATTCGCTTTTCCAAAACTCTTGGTTCATCTCAAAAGGTATTGCCAGATGTGGAGATAATCTAGTACCTACTGTGAACTGTAAATAATCCCTCAACAGGCTGCCAAGAGACAACAAAGTGTCTCTAATAGTTTGTTTCTGCGAGAACTAACATGGACTCAGACGGAAACACTTTGGAAAGGAAATAGTACAACCATTACAACTACTGAAAATCCCTCCAGTCAAACCAGTGGCCTACATAGAAGACACAAATCTTCTGGAATATGGAAGTAGATAACATGGGATATGGTACAATGGGCTGTTGAGTACCTACTAGTACTGATGTAATACATGGACTAGTGATAATTGCAATAATAATAATATTTTTGTAGTGTTAATGACTTGTGTTTTAAAAACCAAATAGATGGCCTCCCAAGTCAAAAGTAACTAGTGGCTTTGTCCTTCGATGGTAGAATACTGTTACTGTTACTCTGAAAGTTTCCTTAGTATATAACATTTATAGATTTTTATACTATTATAATAACAATAAGAATAATACATAACTAAGATAACGAATGATCTATTGAGCAATTACGTTTACTTTCATTGCGATGAGGAATCTTAAATAAGAAGACGATCCTTTAAAAGTAGATAGTAAGGAGCGTTGTCGGTTCGTTACCTTCGTGTTTCAGAAGCAATGCAACCGAATGTTAATTTGCACGAGCAACAAATTGCAGTAATAACGAGCCTTTCATGACGTGAGAAAATTTAAGAATTTACCCACAAACAAAAATTATATTTAAAAAAAAATATGTAGGTATTGTTGCTGCTTTACGAAATTACGGTTAACGGTAAATATTGTTAAATTATTGTACGAAGCAGGGGTGTAACGAGGATATCACGTTCAACTTTATAATGTAAAATTGTCCTGTATCTATTTTGCTTCAGGTTTTTTTAGTCTTACGTAGAGATCACACATTATTTCCACTGTTTCATGAACAACTCTTCATTTCTTTTTCTGGTTATTCCTCAATTTTTGTCACTTATTTCATTTGACTCCTGCTTAGATTTAATACGTTACTGGTCAGCTACTTCTGAGGTTTTTGATCAGAAGTTTGATGTGCTCCTGCTTTGCCAAATTTTTATTCGGAATCAGTGAATGTCATTTCAGACCCTTCCTTTCCTACATTATTTGTGGTTTCTTATACAATATCCTTGTGCTCCTGGACCCACTCACTACGTAGAGATCACTCAATATTTCCACTGTTTTATAAACAACTCTTCATTTCTTTTTCTGGTTAATCTTAAATTTTTCTCACTTGGTTTATTTGACACCACGTTACTGGTCAGCTACTTCTAAGGTTTTTCATCAGAAGTTTGCTGTGCTTTTGCTTTCGCACGTGGCTTCTTTATAGAACTCCCCGAGATATGCTCACTTCCCCGTGCCAAATTCTGATTCGGAACCAGTGAATGTCATGTTAGATCTTTCATTTACTAGATTATTTGTCGTTTCTTTGTCTACAATACCCTTGTGCTCCTGAGCCCACTTAAGGGTTACCCCAGTGTAGTTTGCCAGGCTTAAGTGTTTATGAATGCTGAGGATCCCAGTGCTACATGACTATTGGAGAGAATAAAGATCTTTTGACCTTCATACTGCCTTTCTATGATCATTTGCAACCAAGTGACGATAGCGTGAATTTCCACTTAGATTTCGAATGCAAACTTCACCAAAGATGCGTAAACAACCAATTGCTTTGTTGTATGGTTGGTTGTTAATAATTATGGAGGGCTAGTGTAAAAATATAAGAATAATGGGAAAAACTATCAGAAAATAAAGATGTAGATGTATTTGCTAGATTCGCGAACAAATGCTATAGTTGAAATGTTCTCTTAAATGATATGGTCAGTGATGCAAAGTTTGCCCCTAAATTAGTAGAAAAGCATTTTCGAGGAAAAACTTATTTAAGGAATTTTTCTGGAAAAAAAATTCAGTTGAGGGAAGCAACTGGAAATGATTTTGAGTGATAAGCAAAAGAAGGGTGAAAATATTAGAACAATTTTCTACTACTGTAGGAATGTAATGCGATGTTTTTGAGCTTTTTATATTTCAATGACACTTCCTGCAAACCTCACATTTCCCAAAGACATTTTTTTCTACATTTACAAACTAAGAAGCATGAGCAAAGTTTTTAATAATAAATTAAAGTTTTATTACAAATTGTTGAACAACCAGACACGCACTTACCTTTAGTTAACCTCGGTTAACCATCATTGCTATCGAAAATTTATTTACATGAGAAATAAATGACTGTAACAAGTGTTTCGCATGAAGAGAAGAGGAGAAGAATAAGAAGAGTAGAGGGAAGGAAAGAAACAACGAACAGCTCCTTTCACTCTATGCGGAATCCTGCAATCGGTGGCAAAATCCACTTATATTGATATAGGCGCCACTTTTGTAACATCTCTTGCGACGGAAGAGATAACACTCTGTAGTCTTTGTGAGTGGGTGAAGCACCAGTGCTCGCAATTGATCGTTTTTTGTGATTGGTGATTTTTTTTTATTGTTTATAAATACAACTTTTGGATATTCGTTTATTTTGGCGTGAGTTGATTTTATGACTTAAAATGTTTTTTAATTTATTTTGAAAAAAATATAGCTCGATATAAAAAATATTGAATGAAATGGTTTAATACGAAAAATAATATTGTATATTCCGAATATTTTCATTATTGAAACTTCTATTTTACAGTTAACAACTAAAAACTGAGTCAGCCGTTTTGGATTTTTTCGAATCTTTTGCTTAAATGTAGTTAAAATTATTAATTTTCATTATTTTTCAATGTTAGTCAAGCTCAGTTATATGGATCAATTTTTGTATTATCCAAAATAAAATTAAATGAAAAAATTATTTTTCGAATTAAATATTTTATCTTCCATAAGTTCCTTGTGGCATTACTTATTATTTTTTCTTATTTTCTTTGGGAATCAAACCACAATAATGTTTTTTTATTTTTTATTTCGACGTTTCGGTAGCGTTCCAGCTACCGTTGTCAAGATTAACTATATATAGTATAAAAATAATTGTTTGGTTCCTATCTGACACAACGAAAAAATTTGACAACTAGACAATCAATAATATTTTGAAGTTTAAGACTACAAAACTTTGTTGTTAAGGTCCATTCATAGTAGATCACACCTCTGGTAAAATGTGAAATAAAATATTCTATTTTATGACATTCTAACGATATGTAGTCCACTAGAAATGGAATCCAGTGAAGTGCACGTTCCAGGAACGGTTTTTATTGGGATAGCGCTTTTTTTCGCTTATTTTGGAAATTCTGTTACTTTTTTGTGTATGATTATTTTTGTTTACAAAATATGTATAACTCAGTTTGGTGATTTTGTGTATTGAAGTGTGTATCGATTAACAACCATTCCAAAGATAAATCATAAGAAAACCTGGATAAAAACTTATGATGCTATCCTGATAACGCAGGTAATTGAATATTTGGAAATTTCTCTTTCTAACATTGCTAACCAAATTTGACTACATTCGGCTGAAATACTAGCTACACATTTATCTGAATTTAGTTGTATCAAAGCACTTTCTTTGATTTTTCGTCTTTTATTATTGGGCTCTTTCAATATTATTTTCGTCGAATCCCATTGAATTTTATGCCCCTCTTCCCAAGCATGTTTGCAAATACCTGACTTAAAAAACTCCCTATCTTTGATATACTTTTTATGTTCATTTATTCGGACTTTCAATGGTCTAGATGTTTCACCTAAATAGAATTTGTCGCATTCACATTATTGTGGTTTGATTCCCAAAGAAAATAAGAAAAAATATTAAATATTCTAGTTTATGTCCCAAGTTAAAAAAAAAATTAATTTTAGGTCAAATATTTGTAGTACTTTTTGAACCGTGAAAATCTTGTATTAACATAAGTAGTTATCAAAATTGCACATTTAATTTTAAGATAGTTAGTGACAAAAATAATTTTGACTACTATTTTGCTTGTTTATTCAGTTAACAAAATGTATAACTATATATCTTCAGCATCATGTGATCGTAAAAAAAAATTCTTATATGCAGTTCGAACGGAAAGTTCTTTTTTGCTTTAGATTAATTGCTTTGAAAAAGGTGGTCTGGGCAATCAGTTTTACAACAATCAACATTAAAATTGAAGAAACCATTTTCGTGAACTTTCAAAAGGTTGGGAAATATTGTTCTGTTTTATTGCCAGGAAATTTCGGTACTTACTAAAATTCTCACAAGTAGTTATATCACAATATTTTTTTGAATATTTTTGTCGGGGGCTATTTTTACAGAAATTTTGCGGAAAAATGTCAAAAAATATTCAAAACAAAATATATACCTCGAGTGGTATATGGTCAGATTATATACCGAAAAAGACGAAAACATACAATTTTCTAAAAATATTCATGAGCTAGAAAGAATTACGGATTTAATTTATCCTCGTGTGGTATTCGGTAAGAAAATTCCACACCAAATGTGTTTATTTCCAACAACATCAATTTTCGTCTTCATTAATTACTTACAAAACATAGGTTTTGTCGACTTGATTAGTTAGTTACCATGGCAACTCAGTGAAACTCTATGCTAGAAATTATTTCTGTTTTGAATTTGTCAAAAACAGCACGACGTAGAAAAATATCTCGCTTCGGTCTAGAAAGTAAAGAAAATATTCGACAGAACATTAAGCAGTTGACACCCGCGAATACTAGAAAAGTGTATGGAAGCAGTTTATAAACTTTGCGCAAGAATCTCCAAATCAAGAACAAGCAACTTCTAATCAACCTGCCATAGTATATAATAATTACGTTTTTAATATAAACATTATTCATAATGGTCCAAAGAATTTAGAAAACATCTAAGCTTGTAGTTGAAATGAATCAAAATTATCATGTGAACAAATAACAATTAGATTGTCAAAAAAAATATTCTGTCATTATAAACGTCAAACAAATTTCCAATATAATTCGCTGTTGGGTAAAAAATGTCCACTAAAATTCATCCGTTGCGATGGTGATGTGTCAGAAATACACGTTTTGATTGGTTTAAAATCACATGTGTGGAATTTTCACTTATAATGCCACAAAAGCTTGAATTATTTCCGGAAATTTTCTTTCGGGCATGAATATTTTGAGAAAATTATTATCCCTCTGGTCGCTTTTAGTTCTAAATGGTAGTATAATATTTTTTGGCATTGATAGTGATGTAATTTTTTACCAAGTCATCGGTGGTGACTGTTAACATCAAATTCCTGTATTCTTGTAGAGCGGGATAAAGTTTTTGTCAAAGTTTCTACATGTACGCAGAGCATCATCAATATGGTGACCAAGAAAGTTTTGATGATTTTATTGAGTTGAACAGTTTAAGATGAAACTATTATTCCAGACAAATCTGTCTTTAATAGTAACAAGATCTTTGCATATAGTAGAATGTTAGGTTCTCAATGAAGTTTGCAATCGTAATTAACCTTCAAATTACCTTATCTTCTGTATGTTCCTTGTGGTGAAATCATTACACTTTCAATTCATTTTTTTGGGTAATAGTTTGGGTATTAGATTTTACAAGGATTTACAGCAACTTTTAATATTACATTAAATTATATTAAAACCAACAACGTCAAACAGCGTTTTGTTTTTGATCTGGAACGCTACCGAAACGTTGAATAAAAAGTATATAAAAAATTGTATTTTTGGTTTTGTAAAGTACCAAAATCTTATCCGTATTTTTTATACATTTCACGTAATAGTAGTTTGTACAACTAGTGCGCAAAGCGTCACTTTTCCCTCGAGCGCAGAAGTTTGTGCGAGTGCGAGTGGGAAAAGTGATTTGCGTACAAGCTGTACACAATATTTTTTCTACAACCACATTTATTAATGAAATAAAAACATATAGGTATTTTATTAAAACTTTGAACATTAAGAACATACAAAATGAAAATTTAATATAGAAAAATCAGTTGAGTGTATGTTTAATAGTGAACAATGAATAAATAAATAATCAAATAAATTGTTTACTTATTTTTGGTTTTGATTTAAAATTTTTACACCCAGAAATTCACTAAGTATAATAAATATGTTGAAAAAATATGTCAAAAAAAGTTGACAGGTCATAGGTAGCTTTGTTTGACATTTCGGTGCGGAAACGTGCCATAGCGTGTACTTTTCGCATTACTTTTCCAACAGTTATCAAAAGAATTAAGAAAAGGCCTGCTTTGCGTATAAAAATTTGTGTAGAAAAGCGTGTTTTGCATAGTGGTTGTAGGAAAAGATATGATCTCATTGAAAAGTAGAATAGATTATCCCTATAGTAATTTAATAAGAAAAATATGTAAGTTTTATACCTTTTAACTCGATATATTTCAGTTCCATCTATAATATCAGAAACTTCCAGTAAATTTCGTCTCGCCTATAATTAAAACTTTCTCTTGTCTCAAGATCACACCCACACCTACACCGTGTTGTTCGGCTTCTCCGCCTGTTGTTTTATTACTATATATTAATTTTGTCTCTAAACAATTGTACCAGCTATTATCGTGAATAAACTTGGATGATCAATCGATTTGTTAATAAAACAAATTGTAACGTTCACATTCAATCCTATTACGTGTTCAAATATTAGATCCGGGGGCGATGGTGACTCTTTGAAGATTGGATCGGTGAATCAATTTGTATTAAATTGTGTTAAATATACCTAGGGGATTCAGTCGATTTAAAAAACAAATTATATGTGGAATACAAATATGTGTACAAAATCGATAAGTTTTGGCACTGAGAGATCTTAGATAAAAAAATGGAAGATATTTCTCGATTTTGAATATCAGGTTTTTATTTTTGTCTTGCATTTTCTTTAAGCGTTCTGTATCGAAATTTAGTGGAACCTGGATTATATAGGGTTTCCAGAAAATATTGGTAATCAATTATATGTATGCAAAAGTACATACAAAAAAAGTTACAGGGTGATTCATTTGAAAATTTAGTCCGGGAAATACGTAATTCTATCTTGCAAAATTCATGGTCGTTCTGGATATCAGCTTGGTTAATATTTTCCGGGTCGGTGAATCCGAATTTTCAACTTCTCAACAAAACTAAGAAAGATTGTAAATTTTCGCTCAAAGAACTTATGAATCAAATTAAATGTATCTATAAATCGTCTACATCAATCTTACGTTAAAATGTTTAAAGAATTTTTTGTCGCAAATTTTGCTCGCTTTCCAAAATTTTCAGGTAGTTTTTTCTAAAATATGCTAAAGAATCCAAAAAAATTTCTTTTTTAACATTTGGGAGGAGGATGCGGAAGGAATTTTTGGTAGAGAGTTAAAAATTTGGATTCAGCGACCCAGAAAACATAATATAAGCTTATTCCCAGAACTACCATGAATTTTGCAAGCTAAGGTCCTTATATGGTCTTTATTGCCTAGATAATTAGACACACGCCGCACTTTTTAAGTGCAAGTCCTTTATGAAAATTTTTATGAAAGTGGTAGCGTTCATTTATTTTCATTTATTGTGGGTCGGTACCCTTTTGACACCCCAACTTTTTTGAGAGCTACATTTAATAAAACTTAACCTAACACCACTTGAAAAAAAACAACTATTCTTAAACTTTTTTACCTTTTTGTACATCTGCGTAAGCTTTATTATTACTTTACAATTTATAAACAAACACGATATTAATTTAACTTGACACAAAACGTGTTCAATATGACCTCTTTTAATTGTAGGATTTTTAACTATTTTGTGTGGCGAATTGATAGTTCTCCGAGCACCGCCTTTGTTAAATGTTCTTCTCATTTCAATAGAACAGAAAAAGTACGAACTTAATCTGTCAGTTGTTCATCTAACTATAGCCATTTTTCTTTGAACTTGACCACACAAACCGGGTTAACTATAAGTTAACCAGTCAATATTCCTAGACTTGTATTCCAAACCATGACGTAACAGTTAACCAACCACACAAACCAGCTCACTGCGATTGTTTGACAGAGTAGTTATGTTATTGGAGGTTAGGTGTTTGTTTATTTCAGGGTTTCCACAAACCGTTACGTCATAAAAGTTAACCCGGTTTGCGTGGTTAAGTTCAAAGAAAAATGGCTTAGAACACAACTCCCTGTCAAATCGCAGTGCCGTAAACACTAGTCGCACGTAGCAACGTCCGATAGTTAAAAATTCTTTTTTTAAACAGATTGTTTTCCTTAAAAATCCAGAGCATGCTTCTTATGACAAGACAATCAAACATTTATTAACATTCTTAGGAGCTTGCAGTACTAAAATATATCAAATGCTATTCCATAATACACCAATCTTATTCTAAAATCATCACCTGGACCAACGATAGAATTTCATGCATGCCGATATTACTGTAGTTATTTAATTATCCATTGTTTCTTCTAACATTATTTTAACAATACTTTGATTGGAAAGACTTCCAAGTTTGTTACCAATTTATCATTGGATTTTCCAAAAAGTCATTATAACCTAAAACTTTAGTCAGTTAAATGATATTCTGATTCCTGTATTCCAAATACTAGTAGGTACTACGCTACATCAGGTCATTGATTGTGTTGTATCACAACCCTGTGGTTGGTCTCAATCTTCTTCGTTTTTCTTCGAAAGCATAATATTCCTACTTACAACATTATTCAGGGTATTTAGAGCAATTTCTGTATTTTTCTCTCTCCATTTCCATAATTACTTTTTAGTGGAATAAAAATTTGATGATCTTTTTAAATTGTCAGAATCTCTTAATTGATCAAACTTCTGAAAACTTCTTTTGCGTTATTGGATTTTACCATACGATTTTTTGTCCCCGATGTCAAAAAAATCACGGTAATTTTAATTATTTTTCTTTCTTTTCAGATTTCACATACACCGGATTCCCACATCTGCTTGCTTACTATGCAACAATTTCTTTAAACAATCGTGATTCCACGTGTGATTATTGATCAAATTGCTAATAATAAAATAAACAGTCGAAAAAAAAATCACAATAACGTGTTCATATCCTAGTTAACTCATCATTTTTCTGGGATAAACTTTGGAAACTTTATTAGATTATAATTTTTATCATCTGCGTAGAGACTATAAAGATAAAAAGCCAACATGTTTGCGATCATGCAGATTGACAACGACGTTAGCGGAGGTCAGTTCAGGAGAAAAATGCGGTCCAAGTGCGAGTTTGTGTGCAAGTATTGCCAAAGGAGGTTCACTAAACCATACAATCTCATGATCCACGAAAGGACGCACAAGAGTCCTGAAGTTACCTTCAGTTGCGAAATATGCGGGAAAACTTTTAAGAGACAGGATAACCTCAAGCAGCACAGGTAAGAGACATTTTTTTTAAATTTTCCTTCTCTGAGAATTATAGAGGATAATCCAGGATATGTTTAAGAATGTGGAATGAAAACGTATTAATATTTTTTATAAGGCAGTCATATTTTGTGAGAATATTAATATTAATTAGTAGATACCTATTAACTAAAAATTTTAAACTTTTCGCTAATAAAGTAAAAAATGGCTAATAAGAATAATTTATAAAAAAAAATAGAATGTTTCCTAGTGGGGAGCTATTTTAATTAAGTGGGCTATTCGATGTTAGACATCTTAACATCTTCAAATTATTAGTATATTTTACAATAACTAAAAATTGTTGGACTCGATTGAATCATGAATATTGTACAATAAATAGAAATAAAACCTAACCTAACCTAGAAAAGAAAAGTTAATAGGATAATTACTTGTGCTTTATCTATCCATATTTATTTATTGTAAATACTTTTACATAATATTAATTATTTTAAGAAGTTGTATATAACTTTGTTGTAGAACAGCTTCTCTGATTATGAATGTTTATTTATTGTTTATATTCCATATTATTTCATTATTTTTGAATAAAAATTATTGTTATATGTCATAGTTAATTAATATTACAAATAAAACATTAAAAACCTATAAAATTCATTGAGATATTTTAACATTTCATTAGTTTTATTGAAAGTAAATCTATTAATAAAGACAATATTATGAATTAATTTTCATAAACGTAGTCATAAGTCAGTGTGAGATATTTTTATTATTATGTCATGAAATATAGAAAGAACTTCATCCTTCTTATATTGATTTTTTTTTATAATTTAAAACAAATTTTTTTAGGATACATTATAAGAAGTGAATGCAATAGAAACTGATGTATTACAAATTAAAATTTCAAATTTAAAGCGTTTATTAGCCTTTTTTTCTGATATGATTGATTTTTAATAATTAATACGTTTTTTAATGACATTTTTCCACAAATCCTTGATTTTTTTCAATCGACTATGGAAACTAAATCTTTTATTAGCATTGAATGGTCTGTTAGACTTGTTTTAATTTAATTTTTTGTCCCATTTATGTTATCAAATGGTGGCAGTAAACGTTGAAGATAAAATAAAAATATAGATTAGATAAAAATGAATTTCATGTAGTTCATTGCAGCAAGTTTCAGTTTTTGATCTCCACAAGTCAAAAAAGATGTGGGAATTATTAAAAAACTGTTTTCTTTGGGGTTTTTATTTTTTATGATTCACTGAAAATGTCGCGAGTGCTGAAAAATTCGTGACGGAGAAATAATTACTAGATTTTCTTCAATCAATACAAATATCTTATATATAGTTTTATTTACCAATATTTACGGGACAAATTAAAAAATTGTATCCATCAAACTATAATTATGTGTAATATAAGTAATAAAAACAGACTTAATGTCACAATTATGTATGACGCAGTTTTCAGTATAACATAAACTACTAATTGTATATAACGTATAAATTAGTAACAAAATTACAATATTTAGACATATGGCGTTTATTATCTCTCAGTAATTTTATGATTTTTTTTTCAATTTCCGACGTTTTTATAAACGTCAATAAATCAATTTTACAAAGCGATTCACAGCAAGATGTACTTTGGATGTTAAGGAAACAGATGGATTTGGTAAGGAATTGCTTTATGATAATTTAATTATAATAATTCAACCTAAAGTAGACGCGTAGAACATTTACATTTATAATATCAATAAAATACGAGATCTGACAGGAAACAAATCACAAATAGGGGCAAAAATGGTTTAATGTCAATTTTCTTTTTTCTCTGATCTAATAAGTTGGAAGGATAGGTCAACTCCTCAGCACCTAGGCCTCATTAGGCCCTTTGTGTATCCTCCAGTGAAGTCTCTTCCAGTACTTCAACCAGCGTGGCTAAAACCGAAACCAAGCACATATTCACCAGAAATCGAAGAAATATTATATTCTGCAGGTTCACCTCAAATAACTACGAAGTGTCTTATGTCTCAAAGGTATAACTACAGACGGTATAGAAGACTTTCTGCTAGATACAAAAGAAGGTTCTATCTTTGAAATATATTACTAAGCGAAGGAGGAATATTTTGATCACAGATATAACTATTCCTGAAGAAAGTTCTTTGTCAGTCCAGTCCTATCTAATGGACTGCTTCACCACCTCTTTGTATATCCAATACAGCATGTCAGGTTTTAGACCCAATTTTTTCAAAATGGATCGTCTGGCCACTGCTAGTGTGGTACCTAAGCTCTAGTACTGGAGTTTCACCTTGTGTTGGTTTGAATCTCCAATTTCCACGTGGCTTGGAAGTCTGCCACAAATTCAATCAGTTTTTCGTTGTTAATTAGATAATTATAATTTCAATGAAAATAAAGGAATATTTGAAACTGAAAATAAAACTATTAAGATCCCTGTATGGTTAAGATATATCACAATAAGGTAAATATACCTTATATATGAAGATAAGATATCTACAATTTTTTCATGAATCATCGTTGTATTTCCGAAAAGGTTTTTGTTTGTTATTTACAGACCATGACCTTACCTTGAGATGACTTCTATTTGCTTAATCCCGTAAATATTGAAGTTATCTTCCTTTATATATTTAACTATTTTTCTACAAATATGGGACATTCCGATTTGATAAGTAGTGAGTAAGGCACCAGATGAGTGATAGAATCCAAGAATTTTTTCAGATTGATTGAATTACTCATAGTCCGCTCATAAAACATTATCGATAAGGTACACGACAGTTGAGTTAATAAATGATTAACCCATCGCGAAATGACTATTCTGCCAGTTTCCATAGGCCGGATATGTAAATGGCGGCCAGTTTTTCACGTCGGAAAAACTTGCCTGAAAAACCGATAAGGTACACGTGTGAAATTTTTTTCAGGCATTGTTGAGACCTCGACTGAGAGCGGTGTAAGAGTGGCAGAAAGTTAGCAGGTCGGAAAACCCTCGGCAGAAATGATTCAAAGTCGTTGGAAATTCCCATCAAAAAGCCGATAAAGTACACGTGAAAAACTTTTTTCCGTACATTCTTTGGGCCTCAAGGAAGAGCGGTGCGATAGTGGAAGAAAAGTAGCAGGTCGGAAAACCCTCGGCAGAAGAAAAATACGTCGCGTCGTTAAAATTTTGGCTCATTCATCAAGTTTTTATCGTATCGTGATGATTTTTTTTTAATTTGAGGTAGAGCACGAAAATATTTCGAATGATATGAGCGAAAATAGTTGGGAAATGTAAAGATCGCGAGGAACTGGGATTAATTTTTAGTTTTCAATTTTTCCGATTTTCTCTAATTTCTGCGGAGGGTTTTCCGGCCTGAAAAACGACTGCCATTATCACAGTGTTCTAAGTTGGGGGCTAAGCAATGCCTGAAAAAAAGTTTTGCGCGTGTACCTTATTAAATTTCCCGTTGACGCTACAGGCTGTTTTCCATGACTTTTAGTTCCTTTTCTGCCACTACCGCACCGCTTTTCCTTGAGGCCCAAAAGAATGTACAGAAAAAAGTTTTTCACGTGTGCCTTATCGGTTTTTTCATGGGAATTTTCAACGACTTTGAATCACTTCTTTCGAGGGTTTTCCGACCTGCTAACTTTCTACCACTATTACACCGCTCTCAGTCAAGGTCTCAACAATGCCTGAAAAAAATTTCACGCGTGTACCTCATCGGCTTTTCAGGCAAGTTTTTCCGACGTGGAAAACTGGCCGCCATTTACAAATCCGGCCTATCGAAACTGGCAGAATAGCCATTCCGCGATGAGTTAATGTTTTTACAATCATTTATTAACTCAACTGGCGTGTACTTTACCGATACTGTTTTACGTAGCCAGCTCTCCGACTATCATAATAATCTCGTCTACAGAGAAATTTCAACATTTTCAATTCACTGAACGTATCAAGTTTGGCTTTTATTATATAAAATATTAATTATTATTTAGTATGGCTTTATAGGGAGTTCAATTCATTCAATCTAAAATTTATTTCGTCTTTGACTGTATCCATCCGTCCATAAATGGAATTTTTTCTCTAGTTTTGTAAGATTTAGATGAATAATAGTTAATGGCCGGTGGTCTGGAGATTATAGAACTCCTGTTGGAAGTTTAGGATCCGCAGTTTCAATTGTATAATATTTAAACTCCAGTATTTGAACCACTTTTTAAACACTTTATGTGGAAATTCAATTTTACACAGTACCATTTACATGGAGAATTATCGGGTCATACGCATAAACTGTTTAATGTTTTAACAACGTTTTTATGACCTCTGTACATAAATCAAAGAGTCTTCAATAATGACAAAATGCAGAGGTAGTTTCCTAAACGTTTTAAAATTTTCATCCGACGTTGTAACGAAACGGATTTTTTATGTTACGAGGAAGTCATAAAAAAACGTGATGATATGTAGGCGGTCAAGAGTATATGTTAATTTTTTTTTTATTCACAACTGTAACAAATAAATAAACAAAGAAAGATTTTTGTTGTTGGATAGAGATAAATTTCCTGAAAAATATAATTATTTTTGATAATTATAGCAAGGAGCGCTACCGAAATGTTGAAATAAAAATGTAAATCAGATTGTGGTTTAAATTTTAAACAAAAAAAATTATTTATAACTACCAAAAGTGTACAGACATTTGGTTCAATTATTGTGACATACTTTTCTTCCAAAATGGCACACCCCGAGTCAATTTTGTAAACGCTCAAAAAATTTTTTCTAAATAAGTAGGGATTGGCAATTCCTGTTTTCAGATCGTTTGTCAATTTCAATTGAATTGTTAATAATATATCCGCCAGTATTGGTGCCATCTCAGAACTTATAGTTTTAATTAAGCTTAGTTGAGAGGTAATCAATACCCCCAGACTTCTCAATGAAGAAATAACATAAAGCACATCTTGTCATTGACATCGATATTGCCAAAGTAATTTAAAACTGCAGTTAGATTAAAATCATTAATTAAAAAGTTTACAACCAGTTGTGAAGCCACAAATAATGTACACAATAGTTACTTTCCTTCTTAGGAGATCTCTCGAACTTAAAATGTCATCCGTCAGAGAGCTGCGTTTTCCGGGAAGCTTCTCCAGAGGAAATATTTCCCTGGAAGGGGTATATCCCAGGACAACGAACTTTCTTCCACAGGAACTATCTTGCCCACGAAAAATTAGACAATTCAATAAAATACATTTTTATGAAAAATCTCTCTGCTATATGAACTATACTGCACAGTTTCTTTTCACTTTTTGGCTTCAAAGGCAATGATGAACAACGAGCCGGAAATCTCTATCCAAATTTATATCAAATTCAAATATATTAAATTTCGCGGATTTTTAGTCCGTATACAATTATTGTTTTTTCCACCAAAAGATAAATTATAAGTAATATTTTTAAATATTTTCATATTTGAAATGTTATCGGCAACGACAACGTTTCACTCTATTTCTCGCGTGTGTTATATTTTGGCTCATAAAAGCGCTCGAAATAATAGAATACAAATTGGTCCTCAACCAGTGGTCGTTTTTTGATGTTCTTTATTTTTGGTGACATGCGTTGAGTGACGAGTTATGGTACCGAAACCCGGTTTATTATAAGTAATAAACTTACATTTTGCATGGTCTGTTGCTTGTCTATACTAAAATTTATTCTTAAAAATTTACTGTCTCCAATTATTTGGCAATAGTAGAAACACTTTTAATTTTCTGTGACTAATTCTCATCGGTCAATGACAAAAGGTGAAAGACTAAAAAATATTAGTCATAAAAGTCTTCCTTGGAAAGCAACCAGAGGCGTGGACAGATCGCAATCAACTTCTTGACTACTCGCAAAAAAAGGCAGCAAGATTCCAAGCTGCTGAGGAAGATCTCGCATAAAATTTAATACGAAAAAGAGTGAGAACTTCCCCGAAAAAAAAACCATGCAGCAACTCAGATTTTAACATTCCTCTTATACTGACGTTCAAAACTAGTAAATTCTTATATCAACTTTCGTTGGGTGTTTAACGTAAACTATCTACTGCCAGTATTTTTTCTTTGAACATCATCTCTCTATCAAATAAGCACTCACAAAGCACACAATTGACGCAACCACAACAATATTTGAACATAAATACAAATCTATACGGGAAGGGAAGCAACGGCCCAAAAACGTCGGTGTGGATAGCTGTCCCAGTTATCCTATTGAAGAATGTCACAATTTTACAAGCGGAAATGATGGCAATCGACCACTGTACGATGAAAATTAGTAGGCAGCAAAGGATATGCCTTTCAACTGCCATTTTAAGAGATAGCAGGAATCGCTATAGCTAAATGACCAAACTATGCTCGTCAATGCCATTTTTTGGATCAGAGCTATTCTGGAACGTTGCAGAACTACAAAAAAAAGAGCAACAGAGAAGCACTTTAAACTGATTGACAAAGTCATGTGAAGCATTTGTCAATTAGAGAAAGAAAGGGTACAACGAAAAGCCACTGACAAAGAGTCGGGCTGAGGAAATAAAGAGGATCAAAATGGATCTCAGAAAACCGCGTTGGAATAGACTAGTAGTCACCTCATAATAGTTTATTTATTTTAATCAAAGTAGCTGCTAAATCATTATTCTTATAAATATAGCGATTTCTTGAGCTTGTAGGGTTATTAACTGAATTTTTATATTGCAGGCCTCTGCTACTAACGAAATATTTTTTCCACAACACCTGTTGAGAGGTTTGTTATGCAAAAGGTTCAAAGTTCACTAATTTCTGGGTTTTCTTGAGAACAATTCCATTGGACCTTTTATATTTTTTTAAGAAAAACAATTTTGTTGAAGAATTTTGAGAAATATCCAAATATTTTTCATTTTTATGTTGGTACTTAATAATTAAGAGGACCACGTTAATTTATTTTCTCATACCACAATCTTATTTCAAGTATTCTTATAAATGAAACTAACTATTTCTAATTGATTCCTAATTTCAATCCAGCGACTTGTCACATGAAAAAAAGGTTTCGGACTTTTGGTATACACAAGAGTTTATTTTGGAGAAAGGTGATTTTACCATAGAGATACTACAGATAGAGGCAATAAGCCATAGGCCGCTGCGTAAGTGGGAACGTCCCACCGAACTCTGGTGAGAGAGAAAAAGATAGATGATCAGAGGTTTTTCTGTCTTTGTTTTTGTATATAGCATGCACGCTATTTAGAGAAAGACAGCCTAAACCTCCGACGTTCTATATCTCTCTTACTTGTTGACGGGTTCCGAGCTGGCTTGTTGCCTCTATCTGTAGTATCTCTATGGATTTTACTTGGCTTTGAGGATTGTCTTGAGTCTTCATGATAAAAATAAACAATAAAAAGGTTATTTTTATAAAACTTTTGAGTTGCCATGTATGGATTTCTGACAAACTTTTGGTTAAGCCCATCACATAGAAACAGTCATTTGTCAACATAAGTTTACCTCTACAGCTTTCAAATACATTTGGATAAATACTTTCAAGTTTTTCCTTTTCGGATAATTTTAATTTACAATAAACAAACAAATAATAAACCGAAATGACAAATGAAAGGAAGTTACCAAACTCACCAGAATCAAAGTATAGTTGCTCTGGTGACAGATAATTTACCAAAGTTTTTAATTCCGTTACTTCATCATTCATAACAAAGCGCCTTCAGAAATATACGGATTCACCGTCTATGGCAGTAGTTTTATTCCCACACTGACGATGTGCGGAGTTGTGATACATATGAGAAAGGTTAATTTATTGGTTTTTAACCAGTGGTCACAACACAATGTTTATGAATATTCTTCTCATCTTCGCGTTTACAATGATATTTAACGGAATATACACAGATGTGTTCGATCTTATGTGAATTTATCCGAATCAGAAAGTATTTGTGACACCCACTTCTACAAGGATTGTTTTATTAATGTTAGGTACGTGTTAAAATGTTATCTTGGCCTTTATATTCCAATTATTATGCTGCAGGTTGATTGAAAAAGGTATGAATATGAAGAAATAATATTAACATTTCAGCAATCAGTATGATTAGCTGCTTTTGATGGTTTCATCAAGGTCAATAATTATTTACCATATCGCATCATTATAATAATGCATATACAGGGTGGTTCGTAATGTTCCAATCTGAATATTGCCGACATAGCTGAATTTTGGCAAAGACCTTGAGTACACCATTAGAAATAAAGTGTTAGAAGTCCCCCTTTGGTGGGGGACATTCTATTTATTCCATATTAATGAATTATGTTAATTATCCGTGATAATTATTCGAGGACAATATACTTCAATTTCCATCCAATTTTGATAGTAATGTTGTCTAAATATGTATTTGCAGAAATATTATTCAATTCATTAGTGTTTTAGATAAATTTAAATATTTTCACCATCTCAGCACTCAATAATTAATCTTGAGAGACCCACGAGTATGAATTTTTTTTAAACCGTAAAATTTCATTTATAAAGAAAATTCAATTTATTAATAAAAATCTCCACCATATTTGGTGTGAAAAAAACTCTTAAGCCACCATAGCAGTTTGCTGTATACCTACATCGCCATTTCATTACAGTTGTCAATCTAAGTCGCTTAGAGCCATTTGCACCACCTTCAGTTGAAACTTGAGTGACACTTAAATCGCTAAAGGGAAACTTAACTCTTTGCACCAAACGATAAGTGTCACTTATCTGCCAGTAAGTTTCCCTTAATTTAAGCGGTAGCTAGACCGGCCCTTAAAGGTATTTAAGTGACACTTAACCTAACATTTTTGGATAACGCAAGCGAAGAGTTAAAGAAAGAGGCAATAAAGCGAAGTCTGTGTAGGTGTGCCAGTTGACTCGGTTGATGACGATATTGAAGTCCTAGAAATAATTCGTACACGTCCTGATCATTTTCATGATTTGATGATCTGTCGTTTTATAAATGATTTCGTCTTTCGAAACCAACTGTCTTACATTTATTAATATATATTGGAGACCAATTAGAATACACTACCTACACATTGATGTTTGTTTATTTTTTTGAAAGCAGGTATCGTTGTTTCTAGTGCGATTTATAATCGTATTGCAATTCAGAGAATCTACTTATAATTTATAATGATAAAAAAATACGGGAAACTATAAACTAACCCAACTTTAAATTTAGATTGACAAATACTTCATGCGACAAACGACATTAATAAAAAAAACATGGCCAGTGCCAATACAAAAATGGAAAAATAGCTATAAAACTCCAACGATGCCACATCTTCTTTATTTTAAGTGTTACTGAGTTAAACCAGGTCAAAATCTGAATGGTGCAAAAGAACATGAATATAAGTGACCCTTATAGTTAAGTGATACTTTACTTAGTATCAGTTTTAGGTGCAAATGGGCCTTAAAGAAGCTGCAACCATTTTTGGTCCCAATGAAATAGAAAATTTTATAATTTGTATTATATATCTAATATTCTGATAAGGTTCACAAATAATTGAACATTTTAAATATGTATCTTTTACGTTTACTGCCTCTGTACTTTGTATAATTTGAAATGCTGTAAATACTTACAAATGGTTGTAATTTTGGTTTTTTTTTTGGTTGTTGTACATATTTCATTTATTTATTTTTACCTATTATTTTAGATGTAATCAGTGCTATTGGAGGTAAAAGGGGTCCTATGGTGAAAAAGGGCTAACCCAGTCCTGTCTTAATTTTAAAAGTGTAAGACAATCTTTTAACACATTTTTTAATACAACTAATACTTCTACTGTAAGGCCAATTCTAAAATTGAACGTCTTCTAGTTTTCGTGTAACGATATTTTTTAAACAGTATTTATTCTTACTATCAAAAAAATGTTCAAAATTTCTTTGGCCTAACGAATATTTGCTTTTTCTAGAAATTGGCCCAATCAGTTACTTTTACTAACTTATTTTAACATGAATGGATAATATTGATTTCTACATAAAAAAAAACTTTTGTAAAAACCGGCTCTGGGCGAAAATTTGAACACTTTGTTTAACTTGCTACTATTTGATGTTCAAAATACTAATTAATTAAGTAGTACATCTCCAAGTTAACTTTCTCACTGGTATTCCATTGAAAATTAACTAATCCATGCAATGTGGAAGTTTTTTTAACAAAATAACCTCTTAAAACATTGGTTATCCCCACTGGCTTCCTAAAAAACATTCTAAGCACGTCAACTTGAGCGTGAATTATGTTTGATGCACGTATGTCTCACGTGTCCTGGCCAACGAAAATTCCATTTGAAATATCGATAATCAAGGGTGTCAGCTCTTGTTGTTTATTGCATTGCGTTGGCTGACAAAGTTCTTTCCAATCTCCATCCATATTTCCAACGAATTTCAATAAATAAACCTCTTTCATTGGTTTGGATTCATTTTGAAATCCTTGTACTGTTACATTTTCTCAACATTTCACTCCCGTCTTCATAGGTCCGGAACCACTTTGTGGAAACATAAAAGATTACATAGGAGGGAAAATCGGGAACTGGCTAAGTAAGGAGCACCAACTCGATGGAGTTTGACACAAGTACAACTCGTTACACGGTTTACTGAACAAGATAGACAAGGAACTCTCAACGAGGCTGTTGAAACTGATACAGTTACTGACCTGGTGACTGAGGAAGCCGAGGGAGCATTTGCACAAAATGGGCATAGTTACTAAACTTATGTGCAGAAAATGTGAACTCTAAGACTCACAAACTCTGCTTCTGTGAGAGCTTACAAGGACTCAGGCGGAACCACTTTGGAGAGGAGATAATACAACCATTCTACTGAAAATCCCTCCAGTCAAAAAAGTAGCCTATATAGAAGATACGAATGTTCTGGAATGGAAGTAGATAACATGGGAGATGGTACAAAGATTTAGTACAGGTGTCTAGGCTGTTGAGCACAAACCAAGCGATTAAAAAAATGAATTAATATCTTATAATAGGTTCATTGAAATTTATAAATGGTTTCGGAATGTTTGAAATATGGTGAAAGGTCAAACAGTTAACTTACATTTTCTCAATTTTTGGATTAATTGGATGCCAAAAAAATGTTGCAGCATACAAAATAATACCACGCTTATAGTTACAAAAGTGTTTTGTCTTAATTTATTGAGTTTAAGTACGTCTAGCTTATGCATACAAGCCACTTAAGTGCGGATACGTTAATAAGTCTAGTTTCCTACCGAACTAACGTTTTACAACTAAGTGAACCAGCAAAAAAGTCGACCATGGGCGTTGATATTTATAATTTGTGATAATGAATAGACTTATTTAATGTAAAAGTGGAAATGACGAAATCTGGTGATCAAACTGCCCCTGTTTTTAAGTCTCGTGTTTGCACTTAAGTGATTTGTACTGTATATAAATTCTCAACTAACTATAGTTTTCAAAAACTGAACAATGTGATTCATGAGATTTTTTTTGTTTTTAGGACCATACACTACCCCGCCAACACTCCCTATAGTTGTTTCAGTAGCAGATACTAGTATTCCATAGTTGCGTTTAAAAAATTTCTCTTACAGTATTTATTGCGTTTTAAATATTTTTTTTTGTAAATATATTTTTTAGTATTATTAATATTTATTATTAAACGTATAGTTCTTAAGAATAGACTACCGATGTCTAGTCTGAAAATTGTATTTTTAATCATTTTTTTTATATATATACATATATAATGTAGTAACGAAAATTTAAAAAAAAAATAACAAATTATAATTGTATTGAATACAATTTGTGATCGAATCAAGAGTGAGATATATGAAATATATTTTTATTTAAAAAGTGAGTGTCCTTGACAGATTTTTATTCATTTTCAGTAGTAAAAAAAAATTTAATTTTCAAACAGTAAACAGGAAAGAGAAAATATTAGGAATTTTAAAGTAGAGTAAAGGATAATAATTTTCGAAGTTATATTAAATTAATACCTATTATTATAATAACATTATATTATAAAATTGGCTCTTTTATCAATACAAAATTATGGTAATTTCACTCACCATTTACATCTTCCCTGTATACTGTTTGGGAATTTGAAGGTTTGTTGAATATTTTTCCCTAAGTTCTCATCAAGTTTTCATCAATAGTTTCACTCCCAGCAAGCCATATACAAAAGAATAAATAAATACAATTTTTAAGTAAAAGAAAGTATATTTCTTACTATCTCATCCTTTAAGAATAGCTGTAGTGCAATGATTAGTTTTATGATGTTTAAGACGTTCTGTACAGTTAAAATTAATATATTGCTTGTATCGTTAGTTGAAAACAATTTGTGAAATTCGAGGAATTAAAGAAAACTGTGCACTTTTCGTGTTAATGCAAAAAGTTTTTCAGTTTTTATAAACAAAATGAATTTTAAAAAAAATGTTTACAGTACCTAATTGTAAAATAAAAAATTAATAACAAAGGTGTGTTATTTATAAAACCCTCATTGTGATCCTTATACATACGAACAAATAATCAGCGACTGATGCTAAAATGAAACTAAAAATAAAAAGTAAAAAAGAAAATCATTGAAGAATTTTTCATTCGAAGACGGGCGCTGAACTTTGAGGTCTGGTGGGAAATTATAAGAGTATGGAGTGAATAATTAGGATTCCGAAGGATTAAATGTCCTTGGCACAATTATTGAGTAGGAGTGTATAGTGAGAGTAAATTGGAAAACGATAGTTCTAGTTTTAGATTATAAAAACACAGAATCAGTATCTGGAGTTATATTTTTGTTTGCACATTATATCTCTGGAACAAACAATTTTTTTGAAACAGACCTATTTTAGTTAATACCTGATAATTTGTGAGTGAACAAATTTTATAAAAAATAAATTGCTGACTTAGCTCTATCTTCACCACACATTTTGGTGTATTGCTGAGAATATTTTATTTACAACTACAAACTCAGGAGAATCCTTTCATTCTAAGTTTAATTCTGAATTCTGTACGCATCATCCAAATATTTTTTTCTCTTCATAAAAGTACTTATGAAAGTACAAACTGAAACTTATGTTTAGGTAAGAGGTTCAGATTCTTCAATAAAAAAAGACGGAAAACTATCATAAATGTAAAATTAGAGGCGTTTAAGTCAACTGTATTATCCAGATTTTTATTTGTGAAATCTGTGTCTTGAATAAGTACTTACCTTAATTTGGATACAGCCTGTATATATTAATTATGTAATGTATATTGTGTATAGGTATTGCATTAATCTTCATTTTGTATTGTGTTTAAGTAATGTTAAATCCTAATAATTGACAATAAATAATAACAATTAAAAATTTGTTTTTTTTTCATGCTCTTTCCTCTTCACGAAATTTGAAACAAATATAATAAAATTCTTATAGATGGAGCAGTATAATATTATAATTCCTATATATAATATAATCCTTAAATCTCTATGTGTGCATTATTTGATGTGGAGATAAAATCCACTAATCCTTCACCCGAACATCGTGGTCGAATTAGACCTCATTATGGCTGGTTGCGCATGCGCACTTTAAGAGAGTTTACTCTCCTAGGAGCTCTCACTTCTTAGTGAATAGAGACCATGGGGCGTTGGCCATCAGTTAAACCTACAAAGTTCTATATACGTCTACTGGTTAGGTTACTACTAAGAAGAATGATCAAAGCATATTATCAACAGATGACCCGATAATTTTGGTAGCAAAAAGTACACGGTTCAAATCAGAAAACCACTTCGGTAACTCTCACTATCACTATATTTTATTATCCTTCAATTTCTGTCGATGAAAACTATAACTATATATTATAATAATTGGGACTGTGACCGTGTGACCCTCAAGAACATATTTTTTATACTTGAAGGTGTCACGTTTGTTTACTGTTAGGTTTGTATTTGAACCACTGACTTGTTTTATGAAAAAACTGATTTCTGTGATCAATTGTTGACCTGATTATGATTAAGGGCAAATATGTATTGATTATAAAGGCTGTAGAGTGTATTTATCCGAGATATAAAGTGAAAGTGAAGAAAAAAAGCCCTAGTATGTCACCGTTAGGATCTGGAAGAAGTTCGTTCGAAATTTTGGTACAACATTTTATAGAGAGACTTGAAGAAGTTGCACAATTATATAAATAGCTTTGCAAGATACTAGAAGTATATGGCAAAACGATGCAAGGATTGAAGGTGTAATGGTTCAGAGCCTCAAGACTCCTAGTGCAATTATGCCCTCATAACCTATTTTTTTTGTGATATAGTAACTCCAAACTGATGCCAAAAGAATCGAAAAGGAAATTAAAAGTTCCTTGTACTACGTCCGGCAAATCTACTACAGATCCTGGTTGTTTAATATAATTTTACATTAAATTCCCATCGTTTGTAGCAGGTATTCTGATAATTTCAGTTTTCCATATACTTACTGGGTGTTTCTAAAGTCATGCAAAAAAATTCAGGAGTTCATTTCTCCTATAACATTATGATAGGTCTCAGTCTGTATCTGTAGAGTAGGGAGGGTGGGTTAGGCCCACAGCACTTAGCCCACATGTGACCATTCTACATCCTCCCGAGGAGTTGTCTTCCTAGGTCATCGTCCATCCTGTCCTTTCCAGGAAGGTGGACAGGTCACTAGGAGACATCTCCTTTATATCGGCAGGTGCAGGCCAAGACTCACCGAACACATACTCTCTTATTGACGATAACTCCGGGCCCTCGCCTGACAGATTCATCTTCCTGTTCACACATCCTGCATAGAGGTGTGTCTACTAGCCCCATTGTATGGAGGTGTTTCCTTAATTGACAGTGGCCAGGCAGAAATCCTACCGTTACACGTAGGTTTTTCCTGGTCATCGCTAAATATTTTTTCGACTCCAGCTTCCAAGGGTCGCCCAGGGTGATCCTGGCAAAACTGCATCCCTTGATTTCATCCCATTTCTTTAGAAATTGAGCATGGGTGTAACGTTTAGCTAGTTCCGCAAGTGTCGAATTCGTCAGGCCGTAGGTGTCGCCGGGTCCAAGAATTCTTAGTCCAGCCGCTTTCCTGGCTCAGCAATGCGGCTACCCTTGCTCCTGTCGTGCCCCTTAACCCACCTCAGGATAATATTGTTATCTACCGAGGCGTTAGCTAAATATCGATGGCACTCTAATACTAGCCCTGATGTAACACGTTGTCTGTTCAAGGTTAGTAGAGCTTGTCTGCTATCAGTGCAGATTATTATGTTTTTGCCAGAAATTCGTTTTCTGGTTAGTTCCTTTGTAGAATTGAGATACCAGCCAGTTCTGTTTGAACCACGCTGGTGTTTTTTCCCATTCCCCAGTTAATCCTTAGACTTAGTGATCGAGTAAATTCCACATTCTGAGCCTTCTTTGGTTTTTGATAGGTCTTTCTCTGCCGAAATTCCAAAATAAACGCAGACTTAGTCAATACGAAGAAGCTGATTCAAAAAAAGAAGAAATTCTTGTCCACAGCTTTGAAACATTGAAGTTTATTTACGTCGGAAAGATGCACACAAGGATGTTACAATGTACCAAATCATCGTAAACTATACAAAAACCACAAGAAACCACAATACAGGATAAGTAAAAATTACTCATATTATTATAAATGATTATAATAAGATAATATTAGAAATGAAGAAGGATCTGAGTATATTCTCATAAGAATCTATTGATGAATCAATCTCTCGACTATTGCCAATAATCGTGATCTTAACATCCGTATTTAAATTCACAATCATATATTTAAGATAATATCAAAAGAAATAAATTCATAATAAAATGTTAATATTACCTCGATGTTGTTTAAATACCAGTAGTTGGATGGTTTAATGTTATGAGAATGCAGATTACGTAATACGGTAAGTGGGAACATTTATAATGCAATCTTCCTGTGTTTTATTAATGTTTATATGCTAATATTGGCACGTTTTATACGAGCTTTATTTTACAACAAAGACAATTACGAAGTTTTATGTGTGAAAAACGTTGATTGGAACATAATTGGAAAGTAATTAACGAAAAAAATAAGTAATAATTGAAGTTTTATTTTATCCCACCTAAAGCCTTTCTTTGGTCATTATTTATAATATATGACCTTGTTGTCTTTTATCACGATTCAAAGCGTCAGTTTTACATTATCTTTCATATCTGTGTTATCTCTTATCCAATTGGTCAAAGTTTTGTAAATCTTCTCTACATGACGATTTGTATTTTTAATATTCTACACTTACCGGCAGAATTAACCGCCCACCTAATGTTTTATTATTTAATTGGAGATATTTGTAATTTTGATTTTGTTTTTACTTTTTAATTGCTAAGTACATCTTGAAATGTAAAAAAATACCAATCACATGAAAGTTTTTGTTTAATTTTAGAAAATAAAAGAAAAACAGTTTTTGAAAATTTTGAACTTTTTGAATAAGATGAGCAATACATGAAATTTATAGACAAAAAAAGAAATAGTTCCAAATTTGAATGAAACAAAATAAATCGATCGACATGTCGAATTGTTGTCGATCGACTTTAGTGTGTGGTCGTGTTTTCGGCGTTCGACATTCGACAAATTGAGTACTCAGTGACGTCTTGACGTTGACGTTGACGTTGACATCGTAGTCGTGTATTTATAAATCAGGGAAAGTACAACGCACAGTAGCGTATATTTCGAAAGGGTTCATTTAAACTAGTTCATGAAAATTATTTTTATATTGAGTGACATACGTTATTAATTTTTTCGTTTGAATAAGTGGAAATTATATCGAAGATCGTATATCATAGACAAGTTATTTTTTTAATAGATACCTTCAAAGGATTTTGAAGTTATACGGTTTAGTCAATGATTTAGCATATTCAATCAACCAATAAGAAACTATTGTTGACACTTGTTCGTTCGTGAGTATATCTATGGTTCGTTCATCATTGGCAGCTGTTTTCTAATATTTGGCTGCAATTGAACTTTTAAGGTTACCCAATAAAGGAGAAAGAAGAAACTCCATTTCTTCAAAATCACTTTCACAAATGAAACAGAATAAAACCACAACGCGAAAATAAAATCTAAATAAAGAAATGAGTTGTTTAGGTGTGAAGTATGATGGTAATGTCACAGTATAACCACAGACAAATAATAGATAGTATAACCAACAATATTGTTGGTTGTTCTGTGGTTATTCATTGAAACCCTTTTCACATCTATCTCTAGACTTGCGCAGTTTGCTGGTTGTAGGTTGTAGAAAGTTGAATGTTGGGAACTCTCAAGGCCACAACTTACGTCGTAGTGCTAAATCAAAGTTGACTAAACGGTTTCGTATCAATGCACTAGGTTAACTTTCTACAACTTACAACCTAAAACTACAACCTACGGCAAAATCATTGACTAAACCGGGCATTAGATTATTTTGACGACAGGTTTTGTCAATTTTTCCGTATGATTTAGTTCTCCTTACGTATATAGTCTCCATCCTTAAAACAGACACTTAAAAAAGTAATACCAAGTTAATATTTTTTATAAGTCCCTGTCCACATTGGCTACTTATTTAAACTCAAATCACTGCATGCTATTAAACGCATCACCTTTTTCCATTTTGCTTAGACCGTCACTACGACTAGCTCTGTTTTATTACCAAAGATTAATTTTGTTGTGACATTGATTGCTAAGTGTATCTTTCTTTCGTTGGTGGTCATCGTAGAACGACAACAGCAAGCTGGTTTGCGTTTCACAGTAGGTGAGTATCTTCACCGTTTTGTTTTATATACCCTTACCGTATATTATGAGTAAACCCATTAAAATTTGTTTATGGACTTTTAAATTTGTTGTTGGTTTATCGTCAAATCTAAATCTGGGGGTTTATATCTTTTGTCTCGGCGTTGTTCATTATTGAATTCATAAATATTGTCATTAAAGCTTCTACTAATTGTTTTAAGTTGTTGGCAATGATATATTACTTGTGACAAATATACGAGGAAAGGAAAAAACAAACATCAACATTCATTTTTAAGTGATTGAATAATATTTGGTTGTAAATTTTGATAGAATACTTTTTTGAAGTTCAATATTGGCAAATGGCAAATGAAACCTTCCAGAATCCATAACTAGTATGTATGACTGTATAAATATATGATTGATTGATTGGATCAGCACACCAATCAAAGGATTGATGACTTAGGCACCTCAGCCTTAAGGCTTTTTGTGTTCTTGGTTGTGCCGTTTATGTGAAGAGACCAGTAGCCCTATCAGACTCAGCAGACTTTTCACTAGGTTCTTCTTGGAGAAATCCTCCCTTGGAAATCCTAGTCCTAGGAGTCTATATCTCCAGTGAGATAGTGCTTCACAATCAAAGATAATGTGAGAGGCTGTTTCCTCCTCTTCCATGCACAACCGACAGATAGGTTCCTCCCTATATATGCCGATTGTATGCATGTGCTTCCTTAAAGTACAGTGGCCGGAGAGTAAACCCGTCACTATCCTTATTTGGGCCCTGCTAAGGTTTAGTATTTCATTGGTCAGCTTCTCCGAGGGTTTTTTAACCAGGAGTTCCTCTTTTGGCACGTGTCTCCAGTACGACTGGTGTTTAGTTTGAGTCCACCGAGATATACAGCCACGTGCAGCAGCTTTGGATATCCCAAATACTAGTTCAGGACCAGTGAATGCTGTCTCAGACCCCAGCTTTGCTAGGATGTCTGCATTTTCGTTTCCTACAATGCCCTTATGCCCTGGGACCCACTTAAGAGTAACTCTATCATGGTTAGCCAGGGTTTTAAGTTTCTGTAGACAATCCCAGACCAGTCTAGATCTGATCTGAGGACATGCGAAAGATTTTAATGCTGCCTGACTATCAGAGAGGATTAGGATCTTTTGCCCCCTGTACTCCCTTTTAATATTCAGTTGCAAACACATATCGATAGCGTAGATTCCTGCCTGGAATACAGAAGCAAGATTCCCCAACGTGCGTGAAAATTGCACCTGGGTCTAGCACCATGGACCATAAATATATGAGTTACACATGTTAATCAAACAGATTTCTCGGACGCAGCAAACATGTTACAAACAAAAAGCAAAACTACCTAGCGCTTAAGCTTTCCAGTAAACACTAAAGCCCAAAAACCACAACATATGGATGACCTGAGGTCTGTTCTATGGAGTCTAGTAATGAGGATAAGTTTAGGAACTGTACCATAACACGACATTATACACAATATCCTAGTGGAGAGGCTCCTAGAAGATTTAAGCCTCATATTAAGTGTATAGATCAAAAGGACATCCTATTTATACCTAATGGTAAAGCTTCTTGATCCGCGAGTTTTGCCATCTCTGGGGAATACCACTAAGAAACTGCCATTATCTTCCACGTCTTTCAAAGCTAAGCGGATGATGTCATATTCAAATATAAAAATTATTTAAGTTAATAACCACTTCTCATCTGGTGCTTCAAGGATTAATTTGGCAACTTGGTCTGCACTTGATACTTTAGATGTTTCCGGGGTGTAACCAACACTTTGTTGTTTGAGAAATGCAATAGTTATTGGCACTTTAGTAACTTCCACATTTTCCTTAATTTACCAGACAACTTTTTATCATTGAGAATCTATTCCACTGGAAAAATATACTAGAAGAATATCATCACTTACTGTGCTAAAATTTTTTTGCAAAATAGTTCAGACTCCTTCTCATATCTCTCACATGACTTCGTGGGCAGTAATTGTGCACTTATTTTTGTCGCTTCTAGCGATATTTGTTCTTCGGGAGAAATAATTCTAATAATGTAGAACAGTAATAATTCAAAACACCGATATCTGCTGTCGTAAGGCAATTGTTGTTTAGTGTTGCGCAGGAAAATAAACATTAACGCATTTCAGCACACAGAAAAACATTTTTTTTAAGTCCGACCAGAAAATATACACATTCTGGACAATTTTTCGCCCAGAAAATAACACTTTCTGGACGCTCTGGGGAAGACAGCTTTAACAATTTCCTAGATGTAATTATACCCACGTCAATGTTGACAGTTCTATTGACACAACCTTCAATAATTATTATTTAAAACAAATCTATTAATATTGCAAATACGTAGGTTACATTCTTAAATAATATTAATTAATTGTTTGTTAATTGTGTATTAATTAATTATTTTCTCGGATGAATTTTATTTAAGTAAATTTATTTATATCGTCGTCAAAAAATGTTGTGTACGCCACGGCTGAAAGTGTTATTTTGTTGGACTCGACTCGTTTCACTCGTCTCGTAATTTTCAGACAAAGTAGCACTCTCAGTCCTTGGCATAAAACTATTCCTGTGCGATCACACTTCATTTCATTTTTGGTACACTACGATAGAGTAAATAAGGTATAATGAAAAGAATATTTTTAAAATTAATATAGATCCACAAGGGATATTTAATTATTATTGCTTATTGTCGTAAATATCAAAATTTATCTTGAAGTCAAGAAAATTTTACTGCTGTCTGATACTCAGATAACTCGCTGTAGGATAACCTAAAATTTTTTTCGTTGACCAAACTAGAACCCATTTTTGATTAAAAAAAAGATAGCTTACAAATTGGATAGCCTCTATACCTTGTTTTTAAACTAGGAGGAGCATTTTAGGAAACCTCAACCACACCACTAGTTACTAGATTGGGAGTGTGTTCCGAAAGGGTCGTGTTCAGTCATTTTGAACTAAATGAAAATTACGTGAAATATGTATTGTACTGATCGCTGTTGTCGTGGCCAATGAGGGATCAAGGCATGTCTAAATATTGAATGATGATTGGCCACAGGTCATTGCGAGAGTAGTAACCAAATGTCACATTATTGTGAAAAAATGTAAGGTTATAATAAGTAGTTTATGTAAAATGTTTCAAGAATTTGAGGATTAATGAGAATATAGAAATGCAATTCTATTATTAAATTTGAGGCTTTGGTGTAGCAAAACTAAAAGCGAACAGAAGTTTTGTTATCGAAAAATACCATAATATAGTACTGCAATGTATGTAAAGCTTGAAAACCAGAAAAAAGAAGCATGGATTTCTTCCATGAAAGGGTATAAATAATAAAAATAGCAAATACCTTGGGTAAAATATAATACTTTGTTAAAAATAATAAATAAACAACAAACGTGGTAGTAATGATTGAACTAATGACTATTTTTATATAAATAAACAAAAAAAGGAAGGATCGATTTTCATTCTCCCTCCTCGAGGGGAGCGGGCCGCTATAGGCTTTCCGGAGCCTCTTCAGCCAACATTGGAAGGAATAAGGATTATTTTTGGTTCAGGGGATGGGAGCGGAAGGAACGGTGGTAGGTGCCTGAGAGGTGTGTACTGACCCAGCATTCGCCTATTGCTACGAGAAAACCTCTGAAAAAACTCATAGCAGGTCAGGCGGACCTGGGATTTGAACCCCGGTCCTTCCGAATAAATAAACACAAACCTGACAAATGTCAGTGTCGGTGGTATCAAAAGAGCTGTGTGGAACTGGTGGCAATCTGACCAATCACTAGGCAGCAGAAATGCCAACATAAATTCAAATCGCTCCTCTTAGTTTAAAAACAAGGTATAGTATTATATAATAATATTTCTCATAGCTGAACAGAACTCTGATATATTAAATATTTTTCTATTAATATTAATATTTTTTATGTTATATAATTAAACGTACTGCACTGATCGGTCTCGCACAGATGAATGGAAGTTTTTGAGTGATTCAGTGGCCTAGGGCGGCAAAATCGAAGAAGGCACTACAACTTCGTCCAACGTTGTGAACCTGGCGCACGTCGCATTCTCACACCCGCACGCTTTCTACTCTTTACCTTTTCTTCTCTGTCTCTGACTCTGCTTCACTTGCTTTTACTTTAAATCTTCAAATTATAATCGGTGATCTGGCAGTTATCTTAGTATGAGATCTTTTCTTACATTTTCTGTTAAATATTAGCAAAAAATAATTAGCATGGACTTGTTCGTTTTATTGATAAAAACTGATGAAGATTTGGTAGAAATATCTGATATTAAGAAATATACAGGGTGATTCGTTAAGAATGCGCAATCTCTGAACTGGAGATACTACACACCAAAATATGGAGATTGAGTTTAACATGTATCATACAAATGTTTCAGGTTTACGAGATTCAGGGTATTTAAAATTCGAATTTTAAATTGAAATTTCATAATAATTTTGTAATTTTAAGCAGCAACGTCTTGAAAATTGGGAACTTTATGTTCTTTGGCATGACAATTACGAATTTTTTGTTGAATTTAACACTATTCATACAGGGCGTTAGTAACACCCTGTTACTTAGGTAAATTACAACATATCTTTTTTGACTAATGAGTTATGGCTAAAATGACTGAAAAATCTAAAAGGCAGTTCAATTTTGAATAGAAAAGGTACTCTTGTTTATTTCGTATAACTCTATCAGTTTTTGAGTTATTTGCATTTTAAACATTCAGCGTAAAGACTACTAAGCCACCGTTATTACATTGACTTTTTTCAAGTAGGCTTGTGTCAGTTTTTCGTGTATAGAAATATTTGATAATTTTACTGTCACTAACTAAAATAAGAAAATGCCACGACATAATGAATTTTCCAACAGTGAAATGCGTGATATGAATTGTGTTTTTGCTCAGTCAAATTATAGTGGACTTGGTGCAGCTAGAAGCTATTTAGAATCATACCCAAATCGATGACAACCCAATCACTAACTGTTCTGACGTATTTATACCCGCCTAGGCGAAACAGGGTGCTATTTAATATTCAAAGATCTTTAAGGAGACGCCTTACAAAGTGTATTGAAGCGGAAGGCTGGCATTTTGAGCATTTACTTTGAATTTTTCTCCTATTACTGTTAAAGTTAATTAATTACAATAATTGTAAATTGACTGTATCCGACAATTTTTCGACGATATGGCGTTTCCTATGAAATTCGTAGCAATTTTCGCACTATGTTCTTCAAAAATCTTTGAAAATTTAACCAGAAATGTGGGTATTTACAGTAGATAGAAGAGTAAACATTGTTCAAAGTTCCGCGCTATTAAAAATCATTCCAAACAACAATCAAAGCGAGCCAAGTCAGCTGACTTCGTGCAGTATAATTTTGCTGAGCTGTACGTTATCCTATTTCTTCCCTAGAAATAACCTGAATTACGAAACATGAAGAAGTGACAAATCTAGTGACATGCTACTGCGGAGATAAATTGTCAAAGCACCAACGTGATTCTGTGTCGTACCTATTTCTTAGCACGTTTTCCAGAAATCTATTTATTCCTAGAGCTGCTTCACTAACAGAATGAATGTTTATATCTTTTTTTTGGGGTGAACATTCACTGAGACCTGAAATATACATTTGCCACCCTTCCTTCACTTGAAAGAACTTTGATACTGCGCTACTGCGGAGATAAATTGTCAAATCACTAACGTGATTCTGTGTCGTACCTATTTCTTAGCACGTTTTCCAGAAATCTATGTATTCCTACAGCTGCTCCACTAACAGAATGAATGTCTATGTCTTTTTTTTTTGGGTGAACATTCACTGAGACCTGAAATATATATTTGCCACCCTTCCTTCACTTGAAAGCACTTTGATTCAAAGGGAAGCAACCGATTGTTGAAAGAACAGATCTAATTACAAACTGCAAGTTTGGCTTTAAGCAAAAATATTCTACTACTACAGGTAATTACAAACATAAGAGAAACGTTTGTTCAGCAATATTTTTGGAAGTGATACAAGCATTTGATGGTCTAGACTATTTCAAAATTCACACTTTTTCCTTCCAAGCCAAAATACAGGAATTTTAAGTTTTACCGTTGAGTGAAAAATACAAGAAGAGGCGCAACCTCGTAAAAGATTTTGTGCCGCAAAATGGTGTTGGCGGAGAGATGTCGCCACTCGCATTTTCTGATTTTCTCTAGGAATTAGTAGTCTTATACTGACCGTAGCAGCCGTAAGAACTGTGAACGGAATTTCTAGCTCTCGACTCTCTCGAGTGTTTTGTTTTTGTATACGATTAAACAAGTGTGTAGTTTGTTAATCTAGGCATTGAAAGACTTTGTTGTGTGTTACGTAGGGAAAAATATTTTTAAATATGAAACCCGAAAGCCATATTTGTTCTTTTCACGAATGTGGACAGAATTCAAAGTTTCCTACCAAAAATGAAAATATCCTAAATGAGTGGAAAAAAATTGTGGTAATACAACTTTGGAATTTAGAAAAGTGCGAGTTAGCAAATAAAGTTTTGTGTGAAAAACATTTTAGTTCTGACTTTATTATTGTACAACAAAAAGGGAAGATTCTAAGAAAAAATGCAGTACCAAAAAGTTATTGTGCAGGTATGTTTTTTTTATAATTTCATGTGTTTGATTCGAATATAGTACATTTCTTATTACTGATTTTAATCTTTAATTTGTAATGTTCACCTTTATTTTCATTTATAAAAATGGAAAATTTAAGAGAATATTTAAAATAAGTAGATACTATAGGTAACTACATAGTTAATAATTTTTCGCGATGTACCTAAGTAGTTTTAAAGTTTAATATTTCACGAAGTATTTTATTGTGCATGTGCAATATCAAAATATCGGAGAAGCCATAAATCAGGAATTATGAACATGCACCTAATTACATAAAATATTATTAAATAAATGTTAATTCTATTGTAGAATGCCCTATCGAAAATATAGATGAACCTTCAACAAGTGGTGTTTGCAAAAGACGTTTTTCAGACTTAGATGGTAAGCTTATTAAATTGCACTTTTAAATTATTCAACATAAGTACCCATATCTATTTTTTATAGAAAACAATGCTAATCTGTTGAAAACTAGGATGTCACAAAATGAAAAGAAATATAAATCTGGGAAATATTTTGGAACTAAGGACACAATATCTGGTTGGTACACAGAGATTTGAATTATTTTTTTTGTTAATTTTTTTGGGAAAATAAATCACAATATTTTTTATATATTCATTTCAACGTTTCGGAAGCGTTCCAGCTACCGTTATCAAGAATAATTTAGTTTTTTAAAATTCTGGTCTCTATCTGACACTACGAAAAAATTTGACAACTAGACAATTAATAATATTTTGAAGTTTATGAATGCAAAAAATTTTTTGTTAAATTTTTAAGGTCCATTCACAGTAAATCAAATCCCAATAAAACCGTTCCTGGAGCGTGCACTTCATTGGATCCCATTTCTAGTAGACTGTATTATTTTGTTAGAATCTCATACAATAATAGTTATTTATGCAACAAGTGCATAAAGTGGTGCTTTTTTTGACGAATGGATATTATCTACTGTGAATGGACCTTAGAAATTTGACAACAAATTTTTTGCAGATTAAACGTCAAAATATTATTGATTGTATATAGTTGTTGAATTTTTTCGTAGTGTCAGATAGAGACCAGAATTTAAAAAAAACTTAATAATTATTCTTGACAACGGTAGCTGGTACGCTCCGAAACGTTGAAATAAAAATAACAAAAATATTGTGGTTCAATTTCCCAAAAAATTAACATAAATAATAATGAACCACAAGGAACATACAGGAGATAATTAATTATTTTTTTTATTGTATTGCAGATACATCTTCCGAAGAATTGGTAGTTCTACCTTCTATAAAAACATACAAAAAAAATCTCCAAACCGGCTATCCTCCCCTGTTAAGTTAGGAATTTCTCCATTTATTTAAATATGTTTTGTTGCCTTTAATGAAGGCGGAAGTCGGATAAATTTTTATAAATTGGCGATTGCCTAGCCTGTTGAAAAATCAACTTTAAGAGTTTTTTTTAACGGGAACTTGCCATACATACCATAATTTTTTGGAATTATTAAATAAATATTTATATTAATATAACACTTGAAAAAAATTAGTTTACGTAGGTACTCTCTTCAGACTTTAATTTGTATGCATACTTCATTGCAACATAACTGATTCAAGAGAAAAACCCACAGCAGGTAGTCGTTAATCCGATAACAATGCCTAATAGTATGATTATTTTACCACTGAAATGTTTGGCTGGTAAAACATTATTTAGTTTCAGTATCTAAATTTTACCGATTACGGATCTGCCACTGTTTACTTATTATTAAATTCTTTTAAGACCAGATACCGAGTTAACGAAATATTGTGAAATATACTTTATGTTCATTAATAAAATAAAATATGTTTATGTATGTACCTACTTATATTTTCGCTGACCGTAATAATATTGTTTAAGTAATGAATAATGCTGTTTTAGAAAATTGACCAGATAACAAAGTCCCGTAATAACTAAGTGACAAATCAAAGAAAGAATTTGTATAAAAAAACGTCAAGTTGCTTGTCTATTAGAATTTATATTTTGGAGATAATATTTCACCATTGTATTTGAAGCCGTCTCTGTCACATATACGTTTTGTTAAAAGACTGTTTAAAACTGTAAAAGTATTTTTTAGATATATCTTTGCTCTCTTTTGAGTCGGTCGTGATTACATTTCTTTGTAAAATAATACTTTTCGAATATAGTTTTTGAAGTTCAGTGTTCGTTTTTCTTAATTAAAGGGAATTATTTATAAATTTAAAAACTGTTTACACTAAGTTTGCTTCATATTTTTTTATATCGAACGATATAAATTTGTAAATATTGTATGTAGTGAACGAAAAAAACTGCCCGCTTCTAAAAGAAATAAATTTCACAAATCAACAGTCAAGAGCCGTCCGAAACAAGCGATGGGATTAGATTCGAGGCGTGGTGGGGACAAGAGCAAGGAATAGTTCGATGTTTGAACACCGCGTCGCCTAAATACAGTACCAATTTTAATGAATAGTGGGGAGTACGCTGGAATCTCCATAAGGCACAAAATTTTACATTGCGTTGCGCCTCTTCTTGTATTTTTCACTCAACGGTTTTACTCAACTGATAGATGCTTTAGAATATAGCAGGAAGGCAAACGACACAGTTTAGTGTAAACTAAATTGAAAAGCTCAGTGCGGTTTAAATAGTGTCCAAAGACTTTACATCTATAGAAAAAACCCGAATAGGTATTTAGCATATTATAAATAGCTATTTTATAAATGTTAACGGGATCAAGGATCCCCTGTAGGTATATATCGCTGACTAGCATGAACCTTCAATAAAAACTACTCATTTCCTTTCCATTTTAATATTTATATTTATCTATTGCCATTTATTCACCGGATATCACACCGATAAACAATTCTCGAAAACCAAAAAAATTTATCACCTCGTCCTGACCAATTTACAGAAACCCTCGAAACCAGTTGATTAATATCCACTTACTTGGGACAAATCAATTGAACAGGTAGGTATCTCTACAGCTAACAACCTAAAGCTATTAGTAACTGTGAACTAACAGAAACTTTATCTAGAAAACTAATTTTAAACACCTTTATTGTACTGTATCCCATAAAATGTTAAATAAGACGACCTACCCGAGAGTGTGACACCTTTTTTGATACTATCAGATCGAAAGCCGTCGTAAATATTCACCAGGTTCGCTTTATTTCCTTTTCTCGATCGTACCTGAAGGCGACGCTCATTTTAAATGTTTTAATCAATATCATTTAGATTGAATCCCAATATCAGTGTATCAGTATATTGGAATGTTACAAATTCTATGTTTAATGTTTAGTTAGATAACAATTTTTTTAATAGTTAACTACTGCTAATGTTTTTAATGTCGATTGTAATTTTACCAGATTTCAATAAACAACGTAATCTATAACTAATTTTTTTTATATAAAATTAGGTCTATACTCTTTTTCCTATTGCATAGGAGCACAAGAAAGGGTCGATAGCCATAAAGTGGCAATAAACCATTGGCGTTACATGAATGGTTTGATTTGTCGGGATTATTTAATAGTGCAAAAGTTATGCAAGAAGCATATTATTAGTAAGTAATTATTACAGTATTAAGAGCCGATTTTGCATTGTGGTATTTTAAACAATGAAAGTTTTGATAGTTATATGCGGTCACAAAGTATAACAGGTAGCTATAAATGTAGATAGCTACTTGAATTTTGTCATATTTAATATAATTAGGTAGTTATCTTTTGGTATATAATAAATTATATTGATTTTATATAATTGCTCTATTAATTATTTAATTTTTATGTAACTCTATATTAATTTTATTACTTATTTAATTTTAATTGTTAATCTATTACAAAAATTCTTGTCAGGGGTTTTGGTTCAATATTAAAATAATTCTTTCAATTCAATTAAACATTACAAACTTTAACTCTCTAAATTGATTACTATTCTTATTATTTTTCCTTTTTTAAGAATTGATTTATCATTCTCATTTCTCATTTTTATTAAATATTAAATCTTCTATTTTACTCCAGTCTATACTATATGACAAATTTCGATACTACTCCGGTTTTCAAAAAGCCATTTTCTATTATTATTATTTCCAAATGTTTTTTCTAGTATTTGTTCAAATTTATTGGTAATTTAAATGATTGAAATTCTACTTTCCTGTTCTGAATCCTATCAATTATATGGGTTATACTTGTGTGCTTATACAATTCTCATATTTATCTGTTTGTTTTCCACCAAAAATCTTTCTGTCCATTTTACGTTCCCATATCTCTAGTTTATCTAGTTTTCACAAGCGTAGGTAACTGACGGTCTTATTATTGTTTAGTACATTCTAATTTTAGCTATTCGTGATATATGTCTTTTGAGTTTAACATCTTTGATACTATTCCTGCTGCTTTATTCCCTTTTGTTAACCTTTTTTCTATTTCCCTTTCTCCGTCTCCTTTATTTGTGATAGTGACTCCCAAATATTCCATTTGTTCCACTTTTTCTATTCTGCGGCTATTATTTCCATTACCATGTATTTTGTTTTTTTCTCGTTGATCACTAGACCATGTTATTATTATTATTATATTTAGACAAGGGCAGAGGGACAAGTCCCTATTGTGCCCAAAACCAGATATTTACATAAGTAACCTACTAGTAGGTGAAGAAATGAAAAATAACTACAACATATACAATATACCAAAAAAAAAAAATTGAAATATAAAATGAAAATAAAAACTATAGGTGCTCTAAAAGCGTACGATCAAGTCTATTTTTAAAAGAGTTAGTAGATGGTGCAGAAACTGTGGATACATCAAGATTATTCCAGCTGTCGAATACCTTGTTTGGTAAGAAGTTTTGTCTTGATCGGGAGAAAAGTTTTCTTTTCAGTAGTTTAAATACGATTAGAAGTTCTTTCCTGGATCTTGCCATGAGTACTATGTCGTCCGCTGATGCTAGATATTCCCATAAATTAATCCTCAGGTTTTTATACCACTCTCTCTTAGTATGATTTTTTGAATTAGGTAAAAGAGGGTTGTGGATAGTGGGTCTCCTTATTTCAGACTTTTCTCTACCATGAATTCGTTAGAGGTACTGCCCTCCAAAGTTACTTTGCTCTCCGTTTTCTGGATGGTCTTTTCCATTAGTCTTCTCAATTATTTAACTGGTATGCTTAACTTTCCCATTGCCTCATACATTTTTTTCCTTTTGATAGTATCATACCTAAGCCTTTTTAATATTTCAATAATTAACATTTTATCAAATAATATAGACTGTTCCGCAAAACTAAGGGGAGTTCACAACAAGGTTTTGTCTGTAATATGGTCGGTGTCCCGAAATTGATTTAAGCGAAATAAAGGAGCCGTAATCATGTGAATTTTATTAAAATGTTCCTAATTAAAAAAGACATATGTACAGTTCTCCAAAGACAAAGGCATACAAACATTTACACGGTGATGCGAGAGAACAATCAAGTTTGTAAATGAAAAGGTCACGTCGTGACCACAGTGGGCTGGGAACTAGAACACGACTTCGGGAGAATTCAGGAAGCTCTAGGCAATTCGGGGAACCCCAGAGCGTTTCGAGTTCTCTTTAATACCGTGAAATTAACTGGCAATGCGGAAGCCTTTTTATAAATCATGATAAAAGCTTTTTTCCTGAAAGTAAAAATGTCTGATGTTGATGTGCATTTATGTAAAATACCTGTTTGCTTTGTGAAAACGATTCACGCTATATACGGAGGGTTTTGCAAAAAGCAAACGTGCAGAATCGGGTTTGCCAATGAAAATTTTTTCACTAAAAATAAATTAAAATGTGGAACCAATTGAAATAATAAATCTTAAAGTTTTTAAAATAGAATAGAATTATAGTTCCAAAATGGATAAATCGAAAAAGGAGGAGAGGCTGAAACTGTAGAAAAACCTAGACGGCCCGGGATGTGAACCGGCACGTATCCATCATACTTCCCATTTTTGTTGGAAGTTCTAAGCTTTTGTAACTTTTTTCTTCACCTGGTATCATTTTGCTTCGTCTACTAATATGTTTGTAACCTCCACCAAACCTTTTTTACTCCTAACTTTTTATCATCTGCACTTGATGACTTTCATTCATATTATATCTCCTGCTTCGAACATATTGATTATTAGGGTGGATAATGGATCGCCTAGTCCTAATAATTACTTATTCATATTCCAGAGATTAATTTAGCAAAATTAGTTGCACATATTGATAAAAAATTTGGAAAATAGTGAAGATATTTGAATGGGAGGTGTTGCTTACGACTCAGTTACTTTATTTCAGGATTAAATCAGCTAACTACCCTGTAGATTAGTCACTCTTCTTTTTGATTGGTTAGACGTAAACTATCAAAGCCTCTTGTCTTTTCTGATAGGTGATCACGTAAGTTTATCTTTTCACAGCCGTAGGTGTAATTTTTATTAAAAAATTCAACAACTTTTAGTTGTGTTCAAAATAGATTTCATTTACCTCTAAGACATCACGATTCTTAAAAAAAATAACGCATGCTACTATTATAAATATAACTTAAACATATTCAGTCTTAATAACGAAAGGATAAGACGCTGTAAATATTTCTATTGAATTAATATTGTGAAAGAGTTCAAAAAGATCCTGCTCGAGGTTTCCACGTACATTCAAATTTAATGCAATATTGATGTTTTTGTTAATTATCCAATAGGAGATAATGGCGTGAAATTATAGTTGTAATCGATAGAATAACATTTTAATATCTCTAATTTATATGCAACGAGTAGTACAAGCTTGTTATTAAAATTGACGATGGAGTTATTTTATATAATTAATATTTTATATAAAATAGTAGCTTTTAATGTTGAATTTGCCTAAAAGTAAGTACTACGATTTATATACAGGGTGTTTTCAAATGACACTTACAACGTTTGCATGTAGATACCTCTCATAAAACTGAACAAAATGATATAAGGAATGAGGGGTCCAGCTCATTTACTTTTCGAGATACGGGGTGTTGAAGTTATGAAAAATTAAATGTTTTTATTGGATAACTTTAAAATTGATGGATAAATTGATTTGACATTTGGCAGGTTGTTTTAAAATGTAAAAGGGCATATTTTGATGGAAAAACAATTTTCAATTCTGGATCCAGTGGTGTACATTTAGAAAAATATGTCACCTTTCCCCTCCCATTTTTTACGCCACTGGCATTTGAAGCAATTTTCATACAAATTTGTATTCCTCAATGGTTTTCACGTGAAAAACGCATTACCTTTACATATCAAAAGATGTATGGTTTTCAAGATATTTAATGTTTTCATTCCCCCTCATTCCTTATATCATTTTGTTCAGTTTTATGAGAGGTATCTACATGCAAACGTTGTAAGTGTCTTTTGAAAACACCCTGTATATACCTACTAGCGGATATAAGTGATGAGCAAATTCTCTTCCAGAATATTATTGAAGATAGTTCTAATATTAATTGAGTAATTGATTAAGTGAGTGTGAAATTTTTTGTTGTTTCTCTTCCAAGCACAACCGAAAAGTAGGTTCACCCCTGTTTATTCCAATGGTATAGGAGTTTGCTGTGTTCGTGCTTAGGTAAATGGCTCAGCATACGTGCTACTTGCCCCGAATAGACTGTCTTCTAGATTATAAATAAGCTTCAAGACCAAGATGGTCTATTTGAGAGGAACCAAGAGCCTAGAAGTATTAGGTGAACCTCATCCTTACTACTACTACTACTACTGCTTAGTCAGGCGAACCTTGGCCAAGACAAACTCAAGCTAATGTTCCGGCACTGATGCCACTGGCGGACCCATTGTGCCATTCCTGCCACTTATACGTCCATGAAGCCGAGCCCCTCGATGAAGGACTCAATTCTCTCCAGTGGATTCCTGCCTATGTCCCCAGAGGCCATAACAGGGACTCCGAAGAACCTCATCCTTAATCCTGGTCAAAACGATCTGCAGGTTTGTGACCTGAATTCTGGTTTGATTACTGCGCCGTAGTGAAGACAGTACTCAAGTGCGACCACAGGAGAGTGTTTGTATACTTTCCCACATTTGGTACTTCTTTCTATTAATTCTATCAATCCAGTTAATAATGTCTCTATTGCTACATTGTAAATCCGGCATTTCTTCTTGGAACTGCAAACGAATTGTTTCTGTCGATACATTCTTTCTTTCGCCGTACATTTTATGCACCACTTATCTATTTTTTTATTTCAGTAAATTTCTCAGAGTTCTTTTGAATTCAGCATCATGAAGAGTCTTCATTTTTTTTGTTATCCATACCGTTTTTGCTGGTATCCACAATTTCCATGCAGTTAGTCCTTAAAAACTGTAGATACAATTTTTTTGAATAAAATGTTTTGTCTTTTTTGATTGCTGCAAACGATACATCAACAGTTCAAATTTCTATGTAAATGTAAATAATAGAGAAAGAAAAAAGGACTTGGTGTGTTTCTCCTACTAAAATATTCCACGAAATCGTCATATTATTCCATTTTTTACGGAGAGATTTAGCTAAGAATTAGCAGAGGAAGCAGCTTTAGACTTGAAGGATCCTTGAGTCTTCCTTAAAACCGACAATAAAACACGAATTCATTTCAAGAGTGCCTTAAGGTGTAAGGAAGCCTCAAGAAACGACTATAAATTCGACAATAAGATGTTTCAAGGTTTGTTCCAACTGGCGATAGAAGTTTGTTTAACCATCGTTTGTCGCTACGTCATAATCGGTGACGTATTCTGCTGTTTTACGTTTGTCTAATATTAGTTGGATGTTATTTTACACTTAACCTCAAAATTATAATCAATGATATAATGTTAAGAATTGTTTTCAATGATGCGTGTTAAGGTGTGTTTGTATGAATAAATTAGTAATGCCAAAAATTGTATTTTGCTTTAGCGTTGCGTACTTTTTTACATAATTTAGTTTTGTTTTAAGTTGAAATCTCCGTTTTTTTTAACTGATTTGTTTCAAATTTCTAGCTTGATGATGTTTAACGCACCTGAGCATGATTTTTGACTGAATTTCAAAAATTACAGATTAGGTACTGAATCGTGATTAAATGGCGAATTATGTAATATATATATATATTAAAAATATATATTTTTGGGGTGAACCCAAGGGTTATTTAAAATTAGATAGAATATCTATATGCTCATATTTTTGAAAATTGTATAGTAATTATTGTCTGCGTCACTGTGAGAAACAATTTCGTAAGTATTCCTGAGAAATGCAAAGAAAACACATGTATGGGACAAAAAAGAGGCAATAAATAAATTTATTCCTGAAAAAACTCCCAATAAAAACAGGAAAAAGGAATGAACAAACGGATAAGAAAAGTAAACTGAAATAGCATATGTAATGAAATAATATGCAAAGTCTAAGCTTCATCACTGACAAAATCATCTTCATCATTATTGTGGAAGTCCGATTCATTCAGATATGTGATAACAGGCTGCATTTAACGGTAAAAGCGGCATTCCAGCATATCTTTCTATTGAAAAGTAATTAATAAACTTCAAAATTAAACTTTGCTCTTCCTCATTATAACGGGAAGGCATTTTGACAATGAAAAATTGATTGAAAAACGCGAAAACGACCAAAAATACTGAACAAATCAAAATATGACAACTGAACTGTCAAAAGTAACAAATAAAATTTACGTCGACATAAGTTAAGAAATACGTTAATGACGTCATAATTCCGTTTCATCTATTTCATGAATGAGAGATAAAGCTGGACAAAGGCAAAGGCAAGGGTTGGTTAAGCAAACTCTAGAATCGTTCTTGGTATCGTTAGCGTAAGTGCTGTATTTCTTTTGCGTTCCAACTGTTTATAGTATCGTTCTTGGGACTGCTTGGGACTGCTTGGGACGGTATACAAACTGTACCTGGACTGGACGGGATGATAAAGTTAATGGATCCATCTCAAATTCGGGTTTGCGCACTATACAGTACTTGAAACGATTCCAGAACTGTTCATAAATGCTAGTTGGAACAAACAAACCTCTAGTGTCGAATGTATGTATGTATGATGGGGTGACATTTACTGAGACCTAAAACATCTATTGTGCCCCCTTACTTCTGCTTAGTTCCTGAGGAACGTCTCAGAGGCTAGTAGCTCCTCTGGTCCTATTTCCCTGAGGAATTTTAGGATATCTGCAGGCTTCAATTTAGGTAAATGTCCCTCTCCTATCCAATAATTTCCTAGGCGCTGTGCCCTAGGAATCTTTGATTGTCTAAGCCCTGCTAGATCTTCTCTTTTCTTCGGCTTTGCCTATTTGTTCCAATATTACATTGGGGCTGATACCGCAGAAGAGTTCCAGCCCCCAAAAGGTTCTTTCAGTTCCTAGTGTCGAATAAACATCATTTGAATAAGTGAATTATCAAAAATTACCAAACTGATAATGAAAATTGTTACTCCTAAAACGGTCCTGTTGGGAAACAATCGTTTTTAGTAGCCAGTTATGCGCTTAACGAGGTAAATAAGAGCATAAGGATAGGATGTGGGTTGAATTCGTGAGAATTAAAAATTGTTTTCAGTAGCCTAAACTACTGGGTATTGAGAAAACGTGTTGAGAATATTTCAATATTGATGGACTTTATGTAAATTACTGAAATGATAGTAATGACTTTTGCAATACGTACATTGTAGCTTTCATTCTAATTGTATACCAAAACCTGCCAACGATATTGACGGTATGTTGGAATAAAAAAATTTAAATAAAAATAACAGCGTGTAGATGTGTATATATATTATTGAAGTAAAAATAAATCGAACTTTAATAGTATATTACAATGAAACTGTATAAAAGTTGAATTTTCACACGACTAAGCAATATTCACAACGAATTTCCAAGAGAAGTTGCTAACCCTTCAGGCTTTTTCTGTAGTCATTTGCAATTTGTTTTCAATTATATGTATTTTATTCGACAGAGCTTTATCATCCACTAGAATAACTTAGTAAATTACTTTGCAAAAACTATAAAAATATATTTCACTAAAATTTATGGTTTGAAAATGAGAAGCTATCGTATATATATTCATTGAGTATCTATGCTTTGACAGAAGACAGACGATAATCGTCGATGAATGTAAGGAGTTAAATTCAGTAAAGTTATTAAATTAATGATCCAAATGGATTAACATCGCTAAATCTACGACTGGAAAAGTCTTAAAGGAGGTACGAATACGCTTGCAACCAGTTTACTTCATGCTAAGAAATATGGAAATGAAAAGATTCTATTTGGAAAAAATGTTTTAGTAGCATATAAAGTCAAACGAAATGGACAAATTCTATTATATGAATTTGTTGAGTCATTTCAACCCAGCTTAAGATGAAGTTTACATCAACATTAGATTCGATTTGATGAGGTGGCTAATCAGCCAATTCCACTGCGACCCTTTCAGATCTATTGTGGTCCTCTGAGTCTAGGTGCCCATTCGCCAGGAAGTCGCACTGGAGTAGAATGTGCTCTGCAGCATCTGCACATGGCTTCATCTGTTAACGTATCTACTACGGATTTAACAGTTCTCCTATCTTTGCTAATTAGGCCATAAAAGTAGACGAATGTCCTCTAATTAACAGCTTCGCCTGTCTCTGTCCTGGCGAGACAGCTGCAAAAGAGATTTTCGGTAGAAACATCTCAGGCAATATGTGCACCTGGAGAGACTACGTATCATATAAGGGTACGTACAAAAATGTTCCTATACCTTGGATGAGGCCAAAAGCAACATTGTAGCCATACTGTAGTGGACGGAAGGACAGGAAGGACAGGATGGACGATGACCTAGGAAGACAACTTCTCGGGAGGATGTACAATGAGTCACATGTGGCCTAAGTGCTGTGGGCCTAGCCCCCCCTTCCTACTTTACAGATACAGATAGGGCTATATCCATTACCCAGACAGTGTTGGACTAATCCCAAGGGATGCCTGCCTACCAACCAAACCCACCTCAAAACCCGCTGTTACTCCCACCTCGGAATCACTACCATAGTATATTTCAAGACGGGCGGCGGTTCCTCACTCATACAAACTCCGTAATCTTCTCTCTTCTATCACTCCTACCTCCCATGCCATATCAATTTCTTCTCTCCCCCTAATCATTCTCTCCACTACGCCACTACCTCCATACATTCCTCCTCTCTCCCCAACATTAGCTCCATTATGTTCTCCCAATACATCGCCTTCCCTAGTTTATTCTCCAATTTCTTCAGCACCTCAGGACGGAAGGATAAGTCCAATGGTAAACACGCGGCTGATGCCCTAGATAGGAAGGCAGCAACTCAAAAACTTATTGAGCCTACCTGCTCCGTTAATGCAACAGTTTCAGTAGTAGCAAGCCTAGTGTGTTGATTTACAAGAATCCAAGAAAGTTGCGATGAAACCAGATACTTCAAAGTAACCACGGATAGAGGAGCAGCAAAAATATTTTTGACGATGATCCGACGGAAGCTATGTTTTGTAACTAGGTTTATAAACAATTAAACAAACTTCTCCATAAATATCAGACACATTCTTTATGTTGAGGATGTGAACAGAATGATAAGATGATAGAGCAAATCGTATTGGATTGATCGGTTTTATAATTTATTTGTACATACGTCTCCAGCGAGCATGTAGCCCTAGAAGTAGTTGTTTCTTCTGAGTGAACGGTTACGTTTTTGAAAATATTTTCCAAACTTCGCAAGGCGTTAATAGTACAATAGTACATTATACTATAAGGGAGAGAAATGCGTTATTTTGGCAGAGGTGCAATTTGAAGCCCGAGGGCTATAATGCACCGAGGACAAAATATCATCTCTCCCGAATGGTATATACTATTTTTTCCACGGTCGGGAGTAGAAATCGGTTTCTATGACATCAAAATTAAAACAGAAGTAGTCGATAATTCCCAAGGGAGTATAATGCTCCCAAGGGAGTTTACATTATGGAGAACGTTTTTCATTATACTCCCTTGGGAATAATCGACTACTTCTGTTTTAATTCTGATGTCATAGAAACTGATTTCTACTCCCGACCGTGGAAACAACTCTATTATTCGATATCAATTTAATAAAAAATTTTGAATTATAATTTTTTATTTGTAGAGCAGCGTATCGGGATATTTTTTATTAGCCACTTTGTTTCCGTCGCCCAAATTGAATTTCATTTCAACCGACTCACTGTAAGTGTGAAGAGACATAAAAAAATAAATTTTATTTAATTTATGCAAATGTCAACCACTATCATTACCACAATAAGTTCGAAGGTAGAAGTAGATAAAAAGTGCAGTGTGATGGGTTCGAATGAGCTGGCGAAGACTTGACAATTTTAAAACAACCGAAGCTGCCCATAAATAAGGCCAGGAAGATGGTACGCGTAGGCTGAACATAAAACGTTCGCGGTATTAAATCATGGCACTCTGGATATCCATAAACCACTGCCACACACAGACAAGTCTTCGTGTTATCTTTGCTTCGACTATGATTGGTGCTACATGAAAATTATGATGTAACTTTTACGTATGAATGTTTTCGTAAATGCGTTAAAACATTCGTTACAGATAAATTATATTTAGGTATAAACGAATTGCCGGATATTTATGGAGATTTTACAAGTACATGGTTATACCAAGTAGTTCTTCAGGAAATATATTGAATACTTACTTCGACAGTAATATAATGTTTAGCTAGATAGATAAACGATTATTGTCAATAAAATTATACATTTTCTCAACAAGTTTAGAGTTCAGATGTGGGAGTACCTAAATCCGATTTACTTATAACTACATTCATAGCACTACATAAAATAAAATCAAAATGAAATATTTTATTTCTCATCCTCCCATTCTTTTAGATCATCATTAGATATGAAAAAACTTATATCAATTAATATCGAACTTTGGAGGCTTAAGCCACTTTGCTGATTCGTTTTTGCGTTGTCTGATATTTAAATTATTATTCAATTCAACTGGGACAGTCCACCGACTGCGTCATGTGTTATTTGTGAATTTTCTATTATTTAAATAAAATATACGGTGTTGGGATAAAGTATGGAACCAAGTAAATATCTTTTAAACGAAAAGAACGATATTTATGAAAATTTGCAGGTAAGTGCAATGGAACAAAATGCATCTGATGTACATTTTATTGTTAATAATATACTTCCGGTTTAACCGGAAATGCCATCAACGTCTTTAATTTGAATGGGACACCCTATATATTTTTACAGATTTGGAAAAAGCTTGTTATTTTGAATTCATATATACTGAGTTTAGTGTACACATTTTTGGAAAAACGAGGAATATTATAGCACTTTAATCAACCTCCTTTGAGCTTTTTGCATTAGAGCAAAAAACTATTTAGATAAACTAATTGATGTTGTTTGTATGCATAGTAATAAATAAACGAGTACTGTTTAGTACGTCTTTTGTTCTCCAAGTGTCAAATTCTAATTGACGGAAATAAATTTTACAATTTAGAATGGTTCAATTAAGTGAAAACGAGCGTATTGAAATTTTAATGATGATCGGTTATGGTGATCGTGTTAGAACTCATGAAGAAGTGTGTCATATTTTTAATAATTTGCATCCGGAGAGAAATCCTATATCACGCTCAACAGTAACTAAAACATTTTACATTACAACTTTTAAATACAACTGGGATGGTGAAAAATTTGCTAAAACCTTGAAGACCGCGGACTGCAACGAACGAAACTGTTAAACAAAATATTGCAATCGATTTAAAAGAATCACCTCAAACTTCCACCACAATTTTGGCACTAAACCATGGTATCAACAATTGCGAACGGCTAATGGACATCTGTAATGTCGACAACAATTTTGCTTCTAGCCTAGTTTTTTCCGATGAGGCAACTTTTTGTTTAAATGGAACAGTTAATCGCTATAACTCAAGGTATTGGTCAAATGAGAATCCTCATTGGATTCATGAAGCACATACCCAGCATCCACAGAAGTTAAATGTTTGGATGGGAATTGTCGAAAATAGGCGTATAGGCCCATTTTTTATCGACGGAAACTTGAATGGTGACAAGTATTTGTTTCTACTAAATAACGAAATGATTCCTGCACTTCAACAGAATGGGCAATTACCACAAAATGTTTGATTTCAACAAGATGGAGCACCTCCCCACTATGATAGACGGGTTAGGGATTTTCTAGATGCGAATTTTCCAAATCGATGGACTAGACGTAGAGGATTCATAGAGTGGCCTACTCGTTCTCCGGATCTTAGCCCGTTATCTAAAATCACGTGTTTACGTTAGACGACCAACAAACTTACAGGAATTGAGACAATGAATGTGATGAATGTGAACTAATACGAGGAGAAGTCTTGGAAAGAGTGACTCAAGAATTTGTTAATAGGATGGCATATTGTCAGCAAGTAAACGGCTAGCATTTTGAACATTTGAAGTAATTTTGTTTCTCATTATTCTAAAATGATGAAATGTACACCTATTGTACAAGTAATAGTGGGTTGAAAATAGTAGATAATGAAAAAGCGGGTAGAACAATTTATCTTCTCACTCCCTTTAAGGGTAAAATGGAAAATAAGGAAATATTAAATATTCTTACAGGGTAAAATTGATGATGTTATCACGCACTCCCGCTAGTGAATGTTGTATTAAGAAAACCAGTTGCCTATTTTTGTAAAGCGTGATGATATAAAATTTTTGTATTCCTTTGTACAAGTGGAATTGGAAACCAGCAAGGGTCACATGAAACCACCTCATATCATTTAATGCAATTTATAAGGTTCAAATGGAGGTTACTTAAAATCGCCAACATATGAAATATATGCTTTTGGTATCTCCCCGCTGAAATAGTATCGTTTTTGAATGAAGTACATGATTTATCATCCTGCGGGGGTTCCGCTTATTAGATTAACTTAATCTGTTACAGTCTGCGGGAATTTCAACAACAAGAGTTAAACTTAAATTCCCAAGCAATTATGTACTAACTAAGATAAAATCGATTGTAGGCCAGTCGGTAATTCGGGCATTTTTTTCTCTATAGAACATATTTTCAAATCAATATCCGACAATGCCATGCGGCTTATGTTTTCCGGTGTTGATTTACTACTTCAGCACTACCAGTCAGAGGCTTAGAGTCCTCGGCACCTCAACCTCAGCTTTTGTGCTGTTGGTTGTGCCGTTTATGTGAAGAGGCTCAAAAGTGACCAGGAGTTTGCTGTGTTCCTGTTTTGGCACGTGTCTCCAGTAAGACTGATGTTTAGTTTGAGTCCACCGACATGTACAACCACGTGCAGCAGTTCTAGATATCCCAAATAGTGATTCCGGTGTTGCCAAACTTCAGAATACACAAGTCGTTGCCGAAATATGGAAGGTTGACAATTGACAGGTCAAAGGCACTGTAAAGCACTACTAAGAATCTTCAGGGAACATTGTATAATCAATCAACGGTATAAAATACCACAATTACCCCTGCACTTATAGAAAGCAACCCCCTCTTGTTGAAGATACTGGGCAGACCCCAAGAAGAAAAATAAATCCCTTTTAAATACTATATTTTCTTCATTTAAGCTAAAAGAAAGAGCTGGCCTATTATTGGTAACATTATCTCCAGTGACTACTTGAAATAATGCAGTAAAGCACCCAGTGATAGGATAAGTGATTCTTTATTTTTCAAATTAGCATTGCTTGTGTATATAAAAAAGCATTTGTTTCAGAGACGGCATGGGAAAATTTTAGCAACTTGGTTGGGGGTCGGGTGATACATTTGTTTTCATGACAATGCAAATAACAAGTAGGTCGGTGGACATTTTTAAATAGTTCAGAAGTTGAAGCATCATCACGTTTATTGTTAGTCGTAGAGTAAACCGAAGGTTTGGAATAAAAAATAGTGCGTTCAGTTAATTCAAGAAATGTTTAGAAAAATGGTGAAAAAATTGTACAATCAAGAAATTAGGACTTCTTAAGAGTGAACTAATATGAATTTATTTTATTATTAGAAGTAGCTTTCTAATCGTGTACAAATACCTAACCCAAATGGTTACAATTTAGCTTGAAAATCAGCAGAAATGAGTAGAAAGAAAGAAACTCCTGAGGAACTTTGATAAAGTGAGATTGCGTAAGCCATAGAATTCTAATAACAGATTTTTAAAATTTTATGTTGGTTACGTTAGGTTGCTTGTGCATGGGAAAATCTGTACCATCAATAAACCTCAGATGGATGCGTCATAAAACAATTCAACACATCCTGTCCAATAGTTTCTCATCCTCTTTCGCGGTCGTTGTTTTTCTCCTTTCCCTCTTTTGATCCATGCAATAGAACTCGCAGATTCTCATTTACCTTTCAAAATTAGATTAGGAAAAGAAAATAGAAGAAACTATAAAGTGTTCATTGATTTTGATCAACTTTGTTTCTAATTTTTGTAAAATATTCCAATTTTAACTCTGGATCGTAAATAAACTTTTGTCAACTTTGATGTTAAGTTTGAAAGTTTCCATAAAATCTTGAATACAATCAGGAAGCAAGTTCTTTTTATGGTATTTTAAGGTATTAATGTGTTGCATCGGCTATCTTAAAGTATGTGTAGAAGGGTCCATAAATCATAACGACATAAAAATTGAAATTGAAAGTTTTCCTTAGTATTATTATGGTGTGAAAATGATTGTGGGATGATGATTTATGGCCAAAATTAGAGTGCTTTCTGAAATCAATAAATCTTTAAGAAATCATTCATCTTCTTTCGTTCATAATATGAATAGTGTATGTTTATACAGCGCGTCCCATCTAAAAATAATCTCATTTTGATCCTAACTTTTAATATATAAATCAATATTATAGATAAAAAATGTACAAGTGTTTTTTTTTTCATTTATACATGGAAAGCTAGACTTGTATAAACTTAAATTGTATCAATAATGTCGAATTAATATATACAGGCACCATACTTATACAGTAAAATATCTAAATATAGTGATGGAAATTTATTAGTTTCCAATCTCTGGAAATTTTAGTTGGCAAGTCTCAGAAAGGAGGTGATACATTATTCCACGGAGGATATAATTACAGAAATGACAAGCAACGTGAAATTGCATTTTTTTAGACTTTAAGTAGATATGACACTGACAAGTAGTTGTTTACACTTTGATCAGTGTCAGTTGGTCGAGAAGCGATATGTGTTGAAGTATGATGAAAAATATTGTTTGTTGCTCTTACTTGTTTTCCGTTCCCTATATTCTGTTATTGTTTGTTGTAAAGGAAGGTTGATGCTTAGCGGTGAAACTTGATTTTCAATCACATCCTACTGTAATAGTTGATTTTGTGAGGATATTTCAACCGGCGCTATTTTATTGAGCGCTGTTTTTGTCCTGTGCTGTTTTTGTCCAGCGCTATTTTGTCCTGTGCTGTTTTTGTCTTGCGCTGTTTTGTCCTGCGCTGTTTTTGACCAGCGCTATTTTGACCAGCGTTATTCTGCTACAGAGGCTATCAAGAACGATAACAAATAATACCTAATTAAAAATAAATACGTGAAGCAATCCAATTCCTATAAAACCAAAAAAAAAACAAGGAGACTGTTCATTATCGAACCGTTAAACACTTTGACGGTAGAGTCACAGAAAAATTCCAAAAATTCCGAGAGGCACAATGAAAATACCGAATCGTTTAATCTAATAATGATGAACAGGCATCGATGAATGGGCACATTTCTGAAACAGTGTGAAGTCCGTCCATTAAAGACCATTGTATCTGGGTGAGCCGCAGGGATCGTGATTTCAACTAAATGCCCATATTGTTATCGAGTTATCCTTGTCTTTGATTATCAGATTATGTTATTACGTTGTCATTGGCTGGTTGAATTCGAATTGGGAGAATATTTGTTTCATCATTCACTCCATTTGTTGGTTGGTACTCTCGTCAGATGGACGTCCCACTCATTTGATATTCATGTAATACCCGTGTCAAAGTTGGTTCTTTTTAATTAACTTTATCTATACAGTTTTTATTCTTCGGTATCGGCTGTCAATGAAATTGCTGAATGTATTTGAAGTGTCAGCTGTCTCTGACCAAAAATACTAATCAAACATTATCTATTATTTAATCCCTTGTAATACTATAAGTTTATAATTTCTCATTCGTCACTCGTTACCGGGAAAAAAATATAAATAGACTAAGTCCATGCAGTGTTGAACTTATATACTATAAATCCTGAATGTACAATGTTTATTCGTCTATATACTCCCAAATTTAACCTACCACTGTCAGATCTCTACTTGGACCAAAGGGTCGACAATAGGATCTGCACAGACAAGCTTCACCAATAAAAGGAGCCATTGATGCAAAGCTATGATTAAATCCAACGTTAAGTTGTATTGGTTCGGGCGGTTTCTGTAGTCAGAGCGGTTCAAACTACTTTTTTGTCGTCAGTTTCAACTTGAAAAAAGTGGTCTGTAGAAACGTGGCCTTATAGACAAATAATAGCCAAGTTTACCAAATATCACGAAGAAATTTTACCAAATATCACGAAGAAATACTTTTGGGTGCACCCAGATCCTCGACAACACCCACCAGATAAGATGACTCAAGAAAAGCCATATGATTCAGCTAATGGGGTGTTAAACCGATATCCGGCTTTTGGTATTTTATTAAAGTATGTTGGTACTACTTTGCAAAAATTAATTTACAAATTTTTTAAACCGAATATTTTATGAGAAAACTGCTAATTAAGAATTCCTAAATGTTTGCAACTTTCACTACAGATACGTCACTTCACTAAATATTTCTGATTTAGATGTTTTATGAACTAATAACCAGTTACAAAAAGACAGTTCGAAGAACTGTCAAAGTCTATAATATATTTGAGTGTTTTGGTTTTGTTTACAGTTTATTCAAGCTTGACGTTTCAATATTATAAAAAAATTGTGTCAATACTTTTTTGGTTGAGTTTAGTTAGTGTCTCTCCACAATTTTCCATGTTGGAATAATGTCAATATCGTATAAATCTTGTTTTGTATCATACTGCACGAGCACAACAGTTACAATGCCTGATAAAAAGTTTGTAAATGTGCCTGCAATAACAGTTAAAAGAAAATTTGGTTTGAGGCTGCTAGAAGCAAATATAAACAGACTAAGGCCCGGTTGTAAATGCATAGTTCAACTGTGGTTCTGCGTTGAACCGAGTTTAATTGCAAATTTTTGTAGTAAGTACGTCAGTCACTACTGATCTGTGGTTCAAATAGAAGTTTGCGTGAACGGTCCTCGAAGAGCGTTCAAAGGCGGTTCAAGAGGGTTTTGGCATTTGACGTTGAGTTGTTAACCTCAAAAAGTGAGGTGAGGACGAATTATTAGAAGAATTAACCGACGATGAAGATTTTTTACAAATTTTGAATGGTTTCTTACATCCTAGAAGACCGCAAACCTTTAGAAATAGATCCAGTCATTTTGAAATATGGTCTGATATTGAATTTAAATGTAGATTTCGATTAGAAAAATGAACTGTGAGATTTGTAATTGATCAGATCTCAAGTATATATAGTTCCAATCCAAATAAACGAAAATGAAACGAAATATCATAAGTAACATCACATCACACCATATACGTTACGTATAAATAAGGTAAGGATATACGCGCCAATCAACACTGTCAACTGTCAGTCAACGATCAAGTTTGGCATGGAACATTAAAATTTCAGATGAAAAGCGTAGTTCAGTGCAACCAACGTGACCTGAACGGCGTTCAACCAAACTAATGTTGATCTTGCACTCTACAACGAAAACCAAAATGAACTCGGTTCAAAGTTGACTGGCAGTTCAGTTAAACTAACGTTCACCTGTGACATTTACAACCGGCCCTAAAACTAATTACTATTTCTGTGAAGATCATTTTTATGTAAGTAATTGTATACGTGTGTGTATGTTTGATTTTTAGTTTGAAAGTGACATGGACAAATTATACTCAACACTCGATGATGGGAGGAAAAAAAAAACAATTCCTGAGTCACTATAACAGCAATATGACATAAGTATAACCCATAAGTACTTCATCACATCAGAATTGTGGTCCTATGTCAACCCTTATGCAGCTAACTTCTGTTCTAGTGAGCATGGCGGATTATTTAAACCGTCCAAAAGTTGAATTTTCAAATCGTCATAAAAACCTTGTGAGAATAAAAATATTAAAAATAATCGATTCCCATTATGATTTTGTCCACCACTAACTATTAACATAGAGAAAACATCATGTTGTTGTTAAGTTTAACACCCCATTGAGTGTTGGTGTGAAGAAAAGAAAAGAGTGAATACACCCAATGAGGTTACAATCCTGCGAGTCGCAGGGGTTGACCGAATAGATTCACTTACCACAAAACTAACTTATTCCCTTTTTTGATTGACATGAGAGTCTAAAATACTACTGCTAAGTGAGAGCGGTAGTTTAAGAATCCCAATGGTCTGGAAGAGATTTTTTTTAAATAGCTGCAACCATAATGTTAATCAATAATTTATATTCATTTCTTTGGATTTTCTATTGAAAACAGTTTTTCTTCTAATTTTTTTTTGTCACTTATAGACCCCTAACAAACGCCGCCTATGTCCGATCATATATGTTATACATATCAGAAGACACCATCGCGCTCTTAAAATATTAAGTGAGAAAAAACATTCCGATATATAGGTAGCCAAAAATTCCTTTGTAAAATAAACATATCCAAATTTAAAACGGAGATTTTTGTCGACAAATTGATGGTTGACGCGGTGTGGCAATGAAAAAATACCGGAATACCGGACACGTTGATGACCGCAACTTGACAAAAAATAATTATTGTCTATAAATTTATGCAAGAAGACTCATAGGGTCTCAGTTCTATGGAATTTCGAGTGAAAACGAAAGGAATTTTGTAGAGATCGTTATTTAAAATTAATTTTTCTCATGGTTTAGATGTTTAGTTGCTTAATCATAGACGAATTCATAATCTTATTCTTGGTAACAAGATTATTATTGAGTACCATGTGTAATAGGTCGTAACACTTGTCAGTAGAAAGTTTGTTGAATCATTTTTATAGGTTTCGGGTAAATATTACTATATAGAATTCCCAACTTTTTTTTGTTGATACGAGGGTTTTCATAATTCGCGTATAGGGATGGAAAAAAACAGTAAATAACTTTTGTTTTTCGAATTATTCTCCACGAAGAGAAAAAACATTTTTACATACCTTGGAACCAATTCTCGTTACACCACTCGCTTGCTGGTACATTCAAAATATAGTTTTTGAATGCGTTCCAAGAACTGGAACCTTTGACCAGGCAGTTCAGTACTAATTTTTGGAATTGTGAAAAATCGGTAAGACTTAGATCGGTACTGAATGAAGGATGGTCCAACTATTCGATGTTTTTTTGCTGTAAGAACTGAGTTGTATTTCCAGCTGTGTGGGAACTTGCATTGTCCTATTGGAGGATAATTTGTCGAGTCTAGGGGTTGGTTTTTCGAAGTTCAGCAATTACTTCCGGTAAACAAATCGGTATGTAGCAATCAGCAATAGCAGCTCTTTGATCTTGCAAAATAATTGTCGCTACATGAGACAAATGTCGCCACCATCTTTTTGGAAATATTTCGAGAACTTTCGTCGATTTTGGTTCATTTTGGAACGCCCAAACAGTCGACACGTTTATTTTCGGATTCATGAGAGTCATCACCACTGACAATACTGTATATATTTTTTGAGTGCCCAGCGTTGAACCAGTTTAAGTCTTTTGACACCAACTGACTTTAACTGCTTTCTGTTCCTCCATCAACATATGACGTGATATCTACATGTGTTCCAGGGACTTGGCCCAGAAATATTTTCTGGAATTCTTCTCTTATTTTCTAATGAATTCTCAATATAGCCTTCGGCTACACTGTTGGATTTCCATCCTCCGTGTTGCTTTATTATCACAATGTGGAGGCTGAGGCTGAGGAGCGTCTGAAAAAATGTCATGTGTATCCTTTAACATTAGGTCGACCCAGGTATGTTTGTTGGTAATTTTCCGATGGTATTTATGCCCACGGGCTGTATGTTACATTTTCCATTATAATATCACACAAAAAATCTGTCGTATTTTACAGCAGGAGGTCTAATATTTCTATACTTTTTGAGCAGGTCAACAAGATTGACACCAGCAATATTTCTAACAGTGACCACAAATTCGTGAATAACGTGTGTTTTGCTTTCTGGAATTGTAATTTTAAAAAAGGTTCCTCCATCAAATACGTCAGTTCAGCCTTCCTGCAGGTTAGGTTATTTGCAAAACTCGCAATGGGCTCGTTTTGGCAAATATTGCGCTTGTTAAACAATATCGCTTTTTTCATAACTAGTTACGTAAATAACTCTTACATATTATAATGTGATATGTTCAAAACTACGCCATCAATTTTGTTGTGTCGTCCAGACTTCACAACCTGGCCGCTTAGTAGACAAAGTTTAAGGGCGCGTTGTATCAAACACCTAAACTCGGTTATCGGTTATTACTTATCATTAAACCGAGTCATTCCACTCGTTCACTGATTTGCCGCCATTTATTCCAACCGCATTGCATTGAATAATTTATAAACAACGGCGCGTTCCTTAGCCCGATCCTGAGACATATCCTGAAAACATCTCGATAAAATCTTAAGTGAAATCATGAAAAACTTAATGGCCTGAAATTCGATACTGATTTATCTGAAAGAGAAACGGTATAACTATTGGGACTCGTGAGTGTTACGGGTATGACATTCTTTTATTTGGACAGGTAACATCCTTGTTAAGCCCGAAAAAAACATGAGCCTGCTATTCTGAAAGTACGCGCGTGTGGTCGACGGAAATTTTACCAAGTGATATTTCTTTGTAACTTGAGTATTCGGTTGTTGAGTTAATACTATGTCGTTCGAGTTTTATCTGGTGTGATTACGTAATAAATTAGCTATTGCAATCTTTAAAAAAACCCGTGAAATGTATCAGAAGATGTGTATAAAAATTCCTGGTGTTAAGTGGAATTGGTAGAACTGACATTTTTTATGGAGAAAGACTGTTTCTTTCTTAAAGAAGATACGAGTGCTGCTGGCACATGTCTTTTTATTTTTTATCTGCGACTGAGAATTTAGATATTCTTATATAAAGTGTACAGTTTTATGACCGAAATATTACCGAGTAAGTGGTGGAGTGGTTACGCTCTCGACTTGCATTCGGAAGGACCGGGGTTCAAATCCCAGGTCCGCCTGACCTGCTATGAGTTTTTTCAGAGGTTTTCTCGTAGCAATAGGCGAATGCTGGGTCAGTACACACCTCTCAGGCACCTACCACCGTTCCTTCCACTCCCATCCCCTGAACCAAAAACAATCCTTATTCCTTCAAATGTTGGCTGAAGAGGCTCCGGAAAGCCTATAGCGGCCCGCTCTCCTCGAGGGGGGAGAATGAAAATCGATCCTTCCTTTTTTGACCGAAATCAAACTATGGTTATTCGATTGGGTTGTGCTCATCATCCCTGGACCTTGAACTGAATCTTTGTACCATTTCCCATGTTATCTACTTCCATTCCAGAATCTTTGTGTCTTCTATATAAGCCACAAATTTGACTGGAGGGGTTGGCAATAGTTGTAATGGTTGTATGGTCTTCTCGAAAGTGCTTCCACATGAGTCCATGTAAGCTCTCGCAGAAGCAGAGTATGTGAGTAGGTGTTTCATCATAGAGTTCACACTTCCTGCACATAGGTTCACTAACTTTGACCGTTTTGTGAAGATGCTTCCTCTTCAAATGTCTCTTACTTAGTTTCAATAGCCTGGCTGAGAGTTCCTTGTCTATCTTGTTCTGTAAACTCTTTGTATGAAGGATTCTCTTGTGTCGACCTCCATTTGAGTTGGTGGTCTAGCCAGTTCTCGATTTCCCCTCTTATGCAATCTTTTGTGATTCCACAAAACGGTTCCGGACCTATGAAGTCGCCTTTAGAACCTTCTTAGGTAACTTGTCCGCCATTTCATTACCTGCAATCCCCTCATGTGCCGGCACCCATATTAGAGATACTTTCTTGCCTCTTGCTAGCCTGTTAAGGGATTCTTTACAGTTTTTTACCAGTCTAGACCTAGTTGTTGGATTACTGATAGCTTTAAGCAGAGCCTGGCTGTCAGTGAATATTTCTATTTTTTGTCCGGCATATCCGCTTCTGATGTTTTCATCACTACATGCTATAGCGGCAATCTTCTCTGCTTGAAACACAGTCGTATATCGGCCAAGGCTAAAGATCATTCTCTTTCTACGTCCTTTTATACCAGCCCCAGTGCCATGATTTGCTTTGGAACATCGGTGAACCAGATGATTTCTCCAAAATTACCTGGGGTGCATCACCAGTTCCCTAGATGGGATGATGATGTCCACTCGCTCAGTGAATATAATTACCTGTGTCATGCTATCAAAACTCATGTGAAATATAGGTTCATCTAGTATTGTCCCAGTTGTATCAGTGTGTTCTTCTCGAACATTGTACGGTGACCATAAGACAATCTCCTGAATTTTAGTGAAAACTAAAAAAGTGAACGTCGTAGACACTAAAAAATTCGACAACTGAAAATCGGTAATATTTTAAAGAAGACTCCATACAATGGTTGTCAAATATTCAAGATCCATACAAGGAACATACAAAAGATATTTAAACAAATTTTGTATTCGATATTTGTTAATCACCACAAATAAATGTCCTTTATTATGAAGAAAAAACTTTTATCTACGTCTATGATCATATTCCAATTCATAACCATAGTAGATACCACAGTACCTACTACAAAAGAAGAACAACTCGCTTTCGCCAGTTTCATTCGACGGATTTGGATAACAAAAGAATTCTTGAAAGCACATGCCGCAAGATACAATAAATATTTTATTCCTTTAGAAGGCAGAATAAAAGAGACTAAAATATAATATGATGGAAGTAATGTCCAATACATTCATAAGACGGTGCTTTTGATTATTATTTTTACCATTTTGATCTTCGGATAAATTGTCTATTGAAACCATTGGCCGCTGATTATTAATGACAGTTGTTGACACTTTGACTACTTTAGATATCATAGAAAGTGGGTACACGAGGTGAAACCAGTTTAAGATGAAATATAGATAGATCGATCAATTCACGTTGCATAATACTTTTTTTGAATTCGATAAGAAGAGTGAAGAAAACGATGATAAAGTTTAAAGCTACAAACATGAACCGACCACACCGTTCAAATAATGGTCGATGTGTAAGAAAAAGGAGGAAGTATCAGAGACAACGTGCATAAAAATTTGTATTACGCAATACTTCACTAGTCCATTTTATTGCAAGGTGCGGGTAGGTGGCGCGCATGTTGATACAGAGGTAGGAATGGTTCCTAGTTCTCGGAACTGTTTAAAAAAGAGCGCGAACCACGGACCGACTTAAAAAAAACGTTAGTAGGTACTACAGAGTTGCTTAAAATATAATATTGCAAATTGTTTATTAATAAATATAGATACAAATACGAGGATGCTTGAAAATATTACCGTTATATTATATTTAAACTATAGTATTTCTACATCAGGAAAACATATTTTCTTGTAAATTTACTCTCAACCTCATCTTCACTATTTCCACAAAGCAAACAAAATGTTCGTGGCATCTTAACCTTAACAATTAAAATTCTAATCAGATCCAGCAATACAAACATAAACCAAATATTGCGACAAAGCGAATGTCAGATGTCCAAACCAGGCAATGGAATTACAGTGATACTACCGCCACCTGCGTCTAGCTTGTGGGATTTTCAACAAAGACATATTTATGCAGTTCCAATGTATTGGATAAGAATACTTCTCAAGTTCTCACCGAACTAATTTTCCTATGCACTTGAGCGTCTTAGAGTTGTCTCTGGTTATATGTGTAAATTTCTATAGTCGACAGTTGGTCGAGTGATTAGAAGACTCAAGGAAGCCAGATCATACTCTAGAAATAGTGAGAAAAGTAGAAATCAGTTCACGTATCACAGAGATAATAGTTTTTTTTTTATTGCAAGTTTTGAGCTTTGAGGCTAATCGGAAACTGTCAGAAGCTTATGAATTTTTGAATGAGATTGATTAATTGGAGAACGTTTGAAAGAGGTCATCTAGATAGGAGAGTTAAAGACTGAAAGTGAGTTTTGTTTTTGTGCATTGGAAGGTTCTGAAAGTGTGACAGCTGGTGAAAGAGATATACAGAAATAATTTTCAATTATTAAAATGATATCCTACAGCAAAAGGAAGTCAAATAACTTCAAAATTTATTTTAAAAAATCGTACCGTGTTCTGTTATATATTTTTGTAATTTCACTTAAAAATACTGTATTTTCATGAACTATGAAATAGATTTATTATTTCCTAATTCAACCAAACCTCAAAAATGTCGATTTTCGTATATAGATATAACGACGTCATCAGCAATATTTTTAAATACAGAACCTGTATGAAATTTCGTTGTACGATGTGTTACAGAATTTTTGGACAAAGTTTTGGTTGAGGAAATTATGAGCTTATTCCATACTTTACGTACACACTGTATAAGGAAATATCTATAAGGTATATAGCTTTTTATGGGCAATTAACTGGTAAAATGTAAGCAATATAATGCAAAAAAGGGATCTTTTGGAGTCTCCAGTATCAGGTCCGGTTTCCAAAAAATTAAGGCAAATGTTAATTTTTTTCCACGGTGTTATTATTTCTTAAAACAATGAAATTATTTCAATTTTTTTAGTACGAGTGGCTTTAAAAGCGCCTTTTTTTAATACTATTATTTTATTTTAGCATTAAACGCTTTCAAATTCAGTAGTTTAATTCGAAGTCGATAACAATCGCGTTAAAAGATAAATTATTAATCGTTAATCCTGGTCAGGATATTGGAACCAACTTTTGTATCGGTATGTAATAAGTTTCAATTTAATCTGAAGTTTTCAAGTCAACCGATACTAAGTTTGAAGATTTCCTTACAAACAAACCTACCCACATAACAGGTGAAGCCAATAAAGCTGATATAAGAAAGAAGTATAAATTTTTTTTCACATTCTGTCACTTAATTTTTGTTTAATATTAATAGCAGTAAGAAGTTAACAATTTTAAAAACTTACCAAACAAATATCGGCGAGAGGAATTCTTATCTGTGCAGGAATTTTCCATGATTTCCACGAATCTGTCCATGAAACATTTTTCTCTGTAAAAATCACATAAATCATTAGATAAAATTTGTTCATTGTAAATATTTTTTTTTTAAATACTTATGAATAACGTCGCAAAAGCATGTATAATTAAAAAGTCGAGCTTAAAGCCTTTTAAATATTTTCATTTGTATTTTTTATTATGTTTTAATCAGCTCGCTTTGTTGTCCGGGTACAACTTTGTTATGATTTAAAACTTATTTCCCGAATAGTTATAACTAGACATGAAATTTTAATCATTCGGGGAAGACAAAGAAAATATGGAAAGAATAAAGAAAATGGAGAATTATTGATAAAACGTCCCCTTTTTAGTTTTGGGCTTTGGATGTAATTGTAGGCATGGGGTTTGAATCCTAGTGACAAGGAACATTTTTCTTATTATTATATTGTGACATTTGTATATGAATTAGCTTCAATATAGCTCCTTATAGTAAATCGAGCTAAAAATTAAAAAATTCTTTTTTTTATATACTAAAAACGTAGTTCTATAAAAATGTAGATTGTAACTATCAACAAAAAAATATATTAATTCATTCACATTATAAGTAATGAAATAAAACAAAAAATGCACCACAAATTTTTAGTTGCAGAGAAAAATTACTTTAATTTTTAGCTCGTTTCAAAAACGTGGTATATTGAAAAAAAGTTTATTTCATTTTTTAAATACTAACCATTGAGAAATTATTCTAGACGTGCGAATTAAACTTGCATAAAGTATATAAAATAAGTTACTGGTTTTTTCCCTTTTTGGGAGCCATTATATGCCGGGAGCACCGCAACCTGTTAGCTTATTGTACTCTACTATTACCACATTCATTCCACCCACCCAGCCATTCCCTTCTTTTCGAGTAGACGATATAGGTCACTAAGATGCGTGCCATATGCACATTGGCCTCTCCGAAGATTATCTGTCTCCAGGAGTCCAATGCCTCACAGTCAGACAAGATATGAGTTACGGTCTCGGTCCCTATGCCACAAAGTCTGAAGCTGAAATCCCCGTTATACATTCCCATTTTACGCAGGTGATCTTTTACAGGGACATAACCCGTTAGATAACCTGTAATAATTTCTAGCTTATTCCTACTGATATTCAGTAGTTCTTCTGCCCGTGTAACACATATGTCACCTATGAAGGTCTTTGTTGTTGTTGTAGAGTAGGGAGGGTGAGTTTGGACCACAACACTTATGCCACATGTGACCCACTGTACATCCTCCCAAGGAGTTGTCTTCCTAGATCATCGTCCATCCTGTCCTTTCCAGGAAAGTGGACAGGTCACTAGGAGGCATCTTCTTTATATCGGCAGGTGTAGGCCAAGACTCACCAAGCACACACTCTTTTATTGACGATAACTCCGGGCACTGGCATAAGACATTAATTTTCCCTGGTCACACATCCTGCATAGAGGTGTGTCCACCTATGAAGGTCTTACTGTGTGCCTGCTTTTGAGTGTTCCTCCACTGTAGTCTATGTTGGCTTTGTACCCATTTTTGTATTTGTCCTCGGACCACCTTCTTTGTGGTCCCAACAACTGGTTCTGGTCCAACATGTCGTTGTTGTTAATGGTTATTTACTTAATTACAGTTTCCAGTGAATAATTTTAGTAAAATGACAATTATTTACAGAAAACTGTAATTGAGTAAATAACTACAAAACCGAAATGGTTTTTTGTTTGGTTTGTGGTTAGATGTGGGCATGGCGCTATTACCGCAATCTTAACATTCCCTTTTTGAAGATAATCTATTGATGTTATTTCAGCATTCTCTCCAATCCAGAATCATGCTTGCAGAGCTTCTGGACGAATGACTGATGACGCGCAAATACGCCGAAAACGGTCTACAACTGATCAATTTCAAACCAGAATGGTTGGTTATATCTTGCAGATATACCAACCGCGTTTAACTTGGAAGTGTAATTCAATATCCTTAGTGGCATATAGCCAGGAAAGTAGTTGTTGCTTCTTAGTGTATGCTCTTTGAAAAGTAATTTTAAAATTTGTAAGGCGGTATAATAGTAATAAACTATTATCTTTGACATCTAAGTTAATGATTAATAAGGATGATTTGAGAGACAGTAACTAAATTATTATATTTTCGCCGCTAAAGCAAAGAAATCATAATACAATCAACAGAAAATTACACAAGTTTTTGTCATCATGCACCTAGAACCCACGAAAATTGACAATTTTGGGCAACAATTTGATCGGACTATTTATTCTTCATAGAAGAAAAAGAAGAAATCTAGCTGTTAGCGGATACAGATTTGGTGATATTTAGTTTCAACGTGATGGTTTCCTTGTCTACAATTACGATCATGTTACTGAGTGTTTAAATAATACTCTTTCAGATCACTACCACCAGATTTGTCTTCTTTGGATTCGTTTTATGGGAGTAGTTGCATTTCAACCTCAACCTATAAAATGAACGATTAAGACATGAGATTAATTATAAAAATAAAGCTGTGGAATAATATAAGAATTTCATTCGTTTGTACAAAAACTATCAGTCGGCATCTTAAGAATAGCGCGGGCTTTATATTTTGACAACAAAAGGCGGTTTCTGTTGTTATGACATTTGCCCACATCATTCAAGCCCATCATTACAACACTTTTCAATAAACCGACATAAAGAACCGTTTAAAATATTCTTTTTAGATCTCGCATCAAACTTCTATTCACAAACACAAATAGAAAACACATTTCTTTTTACACCAGTTTTCGATTCAGTTGGTACAACACCACTCCAAATATTTGAATAATCTGAAGTGACAAAACGTGCAATTTTTAGCAAATCGCTTCTAATACAGGATAAACGGGGACAATTTTCAAAACGATTATGACACCTTTTAAGGACCTTGGTAGGACCACCCACTTTGGTAAACCGTCAAGTATTATGGAAGTGAGATTATCGGGGTTTAGGTATTACCAGAGGCTTAAGGATGTATTTTATTTTCTAAAGAAAAAAAAGTTGACAGTAGACTGATAATAAGGAAGCTGAAAGGGAACTAAAGTTACTATCTTCTATAAAATTTACTGTGCTGTCAAAAACGTCTTTTATGATACTTATGAGAAAGGTTTTTAATTTTAAGCGGTGATAATTATTTGTAAAATGAATGGAAACATTCAAAGAAGAAACAACTATTTATTTCTACTGAATAATGTATCAGAAAGTTTGACAAAGTTATCAAAATATTTATAGAAGGTAGACTTATAAGCGCAACATTCAAAATATATGACTTATTGATTCAATTTAAAAATAAACAGTTTTAAAAATAGGGAAAAATTTAAATTGGAATTGGTAGACAAATTAGTTACTCTTAAACATTTTTTCGATGTCGAGAGCTTATTGGATGTTAGCCAGATGCTTTAGGTAAGACATTTACCTCTTCACTGTCTTACAGTTAAAAAAGGTATGCAGCTGAGATCTTCATTATACAGCCTCATCTAGGGCTGGTGGTCTTTCAGTGAGGAATGACTCCTCAGATAACTTGTTATCATTCTTGGCCAAGTTGACCAAGTTGGATATTACCTTGGGACAATGTAAGGGCGCGAAGGTTACCTGGCTGTCAGTAAAATGTTTATTGTTTGAACGTCAGATCTGTATTTGTTTATAATGGCATATTATGGATAGCATACCTTCCCTAGTGAGGAGGAGCATCACTATACATCCCTGTTCCTGTTCCTTCAAAGACTAAGAATCTTCTTAGTACCAGGTCTCACCACGGGGAAACGTCATTTTCTTTGGGATTTGGGATGTGAAGTGAAACTATATCGTATTTATTAAACTACTTTTAGATAATTGCTGGTGGTAGATAATGCTTCAATACATTTAAAAAACGCCTATAGAACGAATAATCATAATTTGAAGAATATCACAGTAAATGAGGATATAAAAAGAGAAAAATAACAAAAGCTTAGATTGCAGAAGATACTAAGGAAAGTGAGTGAGAGAAGGGTCACGTTGTGCTCCCATTGGCCCAGAACTTTTCTGTGGCATAGCGATAGCGCTGCAAAAAACAAATAGCAGTACAGGTCAACCCAATAAACAATTTTCGTGACTTATAGTAACTGATATTTTTATAGCGTATTCATAAAGGTTACACAATTATATAAGGAAATGCTTTGTAGTTTTATTGCAACACTTATAGTAAATTAGGTTTATTAGGGTGTTATGCCATTACTGTAAGTTCGAGATTTATGATGAAGTGTTGTTACTATTCATATGACTGTGTTATAAAACTTGAAGTAATCGTTACCTCAATTTATATAACAAATTTATATAAGGTTTGCCGTTACTTCCGTAATAAAACTAATGGTTTCTGAGTTTTATAATAGCATCGTTGTTTACCTTTTTAAAACTTCAGATACTTAAGTTCTTCTATAAATACGTTATGAAACTTTTAGTAACAAGTTCTTTTATAAATACGTTATGAAACTTTGGGTAACTGATGTTTTCTCTTTGTGTTTCAGTAAAAAGTTAACCTAAAATAGGAGTGGTTATTAACTGTGTAAGAAAATTGTGAATAAAACTATCATTAATAGCTGGAAAAAAATCAAGTACAGCAGTACATTTTGCCGAAAAGTTTCTAGGCGTTTTACCAGAATAACACAAGTAGTGCCAGCATCTTCTGGTAAATTAAAAATCATCACTTTCGTTAATCGACAGGTATCTTCCAGTTCCACTTTATCAACAAATGACGTCAAAATTTCTTCTTTACCTTTGAATATTATGAGGCAGACCAAAGAGTTCATCAAGGAACCCTCGTCAAAAGTATTTACTGAGCCAGAACAGGAAAACAATCAGAGTCCTGGTTGGGCTCCTGACACGGCATTATAGACCTAACAAACACATGAATAACATCGAATTGGCAGACGCAACCATATGCAGGTTTTACCAAGAAAATGAAGAAACCTAGTACACATACTGTACTACTGCGAAGGCCTAACTAGGCTGAGGTTTTCATTGGTAGGTGGGGAAAAACCACAACCCTTCCAGTATATGGAGGACATGAGGTTTGTCATTCGAAGTCTACTAATAAGGACTTGTCTAGACAAGGAACTCCAGAATAACAGAAGGGTACACGCAATAGATCTGCAAAGGTCGAAGAGGAGAGGCGCCTAGAAGCACATGTTTATCATATCCTTAAGGATATTTTAGTAGCAAAAATAAATAGCAAGCACTTTTTCGACGAAATATAATAAATTGTCATATTATCCCTATTAAATTGTCAAAGTTCTTAAACAGGTCCTCAATATTTGTTCGGATTAATTTAAAATGATGGATGAGATAACAAGAATAAGAGTGCAGATAATAAAATAAAAATAAAAATTTAGAACACTCTTTATATGAGAATAAATATATTGCTCTTCATCTAACAAACAAACTAAAGAACAATAATTGTTTCATAATTATAAATTTAACAATATAAAATTCACTCATGAATGTATAGTTATTTTTTAAATATATGAAAAGGTAAATATGGAGATCTGATACAAAAAAATGGCCTAAAATTGAGCGAAAAATGAGAAAAGTGTAGAAAATTCATGTCGAAAACAACCAAATTCAAAATATCAATCTTATGTGACTTTTGAGAAGCGTTATTGTTTGGAAGGAAATTTAAAAAATTGTATAGTGGTAGTTGCCCCACTAAGATAGTTAATAAATAAAAAACAAATCGGTTTTGTGTAACAATGTGAGACAAAAAATGATTAGCATAACAATTGGATTGGGTGAAAACTCCTTCCCATTCACAACAACATTCGTAATCAAATGCCTTCCTCAGAATTCATAATGATTAAAGACATATTTTATTAGTATATATTTTAAATTTAGATTGACTATTATACTGTTAGCAGATATTCAAAAATTCACTCCTGGAGATCCAACTTTATGAATTTAATCGAACCGCTGGCTGGGCCCTTCCTCCACTGAAAAAGAGAAGACGAGGCGCGCTGGCCCCCCCTGGCGTAGTGACAGGCCCCCCTGCTGATTTTTTAACCGAAACACTATTTTCTAATATTGTCATCGCTCGACCCATTGTCGTTACTTAATGTTCCTTTAAATACTGTCAGAGGAGATAAAAATGCCTTTTCTCCGCTGCCTGCTTCTCTTTATGGGCCTTTTTTTAGATCCTTAATTTGCTTATTTTAAACTAAAGAGGTTCTTATTCGAGCACGAGATAAATTTTACAGAAAATTAATGTGTAAATGATGTGAATTCATTAATAAATTAAGAGTTTTAAATTAAGTCGTTAAACTTTCTTTGATAAAATTAATTGTAGTATTACTGTTGATAATGCATTAAACCATAAAACATTTATTAATATGACAACTTTGAAAAAACATTCATTTGTAACATCCATATTTCACTATGAAGTATAAAATACTAGGTCACGTAATGGGATTAAACGAATGCAAGCAAAGTTAAAGGAGGAATCATGCGTAAGTAGCAATGAGCAGACTGGACCTGACTGTATAAATAACACTAATTGAATCTTCGCACAAAGTTTTGGTGAAAGGCACAGTATCCAGGCCTTTTCTTTTAAATAGAAGTTCAAGACAAGGGCATCCAGTACGACAGCTCTATTCAGAGTGTTGCTGGAAAGAAGAATAAGAGACAGCTTAATGGACCCAAAAGAGACAATAAAACCACAAAGTGATGGTCTATGCAGACGACGTCGCAACAATAACAGGATGACAAAAAGAACCAAAGCAAATTATTAGAAAATATTTCGAGACAGTATAGCTTTTTATAAATGAAGAGAAAACTGAATATTTAAAAATGGTTGCCGGAACCGTTTTGTGAAATCACAAAAGATTGCATAAGAGGGGAAATTGGGAACTGGCTAGATAGGGAACACCATCTCAAATGGAGGTCGATACAGGAGCACCTCCATACAAAGAGTTTACTGAACAAGGTAGACAAGGAACTCTCAACCAGGCGATTGAAACTGAGTAAGAGACACTTTGAGGAAACATCTACACAAAATGGACAATGTTAGTGAACCTATGTGCAGAAAATGTGAACTCTATGATGATGAAACACCTACTCACATACTCTACTTCAGTGAGAACTTACATGGACTTAGACGGAAGAAGTTTGGAGAGGAAGTAATACAACCATTACATCTACTGAAAATCCCTCCATTCAAACTAGTGGCCTACATAGAAGACACAAAGCTTCAGGAATGGAAATAGATAACATGGGAAATGGTACAAAGATTCAATTCTGTTGCTGTTGAGCACAACCCAATCGAATGAATGAATGAATGAATCTGGGAGTAGCGCTGACAGATAAAAGCGATGAAAGAATGGAAATAGACAAAAGGATAATGAAAGGTTGCAGAGCTTTTAAAGCTCTAGAAAATTTGATTAAATCCAGATCGTTATCAAGGAAAAAGAAGATCAGACTATACACAACAAGCGTGTTATACGGAGTTTGATATTGAATGAAAAAAATGGAAATTAAATATACCAAAAAATGTAGATGCTATGGACCTGTGAGGCTTGAAACGCTGTTCCAATTTTTAGAGATTGTTGCTACTTAAGTTCGCATTATGCAATAAGTATACTTTCATTCGCAAAAAAGAAGTGTCAAAGAAAACAAAAATTACAGTCTATAAAACCGTTTTTAAACCTATTTTTAACTTATGGGAGTGAAAGCTGGGTTCTTACGAGAGAGACAAAAAGAAAATTAGAAACGGTTGAGATGAAGTATCTAAGAGCAGTATCGGGAATCACAAAAAGGGAAAAAATTCGAAATTATTATATAAGAGAACAGCTAGAAGTAGAACCCCTAGGAATAAGCTTAGGTGGTATGGCCACTTAGTACGCATGAAAAATAATCAACAAGCAAAAATGATATGGCAAACAAAAACATGTGGAAGCCGACCAAGGGGGAGACCACGAAAAACCTGGGATGATGCATTAGCGGAAATCCTGAAAGAACGTGGACCAAACTGGCAGGAGGCGAAGTTAACGGCTGGAAATAAACGGGAATGGGCAAAATTTGTACAAAATTAAAAACATCTTAACACCTTAGGGTACATTAAAGTTCTGACTATATATATACATTTTGTTTTCTCTATTTACTGTCAACTTTTTTGTTTTATTTATAGTCATAGTTCATGTACTACTTACTTTGCCCTTTTACATTTTATTTCATTTTCATTTATTATTTAAAAGATGTAACTTTGATACAACATATTTTCAAAATGTTACCATTATTAAACATTTTTTTTATTCGAGACATTTTTTTACAACATCTGCCAATTAGATGTAATAAATCCAAGCATTGAATTTGTTTTTGAAAAATTTTGTGATTTTTCTTACAAAATAGATTTTAGTGTCTAAATTTTACCGACTACGGATCTGTTACTGATTAACGAAACATTGTGAAACGTTCTTTACTTGGAATCTTTTCACATTTTGCAGCAATAATAATGTTTTCAGTAAATGAAAACTATTAGTTGATTTGGAATATTAAAAATTTAAAAACTTGGTTAACTAGCATAATATTAAACATATATTTAAAGAGCCCATGTCAGCATCCACCACCGCATAAAAGGGTACCAGTCTCCTCGTCAACGGCGCCCTCTTCACCGACTCTTTGGATACACCGGCTTTATGACGGGACACAAGCAATGATTGACGCATTTTTTGTTCATTTAACATTGTTACCCGTTCCAAAGGTTCATTAGATCTGCTATAAGGTTCGCAGTAGGGGGTAACCCAAGCTTTTACTCCATTATAATCGGGCCGCTTGCTTAACTTAACCGTGTGGAGGTGTTATAATATCACTAACTCAAGTTTTGACGGGTTCGGTTGTAATTAAAAATAATTTAGTTGAACCAACAACGGACCTTTGGACGATTTATTAAAATTTTTGACTAGTTTAATGTTTGGTATCTTTTGGATGTTTCTAATTAGAAAAACGTACATGTTTAACGAATACAAGAATCAGTGAATAAAAAAAGCATTTATTTGAAAACGCTTACGTAATATTTTACTTGAAATATGGCAGTATCTATTTGAGCTTGATTGATTTTATTGGCCACACACCATGACCAATGAAAATATCCGTTAAACTCTGATAGAATCCCCATTCTTTGTGAAATGTCCGAATAAAGTTTACTATAGTCGGATGAGGGTATTATTTATCTTTTTCGTTTTTTCTGTGATAATTTGGGATTGGATTTCAGTCTATTATATTTTTTTATGGGGACGTTATTCAATCACAGTCGAGATAATTAAGTGTTTAAATTAGTCAGACTTCGATAAGGTGGTCTACGAATTACCAGTTGGTGAAATTAACAACTATTTGAGATAAATAGTGATATTATTGTATTGAAAATGAGTAACATCAATAATAATAATTCATTATTAGGTAGCTACATTTTTATGATAAAAATCCTAGTAGAAAACGGACTGTGCTATGAAAGACACTACTTAGTATGATCCTGATATATTTTCGACTCGCAAATGTTGTTCACGGAATTGTTATAAACATTTGAAAAGAAAAAAACGTCCCTTTTTAGAAGAAAATTCGGAAAAACTGGAAAATTGTCATTTAAAAAAATCACATCTTTATCGTTTCTCAAGTTTCATATGCGCGAAGAGAGACAATCACTTTTGTTGCAATTGTAATTTTTTAATGCAATACATAAAGTGCATACAAAGGACTTGTTTTCTACAAAGTTTCAACGATACAACTTATAAAACGACAAAGATATAGATTTTTGAAAAAATTACAAATTTTCGCCGCTCCTAATTATCCAATACAATTTGTCTTGTGTCACCATTACGATTTCTTAGTAAACTTTCAGGTTATTAACAAAAAACGAGAAAAAGGACGTGAACAACATTCGCCAGTCGAAAATATATCAGGTTTAAACAACATAATGTTTTTAACAAGATGGAACAAACCGTTTTCCTCTGGGATTTTTGTAAAAAACTCACTATTTCAATGCTCTATGCTTGGCCTATATATTCAGAATATATTTAGACCCCAAGTTATTATACAATTTTGAGTATGGTAGGTGTAACTCTCCAATGTGGGCGTTCCGCTGATGAAAATCGTCTATCTGGTGCTCTGTCATCCCGATCCCAATATTGTTTTCATCCTTATTCGATGGAAGAAATAATAATAATTTCCCTACAGGCTTAGGCAACCTAACCAAGACAGAATTGTTGGTCTAATACGCAGGGTAGCTTTTCCCATAAGTCTTTTCTATGGACGTCAAAACTAACCAAGATTCACCAGTACGTTGAAGAAATTGAAAGGCTAGAAAGGACATACCGTTCAGTTGCCATCTTCACTGTCAGCCAAGCTGCACTGAAGGCACTTGATTCTATAAATAGGTAGCATAGGAGAGACCTTAGAACAGTGGAAGCAAGGGACTGGCAAAACGAGGCGAGGAACAGAGTAAGATGGAAAGGAGTGAAAGATCTCGATGCCGAGGGCCAGAGAAACCTGTAGTGCTTATATATAATTTATAGTTTAAAGAATACCTACTACCTAGTGTAGTGACTGTGTCAATACTTCTTTTCCAATAAAAAATCTTCATTTTATTTGATGCAATTTAGAAATCGATCGAAATAATATATTATTAATATTTAATTTGGTGATTTCGTAAAACTTCGATATATTTTATAGATAATTTCCCAAGTTTTCCTCGCCATTTTTTTATTAAGTTGAAAAATCCCTCCGCCACCGCTTTGTTCTTGCCTGCTTACACAAGTACCTACTTGCATAAATGTCTCTTGCGTGTACACACATTAAAGCATGCTTGTATAAACTGTTTAAACGAGTATGCTTGTCAATCTTGCGGTTAGTCAGTTAATGAAAACGAAGTGACACAGTGTTAGGGAAAAAGATTATGCTACGTTCTCCTAATTATTCAATTATTCGTCTCATCCTTGTTTCTTATTATTGTGGTTATTATGGTGAAATTTCTCTCACGTTAAATACTATAAAACATTTATGAGATTCGTTTGTTATCCAGAAAGATTATATATTTCTCGAATTAGCTACAACAGGTATCTAATGACAGTCATTATATACTTGGCTACTAAACATTGTGATTATTAAATAAACACTGAATGCGGCAAAACGAAACTAACCAGCTTGCAATCACAACCGTGGTAATTACAGTAATTTGCCAACCGGAATAAAGTAGAATGAAATTCTACATCTATACAACTAGTGGCTATTTTCATGAAGTGTTTAATTGTTTTATAATTAATGAGGCGACATAATATTCGGTATAATTTCTATGAACGAGCGAGATGTAGAAAATATCTTATCCTTTTTTAACCTCAATCTACTGAGTTGGGTTGAGCTCTTGTTTTGACGCAGAGCACTTTCCAAAGATTTCAATTTCATTCCGCGAATGGTTTGCAGCTTTGGATGTCCATAACTTTGGATTGTAACCTGTTTCGAGTTTATAAAATAAATTCTCTATTTTCCGCTCGCCGTCACACTAGCCACTTCCAATTATAGTTCTGTGATCTCAAATTCTCCTACTCTTACCGCTAAGACAATTGACATATATTATGTCAATGGCCGATTCCATTTTGAAAACCATCGCCCTTCCTTTCCGCTATCGAACGTCTAATAGTAAAGACATACCTTATCGTATCTCAAATTTTACCTTCAAGTTTTACCTTCAATTGCTGTGGTAAGCAAGTAACCTTGCTAGGATATCGGTACACTGCACGGTTACAGTTACAATACTAGGATACACCTAGGCTATTAGCTGCCATCAACTACAAGACATCTCTAGCCCTAAATTACAACAAGACATCTCTAACAGCAACTACTACAAGACACCTGTTTCCACCAGACCTCGTCATCTGCATCTCAAATAAGCTAAGTACCTAAAAAGTGTAGGTCTCATTTATTTCTGGTCTTACCTCTCCTTGATGGCAGAATAAAGTTAATATTTTGAATTTCTTCTTTTAATTTTTTATCCAAGTTTCTAACTTTTTCAATATTGCTTTTTACGTTCAATTTAAATTCTACAAGGTGTTTCTACCTTTCTCACTTTAGTTTCTTTCCTTATTAATTTAAATTCATTTTCTTTCTTAGTCATTTTTTTCTTTCTTAGTGGCGCCCTAAGTTCTTATAGTCTATCAACCCTATGGCATACCTAGTGGAACACTAACATGGAATCGATCCACCCTTGAGAGAGTCCCTAGCCGGGATCTATCTCGAGAGGAGAGAACAGTGTTACAAAATGAGCTGCAATCTTTAACAATTTTGTAATCATACCAGAACCACTTTGTCTCTTATAATTTGGTTAGCAATCATAGATCCATAGCGTTTGTTCTAGTTCCGTGTATTCATATTTGTAGCCTCAGAGGAATTATGACAGAAATAATAACAAGCTTTCTGTATATTCATTAATCAACATTCAACGATACCGTAAACTTCCAGCATAACATTCTGTATATATCGTGGAAGGTGCGTCACATTTGCAACCTAAGTAGAAGTTCTTCAATGTTAACAAATAGTTTATTAAAGCTCGCTGTATGTCTAATGAGGGAAGCACCTTTATGTCACTTTTTTCTTTTCTGTCCCATCCCAATTATTGAAAACGAACACTTATTGATACTCAACGCCTCTACTCTTTTAATTGGCATTCCTTTTCAGTACTCGTTCCGTCTTTATCTTACATTGCACCTTCTCGTTTTACCAGGGAGTTGCAAAACGTATAGAGAACAAATTAAATTGGGAAAATGTTAAGCAAAAGCCGCAGCCATACAAAATCCTAGGATTCCTGCTCCATCAGATAATCTTTATATATTTTAAATACATCACAACTATTATTAGACTACGTTTTGGACATGCATGTTATCCAGAGCTTTTGTATAAAATAAAAATGTTAGACACAGACTTGTGTCAACACTGTCATATTAGAAGTGATTTAAATCATATTTTCTTCAACTGTATTTATTCACTTAACCTTATTAAAGATCTTATAAATAGTGGTTATTTCCCACCTTTCAATATGTGTCATATTTTATCCTTAAACAAAATGGAAGTATATGACTGTCTGATGAAACTCATAAATAAATCAAAGGTACGTTTGTGAATGTGTGAACCAGATTTGTTACCTTTGTCTATCCCATTTGTTGTTATTCCTATCTTTCCGTGGCCTATTTTTGTTTGTGACATAATAAAAAGTCTTGATGAGCCCCTAGACAAGAAGCGTGTGACCCTGTTATATCCCTGTTAGGTTCACACGACTTTTCTTTCTCATAGTATGTAGGTGTACTTATGAGATTTAATTTAATTTCTGTAAATATTATTATTTTTTCCTGATGCGTCTGGCTGAATGACGAGAGTCTAAGCCATAAACAAAAAAAAAGCAAAAGCGTATGATACTGTGAAGGTCGCTTGACATGGTGCATGCAATGCAAAACGCCAGATTTCTTGATCGAAAGCATGCTCAGTTAAGACCTGGCTGTTCAGTTTCTGTAATTCGATACAATTGCAATTTTATCGGTTTGGTGCCATTTCTATTGCATGCAAGTCGCAATTCTAGGGAGAAATCTAGTTTCTTTTGTGTTACCAACCAAATAACTATCTTCAATAGCATGATATACCTATCAGCTGATTGTGGTAACTGATGTTTTGTCATTTGTGATTTGATAATCCACAGTCATTCACTTAGTTTTTTCTATGAGCTTTTCTCACTTTCGCTATCTTCATTTCAAATAATAATAATCTTTATATTATATTGTTTCAATAAAATATTTTTTGAGTTTTTTACACACTTTTTTCTTTCTACTATTGGTTGGCTTGGCAGCAATATTGCAGTGAACAAGAATGGATGTATCAAAGGGTGCAGACTTTGTGACATGGAGAAAGAGTACAGGATACTGGATTTAAGAAGACAAATGATTTTCGAGAGGAAAAACTGCAACCTGAGTGGACCTATGTGGTACATGGGTAACTGTATGGGTGAACTAAATGTGGGAATAGAGTAAAATTAGCGAGTAGGCTGCAGTGCTTCCGACAACATAAGGAGAGGAAAACGAAATCTACCCAAAGAAGATATACTTCCAAAATAATCGATAGCACTGTGTAATTATAACCTTAAAAGAAAGTGATATTTACTGCAATAATTTCTACAAACTAATTATGGAAGTATTCCTAAAAAGTTCAATCAGAAGATGGATAACAAAAGTGCAATAGGAAATAGAAGCACCAAAGCAAGAGAAAGATTAGAAATCGAGAAAAAAAAAGTTATTTCTGCAACAGCATATGAAAAACTACAAATATTGGGGTACAGAGCGATCAGAAACTAAACAGGATAAATGTTGCCTCAGAGAGAAATGAATTGTGGAAATTGGGCAAGGCGACAGAAAGTGGTAGAGGATTTAACATAAAGATAAAAATTAGGAATTGAACAAAGAAGGGAATACCTATACAGTTGATGAAAATGGTTATTGATGAATACTGTAATCTTGACTCAAAGCAAACATTGAATGTAAACGGTACAATATTAATGTAAAAAAGAGTTTTGCAACCATTGCGTCAAAACTAACTAAAACATGGGCCGGTTCAACAATTTCCAACAACATTTGTAAGACGTCATGTCTAAAAAGTAATTTGCATCTCAACATCAGCATTAAACACAGAATGGATCAAAGCCATTAAAAAAATACGCATTCACGTTTCTAGCATAATGTTCCTTCCCACAAAAAATGTGAAAAAATCTCCCCTGACCCCCGTATCGTGGTAAGAGTAAACGTAGAGATGCGTGGGCACAATACGTTACGGGAGGGGCATGACAAATCAGTCGTTGTAGCGTGGGGCGCAAGGAAAATACAAAACATGCTCGGTCACCTTTGACCTCGACGTTCTCAATGGACCGCCATCATTTCATCGGACACTATCATTTGTTTTCCTATACGTTTGGCTCTTCTTTCTAGCGATGGGAAAAATATGTGTCTTATTGTCGAGCGTTCCGTGAGCAACGGCGACACAAAAATACCGGTAGGGAAATATTAACGCATATAATATAGTAAAATAGTTATTTTAACAAATTTTTTTAGGATGTTGACTTCAAGAGTTTAAGATCCTTGCAAACGTAAAAAATCTCATATTTGCAGAATTTTTGCTCAGAACTTGAAAAGTAGCAGCTTTTAGTTATTAACTTGGCAATTGAAATACAATAAATAGAGTTGTGTATAGAGGTCATCGGGTTTTTTTCCCTTCGGGTACAAGCACCAGTTGATAATTCACATACTCAAACTATTTCCGTATACCAACCCACTTTTTGTACTATATTTTATGATTCTGGATCATTCTTACAGCTCTGCATACCTATAGTTCTGAGTATCACTAGTTTGCACTGTTTCACAATAAAATAACAGTATGCGGCAGGGCCTTTTTGAGGATTAAAAAGCCGAAAAGATAAAAAAAGCCATAAATCATTCCAAGTCTTGACCTGCCCACTAGCGAACTATTGATTCTCATTGGTGAAATGTAGCTTCTGATGGTCTATGAAAAATTTACTTGAGTTGATAGTCCACATGGACTGTTAACGTCCCAGGGTGGGTTTAGTTCATTTCTGTTATTTACGAGATATTGTGTTATTAGATGTTGCTGTGATGAGATTTTGTTTTATTGACTAAAACTATTTTGTTGGTAATAATCAAAATTATGGCTTTTTGGCGACCATTCGAAGAGGAAGATATTGTTATAGGCTCCGAACAATTACTATACTAGTGTAATATACTGTAATAATGAAAAATGTGTCTAAAACCGGCTCTGCTTCTGCTTACTGATTTCTTTATCTCGCCGACAAATAGTGAAACGGTGCAAATTGATTTTAGTCACAACTATACATTTATTTCGAAAATCTGTATATGATTATTTCAAAAATTACATAGAGTTCAAGTTATTTGATAAAATTTGGAATTGTGTAGGTTCAGTTCAGTTTCAAAGGAAACAATTTAATGAAAATTTCCTCCAAGGATTCTTCGATATAATCATTTAATTTCATTTAACACTCTGTAGAACTAATATACAGGTTTTTAATCATTAAATATTTTAAAGTAGACATTTGAAAGGGTGGCTGTATCTCCCGAACTATAGTTTATTTCAGAAAGGTATAGGGTAATAAAACCTCATTAGGTATGCAAAGGGAGCACAGAGTGACCCAACGAATATTTACGCCACTTTCATAGTTTGGCACTGATTTCATTGTGAATTTCTTTCCTTTTATCAAGTGCAGGTAGTATCACCCGGGTTGGGGTCAATATATGTGTTCAGCCTTGTTATCGATTCAAAGACACTGAAAATAGTGTGCCAAAGGCGTGCCGGTAGGATACTCGTAAAAAGGAAAGAATTTTATTTTAACAGAATAAAAATTAGGCATTATGTACATAGTATTAGGTACACTTATTTTTTATTTAACATTATACAAAAAATACATTATACAGAAATTAAATTATAAAAGATCATAATATTCTTCGTCATCTGAGGAACTGTCATCTCCTCTTGACGTTATAATTAACGGGTAGACGGTCCGATCGATCAAGTAGTCAAAATCCTCTTCTTTAATGACATGCAGGACTGCTTTTCGCCAGTTCTCTGGTGTCACCTTTTTAACGGCTTGATGAAACAGTAGCTTAACAATATTGACACTTCAAGCCAGAAAACATACTTTTCCTAATTATCTTACGCAATTACTTGAAATTTTAATATTACAAACAATACTATTTCAAGACCTACGCCTATGGCCGACGCCGAAAAGGAGCCCCATTTTATTACCCTATACCTTTCCAAAATAGACTCTAAAATGTTTATAAAGAAATACAAAAAGGCAAAACAGTTTAAAAATAAACGTTTACTTCCAGTGGAGTTCCATATCTTGTTAAATGTAACCCTCAAGAGGGGCCAAAATGGTCTTGACCCTCACTGACAATCTAGTTTATTGGTTATCGCGTATCAGTACCTCATAAATTTAAGTTACACCGATTTAGAGCAGCGTTAAAAATTAATTTAAATTTTTAAATAAATCACCCTGTAATTTTAGTTGTATGCACTTTGGTATATAGGTAAGTGAGGTTCAATTAACTTATTTTTGACCCCTGAATATGAGGTATAATGTTTAAGCAGTCTTCTAGGAACCCCCTGTATATATGCAAATAAAGTTTCACTGTATTAAAATCTGTTTTAAAGCTTAAAATACCGTTCCAAATAACTGTTCCAGCTGTATCGACACATCGGCACACCTTTAAATCTACTTTATCTCGTCGTGAATGAATTAACTGTTTAATATTCTGTTGATCGCTCGGTATGCAGAAAAAATGCACTTTTGTCGTCACGGGTGGAACTAGGAGATTTTGAACTTGTGGGTGGTTAATTCAGTGTAAATTGTTGTTTGTCGAAGATGAGACAAAAAAATTGCAGGTACTGTCTCATGAATACCAAATGAAGACAACGCGGCCCGAATAAAAACATGCTGAAGACAATGTCAGTTTCAACAGATAGATAAGTACATAATGTCACATCTTTATAAATATATTTTTTAATTGCTCTAATTAAGAAAAAATAATATTTAAAACACATATTAACGTGTTATTATTTCACTTTCCTAGATGAAAATTTCAAGAGGATAAAGAAAAATAAGAAGCACACTTCACTGATATGATTTCGTTGTAAACTAATCAAAAATTCTTAAAATATTTCAGCTTGGTGTGATCACTAAACTCAGGTTGTTGGACTTCGTAAGCCTTTACTTGATATCCAAGAGTTTACCACCGATTGGGATTGATATGATATTATGGAATAAATAACAACCTAAAGTATATAAATATACAGGGTGATTCATTACTTATTGGAAATAATTTAACAGTAGAATCCTGACTTCAAATTATGAAGATTTAACCCAAAACACCTAAATGAAATGTAGCTGCTTACTTAGTTACAGGGTGTTTTGTAGACACTGTACACCCTACTAAATTATGTTGAACAAACGTTTCTGGCTACTACCAGAGGCGTACGACAGGAGCAAATGACAGGTTAATCATTCCCAAATTCTACGCCACTGGCGGAATAGAAATTTTAGCATAATTTTTCGATTCTCCAATACTTTTTACGTAAATAAAGTACTCTTTTCTCATAACGATTAAGTCAATATTTCTCGAGATATTTTAAGTTAAACATAAAGTTGTACAATTTTGATGTGTAATAACTATGTCGATGTTTTTGACCAGTGAATTGCATTTAATACGCAAATGAAACAATAAAGAACACAACTATTAAATGAATGGATGAATTGAAAACAAATTGTGGTTCTGAAAATGTAATCTAAATAAAAGTACCTACAATTTTAATAACATATAGGGAATATCAGAAACGAACAGTAGCTAAAAACCTTTTATAACAAATGTTCTATGTGACCCACGTTTACTTCAATAAGCTTATTCATTCTTTGGCTAAATGATCTTGTTATCTTGAAAAATATGTTGGGTTGATTGGTAATAAAATTAGCCAAATTTACAATTTGCTGCCATAGTTCCTGACGAGTGTTTATTTCTTGTGAATATATTAATGATCTACCTTCGGGAGTTCTAGGCTGCCACGGAAATTCACTACCTCTGCCAATCCAACGATGAGGAAATTGGTTATCGAGATAATTCCTCACTAATATCTGATAATGAGGTGGTGCTCCATCCTGCATGGACCACATCAAAATTGTGCAGCTTCACGTTCAATTTAAAATATCTCGAGAAATATTGACTTTATCGTTATCAGAAAAGAGTACTTTATTTACGTAAAAAGTATTGGCTAATCGAAAAGTCGAGCTAAAATTTCTATTCCGCCAGTGGCGTAGAATTTGGGAACGATTAACTCTGTCGTACGCCTCTGGTAGTAGCTAAAAACGTTTGTTTAACATAATTTAGTAGGGTGTACAGTGTATACACTTTCTGCGAAATGTGAAACGAATACGTAAAACAGTTTTAAACTACTGGGCACAAATAGTTTTTAAATGTTTAATCAAAACACCATGTAACTAGGTAAGCAGTTACATTTCATTTAGGTGTTTTGGGTTAAATCTTCATAATTGGAAGTCAGGATTCTAATGTTAAATTAATTCCAATTAGTAATTAATCACCCTGTATAATGGGGATCCTATTTACCAAATAATTGGTGTCAAGATATGATCCTCTAACCGAATGGTTATAAAGCTTTACCAATTTTTTCGGTATTCTCTTTTTTGTAACACCCGGACTCTTCTTAAGTATTTCATTTCAAATTTTTCTCTTCTGGGTTTGATTTAGCACATCTATAAGTTAATATTGACCTATTCGCCTGGCCTTTTAGTTTTGTCCAGTGCCATCTAATGATGGAGAAACAAATATTGTCCTATAAATTACTTTAAATATGTTTAGCTTGGTATTAGATTTTCTTTGTTTTTTTTATTCCTTCATCAATTTCTGTTCCTTGTGTTCCCTTTCAATCAATTGTTATTAACAAGTATTGAAATGTTCTAACTTGTTCTACAATTTGTCCTTCAATTTATATGCCAATTTTTTTTGTCCTTTTCGTGACTATAGCCTTTCATTTTGTTTTCTTTAGTTTTCGAAAAAATAACTACCTATATCGTCAGCAAATGCACCTTCTGACACATAAATTCACAACAAATAAACATGGCTGAAGGAGCCTTTGCAGGTGATTTGATTATTAAGACTGGGACAGAAAAGGACATATTACAGTACTTAGAAACATGAAGTAAACTTTAAAATAAAATGGGAGGAATATAAATAAAACCAAAACTAAAGTGATGCAGATTTGAACAGACAGTACAGAAATAAATATAGCAACAGAAAAGCTTCAAATACTTCAAATACTACAATCCTTACACTTGGATATGAATCATGGGTGCTCACACATCGGCAAAAGAGTCAAATTCTGGCCGTAGGAGTGAAGTATCTCAGAAGAATAAGGGGTGTAACAAAAAAAAGAAACACAAAAATAAGAGAAAACCTGGAAATAGAGTTAATACTGGAACTTATTGAAAAACCATAACTTAGCTGTTGAGGGCATTTCCAAAGAATGGATAATTAGAGGTCTGTCAAGCAAGCATGGGAATACAAGGTACAGAGAGCTAGTAAAAGAGGAAGAACGAAACAAACATGGGATGGAGTGATAGGAGAAATAATGAAAAAAGAGAGACAACATAGTTAGCGGCCATGGCGCCAGCAAATACCAAAAAAGAATGGGCAAAGTTTGTTTACAGACAATGAAAAATATTGTTGACAATATAACACATCCTATTATCTACGACTATCAGTATAAAGGAGCACAATTAACAAACTTTGCTTCAAGTTAGTTTGAAATCACGGAAAATTAAAGAAATTATATACGCCACTGGTCAAAACATTTTTTATGACTACCTTCGAAGGATCAAAAACAAAAAAATCAATGGTCTTTGTATCTATTAATTAGACCAACTATCAACGAACACCTCACTAATAATTGGATTAATAGGAGAATATAAAGATGTTTTTCGAAAACTCACCGAGACGTACAGGATTAACTAATTTGGTGGAACACGAAATCGTTGTGGGTGAGATCGTGCTCCTGCAATAAAATATCCGTTTTATCGTATCTTTTCGACCGAAAGAAAGACAAATAATTGATGAACAGATAACGAAGATGTTGGCAAACAGCATCCCAGCTAGTTTTTCTTATTCTCAGGTAAGTTTGGGCAAAAAATAAAACAAGTTTTATTCAACAAAGTAATGTATTTTCGGAGTGAAATATAATAAGATATTCTCTTCGAAGTTCGTAAATGATATTTGTAATAAACTGTTCTTATACAGGGTGATTTATTAGTTTGATAAAGCTCAGTAGGTCTGCTATATATAATTGAAGATTCCAAAAAAAAAGTTGATTATAAAAATTAGAGGTAGAGATCAAAATTATGTTATTTTTTTTAATTAAACAACCTGTATTCTAATCGGAAATCAGATTCTCCTCTCTATTAAGAAAATTGTAATCTGTTATACAGGGTTTTTTGAAAGATATAACCATTTTTCGTTCAAAATCTTAACAAGTTAAAGCCTTTATAATCGAATAGGAGTGAAAGAATAATAATCTATTAAGGTCGAAATGTTTTAATTATTATCACAAACACGAGTGATTCTGCTTATATTTATAAAATCAACTAAATGGTGAGTCAAAACTCAAGTACATTATTTCATATCTAAGAGCACTATTACCACACTTCTATTTTTATCAGGCATCTCCTATACCTAATGTTAGTAGCTTTTGAAATATTTTCATTTTTCTAATCAAAGTAGGAAAATATGTTGAAGGAGATAGTCACAGAGGAAGGAAATGGGACTAAAAATGAATGGAAGTAAAACAAAGCTAATGAGACTGGAGAGAGTAAGCCAAAAAGAAAAAAAGGAAAATCAACGGTTATGAATTTGAAGAAGTTAAAATATATAAATAATTAGCGGTCATGATTAACACAGCATATAGAAGCACTGGAATGGAAGAAAAGATAATAGATACAAATAGAGCCTACCACGCTAATAATAAATTACTTAGAAGAAAAATGATAACAAAACACACAAAATTAAATATATATAAAAGGATAATAAGGAAGAGGAAAAATTAGGAATAACTTAGAGGAAGATCATGAGAACAATATTGGGGTTGTAAAAATAAATGAGAATGAATGTAGAATTAGAACGAACCGTGAAATTTTGGACGAACAGAAAGGTGATTGTAAAAAGAATAAAAGTACAACGAGTCAAATGGCTAGGACACGTGTGGAGAGGAGCTAAATCAGTAACTTTGCAGTGGAACCCAGGAGGAAGGAGGAGACGCGGTAGGCCCAGGTCAAAGTGGCAAAATGGAGTAGAGGTGGACCTCAATAAAGCAGGAGTAACAAACTGGAAAGAAAAAAAAAAATGGGAAATTATGGAAGGACATAAGTACAACGGGTACTGATCCACCCCAAATTAAGCTGATCTAGAAAGCGCGGCGTAACCCCACACGGGGTGTCAAGCCATTATATATATTTTGCAAAGTAGTCATTTTACGAGATGTTAGTTATCGGTTATAACTTTTGAAATACCCTGTATATTAGATTACAACCTCATATTTTTGTAATGGAAAAATGAAGCAGATTTGAGTTTTAATTTAAAATATAGGGTGTTTCATTTAAGAAAACATAACCGATTTATGAAACACTCTGTAACAGTGTAAACAATTTTAAAATATCTAGCTTAGAACTAACAATTTTTATGTCGGTATAACTTTTTTTCAGTAACATGTTTCCTGCAAGTATGCCATGTACTTTTATTATTAGTTGAGATATCAGAAGTATTTTTTTGTCAAATCGATCCAATCAACTTAGATATTGAACGAAGAGTTTTACTGGCTAGACCAATGTCGTGAGCTTCAATTTGGAAAGTAAAAATTAACGGCATTAGTTGTTGACCAAAGGAGGTACAACAATTCCTTAAATTATCAATCAGCTGAAGATAAGGTTAAATAAATAGGAATGCCAAATCGAGATTACAGATTAAAATGAATTGAAAATTACAGTACAAGCAGATCCATCAAAGTATAACAGATTTATGGTTTCTATTTAAACAAAAACAGTTAATGGACCACGGTAAATAAATTAGAGATGACAAAAGTGTTACCTAAAGTATTTTCAAAAACTATTGCAGAAGTTGATACAGCTATTTTTCTCCCTTGCCAACTTTTTCCTTTGATTAGGCATAATAGGCAAGCATTTTAGAGCTTTGGTTTGAGCCATTCCCAAAGAAGTATGTACCACAGTGACAGGTTTAAAAAAATACCTACATAAATGTCTACTATCGGAAAACAGACTTTTTATAACATACAGGCCGATCATTTTAAATGGTAACAACACTACAATTTTGGAAACCGTAGAAGGTACGAGATAGGAGTAAAGTTGCCCTGCACCGAAACATGTCTGAAATAAGTTATTCTGAGAGTTATACGAAGAAAATGTCAATTTATTATTATTGGCTGTAACACGTTTATTTTACTAACGCTTTTTAGGAATCCAAAATATATGCAAGATACTACAAGAAAATCCCGAAACTAACCTGAAAAAATTAAACGACCATATGAAATTTATGTTAAGTTATTTCATATGTATGCAAATAGGTGGAAATATATTTAAATGTATTCATAGGAATCGTACATAGTCCGGGAAAGTAAGGTCGAAAAATCTGTTAACTATCAAAACTTTCCCATAATGGATTTTTCATTTTTAAATGAAAATATATTGACCCAGCATCACTCTCCTAAATTGTCTAATAATTTCCACTGGAGCTTGCGATGTAGCTTGCAAGCACAGCCCAGACCACCTAAAATTCAAGTGATTTATGCTCGTGTCATTTCTGGATGTGTTCTTACAAAAAAATCGTAGAGATGAAAATTGAAGCAAATCTTATGCTCTTGTAGGTGACGTAAATAGTTTTTTAAAAAAAATTTTTCCGATCTTAAATTTTCCAAAAATTGAAAAAATTTTCGAAAATTATATTTTTGGCTGGTAATTATAAATAAAATATTAATATCGAGGTCAAAACATAGATAAACATAGAGGGTAAACTTCTAAAAATTAACATTTTTTCAGATTTGGAAAATTCAAAATGGCGGCCGCGCAAATTGGAAACAAATTTTTTTTTTTCATTCGCGTCTAAATTTATGAACATTAACGATATTGAGAAACGGTTTGTTGCAATCGGCAGAGTGAAAGTTATATTTTTATAAATAACATAAACAAAATTTTTAAAAATTTTTTTACATAATTTTTTAGAACATTTACCGAAAATAAAAAAATTTCCATCTAGTTTTTTTTCATTTTGGCGATGAAAAATTTGTTTAAAATATGTTTTCACATTATAAATATGTGTGTCTTAGTAAGACGAGTATGTAAAAAAAAAATTTTTCAGATGCGACTTTTATAAGCTGAGATAAACAAATTCAAAGTCTGCTAGATACTGTAATAATATTGATTGAAATTTTCAAATTTTGATCACTTCGCTAGATTGTCGAATCCCAACTCAACTTAAACACAAATTTTCATTTTTCTACCGTCAATTGGTCCATTCAAAAGAGAACAGTAATCCTATAGCTCGCCCGATCAAACGGTGCGGCGGCAGCTGCTTGGCGTTGTGGTGGGGGGTCAGCGCTCATTCTCGTAGAGCGCCCGAACGGCCCTTACTAAGAACTCTGCTATACGTTTAAAAAAATACATTTATAAATTGTCATGGAAACGCAAACAATAAATTTGAAAGGTATGTATAATGGTCAGTTATTAATTATATTAAATGTAAAAAGTTTATTCCAAATAGTATTTTTTCTACAGTTTTATACGAGTAACGATTTTGAGATTCTCATTATTTATTCTGTTTTATTTAAATAATAAACACAAATTTGTATTACAAGTTAACGTAATTTAATTTCATTGTACTTGTCCAATCTGCGAATGAAAATCATTCTTATATTTTTTCAGTTTGAGACTAGAGAATACTTTTGGAGCAGTTACAACTAAATAGCGTGGCGTCGCAAGAAAACGAGCGCAGGTATAAATTCGACAAAGGCTACGAAAAAGACAGGGAGACAGAGAGAGAAAGAGGGAGACAGAGACAGAGAGAGAGATAGACAGAGAGATGAGCCGGGTCCATTCTACTGGTTGATGTGAACTTCGAACAGCTGTATAGAGTCGCATTTACTATACTACCAATGTAGTGCTTGTGCCAAGAAAACAACAGCGAATTTTTATCTCAGGTAATGCTGTTTGCTCACATACCATAAATTAGAATACACGTAATTAAATTGATTAATATTTATAAAGAAACTAAGTGTAACAAAAATGTTTATTTGCAGTTGTTGGCAACTAACATCATTATGGAGTACAATGAAGCGGATGAGGATCATTCAGGCGAGGATCACGCTGGGGATGATTACGCAGACGAGTATCGTACATACGAGAATCACGGTGGCGAGAATTACGCTGACGAGGATCATGCAGGAGAGGATCAGACGGATGAGGTTTACGAAGAGTCAATGGGCGATGATAATGACTGCATTTTCTGCGAAGAACCCTTAACCAGCGACATTCTAAAAGTTAGTGACAAATGTCGCACAACTATAGTGAAATCAAGTTTACAAAGAAACGACTCATTACACGCACGACTCAGTAAAAAGATCGAATTGCAAGTTCACAAAAAATGTTATAGGTCATACACTCATGCAGGCAATATTACCGCTGCATTTAAAAAACGTGTTATATTGAGCCCGAAAAAACGACGATCCACAGACAGTTTTTCTTATCATTTATTTTGTATTTTTTGTAATCGCGATGCTTCGGATCCGTTCATTATAAAACAAACAAAGAAGCCACAGGCAAAAAGAGAAGTTGTTTGTAAAATTGATAATCAGAGCACTTTAAATAATATATCAACTAGAGCAAAAACGTTGAAGTCAAAAGAAGGGGCTAGACTTGCAGCTTTTTTAACAAAAATAGATTTAATACATTTGAAAAACTTGAGTAATCCACCCCGTTATCATTGTAAATGTTTAACTGAGTTTTACAAAACGGAGCCTTCACAACCAAAACGCATCAAAACTAATGATCCTATTGTCGAGCACGTAATGAATTTTTTACATGAAAATCGAGATGAATGCCAATTTCCTTTAAAATATATTATGAAAAGTTACAAAGGTGAAGCGCAGGGGTTGGATTATATTTGTCAGAAACTTTTAAAATATCATAATGATGAAATAATTATCAGTAGAAAGAGAAATAGAGAGATTATAATCTGTTTCAAAGACAAAGCATGTGATATTTTAACTCAAGCCTGGTATGATCGAAGAAGCACTGATCCACGCGAAGAACGTAAGCGAATCATTTTAACAGCAGCAAATATATTGCTTGAAGATATTCGTGAGATGGTATATGACACTGAGTTTTACCCTCCCTGTAGCGAATTTTACGATAAAATACGTGATGACGTACCTGAAACCTTACAAATTTTACTCGATACTCTATGCACAAAAAATAAAAAGGGCAATCTCACTCCGTATGAAAGACAATCAGTTAACATGGCGCACTCATTAATTAAAATTATAAGACCAAATTCATTTATATCTCCTATACAAGTAGGTGCTGCTTCACTCTTACATGAAAAAACCGGTTGTAAAGATATTGTAAATTTATTTTCTAATTATGGATACACTGCCTCCTATACCGAAACCAAAAGATTTCGCAAATCACTTGCTAAAAATTTCAAAGATACCATGGAACAAGCCCCCCCAAACTTGGAAGATTGTACTATACAATTTGTTTATGATAATGCTGATCATAACGTTCGCACGCTCAATGGAAGTGGAACATTTCACGCGATGGGTGGCATTATGATTATTACTCCATATCGATCAGTAACAACTAAGGATTACGTTCCAAGGTTGAAAAAAGTACCAACTGCCGAAATAGTTAGCGAAATGAGTGGACTGCAATTGTTGTCAAATGAAATTAAAGACTATAGTAAACTGCGTGAAATACCTTTCGAAAATCTTGAGGATATATTTCCTAATGCCTCAACAAATATTGCACCGTCAAACTTTTTATGGGCTTATTCAAAAGCAATTAATTCTGCAGAAACGAGCGGCAGGAATGGATTTTTAGAGAAACTGACACTTGACAAGACGTGTGATATATCCAAAATTGTATTCTTGCCTTTTCTAAATGCCCCGCCATCTCATGAAGATACTATTTATACTGTTTTAATTGACTCAGTACAAAAAGCAAGATTCTATGGCAAAAAGTACGCGATAGTAACGTTTGATTTACCGCTATTTGTAAAAGCTTTTGAAATGATATCCTGCGCACCAGATGATTTAGATTTAAAATTTATTATTCTGAGACTTGGGGGTTTTCATATGTTCATGTCATACTTAAAAGCGGTTGGTTTCATTATGAAAGACAGTGGTTTAAAAGACTTATTATGTCTGGCTTTTGGGCCGAACTCTGTCGATAAAGTTATCGAGTGCAGTGATTACGCTAGGACTCTGCGATGTCATGAATTAGCATACCTAGCTCTCATAAAAATTGTTATATCTGAAATGAAATTGACTGAAACTGAAAAAAAATATCTTGAAGATATTCTACACAATGTTGAAGGAACTACAATGGAAAAATTAAATCACCCCGATTTTAGTCAAGTTCTGAATAAATTTCATGAAACTTTGACCGAACTTTCTAAAAGAAGCCCAACTGCAAAATTGTGGGCACAGTACCCCAATTTAGTACAGATCGGTCATAATTTTCTTGATTCAGAACGAGCCGGTGATTGGGATGGACATCTATCAAATGCTAAACTTATGATACCTGTTTTTCATGCAGCTGGCCATTTTAATTACGCTAAAGCAACACCTATTTACATTCAACAAATGAAACGTTTGCACGGCGATGAATTTCGAGGATTCACTGAACGAGGACACTTTACAGTGCGAAGATCTGACAAATTTCGAAGCGGCACATGGTCAGATATGATAATAGAACAGACTGTCATGAAAGGTATGAAGAGTCAAGGTGGTCTTACGCATGGGAGAGGGGTTGAAGATAGTGTAACCAACGAATGGGTACTATGTATGCCTTCACTGTTTGAAGTTGATCAAACTGTTCTCGATCACGGAAATATTTCTTTCAATACCAATAGTGGTCAGCATGTAGATGCAAGTGATGCCAGGATTGTGACTGATAATGATATTGTCGATTTATTTTATGATTGGTTTGTAGCTCATAATCCTTTTACTTCGACACAAGAAATCATGTGTATAAGCACTGGCTTGATCGCAGATAAGGAACTAGTGAATTGCCACATTGCAATTGAAATAGGCTCCGAATTAATGAAAGAAACATACGGCAACAATTGGAAAGATATTAAATTACAACGGAAAAATCGAGTCGTGACTTTACAAGGCTACAACATTGACAAGAAGAAAGATGAGCTTGCGATAGATCCTGCTTTACTATTCCAAAGAATTTGCGTGTGGAAAAGAAACGACGAAGATATGCAAAAGTATTTAGAACACGAGTTGGCCCCATGCCCACTGTCGATTTTTGATGAAACTGGTATGCGTAAAAACAAGAAATCAGATTTTTATGATTGTTTTACGCCAGAAGTCAAACCTCCGACATTCAAAAACTCAATATTTATTATAGATGGTGGTTTTTTGTTACATCGAGTGGTTTGGAATAGGAATTCGACGTATGGAAAAGTAGGTGATCAGTACGTTAATTATATCCAGAAAAATTATGCTAAAAATGGTAACACTTGCATGATATATTTTGATGGTTATCCTGAAAGTGTAAATGACCGGGGAACAAAAAATGTAGAACGAATCCGGCGAAAAAAACAGTGTACATCACCTGCATATGCTATTACTGATGATAGTCCAACAATCAACCAACGCAACTTTTTAAGCAATGATACGAATAAAAACAATTTTATTCAGTTATTGAAAAGAAAACTTGCCAATGCTGGATTTTTGGTAAACCAAGCAGAAGAAGATGTCGATGCAGAGCTTGTTCGGTCGGCTATAAACTATTCCAATAACTATCCATTTGCTTGCATCGTTGCTGAGGATGTAGACGTTATAGTTATATTAAGTCAGCTGGCTCATGAAAAAACTAATATTTACTTTCAACAACTAGGCAAAGGTAAAGACGCGAAAAAATTTTATCGATGCGACAGCTTCAAATACCCAATGCTTCAAAATTACGTGTCACTATTACATGCCTTTAGCGGCTGTGATACCACGTCTGCTTTTTATAACCAAGGTAAACTCAAATTCGTAGATCTTCTTAGGAACAACATGCAACTGCTCGATCAACTAAAAATATTTTACAACAGTAACGCAACGAAAGCTGAAGTCGAAAAAGCTGGCACAGAATTTATAAAATATGCATATGTGTCGAAACCAAATCACAATGAATCGTTAAACATGCTACGATTTACATGTTTTTTAAAATCTTCAGCTAAAAAAACTTTTAATTTAGCAACTTTGCCACCAACGGAAGCTGCAATGAAATTTCATTCTTTTAGAGTGTTTTATCAACTCCGGTTGTGGGATAAGGATAAAACCATTATTGACAAAATGAAGCCTACCGACTGGGGTTGGAAATTCATTGATAATTATGGCCTCGCACCAGAAATGACTGACGACGTACTTGTACCCGACGAATTATTGAAAATTATTTCGTGTTCTTGTACCACAGGGTGCTCCACTTCCAGGTGTGGTTGTAAAAAAGTTGGCATACATTGCACGATATTATGTAAAAATTGCGAAGGCAAAAACTGTTGTAACATCGAAATTGTAAGTACGGTACTTGACAATGACAAGGATGATAATGAAACTCTGAGTGATGAGCCGAATTTTCATATGAGTCAATTACTCGATTGTGAACTTGCAATTGATAGTAGCAATAATATCGATGAGGATTTGTTTGCTAATGATAATGACGAAGAAAATTGTACAGAGCCACTTCCTCAGAGACCAAAAAGGGCGAGAATTTGTAGAAAATAGATGTAAATTTGTGAATAAATATTATTCTTAGTATCTACGTTTCGAATTATGTATAATATATATATAATAAATGGATTTATAGATATAAATTATAAATATCATTGTACCTTATTTCTAGCAATATGTAATGGTTGATAATAACCATACTATTAGCAAACCACAAATGCAAAATTTTTACGAAGAAAACCAAAATAAAAGCTTGAGCTTCGTTCAACTGCGAACGAGCGCTGATCCCCCACCACAACGCCAAGCAGCTGCCGCCGCACCGTTTGATCGGGCGAGCTATAGGATTACTGTTCTCTTTTGAATGGACCAATTGACGGTAGAAAAATGAAAATTTGTGTTTAAGTTGAGTTGGGATTCGACAATCTAGCGAAGTGATCAAAATTTGAAAATTTCAATCAATATTATTACAGTATCTAGCAGACTTTGAATTTGTTTATCTCAGCTTGTAAAAGTCGCATCTAAAAAAATTTTTTTTTACATACTCGTCTTACTAAGACAAACATATTTATAATGTGAAAACATATTTTAAACAAATTTTTCAACGCCAAAATGAAAAAAAACTAGATGGAAATTTTTTTATTTTCGGTAAATGTTCTAAAAAATTATGTAAAAAAATTTTTAAAAATTTTGTTTATGTTATTTATAAAAATATAACTTTCACTCTGCCGATTGCAACAAACCGTTTCTCAATATCGTTAATGTTCATAAATTTAGACGCGAATGAAAAAAAAAAATTTGTTTCCAATTTGCGCGGCCGCCATTTTGAATTTTCCAAATCTGAAAAAATGTAAATTTTTAGAAGTTTACCCTCTATGTTTATCTATGTTTTGACCTCGATATTAATATTTTATTTATAATTACCAGCCAAAAATATAATTTTCGAAAATTTTTTCAATTTTTGGAAAATTTAAGATCGGAAAAATTTTTTTTTTAAAAACTATTTACGTCACCTACAAGAGCATAAGATTTGCTTCAATTTTCATCTCTACGATTTTTTTGTAAGAACACATCCAGAAATGACACGAGCATAAATCACTTGAATTTTAGGTGGTCTGAGCTGTGCTTGCAAGCTACATCGCAAGCTCCAGTGGAAATTATTAGACAATTTAGGAGAGTGATGCTGGGTCAATATATTTTCATTTAAAAATGAAAAATCCATTATGGGAAAGTTTTGAATTGTATTTCCTTACTTTCCCGGACTAACAGTCGCTGCTGATGAATTAGGTATTAATAGTAATGTGTTGATGTGTGATTTTTGTCACCGTTTCATAAATAATTTGATGAAATATAATAAAGTTTGACACCGAGTAACAATCCCAACGTACTGGTTATTAATTTTAAAAATCTAGGATTTTTTGTTTTAAACAGAACCGTAATAGATAATGTTATTCCTGCATTGTCATGTCATAAATGTGCACCAATAACTATAACAAAACCATTCAAGTTTCGGGAGCTTGATCACCAAGCTACTGTAATTTTTCGGGATCATAAGCTTCGTCTCAGAATCTATAAAGCTTTAATTTGATCCAGTCGTGATTACGGAAATCTACTTCATAGATATTATTGTAGGACATACTCAAGTCTTTGAACACAGTCTATAGATGCTTTCAGATCCAGCCGAACCGAAAGCCTACAAATTCAATCCTTCGAACCTCCCTGCTTTATACGCAAAGAGTATATTTTATTTTCTCTTACTTTACTAGAATATCTACCAATCCAAGAAATCCAGTATTCAAATTACCAAACCTTATTCATCCCACTACGGATAATATTATACTCATAGCAATATATTTATTACCATATTATCTGAAACCATTGTTGCTGATTTATCAATAACATTCCTCTTGCATTTCAAATGCTGCTGTAAGAAGAAGAAACTCACAAGCTTTTCAAGAATTGATACAATCCAGACAGAACTATACGACTTTTTTTACCAATGCTTCCAAAAATGGGGTAACCATTTGCGAAACTATAGGTAACAGAATACCGAGACAGAACCCAGAAGGTGTCGCCAGTTCAAAGTAAACTTCCCCCAGCTGGAAACTTGGAGATCCAATTGCAAAGTCCATACCATGCAGCATACAATACATTCCAAGGTTTATGAAATTACAAGGAAAGGCAAAATAGTAATTAGAAGGATTAGAATACATTTTTGAATACTGCAATAACAAAAGAGTCACTATTCAACACAGATTCTATTTTTATTTTTTTAAAAAGGAGCCGTCCCTTCGCCGGCACTACCTCAGCCTCTTGGGCTTATTGTGGATCCTCCTAGTGTTCTGACTACAGCCTATTCAGCCAATCCGTTCCCTGTATTAGCTCATACAGGTTCTTTACTGGTTGGTTGTAGAAGTCTTCTAGAGTCATTTGGGGTCTTCCAAATAGTTTTTGCCTCCTGTGGTCCAGCGTTTCACAGTTGCATAATATGTGCAGAGCTGTTTCGGTGTCCTTTTTACATCTTTTGCATGTAAGGTCTCCGTTATGCAGCCCTATTTCGTTCAGGTGCTCCTTTGTGGGATGTGTCCCGTAAAAAGCCCCGTTATCGTGCTCATTGAGAGCAGTTTTTCGCTACTTTTTCTGATGGTTCTTTTATGAATGTCTTCCCATGTGTTTGCCTGGGCGTATTCTTCCAGTGTTTTTTGTGTTGTTTTTTTACTCACCCTTTTAACTATGACCTAGAGGAGCATCTGGGAATGCCCATTGAACACAGATTAGCAGTAGATGAAAATATGAAAAGACCAAGTTACATCAACTTCACACCGATGACAAGAAAATAATGTGTATCAGTAAGTTTTATTAAAATTATTTGTAAATTCAATGGATAACCCAAGTTTATAGTGGCATGCAGACTTTTGGTTATTGAAAATGCTAAAATGGGTGATTTTAATTCTAGTAGACTCCGTTTCACATAAGGAGAAGTTTGCCAACTGACTTGCGCAGAAACCAAAATCGATATTGTTTATTTATGTCGCCTCCTAACGACCACTTCATGCCATTGGCGTTACAACCGATGTTTCATGCCGACAGCTATTTTATTATTGACATTTGAGGTTGTGTTTGTTTGTCGAATATTTCTGAAATTTGAATAGCCAGTTTATCTGTGAGTATCTTCTGTTTTATTTATCTATGTGTATCTAAAACCCTGCTTCCTAAAAAACAGGTGTTGAAGGAAAAACTATCCACAATCAAGGCCGACAGATTCGAATTTTGTGTTAACCTACAAAATGTGAAAACGTTACGCTACTGAATTGAAGTCGAATGCCAATTTTACAATATTGCGCATACGACTGCAACTTCACGTCGCTTATTCTTATGTGAAACGGAGTCTACATGAAGAAAGAACCAAGAAAACTGGAAAAGCAGATTTGGATAGCTTTGGTGCAAAAAAAGGTTAAAACCGATAGTCAAATGTGTTGGAAAGTAGTAGAAATACTTTAGTCTTTCAGGTTTTTCTTTATTGTTTTTGTTTGCGCCAATAGTTTTATTTAAGAATAAATAATGGTCTGTTGATACCTTGTTTATTTATCTACATTAATGTCATTAACAAAAACGTCAGAAGTAGAAAAAACCAAAAATACAAACAAGACGTTTTAAAAAGAGAAATATATAGTTTAGAGAGTAAGTTAGATTAGGTCGTTTGAATAAGTCAAAAGGTACGTGAAAACAATATCGTGATTAAAACATTAACGTTAATAATAGTGGAATTCTGACTGAACACTTTATTCGAATACGGATTTGTCAATTTCCCTAATTTTCCATATTGATCCATACCTTGATTCCTCCTCATTAGACAAAACCTGGACAAGATAGCCTTTTTTTCACCTAGTGAATGGGTAAGTTTTTCCACTCAACATTATTAGAATTTACAGTCTACTAATAATTTTTTAGATTTATACAAAACAACCAGTTTTTTTCTTCTTACTTTTTTTTATTTTCCATTTATTTTAAGTAATACTTTATATTTATCTGTTGCTCATTTGTCATTATCAATTTGTCTATGAATATATTGAGAAATATCAAAAAGTTTTAATCGACTCTTCCTTATATATCAGATAGAGATCTTTTTTTTGTGAGACTATCTTCTATTAGGAGACATCAACTTTTATAAAGGTATTCACTTTGCCGGTTTAATAGAAAAATGAATATTCAAAATTTGTCTAAACCCACACTGAAAAGTTCAGTCCATAATTCTTAAAGAGACACAAACAATTTTTTATGGATAGTTAGGTCTTTGTCGCTTTTAGGCTACTCAGATAACTACCAGTTATGAATAATACGACAACAAAAGAAGGTTAGAGGTTAGTCAGGTGCTTATTATTATTATTCTTTTTTTTTTTTCGAAGCGACAGGTTAAAATGTATTTTATGTTAATGTCTTTATTGTAACTTATTAATATTAAAATGTTCCACACCCAATAGTTATGGTACCGTTGATCGAGATATGAAATAATTTTAGATTTACTATTGATGTTAAAAGAAACCATTATGAATTGTTATGTTTATACTTTATATACAAGTGATGTGCTGGAGACAAACCCTATCTATCTTAATATAATAATTAGATCCAGATATATAGTTCATCTGATTTAAAACAAAAAGTTTACGCAAATAATTTAAACCATAATATTGAAGACTTGAAACGAGCTATCATTGATGCCGTTAACGGAATTACCCCAGAAATGCTGCGAAATACTTACAAAGAATTTAGAAAGAGAATTGAGAGATGTTTTGAAGCTGGGGGAGGATATATTGAGATGTTTTTGGTTTACTTAGTGTTTCTTACATTATTATTCTGTATTGTTATTTTTGATAGTGATTATAGTTCTTAGATATTCAACATTGTTGTCAAATATTTATCAAAAAATGACAATTTAAAAATTATTTATAAAAGTTGACAGTTACTTGGTAGGTACCTACATCGTAAACGTCACTCACTAGATTAATTCATTATTTTCGCAAAAATTCAGAGGGTTTTCATAGAACTGTCTATAAAATGAGACGGGTTTTGAAAAACTTGAATTTTATTCCATTTTATGGGGCTTCAGAACAAGCAAAACTTTTTATCAAGAATGACATTTTTCACTAAAACTAATATTTAAACATTTTTCACCTATAGGATACCCCATCCGTGGACACGCTGTATAACGAGGATCCAGATTTGTTCAAAAGGATTATACCCAATACTTAAACATGGGTAAATGGTTATGATGTTGAAACCAAAGCAAAATGATACCAATGGAAGTGGCCAAAAGAGACAAAACCAAAAAAAATCAAAACTGTCAGTAATTTCTGCGAGTGCACTCTGGAACATTCTACATTCTTCGAAAATGCACTTTCTTGATTGTTCTTCTGTTAGCGGAATTTCATTTATTCATCAGTTTCTGTTTATTTTTTGACTACAATTTTCCTTATTGTTAAATTTATGTAACATTGTAATAACAATTTTAGTTTCCAAATAAAAAACCACAATTTATTATATTATTTACACAGAATTATTTACCAGCTCGATCTTGTATGATAACTGGATCATTTTAATCTATTTCGCTCTGCGTGAACTTTAAAACCTAGCTTGGGTACTTACAGAGTAGTTAAGATTGGCCGACCACGCAATCCATTGAGTGACAACCCAACATAAAGCGAAAACTAATTCTAAGACAAATAGAACTACCTACAACAGAGAGAATAAAAAGAAAAATATGAGTTTAACTATGACACTGTGTATTTGAAAATCGCAGTATCACTTCCATAGACCATAGGCACTGGATATATACAATATTTATTATATTCATAAGATCTTGGCGTCTGTTTTGGTAGTTAAAAAAGTGAAACAAAAAAAAACCTGTACGAGATGTTTATGTTACGGTACATAAATAAATGACTGGTATTCTACGAAAAAAATGTAGATTTTATCACTGAAATCGATTATCGAAAATATGAAGTCTTGACGTAAAGTACAAAGGTAGCTGTGGACCTTTTCCCACAGGGGGGCTCGACTTGGACATGATGTTATTGTAAGGCAGTGCCAGGAATTTTATTTCTCCATTTCTGATTCATAGAGTAGTGGAATGGTAAGCTGTGATGATTATAGGCCAGTCAGTCAAATATCAAATACTGAACGTTGCTGATACTCATGCAGTTACTTATGTATAACTTTTTGGAAAACGGAAAAGTTGGATTGAATAAAGAACAAATCAATTCTCAAAAAAATAATTGTTCGCCATCCAGTTGCTTGCCAAATGACAAAAGTTATATCTTTGATAATTTTTGGGATAACCTTCCAACTTTTCACTGCCGTATCCAAAGAATAATCTAGAAATGTGCTGTATGGTAAATCTAAGCTTGAAATTTTGAATAAATTTCTAGGACCTAGAAACCATTCTTAACACAAATCCATTTTAAACAGGGCTAATGTAGTCTCATAATTCACCAGCACAATCACAAGGTCCGGATGAGCTTGTCCATTCCAAAATGCAACCATCAAAAAGAGACTATCCAATATTCCCCGAAGGGTCCTCCTCGTCGTCTTCAGCACGTCGTGCTTGATTCTGGTCTGGCAATGTCTAGTGGTAGGTTTCAAACGATCTTCCCATTGGCAGTGACTTCGGCGGTTATATTTTCAGGTTGTCTATTCACTAAGAAAAGAGAGCTCCTAGGAGAGTAAACTCTCTCTGGAAATTGCAAATTCACATACCTGTGATCAGAGATGATAGTTGGACGGAGCGAAATCTGGTGAATAAGGGGGGTGTTCTAGTAATTCAAACCCTAAATCACGATTTTTTGCAAAGCAACATGAGATTTGTGTGCAGGGGCGTTGTCCTGCAAAAACAAAACACCTTTGGATAGCTTTCCGCATCTTTTCTCTTTAATTTTTTCCTTAGAGTGGTCAGTAATGTCGAATAGTAATCTCCAGTTATTGTTCTATCCTTACACAAAAAATCTATCATGATTACTCTATGGCAATCCCAAAAAACTGAAGCAGGAACTTTTCCAGCAGATTTTTGGACACGAAACTTCTTAGGTCTTGGAGAACCAGAGTGTCGCCATTCCATCGATTGTTGCTTTGTTTCTGGATCGTAGAAATGTACTTAAGTCTCATCCATAGTAACAATTCGGTTTAAGAAGTCTACATCGTTTTCAAATCGAGCACAGATCGAACGCGATGCTTCTACCCTTGCACGCTTTTGGTCAACATTCAAACATTTGGGGATCCATTTTGCAGCAATTTTTCTCATGTCCAAATTGACGTGAACTATATGATGAACGCGTTCGTATGAAATATTCAGAGCTTCAGATATCCGTTTCAGCCCAATTCGACGTTCTGATAAAATCATGTCATGAACTGCATCGATATTTTCGGGGACTGACACAGAAACTGGCCTTCCCAATCGGTCATCATCTTCAATGGAAAATTTACCTCTTTTGTGGCTTGCAGTCCAATTTTTCACGGTCGCATACGAAGGACATTGATCACCAAGGGTATTAAGCATATCTTCGTAAATCTGCTTACCTCTTAACCCTTTTAAATACAGGTACTTGATGATGGCTTGATACTCAAATTTTTAGATTTTCACAATTTCGGTGTAAATCTTTTTTCTTTTAATTTATTGCGTAACTCTGGTTTACTTTTTTGACGTCAAACTTCACACTTACACTTCTAATAACTTATTGTTCGTTGCTATGGTAACGCAATATTTTGTTTATGCATGGAACTGGTCTAGGCTAACTAGATATCAATACATCCTCGTATACCAGGTATCTTCTTCTTTTCTTGAATTCTCTACCTGGTGACTTTGAGCAATAAACTAAGCCAATAGTTCTATCTCTTGGTCAGATATCTGCTGCTTGTTTGGAGTTGCTTTCTTCTGCATCTCTCCTGGGGTTGATATCGGCATCTTCCTTGTCTTCTTGCTGCTCCAGATATTTGGTTAGTCGGTTGCTCGGTCTTGGGTACTCACAGGATTGTGGGGTCCTCAGCAAGTCTTTTGTCTTCACCCTATATGTGATTTTTTCAGGTGTGTAATAAATGCTTCTCCTCTACTTAAGTCTTCCTATTTGATTTTTACAAATTTCATTAGTTAAATCATCTAGTTTTAGGTCGCACTCCTTTCTCACTACATTTATACTAAAATTATCAAAATTCCCGATACTAATGTCAGATTCACGAGGCCCCAGAATTACCAATTACACCAACTGCCAAAATATTATAACTACATAACCAATCGTATATGACATTTTCACGGAGCTGTTCCAGTTAATCCTTTTTTTAATTTTTGTGTTATTAATAAAAGAAAATAAAATTAATTGCGGAGGTAGGAAGTTTAATCATATATTTCAATGTTTTGTCCTATGTAATATAAAAAAATTCTCAAAAGTACTATCTTGCATGCGACAAATAATGTCACTGTTTGAGAATAGACCGCCTGGTCTATAACTCTACTCATTTTAATGTTATGTAGGTACTGTCGAATTTTGATTTGTGTTGATTAAAAGTATTTATAGTGAATTGTGGTTAAAATTGCTTGTAACAATTGTTATGAATTTTTATTGTATTGTAATTTACATGTCGTGTTATTATTCACGCCCAAAAATTATAATATCAAAGGCGGCCATCTCTATTTAAGCATATTTTGTACGGTAAACACTTCTTTTTTCATTTAAATATTTAGTTAACAAAGATTACTGGAGGGTGGGATTGAATTTAGATTCAGAAAATACGTTTCAAATCATTAATTATTCTTTTCAATAGTTTCAGACTGATTGTTAAATATTTTCTCATATTTATTAAAGTTAGATCAATGAAAAAACTTTAATGGACAGTCATGTGTGCTATTGCATTACTGTCTGGGGCACTAAAAACTCCTAAGGATGAATATAAAACAAGGTTCCTCAAAATAATAACTAAACGAAACTGGTAATATCCCAGTGATGCCATTTATTCCGAAGCACAGATCTCGGATATTCGTCAACTGTCTTTTATTCAATTAAATTGCCTTTACCTAAAAACAAAAACTTTGTCTATTTAGTGCCAAAACTGTACAACTCATTACCAGATGAAATAAAAACAGCTACAACTCACTCCAAGCTTGTTACAAATATAGCACTAGAGTGATATATGTAACCCACGATTTTTATATGCAAAAAAAATATTAATAAAATCAGTGACAGTGGTATTCTTTGAATGGGCGAAACACCTGATTTATGGCATCTGGGAAAATGCTGGATAGAAGAAGTATTGCTTAAGCGTAAATCTGCGAATATCCCAAAACTCTTCAACACCATATTATTCAAGAAAGTAGTAGTCTTTGAGACGCCTCTGGAACTGAGTAAAAAAAGGGAGCTCCATAGATCTTTTGGTTAAGTCTCAGAGACAGGTTGTATGAGCAAGATCAACACAAAGACTGAGTACTCAATACTGAGACAAAGAACAAGACAAGATCAGCAAATACAAGACCAGAAGTTTTTGATGAAGACCAAAACGAATAAGCAAGACCGAAACCGATTGGTACCAAGACGGTTTTTTTAGAAAATTACTAACACATAGGTATCGGTTTTCACATACTTACTGTTGATTGTAAAACACTTCTAACTAGCTGTCATGTATGAAAATTATTATTTTTCTTATTCATTGTTATCATCATTTCAATTTCGAAGTTATTCCAGAGTAATCGGTTTGACATGACACAGATTGATGTCACCAATAAACAAACCCATATAATTCAATCATCAACGAAAAATAATGGATTTGGCGACACCGAGGTGTTGTCAGAGTATGTTAAAAATGCAGCCGCTCAAGCTCATTGTATTTAAATAATGGCTGTTTATATTTTAAGTGCCATATGAAATATTTTATCGCACGCATTTGAAAATTACAAAACGAACCGAAGGTGAGTTCCATAATATAACTATTAATTAAATCATATTGTTTATTCTTAACACGACATTATCAGAGGAAGAATTTGTAACATAATCAATGTTAAGTTCTATGTTTAAAACGACTTTGCGGATTCCAAAAGTTTTATTACCGTTTTCCGACTACGTCAAATTTTATTCTCTACTGTTTACGTGTTTACGACTACGCTTCGCGAGATGGAGCAAGTACCACTAACGCTCTTCTTGACCTGTAGCACGGATATACTGAATATTCCTATTTTGTGTGTATTTAAGCTCGTGAAGCATTGGATGCATTCAAATTGGTCGCCAATGATCTGAAACCTGGTGATATAAATATTCTGCATCAGCTATTTGTTGACGTAAGAAATATTATATTCACTCCTTTGCGTATAAAACTAGGTCTTATTAAACGTAAAGCTTTCTCCATTGAAGGAAACTCGTCGCCGGCGGTAACCATTTTTATTGAAGTAACATCGCCTCCTTTTGCAAATAATACAGCAATTCTTTTATGCATGTATTCATGGAGACCTAAAAGATCTATTGTGTTCCTTTCCACTGAGATGCTGATAAAAGTCCTAGTATATTATCAGTCCTATTTCTCGGGGGATTTTTAGGATATCCGTAGGCCGAAGTTTGGGCAGTTTCTCTAGTATTATTAGGTAATGTCTTCCAAAATACAATACAGTAATAAAATATAGGGTGCTCCATTTATTCATTCGATTGGTTTGGTTTAGAACTAGTTGTTGGATTACTGATAGCTTTAAGCAGAGCCTGGCTGTCAGTGAATATTTTTATTTTTTGTCCGGTATATCCTCTTCTGAATTTTTCATCACTACATGCTATAGCGGCAATCTTCTCTGCTTGAAATACAGTCGTATATCGGCCAAGGCTGAAGATCAAGAATTACAAACTGTAAAGCGAACTTTACTCATTTGGTAGATGGGTGGTCACAATATCTACAAGTGCGTATTAATTTGTTTTAAAGAGTATCGTTTTATTCAAACTTTGAATAAGCCTACCTTCTATGTTTCTTTTTGGGAACGCTATCTAATTATAAATTTATATTGCCCATGCCTGAACAAAAACAAAAAATGACCATGTGACCAAATTTATTACTATTTCAAGATCAACTCTACAAGAACAACAAAATAATTTTCACTGGAAACAATAAATAATAATAAACTCGATCTAAGTCACTTAATTTTTATCTTGACATTCCAATTCCCATGAGCCATAATTCCACATTTGATGATTGGAATGCGCCTAGCTGGTAGTGAGTGTGCAGTTGGATTTCGTTGTTGTCGTTTTCCTCTCAGTGGGAAGAAATTCCAGTGGTGTTTTATGCGTCGACGGGAGATTTGGTCCAATACACCAATATGTTTTGACAAACTTTGTCATTTCCCGCATAGATTACCGTAGATACACTGAATGATTGTATACAGGATGGCTCACTATAAACAAAATCATGATTCAAATTGTGTGTTGAGAATACTGACATATTTGAAATTGGCAGTTGCATCCAAAAAGATTGCAAAATTGAGTGCCAAGGGACCTAGCACCAAACCTTGTATATACAGATTGCGAAAAAGTTTATTAGGTCATACGATTCACACAAGTACGACAAGGATCATACGAACAATACTATACTTGAAAGAGAGGAACAAGAATTGTTCTAAGTGTGAAACTCACAATTAGATCAGTTCCCTCTACCAAAACACAACGGTTAAAAGTAAAAAGGGCCATGAGTACTCGCCCATCTGTTTTGGTAGAGGGGACCTAGAACAGTTCTTATTTCTCTTCTTCAAATAGTGTTGTTCATATTACCCTTGTCATACTTGTGTAAGTCGTATGACCTATTAAAGTTTTTCGCAATCTGTATGTATGTATGTATGTTGAGGGGATGTATTGAATGGGTGTCCACATTGGGTATGTGGACGTCCCTTGGTCCTGAGTGCCCATTTATGTTTAATAAAACTCTCTGGTTCACTGGGAAACTGTACTCATTTTATTGATTACTATACATAACTTAAAGATTATAATACTATTAATATTAACTTAATATCATCTAAATCATAATAAGAAATAATTAAGAATGAATTAATAATGCAATAAGAATCAAATGATAATGAAATAAGAATCGAATAAGAGTAAATCCCAACCAATATACATATATATTTTACTTCAAGTTCAAACTGATGTAATAGTATTGTTATTTATTGTCGTGTAACCTTAACAAATCACATAGTGCTTATTTAGCGTTGAACTTGACTTTATCACGTTTTTGATAATTTGTAGATATAATTTCGAATGGATTTATTTCTTAATCTGGTTCATGCCTAAAGGACATTACAGGGATATTCAGTGAGACCTGAAAGATCTATTGTGCACTACGACGCGTGAATTTTTGCTTGAAAGATTTATTTTTCCCTATCCCAGTTCCAACACTTTCTTCCCTATTTTTAACACGCTTAGATTATATTTGATGAGGTAGCTGATCGGCCTATGCCACAACGACCTTTTCAGATCTATTATAGTCCTCTGAATCTAGATAACATTCTCTAACACGCTTCACTTGTATGTACAGATTAATTCGAAATTTTGCACACTCGTCGAGGATCGATGACAGTACAATATAGTAATAAAATATAGGGTGTTATTAAATCTTGAACGTATTGTATAAAAAAAATCATGGAGTATATTATCGTTTTTACTTGAAACGTTCTACTAGAGCAAATTCACTAACTGGCGCCGTAGCTTCGTTAGTTAAAGCGCCTGTCTAGTAAACGTGAGATCGCGAGTTTGAATCTCCGTGGCACGAGCGAACTTATGAATCACAAAAGTAAAATCGATCAGCTCATTAAATTATATTATCTTCTCTTGTACGTATGTTTGTAACCGACTCTTTTGGACTCGATTTTGACCCACTTTAAATCAACAAATTTAATTCAAACTTTGTTCACTTGTCAAGGACAGATGACAATACAATATAGTAATAAAATGTAGGGTGCTACATTAAAAAAAAACATAACTTTGATATGATATTCGGTTTTAAAAACACTGAAAAAATATACCTGATGGTAAATCGAACTAAAAACTAAAAAACACGCTTTATAGATAATCGAACTACCTCGTATGATTTCGATATTTCATAAACAAAAAAAAAGTATTTTTTCAGTGTAGAATAACATTAGGATATTTCGGTTTTCAGTGGGTAGACCGCCATGTCTGCAACCGGGACCATCATACATTGTCAAGAACAAAAAAAAGATTCTTATCTTCATCGCTCTCTTGATGTTTTGATAAAACTACCAAACCATGTGATACTTTTAGAAAAGCCACGTTTAGAGAATGAAATTAACTGAAAAAATGACGGAATGATGACAGATCCGACCGTGTTTATTATCCGAGTTGGTCGAGCCGATCTTCTCAGCTTTATAAACGATTATCAAAATACTTCGTCATGTCACTTTTGATACTTATCAAGAAACAGCTTCACACGGGTTACACCTTGACAACGTCTAGATTCACGTAAACTTTTTCTTCTTCGGTGTGTGTTATTAGTTGATGAATTTGGAAAAGGGTCTCTAGTAGCTAGATTTTAACACGTCTAGGAAATCCGGCGTAGGTGACAGAGGTTACACACATAAAAATTTTTAAATTTCGACGTGTCAATTCGCAGGAAACAATAATTGATTTTAAACTAGAGAAACAGACCCTTCATCGTGCACATTTATACCCCTTAAGCTCGAGTTGAACGTATTTTCAGACTAGTAAAATCAGATTAATTCCCGCAACATCATCTTTAATTATTATCGTAAAAATTCTCTCAATATTTGTGTTTGTATCTATAGTATATTCATAGAGAAGATAAAAATGCAAATTTGGATAAATTTTGTACAGAGTAATCAATCACATTTTCTTCTCTTTTAAAAATTTTCTAATGTACCTCAGTTAAAAAACCTTTATTTTTATATACCTCACCCTGTTCGACCGGAGAAAACAATGGAAGCCAAAACCAAAAACAATAGAAAACAAGGGATAAACTATTCTCATAGGCGCCGCAATTGGGGGAAACTAACCTCCACATCCTTTAATTTATAGGTAGTATTATTCCTTGCTACATACCCTTTCATTTGAGCCCATATTAATTCTATTGGATTAAGTTCACAATGGTAAGGCGACACTCTTAGTACTGTTATGTTTCGTTTTCCAGCCATACCATCGACAACTTTCTTATTGAATTTTTCTTTGTGGCTATTTACCAATGATAGTAGTTCTTTTTTTACCCTATCTGCCTCCAAATTTATGTTTTTTCCTGTAAGCCACTTACAAATATCAGCTTTTCTCCATGCTGTGGTTGGTACTTTTTCAAGGTTTCTGGAATGGTAACTGGCGTTGCCCATTACTATTACTGAACCAGGAGGTCTAACATTTGCTGAAAGTATTCTTCAAATGTATCGCCATTCATGTCCTCGTGATAATCGCCAGTATGGTTTGACGGAAAGACCAAAGACCTCCTTTTACAAACCCTTTTTCATTGCCAATATGGACAATTATCGAACGTTTTCCCTTTCCTGACGGCGGCTTCATTCCTGTGGACCAACCTTCCATGAATGCCTGTCGGGCACTTTTCACATTTTTGTCTTGCCAGTGTTTGCCAACAGTGTGACCTTCATTTACCCAAGTTTCATCAAGAAAATATAAATTTTTGACCTCACTTCGAAATTATATTATTACATTGCTACTTAACCCTCACTTAAACTCAATCCTCTAATCATGCACCGGAAACCATTATAATGGCATTATTTGCATACCTACGTATTATAGTGCAAAAACAGAACACGCATAATAAACAATTTCTCTATCAGGTTAAAATATAACATATATTTTTAACTGCTGTCTTTTTCCTATTTTTTTTAAATTTAAATGTTGGCAAAACACCTACGCCAATGGTACGCTCGAAAAAAATGGGTTTTCCATCGTTTTATTACTCTCTCTTCTTCATGAATACACTATAGAATGCTTATTTTAATCAAATAAATACTAACATCCTCAACCTCCTCCTATCCCAACTATAAATTACTGTCAGGTCTAAAAAAATGATCATCAGCTTCTATTAGGAATCTACTGAAATCTTCACCAGGAATTTTTGTTTGGCCGACATCCCTCACAAAAAGCAATCGAATTAAAATATTACCACATTTATAATATCATGCATTATTGTTTGTAATAGCAGAAGAGATATCAGAGGTAATAAAACAACAAAAAAACGGCAAGTCACCTGGAGAGAACCAAATAGAAATAGAGCTGATAAAGTAATAGCCAACATAATACGGGAACCAGAGTCAATACCAGAAGCATGAGAAACTGTAATAATAGTACCAATTTACCAAAAAGGAAAAAAGACGAATGCTGGAACTATAGAGGGATTGTATTACTGGATACAGCTTACAAAATTTTGGCAAAATGTAAAGAAATTAGGCTGAAGCAATATGGAGAAAATCTGTTCGGAGACTACCAAGGTGGTTTCAGAACAGGAAGATCAGTGACAGACCATATATTCACTCTTAAGCACCCCTTTGGGGGCCGGAACCCTTTTGCGGAATCAACTTCAATGTAATATTGGAAGAAATAGGTAAAGTTGAAGAAAAGAGAAGATCTGACCATTGGAAAGATCTAGTAGGGCTTAGGCAATCTAAGATTCTTCTGGGTGACTACAACTTGTTGAGATCAAATGAATGCATAAGTCAAAGTAAAACGGCACTAAGAGTTGTAACAGGAATCCTAACGGGACATTGTCGCCTGAATGGGCATCTTAAAAAGAAGATTGTAGATTTTGTGGAATGGAAGAAAAAACCTCCATCCACATACTTGCGAGCTGCACAGCAATTCAGAATCCTAGGGCACATTACCTGGGAGACTACTGGATAGAAGAGGGACAGTTACCTAAGTTGAAGCCTGCAGATATCCTAAAATTCCTCCGGGAAATAGGACTAAAGGAGCTACTAGTCTCTGAGACTCTCCTCAGAAACTAAGTAGAAGTAAGGGGGCACAATAGATCTTTTAGGTATCAGTGAATGTTAACCCAAAATACATACATACATACACTCTGAAGCAAGCACAAAGAATGGGATACGAATACGACATACCGATATATGCAATTTTTATTGACTTCCACAACGCATATGACACTGTTAATAGAAACCATCTATTATTGTTTATGACATAAAATAGTGACTCCAAATCGTCGACTTCATTGACAATATTTGTGATTGTAGTACTTAGTCTAGAAAATTATGGAACAAACTATTGCCATGATAAAACTTGTTGGAAGAATGAATTTAGTTTGAAATCAACAATAGTAGTTCAACTGAAGCTACTCATGACAATCAAGACATTTGAATTAATTAAAACAGCTTGAGAAATTTATAATTTAAATATGTAAAAGAAATACGATCGGTTTTAGAAGATATCACCTTTTGTATATTGTGTAACCGACAAACAAAAGTGTACATCGAAAGGAAAAAAAAATCGAACATCTAGTGTTTTATTTTTGTTATGCGCACTTAATGGATATTTGTCCAAGAAAAATTCCGTTGTCTTTGCCGGTTACTAAATCAATATTTGGCACACTTCCTGTGTCAATCGGATAAAAGAAGTTTAAAGGCGTTCAACACAAAAGTTTGTATAACCCGAGACAGGATGATATTTTAGACATTAATAATTCTATACATTCTTACAAGGTGGATATTAACAAAGGAAGAAGGAAGATTTAGCGAAATCCAATGGTTTATTTTAATTTTTTTCTGTGCCGAAACTCAGAACTGTTTTAGTCAACCATTGGTTAACCCGAATAAGTAATATGGTAACATTGTAAATGTGACGAGTCTGGAATTGTTCCACCATTCAACGCGCGAAAATCTCTACAGGGAAGTCAAGTTGAATCACTTTTAGGTGCTAAGTGTAAAGGAGAGAACCAATAACTCTCAGCTGGGCGAGTTATACCAGCTTGAAGCATGTCATCGTTTTATTTTTGAGCAATATGATGAACAGTTTTATGTAAAATATTTCGAGGTAAATCTGTTGGACAAGTATTTCAGGAAACTCAGAAAAAAGACCTGAATAAGTTGAAGAATCTTGAACAACTTTGACGCTGCGTTGCAAAAAAGTTTGAGAAAACCCGTGAGCTTGGAGTTCGATGAAAACATCGATGATTTGTAAGTCAATCAGGTTAAAGACGATAATGAGCGAGAAAAATCTGATCCGATGATTGGTAATTCAACATCAACAACGACGAATCTTCACAAAAAACTACGTCAAAGGCATACGTTGAGATTTAAGGTAATGTTATTGGATGAAGAGCAGCTGGACGCCGACCTTATACACCGCCTTGGTCATTTCCCGAAAAATTTGATGCTACTTTTTGTGATAGCAACAAACTTGTCCTGATTTTTGGTTACAATGGTCTCGAGTGCAAGCTTTTGCTTACTATGTATCCTAGTCTTACCTGCTTTTGGCCTTGTTAAAAAGATCGCTGACCTCCATCCCCAGTCTCTTTAACCCGTTGTTTTATCAAACTATGTTACCAGTATTCTTTTTTGTTTTCTTCTTAAAGTTTTCTTGGTAGGTCACCATACTTGTTCTACTGCCGCGTCCACAGCTTCATTAAATCTATCGGCACAGTAGGTACCATCCTCGGAAATTTTACTGAGAGATTTTTTATATCCTAACCTGATTGTATCTCTTGGGATTTCGGTACTTGCTTACCAATGAAGTTATATTAATGGCAAACCTCAAGTGTCAGTAGTCCGAGCAAGACGGCTCGTCAAACACAAGCAAATGTGTTATGTTATGACTAATTTATCCGGTACATAGTGTTGAATCTTACAACTAGATGGAACAGAAATCTATAGAATTATGAGAAATCTTTCCAGGACAGAGACAGGCGAAACAGAACATAAAAGGGTTAGTCTAGAAGCTGGTTAGCTACATTGAAGCTGCTACTTCCTTCAAAGACCGACCCAGCACTGGTGATTCATATGAGATAATTGTGCTCGTGAAATAACAACCTCTAGATACTTTTAACAGCTAGCAAGGATAACGGATCTCCTTCATTAACTGTTAATTTGTTCATGTTTTTTATATTAAATCTATTATTTATTATGTTTGAGGTTAATCTTACTATCAATTATTATTTTCTATATTTTATTTCTTACTATTTAATGGTAAATTCACTTAAATACATTTCATATTACATTGAGCACTTGATACGAATCCAACTTTAATACATACTCACATCCTCTAGACTTGCTCTTTTGTTTAGTCAGATAACTACCATAATAAAAAAGATATTACCGTAATTTTCAACCTACACGGTAAACACACAAGTTTTGTCAGAAAGAATAAGCCATGGTTTTATCGTCCTTTATATCGAGTAGAAGTTAACAGTTAATAACACGTTTTCTACTTTCCACTAATAGCATCAGTCCCTCAAGAGTTCTTCTCTGCCGGTCCTTAACTCTCATATAGATGGCGCACAGGTGAAAACAGATGAAGAACGTTTTAACAGCTACTATGATACTTGCTTAGTCGATGTTCTACTGTTTAAGGCTAGAGTGTGCGCGCCGTGCGTTTAAAGTGACATTATTACGTACAAAACCGACTAATAAATACCAATTTTTGTGGTTGATAATGGAATACAAGAGCACGGTGACATGAGGTATGTAATCAACTGATAAAACTCATAAACTTAGCAAAATGTCAACATAGAAACACACAAAGAACGATAACATTCAGATAAAAATCAGCTATCTTTGTTTTCTACAGCTACGTAAAATGCAAACTTCATCAGATAACGTTACAAATGAAGAAAAAAGGCAAATGTCACCTAGCAAATACACAGAATTAGATAAAAACATAGCTACGGCTTTATTGCAAGAAAATTTAATACAGAGATCGATACAAAATGTAGCTTTATCTTTACAAAACGCAATGATGAGTTCGCTGCAACAAGCCGCTTTTTTACCGGTGAATTCAGCTGCTGCAGCGGCATTAAATCTGCAGGCTCTTGAATCGTACTTAACCTTACAAAGACTCTCAACGGTTTCAGCAAGTAACAGTCCCGGTAAAATCGATATTCTAAAAATAGCAGCTAGTACGGCAAAAATTAGCGAAGAAACGGTTGGCACTAGTGATGAATTAGTAACAAACACTAGCCTGACTGAAGATGTAGATTTAGCGGAAGAAGTAGAAGAAGATTTGGCGCTTTTAGATAACGAAGATACGTTAAGCAACGTTTCGGTCCCTTCATCACCGGTCGACACAACATATCCCAGTTTAATATTGAATTCCATGTTTCAAAATCCTGAAAATTTGGCACTGGTTGGATCTTCGTCAACGGTAACGACTACTACGGGAGCTACGAGTACTAGGCAAAAAGGAGGTGCTAGACCGAAGAAACAATTTATATGCAAATTTTGCAATAGACATTTTACAAAAAGTTATAATCTGCTTATTCACGAGAGGACCCATACAGACGAACGGCCGTATTCCTGTGATATTTGTGGGAAAGCTTTTAGAAGACAGGATCACTTGAGGGATCACAGGTAAAATTGTTTTTTAAATAATTAACTTTATTCATACAGTGTTCTTTATTGTTTAACTATAACTTACGATGATTTCACAATTATTATTTAATCTTCAATATTTGCCATTGTTAATAATATTTGCTGTTTTTGAATGAAGTGATCCTTTGGTAACTATTTTGGAAGCAACATTTACTTCTAAAAATGGTCATTGTATACAACAGGTCCTTATGGATTTTACAAAAAAAAATTGTACTCACGTATTCAGTACACCCTTTCGATCTCTAAACACAACTCCGTTTTTGGCGCACGCTTTTAGTTACTTTGCTACTGGCGTTTAAAGTATGTAAATTTTCAAGTTACGCGGCAATTTTTCCCATATATGTACACTTCTCCCGAAGCACCACAATCCACTGAAAAAAAGGATTTGACGGTGTTGCCAAGTTAGTTGGTCTTGAAAAGTTTTTTACATTTTTTTTTGGTTAGGTTATGGTTGGGGTAGGTTTGGTTAGGTTTATTTATTTGGAAATATATTATATTGGACTTTTTAAGACTAATTAAGTCCCTTTTATTGCACAAATTCCGTTTTTTAAATATTTCAATTTTCCACAATTTCTCTAGATGCCCTTATTATTATTATTAATTGGTTATTGAAAAGTTTTTTACGTTTTTTGGTTAGGTTATGGTTGGGGTAGGTTTGATTTGTTTTGGTTTTTTGCTTTACGTTTATTGTATTTTTCATAATTTTTTCTTTTTTCAATTTCCATTTAGATATAAAGGGGTTGTTTGTTTTTAGCAAGCAAGATTGAAAAAACGTGCTTTTGCTTTTTAAGAATAGTTTGGTTTCACTGTACAAAACAATTTCGAGGTCCAATCGCTTATGAGATGCTGTTTTTTTTATCTAATTTTGAAGTTTTTTGAACATATTTCGATACTATACTGGAATTTTTTTAATTATTTGCCATATACCCCACATTAAACATTTTTAATAATTTTAAATTAATTCAAATTGAGTTTACCAATAATAATGTATATAGTATAGCTGCGTGAAACAAAATTTATAACAAAACCTGAAAACTATTTTTAAATTTGTATATCTACAATAAAATAAGAGTTATGATTTCGACATCACCTAATGAGTATCATGCACGCTAGAGGGAGCTATTCATGTTTTTTAAAATCTAATCATTAAATGGTAGTTTGCATTTTTTATCAGGGATTGAAAAAGTTGACCTAATAAGCAACAGAATAGCGAAACCCGCATGTCGATATCTTTTTTCTGTCCCGAGATATCCTAAAAAAAGTGTAAATATGCATATACTATGATTAATTAATTAAAACTCTTTAATCGTACAATATACCAGGTGTCCCAGAAGTTTCTGACCCATTTTAACTGTAAAAATCTTGGAACACAGAAACGATAGGGAGGTGCGGTTTTCGAGGAACAATTTCTTTTTTTATAAAGTTGTTGCAGTATAAATGTTTAATTAGTGAAATATTATATAGGGTGTTTTCAAGAAAATGGAATTTTTAAATGAAAATATCGACTATTTTTTTGATAAAACACCCTATATATTTTTATTCTATCTGAAAGCTGAACTCTTCCCCTTTTTGAAAATGTATGATTTGTTGAAGTTTAGATGAAAAATGGGTAAGTTATTTGATTTTTAATGATAGGCTGTTATGTAGGTGTCTAGAAAGAGGCGTCAATGTTTAATTGAGCTTTGGAATTTTTATTAAAGATAGATGTTATAACTCTGGGACAACTGCGAGGCAACATTGTCCTAACATTTCAAGAAATTACCCCGGAAATGTTACGCAACTCTTTAGATCACTTTCTGTTCAGTTTGCAAAAATGTATAGATCAAAATGGACAACACTTGGAACATCTTAAAGATTTTTATTAAATTAGATCATTTATAATGTTCATTGTCATTAAAAATTGATTCACCTTTCAAGTTTTATTTTTTAATTGTTTTAGATATTTCTAATAAGTCGTGCTACTTTCAAAAACATTCCGTATAATTTTTTTTAAACGTAGGTCTAAGTTAGCAGACAAATTTTGTAATTGATTTTTATTTAAAACGTATGAGCCAGACATATCTTTATCTAACAAACAATCATCATTGAAAACCAAATAACTTACTTATTTTTCATCTAAACTTCAACAAATTATACATTTTCAGAAAGGGGAAGAGTTCAGCTTTCAGATAGAATAAAAATATGTAGGGTGTTTCATTAAAAAAATAGAAGATATTTGCATTTAAAAATACCATTTTTTTAAAAACACCCCATATAAGATTTCACTAATTAAACATTTATACTCAAAAAACTTTACATAAAAAGAAATTATTCCTCGAAAACCGCACCTCCCTATCGTTTCTGAGTTCCGAGATTTTTACAGTTAAAATGGGTCAGAAACTTCTGGGACACTCGGTATTTGAGAATTGTGCAAAACCATTTAGGATTTGATTTAGTCTGTAAAATTTATTTTTAAATGAACAAATCATAGACTAAGACAAAGAATTTTTCTGAATCGTGCTGACATTTTATAAAACAATATCGTTATTTTATACATTCTAACCTTAACGTTTATGCAAAATTAACCTTTGACCTTTAACTGTTCATCGTAAAGCTCATTGCTAGGCGTAAGGAATATTTAAAATGAGTTTAAAGCACCTTTTAAGATACCTACATATTATTTTCTTTTGCCATTAAAGAACGAACAAACGATTAGGTAGAACAGAAATTTAAATTATTTAATGAGAAACCCGTCGTGTATGATATTTTAAATTATAATAATAATTGACTAGGTTATTTCTGAGAATACCTATATATTATGTATTTCACTAAAAGTATGATAATTCCGATTGGTGCCTACAAGAAATATATTGGAAAATTCCTTCGGAAAGCGTCAACTACAGAAATTTTTTTGTTCAAAAATGTTAAAACTAGACTGAATTATGACATTTTCAAATATAATATTAACTTAATGATGGTTTTTAGAGAGAAGGAGTTATAGCGATAAGGTGTTTTATTTGCCGGAAATTTAAATTTCAGCAGTATTCAAACGTTAGGTTTACCTGGCTTGTAGCCGAAAACATCTAGAATTGTGTCGTTTTTTATGAGCGTATACCAGATGAGACCCAACCAGATCTATTAGATACTTCAGTCTACATAGAAAAACAAAAACTACTCCTTCGTCTCTTTCAATAAGTGAGAGTCCACCCGTAACCGTTTTTTGTTAACTCACACTAGTTGAAAACAACGTCTAAAGCCGGATTCAGACGGAGTCCTAGAACGGACGAAAGCAACCACTTGGGGTTTAGTCGTGTTCACTAATCAGTCTGAACCTGGTGGTCGAGATATAGTAGAAGCCGTTAACGACCAAAAATAGATTTGTCGTAATTATTACTCTGGCATGTTGGAGAGAGTACGACCGGTTCAGTCGCGAAACGTGTTCTGGACGTGTGGTATTCGCGAAAAGTTTTCCAATAGTGGGCGCTGCAGTATATGTCAAAGCTGTCAGTGGAAAACCATAAACACATCCATTTCTGTTTGTCTCTGTTTATTTGATTCAATTTCGAATTTTGAGCGATGGAGGTGTTTTGTGAGAGATGGTGCTTGTTAAAATTAGTTTGTTGGACATTTTTAAATACATCAGGGATAGAAATCGTCCGATGGTGGATATTAAATAACACTGAGCACCAAAATATTTTATTGAAATTAGCAAAATTACCTTTATAATGTTATGTTTTAGAGCAGTGCCTGCTGTATTTGGAAATAGGTTTCCCAATTTTTAAAAAGTTTTGCCACACTTGGCATAAATTTGGATCTGCTGGGAAGCTATGTATTGATACATTTGAATCTTTATACCGATTACATCTTGTACTTGCTGGTCATTATTAGAGACTAAATAAGTATTCTGATTCAACAAACTTCACCAAACTCTTCTGGAAATCAAGATAACGATATTAATACTTTGCTCACTATACACGTACTTTAATGGCGATTTGGTTTGTTTTCTCCATGTATGTATTGGGGTGACATTCACTAAGACCTAAAAGACCTATTGTGTCCTATTATTTTTTTAGTTCCCGAAGAAAGTCTCAGAGACTAGTAGCTCCTTTAGTCCTTTTTTCCTGAGGAATTTTAGGATATCTGCAGGCTTCAACTTAGGTACATGTCCCTCTTCTATCCCTAGGATTCTGAATTACAGCCATTCTCGCAAGTATGTGGATGGAGGTTTCTTTTCCCATTCCACAGAATCTACATTCTTCTTCCTCTACTATTTTGAGCTTTTTCAGGTGCCCATTCAGGCGGCAATGTCCCGTTAGGATCCCTGTTCAAACTCTTAAAGCAGTTTTACTTAGACTTATGCGTTCATTTGATCTCAACGGGTTGTAGCCACCCATCAGAATATTTGATTGTCTAAGCCATACTGGATCTTTCCAATGATCAGATCTTCTCGGGTTCTGGCCCCCAAAAGGGTCTTTCAGTCCCCCTTTTTGCTAGTCTACCTGCTATTTCATTCCAGTGTATCTTGGAATCCTCACTAAGGTTACTATATTGTTATCGCCCAGTTCATTCCCACGCCATTTTGGAACTGATTACACAATAGCACAGTGCTTTAATGGCTGCTTGACTATCCGACATTGTGATAATCTTTTGCCTTCTATATCCGTTGCTAATATTGAACTGGACACACTTTCTTATGGCGTGGCTCCATTCTAAGGGTTCTAATTTTGGACGGTACGTGTCAGACCCTTTGCTCGTTTTCGCAAATTGCACATATTGTGTACGGCGATCAACATATGTGTGAACCGGAAGTAAACTATCGGACGTGCCAGTCAAGTAAGTCGTGAGACATGCGCAGATTCTCACCCGTTTAACGACTACGTCCGAACTCGTCTAAACGAAACCTTGTTTCGTAGACATAAGGTCGGTGGACCACTTCATGAATTGGGTTGCTACAACCCTTCATATCTCGGGTTTCAAAGATTTAGCCTGAGCTAACCTGTAGTCATTCTCTAGAGCTAGAGCGACCCTCCGCTACCATGTAAAGCACACTGTATACTTCCGGCTGTCAGCATGGTGTTTTTAAAATAAATTCAACTCAAAACAATTTTTCAATTAATTTGTATTTCTGGTACATTCAAATTGTTAAATTGATAAAATTATAATGTGCTTATAAAAAAAGCGATATTTCCATCCTGCGTGCCTGACATTTACATAAAATATCTCTTAGAATGGTACAAGTATTCGGTATTTAGCGTGGGCGTAAGCATCACAGTCTGCCACTAATAGTTTATGTTCCTCCCTAAAGATTGTTCTATGTTATGTAATATCAAAGGTAAGGTGAGAATCTGTCAGGATTTTTTCCGAGGTGTAAAATGAGGTGGGAATATCTACCAAACAAATTATTTTAAAACAGGTGGATACAGAATTCGCAAATAATGATGAAACAAGATGAGATTTATAGTACAGTAAAATTGTATCTTCAAAATGGGTCCTTCAATACTTTATTTAGAACAATTTATTTAATATTTTGAATATTACAGTGCCTTATTTATACACTGTGTCCGTAAAGTATGGAACAAATTCATATTTAGCTAAACAGGCCATTTTAAGAAATAATCCTGAAACACGTCGATTTTTGATTTTAATTTCATAATTGTGACCTATACCTATTTGAGTAAGTCTTCCAGCAATCTACGATTGAAAATTATCTGCAAAATCAACGTTATATAAATTTGTATCTTATTCATAACACAATAAACATGATTTTTATTTTTTCTTATCCTTTCATTTAATTTCAACTAATTCAAGTGTCGAATGGCCTCGGAGGCGTTGACATGGCTGTGAAAGCTACGATCCGATCGTGCTGCTTGGCGTTTCTTTTAATCAAGTCCATGAGCATCACCACACCTAGATCCCCGTGTAGATGATGCCCCTTGCATATATGAATTAACATTAACAAAACCTTTTTATAATTTGATTCCGATTCTTTAAAAAGTATTGAAAATCATACTCAGCAATTGTTCTTCGCTATTTTTTTAAAACGCTCGCCGTCAAGGTGAATTTATTGGCAATATTTAAGGGAATGGTATGCTATAACCTAGTCTATGGTGTAGTCAGTAAATTGTTCACAACTTATTCATTTAACTCAATCAAGCTTGGTCTGACGAAAGTATGAAACAAGTGTGGAAACAGACAAAGACCTGCTTACAACAAAACCTTGCATGGTCCGGATAATAATAATGATTATATTATTCATGATAAAATTATCCAACAGATATTATGAATTGACCGATTACACTTGACGACGTGATTTAATCCTTAGAGTAATACTACAAATAGAGTCCGCAACTCATTCATAAAAATATCCGAAAAGGCGGCTAAGATTCTATCGCCATACATATGTTTCCATCAATAACTTTCAAGGAGTGGGGAAAACTATTTACTTACAGGTGAAAAGAGAGGTTAGGAAAATTCCGACGATTTTTTTTGCAAATTTGGCACTGATGAACCATGATTTTCACAAAAAATATTGTTTTTAATTATATATGTACACACACACAAATATCAGTTGAAAAGACGAAAACAAGAGCTTCAATAAGCTAGGAACGTTGAAACTTCGAAGTAAAATCAGGTAAAATTGATAGTAAAATGGTTTCCGCCCTTTTCTCGGTGTTGCCATATTTCAGACAGACAAAATTATTAACACGCATTTCTTTCGTTTAAACCTCAAAAGTTTCAAACAAAAACATAATTTTATTACATAAACTACTTAGGATAATTATTTTAAAGTCGTTTTTATGTAATTTATTAGAAGTACATTTTTATTTTGTACGTTTCTATCGTGTCCTATAATTCAGTTGTCGCAATTCAAAGGAAAAGTAAGACATCTGGCAAAGGGTCGGCAAGTTACCTTAGAATGTGATGTAATGTTGGGTTCACTTTTAAATGTAAACAAATGTATCTTTTTGATGTATTAATATGAGGTTTAATCACTTCGGTTCTTCGGTGGGTCTACGTCTACAATGTGTGTTGTGATAGTAACCACCTTTTGAAGTTTCTCGCAATTAGTCGCCTCGGAGTAGTTTCAAGTTTAGAAATAAGCGAAACAATTGGATCTTTAACGCCTCTGAATATGCTGAAAACGCAGAAATGTGCTTGGAAGCAGTTTTCGATATTCTATGAAGAGCGAAAATATGAATTTCTAGTGGAGACTTCGAACAAACATTTGGCAGGTTTTCTCAAAGACTGAGCTTACATATGAAGCGAGCTAATGGCACCGATTATAAGGAGGGAGTTGTGGAAACTATTTGGAATATTTCTGCGAAGCTTCTGCAGAAAAAGTATTTTCAAGATTTAAATCGGAAAATAGACCCATTTAAAGACATAGTTGTTGAGGATGTCAGAAACTCACGTAGGGCCAAAAGAAGAGACTTACAAGTGCTTTCAGAGAAAAGAAAAACCAGTTCTGCAGCTCTGACAACTGAAGTGATCTGCAAGGTTGTGGAAAACTATGATGAAAACTTATTGGCTGGCTTACAAAAAAATGTCTACCCAATATCTGCCGTCGAGCTCGCGTGGTTTGGCAAACAAGGCAACCTTCTGCCTAGTGGAATTTTTCGATAACGAAGTCGACATTTATAGTGAATTTATAGGCCCCATTGAATACAACACCATACTCCCCATAACTGCACAGGTCCGAGAAAACCCTACCGCTTCATCTAAATGGTTAACGTCGAACAAATAATGTCAAGACAAGTGTCCAGTGCGTCTCCTACAGAAGATGTTAAGCAAAAGAATACCGAAAATCGAAACGAATCGATTGTTCTTAACTCCAAATCCGAATTGAAAGAAAACAGGTACAAAAATTGTCCAATAGGAAACCAACACAGAAAATGGACACGTCTAGGCAGAGTATTGGGATTAAGAAGGTAAAAATAACCAATTATTCCAATCGCTGCAAGCAATTTGATAAAATCTGGGGACAGCTTACAGCTTAAAAGAAGTTATTCAAATTACTGGTCATTCTCCAATTGAGTCTCTCAAGCCATATCTAAAGCTAAGCAATGAACATCATTTTAACATCGTTGAAACAATGAGAAAAAAAAACGATGCCTTGCACTACCAATATAGCTCATTGACAGATAACAATGTTTCACAAATTACTTACAATAATTGTACGTTCAATATTTATACAAAATCAATTATTTATTACTATCGGTTCATTCATTATATAATCGCGACGAATACTACTCGAGCAATCGAAAACAATCGATTATTTTTAACTGGTAACTCGAAATAATCGTTTTCTCAGATAACGTCTCGCTACTCGTATTTTTGAAGTTGTTGTGAAATTATAACTAATTATTGGTCATTGGTAAAATATAGACGAATATCAACCAAGTGAATAACCACTATATAACTACACCAAAGAAAGTGAAAAGATTCGAAACTCGGTTGGTGTTTGACAAACGATATGATTATAGGTTAAATATATATTGTAAATTACATAAATAATTATGTTGAGCATAACTTTCGGTGGTATAAAAACCCCGTACATAATATAACCATTTAGTATATATCAATTAATTTTTAAGCGTTTTGAAAAGGTGGATCCATTCAAATATTTTAATGATAATCGTCACGAAATTAACATACTAACATCTCCAATAACATCGTGCATAATAAACTTGATCGTGATACCGAATACACCCATTAAAACCTGTTTTTTACAAGAAAATTAGTTAGATGTACCCGAAGATAAAGATCAATACAAGGTTATAGGATTTTAAGGCACATTGTATTTGATTCCAAACAAAAAAGCAATTAGGATTGTCAAGATGAATATGAGAGTCATGGAAGCGGATCGTTGAGAAATTACCAGAAGTCTAACAGAAAAATATCTTAACGCAAACAAAATAATTAATTATACTGTTTTCAACACGAAAAAGAAGTTAGACTGTCTAATTATGTATGCAGGCAACAGCGTAGATAGATTAATTCATTTTTATCCATTTTCCACATCTTTTTATAACAAAACTAGGTCAATTTAGTCAAGGTGTATTACAATTATTGGACGTTACTGCTGGTTAGTCAGTTATACATAAAATTGAAGGTTATACTACGACTTAGTCAGGTAATTTTTGTGCTACTCAGTATTTATTGTTTTCGTTGCAAGAATTTAAAATTAATTTCTCATTTAGTCCTTATACGAGGGTTGTCCTTTAATTGTTGCATATAACAACATAGTTGGCGCTTGTCAACAAATATCGAATGTCAAAATGAATTGTCCTGTTTAGATAACTTAACGTCAAAGTTTCATACCGCTTCGATTAAAGCTACATCTTCAATCAATCTGCTAGCAAAGTGGCACGCGTGCTGCAAAACGGATACCCATCCTGAATCATGTCAATTCAATCAGCCTGAATGAGAAAATATCAACCTGGCGAATGGACTCAATATCCGCCGCCAAGGGAAACCAGATCACATACACACACAATCCTCGTATATTGATTATTCAACTGGTTTTGAGCAATTAATAGTATGTATAAACAAAGAGCGTGAGTTATAATAACTCGCCGTATGTACAACAAACAAATAATAGTGTATTATTAAACGAGCAATTTACGATAGCACGCTGGGTGATGTTTGCGTCCCGAGCCGTAGTAGAGGGGCGCAAGTCACCCGAATAAATAATGGTCATAAATTGCGAGTAGAATATTATACTTTGTCCACTATCCTTGACTTCTTTATTAAATAAAAGTTCTGTAAATAATGCGAGTATAGAACAGAAAGTAATAATTTGGAATCTGGTAGTATTGACAATTTTAACGTAGGAGAGGGGCGCAAGTCACCCGAATGAATAATGGCCATAAATTAGGAGTAGAATATTATACTTTGTCCACTATCCTTGATTTCTTTATTAAATAAAAGTTCTGTAAATAATGCGAGTATAGAACAGAAAGTAATAATTTGGAATTTGGTAGTATTGACAATTTTAACGTCAAAATTAATAAATTTATGGAGTACGTCAATTAATGTGACTATAGAGATTGGCGATACTGTGTAAAGTATTAATACACCGTGTCGTTCTAAATATATTGTTTTAAAAATATTAATATTAGAAAATATCGTTATGAAAAGTATCAATACTAAAAATTTCGATATTTTATCGATACGTTATATTTCAGAAACAAATTTCCTAAACAAAATACGCAGATTCAATAGTTTATTTCATATTGTACCCCCATCTCTAGCGTGAATTATGGACCATAATTCACTCTAGTAGATATATGGGTACCATATACCTTTTGTTAGGAGGTAAAATATGGACTTATTATTAAGTGGTCGTGTACAAATATTGTTTAGTATACCACTACAAATATACGAACTTGGCGAAAGCTGTTTCTGTGGTAATGGCGGATAACCATCCACTGCGCACTCAAGTAGTAACCACGAGCGTATTAAAAACCAAATTTTGGACAAGTCTGTTCAATAGATATTGAAGAAAAAACATATTATTTCATCGCTTTACAAAGTTTAGAAAAATATTTTTCAAAAACAGTGACCGTTCAACTAAGAAGAAACAACTACTTCCCGTACTGTAGGCACCGATAAAGATTGAATTACACTTCTTAGTCAAACGGGGTCGGTATGATCTACAAGATTGAACTTGAGTCTATTGAAGATATTAGTCTAGCAAACATTTTGATTCTTCTATTACATAACAAACATACAAAAAAAAAAACTTATACTGATTAATTTGAATTAGTCAATTAATTTTCTTATTTTTAGTGCAAATTACAATTTAATTAGACGTTTTCAGGTCGAAGAAAATCTCGTTGGAAGAATTGTTTAAGATTTCAGATTAATCTGTCGTTTTAAAGTCAATGAAAATAAAAGTTGTATGTTTGTCTAAATGAAAATATTGTTATATGCAATTTCCTTATTTAAAAAAATGACCTTGTCCATTATGAAGAACGTCAGTGATATAGTTTATCAATAAAATCAAGAACGTCTTGTGATGTACTTTGGGCATTACATGCAAGTAAGAATAAATTGATTGAAATTTATAACAAATAAAAAACAATACGGTTTATTTACTTAAACATAAATGGTATCATGGTCAGCAGTTCTCCAGAAATATGTGATGTTTAGAAAGTCAGACCATGTTTATACATACGTGACCTAGGACATTATATATAGTTGAGAACGAGACTAAAGTTGAAGGATTAAGTAATAATATTTATTCGATTATTGATATTCTAATATAGTCTACGATATTCTATTCTATTCATTATGGATTATTAAGAATCCATTAGTTATTCTACAAGTATTAGTTAATTTATACTATTAATATTAATATGTAGTTAGTGTTAATAAAAACAATCTCCCAGTGACACCCTAGTTTTACTGTAAGCTGTAAATGCTCACATAGGACCAGGAGGTTCACATGTTCCATTGAACTTTCTAACAACACAGTCTCTTGGCAGAAAGTATTTTACACTCTCGAGAATGGTCAACGGTTCTATAAATCTTTTCTAAGACCTCCAATAACGAACAGATATTCTAATTTGCAGAAACAAGTCCTTTGGAATTTTCAGATACAAAGGATTTGGTGTGGAAATGGTTGCTGGACTCGATAGGCTAATCAGTCAAAAACTGCCAAACCGAAGACATCGTGAAGAAGAAAGGGAAAAACAATTATCTATGCCGAAAATAATAATATTTGAGATACATTAACAAATATTTACTACGAGTGAATTCCCATCGTTCATTAAATTATTCAATAAGTGTACAATAACAATAATTATAGGCGAATAGAATACTAAAAATCGTGTAAGACATAATTATTTATTAAGGAAATTATGTAACAGATTTTGAAACATAAATACAGCAACAAACTACTTATTTATTTTCACGTCGGTAACATCGCAATAATTAATGACATAAATTGCAAAATTCATCGAATATTGATTATTAGGAAAACTGACGGTGTACGAGTACTTTAGTTTAACAATATTGTTTTAAAATTTGTCGAAAACTGAATAATATACGGATGAATCGATTTCAGCTGGATATCTTTGTTATTAAATTTTAATAAAATATATTTCACAGACTGACTACTTCTATAATAATATTTTTAATTTGTTATTGAAGACCACTACCGGTGATTTAATTAAGTAATAATCTGACAGAATAAAAAAGCCAGTCATTTATCCCCAATACATTTTTAATAAATCATTCAATGATTCCTATCTGATCTAAATTAGTCTGGGAGCAAAAGAATTAATTACACCTCAAATTTCGAGAAGAACATTCATTTTCAACTTCTCTTATCCCATATCCTATATTATGATAGCCTCGTTTGAAGCACTTGGACCATATTAATAAATGTATAGTGGAGGGCTGCTAGCCTCATGCATTAAAAATAACCCAAATCATACCAATACATAAAAAGGGAGATTTGAATAACCCTGACAACTTCAGGACAATTGCAATTGTATAATACCAATAGTGGGTAAAATACTTGAAATATAAATTAAAGAAAAGTATTTTTACAGTTTTCTGTAACATTGTCGTATTTAATAAAGCGTGTTACCAATAGATATCACAGAATAATTATAATTATTCTAACACTTTATAAAGTTTTGAAAAATATTTTTCAAAAACAGTGGCCAATCAACTAAGAAGAAACAAAAACTTCCCGGGCTGTATGCCTCGACAGATATTGAGTTACACTTCAAAGTCAAACGGGGTTGGTATATCTACAAGATATTTAACACCAACCATTCTGGTTCAAAACTTTATAAAGCGTTAGAAAAATTATAATTATTTTGCGATATCTAAAGAATCTACCTATAAAAAACATTTTTTGAAAATCAAATATTATTGTCGCCTCCCCAGTTTGTTTTTCGGAACATGTCCAAAATTAAGGCAGTAGTCAATATTGTTCAAAGCTTGGAAGCTTTGATGAGAGATATGATACATTTGCAACGATAAGTAATCTCACCAAGGCTTTTGACTGTGTTAACATCAAATACCTTTAAAAATATCACGGTACTAGAGGTAAGATTATTTAGTTCGAATCTATCAGGCAGATCTCAATACGTAGATATGTTTCGATAATGTTGAATCAAAATTGATTCCGGTGTCAAGAAGAGTTCCTCAAGAATCTGTATCAGGTCCACTATTATTTGTTATATACGTAAACGATTTACCAAGTTCCCCGGTGGAACTCGGTGTGTTCAGTTTGCTGATGATACCACTACCTTGGTTGAAGATGAGGAGAGCTTGGCACAAGCTTGTATGTCGAGTGTAAAAACTTGGTTAAACAGTAATCAACTAAAGTTAAATGAAACAAAAACCCAGAACATTCGGCTTACATCCAACAAATTTATTCCAGCTTCTGAACCAGTAAAACTGCTTGGAATGATTTTAGAATCAAGGTTAACTTAGGCATCTCATATAGATTGCTTATGCTCAAAGATCTCATCGCAAATATTCGCTTTAAACCAGTTTAGAAATTGTTTGTGTCGAAATATTCTACGAGTATTGTACTTTGCACATCTTAACTATGGTGTTATACTTTGGGGCGGAACAGCAAATGACCCAAAAGATTTGTCATTGCTAAAAAAGGCTGTGCGTATCATCGCAAATATTCAATATGGCGACCCGTGTCATGAACTGTTAAAGAAGCTGCAAATCCTTCTATATACATTTATGAGTAATTATCTCAATATTGATTTGCTGGTATCCACCCGGATATTCATAATTACATTACTCAACCTCTCTCCTACTGTCGAGATCAATTTGCGTATCGAATGGATTTTAATTTGTATAATGTATTTCAAAAGTATTATAAAGAAAAATTGGTTGGCAAGTTAAATAAGGATGCTTTCTGCCAACTAGTAAAACGGTTTCTGTTGCAACATGGTTTTTATAGTGTAAATGATTTTATCACTTTCTGCATTAACTCTTGATAAGCGTAATTTAAATTTTTTTTTCATAGTTTTTATTTAATGAGCTCTCAGTAAATATTTTGTCCTAGTTGTGTTTTAATGTTTATTTTAATTATACTCGCATTAGATAAAATTGATGAATCGTATTTTATATGATAATTTTTACTTTATGTATCTGAATGTATTAAGTAGTAAATATTGTATTTAAGGTTAATAAACTATTATATATCCTATCAAACAATCTGGTTCTTTTTTGAGTTCTTCAACCTATATGATCAGCAGATATTCATTTTGTAGTTGTTTCTTCTCCGGAAAAAATAATAGTTTTTAAGTGGAAGTGGAGATGCGCCACATGATGCGTCATGGTGCTATTCTTTAAAAAAACATCCAGTTCATTCTTGCTTTGATATACTGTACCCTCTTTTCATTACAAACAGAAATATGTTGAATAAAATAACACTCTACCGATTGATAATAAAAAGTGTACAATAAGCGCCAATACTATAAAATTTCGATTTGATCTATATAAACTACGTTTAACTTTAACTTTAACCGATAAACCTACCTATTAGGAGATGTATTAATTAAAATTCAAAGCTGGGAGTAGATATAGCAGATTTGTCTAGTCATCTTGAAGTGATTTTACTTCCTTAACCACGTCTGAAGAGTTTTTCAGTTTATAATTCAGTTTATGTTCAAGATAATCTACTGATTTAATTTTAAACGTCTTTTCTTTGTTCTAGGTACATCCACAGTAAAGAAAAACCCTTCAAATGTACAGAATGCGGCAAAGGTTTCTGTCAATCCCGCACATTAGCAGTGCACAAGATTCTCCACATGGAAGAATCACCTCATAAATGCCCAGTTTGCAGTCGATCGTTTAACCAACGGTCCAACCTCAAGACTCACCTGCTCACTCATACGGACATCAAACCCTATAACTGCTCGACGTGTGGGAAAGTGTTTCGGAGAAATTGTGATTTGAGACGACATAGTTTGACGCATAACTTGGGTGCCAGCTCGTCGGGTACGGCTCTGCCTAATCAGAATTTTAGTATAGACTCTCTTATAAGTTCGACTGTGAAAAAAGTTGATAAATGATGTAAATTTAAGTATCGTTTTAAACAAATTAATTTTAGGAGCCCATTTTTTGTAAAAGTGAACATATCATGTGAGAAATAAAGTTTTAGTGAATGTTATTATTTGTTTTTTATTTTATATTTACTCCCGACAGTCAAAGAAAATTATTCATTTTTTTTTAACAGTTCCAACTGAAGGAATTTCTATATATATAATACTACACACAGGCCATTGTTTTCTATCGCTTGCTTTCGCCTTCCAGTCCGGTATTCCTCCCTCTTTTAGGTCTTCAATGGCTTCATTATACCACCTTTTTTTTTGGTCTTCCTCGTTCCTGCGTTCCTTCTGTCTATGTCAATCATTTTTTTTGTCATTCTGGTGTATATGACCAATCCATCCAAGTATTTTTGCTCTTATTACGCTGCTCATTTCTTGTTCTCCAAATAAACCACTTTTTCTTTTTTCCCCCCTAATATCCTTCTGAGTATTTTCCTTTCCCATATGTTTACTTTATTTTCCTCTACTTTACTCATTATCCAAGTTTCACATAATTATCTATAAGTGAAATTTATTTTAACCATGATTCACAGTTCCAACACCCCTTTTTGGTCATTGTTCGGTTCGGTTTGGTATCATCGACAATTATTTATTAGAACCATGGCTCCTTCCTCAACGATTGAAGGGTCAAACATATCTTTATTCCATAGAAAATTAACTTCCATGAAGTTATTCCAAAAAATGTACAGCGGACAGATCGAGACGTAAACGGTGGGAGAACTTCGAGCTGCGTGAAGTCAGAGTCAGTGTTAGACAGAGAAAGTATTCGGAAAACAGAAAGGCAAACTGTTTATACAAGTCGGGTGATAATGCTAGCGACGATCGAAATTCGTGGGCGATACTTCTGACCGTTCACGTCTCGATCTGTCCGCTGTACCTCTTAAAAGACGGTATCCTCCATATTTTACAGTACACCCTGTATAGTGGCTAAACACTTCCAAATGGTGTAACGACTAACTTTCCAACTCCTTAGGTACTTCTCAATTCTAGGCTGATCGGTCTCCATTGTTATTTCACATAATGTCTTACCAGGTCCATCAGTCTTTTACTTTTGAGGTATATTTTTTTCTTTTATTATTTAAAGTCGGTCTATTTCTGCGACTGAGGCTAATCACCGACGCCGGGAGCACACTAACTCTAACTGGAAATTGTCCCGAACCCACTAGTGTTCCAGCAAGGGGTAGGGATCTTTATCGACCTCGGTTATCTACATATCTACATTTTACCTCGTGCTCGTTGGTATAATGATTGCGAGCTGTGATATGCTATTCTCCCTAGTAGTCTAAGGTGCACTCTAGTAGTCTAAAGTGTTTTGCTAAAGGCTGTACTCTAAGACGGTGTTCGTCCAGTGGTCACCCATCCAAGTACTAACCGCGCTTGACACTGCTTCAATGTAATTACAGTACTGGGTCGTCGCCCTACTTTTAAGGTAATTTTTTACCTCTTATCACCAGTATGGCTCGACTTTTCTATATCGAGGTAAGGCTAGTTTATGGAGTGTGCATCCATTGACTCGGAGGCTGCATCTTCAATTTAAATTTGTCAGCACAAGCTGACCTTATTTAAATGATTGGTGAATTTAAGCATATTTCTTTTTTCTTATTATCACTATCATCAGCGATTTCTTTTCCCTGTCACTTAATTTCTTCGGTCAACAAAAACTGTTTTCCATTAAGAAAGATTATTATTTAAAAACAACAACACCCCATTGAGATATAATGAAAAATTATTATGTCTAGAAGTCAAGTTTTAATATAACAATTACGGTAACTTAATAGTAGGTACTGAATCCTCCGATGCTAGTAAATTACATATTCTCAATGTCTTCGGCCAACAGTGTATTCCAATATCATTTTTCACACGAAACGAAAGTAAAACCAGACTCGGCGCTTCAAAAAGATTCTGCGGCAGAGAGTAAATCGAAGTAATCAAAAACAGTTGAGCTCAGTCTGGTTCCAGCATCTCACAGACTCCCATAGCTCTCAGCATGTTAAGCTGCCGTAGCTTAATTCTGTTAAAAAGAGCATCTGCAGCATGCAATGTTGCCAAATATAACTCTATAAAAAATATACTTACCCGGTAACTTTCTAAATTGTATATGTATGTAAATATAACTGTTAAGCTACGTCCACACCGAAAGCAGCATATAGGAACATTATGTTGCTTGTTCCTTGGACTTGCTTCTAAACGTTGCCAAAAGTTTATTTAAGTTCTTCATTGTTTACGGTTGCAACAACAAAAGTTCCTATAAATTACTTGTTTCTATATCTAGCCGCAAAAATCAAATGAAATATAGAAACATTAGTAAACATTTTTCAAGTTTCTCAACGGTATTTTTATCAGTGTGGACACGTTGTTGCTTGTTCGAATCTTGTATCGTGAAGCCGTCGCGTTGTTGCCGAGTTAATTTGATTAGTTATGTATGTATGTAGTGAGATTGGTGACGGTGTTAGTGTTGATGAAGTTAAAAAAAAATTAAAAACTTGGTGGCCTATTTTGTTAACAAATGGCTTGCCTACTAGTACCTGCAATATGTGTATCTGTTACGCCCACGAAAACACTCATTGAGCAAAAAAACGGCCGAAACGCGTTGTGGACGTTGCCGAACGACCACACACCAAAATGACATAATTTTACGCTTTGTGTCCATTCTTGTTGACCACAACGCGTCGTGGACAATGCTTAAATAGCCACGATGCGTTGTCGATGATTTAGAGAGCTCATAAACCGGTCTTTCTTGCCTAGGCTAGTCAGTGTGTTTCCGACTGCCTTCGAGTGAAGCTATGTCTGTTATTTGCGAAGTCGCTACTACGAAAAACTTGAAAATATCGTTGATAACATCAATGATCGACCGAGAAGTGAAAGAAGCGAATCGGTTGAAAGATAGCAAAACGATTCCAGCTTGTATAAGTTGGGAACCAAAGAGGGCGTGCTGGAAAGACTTTATAGTCGTAAATAATTCATCTTCGCCGATTCAAATTTTATAAACGCAGCGGATGTTCCAAGTGGTTCATTAAATTTTAGAAAAGCTTCTGCTCTTTCGTCTGGATCGAAACAAGGATTTGTCATGTGCCATTGTAAGCGTTATAGTAAAACAAAAAAGTGCAGCTGCAGTGCCAATGAGGTGTTGGGAAACTCTCAATGCCACAATAAGAGTGCCTGCAAAACAAGTCAATAGTTTTATCTACCTGCGATTTAGTTAATTATTATTGTGAATAAAGTTTCATGTAGAAATAAGCCTACAATAAAGAGTTTGAAATTTTCATTTATTTCTGTAAATTTACTTGACATATTAAAAGCATGATCGGTTTATGAGCTTTATAAATCATCCTTAACGCGTCGTGGCCGTTTGAGCTTTGTCCACAACGCGTCGTGGCCGTTTGAGCATTGTCCACGACGTTTTGTGGTCAACAAGAACGCAGACAACCCGAAAAATTATGTCTCTTCAATATTTGGTCTTTCGACACCGTCCACAACGCGTTGCGGTCGTTTTTTTCGCTCAGTGAGCGTTTTCGATATTTGGGCGTAACTTATATCCATTATCGAAACATTCACAAGAATAAGTAACCGTGATTTGGACAGAATATTCACGGAGCTTTTGCTATTGTTCCTGTTTCCATAAACAGGTTTCGGTAAACAGCAAGAAAATATTCCTCTATGTTTCTTTGGTGTGGACATACCTTCACGTCCACTTAATGAATTAAGTTAACAAGTCCTTTATTCTAACAACTATGTATTCAGTACATATAGTTTATATAATATAATTTACGTTCGAAACCCCATAAATGTTCCAATTATGTATATTTATTTTTATAATAAAGTGACTTAGCTGCAGAAACTAGAAAATGTGACTACATACAGAATTTGGCAACATTGTATGGCAGGAAAAACAAAGAGGGTGCAATACGCTTCATAAGTCTTAACCTCCATGGCTACTTGAGTATAAATCACCACTGCACGACCTCTAATGAAAAATACACCTGAGTGTTAGTTTCACGGCAAAATCTCCCGCCAGGAGGGTAATAAGATCCGTAGGAGGGCGCTCAGTTCGCTACCTACATCCATCAATAACGATTACCAAATATTAATGTATTTACCGTAAAAACAATAGTCATGCTCTCGATTTTCATTTGTTAAACTAGAACTGACAGCAAGGTATTAGTACCCTGGGTTCACAAAATAAATATTAATACTTTTTTTGGTGCTGTCATTAATAATTTTCAAATGTTTCGAACTTTTAAGAGTCATCGTAGACTAACCGACATCATATTTAAAATATTTCCTTGTAATTTTTTTTGTGTATCAAAAACAATGCATTTATTCAATAAACAGGTTTTATGAAATTGTAGAAGGAGCAATTTTAAAGGAAACGGAACCGTGAATCATGATCTTCAGATTAATTTGCATCACTTTTTATTTAATGGTATACGAGCCTATTTTTTTGGTCGCCCTATAGCCTGTTGACTTATTATTATACTCCCACATTCAATCCACTTTAATCCTGTACCGTGGAGTGAACTTTATGGGTCCATTGGATATTTCTGGTGAAACTTAGACCTCCGAAAACTGCTGCTTACAGCTCAGATCTCAGTTATTCAGCCCCATTTTATGCAGGTGATTTTTCACCTGCACCTATTGGACATGTTAAGATCCTTAGGCGATTCTTATTGATATTTGGTAGTTCTTCGGTTGGTTTAACATATGTAGCTCCTATAAAACGATTACTTGCTATGAAGTGTTCTTCCACTGTAGTCTACGTTGGCTTTGTATCCATTTTTTGTGGTTTAAGAACTGGTCTTTTTTCCGCAAATTCATCATCTTGTTCATTTCCGGAAATTTCCTTATGTCTTTTTTTAGTGTGGTCTCCCAGTTCATTTGATTCTTTCTGGCATTCATCTACCAACCTGGATGTTACGTTAGGCTTCTCCTATGAGCATTCGTTTTTCCTGGTACATTGAAGGATAGCATAAATCTCTGCCTGATCTACAGAAGTAAGTTTTCCTAGTGAAAAGGAACATCTTGTGTTCGTTATTTCACTACACATTCTTGCTTCTGTTCGTTCCCTAGTCTTTGACCCGTTTAGGTACTGTCCCACCTCAAGAAAACTTCAGTCTTCTTGTGTCTTAACAGATCTTTCTGTGAAATGACCCTACCACTTTTTGAGAACTGTTTTGTAATCATATCTAAAATGGATTAACTGATTATGTCGTTGATTAATATGTGATCTGGCCAATTGTTTTATTGATCAGGCTGTTTTGCAGCCTAAATAATTCCAAACTTGCTTCTCTCATTATCGGAGAGTGTATTGGGGAAAGGCTTAATAAAGCTTCTAGTGCTGCAGTTTGAATTCCAACCTAAAAGAAGACAGAAAGCACTAGTAAAGCTGGAATATTTTATTTGTATCTTTTATTAATCATTCCTTGTTTTTGTCTGGTGTTACTTTTTGCGTTTTCTTGGAATTTCTTCGTTAATTCTGTTCAAAGTTTGGTGATTACTGAGGCAGAAGACAAGCTGATTGTTTCTCCAACATACTCTAGCAATATGTATACTGTTAAATACTGAAAAACATTCGCAGTTACGTAGTTCTGAAGTTTTTTGTAAAATATTTTGTTTTCAAATCAATAAAACACACATGAAAGGTCGTCCCTGGGAAGCTGGAGTCGAAAAAATATTTGGCGATGACCAGGAAAAGCCTACGTTTAACGGTAGGATTTCTGACCGGCCACTGTCAATTAAGGAAACACCTCCATACAATGATGCTAGTGGACACACCTCTATGCAGGATGTGTGAACAGGAAGATGAATCTGTCAGGCATGTCTTATGCGAGTGCCCGGAGTTATCGTCAATAAGAGAGTGTGTGTTCGGTGAGTCTTGGCCTACACCTGCCGATATAAAGGAGATGTCTCCTAGTGACCTGCCCATCTTTTTGGAAAGGACAGGATGGTCGATGACCTAGGAAGACAACTCCTCGGGAGGATGTACAATGGGTCACATGTGGCCTAAGTGCTGTGAGCCTACACTCACCCTCCCTACTCTACAGATACAGAGTCGTATTAACTTAAAATTAAATCCAAAATTTCCTGACAAACTTAACGAGAATATACATAGTACTACCACTGGTTCCTGGTAGAAGTCCTGCTTATGACCGACATCTAGATATTTATGATGATGCTTCAAATTATATTTTCAGATGCGCTGCTATTTGAATCATTTTAAATTAGATTAAAAATGAACTTATTACAGTCGTTAGTGACGTGGGCTGAGAATGAAATAAACCTTGATTTATTGCTCCACCGTATTTAGGAATAAACTATAGATATTTAATAAAATATAACATATTATTATAATATGTCATATTTTACATATTTGTGTTTTATCATCAACTGGCCTATCTTATTAGTATTTACAAAAAGGTCCGGGAAGGCGATGATTTAAAATCGATGTCATTTTCAGGTTGTAGAATTTGTTGTGTCACTGTACTAAAACAGTAGGTATACGAGGGTAATGAATAAATTTGCATATATTAAACTGTTTATGATTTTGATTACAGGGTGTATCTTATATAGTTCTAAAGTGGGTATATCCATTTAATTATATTAGATTATAATTGATTGGTGAAGGCTGAGATGACAATTAACATCTATGTATCATGCGTGACTCTATTCTATTACTAATTCCAAGATAATCCGATGCTTTTGATTAATTTTTCGTTTTTTTCCTGTAGACTATTAAATTTCACTTTGGGGTGCGTTTATGTTGGAGCTACGATATACCGTTTATGGTGAAGCTTCGACAATAGCGACGATCTCTGCTTTGTAGTACAATACACGTGAAGAAGCCATTGGGAGGTTGATCAAACCAATCGATTGAAGATATTTTTTTTAAATGAGTGATTCTGAAGAAGATATACTTTTAGATTCAAATTCATGTTATATTGTTAAAACAACAGAAAAAAAACGCAAATTCTCTGTACACCCTATAAATTCAAGAAGGTACATGTTTGGAGAATTCATATAAACAATTAAAGGAGCACCCTGCAACGATTATGGAATATATGAGGATGAAAATAGAAACCTTTGACTACATACATTCGCACATCTATGACAGAGTTGAGAAAAGATGGACAACTTATCATAGTAGATCAATTCTATACGAAGAACGACTAATGATTACATTCAGGTAAGTAAACATAGTCTTATTTTACCAAAAAATGTATTACAAAACATAATGCAGAACATAATCAGACACTAGAGTATTGGTACAAATATTTCACTGATTAAACTATCGACATCCATGCCGACCACACTTGATATAAAAGCAAAGAAAATAGACTAAACAATTAGCGCCGCTCTTATCGCTGCTCGTCTGCCAAGCATGTCTCAACGCGTCGCTCCAATATAAACACCTGCATATAAAATAATGAAATCATTTTCTTTGCTTCGCTAGTATCGCCGGTCTTATCGTTTATCGCAGCTCCAACATAAACGCACCCTCAGTCTCTGTTGTTCTGCAGTTCCCACTAGGTAAGTGCTTCACTCATTTTATAAAATTGGTATTTTTCAGGCTCTCATCCCGTTAGGAATTAAATAACTATAGTCTATCAAAATTTTATTCACGTCCCATAGAAGCAATAAGACCAGGACCAAAGCTAAATACGCAGACTAAGAACACCGAGGACAAATATGCAACACCGTAAAAAACGATAAATAGTATATTGGGCAACAAAGAACACACGAGATAAAAGTACTTTCCCCACATGTTGCACACTATATTTTTTCTACTACTGCAAAAATTCAAAGAATACAAGTTAAGTAACTTAATATTTATTTTTATGGTCAGTAAAACAAAAATAACACTGAAGTATCCTATCTCTAAACTGTTAAATAATATATCAATGTTATTTCTTATACTGATAGTACTTCGTAACATTGAATATTGTGACCAAAGTGTAGACGCCTTCAATTTTTTTGACAACTCTTTAAAATATACCAAAAGTACACTTTCCGAAAAAGATTTTATTTTTCTATTTCTTCTCCACTCCATACATTTTTCGTATGCCAATTCATACTTTTTTCTTGAAATTTCCGGCAACAAATCTAAAGTTACTTTTGCAGGTTTTTCCAATATATCTGGCGGAGTATTATTAAAATGTATATGTCTTGTTAAACTAATATTTAATGGAAATTGGGATTTTTATTAAAGCACGATTGAAACTAACTTTCAGAATTTAAAAACTTCTAATTCAATCTGACAGTTTTGTGACAACTAAGTAGGTATTTAAAGATGACAGTAGCCTACTAAGTTTTTGTCGATTCCATTGAATTCTCCATATAAATGAACGTGGCATGGCAAAGTGTCGCGAGAAATAATATTTCTCACAGTATGTGAAATATTTGGTTTTGAAATTAAGTAAGGGATAAAAAATACGTTAATTTCCATAGCAGTTGTAGGAAAAATAGTTTTCCGGAGGCCTGAGCCAAGTTACAAAAACAGAAAACGTAGGCGAATAGCGTGGAGACGCTTATGTCAATGTTAAACGACTTTTGCTATAAGGAATTTGCAGTTTCTTCGGAATCGAAGCATTCTAATGAAATACACTTGAATCCCCGTATCTTAAAAGCTATGATTTTTGTATTTAGTTGTATCATTATTATTAGTTCGCCATTATTATCATTACCGGGTTTAATTGCTTCAAATTATGTATATTTTTTCAATGCAGTAAATAGAAGAATTTTAATTAAAACTAAAAACAGCACATAATTTTGACAAATGATGGGCTATTCTTCAATAAGCAACACATATATGAATCTAATTTAAACACTTGGACTCATTTTAAAAAACAATCAATTCTGTTCATAATTAAAAAACCAATTTTAAAAAGAAAAAGAGCTGAATATCCCAATCCATCAATAAGAATTATTTTGAACAATTTTCTTAACGCACTTGACGAGCTCTAGACCAGTAACAAAGATTTACTGATTTATTTCTAGTATAGGGTGATTCAAGGAAGCGTTAGAGATACACTATCTAATAATAGCATCAAACCATGGTATAGGTACTCGTCGGTTTTTCGGTTACCAAAACTATACCTGCATCTTCAATAAAACCGTTTTCTCCTCTTGCATGCACGATTATATATCTTGCCATAATTTTCTCATCTGACCTTTGCTAAAAATTCACGTCTTATTCAAAACCTTTGGTCCATAGAAGCTGGTACCTTTTTCTTCGGAATATTTTCTAGGAAAGTGTAACCTCTTGTAACCTGTAACCTGACTGACGGTTTCAAAACGGACACTGGTACTGGCGCTGGAATATACGGTCCATCCCCCAGATGTGACATTAGTCATTCACTGGGAGTAAATACCACTGTATTCCAAGCAGACTCATGTCTGAGAGAAAACATAAGGAAGGGATACAGCGGTAAAAACATTCTTATCTGCTCAGACAGTCAAGCGTCAATCAAATCACTTAATAGTAGTACAATAAAATCCAAAATTGTCTGGGAGTGCTTAGAAAACGTTAAAAAACACAGTGCCACAAATAAGGTAACCCTGAAATGGGTGCCAGGTCACAAGGGTATTGAAGGGAACGAAAAAGCAGACGCCCTAGCACGAGAAGGATCGGCAACCGGCTACACCGGCCCTGAACCGGCAACCGGTGTAACAAAGGCTTCGGTAAGAACCACATTAAACCAGTGGGTGCACAAACAACACCTCAAATACTGGCAAACAATTCCGAAGCTCAAACACAGTAAACTGATGGTTAAACAACCCATACCAAAACTTACTGAAGAAATCCTGAAGTTAAATAGGAGAGATATCAGGCTGGTAACCGGCCTTATAACCGGACACTGCGGCCTGAGAAAGCAGCTTCACACAATGGGGATCTTCCAAGAAGAACCTACATGTAGATTATGTGGTGAGGAGGACGAGACAGCCACCCACATAATTTTCGAATGTAAGGCTCTACGTTGGTGGAGGTATAGACAGATAGGGCCGGATGACCCTATATACAACCTCACCAAAAGAGATACTGTGAAGAGACTTCTAGATCTCATAAAGGTCACAAATCTTCTCACGGACTAGCAGACAGACAGGACAATACAATAAGCCAACGGCTGCAGTGTTGGGGCCCACTAACCCGGCCTGTTTTCGTCTGTTAACCAACCAACCAACCAACCTGTAACCTCTAGTAACTTTTTGTTTCATACAATTTATAATAATTAAACATTACAGGAGCCATGAGAACAACACCAACTACGGCAATGGAATTAATTACAAGAGTTTGCGTTAATGGCCATGTTACGATTGCGCACGGCTGGTGTAAACCCCGAAGTAGGAATGTGTCAATTAAGACTGCGACTATGGCGGGAAGCGCTTACTGCTCTACCTCTGCTGCAGGCGGCCAGTGATGCAATTGAATCCAAGTTTGTGTTTAATAAACCCTACAAAATACATATAAAACAGAACACAGAGTCAGATGCTGCAAATGCAATACGCATATATAAAGACGGCTCAAAAACCAAAGAAGGCTCAGGACGTGGAATTTAGTCCTGATCACTAAGCTTAAGGATTAAGTGGGGAATGGGGAAAAAACACCAGCGTGGTTCAAACAGAACTGGAATTTCTGACAAAAGCATAGTAATCTGCACTGATAGCAGACAAGCTCTACTAGCCTTGAACAGAAAACGTGTTACATCAGGGCTAATATTAGAGTGCCATCGAGATTTAGCTAACGCCTCGGTAGATAACAATATTATCCTGAGGTGGGTTAAGGGGCACGACAGAAGCAAAGGTAACATCATTGCTGACTCTTTAGCCAGGGAAGCTGCTGGACTGAGAATACTTTTGTACCCGGCGACACCTACGGCCTGATGAATTCGACACTTGTGGAACTAGCTAAACGTTACACCCATATTCAATATCTAAAGAGATGGGATGTAATCAAGGGATGCAGTCTTGCCAGGATCACCCTGGGCGACCCTGGGAAGCTGGAGTCGAAAAAATATTTGGCGATGACCAGGAAAAGCCTACGTTTAACGGTAGGATTTCTGACCGGCCACTGTCAATTAAGGAAACACCTCCATACAATGGGGCTAGTGGACACACCTCTATGCAGGATGTGTGAACAGGAAGATGAATCTGTCAGGCATGTCTTATGCGAGTGCCCGGAGTTATCGTCAATAAGAGAGTGTGTGTTCGGTGAGTCTTGGTCTACACCTGCCGATATAAAGGAGATGTCTCCTAGTGACCTGCCCATCTTCCTGGAAAGGACAGGATGGTCGATGACCTAGGAAGACAACTCCTCGGGAGGATGTACAATGGGTCACATGTGGCCTAAGTGCTGTGGGCCTAACTCACCTTCCCTACTCTACAGATGCAGATGGATAAAAAAACGGCCTTGGGCTATTTCTCCGAAATAATACTTGTTCAATTTAAATTTACTATTCTTATATTTATGTTTTCTGTTTATTCCAAATATGTCATCATAAATTATCTGAAAACCATAAAATTTTCAATTAGCTACCCCGACAAGTGGTCTAAGTCTACATTGGAAATAATCCATTCCGAAAAAAAATTTGTTCTAATTTTTTATGCATTCACGAGGCGTTCCTAAGCCACTGGTTAATTACACGGTAAACCCTAAAACGATTTCCACTCATCGATCTGACAGTTCATTGCCTCTGGGATCACTTTAGAACATATATTATGGGTCCATTATTGAGATCCTTAACTTTGTAGCCATTGTGTCGACCAGTTAATATCCGCAATTATACTAAAATATTTAAGTTTCATATTTTTAGCAGGTGCCTTTATATTTTTTATACTTCCTATTCAAAATATTGCAGATCACATTCCTACGCTGTTTTATGTTCTCACAAGTTCTCACATCACAGGTTAACAATAGGTGTAGGAATAAATTGAAGATACAATAATATTTATAGTGTAGGTGTGTGCATGTAATTAATATAAGGCATAAATCACAGCAAACTTTCTTGTAGTACGCTTTCATTTGCTCCTTTAACAAACTTTCTAAACTTCTTGAAACTCCTTTTCGTTGAGTATTTTATTTTTGGCTATGTTAATTCTTTGTTTATTTTTTTGTATCAGACAAACAACTTCTAGAATGAAAATTCAAGTAACAGAGAATTTTTTCTGTTATAAATAATTATCTACTTGGCCAACGCACTACCACTTTTCATATAGATATCTAACTACTTTATTTTGCAAAACAAACACGGTATTTACAGAAAAGAACAACATATTTCAATTAAGACTATCAGAGAACGATATACCAGGTGTTCTAAATAAGTTATATCCTGATTACTCTTTTTTTTCTTTCAAAACTTTTTTAATTTATAAGTAACTATGTCTTTCTCAGCAAGTTTTTTTAAAATTATGGTCCCTACCTGACACTTAAAAACTCGACGACTAGACAATCAATAATATACAGAATATTTTTTTTTTTTCACTACATTTTAACAAGCTTATATCAGCTTCGCTTGTATGTTTGACCGATGACAATTAGTAATAAAATATATGTTGTTATTCAATCTTGTAGTTATTGTATAAAAAAATGTATGAGGTATATTATCGTTTTTGCTTGAAACGTTCTACTAGAGCAAATACACTAACTGGCTAAGATGACTAAAGCGCCTGTTTAGTAAACAGGAGACCGCCAGTTTGAATCTCCGCAGCCTCATGTTTTCTTAAAATTGTTATATACCTAACGAAGTTAGATGTTATGAATATGAATCACAACGGCAAAATCAATTAGCTAAATAAATTATATTACAGTAAAAGTCACGAATGTTTCTCGATACGTCATGACTCCTAAATACCCGAATCAAATCAATAAGACAGTTTTCACCAGCGGCGCATCATTGTTAGAGGGTTTGGCATGTATTTCTGGTGATCTAATTGTGAGAGGAAATAAATAAAACATATAGCTAGACTACAATTTGGAATTCTACAAATAAATTGTTACAAAACTTACCTCTTAAATGGCATTTAACGGAAGAAGTGGTCCGCCATTAGCCAATTCCTTTTGGAAATATTCAAGTAATTTTCTAATACTCTCACGTTTATTTTCGTCCAAACGTTTACCAGGCATATTGTCGAAAAATATCACAATAAATGTAAATGAACTTTACCTGTTTAAAGTAATGACAATGACGACGAACTTCAATGGTGACAGAATGATTTCCGCATAGTGACGTTTCGCTTTTTAAGTACAATAGTTGTCACAACACAAGACAGAGTGTCAAACCGATAAAGACTTAATGGCGTAACTTAATTCAGGCACAAAAGACATGATTTTCCATTTTAATTTGACATACGCGGTAGGTGATATCCACATAAAATTAGAGTGTCTTTGATACATTCAGGGAAGTATGACGTAAGGAGAAACATTCGTGACTTTTACTGTACCTTCACTTTTATCTATGTATGTATGTTTGTAACAGACACTTTTGGACTCGATTTTGACCCAATTTAAACAAACAGATTCAATTCAAACTTGTACACATGTCAAGGACCGATGACAATACAATATAGTAATAAAATAAAGGGTGTTCCATTTATAACGAAATCTTTAAACTCGACTTTTATCCAATTTAAACGCTTAGATTAATTCGAAATTTTGAACACTCGTCAAGAACCGATGCCAGTACAATACATAGTAGTAAAATATAGTGTTTCATTTATAAAGCCGCCATTAAACTCGATTTTTACCCACTTCAAACTCTCGTATTGTTAAACAGCTGATCTGGATTGCCTAATAAATAAAAAATCTACACTTTAGCTACATCACAAAATCTTGTTTTGCCTTTTAATAGTCTTTACTACCTTTACCTTCACTACCGTTACTACCTTTACTACCTTTACTACCTCTAGAGACCTGAGTACGAGTATAATTTAAAAGTCCATTTTATTTTATAATTTACTTAGTTTAGTGTTAGATATTTATTTATTTAGTAGGTATAGCAATAAAAATCCGTGGTGAACTGTTGGAGAACCGACTGAAAGACCAAATCTTCCGGCCAGCATTACAGGAGAGAAGACAGGGTACTGGTAAGTCGTTTTCCAGTTTTTTTCTGTTAATACGTTGTATATATTTTTTTGTTGTTGTTTCTTTAAACACTGTGGCTAAATTACAGCTCTAGCTCAGCTTTCAGTTTTCTTGAGCTATTGCTCGAGAATGATCCTTCGAGTTATTTTTATATAAACAGTATTTAAACATCGTCGATACGAATAGGGAATATTCCAAACAAGAAATCTGGATTATTTATTGAATTGAAAATATAATTGAACACTAAATGTTTTCTGAATTTTTCAAGTTTATAAGATACGTTATTAATTGAAAACATTTTGAAATGTTAAAAAAAATGCGAGATGTAATTCACACCGTAGTTAAAATACGATAAAATACTTCTGTGAGATACTTGATCCGCAATTTCTCGAGTAAAAAACACCACCATGGGTGCTTAATATTAACTGTTACAATATCGGCATAGCAATTCAACCGTCGGTTATACTAATATAACACCGGGGAGGTGTTTTCCAGTGTTCATGACTAATGTTTAATGTGTTTCTGTGTAAATATTTCTTGATATAAAATCAAATCATGTATAGAGATGTCCATAAGTTTGCATGTTAACTGGCAATCGTACGTGTAAAATACGAACTATATGACAAATGTAGTGGTCGTTTCTCTGTAGATATCGTGTTTAAACATACTGCAATAAAAGTATCCTTATGATTTTTATTTTTGGCATCTTGGGTGCCTGGTTTCTTTTTTAGGATACATTCACACGAAGTAAGAGATAAATATTGTGCCATGTTTGGTAGCAACATACTCGCTGCTAACTTTATCGTGTCATCACAAGATATAAATGTTTTGAAAGCGAAATAATCATAATTTGTTTTTTATAATTTTTAACCATGATACCGGTGTATGCTGTTAAGTGTCAAGGAATAAATTTTGATATCATTCTTAAATTCTTACATGAGAAGTTGATTACATAACAATGTAGGTATAATAGCTAAAATAGTGATTTTTTCGAATTAACTTTTCGATAAAATATCACATATCTTATGAAGGGTATCCAGCTTTTCATTGGCATTGTATCAACATAGAGAGACCTACAATCGACTGTCTGTATGTGATGGTAATCTGGCCTCAGTGCTGTGGAGGAGCGAGTACTAGCTAAATCTGTAAGACTACAAGCCTGCCTGGCGATTACGGGTGCAATTCCCAATTCGCAATTCGGCGGAACTGGACATCCCTACAAATCCACGGAACGTAGACTGGCTGTACACAACTGTGGTGAGACCGTTGGTCACCTTTGAGGCCTTAGTCAGAGGAAAGCCGAATTGGAGCTATCAAAACTTCAGAGACCTGTCTGTCTGTGCATAACGGGTTCTATGAGAAGCAACCCGACTGCGGCAATAGAAGCAATTCTCAATCTTCCGCCTCTTGCTCTGCACGTTAAGGCGAAAGCGAGAACGGCTGCATACAAACTAGAATGCAATGGGAACTGGAATGAAGGAACCAACACCCATAGTCATTCCAGAATCACAGATGTTATCACAAACTCGCTTCTTGAAATGATAAGTGATATCATGTTGGCCACAATTAACGATAACCAACCTTACCATATTCACCTAAATTGGGATGGGCTGGGATGCAGTCAGGAAGGAACGTTGTTGTGGTACACAGATGGATCTGAGACTGACATTGGAACAGGAGCTGGAGTCCATGGTGATAGACCCAGGTGCAATATCCACGAATCGTTGGGGAATCTTGCATCTGTATTCCAGGCAGAAATCTACGCTATCGACATGTGTTTGCAATTGAATATCTAAAGGGGGTATAGATGCCAAAAGATCCTTATACTCTCTGATAGTCAGGCAGCACTTAAATCTTTAGCATGTCCCCAGATCAGATCTAGACTGGTCTGGGGCTGTCTACAAAAACTATTAACTCTGGCTAACCATAATAGAGTTTCTCTTAAGTGGGTCCCGGGGCACAAGGGCATTGTAGGTAATGAAAAGGCAGACATCCTAGCAAAGCTAGGGTCTGAGACTGCATTCACTGGTCCTGAACCAGTATTTGGGATATCTAAAACTGCTGCACGTGGTGGTATAACTCGGTGGACTCAAACTATACATCAGTCGTACTGGAGACACGTGCCAAAACAGGAACACAGCAAACTCCTGGTCAAAAAAACCCTCGGAGACGCTACCCTAAGGAAGCACATGCATACAATCGGCATATATAGGGAGGGACCTATCTGTCGGTTGTGATTGGAGATATAGACTCCTAGGACTAGAACATCCGAGGGAGGATCTCTTCAAGAAGGACCTAGTGAAAAGACTGTTGAGTCTGATAAGGGCTACTGGTCTCTTCACATAAACGGCACAACCAAGATTACAAAAAGCATAAAAGGCTAAGGTGCCGAGGACTCTAAGCCTCTGAACCAATCAATCAAACTGATACTGAGAGATTGGTTTATTTCTCATACAAACTAGATTCAAACTGAAGCCTTCCATCTGACCATCTAATTTTTTGTGCGCATGTTATAGCATTTTCGGTGGATTTCTGTATATTTGGTATAAACTTCCTCCTCAAGGCACAATTTTAATTTTGAATTCATAGTTCTGCAAGCTGACCTCTAGTCACACTATTTTTATAAAGATGTACTGTACAGTAACCGTTTGGCTTTTACGTACAGTATTAATAATAATACTAATAATCAATTTTGAATGAATTATAAAATAAAATGGTAGGTACACCCAGTTATTTACAAACAGTGATTTATCGACAAATACATAACTTTTACCTGTCTCATATATTCCCAGTCCCAGTTGTTGCCCTGTCATTTTCGAAATATATTTTAAGCCACTTAATGCCTTCTGAATATGTTTCAAATTATCTAAAATAATCAATGCCCATATTAACATTTTATTTCCGGATACCCGCATATCTGTCAGTAGAACAATTTAGGAAATGTTTACGACGACCGAAATTATCATACTGTTTCAAATGTCATTTTTTGTAATATTTCTGAAAGCTAGTGGGCTGGACCGGCGTAATTAAAGTAGTAACATTTTTTTTTAAATGTGCTTGATTAGCATTTGAATTGGGGTTTATTATATTTTAGACGAGGGTGACCGGCGGTTGAATTCTTTACTTAATTAAAATCTGGAATTTATTTACTTTTTGTATATATATATATCAGTTTACGAGATGAGATTCCTATAAATATAAAAAAACATAATCTGGTTTTTTGTTGTTACTTGTAAAAGGTTGTCAAAATGGCGCCTGCGACTTGAATTTCGTCTAAAATCATTAAAATTCTCGTCTTAAATTGATATTTTTATATATGGTAGCGTTCCAGATAATATATACGTAAATGAATTATTAGCTAAATAAACAGTAATTTTAAAAATTCTCGAAACTTGTCGTTTTCCAATTTACTGTTTTTCAAAATAATAATTTATAATTTAGGGTGAATAACATTTAAGTGATGACATCAGTAGAAATATACAGGGTGAGTTATAAGGAACTGTACCTAGTTCGTTTTGTTTCGAAAGAAAAAATACAGTCTAACCTTTATTAAAAAAAATACAATAAAAAAATTAAAAAAAAATAAAATAAAATAAGAGAAAACAAAAGAAAATAAAATAAAACAGTTAAAATTAACGAACTTATTTACATAAATCTTTTTTTTCGAAACAAAATTTTGATAATTCGGTAAAATAACAATTTCGATAAATCATTAAAGAAATGTTGTATTGGTTGATGTTTTAGTATTCAAAACATCCCTTTTGAAAGCCAATTCGAAAATGAAAAAAAATATTTGTATTATTAAAAATATATCACGAGTTATGGTACCTACTAATAATTATTAAAAATGGATTTATATTTTTTTAAATTTATGGTTTGTGCTGCTAAACTTTTCATTTAGTTAAATTTGATTTTTTGTATACACAGATTGCGAAAATTACATCGGAACCCTCGCCTCGGATTACCCAAGTACGACAAGGATATATGAAAGAGAGAGAAATAATCATTGTGCGCGGTCATCACTTTGTTTCATCTTAGTGGTGTATACTTATTTCCCGAGACTGGCTGAATGCTCCTTTACTGAGAGAATTCACTAGTTGGTGGTATAACGGTGGTATTCAGTATGCTCCCAACATAGAAGGAGTGAGGGTGTTAAAGAAATAAAAAAATACAATCGTTATTACGTAACCTGTACATCTTAAAATTAATTTTTGTCAACATGATCATTTCAGACCAAGTTGACAATTTCTAACTACAATAGGATATTATTTTAGTCATTGTAACTTGAAAATAAAACAGTATTTCTTGAGAGAATCATAATTAATAAACTAAAAATCCCTTCCATTAATAAATTAAATTGAAAAAATAAAATAAGTAGGTACACCTATTCTAAACATAAAATATAAACTTTCTGAAAAAATAAAAATAAAAATCCATTCTAAAGGTAAACATGTTTTGTTTTACCTATTGTGCATTACTTCGAAAAAAAGTCAACGATAACGAGACAAAAATATCATTTGTACAAATTAATCTGCGCTTTTGGCAACCTGTGGTTAAAATAGGGGGGCAATGAGCATTCGGCCAGTCTCGGGAAATAAGTATACACCCCTAAGGTGAAACAAAGTACACGCCTTAATGACCGCGCATAATTATTCTTTATCTCTCTTTCAGCTGTTTTTCTGTCGTACTTGTGTAATCCGAGGGTTCCGATGTAATTTTCGCAATCTGTATTTGTATGTGTTCAAAATAACGGAAATAATAACAATAATAATAAGAAATCTAATTCAGGTATAGATTAAACATGGTTTTAATACAAAACAACAATTAAATATAGAATTAATAATAAATTGCTTGTAATTAAAATAGTTTACAGAAAACCCAATCGATTTTTAATTTTAGTCATCTTAAAAATTTTGGCGCCCCTCAAAATTTGCCCTTAGCCTAAATCCGCTACTGAAATAAATACGCCATTTTTATTGTCTATTGGTGTACTTTGTAAGATCCTTATCAGAGTTTTGATAAACCATATACAAGGTGAAATTTTTTATATGAACAAAACGAACTAATTTCTTAAAACCGGCCCAGATTTTTTTCTAGTTTGAATAAATCAGTTGATTAGTTAACGGTTCACCAAAATATGAGAAAAATCGAAATTACCGTTCAAAAATTATGATCAAAAGAAATATCAGTCAAAATTCTCAGCTACCTCTGTATATTATTAAAATATGGAAGTAGACACTTTTGAATGGCCATATGACATTCTCTATACGAGCTAGGAGTATGTACAGTTCCTCATGACACCCTGTGTAAAAAATAGAGATACTGCTCCTAAAAATATGTGTGATTGCTCATGTCTAGACAAAAATTTAGTAGCACATAATTTCGAATATTATAAACAAATAAAGATGAAAACAAAGTATCAGCATTTAAAAAATGAAAAAAGATTTCCAGTTAAAAGGTTCCAATTATTTATAATTTCAATTCAACGCTAAAAATAGGTCTCCTCGAGTATTTTGTGTATGCGGGCGCAAATAATAATTTTAATTTAATAATTAATAATTCATTCGTTGACTTAATAAAACTTATCGTGTGCTTAAATGTGTATGAAATGGTTGATTAAAATTAATGACTTGATAAAAAAACGCAGTACGAGTAGCCTCTAACTCGAACAACAATGGAAAAAACAATTATTATTAGTTTTGGTAACCACGGGAATCTGGCAGTTTTTTCTCTATGAAGGTCATCAAAACTAATCAAGTGGCTGTCTTACTCTTCTGTGATTAATAAATCCAAGAAAAAAAAAAGAACGAAATAATCAGGGTAGGAGCTGAAAAGCATGTTGAGGGCAATAAAACTATATAAAAAAATCTTAAAGCAAAAGATCATTGAGTCTATTGAAATTAAGTATTTTTAAATAATAATCGAATATATGAAAAATGTGAAAATACGTATATTTAGTTTTAAGAGAGGATAGAGAACCCAAAATATCTAGCATACATTTTGTCAGTTGCTTCTTCGTTAGTGAATGGTCCCAATGTAGTCTTGTTATTATAAAAAGCCGAATTAATCTAAGAATGCACTTCCTTGGGATTAAGATAATTTACAACGAGTATTGCTAGTATCAGCCAAAATAAAAACGGCATCTTTTGGTAACGTCAGCAACTACGCTTTTACAGGAGGATGTGAAATAAATCAATTGGGTCTACGTGATGTGATGAAACTTAATGTTAATCGGCGTATTCTACTGCGACCTGCTCAGATCAATTGTTTTCCTTGGACTCCCTTTTTACGTAGCAAATCAGCCTGGAGACTGAATCTTTTATGTAAGTTTTTGCCGGCTGCTTATGATCACCTAGTACAAGAAACCACACATTCGCCAGGCAGGATGTGCCTGAAGTTTTCTCTTCTAGGAGACAGAATCTGCACATGACTTTGTCTGCCAACCCCACTAGCTTTTCGAGCTTGCTAAGCTTACAGTGCTCTGTTAAATACCTACTGCGTCTAAACTGTTTTGCGTGTCTCTGCCCTGGTGAGATAATTTACAATTTTAGAGATTTCTTGCCTCAGAAAGGTTCCGGTGAAGTGACTGGCATTGATGAACATTGTCTGGCCGGTTCACCGGCAGTTAGTTGCCAATATGATCCTTGTGCTTTGGTACCAGGCTACAATGACCTTGCAATGGTTTACGAGTGCGTGGAAGGCACCTATGTAATCCCTTACTAGCTTAGAGTTGACCTTCATGTAATCAATGCAGACTTCCAAAAATTACATAAATAGGAATACAAATTTCACAGGATAAAGTAGGTGTTACCGTCATTTTAACGTTTTTGATATTATGATTTTGTTTTAATGGAAAGAACCTATGTAAATAAATAAATAAATATTATTTGAGTAAGCGTCCAGGCAAAAATACCGAAGTACGTCCTTGAAAGTGGTATCAACAAGGGAATTGTTCTTTAATTTTTTGGTCATTAAACATGGGGCCAAGCGGCTTGTTCTACAGTGTAAAATATGCCAATTAGGAGCAACTCAACGCAACGGGGGGTAAACATCAGAATGATGGTTCTCTTTGCAATATATTATATTGAAAGATGGTTAGGAAAAATTTAATGGATGTTAATAAGTTTGGGAACTGAAGAAGACTGCATTCGAGCTTAATTGAGTCACGACAGTCTAAGAGACGACACGATTTTTAACAATAATCAATAATGCTCCTTACAGCATGCGAATGTCGAGTGTCTATAGATATATTGTTACTTTTTTGAATATAATATGTAGACAAAATTATTTTAAATATACCAGGCGCAGCCAAAAATTAGCCAAACAATTGTAGCATTTAAAAATCCACTTTTTTGTTCGGTAAACTCATGGTATTGCGGTGTGTTTGAAAAAAGTGAATTTTTTTTTTCGGAACGTAATCAAATGTTTTCGAATTAAGTGAAAGAAACAACAAAATACTGAGAACTATCAAGAGAGCTGCCTCCAGGAATGAAATGAGAAGTAAATATATTATAGAAGAATTATTAGGAATAAAAGATGCGGTTGGATTGACAAGAGCATGAGAGTGATTTTGGAAAGAGCAGGCTCTAAACTTACATGAAGGGAGATAGTTGGAGTGGTCTAGAACTGAGAAACCGGACACCCGGAGACCAGTGAGCAGCCACCAACAAGATGGTATGAAAGTTGGACCTAATCATCACAGAAAGAGTTCAGAAAAAGTCTTGACGACATAGACCAAGGAAGAAGAAAAAGAAGAACATGTCTACTGACATTTAACGATCATATCTAGTAAGATAATTGACATAGTAATTTGAGTTAATTTTGAAAAATCTCCCTATATCTCGAAAATTAAGCTTCCCGAAGATCTGGTTGAACTACGGGCTGTTTAGCAAAAAAAGAAGTCATGATGTCTAAACTACTTATTTTATTTCTACTCAAATTTTCGAGATACCCTGCAAAACCATCCGATTTGGGACAACGTTTACTTTCATATAGTGTAAATTTAGTTTTAAATTTTTCGAGTGGCAATTACTCTTACAGCCAGTTTCACAATATTAGGTTACCTCATGGGTAAGAAGTAACCATCGGCTATGACAAAATTTAGGTTTCACAATATGTGGTAAAGGGTATAAGTGTAAGTTAACTATTAAAATATTTAACTACAACCCAAAGTACGGGTAACTAAGGAAATCTAATTTATGGTTGTCAACTACATCAACTGTCAAATTTTAAAACTGTATATTCTTATTTTTAATTACAAGCAATCAGAAATATTAACAATTACGATGTTTATGTCTAAAGTAGTGACGATGAAGACAGACGGCCAAAAATTATTGTATACAGCAGTTTATTTAAAAGAGCTTGTAATTTATAAATTGCCCAATTATTGTGCTAGTTATGGACAATTTTTTTATTTATTAGAAAAGTTCTTTTGATTTTTTGTGAGATAATATTTTAACTTTGATGTTTAGTGCCTCAATATTATTGAAAATGATATTCTTGTTAAGAAATTTTTGGTGTCAACAAAAAATCAAAAGAACCTTGCACCAAAAATTTTCAAGTTTTTTCTAATAAATAAGAAAATTGACCATAATTAGCACAATAATTGGGTAATTTGTAAATTACAAGCTCTTTTAAATAAACTGTTGTATACAAGATGTCGTTTAATTATCATTTAAAACAAATATTTTTTCTTGAAAATTGGAAAAAATTAAAATTTCTCCTAGATGGCCATGACTTCAAATCTTCATGTATTTCTCAATGATGAACAACTTTTTCAAATAAATGTTTTTGATATTTACTAAAATAAGGGCCCTTTACTCTTGACTCAAAATCAAATTTTCGAATGCACCTCGTATAATACGCGTCTTTCGCCACATTTCGTTTGTGCATTTTTAGCTTCAGAGCATGCACAAACTTTTATGAAGAATAACTTTTTATCGAAAACCCCATAATAAAAAAGTGTATCATTTGGTGCGGACTTTGGGGATGGGGATGGGGATGATTATAATTACTTAATAGTGAAAACAATTTTTGGATAACTATTGGATGACAAGTGTCATTTGCTGCTTAAATCAGAATGTTCTATAAATAAAAACGTGCATAAATTATTCACTTACCAAAGCCAGTCCATCGACTATCGATAAAATCTGAAACAAAATAAAAAAAAGGTATAATAATAATTATTATAAATAAAAAAAATTATTTTTTTGTATAATACGTCCACCTGATATGTCAAAACATTGGAATGTAATAAATTATTTAAAAATTTCAAATTAAAATTCAAGTGGAACAATATCCAGATGGGGTTGGTTATATACGCTGATGATAGACGCATTTTGTTTGTAAAAAAAATTAACCATAAATCGAATGAGTATTTGTGTGGGTCTGGTCATTGGAAATACGCAGCAGGAGACCATGTCTTGCCTCCGGCCCTGTGTAATATATGGATGCCAGTATGCTCTTCATCACCATTAATAGTTTACAATAATATGTTCGTAGCCGCGAAACTGTTGCTGAACTACCAGTCGTGCTAAAAATTCCGATGAGATTTACAGAAAAAAAAAGAAATAAATAAATTACAAGTTAATGGGGATACTGCAAGACAGTGACCGGAAAGCCACTGCACTTGTTAGGAACTAGGATCGTTAAAAAAAACAATATATTAAATTTAACTTATATACTGATCACCACTGATATTTTCTTTATTTACATTAAGGTAGATAGATGGTGGGTAGAGCTGGCGTTAGCCTTCTGTCTTCGTCTAGCTTTAATCTCCTAACGACGCTCCATAGCCTAGACAAGGGCTTTTCGAGGTAGCCTGTAGCCCTTGGTTTTTCCCTGCCAAGTTCTAGAAAACGCAATCTTGCGAGGCACAACAAATGTTCTGCTGATTCCTCTTCCTCTTGACAGAACCTACAAAGGTCTGTTTCTGCCAATTTTATAACACTCATATGACTGTTGAGTCTGCAGTGTCCTGTCAGTGAACCTATTATGATTCTAACATCCTTTTGGCTTTTTAGCACCAGGTCCTCTGTTACTTTGGCCGATGGTCGTTTAATGCACTCTTTAGCCTGTCTCTGTTTAGGGGTTGTTCTCCACCACTCCAGAAACTTACTTTGCTTCCATTTTTTAATGTCTGCCTTTTTGTATGTTTTAGCTACACAGCAGAAGGGTTCGGGACCAATGCAGGGATCATTTGCTCCTTCTCGAGGCAGTTCGCCAGCTTCTTCATTACCTTTGTGTCCTTTGTGCCCTGGTACCAGTCCCATGTCCCATACCAGTCGTGAATTGAATTGAATTTAGTGCAGCCTGGCTGTCCGAGTAAACAACAATTGCTTTGTTACTCACTCCTTGCCTTGCTATTTCTCTTGCACAGTGTTCAATGGCAGTTACTTCCGCCTGGAACACTGTGGCATAGATTCCTAAGCTCATGTGGATTTTAGAACTTGGCTTTGCTCTGTAGACACCGGCTCCAACTCCAATGGGGGTTTTTCAGCCGTCTGTATACCAGATGGATTGTGCCTCTATAAGTGGACCGGTCTCCTAGTCCTCTTTTTCTGGTAATTATGATAGAAAATAGAAAGAATAGAATATAAGATAGAATAGAAAAACTGTAGTAGATTTGCTAACAAGTCGCTGCGAGTGCAAAGCTATTGGGGTGGACAGACGAAGCAGATTCATCAACCTCTTTAACATTTCAGCCGAAATGTATATTATTAAACCGATAACCGCTCAAAGATATATCGGTGTGATTGCCACTATAATTGATTTAAAATTATAAGATATATAAGCACTATTAAAAAACAATATAATAATTTTATAACTTTCTATAATTAACACGGGAATCAGATTAGTCACGTTGTATCAAAAATCGTTTCATCTCTTCATCATTCACAATGTTGTAGGTGACTAGTGATGGTAAATTAATTCCTTATACGGTGTATAAAATTATCGAAAATATCGATTAAAATTTTATGGACCACAAACTAAAAATCGCCCACATCAATAAAAGTAAAAAGCCTACGTGTTTGTGGGAGTGTAAGCGAATGGATTTTATTGTTGATTCATTAAATTTATTTTTTAGTTTTTCAGTTGGAATGAAATACAGTACGTCAAATCAACCTTCTTCTTCAACCAAAATTTTTGTTTGCTACGAGAAATCGTTTGCCTAGCACAGTTTTTCAATAAATTCACTGACTAACCTTAAAATGCAGCCATGAATTTTTCAAAACCGCAGATTTTTAACTTAAAAACCGTTTCTGTCAGCAGAGTGAGTTAGGGTGAGCTAGGCCCACAGCATTTAGGCCACATGTGACCCATTGTACATCCTCCCGAGGAGTTGTCATCTCCTTTATATTGGCAGGTGTAGGACAAGACTCACCGACCACACACACTCTTATTGACGATAACTCCGGGCCCTCGCATAAGACATGCCTGACAGATTCAACTTTCTGTTCACAGATCCTGCATAAAGGTGTGTCCACTAGCCCCATTGTATGGAGGTGTTTGCTTAATTGACAGTGGCCAGTCAGAAATCCTAGTGTTAAACGTAGGTTTTTCCTGCTCATTGCAAAATATTTTTTCGACTCCAGCTTCCCAGGGTGGTTCTGGCAAGACTGAATCCCTTGATTTCATCCCATGTCTTCAAAGATTGTCGCATTCGTCAGGCCGTAGGTGTCGCCGGGTCCAAGAATTCTTAGTCCAGCCGCTTCCCTGGCACTTAAAAACTGTATAAAAAACACAAAATTGATAGTACATATTAGATTTAGATTTCAGGAGAGCAACCGATTTGATATGAATAAATTTCACTACACCATAACTTATAGATCGTCAAAATAAACATATCATATCACAGCTCGTACTATCCATTTAGAAAATTGACTGGATTTAACTGTCACTAACATCACCAAATCTGAATGTAATATCAAATTGTGTGTGTGGAAGGGCGTGTTTGCATTGGAGAACTCCATTTGCCAAAGACTTATATTAAGATTTGTTGGGATGTAGCTTATATATCTAGTTGAATTTCAGTTAGAAATTCAACTAAAGCATTAAAAATAATTTTGTTCTGAAAACTAAGTAGGTACAGTTGTAATATTTAATGTGATTTGCTTTTAAAGTTTATTTTGATAAATTAATTTCTCTTTGATGGTTTCTGCAAGAAAAAAAGAGTAATTGGATGAAATAACGCCTCATTGTGTGTTTTTGATAGTTTTATACTGTAATTCAGTGTTTTAATTGTGACTACATGTTTCCTTGATACATTAAATTTGGAGATATGTGGAATTGTATGTGGTATAGTATAGTATAAACATAATGATTGCTAGATTTTGCCGTGAAGTTTTTCCATTGTTTCTCCTAATCGATACGAATTTGTTGATTGGCTATATTGGTTCGTCATTATATTGCAAGAGATTATTGTGATTATCTGAAAATTTTCTGCTGTTTCGTTTCCCTCTATTCCACAATGACCTTTCACCCAGAGAAATATTACCTATATTTCTAACTGCGGCAAAGCATAGAGGTATTTTTTTAATATGTAATATCAAATACCTAGTAATATGAAATTCTCAACCTCCCTAGGATCCTATGCAACCGTATTTCAGGCGGAAATTTACGCTATTGTTTCATGTGTAGAGAGATTGGAGCAAGCCAATCTCATACATAGAATAATAAAAAATTTCTCGGACTGCCAAACGGCTTTTAAAGCACTTAGCTCTCTCCGTGTAACGTCGAAATTGGTTTTAGACTGCCAAAAAAGACTCTTCTCAATAAGAGAACTCAATAAAGTATTGCTGGTCTGGATCTCTGGCTATTCTGGCATGGAAGGAGACTCTCTTGCAAGGGAGGGAGCCGCACGTGTTTCTATCGGACCAGAACCTACAATTGGCATCGCAATAAGTTTTGCCAAACAAACACTGAATACCTGGACGGCAAGAAGAGCTTTTGACTCCTGGCATATTTTACCAGGATTGGTTTATTCAAAGGCTTTCATACATCCTTCGAAGAATGTCTCCAAACAAATGTTGGACTATAGCAGGCATGACCTACGTTGTCTATCAGGCCTTTTAAGAGGCCACTGTCATCTGAATCATCATATGCTAAAACTTGGACTGTCGGAATATCGGACCTGCCATCTTTGTCTGGAAGATGATGAAACAGCAGAGCATATAATTTGTGTTTGCCCCGCCGCGGTTCGAATCAGGTATCTGATGTTTGGCAGGGATTCTCTCTCGCCCTCGGACCTGAAATATCATTCACCAAATAAACTAATCGGCTTTGTTCAAGAAGCTGAATTTGTTTGGTGAAATCTGAATAGGTGTGAGCCACAATAGACTCTTGCGAGTCGCAGTGGAGTGCCTTATAGACCCACTCACCATAAACCTAACCTAACCAAATATGAAATTAATTAGATATAAATATAAATTTATTTTTTATTTCCAATTCTCAGGTTGTTTCAATGGACACGCTGTATAACATAGACGTATAATGCTCAAAAAAAAAATTATTCCCATATATTTTAGACCGATCATTGTTGGAAATGACAGGATTTCAAACAATTGTTGCCACTTTAATAGGGTCTTTTGATGCAAAACCATTTCTCGAGAGCTTTCGCGGCAAAAGCTTAGGGTTCCATTAAAAAGCCTTTAACACATTCACCTGTAAAATATATTTACGGTTGCACAAAAGACATATAGGGTGATTCATAACAGTTTATTGATTGTTTTAAAAAAATTAAACCTCAATAGACTGAAAAATAGTCAAAATTTATTCTTTCAACTTTAAGAAAAATTAAGCACTCTTATACTAGATAGACAGGGGTGTTCCTCTCCTCCAATGTTAAAGGTGAATAAAACAGTTAATAATTTTTAAAGATGCCTTCAGTTGGACTATTTTTATATGATTTCCATGTCAAATTGTACTATAATTATTAAAATACAAATATGTAAGTCAGCCCTCGTTAATAAAAAGGTGAACACCTATACTTGATTTCACCTCTTAACTTCTATTCCTCTAATTGAAAAAAAAAAACAATAGAGGTACTTATTTTAAAAATTTTCTTTCTGGAGTATCTGGTATCTATCGGCTAATATTCCGAATTCATTTTCGACTACCCTACGAGATCTACTTAATCTATAATTAAAAAATTTGCGATTATTAGAAGATCTTTGTAAAAGGTTTTGTTGAATCACTAAACTTAATCATGAATTATTGTAGAATCCTCCATCACTCACATCACATTCCACATCCATAAAAACAAAATTGTACTCAGCTTCTTATTATGGGGTAAATGATAAATATTATTTTAGAAATCTGAAACTCCTAGACACAAAGGAAAGTCCCACAGTTCTCTTAGTTTATCAGCAATCTTCAGCTATTCTTTAGGATGTCTTAGAGTCTGTAATGTTATTCAATTAAGTATCTATTAAATACAATGTTCAAAAAGTAGTCACAGAAAGATATTCATCTTTTAAAAAAGAGTAAAGCACCACACATGTCTTCGGTATAATTATTGACAATGAAGGCACAGATATCCTAATAGTGTAGCTCAAACTTTGGTACGTTTCTCAGGTCGCTAGAAACCTTAGTGTAACTAATTTATACTCCTTCTATTCAATAGAATCATTCTACCTTATTTCTGCCTCGATCCATTCGCATTTAAATTCGAAAAATCACGTTCCCTTCGACGCAATAACCATTTTCTACTCCAAAGTATCCTATTTACTTGTTTCTTTTGTCATTTTGCAGCTGCAATAATAAGAAATGATTTAAAGCTGTAACAGCAGAAAGGTCTGTGCTTCTAAAAGGCATTTTAATTATCTCCACACTTACAAAATATATTCTCCTGACACAAACAAAAAGCAAATTTTCTGCTAAAATTTGTGAAAATAAAATCCTAACCTTACATTTTCCATTTCTATTGACATTAATGACAGTTGACATTTTCGACTCTGATGTAAAATGAGATGTTTTATCAAAGGAAAAATCCTATGATCTGAAATAACCTTAAAATAAATCAAATATTTGCTCCTTCCCTAATTTTTTTGAGCACTTTCTTCTCTTCATATATTCAAACAATTGAATCACACTGTATTTTCCGACAGTCGTAACAGGTGTGACACAACAAAACGTTCCAGCTTCTGATTTGATGTTTGAAATCCACAAAAATGCATTTCACGTTTTTGTGAGAACTGAACCTGTGCTTTGTAGACCCCGAACAAAGGACACAAAAGGAACACTTTGTAAAAATGACATTTTTAATGAAATGTGTATTATTTATGGACGGAACCTTTAAATGCCTCCTTTCATCCTTTATGTCGGTTATTATTTTTTTATGGTAATTTACTTACTGAGAGATGTAACTTTATACCAGTCATTATATATGAATAAAGCTTTTGTCAGAAAGTATCTTATAATGGCATTTTATAATAATATTACCTTTTAAACAAATATAAGGATTATACCTCTTCCAGCTTCAAATAATAAAGAGTAGTAAAGTGTCTGTCCATCACAACACATGATCTGGCTCCTCTTTACGAATACAAGTGGCATTAAGAGTATACACAAACATTTAAATTAAGTTGCACGAAAAGGAGATTATGATATAAAGCAAAAATGGCTCGAATGGTGTGCAAGAATCTGGCAGGGAGAAATCGAGGCTGTAACCCAAAAATCCTGAGCTGCCATAGTGAGAGCAATCATCACTTATGGAGCCATTGCATGAAGTAGCAGAATGGACGACGAGAGAAAACCTCCCCAAAATTCTAGCCTGTATATATGCATTACAGGAGCAATGAAAACATGCCCAACGGCAGCCATGGAAGTGTGACATGCCCCAATATGGTATGATAAGGTATAACTTTTCAAAGAAATTCGTTACGGAATTAAGCAGCAAGAAGTAATGGGATCCGAATACCATTACCAGTCTTGGAAAGAATGCCATTCAATGGTAAACAGATGCTCAAAAGCAATAGAAGGAACTGGGATAGGAGTATACGGGCCAGGAACCAAACACTCTGAAAGCTTGGGAAAAACACCAAGTATCTTTCAAGTGGAAATTCACGCCATAAGAAAGTGTACCCAGTTCAATATTGACAAAGGATATAGAAGGCAAAATATTATCATAGTCAACCAGCCATTAAACCACTGAGCTCTTGTGTAATCAGTTCCAAAATGGTGTGGAAATGCCTAGCCTTACTCAATGAACTAGGCGAGAACAATATAGTAACCTTACTGTGGATTCCAGGACACACTGGACTAAAAGGAAAAGAAATAGCAGATAGACTAGCAAAGAGGGGCACTGAAAGACCCTTTTGGATGCCGGAAACCTTTTGCGGTATCAGCCCCAATGCAATGTTGGAAAAAAATAGGCAAAGCCGAAGAAAAGAGAAGATCTGACTATTGGAAAGATCTAGTAGGGCTTAGACAATCAAAGATTCTGATTGGTAACTGCAACCCGTTGAGATCAAATGAATGCATAAGTCAAAGTAGAACTGCACTATGAGTTTTAACAGGGATCCTAACGGGATATTAGGGTCAATTCTATAAGAAGTGGTTAAAAATTAACGGCAAGCCGTTATATTTGACGAAGTTTACGGTACTAGAAATGTTTTAATCTATACATAGTCAATGTTAGGATTTGAGTTTTAACAGATTTGGTGTCCAATTAAACTCCCGTTCATATTTTAAAGATTATTATGCGTACAGAATAGTAAAATTGAGTTAGAAGATTGTCTAATTTTTAACCATACGTTAAAATTTAACATTTTCTTACACAATTGCACCTATTGCCGCCTGAACGGGCAGATCAAAATAGTGGAGGAAGAACAATGTAGATTCTGTGGCATGGAAGAAGAAACCTCCATCCACATACTCAAGGAATCCTAGGGCACAGTACCTAGGAGATTATTGGACAGAAGAGGGACATTTACCCAAGTTGAAGCCTGCAGATATCCTAAAATTCCTCAGTGACATAGGACTGAACGAGCTACAAGACTCTGAGACGTTCCTCAGGAACTAAGTTGAAGTAAGGGGGCACAATAGATCTTTTAGGTCTCAGTGAATGTCACCCCATCATAAATACAAGAGTATACACAAACATTTAAATTAAGTTGCAATAGATTGTATAAAATATAAAACGATTATCAACTTCAATAAAAATTTTTATTAAATTCGCATTTACGTATCAGAAATATTGAGGTTATGCTAAATTCCTCTATCATTTCAGCTACTACAGAAGAAAAAAGAAAAAACCTATCATTAAAACATCAGAGCGTATAAATCACCAAACTCCCAGCCTTAAACCAAATCACCAACTAAAAGATAAAAGTATCATCATCTGGAATCGAAACATAATCAAATAATTGGGCATAATCTGAAGAACTCGAAAAATTTATTTTAGACCAGCAAAATTTAACCTTTTTCTTACTTATATCAAAGACTCTACAACAGAAATGCTCTGACAGCAGCTTTGAAAAACTTGTGAAAAGTAACAATATAAAAATTTTTTTAAATCATAACTAGATTTTGCAAATCATTACTTTTTGATCGCTTGGTGAAAAGTGAAAAATATTAATAATTTTCAACAAATATTTTTTTACATTAGTACTTATTTGGAAAAAAGTGTTTCAAAGACATGATATTTGAAAAGTAGGTTTTAAACTTTTGTGAACCATCCGTTGCTTAAACTATTGATTCTACAACAAAAAGGTATACTTTTTGACGTGAGTTGATCACCGAATGTAAATAAGTAAAACAGTTAACTAATTCATTTTTTTTATTAAAGGGCCCCAAACTAATGATGCCCGATTTTGTCTTTTCCTTCAAGTTAACGAGACCATCAATTGTATAGAAAACAATACACTTAGGGCTAGTTGTACCGTTTGGTTCCTCCATTCTGTTGTAATGTGTCGTTTTATCTGCAAAGTAATTAAAAAAGTAATTGATAATTCCTTTTTTAATGTAATTCTAATGAAATCAATATAATTCCTATTTTTACGACATGTATAGTTGTGAGTAAAATTAATTTGCACCGGCGAGATGGAGAAATCTGTGAGCAGAAACAGAACCGGTTTCAGAAAGATTTTTTATTTTTCAGGATTCCGACGTACTAGCGAATTCTGTACTCTCTTTTTCCGATGAATCGCAGTTGTTTTACCGATAACTGTGATAATGGATCTTTTTGAAACTTTTGTATTCTTTCAGCAGCTCCATGCTTTGATCCATTATTTTCTTGTTTCAGTTGCTTGTAAATATTTTGTATCATTTTTTGCGTAGATAGCTTCTAGAACATACTAAACTTCTTTCTGTCTATTGTCTCAAATCTCTACTCTCCACTTTCAGAAATTTCAAAACCTTTAGTGAAAAATTTTAACAATAAACAACAACAACAACAACAACAATCAAATTATATTCACTGAGACATGGAATCAAGCTGAATAAATAAAGAAACTTTGACATTGTTTAGGCATTTTGGCATAGAATAATACGTCTGTTTACTCTTCTAGTATATTCAGTGCTCGGAGCCCATAACAATATTTTCCTCTTATAATGCTCGCCAAAAAGCCATAATTTTGATTATTACCAACAAAATAGTTTTAGTCGATAAAACATAATCTCAATCACAGCAACATCTAAGAACACAATGTCTCGTAAATAACAGAAATGAACCAAGCCCACCCTGGGACGTTCACAGTCAATGTGGACTAACAATTCAAGTAAATTTTGGATAGACCAATCGGAAGGTACATTGCACCATTAAGAATCATTGGTTCGCTTGTGGGCAGGTCAAGACTCGAAATGATTTATAGCTTTTTAATCTTTCGGCTTTATAATCCTCAAAGAGACCTTGCCACATATTGTTATTTTATTACGAAACAGTACAAACTAATTTTACTCACAACTATACTTTTTACTTGTAATTAATTACTTTTTTGAACAATTGTAATTATTTTTACGTAATTACCCTGTTAAACAGAATTTTTAATATTTATTTATAAAAAATATTGATAATATTATAATCTTATTTTGTAGTATCTATATTATTATTGCAACTCCAATATCTGGTCCAAATTGTTTGGTTGATTACTCCACATCTTTTACAACAGACCCATATAATTTCACTGGTCTATTTTTTTTCAACAGAGCTAGGGACCACATGACTAATTCTTGAACGGCATTTTAAGCGTGAGAAACTTACTAAACAAGCCTTTAGGTGCGTCGTAATTACAGGTTACAGTACACGTGGTAAAAACAATTTTTAAAGCGCAGTGAAACGTCTTCTATACTCCTTTCAAACATTAGCTGCGCGTACAGTTTTTGGTATCGCTATCAGCTTATATGCTTATCCGACTATTCGAAGAATGCCGCAAATACAAATACGACTACATACCGGGTAAGACTGATTAAGCGAAGCACGTTTCGAAGATGTTTGAAGAATAATACCTGATGAAAATGTAGATAGCAAAACAATGATAGAAAATAGTACAATACTATTCAGATGTCACTGCAATACGAGTATTACTATTTTAAGCCCGTTTCTAATAATTATCAATGATTCATTACAAGTTTTAATTAATTTCTTAGTATCCCAATTAATTGATAAATACATTAACATTTTGTGTCAATGTCAAAACTTGTCCAATTTTAATTGACGTGATATATTTATGGCCGATTCAACGAGCAAAAAAGTCGATTTGATTTTTCTGAAACTTTGAGACCATATTCCATTGTAATAAATCATTGATAATTAACGGAATCTAGAGATTATTAGTTTTGTATTTGACACACAAAAAGTTTCATGGTCCTTCGAGCCGGACATGTTTTAGATGGTAAGATATTTTAAATCTTGATTGTGCGAACGCTTTGAAGTTTTCAATGTGTAAAAATGCCTAAATAACACAATAATTGTCCGTTTGATCAGTTTTAGAATGACTAAATTCACTTGCAACTTAGCGTCTCTGGTGTCAAATATAACATATGCGTAAAAATATTAGGGCGCCAGGGCGCCCGCTGTGTCCCCCAGGGTACCGGTCGCAACTACTCTCTGTCAACAAAGACTTTTTAAAGATAAACAGGGATGTTCGGATTACTATTTTTAAATTACTTCTAGGTCGTTTATCATATAAAAAGATATATATGTGCAGTTCTTTTTTCATTTAGAATTTTTATATATACAGAATTTAAGAAATAATATAAAAGGAATTTGCCTGTGAGGTAAAATATTAACGGCTCAAAACCCCCTGAGGTTGCACCGTTCTAACTTTGTGAATCCATATACGAGGATATCTAGTTAGCCTAGACCAGTTCCATGCATAAACAAAATATTGCGTTACCATAGCAACGAACAATAACTCATTAGAAGTGTCAGTGTGAAGTTTGACGTCAAAAAAGTAAACCAGAATTACGCAATAAATGAAAAGAAAAAAGATGTCCACCGAAATTGTGAAAATCGAAAAATTGGAGTATCGAGCCATCATCAAGTACCTGCATTTAAAAAGGTTAAGAGGTAAGCAGATTTACGAAGATGTGCTTAATACCCTTGGTGATCAATGTCCTTCGTATGCGACCGTGAAAAATTGGACTGCAAGCTTCAAAAGAGGTAAATTTTCCATTGAAGATGATGACCGATCGGGAAGGCCAGTTTCTGTGTCAGTCCCCGAAAATATCGATGCAGTTCATGACATGATTTTATCAGACCGTCGAATTGGGCTAAAACGGATATCTGAAGCACTGAATATTTCATACGAACTCGTTCATCATATATTCACGTCAATTTGGAAATGAGAAAAATTTCTGCAAAATGGATCCCCAAATGTTTAAATGTTGACCAAAAGCGTGCAAGGGTAGAAGCATCGCTTTCGATCTGTGCTCGATTTGATAACGATGTAGACTTCTTAAACCGAATTGTTACTATGGATGAGACTTGGGTACATTTCTACGATCCAGAAACAAAGCAACAATCGATGGAATGGCGACACTCTGGTTCTCCAAGACCTAAGAAGTTTTGTGTCCAAAAATCTGCTGGAAAAGTTCTTGCTTCAGTTTTTTGGGATTGCCATGGAGGAATCATGATTGATTTTTTAGATAAGGGTAGAACAATAACTGGAGATTACTATTCGACATTACTGACCTCTACGTGAAAAAATTAAAGAGAAAAGACGCGCAAAGCTATTTAAAGGGTTTTTTGTTTTTGCAGGACAACGCCCCTGCACACAAATCTCATGTTGCCATGCAAAAAATTCGTGATTTAGGGTTTGACTTACTAAAACACCAGATTTGGCTCCGTCCGACTATCATCTCTTTCCTCAACTGAAAAAAAGTTTAAAAGGTCGTAAATTTTCTTCCAACGAGGAGGTAATAAAACCTGTGGAGGTCTGGTTTGCAGAGCAAGAAGAAACATTTTTTTTTAAAGATCTAGAGACGTTGCAGGTTAGCTGTAATAAATGTATCCAATTGAGAGGAGAATATGTTGGGTAATAAAATATTTTGATATTGAAATTTTGTTTGGTTCTATAGTAGGCTAAGAAGTTTTCAATATATCCTCGTAAGGGGAAGTCAATCGGATAGAAATGGCTCGTTTGGAATTAAACTGCAGTCGTTTGTCTGGATCATCTTCATTTATTTCCTGTACCAAATGGGGATGAATAGGGATGAAGTTTATGATGTTTGAAAACCCTACAAACGGTAGAGCGCGAAAAACCAGATTCTTTGCCAATTTTCTTGTACAAATGACAGATGCCAAATATCGGGGTGGACAGTTTTCTGTGGCCCACTCTGTATAATACGGAATCTATGTCACATTATATTTAGATTAAAAAAATCTATTACTTGAATATGTGAGGTCTTTGGAAATTTTACACGAAAACCTATAATTTTGTCCCATTTGAAAACGTCATCATTACCCTTTATACCAGGATTGTTGATCGGCTGGGCTGCTATCTTCAGATCCTTCAGTTATGAAGCGCGTGTCTACGAATATCCTCGAGGGTATGTAGGAGGAAGGGATCGTGGGAAACATGCCAAAGATTATGTTAATCGCTCCGTTTACGGTTTTACAGAGCCGTACCGGCTATCTCACGATCATTTTTAACGGTTTCAAAGACTTATGACTCCTCCGGGACTAGTATCACCGCTAACATGTGGATCTAAATAAGTAATTGGATTGTTTTGATACACGTATTTTGTACAATAGCCCGAAGCTACCATAGTTTTTAGTAAGTTGGACGGATTTACTAACGTGGGTCAATAATTTTGCTAGAAACAATATTTATGTTGTACGTGTTAAGAAAAAATTTACTGTAAATATTTATTCAGACTTATAAACGATGAAAGTTTGCTATTATTAAAGGTTTTAAATGGTATTGTTTTAGTTTTTAATTGTATATTTTTAGTCTGTAACCTTTTAAAATCTATTTTTTTAGACTATTCATAAGAAATTATATGTAGAAGAGTAATAATTGATTTAATAAAAATGCTGTGCTATCGCTAACAAAATTATTCAGAACCTTTCGATGAAAACTATCCACCCCACATAATTCTGAAGGCGTAACTTTTATGAAAAAATGAAAAAACATTTCAAAAATCATATAACCGGGGACGGCTTTGCTAATATGTTTTTGTTTTTTTAAAAGGATCCGTCCCTTCGCCGGCACCACCTGAGCCTCTTGGGCTTATTGTGGATTCTCCTAATGTTTTGACTACTGCCTACTCAGCCAATCCGAAACCTGTATTAGCTCATACAGGTTCTTTACTGGTTGGTTGTATAAGTCTTCTGGAGTCATTTGGGGTCTTCCATATAGTTTTTGCCTTCTGTGGTCTAGCGTCTCACAGTTGCATAATATGTGCAGTGCTGTTTCGGTGTCCTTTTTGCATCTTCTGCATGTAAGGTCTCCGTTATACAGCCCTATTTTGTTCAGGTGCTCCTTTGTGGGAGAGTGTCCCGTAAGAAGCCCCGTTATGGTGCGTAGTTTGTTCCTGCTCATTGAGAGCAGTTCTTTCGCTACATTTTATGAATTTCTTCCCATGTGTTTGCCTGTGCGTATTCTTCCAGTGTTTTTTGTGTTGTTCTTTTACCCACCCTTTTAACCATGACCTAGTGGAGCATCTGGGGATGCCCACAGATGGTTCGGGTCCGTTTATCAGTGTTGACGATCCTGCTCTTGCAAGTTCCTCAGCTTTTTCATTGCCAGCGTTTCCTTTGTGACCTGGGACCCACTCCAGAGTTACACCAGTCTTCTAAGTTCTTCGTCCATACCAGCCGAGATGTTACCTTAGAGCTCTGAAGTGCTTTAAGGGAAGCTTGACTGTCACTGTAGATCCTGATCTGTCTGTCAGTTGGGAGTTACGAAAGACATATCTTAGGATCTGTGAAAAATCTTGGAACCCAAACCAACATACAACAAGTTCAAAACGTGTTAATTCTTGATAAAGCGCCCAAAAATATGAGAGACGGCTCCTTCGATATGGAATGACGTCTAGAAAAATGTATCGGAAGTATGTTCCAGCACATAAAAACAACAAAGTGTCTCTAATACGGGTGTTGGCACATGAGGGTATTGCAGGTATTGAAATGACTGACCAGTTAGCTAAAGAAGGCTGTAAAGGAGACTTCATAGGTCCAGAACCGTTTTGTGGAATCACAAAAGATTGCATACGAGAGGAAATCGGGAACTGGCTAGATAGGGAACATCAACTAAAATGGAGGTCGGCACAAAGAGTTTACTGAACAAGGTAGACAAGAAACTCTCAACCAAGCTATTGAAACTGAGTAAGAGACATTTGAAGACAGTTAACGACCTGGTGACTGGACACTGCACCCTGAGGAAACATCTGCACAAAATGGGCAAATTTAGTGAAACTATGTGATGAAACATACTCTGAAACATACTCTGCTTCTGCGAGAACTTACATGGTTTAGACGGAAGCACTTTGGAGAGGGAATCATACAACCTTTACAACTACCGAAAATCGCTCCAGTGAAACTAGTGGCCTACATAGAAGACACAAAGCTTCTGGAATGGAAGTAGATAACATGGGAAATGGTGCAAAGATTCAGTTCAAGTACCTGGGCTGTTGAGCACGACCCAATCGAATGAATGAATGAACTGCTGCTTTGAAATTTTTCATAGTTGGAAAGCTTTGCTTCTCCGATTTCTAGCATATACGCTAAGTGCTCAGTTTATACTCTGGCGAAGACAGTCCTGGGCATCCACAAGAAATTGTTTAGTTTAGTCTCTGGAGCAAGAAAACGACAGTTTGATTCCCAACCTGGGCAAGTTTTGTTTTTATGTATTTATTAAAGTCTAGTTTTCATTTAATTTATTTAATTTCAAAATCATAGTTGCAGGCACTAGACACAAAATTTAAGCATACTGCGTCCAAACAGTAAACTGCATGGCATTAGCTAGAATGGTAGAGTTTATACTTGCTTCGAAGACAGTATAACAACCCAGCTTTTTTAAATTCTAGAAGGTATTGAGAAAATAATTAACAAGATAATTTAAGACGGACATTTCGTAATGTTTCCAAAATTTGAATCGACATTTATTATAAGTATTCGGCTCATTAGCAGCTACTTCCAATTTATTTTAACCTCCAAATGTAAAGCGTCATAAAATCTAATAATTTGTTCATTCGGGACGGTAAATAAGAGAAACTAATACGACCGAATATTTTATTATGGTTGTATAAAAACAAATAAAACGGTTAGCGTTAGAACAAATTACGTATTGTTGGAAATATGGCTTCTACCTGAGGAAACAAATAGATTTAATTATTTTATTGGACCCAATTTGGAGTTTGGAAGCTTCCAATAAACGAAAAACGCCGTCAATTTTGAAAAATTTCATCAATTACCAGAGATAACAAGCTGTTGTAAAATAAGGTGTTTACATTGAGTTATAAAAACCAAGGTCCGTCCAATTTTATCAATATCTTGAGGTAATTGCTCAGCAGGGGATTTTTGGATCAGATGCCAGAGACGTGGAGCTTTTATTTTCTTCAATATTTCACCTCTCTAGAAATATTTTCTTACGAGGTCTAGTTTTTCTTAAGATTTAATTAATTTTACACTTCCATGCACCAACACTGATTCTACACACTTTACGCAAGTTTCGATAACCACGTTATCATCTTCAGAGGTAAGCTACTAGTGTCCCTAAACTGTGGGTGTAGTGGTAGTGTAACTTGTGTGTGTGTGTACAATCTAGGAATGCTACTCTGGTCTTCATCATCGCCTTTTGTAGCGATATATTGCGCAGCGTTGGTAGTCAATGTTTCACGAGCTGAGCATCGGCTGAAATGTGGAGCCGATGTGCAGCCGAGGAGTTTCCACCGTAGATCTTCGGAAACGCATCAAAACATTATATTTGTTTGCGTAGTGTTTGATGAAATAATGAGGAGATAGATTCACTACAACACTCCCAGTACAATACATACAAGCTGTTCTGAACTGGCTAAAGAATCAGCAGTGCTGTTACCTTTGCTCCTGTCGTGCCCCTTAACCCACCTTAGGATAATATTGTTATCTACCGAGGCGTTTATAAACGCATGTATTGTGAGATCCGTGTTTTATTCTCGAGCAGCGGAAATCACGAACAACGAATAACGAACAACAGAGTTTATAAATCCATCAGCTTTATTAGGATTGTTAGGCAGAATCAATTGGTCACAAAAATATACGTTTGTCGCCATATCACTGCCAGTACAGCGGTATTGGTATGGTTTGGTGTGAAAGTGAAGGAACTTGCGATCAAAAATTATTAAAACTAATGGATATGTATCACTTCGAACTTGGAGTGGAACACTTAAAAAAATTACCAATACCAATTGGCAACATTATATGGAACATTGCGACTAACGAATTCTGAAAAACTGGGATGTTGAAAAATTTGAACACGCTTCCAATATCGGTACTCTCATAATAACCGACAGTGGTGGTTAATCAGAGGAACATTTTTGATGTTGAAGACAATTGATTTTAGTATTATGCTCGCTGAGTTCCATTGAACATGGTGCACTTCATTTCATGCATTTTCGAAAATTCCTGACTTCCCTGACAGTTTCACTGGTTGGTCTACATGTTTCAACTATATACGAGGATATATTGAAAAATTCTTAGCCTACTATAGAACCAAACCAAAATTTCAATGTCAAAATATTTTATTACCCAACTTATTCGCCTCTTAATTCGATACATTTATTACAGCGAACCTGCAACGTCTCTAGACCTTTCAAAAAAAAAATTTCTTCTTGCTCTGCAAACCAGACCTCCACAGCTTTTATTACCTCCTCGTTGGAAGAAAATTTAAGACCTTTTAAACCTTTTTTTCAGTTGAGGAAAGAGATGATAGTCGGACGGAGCCAAATCTGGTGAATAAGGGGGGTGTTCTAGTAATTCAAACCCTAAATCACGAATTTTTTGCATGGCAACATGAGATTTGTGTGCAGGGGCGTTGTCCTGCAAAAACAAAACATCTTTGGGTAGCTTTCCGCGTCTTTTCTCTTTAATTTTTTCCCGTAGAGTGGTCAGTAATGTCGAATAGTAATCTCCAGTTATTGTTCTACCCTTATCCAAAAAATCAATCATGATTACTCCATGGCAATTCCAAAAAACTGAAGCAAGAACTTTTCCATCAGATTTTTGGAAACGAAACTTCTTAGGTCTTGGAGAACCAGAGTGTCGCCATTCCATCGATTGTTGCTTTGTTTCTGGATCGTAGAAATGTATCCAAGTCTCATCCATAGTAGCAATTCGGTTTAAGAAGTCTACATCGTTTTCAAATCGAGCACAGATCGAACGCGATGCTTCTACCCTTGCACGCTTTTGGTCAACATTCAAACATTTGTGGATCCATTCTGCAGCATGTCAAAATTGACGTGAACTATATGATGAACACGTTCGTATGAAATATTCAGTGCTTCAGATATCCGTTTTAGCCCAATTCGACTTTCTGATAAAACCATGTCATGAACTGCATCGATATTTTCGGGGTTTGACACAGAAACTGGCATTCCCGATCTGTCATCATCTTCAATGGAAAATTTACCTCTTTTGAAGCTTGCAGTCCAATTTTTCACGGTCACATACGAAGGACATTGATCACCAAGGGTATTAAGCATATCTTCGTAAATCTGCTTACCTCTTAACCCTTTTCAATACAGGTAGGTACTTGATGATGGCTCGATACCCCAATTTTTCGATTTTCATAATTTTGCTGGACATCTTTTTTCTTTTAATTTATTGCGTAACTCTGGTTTACTTTTTTGACTTCAAACTTCACACTGACGCTTCTAATAAGATTGTTCGTTACTATGGTAACGCAATATTTTTTGTTTACGCTGGTCTAGGCTAACTAGATATCAATACATTGCACTTCATTTTTTGGTTTACTGTAGATTTAATGTTAGTTCAAATATTGAAATCGCAAATTTTTAAATGTTTTAATCCAAAGAGTAAAACTTTAAGAGTTATGGTAGTCAAATTATCATTCAACTTTTGTTGTCAGTACTTATTTAAAAGGATCGGACTTTAAACTTGAAAAGTAACAATCGTATTGAATCAGCAAGTGTCAAAAAAGATACAAATGTCAGTTAAAGAAATAAATTCTCCATTTGTGGCTTTAAAATGAATAAAATCGACTCAATCAATTTGAAATAATACCGAGTTTATGTTATCCTCATCTAATCTTCTTAGAAGCAGACCGCATTATTAATTTGATATTTCCCCAACATAAAATAATGTATTTAAAAAAAAATGTCAGTGGCAGTCTACCACAAAACACTATAATAGCAGTAGCGGCAGGTAATAAATTAGGTTAGAATATTGCAGTTGTAATTCATAAGTTGCCGCTTTGTAAAAATTCTAAGTAAGACGAATGAGAAAAATTCGGAAATGGGCTGACAGTTTTGTAATTGATATTACTGACCGTCAGACAGGGATGTTACAAGGTAAAATAGGTTACCCGCCTTTTACGATCGTTAATGACCATTCTTTTGGCGGATAAGATCATTAGAGTACAATTTAAATTTAAACATGTTAAAAAGTTTACTGCTGTATATAAAAAATCGCAAATTGTCTTGAAAACAGTATCGTTAAGGATGTTGAATTGTTGCTAGGGGTTTGGACAATACTAATTTATTATGAACAATGATCTAGTGGCAAATTCACAAAATTACATACATTTTTTGTCTTCCACAAAAACTTTTTTATATGGGAAAAATACGAAGACAAACCGATTGATAAAATCGCTTATCCTACGGATTATCTTGATCTATTCGTTTAAGTGTTTTTAATTATCCCAAAAATCCCACTTTCTATTATATATATAAAAATTTTTACCCCATTATATGTAAATATAAAAAGGGCATTGGATATAAAGTGTAGTTCAGGTCAGACAGAAGAAAAGAATCAATGAAAGCTTTTTTTATATTTACACAATCAGTTTAAAATATTTATCGATAAGGTGGTCAACTACAAGATTGAGTTCTAACGAAATTATTGTTGTTTCATTAAATCTAACTGTCCCATTCTCGTATATTTACACTGATGGAAATTCTCCCAGTACATTCAATTATGTTTAGAAGATTAATTAAATTGATTTGTCCATTTTTCCGCTAGTAATCTAATTGATTTTGTCTACATTACTTTCCATTCATACTTACGTCGATTTCAATTATCTTCATATCCTTGTTTTTATACTTATTTTTATTTCTATTCGTTTTCAATTACAAATGTAATACCATAATGTTTGTTTAACCATCCTTTGCCGTTATGTCATAATCGGTGACGTATTCTGCTGTTTTACGTTTGTCTAATATTAGTTGAATGTTATTTTACACTTAACCTCAAAATTATAATCAATGACATATGTTAAGAATTGTTTTCAATGATGCATGTTAAGGTGTGGTTGTATGAATAAATTAGTAATGCCAAAAATTGTATTTTGCTTTATGCGTTGCGTACTTTTTTACATAATTTAGTTTTATTTTAACTTGAAATCTACGTTTTTTTAACTGATTTGTTTCAAATTTCTAGCTTGAGGATGTTTAACGCCCCTGAGCATGATTTGTTACCGAATTTAAAAAATTACGGATTACCGAATCGTGATTAAATGGCGAATTATATAATATATATTAAAAATGTATTAAATGATTATATTTTTGAGGTGAACCCAGAGGTTATTTAAAATTAGGTAGAATATCTATATGCTCATAATTTTAAAAATTGTATAGTAATTATTGTCTGTGTCATTGTGAGAAACAATTTCGTGAGTATTCCTGAGACATGCAAAAAAAACACATGTATGGCAGAAAACAGGCTAAAAATAAATTTATTTCTGAAAAAACTACCAATAAAAACAGGAAAAATGAACGAACAAACGGATAAGAAAGGTAAACTGAAATAGCATATGTAATGAAATAATATGCAAAGTCTAAGCTTCATCACTAACAAAATCATCTTCATCATCATTGTGGAAGTCCGATTCATTCAGATCTATGACAACAGGACGGCATTTTACGGTAAAAGCGGTATTCCAGCATTTCTTTTTCTTGAAAAGTAATTAATCAACTTCTATATTAAACTTTGCTCTTTTTCATTATACCGGGAAGGCATTTTGACAATGAAAAATTAATTGAAAAAGGCGAAAATGACCAAAAATACTGAACAAATAAAAATGTGACAATTTAATTCATGTATAAAAAATCGCATATGCCACAGTGCAATTGTCACTTTGACAGCTGCAAAAGTTAGCTTTAACTTTTACAGCGACAAATACACTAGTGGCTTTTTCACTTATTCATTTGTTCATCAATTATCGCGGTGTTGGTTACCAGAATAAATAGTTTGGCATGTTTGTCAACAACTTATTGAATTTTCAAGAACTGACAATGAGTCAATTCGGTAAAGGTTGGTACAAGAATTTGCCGATTGGAATTAATGAAATTTCCAAATGGACTAAACGCTCAGCACAACGTATTGGTTTAGATGTCAAACGTGTCAAAATTACAAATCACTCAAATCGAGCGGCAGCAGTTAGCTCTAATAAAAATAACAGGACACAGCAATTCATCATCAATAAAACCATACTTACAAGTTGACAAAGAGTATCATTCAAGCATTATTCAATCAATTCGTTTGGAAAATGAAAAAACTTCAACATCTACTACAGAAAAGATTAACTGTGGCACTCGCAGCGATATCACTGTTCCCAGTATGAATTTCAATAACTGCGTTTTTAATAATTGTACATTAAAATAAAAATGTGTTTATTTTTAATGTTTTATAAATAAAGTTTCAATTGATATGTTTCCAAATTTCTCATTCATTAAATTGTCCTGCCGAATTAGACTCGAGGTTTGTATTGATATTGGGTAAATTTGTGTTGTTCAAATTCTAAACTGTTTCATTTAGCAATTTGACTCGAATAACTGTCAACCTAAAAACACTCCACCTTCGGTGTCGTGTTTTTAATAGTTGACAGTTATTCTCGTCAAATTGCTAGGAAACAGTTTCTCATTAAACAACCCAAATTTACCCGATAAAATACAAACCACTTGTGCAATTATAAGTGACAACTGACAACTGAACTGTCAAAAGTAAAATTTACGTCGACATTAGTTAATAAATACGTTAATAACGTCATAATTCCGTCTCATCTATTTCATGAATGAGAGATAAAGCTGGACAATGTATGAGGTAACGGCAAAGGATGGTTAAACAAACTCTACCAAAGCTGTCGTTCTTATGATAAAACTACTATATAGGTATAGTTTCAGTTAAAATAGGTATAGTTTAAGCTTTAGAATGTGATAATGGAAAGGAAATTCATGGAAAAGTAATCTGAACATTAATTTTTTCCAAATACCTATGCCCACATTTCAAGTCTGAATACTTAGTACTTATGGTTCTAGTTTATTTAAACAGTATTATAACTATACCTATTTATAACATTAACAATAAAAATTCATTTGTATTAGCTTGTTACTTTTCTTCTTTTTGTGGAATACTTGTCCCTACACTGAATAACTGACAGCTTCAGTTCAAAGAATTTCCCAACTACAAGATTGTACCTCCTTTAAATTATTTTGGACTTCTCGCTTTCAATCCTTTTGGAATATCTCTATAAATAATTTCATTTCACTAGTAGACATAAGTTCAGTATCAGTATCTCCAAAAATTAGTTGGCTATCTATGTATAATGATCTGATTCAACGGAAGACCGATGACTTTGAATATAATATTTTAACCGATCATGGGATTACTGATGAAACTATCACAAACTGAGTTGAAGGTCATTACCTAGGGCTATATTTTTACAAAGTATATTCGCAATGGATATGATACAAAAAAATGATACTCGAATATGTATAAGCGAAAGAAAAATATTATAATAGCATGAATTGTTCTCTATATCTTTGTTATTTTTAAAACGTAAGAGCTGAAAGATTATGTAATTATTTGATATATTTACATGGGTAACTATGCATTCCTGACGTACCTATTTATTGTATATAGTTTTGTTTTTGTTCACTCAACTCCTCCGAACAATTGTATTGTAACTATATTTTCTTGCCATCTAGACGCATATTGCTATCTATGTAGGTATATAGACTATAAGTCACAGTATCATGTTATGAAAATTGAGGGCGGTGTGGCAGCCTTAATATGGGAACCAAATTACATACTACATGTTACATGTGTACTAATCTTAAAGCTGTCTATAATTTTTACATAAATTTTTTTTTGGTAACAGAGACCTACTACTGTATACTACCCTGTATAGTAAACTGATGTTGTTCTGAACATTCACTATGTATTGTGAGCAATATAACCCGTGTGTATATTAAATGCATTGCATTAGCGAAGAAAAGATTCAAAACAAAAGTACGAAAATATTCGCCACTATACAACAGTCCCTGTTTTCATCTACATAATATATTGATGCTCAACACTGTAGATCAATATACATGTACACCATTGTGTCTAAGACGAGTATGATGGAAGATCATAGGTCACTCCCAGGTCACACACCTGCCCTAAAGCCACACGATCTCAGCCGAAACTTAACGATCACCACCCACATTTGAGTCCGCATTTAGAATGAGGCAACGTACGCTTTAACTTGTCATTTATTATTATTACCCATTCGTTTACATTATCACATCAATGCTTTCCTTGGTGAAGAGACTGTGTATGCATGTACCGTATGAATATACTGAAATTGACACTGAAAGAAGATGCGAATGTTGTTACCAAGCGACTGAACATAAATGCGTTTTTTAAAATATTGTCGGAATATTTATTAAAATGTATTTATTTAAATTAGTGTTAGAAAAAAAGCGTTGATTTATGTATAACCAGGAAATTATTATTGTTTTAATACCGTAGGCATTATAATAATGTTAATAACCTCATCGTTGCAGCACCTCATGGAACAGGAGAATGAACTCCATTGATTAGGTATTTCACATCCAATATAACTAAAAACTTGGACTAAGAAATACGTAGTAAAACTGTAAAGAATCCCTCAACAGGCTGGCAAGAGACAACAAAGTGTCTCTAATATGGGTGCCGTTAATGAAGGGATTGCAGGTAATGAAATGGCTGACCAGTTAGCTAAAGAAGGTTCTAAAGGAGACTTCATAGGTCCGAAACCGTTTTGTGGAATCACAAAAGATTGCGTAAGAGGGGAAATCGGGAATTGGCTAGATAGGGAACACCAACTAAAATGGAGGTCGACACATGGGCACCCCCATACAAAGAGTTTACTGAACCATGCTATTGAAACTGAGTAAGACATTTGAAGACAGTCACTGAACACTGCACCCTGAAGAAACGTATGCACAAAATGGGCAAAGTTAGTGAACCTATGTGCAGTAAATGTCAACTCTATAATGGTGAAACACCTACTCACATACTCTGCTTCTGCGAGAACTTAAATGGACTCAGACGCAACCACTTTGGAGAGGATATAATACAACCATTGCAACTACTGAAAATCCTCCAGTCTAACTAGTGGCCTACATAGAAGACACAATGCTTCTGGAATGGATGTAGATGACATGGAAATGGTACAAAGATTTAGTTCAAGTGTTTGGGCTGTTGAGCAAAACCTAATCGAATGAATGAATACATAGTATGTAAAATTAACTCACTGTAAATGCTTTTTAACAAATTTACAAACAAAAAATTAAGCTTTTCTACAATATTTTCGTGCCTATAAAATAGCTCTGCGTGATCTTATACCAAATTTACCATATTTCAAGATAATCCTTTTTAATATCTATAAATTTCATATCTGTTAAGCAGATATAACTTTCATAATGTTTTAGTTTTATTTTGTTTTCCAAAACGTTAACTTTGATTGCAAATGATTGTACTACAATTCGACGTCCATTGGCTTAAGCTGATAATGACACCTTCACAAGATAACATCTACGTTCTGGTGCTAAAGAAGTAATAAATAGTATTTTGTTTTACGAGTGGATAAAATAAATTTATCTATGCGAGAGAACAGTTCACCAGTCGAGTTGGGTCTTGTTTAAGAGCTTCCAAAAATATTTTCGACGAGTGAAACACTATACTTTTTCTACAACTCTTCTTATATTAAAATAATAATGCGATTTATTACTGAAATAGAAACAAATATATCTTGCAGCTAGGTATCACTTTTGTTTGACGTACTTTTTGAAAATATAAATTTAACTTTCGTCACTCACTTGCGACGGGAATCACTTTTTCGCTTACAAAGAGACGTCTCTTCATAAAATGTAAGAAAAAAATGTTTACGAATCTTTGCTGGCAGGAAATTTTAATAAAAAAAATGTATTTGATACATTAACGCTAGCTACAAAGCTGTGATGAGCGTTTAAGTGCTTCAATAGGCGAAATGTTACGTGCAGTCAATACTAACTGGACCTGGACACATTAATCCCTAGTACTTACTGCCCCATCCTGCAAGAAAGTTGGAGATTAAGTCTCAATGACCGGAATTTCATAAACAAATATATTTGAATATATCTTATTGGTCAGTATTTAGGAAAACCGAATTTGATTATAGTTGAAAAAGTAGGGATAAATTTAAAAGATGTATATTTTAGGTTATTGCAATTATTACGGTATAGTTTTGTCTGTTAGTATTTGTTTCGTGTTGTTTAACTACTAAATTGCGAATCCAACAACGATGTTTAGTCAAAGGGGGAGAGCTTTTATTAATAATTAATTAATATCGCCAGCCAGCAAAGGCATTTTTAATGAGAATTTTCCCGATCCCCTCGTTTCGATAACTTTTTTGATAGTGATGAGCAAAGACAGATCAAGACTCTGATATTCTTGGTCTTAGTCTTGTTCTTGTTCATTTAGTGTTGGTCTTGTTCTTGTTAGTCTAAGGATGATCTTGGTCTTGCTAGTCTAAGGATGATCTTGGTCTTGCTAGTCTAAGGATGATCTCGGTCTTGCTAGTCTAATGATGATCTTTGTCTTGGTAATCTAAGGATGATTTTGGTCTTGCTAGTCTAAGGATGATCTTGGTCTTGCTAGTCTAAGGATGATCTTGGTCTTGCTAGTCTAAGGATGATCTCGGTCTTGCTAGTCTAATGATGATCTTTGTCTTGGTAATCTGAGGATGATTTTGGTCTTGCTAGCCTAAGGATGATCTTGGTCCTGCTAGTCTAAGGATGATATTGGTCTTGCTTTTTCGCAAGACCGAGACCAATTTTGCTCATCACTATTTTTTGAGGTAGCTTCTTCATAAGTTTGAAAGAACGGATAGTATTAATAATGCATAAATACTAACAAGATTAGTATCATTGAATAGATTTTTCTGATATCTTTGGCTTCCATTTAACTTCACAACCCTTAATATTCAGTTTCCTAGTTTATGTGTATGTGTATGTTCCGAAGAAAAGAAGGGGGAGGGAATAGCACTGTAAAGTAAGTAAGGTTCAATCGACCTCTTTTTGACCTTGGATTAAGTGTTACGATTAACGAATAATATTTGTCAGAATATCCGCATATTTCAGGTTGTTTTAGTGCGCCTCTGTTACTGTTTTAGTGGGTTAGGTCGACGTGAGTTTAGATTTTTCGCTCTTCAAACATTATAGGGGTATATCTAGTTGTGAAACTTCAAAAAATCAGAGAAGGCCGTCCGACCGTTCAGTGTAACCGGTAATTTTCTAAAATGTATAAAACTGTCGTGGGTCCTCTCGGGTCCGCCTCTGCCTAGGATAATTGTGGGGTACATACTCGGGTGCGACCCAGGGCGCCACAGGGATTTCTTGCAATTCGCCAGCCCCCTAAATTGTCTAAAATGATTTGATTTCATTCAAAAGCTCATCATTTTTCGGAAGATAAGTATAGTCTAGGTTATGGCTTTTATATAAAAAGTAATCTTTTGCGGAGAAGGACTATTATTACGAATGGCATTTTGTCGGGCGTTATTTGGTGTAAGGATTTTTTTTGGTAATTTTGTGGAAGTTGTACGCAATTAAGAGAAGCTGAACGGTTAAATAAAATATATAGGTGAAGCTCATCTTCAAAACTATTTATTATATTTTTGTATCATTGATCTTTTTTTAACTAACAGGTATAACTTTTATATATTTTACCACAGTTCATCTTTAAAGTTGATACTGTTAATTTAGTTATTTGTAAGGGTAATGGTAAGATTAGGTAGAAAAGCTATTAGTGCATTTTCATATCATTCCCCTCAAAAGTCGTTATAAGCTTACGTAAACTACTTCCATCGCCAGCATCTGAATTTTGATAACTGAAATCGAAACTAGAAATTATTACTCAATATTTACTTAATTACAGTATCTTGTGAGGAATTGTCATTTTAGTGAAGCGTGTTACAAAGTTTTTGAAAATTACTTTTCAAAAAGCAGGTCGTTCACTAAGGAGCAACAACTACTTCTTTGGCTGTTTGCCACGACTGATATTGAATTACGCCTCATCAGTACAAGATAGATAAAGTCTGGAGATAATGCTGAAATCACATCAATGCATTATCCTCATTAACATCTAACCACAAACAAAAATTCTATATTGACAAAAAACCATCTCGGTTTTCTAGTTATTTACTCATGCATTGCTGGCTTGTTTAATACGAGGATGTATTGATATCTAGTTAGCCTAGACCAGTTCCATGCATAAACAAAATATTGCGTTACCATAGCAACGAACAATAACTTATTAGAAGTGTCAGTGTGAAGTTTGACGTCAAAAAAGTACACCAGAGTTACGCAATAAATTAAAAGAAAAAAGATATCCACCGAAATTGTGAAAATCAAAAAATTGGAGTATCTAGCCATCATCAAGTACCCGTATTTAAAAGGGTTAAGAGGTCAGCAGATTTACGAGGATATGCTTAATACCCTTGGTGATCAATGTCCTTCGTATGCAACCGTGAAAAATTGGACTGCAAGCTTCATAAGAGGTAAATTTTCCATTGAAGATGATGACCGATCGGTAAGGCCAGTTTCTGTGTCAGTCCCCGAAAATATCGATGCAGTTCATGACATGATTTTATCATAACGTCGAATTGGGCTAAAACGGATATCTAAAGCACTGAATATTTCATACGAACGCGTTCTCATATAGTTCACATCAATTTGGACATGAGAATTGCTGCAAAATGGATCCGCAAATGTTTGAATGTTCACCAAAAGCGTGCAAGGGTAGAGCCATCCCGTTCGATATGTGCTCGATTTGATGTAGAATTCTTGAACCGAATTGTTACTATGGATAAGACTTGGGTATATTTCTACGATCCAGAAACAAAGCAACAATCGATGGAATGGCGACACTTTGGTTCTCCAAGACCTAAGAAGATTCGTGTCCAAAAATCTGCTGGAAAAGTTCTTGCTTCAGTTTTTTGGGATTGCCATGGATAAATCATGATTGATTTTTTGGAAAAGGGTAGAACAATAACTGGAGATTACTATTCGACATTACTGACCACTCTACGGGAAAAAATTGAAGAGAAAAGACGCGGAAAGCTATCCAAAAAGTGTTTTGTTTTTGCAGGACAACTTCCCTGCACACAAATCTCAAGTTGCCATGCAAAAAATTCACCAGATTTGGCCCCGTCCAACTAACATCTCTAACATAAAGAGGAGAATATTTTGGTTCTATACTAGGATAAGAATTTTTCAATATATCCTCGTATATCTTGTATGTCTAACAATAGTACGGCTTATGACATTTTAGCTTGGGATCTACTTATTAGTCAGGGCACTATTAGTGTAGAGGAAAACAGATGGGAAGATAACAGAGAGCGTTGGAGAAGCTGAACATTACAAGAGTTCAGGCAAGCAGTAGACAAACTTAAGAGAAAACGGCACTGAGGCCAGATGAGGTACCGCAGGAATCTTGAAGAATGTATGTATGTATCAGGGGATGACATTCACTAAGACCTAAAAGATCTATTGTGCCCCTTTACTTCTACTTAGTTCCTGAGGAATGTCTCGGAGACTAGTAGCTCCTTTTTCCCCGAGGAATTTTAGGATATCTGCATGTTTCAATTTAGGTAATAATAATTTTCCCGGTACTGTGTCCTAGGATTCTCAATTACTGTACAATTAGCAAGTATGTGGATGGAGGATTCTTATTCAATGCCACAGAATCCAATCTTGGAGAAAGGAGGATGTAATAAACTGGATGAGAGGAAAAAATGTATATTTTTCTAAAAATATGGTAAAGAATGAAAATCATACATTTTTGGCACAACATTGTCTTATTTAATAATCGATAGTGAAAGATTTGTCTTTGAATTCAAGTGCAATTCTAGTTGAAATTTCTATAAACGTTTACAATTCATTCCAATGACCAAAATAAATGGATTTAATTTTTACGCTTCGAGTTTAGCTATTCACGTCTACCAACTGCCGCCTCAGCAAAATTCTTTTATAACCCTCTGATGATGATAACATCGTTATGACTAAGCTCTAGCAACAAATCACAGACACTTGAAGACAATTTCAAAGAATGTTATCTCCAATCTGACGTGATATTTCATTTCAAAGCTTCTTTATTCAACATTCTCACTAATCTACACTTAAGATATGTCACATTTTATAAAGCGCGTAAAACTGAAAACTCATCGAGTATATTAAAATATTTTTGCCCAACTACACTAACAAACATACACTGGAAATTGTTTACCAGTAAAATATCACCATCTTAAAATAAATTTGCTCAAGTTTCATAAAAAAAATGACGTTAGTATAGTCAAATGAAGTCTTATCATGCTGGTCATACGAATCAACAAAGACAGACTCACAGTTTCTGTTTTCTTTTATTGCGTTTAATCATAACTTCCAAATAAAATCCGTAAGATCAATAAGACAGACTTATGCGATTCTAAAAAGTTTTTCACCAGCTAAGTTTTTATTTAAATATGTCAGTTTTGTGACTTTGGCAATTCAAAGTGACAATATGAATAATAAGAAGCAATTTTCCGTTTTTCTTTCATCCTCAAGCAAACAAAAGTGTTACCTAATCTGATAGATTATTTCGAGAATGAAAGAAAAAGTGGAAATTCGTCAACCAGTGTTCAGAAAACAGTAGCGAAGACACTAGGAATTAGTTTACGGACTGCGCAGAAAATTGTGCATGAGAAAAACCATAATATAATACTGAGGAATACTAAAAAATGCAAACGAAGAATGCCAAATGCCAATATTTAGAAAAGTGGTAATTTTGGACGAACGAAACGAAATTTCCATTTTTTCTTTTTATTGAAATAGTTAATCGATTAAAAACCAGTGTATTTTTTGGTTCTGATAATAAAATCTTTGAAAAATTGCTATGTTTATTATTATTTTCGTTTTAAATAAAGAGACTATTGATTAGGTTATCAGAACCTTTTTATCAATGATTTCTCAGAAAATTTTAATCGTGATAAATGTTTGTGTATGTTTAGAAAATTATTTTGACGTATCTAGATTTTCTTTGGTGTATACTGGGTGAAAATTAAGCACAAAATATGACGATAGTTAATCCAAGTTTTTTAAAAATATAGAATCCGAAACAGGAAAATTCAACCACTGACAAAACTCGAATCTCTGTAATTTTTCGCAAATTCATATTGACATTTCTTAGAAAATATTAGGGCAACCAAATATCATCAAATCTTTCTCCTGTTGATTGACGAATTTTGGAAACAATGCGTTGTTGCAACAGTTTCAGATAGATTCCCTTCTATGAAGAATGATCCGATCAAATCGTCAACCATTAAATTTTGGTGAGTAAGCTGAGCGTTTTCCCTTGTCAAATCCCTGCAGCTTAGATTTTCCGAATTAGGGGCTGTTCATAAATCACGTAGCCAATTTTGGGAGGGGAGGGGGATTCGATCTAAGACTACGCTGGTTCACGTTGGGGGTGGGAGGTCCATAAACCGTGGTACGTAGCTTTTTTTAATTTTAAAGTAATCAATGAGACACTAAAAAAAAAAGTACTAAAAAAACGGAACAGTGAATTTTTGTGCGTGCTTGATTGATTGATTGATTGATTGGATCAGCACACCAGTCAAAGCATTGATGTCCTCGGCACCTCAGCCTTAAGGCTTTTTGTGCTCTTGGTTGTGCCGTTTATGTGAAGAGACCAGCAGCCCTTATCAGGCTCAGCAGACTTTTCACTAGGTTCTTCTTGGAGAAATCCTTCCTTGGAAATTCTAGTCCTAGGAGTCTATATCTCCAGTGAGATAGTGCTTCACAATCAAAGATAATGTGAGAGGCTGTTTCCTCCTCTTCCATGCACAACCGACAGATAGGTTCCTCCCTATATATGCCGATTGTATGCATGTGCTTCCTTAGAGTACAGTGACCGGTGAGTAAACCCGTCGCAATCCTTATTTGGGCCCTGCTAAGGTTTAGTATTTCATTGGTCAGCTTCTCCGAGAGTTTTTTAACCAGGAGTTTGCTGTGTTCTTGTTTTGTTTAGTTTGAGTCCACCGAGATATACAACCACGTGCAGCAGTTTTGGATATCCCAAATACTGGTTCAGGACCAGTGAATGCTGTCTCGGACCCCAGCTTTGCTAGGTTGCCCGCCTTTTCATTTCCTACAATGCCCTTATGCCCTGGGACCCACTTAAGAGTAACTCTATTATGGTTAGCCAGGGTTTTAAGTTTCTGTAGACAATCCTAGACCAGTCTAGATCTGATCTGAGGACATGCTAAAGCTTTTAAGGCTGCCTGACTATCAGAGAGTATTAGGATCTTTTGACCCCTGTACCCCCTTTCAATATTCAGTTGCAAACACATATCGATAGCGTAGATTTCTGCCTGGAATACAGAAGCAAGATTCCCCAACGGTGCATGAAAATTGCACCTGGGTCTAGCACCATGAACTCCAGCACCTGTTCCAATGTCAGTCTTTGATCCGTCAGTGTACCACATCAACGTTCCTTCCTGACTGCTTTCTTCCAACCCGTCCCAGTTTAGCTGGATTTGGTATGGTTGGGTGTCGTTGCATCTTGCCAACATGTTGTCACTTCTCATTCTGAGGAGTGAGTTTGTGATAACTTCTGTGATTCTGGAGTGACAGTGGGTGTTGGTTTTTTCATGCTAGTTCCCATTGCATTCCAGTCTGTATGCAGCCATCCTCGCTTCCGCTTTAACATGCAGAGCAAGAGGCGGAATATTGATACGATGGAGCCTATTATAAAATGGTTTGAGGAAGATTTCTTAAATATTCCAGTATAAGCGATGAGAATGCCGAGTCAAACTTGCCTGTAATCGATAACTTACATGATTGGCTTGTTTCACCATTTGTACTTCGAGCAATAAAGATGATATTGAAAGTCTACAATTATTTTTTCAAATGTATTATAATAAATTTGATTTTGAAATGCTACATAGTTTCTTAGGGAGGGTGGGGATTGACCGACAGGTATGGTAAGCTACATGGGGGGATTTATGGACAGCCCCTTATAATGTTTGGATGTTTGTCCTGTACGTTTGATGATCTATTCTATTTATTCATATTTATAAACAGTTTTCAGTTATAACTAAGCAAATTTAATTGTTATGAGCGGAAAAGTTGCCCATGTCCTTCTTAATGGTATATTTTATATGGTCCTACCAAGAATCATTAAAATCCAAATACTCTAACAAAGAAAGAGTCTGAACTTGCACTCATGAACCAGTACTGGGAATATCAAAAGCTAAAGTACGTGGTTGTATATCACAATGGATAAAAAATAGAAGCCTTACTTCCAAAGCAGGAAACTAACAAAATATCAAAACTCAGCAAGTGCAAAATATGGAAGGTGGAGGGTCAACTAACCGGTCAACTAAAATTCACGGAGTATCTACTACGCCAGAATAGGGAGCTTGATGGAACAAATGTTAAGCCTGATAAAGACAAATAGTCTCTTTACATCAACTGTAAGTACAACTAAAAGCATGGAAGTCTGATGAGGTGTCGAGGACTGCTAGAACGTACAAACCAATGAAGTTACATACCGCCATAATGTTCAAAATAAAATATTATGTATCTCATTTTAGTAATCAATAAGAGTGCCTAAATATCTCAGCTGTCTCTGTTTTCAGTAGCAATAAAAATAAGTTAAATTTGACTTGCGTAGAATTACTGAATTCATTTATTACTATAATTAACACCCTTTTGGGGGCCGGAACCCTTTTGCGGAATCAGCTCCAATGTAATATTGGAAGAAATAGGTAAAGCTGAAGAAAAGAGATCTGACCATCAGAAAGATCTAGTAGGGCCTCAGCAATCTAAGATTTTTCTGGGTGACTACAACCTCTTGAGATCGAATGAATGCATAAGTCAAAGTAAAACTGCACTAAGAGTTTTAACAGGAATCCTAACGGGACATTGTCGCCTGAATGGGTATCTTAAAAAGCTCAAAATATTGGAGGAAGAAGATTGTAGATTTTGTGGAATGGAAGAAGAAATCTCCATCCACATACTTGCGAACTGCACAGCAATTCAGAATCCTAGGCCACAGAACCTGGGAGACTACTGGATAGAAGAGGGACAGTTACCAAAGTTGAAGCCTGAAGATATCCTAAAATTCCTCCGGGAAATAGGACTAAAGGAGCTATTAGTCTCTGAGACTCTCCTCAGAAACTAAGTAGAAGTAAGGGGGCACAATAGATATTTTAGATCTCAGTGAATGGTACCCCAAAATACATACATACATACATCAACTGTACAACCAAAAGCTCAAAAAGCATGGAAGTCTGAGGTGTCGAGGACTTGAATCCTCCGACTGCTAGATTCGTACAAATCAATGAAGTTACATACCGACATAATGTTCAACATAAAATATTATGTATTTCATTTTAGTAATCAATAAGGGTGCCTAAGTATTTCAGCTGTCTCTGTTTTCAGTAGCAATAAAAATAAGTTAAAGTTGACTTGCGTAGAATTACTGGTCTATTGAATTCATTTATTACTATAATTAACAGAAATTCTATTTCGCAAGGTCAGCGCAATATCGAACATAAAATTTTTATTATACACTCATGTTGGTTATTTAATAACATTGTAGTCCGACAAAGTGTGAGAAAGTGAACGGTTAAAGCACATTTTGCAATTAGGCATTAAAAAAACTATCACTAATAACCGCCCAAATTCGGTAACACGTACTGTTCGGAAGAGAAGAAATATTCTGGAGAATGTATACTAATACCCGACGTGATAGTATGAGCGATTATTTACTTGGTCATCATTAGGCAGGCAAAGCCAGGCAGAAACAAAACATGCAATTATACATTTAGAGTCTTGGGAAAATTTCTCGAATCATTTTATAATCGGTTGCGAGTCACCCCACCCACATAAACAATGAAATTATCGGTTAGAGGAGCTCGAGGGCGCCTCGGGTTCTGCCCGAAGTCACCCGCCTGTGTGCGACCCTTTGAGGAACGCCTCTGGAGACACTTAAGTATAGACCACGAGCCGACTGAGCGCGGGCGCACACTGAAAACATTAATACATCATTGTGTAGTTCTCTTTTTCATTCTTTACGAATTTGGAACTTTTTTTCCCGAGATTGGTATCGTTTCTTAGAACTTGTATACACCGTGTGAATAAAAATTGCTACCTCTTCTCTGATTTTCTTACTTCGGGTCTAGATTGATTTTTTATATGACGAGGGACTGATCCTGATTATACAGTGGACGATATTTTTTAAAGAAAACATTAAATAGGAATAACAGAAGATTTCCAAAATCGTTATCGCT